>JALGQJ010000002.1:21991730-23286730 GCA_023055345.1 Quercus wislizeni
TGAAGATAATGACGTTTTTTGAGCATTTTTCTATTCTTTTTGAATTTTTCATATCTCCAGAATTTTTTTTTAAAAAAAGCAGTTAAGATATCATAAAGAAAAACATTTTTTATTATTTCTTTAAAAAGAAATGAAATAAAAATGAAATCCAATCATAAATCACACTTAATTAATTTTAAATTAATTCTTGTGAGAACCAATCAAAATTAAGTGTTTAGAATAGGATGTGATCCGACCTATCGTATAGGCAAGTCATGATCATTGAAAATTGTTTGTATGATAACTTTTGATCAAGTGGTCTGATCAAAACCCATGATATACCATTATGATCGTTAGAAAATCAAGATTCGTTTTGTATCACAAATCTAAAGATCTACCGGTTGGTTAAATGTAAGTTGTAAAATTGGGTGTCTACAGAATGCCCCTCATTGACAAAGCTTGAAAAGCGAATGTCAATGTAAAAGAAAGACATCGAATTTTGCAACTTGAAATTTAACCGATGTGTGATGAAAATTTGTTAAAGTTTTGGAAACTTGTTGGTTTCCAAAAATTTTGATCCAAAATGTGTTGGCAATTTTCTCAAAAAACTTGTTATTTATTTTTTTTTGGTGAAAATTTTGAACCTGAAACTTGTTGAAAATCTTGTTGAATTTTCTCTTGAAAATTTTGATATTCTTATCAAAATTCGTGTTTCTCAAGATGATCTTGTCCTGTCTTTTGAAAAATTGATAAAAACCTTGTTGGGTTTTCTTATGAAGATCTTGGCAAATTTTCTAAAAGCTTGTCTTCTTTTTTGAAAATTTTTGAACGTAAAATTTGTTGAGGAATTTTCTTTTGAAAATTTTGATATTCTTACCAAAATTTGTATTTGTGAAAACATGTGGGGCATTTTTGAAATGATCATGTCTTTTGGAAATTTGATAAAAACTTTGTTGGGCTTTGCCAAAAAAGAACTATGAATTTTTCGAAAATCTTGTTGGACTTTTTGAGAACTTTTATTGTGACTTTCAAAAAAACTCTGTCAACCTTAGAGCCTGAGATGCAAGAGACTCCTTAGTTAAATCTTGTGTGATGTAGGCCTGAAGTGGTTGTTGAATCCCAAAATGAAGGAGAGATCTTTGCTTAATTCCTGCAAAGATGAAAATTTTCCTTCCTCAAGCTTGTTAGAAACTAGTAAATTTGAACCAATGCCCCTGGTATAAACATGCTTGCATGAAGACTAATGGGCTAGTAAAAAAGCATGCAAATGGGCCAATGCCCCCAGTTACGTAAAAGAAGTTTTTTTTTTTTCAAAACCGATTGCAATGCCCCTAGTTTAAAACTTCACTAATATATATATATATATATTGCGATAAAGCTTCACTTATCTTCCGTTGGCGCTGAAATTTGCAACTTCAATCTTCATGATAATCTCCAACCTTTATTGGATATGATCAAAAGACTTCCAAAAGCAATTATAACTATAAAAGACTAGGAGTTCTAGAGATTATATAATGCTCTACCAGCAAGATCAAACAACAAACAAACAACTCAAACAATGGCCCGAACTGTTCCTTTTTCTTTTCATTCCAATACATGGCATCGGTCTGATTCCATCCTCACCCTTTTGAATGAATGGGTGGATGGCATGGACAAAACTGACCGTATAAACTTCCAAGCTTTTGGGTTGAAAGGTCTCTTAGTCTTGAAGCGTGTGAAACTTGATTGGGGATTTCTCATGGCTGCCAGTCGATTCTGGGATGCGAAAGACCATGTGTTCCGATTCCATCTCGCTGAATTGTGTCCCACAGTTGAAGAATTCACAGCAATCCTGGGTTGTGACATAGACGCACGTCCGGCGGTACTGTCTTGTGAGCCCAAATACCAAAATAGGCTTTCTTCATTGATGAGGATTCCTTTGAAAGAAGTTGTTCCATTCCTGGATGGTCAATGGGTGGATGTTCAAAAAATGATTGATAAGTTCATGCCCATGGAAGTCAGGACTCTCCATCAAAGCCGAAGCAAATGTTTTGCATTGGCTTTTTGTCTTTTGAGTGAGTTCTTGCTATTTACTGGTGATCATGGTTTTGCTGATGCAAGAGTGGCTGATATAGTTCATGAGGCAGAAAATGAGAAGAATATTGTTCCCATTGTTCTTGCTGAAACTTTTCACGGTCTGGACGCTCTATCCAACCAAGAAACTTTGCTATTCCATGGAAGCCCTCTACTCCTTCAGATCTGGCTTATGGATCACTTATCTTTGGTGCTGCCTCCCACAATGTCTCCCTATGGACCGGAGCATTACCGTGGCCGCTCTTTGAAGAGAACTAGTTGTGTCACTGAACAAGACTGGATTAAGCACCTGAAAGAGAAGTCCAGTGCATCTATCCTTTGGCATTGCTCTTGGTGGGGGTGTCAAAACCCGAGGCTACGATCATCTGGATGGGACCATTTGTTTCTGATGGGTCTGAGAAAGGCTTCTTTTTATAAAGGTGATAGGCTATTAAGACAGTTTGACTCAGAACCAAAAGTTCCTGGAGAAGCTCGCGAGTTTGGAATGGTACATGCAACATCAACTACAATTACTATTTATGAGAGGGGGCTGATAAATGCAGACAGAGCTGGGAATTCTTATTGGTGTGCTGGACTTTTGAAGAATAACCATGCTTATTTAGCTTGGTTGGCTGAAGAAGTATATGACCAAGAGGAAATTTTGAGGAAGAAAAGGCGGGCTTTTTTGAAAAATTGTAGGGAAGGATCAAGGAAGAGAAAGAGAAACAACTAAACTCCAAACTGATTAGGATTTGTCTTGCTTTCAAATAAATTTATTTTGAATAAAGAAATGTCAATTTAGGCTTCGATTTAGGATCGTTTTTCAATTCCAATGTACTAGGACTCTTTGATGAATAAAAATGTTGCATTTTGGCTTTTGCTTTATTTCTTTTGGAAAATGAATGAATGAATGATTTATTATTTTGACCGAACCAATGTGGTTGCCTACGTACCCTCTTAGAGAAGGATCAGGTCATCACGTAGTTCAATTTTTTTTGTCTTAACTTTTGCCTAGGTTGCCTTTTCAGGTTTTCAACCTAGCAGACTCTCTCACACTCAAAATTTTTTTTATCTCTCCTTTTGCATAGACCGCCCTTTCAGGTTTTCAATCTATCTTTCTTTTTTTTTATTCTTTTTTTTTTTTTTTTTTTTTTTTTTGTCTTAACTTTTGCCTAGGCCGCCTTTTCAGGTTTTCAACCTAGCAGACTCTCTCACACTCAAAATTTTTTATCTCTCCTTTTGCATAGACCGCCCTTTCGGGTTTTCAATCTATCTTTATCATTTTTTTTTTTTTTTTTACGCATGATATTTCTTCAGCTGATCCAAATTGGTTGGTTCCACGAAAGAGTTTCCGTCTAAGTCTACAAGTCTTGTCCCACCTCCAGGGTAGATTTATTTAATCATGAAAGGCCCAGACCAATTGGGTTTGAACTTCCCTCTTGGGTCATGCACGGGGGCCCGTATTTCTTTAAGCACCAAATCTCCAACTTTGAGACCACGAGGACGGACTCTTTTGTTAAAAGACCTTCTTGCTCTTCTTTGATAACCTTGATGATGATATATTGCCCTTAGACGCTTCTCATGCACAATTGATCATACCGGTCTTGCATCCATTCAGCTTCTGGGATTTTTTCTTCCATAACAACTCGTAGTGACTGTACTGCCAATTCTATAGGTAGCACTGCTTCCATGCCATATACCAAAGAATAAGGGGTCGACCCTGTAGACATACGGATTGATGTACGATATCCCCACAATGCAAAGGGTAGCCTGAGGTGCCAATCCCTATGGTTTTGGGCACTCTTCTTCAATATCTTCCCAATGTTTTTATTAGCAGCTTCAACCGCTCCATTTGTTTGTGGGCGATATGGGGAAGATTTGTGATGTTTAATGCCATATTCTGTCAATAATTTGGAGGTCTCATCTCGAAAGTGTGATCCATTATCAGAGATGATCTCATAAGGTACTCCATACCGGCATATGATGTTTGTTCTGATAAATTGTGCAACCTTCTTGGAATTCAAAATTTTATAAGATGTAGCTTCTACCCATTTTGTGAAATAATCAATGGCTACCAAGATGTATTCATGACCATTACTAGCCCTTGGATTAATTTTTCCAATTATATCAATGCCCCATGTAGAAAAAGGCCAAGGAGAGCTTAAACAATGTAACTGAACTGGTGGCATGTGTTTCAAATCCCCATGTATTTGACATTCATGGCATTTTCTAACATGAGCTGCACAATCCGCTTCCATGGTGGTCCAATAGTATCCCAGACGTAGAATTTTTCTTGATAACATGTGAGCATTCATATGTGGTCCATACTCAGATTCATGCACTTCTTCTATGATACGTTGAGCTTCTTTTTTTGTTACACAAAGGAGATGGATTCCTTCATATGATCTTCTATACAACCTCTCTCCACAAATTATATAATTAGTTGCCATGCGCCGAATCGCCATTCTGTCATTCTTGTCAGCAGTGTTAGGGTAGATCCCATGCTTGAGGAACTGAAATATATCTGCATACCATTCTTCTTCTTCCATTTCTTCTTCCAAGGCACAAAAATATGATGGTTCATCCCTTTGCTCAATGATCAATGGGTGGACATCAGTTCCATCTGAAATATCAATCATGGAAGCCAATGTAGCCAATGCATCAGCAAATTTATTTTGTGTGCGAGGGATGTAGTGATACTCAATTTTCTCGAATTTCTTGGATAATTCTTGAAGATGCTCATAGTAAGGTTGCAACCTTTCTTCTCTAATCTTCCATTTGTTCTGGATTTGCCTGATTATTAAAGCGGAGTCTCCATAAACTTCTATTTCTTTGATACCCAAACTGGTAGCGGCCTCAAGACCTTGTATACAAGCCTCATATTCAGTAGCATTATTAGTTGTTGAAAAATTGAGCTTAATAGAGATTGGTATATGGGTTTCCATTGGTGAAATTAAGAGTACCCCTATTCCACTCCCGTTTCGATTGGCAGCTCCATCAAAGTACATTCTCCACCTGACAGGTTCCATCACTAAAATATCTTCATCTGGGAATTCATCCCTGGTCACTTCTGCTTCAAGAGGGGGACAGTTAGCAAGATGATCAGCAATAGCTCGTCCTTTAATGGATTTCTGAGTAACATATTTAATGTCGAATTCTGACAACAATAGGACCCATTTTGCAATTCTTCCATCCTGGACTGGCTTTTCCATCAAATACTTAAGTGGATCCATGCGAGCTATCAAGAGGACTTGAAAAGATAACATGTAGTGTTTGAGTTTCTGAGCAGCCCAAACTAAAGCAACACATGTCTTCTCCAAAACTGAGTATTTCACTTCATATGTAGTCATCTTTTTGCTGATGTAGTAAATAGCATTCTCTTTTCTAGATTCTTCTAAGTACTGAGCTAGTAAAGCTCCCATTGCTGTATCTGTAGTGCTTAAATAAAGCAACAAAGGCTTGCCTTGCATGGGTGACATCAATATGGGAGGTTTCAGCAAATATTCCTTAATCTTTTCGAAAGCTTCTTGACACTGTTCGTTCCATTTAATGGGTACATCCTTCTTGAGCAATTTGAAAATGGGCTCACAGATAGTAGTCAATTGAGCTATAAATCGACTGATATATTGTATTCTTCCCAAGAATCCTCGAATTTCTTTCTCGGTCTTTGGCAGTTTCATTTCTGTAATTGCTTTAACCTTTTCGGGATCCACTTCTATTCCTCTGTTGCTAACCATAAATCCAAGCAGCTTTCCTGAAGTTACTCCAAAAGTACACTTCTTGGGGTTCAATCGAAGCTTGTAATGCTTGATTCTTTCAAAAAAAACTTCCTCAAGGCTGACATATGGTCCCCACGGTTTTTAGACTTGACTATCATATCATCCACATATACTTCTACCTCTTTATGTATCATATCATGCAGCAATGTTGTAGCAGCACGTTGATAGGTGGCCCCAACATTCTTAAGGCCGAATGGCATGACTTTGTAGCAGTATGTTCCCCAAGGGGTGATGAACGAAGTCTTCTCCATATCTTCTGGTGCCATCTTGATCTGATTGTATCCAGAAAAACCATCCATGAAGGATAAGAGTGCATGTCCTGCAGTATTGTCCACAAGGATATCTATGTGAGGTAGGGGGAAGTCATCTTTCGGGCTGGCTTTGTTGAGGTCCCTGAAGTCGACACACATTCTAACTTTGCCGTCCTTCTTCGGTACTGGAACGACATTAGCTAGCCATTCTGGATAATTAACGACTTGGAGGAAGCCGGCATTATATTGTTTTTCCACTTCTTCTTTGATCTTCAATGTCCATTCCGGTTTCATTCTTCTTAACTTTTGCTTGACTGGCTTGATGGTGGGATCAGTCGGAATATGATGTTGCACTATGTCAGTGTCGATGCCAGGCATGTCTTCATATGACCATGCAAAAATTTCCTCATATTCTTGAAGAAGAATAATCACTTCATTCTTTTCTTTAAGATTTGAAGTGTTACCAATTTGTATCATTTTTTGTTCATCTTTAGAGCCTAAATTAATGGATTGAATTTCTTCCTTGATGGGCTTTACATGCCCTTGTTCTTCATTTGTTTCGAAGCCTTTACTTGACATTTCATTATTTATTTCAGAAATAAAAATATTCAAAGCAAGCAAGTAAGCTGAATCAGAGATCATCTTATTATCATTGAAAGAGTTGACAACAGTCTCAATAGTAGAGAAATTGATAGGAATAGGAGTACTAGTTGAAACAGACTCAATAGGGACAATGATTTTAGTGGACTCAAAGAACTTGGTCTCTTTTTGGTGATCTTCAACTGGGCAACTTCCTTCCCAGGTCCAATTCTTCAGCTCTGAGATGATAGTGGTTATGGCAGGAACTTCTTTGTAAGCTTCCCCAGATCGCAGCATATAAATTTCATCTATCTCCATCGGGTCATCCCTAGAATACTCACTTGATATATCCATATAGTCTGCATCCTCCTCCTGGTGTGGATTGATAGATTCTTCTTCCTCTGAGTCTTGGATGGTGAGTTTCTTAAAATCATGAAACATGATTTGCTTCTCCAACAATGCACAACTATCACGAGGATTGTCTTCTTCATCTGTGTATGGGGTTAATGATCCAAATTCAGAATGTGGAAATCCATATAATGAATTATTTCCCTCGGAATAAATCGAGTCATCATCCTCAACAATTCTTATTTCCATGCCAATATGCTCACAGTCTTCATTGTGCGTTGAAACTTCTTCACTATCATGATCTTCATCTTCTGTTAAACAACTTTCTTTAGAGAAATAATCTTCATCAACGTCCCCTTCGTAGTCTTCATCTTCACGATAATGAGAATAAGGAGTAGTGTTTTCCGGAAGCCATGAATAAGATGTAGGAACATCGAGGAATGTATTTATCTCTCCTTCATCAGGAATAATCCCATTCTCATAAACCATATGCATTTCATCAAGAGTGGTTCTCCGTATCTTCAGTGATTCCATATTTTCTCCAATGTTTTCAAGTTCGAAGTCTAAGTCTCCCCATGACCTAGCATCATCTTCCACGAGAAATTGATCTATGCCAATTCCTCCCACGAGCTCTTCAAGATCTTCATAATCGTTTTGAAAGACTTCCCAATTATTCATTGCAGTCGTGGGAGTCCAAATCAGTGGTACTTCATCATCCCAATTTCCTTCCCCCATGTTGAGAATAAGGTCATCCAATAAAGCTGCCATAGCATTGGGATCTAGATGTGAGGCCCAGTCTTCTATCTTCTTCTCTTCTACTTTAGGTGCCTCAGTTTTACAGTCTGCAAAGATTTCTATCCCAGGAAGCTTTGTTGCAGTCCTTTGATCATACCAAGGTTCTGGAAACATGGAGTAAAGTTTGACCTCCCCTTCCTTGACAAACTTTCCATTAAGAGTAAGAGTGTACGGCTTTAAAGTAGAAGGCTCATATGATAACCCTTTCACCTTTGCTTTAGAACGTGCTATTTTCTTCAACCCTTCTTCTAATAAATCTTCATCAGTAGGTTTGTATCCTAACCCAAATGGTGGTATAGTAGTAGCATGACTAGTGAAATTAAGTAAGCCTTGATTATTCCTTCCTAGGCCCAAACCTGGGAAATAATCCATCTTCCTCATCATGGATACCACTTTGTCATTGCTATATGGATCAAAATCCATAGGAAAGAATTCTTCTATAGCTTCTTCTGACCATGATATGGCTTGAACTTCTTCAATGTCAAACCCAGACAAAGCTAGGTCTTCTTCTACTTGGATTCCATGCACTAAGCCCTGAGTATCAGACTTATCCCCATGTATGGTAATGATTGACTCTTTATATGGGAATCTAACTTTCTGATATAGTGAGAAGGGTACAGCTTTTGCAGTGTGGATCCATGGTCGGCCCAATAACAAGTTGAAACAAGCTGAGATGTCCAAAACTTGAAAATGTACTTTCTGAACTGTAGGGCCAATCGTTATCTCAAGTGTAACATTCCCCAGTACTTCTCTTCGGGTATTGTCGTAGGCCCTCACATATTGATTGGATGGCCCAAAATCCTCCATATTTAGGCCTAAGCAACTTGCGGTCCTTAGGGGGCAAACATTTAATGCACTACCATCATCAACCAGTACCATTGGCACTCTCTTGCCATGGGTGTCAATCGTAATGTGAAGGGGGTCATTGTGTGAATAACCCTTATCTGAAATATCCTTATCAGAAAAGGAAATAGTAGGCTCAGTCCTTATTACCCCAATCATGGCATTAAGGGCTTCAGGAGTTATGGTAGTTGGAACTTGGATTTTGTTTAGGAGATTCAACAAAGCTTGACGATGATGATAAGAGGCAGTGAGTAAACCCCATAGAGAAATATTAGCTTGAGTCTTCTGTAACTGCTTGAGGACAAGATCATCTTCTAGCTGTAACTGGGTGGGCCTAGATGGCCTGTTTAGTGCTTCTACTGGATCATCTGCTTCCAAGTAAGATGGCTTAAAGTGTCTACCACCTCGGGTAAGGTGAGCTATTCCAGTGGCTTTGTATAGGTTGGACTTTTTGTGGGGAGTATGGGTTTGTCTTTCTGGGAATGTGGGCTTTTGTGAAGTGAGTCTGAAAAATGAGGTGGGCTCTTTTTGTAGGGAAGTGGCCTTTGGTGAGGCTTGATTTGATAATGCGGGCTTTTCTTCTTCATTCCAAATATCAATTCTAGGTTTAGGTAGTGGTGGTTCCTTGATCATAAGTTCTTCCCATATCAAGGTGTTGCAACTTAGGATGTCTTGGATCATGGCTGATAGCTCCTCTTGTGTCTTGTTTTCTTCTTCAATTAAGCAATTAATCTTCGGACCTTTCCCCACAACATGATTAGGGAGTGGGTTTGTGGTGATATTGGGTCGAGTTGGTGGAGATATAATCTCTTGATCAATCAAATCTTGGATAGAGTTCTTGACCCCACAACAAGGAATGCACACCTCTTGCTATTATCGAACCACTTTGGCAAAGGATTTGGTATCGGCTTTGGATCAAGAGGTCTGAGGAGATCCTTCTCTCTAAGTTTCTCAAAAACTTTACTGAGCGGCATATGCAATTCATGGTATTGCCTTCTGGGCCTTCCTTGTGGAGCTTGGGCCAATGGGGGTGAAGCTACTAACTGAAAAGGGGACTGTTTGCTTATGGCAGATATCTCTGGCACTTTTGAGCTTGATGGACCAAAAGGCCTCTTGGACCTTATTACTTCTTCTCCCTTAAGGATGCCAGTGTTGATAGCGTCCTCAATCTGAGTCCCAGCAGCAATCAAGGCCTTGAAACTAGGGAAATACTGGGCAAAAAGATACTTGTTGTAGGCTGGGAGAAGATTCTTCACAACCATGTTCAACTGCTCCTCCTCGTTGGGCCTAACAGTCATTTGGGCTGCCTTAGCCCTCCACCTTGTGATGAAAGCAGAAAAAGACTCCTTAGAATCTTGCTTGGTTGTCTCAAGGTCTCTTCGAGTAACATCCACCTCAGTGTTGTACTTGTACTGTTTATAAAACTCCCGACCAATATCTTCCCAATTACGAGTTCGAGAATCATCCAAATTTAGGAACCAACGCAAAGCGGCCCCTGTGAGTGTGTTTTGAAACATTTGGGCCATTAGCTCTTCACTAGCCCCTAAGGGTTGCAATGCCCTCATATACATTTTCAGATGGGCTTTTGGGCAGCCTGTGCCATCAAACTTATCCAATGTTGGCATTTTAAACTTTGGTGGGGCCCTTGCTTGTGGAAAGAGCGAAAATGAATGCAAATCCATAGCTTCTTCAACCCTTCTAGATCTTAGGAGGAGTTTTTCCATTTGGTCCATTCGTTCAATCATCTTCTTCTCATTTTCAGTCAACCCCAAACCACGGCTTTCTTCGGAATTCAGCGATTCATTCAAGGTAGTAGAAGGTTCATGAGAGTTCTTGTTCCCTATATGTTGGATCAATGTTTGGATGTCTTTTTGGAGTTGGGCTTGTCCAGCTACCATGATGTGGAGTAATTCTTGAGTGGTGGGAGATGGTTGTTCTTGATCATTCATGTTTTGATCCTCATGGTTGTTGTTCTCGTGGGCCATTTCTGAGATAAATGATTTTGGTGAAGAAATGATTATGTCTTCTTGAGTTAAACTGGTAAGGGAACTTTGGAATGGGCTTGTAGGAGGATTAGGAAATAAGCTTTGAGAAGAGCTTGGAGGAGTGTATAGGGAATTATAGTGGAAGAGTGGATTTGAGAATTGTAGGTATGGGCTTGTGTTTGGGCTTGTGGGTTCAAGAATTACTATAGAACTGGAACCTTGGTTTGAATTTGCTGAATCCAAACTTCTCTGTTTTGAACTTCCTTGTGCTGAGATTTCTTGAGCTGAGCTTTCAACTGTTCTCTCGGACAATGACAATCTTTTCAATCGACCTTCACCATCTCTAGACCAAGTCCTTCCCTATACCCAAAAGTTGGACAATTTTTTAGTTTCTTATTAAGTTCGGGCCTTGTTGGAAATAAACAAACAACGGCCAAACACATGCATAGGATGTTATGCATTTTATGGGATTGACCTAAAGATTAGTTCTATGGCTTCTTACATGAGGGTAAAAGGTAGGCCAATAGGTTCCCCAAAAGCTAGGACGTTGTACCTCCCAACTTGTGACGTATGAACGCCGCGTTGGTCCAACCGGTAGAGTTTGTCCTTTACGAAACGCAAGAAAGATCAAGCGAGTCTTAGGCGATGGGGTGGTAGGTTCACCACTGGGTACACGAATCCAGGAGGACCGTGATCCATGGCTACAATTACCGTGGTTTCTGGGCAAAAACACAATTCATATCCAATTCCAATTATGCAAATGATGTTATGGCAAGCAAATATGACATATTATTAAAAGCAATAAACAAACAAATGACATGATTGGCCACCATAACCTAAACTAGAGTCTAGCCTTCAACGTCCCCAGTGGAGTCGCCACTGTAAAATGCACTCCCCCCTCAGATCGAGGGTTTTACATGGAGTCGCCACTTATTTAATTTCAAAGGACAAATAAGAAAACCTTTAATAAAAAAATACTTGTATTAATGTATATGACAATTTACATCAAATTTTGTAACAAAAAATTACAATGCTTTTTTGTCCTAGATACAATCTAAGAAAAGTAAATCACATCGCTTTATTTCCTAGTTACATTCTAAAAAAATGTAAAATTGTAAATACAAGAACATAGTCTAGAACCCTTGATCTTGGTTCGGAGGCTAATTTACGAGATGGGAAGGGATTAAGCACCCATCTCGCCCGATAAAAACCGGTCTCCTAGGTTAAGGTGGCCAATGTCATGTCATGTCAAACAAATACAAGGAATATGTCATACAAACATGTGATTTGCAAGAATTTTAAACAAATATGTGTTAGGGGATTTGACATAAAGAGGAACCAAAAAAAAAATGAAACTTGTTTGATAACAATTTTAGTGTAAAAAAAATGAAGGTAATGGGATGTTCATCCAAGAGATCCATATAAACAAAGATTTCCTAGCCTAGACATGTTCATCTAAGCATGTGAAGGAAAAACAAAGTTGTCATGTTTATTTGTCATCAATATAATTGCAAAGAGAACAAATAAAAATAAAACCTTTCAGCACATTTGGTCATCCAAACAATTATGAAAAGAAGTAAAGGAAAAAAACCTAGACATGTTTATCTAGACAAAATCAAAATACTTTGACATATATGTTCAAAATCTTAAAAAAGTAAAAAAACTTCCTAGACATGTTCATCTAAGTATTAAAGAGAAAATGAATAAGAAATATAGGCATGTTCATCCAAGCATAGCATAAAAGAAGTGAATAATGATTTGTAAGTATTATTCTAGCATGTATAAAAGAAAAAAAAAACAATTAACTACTTACCAGCATAGAACATAAATAAAAAAGGGGAAGTGATCACTTAAAGGGCTAGGGAGAAAGCAAAGAAGTACTAAACTACAACCAAAGTAAGAACAATGGCTGCTCAACAGTTTTTCTTTTTTGCTTTCTCACTAGCTCTCTAGAGGGAATTTCGGGGTCCAGAAAATGGAAGAGGTCTTTTCTATTTATAGGGGAAGGGATGGCTTAGCTTTAAAGCTAATTTATTAGCTTTCTTCTGAAGCTAAGGGAGGGGGTTAACCTGTTTAAACGAGCTGGAATGGATTTGGTTTTGATCTCCATTCAAATTTTGAAATCATGCTGCACCTGCTTCGTATTTTGGCTCTAATTTTCCGCTCAAAATTCCAATTGATTCAAGATTGGTGTTTTTTGAAATTAGATTCAATTATCTACAATTTTGTCAGAAATAGAGAAAGCCAAATTTCAACGTTATCCATGCAAAAAATGTGTTTCAAATTGCTGCTGAAAATAGTAACGTCTTTTGAGCCTTTTTTTGAATTTTTCACATAATGTATTTGTTTCTTTATCCAATTTATTTTTCAAAAAATATTTTTTCTGAAGCAAAGGGGCAGGATAAGTCTATTAGATAGGCTTGAACAGATTTATTGCTGATCCCCATTTGAAATTTTGAGAGAAAATTGAAGATAATGCTGAGTTTGTATTATCTTCTGCATCTGTTTCGTATTTTGGCCATAACTTGCTGCTCAAAATTCCAATTGATTCGGAATTTATGTTTTTTGAAAGAAAATTCAATTTTCTATAACTTTTATAGAAATAGATAAATCCAAATTTTAATGTTTTCCAGGCCAAAAATGTGATTCAAATTGCCGCTGAAGATAATGACGTTTTTTGAGCATTTTTCTATTCTTTTTGAATTTTTCATATCTCCAGAAATTTTTTTTAAAAAAAGCAGTTAAGATATCATAAAGAAAAACATTTTTTATTATTTCTTTAAAAAGAAATGAAATAAAAATGAAATCCAATCAAAAATCACACTTAATTAATTTTAAATTAATTCTTGTGAGAACCAATCAAAATTAAGTGTTTAGAATAGGATGTGATCCGACCTATCGTATAGGCAAGTCATGATCATTGAAAATTGTTTGTATGATAACTTTTGATCAAGTGGTCCGATCAAAACCCATGATATACCATTATGATCGTTAGAAAATCAAGATTCGTTTTGTATCACAAATCTAAAGATCTACCGGTTGGTTAAATGTAAGTTGTAAAATTGGGTGTCTACACCACATCACCTACCACATAGCAGTAGAATAAATATAGGACACTCTCAATTTCATAATTTATTAACTTATACAATAATGGATGGTGAATTTTTTTTAGTCGCCCCTATTGATTATAAGTATCTATCACTTCTTGTTGTTTAGTCTTAAAATTCTGTGAAAAATTATAAACTATCCTCATGCAGAATGTATGAAAATTAAAGCATTTGAATAAGACAATGTTACGTTATTTCATCTATAAATAATGTCATGTTTAGCATAACAAATTGATCAATAGTCTCTATTAAAAATAGTACCATAATTCAAAACGAGAGAGAGAGAGAGAGAGAGAGAGAGATACCTGACCACAAAACAAAATCAACCACAAACTATCAAAATTGCCCAGGAAAAACCGAAGAAGATAAGAGGAAAAAAGAAAAGAAAAAGCTCACCTCAAAGACACTTTCCAATCCTGTGAGATGATGAAGATATGATCTTATGGGTTTTCAAGGACTTCAATGATGCTGTTGAAAAATTAACTTAAGCCACTGTATCATCAACACTCCTGAAAATTCTGAATTTTGACATATGTGTGTGTATACATGTGTTTCCTTTTGGATTTTATTTTACTATTTTAGTTTTTGAAAATGTTTAAACTCAATGGCAAATGGAGTCTGAAAATAATTGCATGATATTCAAGGAGATAATTGTTTTTTAAAAAATGCAATTAAATTTCTTTAGCTTTTCAAGATTATTCAGTGAACTTTTTCACCTGTTAAAAGATACTCTAAAACATTCTTAGTTGTTTAAAGAAAAAAAAAAAAAGAAAAAAAAAGAAGGGCTCTTCGTAAAATTGTGACCCTTGAAGTTTACATTGGAGGATTTTGAGTTAAAGAATGAAAAATCGTGGATGTTTGAGATAAATTAACTAGAAATCTATATCGCGGCACAGTGGCACTAAAGAGAGTAAAATACTAAAATGTCACAATATCTTTAACCATGTTTGAAGAGATGACCCAAGAGATAGAAAAAGATTTCGAAATAACTAGGTTGATGTTCTAAATAAATTACATTATCAATATTTTTTGATAGACCTCATTTCACCATAAGATGGAATAAATAAAACTCTTAGCAACTTAAAATTTTTGGAAACTCAAACTTGTTTGGCATAATTTTCTTCTTGTGAGTTTGTGAACATTAAAAAAAAAAAAAAAAAAAAAAAAGGAGGAAGAAGAAGAAGAAGAAGCAATTCATCATTTCTCTCTAAATTATCATTTGTTTACTAATCTTAACAATTAAAGAAAATAGATTTCTATCCGTCTCTTAATTTTTATAATATCCATAATAATTAATTATAGCTACATTAACCAAATATCAATTATATTTTATACCAATGAAGTACGTGTGTTTGGGACTTCAAGAAAGTGGTGGTCCCTTCTATAAGTTTCATGCATGCTCTTGCACGTAAGATCTCTCTGTGCTTAGGTGCTCTCTAGGCTCTTTTTGCTCTCATAGAATTCACATTGGAGTATTAAAAGAATACCTATTTTGCTTTCCCAACAATATCTTATCTATTTTACCAATTTATTTTTTAATACATTTAACATTTCAGTTCTTATTTTTATATACAATTTAATAAAATAATATAAATTACTACACATGAGAGATAGAATTGTCCAAAGAGAGGCTAATATTTTGGTAGTTTGTGTTGCCTTCCTGGGGCTCACTTCCAGAAATATTCTTAGACAGATTTTTGTTTTTTTTTAGGAAGTATTCTTAGACAGTTATACATCATTTGTGTCAATAATAAAATTTGAAAGATTTTGGTTAGAAGTGATATATATTTGAACACAACTTTTATATCATTTGATATCATATCATATATATGTTTTTAACATGATAAAGTTTACCATAAATCTTATTATGTGCACGTTTGGTACAATTTTATTTATTTATTATTACTTTTTTTTTCAGTTTTTTGAAAATTAATTGTTTGAAAAAATAGCATCTTAAAAAAAAAAAAAAACTAAGGTTTTAAAAAAATTATACTTGAAAAAAAAGTGCCGTTTCAAAACAAGATGTCATTTTATATTATATGATAATGTGAAAGCATACAAAATTAGTGGAGACATAGACATAGATGGTATATAGAATAGACTTACAATGAATTGAGAGTGTTACCTAAATAGTTTTTTAAGGGCAAAACTTTCTTTTAGAAATTGTATAGAGGCTGGTGGTGGTAACGTGTTATAAATTATAAGAAACTAGTCGCATGAAAATTTAATATAATTGGAATATTATTGAATTAATGTAATATAGAATGTATATTTTTAGAAAGTCAATATGTGTTATTTGAAATTGTGTTTTAAATTACAACATATGAAAAAATCCCACAATATATTGCCCTTTAAATTCATAAATTACATGATTACTTGCATTATATGGTAAAAATAAGACCAACCCATCCATCATGGCATTGTAAAGTCATCTAAATATAATCAAATAAAACCACCGTTTTGTTGATCTTGTCTCATAAACCAAAAGTACCATCTATACAGCTGATAAGATCTTTTAAAGGTAACATATGACAGAGAATTCTAGTAAACTGCCCAGACATTGAGATCAAGAATTTTTTTTTCTTTTCTTTTTCTAAAGAGTTTATATGTTCTGTTAGGTTCTAAAAACTTAGGTTTTTATGTATTTAGAACTCTAATTTGTATTGTTGGCAAACCATGATCAAAACAATGTGTTTAGTCGTGTTTAGACTTGCACAAAGTTGATTTATTGATGTAAAGTTGGAATAAGTTATTGCAAGAATTAAAAAACCAATTCAGCCTATTTCGATTGATCGAAGCTTAGGCTCAATCAATAGAAATTCGGGTCTGAACATTTTTTCTGCAGAATTCCAACTCACCCCTATTTTAATTAAAACGTTTTGGGTTTCCTAATTTGCCCTAGGTATAAAAGGTAAACCCTAGCCACATTTTAGTGTTACTTATATTGCGGTTTGTGTGAATCTCTTATGAGATCTTTGAGGAGCTTTCCTTCACATAAACTTAGGGTTTTCAAAGAGAAGAAGTTTTCTACACCTTGATGATCAATTCAGTTGTTGCCATTGAAGCCTAAAGAAATACAAGCGAGTGTGTTTGTATTTGGCGGTGAATCTAAGAAAGAAGGAGTCCGTGGATTCAAAACTTGCACATGGTTGTGTCAGTAAGTTCTACTAGTGGGTAGCAATAAGAAGTCAAGCGTGGGGGCTTGTAAGTCTTATTGTATGAATTTTGATTCTTTCAAGATAGTGGATTCAAGTTTACCTTAAGGATAGCTAGGTTAAATCCTCCCCAAGTTTTTACCGGTTTGGTTTCCTAGGTGATCATATCTTGTGTCTTTTATATTTCCGCTGCTTTACATGATATAATTGTTTGATTGTGATAACCTAGATTTGATTAATTTGACTAAGTAACAACTTGGCTAATTACCTAAGTTAATCCAATTGTGGTTTTAAGGGGTCTAAAAAACTGTCAAGTGGTATTAGAGCAGGTAGCTCTCTTGTTGTTAATCTTTTGATCATTAAGCTGATCCTTGACCCCTGTTGTTATAGATTTTTTTGAAAATTTTAATGCTTATTTATCAACTTGCTTACTTTGTGTATTTGTCTCTTGTTGCATCTGTTAAATCTTTTCTTTGACTTCTTGGTCTTATCATATGTGATAATAATTATTTGTGTTATACTGTCTTAACCACCTTAAAGGCATGTGACTCTTGTCTTTGGTATTTGGATAGTGGTTGTTCCAGGCATATGACAGGAAACAAAGGATTATTCAAGACCCTCTTTGAAGGAAAGATTGGGATGGTCACTTTTGGAGATGGAAGCAAATCTGTGATCAGAGGAATTGGAACGATGGACATTCCAGGGTTGCCGGTTTTTGAAGATGTTTGGTATGTTGATGGACTGAAGGCAAATCTACTCAGCATCAGTCAGATTTGTGATAATGGACTAAATGTTCTTTTCACTAAGTATGAATGTGAGATACTTGATGGTGGAGGTGACTGTATGTGTGTTGGTGTAAGGACATCAGACAATTGTTATGGATTGACGCCAAGCATAAGCAACAAGTGCTTTAGTGCAAAGATTGATTAAGTTGATTTGTGGCATCAACGTTTGGGACATGCAAGTCATAAGCAGTTAGAAAAAATTTCCAAATGTGATGTAGTTATTGGTTTGCCTAAGTTTGAGAAGATAGATAAGTGCATATGTGGACCATGTCAGATAGGTAAATAGATAAAATCTAAACATCCGTTTGTGGCGAGTGTTCAAACTTCAAGACCTTTGGAGTTACTTCACATTGATCTCATGGGTCCTGCTAGAGTTCAGAGTTTAGTTGGAAAGAAATATATTTTGGTGGTTGTGGATGACTTTACTAGATATACTTGGGTTGTGCTTTTAAAAGATAAAGGTGAGGCTCCTGAGAAGATGATACATCTGTGCAAAAAGTTGCAGGTTGAGAAAAATACTATGATAGCCAGAATCAAAATCGACCATAGAAGAGAATTTGAGAATACCAAGCTGGCTACTTTCTGCAATGATCAAGGCACACATCAAGCTAATTTACTTTCTTCGGCTGGTCGGGCGGTCTTAATTCAAGCTTCTTCAGTGGCTATCCCTGCGTATGTTATGAAATGCACTCATATTTCGAATAAAATCCTTGAGGGAATAGACCGAGCAAATAGAAATTTCCTTTGGGGATCTTCGGAATCTTCAAAAAAAATCCATTGGGTTGGATGGCATAAGGTAGCGAAATCCAAGGAGGAAGGTGGGCTTGGTTTGCAAATTGCCAAGGGTAGAAACACTGCATTGCTTGCCAAGCTAAATTGGAGGTTTCATGTGGAGAAAGAAGCCATATGGGCTAAAGTTCTAAGGCAGAAATATTACAGCAACAGAAGGATAAATTCTGCCAATGCAGATAGGCATCTAGGTTCGCATATTTGGAAAGCTTTGAAAAAGGGAAGGTCTACTTTTAATGAGGGTAGTATGTGGACAGTTGGTAGAGACAGTAAGGTTAGCTTTTGGTGGGAAAATTGGACGAGTAAAGGTGCTCTCCGTTGCATGATCCAAGGTCCTTTAACCCAAGGAGCTGATCAGTGGAAGGTGGGAGATATTCTGTCCAATCTATGTTGGGATTGGGATCGGATTCCCTTTGAGCTCCCATCTAAAGTTAAGTCCATAATTCAAGCAACTCCTATTCCTGTCACGAGTAAAGGTCAGGACAAGCTAGCATGGTCAAGCAATCTGAAGGGTATTTTTGACCTTAAGAGTGCCTACTTTATTGTTATAAAGGAGGATTCTGCCCCTCCCTTAAACTATGGCTGGATTTGGAAGCTCCATACGCTGCCTAGAATCCAAACATTCCTATGGTTGTGTATGCATAATAGTACAGGTGTAAAGGTGTGCCTTGTTAAAAGAGGGGTAGTGGTTGATGAGCTATGCCCTACATGTCAAAGGGAGCCTGAATCGATTATTCATGCCATTAGAGACTGTGTTTGGGTCAAAACCATTTGGATTCAGCTGGGAGTGAGCATATCCAACCAAGTCTTCTGGACAAGCAATCTCCAAGATTGGATGATTCTTAATGGGAAAGCTAGTAGCAATTGTGATCGAGGTAATCTTCCTTGGAAATCTATTTTTTCCTTTGCTGTGTGGTGTATTTGGAAAAATCGAAACATGGTTGTCTTCAATAGGAAAAGTTCGAACCAGAATTTGTCTAAGGAGATTATGAACCAATCCTTAGAATTCTTTTACTGTGTTCAGCCTCCTAGAAGCCCAAGTCTCAAAGCCTTAAGGGCTATTCGATGGGAAAACCCCCAGCAGGTTGGAAGAAGCTTAATACAGATGGTTCTTGTTTGAATAGCTCTGACAGAGCTGGATGTGGAGGTTTGGTAAGGGATGAGCACGGCAGCTGGATTGGGGGCTTTACTAGGTATATTGGCTCAACCAATAGCTTCATTGCAGAGCTGTGGGGGGCTTAGAGAGGGGCTGTTGCTTTGCTGCAACTTAAACATTAATTTCCTTGTTGTTGAGTTGGATGCTCAAGCTGTGGTGGAGATTTTTAAGAATGATTCTTATGTAAACAATGCTTTTTCTCCTCTTTTGGATGATTGTAGGCATTTGGCAGCTCGCTTTCAACACATTCGGTTTAACCATTACTACTGACAAGCCAATCGTTGTGCTGATTTGCTAGCTAGGATGGGTGCTATCCAGGTTCCTGAATTTATTTCTTTTAGTAGTCCACCTGTGGACATTTATAATGCCTTTGAGGATGATTGTAATGGTGTGTTGTTCAATAGGATATGTCTTGTTCTTGATGTAGTTGGTTAGTTAGTTTTTATATATAACGTCCCTTACCAAAAAAAAAAGGCACACATCAAGAGTTCTCTTCACCCAAGACTCCTCAATAGAATGGAATAGTGGAATAGAAAAATAAGGTTGTTTAGGAGATGGCTCATGTCATGCTGCACAATAAAAAGTTGCCCAAATCCTTCTGGGGAGAAGCAGTTAACACTGCTTGTCATACATTCAACTGGGTGCATTTCAGATTTGATTCCAAGAAGACTTCTTATGAACTCTGGAGAGGAAAGAAGCTAGTTGTTAAGTAATTCAGGGTATTTGGTAGTGATTGTTACATTCTATGTGATAGAGAGAACCTAGAAAAATTTGATGCGAAGGGTGACAGGGGATATTTTCTAGGGTACTCCTCTACTAGTAGAGCATATAGAGTGTATAATTTGAGAACCAAAACAGTGATGGAATCATCAAATGTTGTGATTAATGATGAAGTATGTTCTGAATCACAGTCAGAAAATATTGCTCCGATTCAAGATAAGCCTGTGGAGGTTAATGACTTACTCCCTGTTGATTATATTGGGAAACACAGTGATGAAGAGTTGATGGTGCTGAATGATGCAGTGTCTGTTCCATCAAGTCCGAAACCATCCACACCGGTATATGAGACTTAACAAGCACAACATGAGTTTAGTCCTTCATTGGAACAAAAAGGTACCTCAACATCTCTAGTTAAAGGTCCTTCCTCTAGAGTAAGGCTTAATCATCCCTCCTCAAACATATTGGGAAGTTTGAATGATAATACGAGATTAAGATCAAAAGCCTTAAGTGTAATTACTCACTCATGCTATATGTCCCAATTTGAATCGAAAAAGGTAGATGAAGCTCTTCAAGATGCTAACTGGGTAAACTCCATGCATGAAGAACTTCATCAGTTTGTTCGGAATGATGTGTGAGAATTAGTTCCTAGACCAAAGGATGTAAATGTGATTGGAACTAAGTGGATCTTTAAGAACAAGTCTAATGAACATGGTACTGTTATCAGAAATAAATCTAGACTTGTTGCTTAAGGTTACACACAAGTGGAAGGGGCTGACTTCGATGAGACTTTTGCACTGGTAGCAAGATTGGAATCCATTAGGATTCTTTTGGCTATAGCTAGTCATTTAAATTTCAAGTTATACCAAATGGATGTCAAAAGTGCTTTCTTAAATGGAATGTTGCAAGAAGAAGTATATGTGGAACAACTGAAGGGTTTTGTTGATCCTCACAGACCGAATGATGTGTATAAATTGAAGAGAGCACTGTATGATTTGAAACAAGCTCCATGAGCCTGGTATGATAGATTGACTGCATATCTCACTGAGCATGGATTCAAAAGGGGATCTGCAGACTCTACTCTATTCATAAGAAAGGATAAAAATAGTTTTGTTGTAGCTCAAATCTATGTTGATGATATTGTTTTTGGTGCTACTAATGATTCTCTTGCTCATTCTTTTGCAGATGAAATGAAGGCTATGTTCGAAATGAGTATGGTTGGTGAACTAACTTATTTTTTAGGATTACAAGTAAAGCAAACAGACTCAGGAATCTACATAAACCAAGCAAAATATGCAAGAAATCTAGTCAAGAGATTTGGATTGGACAATGTTGCACATGCTAGAACACCAATGGCTGCCAATGCAAAATTAACAAATGATCCATCAGGTGAGTCTGTTGATGTTACTTTATACAGAAGTATGATTGGATGCCTATTGTATTTGACTGCTAGTAGGCCTGATATAGCCTTCAGTGTTGGTGTTTGTTCTAGATTTCAATCTAATCCTAAAGTTTCACACTTGAATGCTGTTAAAAAAATTATTAAATATGCTGGTGGAACTTATGATTATGGATTATTTTATAGTAAAGAGTCTAATCTGTCTCTTGCTGGCTTTTCTGATTTTGATTATGCTGGTAATGTTGATGATAGAAAAAGCACCACTGGTGAATGTTTTTATGTAGGAGCCAATTTTGTTGCTTGGATAAGTAAAAAGAAAAATTCTATGTCTTTATCTACTGCTGAGGTAGAATATATTACTGCTAGAAGTTGTTGCTCACAGCTTCTTTGGATGAAAAATGTTTTAACTGATTATGGGATATCCCAAGATACCATGGTTGTTTATTGTGATAACTCTAGTGCTATTGATATATCTAAGAACCCTGTTCAACACTCTAAGACTACGCACATAGAGATTAGGTATCACTTCATTAGAGATCTTGATGAAAGAAAGATTATGTGTCATGAGTATATCCCTACTGAGCATCAAAATGTCGACATCTTCACCAAACCTCTTGATAGAAGTAAGTTTGAGACTCTTTGTCAAGTAATTGGTGTGATTTTGTGTCCCTGATCTATCTTGGCTTTCTTGGTCCTTGTGCTTCATTGCTTTTCCCTTTGTGACCATTGTTCTTTATTCTTTGATTTTTGTGTTTTTCCTTTTGTTTCTAGGATTTGCATTGCATAACATTCATGCATTTCATTCTAGGTATTTTTTATTTATATAAAAATAAAAAAATAAATAAAAAGGGCGAAGGAAAAGGAAGCAAATTGTGTTTTTGCACTATTCTCTTTGTTTTTTGAAAACAAGGTTGGTCAATTTATTTTCACATGTCATGTCTTTTTGTACTTTGTTTAGCTTCGATGAGCTTATTTATTGCACTTGACTAGTTGAAACTTTGTAGTGCATGTTGTGTGGGAAAGATGTTTATGGTGTTTATCACTTTGTCTTAATCTTGAAGTCACATGTTATTTGATTGTCAGACTTGAACCTTTTGAGAAAGGCATAAATAACCATCTCACCACTGTTCACTAGCCAATCATGAACACCTTAGTGCATATCATAAGATTTTGTGCTCGAGAAAATGTAGCATATGCACAAAAAGAACATAAGGTGAAGCTTCGGTTTAATTGCTTAATGCTTAAAATTGGTGTGTACTATTAGGCTTGATGCCAAATCACATAATTAAAATTGGTGTGTATATTATGAGCCAAAATTCAAGAAACTTACATGATTGCAAACTTATGTTCTAGGAGATGTGGGAGTTATATGATGTAACTCTTTAAGTAATAGTCTCTTTTAAATTCTATGTGATGAATTTTGTAGACTTTGTGATTGATTGCTATACACATATCATCTCACATGTAACTCAAGTCTTTGTGCTAGTTGTACACACTACACAAGTTACTCTTTGCTAAACATTGTACATGTTATTATGTGTGTCTTTCGGTCTGACCAACCAAGTTTGAAATTACTTTGAGTATTGTTTGTGCAGAACATATTTTGTGTTTGAGATTTTAAAGGGAGAATGGTTGAAAATCTTAATTTTGGGAAAATTGGGTTTAAAACTCGTGTTTTGGAAAAGCATTTCATCTCATACTGATGCATTTTTATTTCTTATATTCAATGCTTTGAGGAGTGTTTTCAAAAATTAGGTTTTTTTTCTAAAAAGATGTTTTTCCAGATTTTCGATTGATCCAAACTGTTTTTCAATCAATCGAAATTTCTTTTAAAATTTTAGGTGAGCCTCTGTCTGTTTCGATTGATCGAAACTGTTTTTCGATCAATCAAATATCGTGAATCAGGTTTTTAAAAAACAGATCTTGACTTTTTCAAAATCACTTTTTCAAAAGTTTTCTAAGCTTTTCTCTCTCTCTCTCTGATTCGGACTTGGCTCCACCTCAGTTTTTTGTCGTTTTTGATCATTATTTTTGCAAGGTTTCTCTCTCTAAATACCGGTAAGACCCTTTTACCCTTTTTTTTGTTTTTATTTTCACATTTCATGCATTTTAATTTGGGGATTTTGAACCTATACATATTTGGGGGTTTTGATGATTAAGGCTATATTTTCTGAAATTGATCTTTGGGTTTTGTTCCAATGATGTTTTTAACATGATTTTTGTTGGAAAATTTGATCAATTTGGAGTTTTGGGATGAATTCAAATTTCTAGGGCTTGTATTGAACCCGATTTGGGGATTTTGTTCAATTTGGTTTAATTTGATGAAATTGGCTTGTTGACTTGATATAATTGATCATTATTTTGTGTAATCTGTCTTGTGTGATGATCAATTGGTTAATTTGTTACAAATTTTTCAAGTAGTTTTTCAAATTTTTGGGGTTTTTGTTAGAAACTCTATGCTCAAGCCATTTTTGTCAAATTGGACTTATTTTGAACTTAATTGTACTGCATTAGGACATGCATCATGACATTTACTTTGTTCATGCATCATATAGTTTTTGTTCTATATCTTTTTGTGCTAACTTGCAGTCTGTTCTTGGTTTTGTGTTTTTCTTTTTTCTCTTTGTTGTGTGTTTTGGTCCTTATCCTAGCACCATGCCTAGGAAAACTAGAGCTAATAGGATTCCCTCTACTCCTTCTATGTCTCCCTCTAGGAGTCAGCTTTTTAAGAATGATCGTTGTCGAGAGGCTTTTGAGAAACTGAACAGTAAGCGTAAGATATAGGCTGAGTGTTCTGTGATTCTTGATGTGGTTGATCCAGCCATTAGGGCTAACTTAGAGTCTAGAGGTTGGCTGTCCTTATTAGAGATAGACCATCCACCCCCGACCGCCCTGATTAAAGAGTTCTTCTCGAACCTCTCTTGTCACGTCTATGATTCCAACACCCTAGTTAGGAGTTGGATACGAGGTGTTGAGTTCACCATTACCCTTAGGGTAGTGGCTGAGGCTCTTGGGGTTCTAGTCGTTACGAAGCTTGCCTATCCCTATGTTGAGGCTCCTCCATTAGATGTTGTCATGTCATACATCACTGGGTCTTCTATCCAGTGAGGTTCTGATCCTCGAATCACGTCTTCTGCACTTTCTAAGACTGCTTATCTTTTTCTTAGGGTAACGTGTCATTCTTTGTGGCCTATTTCTCATCTCCACACCATCCCTCTAGAGCGATGTGTGTTTTTGTACACTTTCATGTCTAGTGCGTCTATCAGCTTTCCTCATTTGTTTCTTCGTTCTTTGAATGAAGTTCATAGGAGTTTTGCCGTAGGGCATGCGCTTATCCATCCTATTTTCATTCATAGGATTTTGTTATTCCTTGGTCTTGCTGATTTCCTTTCTGGTGAGCCTGTTTTTGTTGTTGCTCCCTTAGGTGCTACCTTTCTTAGACAGAGGACTGCTCACTTGAGAGTTGATCCTTCGGGTCCTAAAGGTATATCTTTTGGTGATGTTCCCCTTCCTCTCTCTTCTACAGGTGTTGATGCTACTGAGACGTCTGGTGCTGCTGCTAATGTTCCTCCACCGTCTACTTCGGATGATTCAGACATTCGACGTACGTTGGATCATGTCTTGACCGTTCAGGCGACTCAAGGACAGATTTTGGTGGATGTTCTTGATGAGATTCGTGGTTTACGAGCGGATTTGGCATGGTTTCAACGTTCTTCACTGCCACCTTCTTTTGATGATAGATTTTGATTGCCCTTTGGCATTCCGTCACAAAAAGGGGGAGTACATATTGAGAGCACTTTGCACTTTGTTTTTGTTTTCAGGGGGAGAGTAGTTTTTTGTTGGTTGGAGCTTGTGGAGTTGTTTAGATTGTATCTAGGTGTTTTACTTTGTACATTTACTTTTTTAGCTCTTGCCACATTTGCTTTGTTTTGTTGGGATATTCATGATAGGGGGAGTATATTTGTTTTATATGTTTCTTGTTTCAAATTGCTTATTGACTTATGTTTATGAGTTCTTCATTGATATATGTCTTTATTGTATGTTGTTTGAAATCAAGATTTTATTTTATTTTGCTTGTATTTTCCATACATGCGGTTATGCTTTTTGTTTAAGTGTTTCAGGAAATATACAGGTTGATTCAATTGAGCTGCTGTCTTCTCTTGCAACTGATGGATAGTAGTTAGGATTGAATTTGTGTTTATGAGCATTGTTTTGTAAAGGGCTTTTATTTGTAAACTTTGAGCTATTAAGTTGTGTTTTGTCACGGATTGCCAAAGGGGGAGTTTGTTAGGTTCTAAACACTTAGGTTTTTATGTATTTAGAACTCTAATTTGTATTGTTGGCAAACCATGATCAAAACAATGTGTTTAGTCCTGTTTAGACTTGCTCAAAGTTGATTTATTGATGTAAAGTTAGAATAAGTTATTGCAGGAATTAAAAAAACCAATTCAGCCTATTTCGATCGATCGAAGCTTAGGCTTGATCAATCGAAATTCGGATCTGAACGTTTTTTCTGCAGAATTCCAACTTAATCCTATTTTAATTAAAATGTTTTGGGTTTTCTAATTTGCCTTAGGTATAAAAGGTAAACCCTAGCCACGTTTTAGTATTACTCATATTGTGGTTTGTGTGAATCTCTTGTGAGATCTTTGAGGAGCTTTCCTTCACATAAACTTAGGGTTTTCAAGGAGAAGAAGTTTTCTACACCTTGATGATCAATTCAGTTGCTATCATTGAAGCCTAAAGAAACACAAGCGGGTGTGCTTGTATTTGGTGGTGAATTCAAGAAAGAAGGAGTCTGTGAATTTGGAGCCTGCACGTGGTCATGTCAGTAAGTTCTACTGGTGGGTAGCAATAAGAAGTCGAGCGTGGGGGCTTGTAAGTCTTATTGTATGAACTTCGATTCTTTCAAGATAGTGGATTCAAGTTTACCTTGAGGATAGCTAGGTTAAATCCTCCCCAGGTTTTTATCAGTTTGGTTTCTTGGGTGATCATATCTTGTGTCTTTTATAGTTCTGCTACTTTACATGATATGATTGTTTGATTGTGATAACCTAGATTTGATTAATTTGATTAAGTAACAACTTGGCTAATTACCTAGGTTAATCCAATTGTGATTTTAAGGGGTCTAAAAAACTGTCATGTTCAACCAAGAGGAATTAATCAAGGAATATTTAATCACTGTCAACCATGCGAGTTTTCTCTTTGATTTTCCTGGTTTCTCACTTTTTAGAATGAAGATGACATTGGCATATACATACTACAACGATTGTAGAGTAGTTATGCAAAACTTTTTAATACATTATTGTTCAAAACTTTGTACAAATAAATTCAACCTCTTGTTCCATGTGTTGTATATAGTTATGGAATCTCAAAGTTTATTCCCCACTTAGGCTTACATTACAAATACCAATGACTTAATCATAGAAACCAACACTATTGAAAAGTTTATATGGTGCAGTGCTTCAGTTGGTGCTAAATGTTGTAATAGAAGTTATGCAATTTCAAAACTTATCATGATGTGTGTTTGTTCGGTCTCCTTCTTGGTTCTGATTAACGGTGAACCTAAAGGAAAGATCATTCCCTCAAGAGGGCTTAAATAGGGGACCCATTCTCCCCCTACCTATTCCTCTTGTGTGCAGAGGGCTTGTCAGCAATGCTAAAAAAGGAAGATGAGAAAGGAAACATCAAAGGTGTGGCTATGAGAAGAGGTGTGCCACAGATCTCCCATTTGCTGTTTGCTGATGACAGCATAATTTTCTGTAGAGCCACGGTGGAGGAAGGTAGTCTAGTAAACAAGGTCTTAGAAGACTATGAGAGGGAGTCGGGTCAGAAGCTGAATAAGGATAAAACCTCCCTCTTCTTCAACAAAAACACAAGCAGAGAGATTCAAGACCAAGTGAAGAATATGTTTGGTGCCCAAATCATTCAACACCACGAAAGATACCTCGGTTTGCCCCCAATAGTGGGCAAAGGGAAAAGGCAAGCATTTGGTCGCATCAAGACTAGGTAGGGAGGAAGATAGTCGGATGGAAAGGCAAACTCTTGTCCAGTGCAAGCAAAGAGATGCTAATTAAGGCAGTGGCTCAGGCCACACCCACATACACCGTGAGTTGCTTTAGACTCCCAGACTCACTTTGTAAGGACTTGAGCTCAATGATGAGTAGTTTCTAGTGGGATAAAAAAGAAAAGGAACAAAAGATTGCTTGGATTTCATGGGAGAAGATGTGCACCCCCAAAGAAGATGGAGGAATGGGGTTTAAAGACCTCAAAACTTTTAATCTTGAACTCCTCGCAAAACAGGGATGGTGGATTCAGCAGAGCCCAAAATCCTTAGTCCACAAAGTATTCTATGCAAAGTACTTCCCGGATAGATCCTTTCGAGATGCTAAGCTTGGGAAGAGACCATTCTATGTGTGGAGGAGCCTGATGACAGTTAGAAAGGTGGTAAAGAAGGGCTCAAGGTAAAATGTGGGGAATGGTGGACGAATAAGAACATGAAAGGATAGATGGCTCCCAACACCTGATTCCTTCAAGGTAGTCAGCCCAAGGGTTCACTCCCAAACGATCAAGCTAGTCTCTAACTTGATTGATCTAGAAAAGAGGTCATGGTATTGGACAAAAGTAAGGAGGACCTTTCTGCCCCTTGAAGCGGAGGTAATACTCGGGATTCCAATTAGTGCTCACCTCTTAACCTGGGCATGCACACAAAATGGTCCTTTTACGGTGAAGAGTGCCTATAAGGTTGCCCTGAAGTTTCTAAAGGAGGGTAATCCAAAAATGGATCATGGGGGAAGCTTGGATAGGTCCCAAACAACAGCTTTCTAGAAGACCAAGTGGAAGATGAATTGCCTTAATAAGATCAAACAGTTCATATGGAGAGCATGCAAGAATATTGTCCCAACTAACCTCAAGCTATGACTAAAGAGGATAGCACAGGATGAGAGATGTATCATGTGTGGGTCCTGCGAATCAACGGGACACGTTCTATGGGGTTGCTCTGTAGCAGCAGAGGTATGGGCCGAGACTAGAATTAAGCTCCCTAGCTTAGCAGGCCAATTTTTGGACTTTGCTGATATAGTGTGGAAGATTTGGAAGAAGAATGACGAGATTGATTGGCCTCTCTTTGCAACCACTGCATGGAGCCTTTGGAATAACAGGAATTCAATCAGGCATGGCAGAAAGAGGAAACAAACCAAGGTAATAGCCTAAGAAGTCTCAAGATATGTTGAGGAATTCAAACAGGAGTCCCCTTAGCGGGTTAGGAAAATCCCCCTAAACAAGAAAGTATGGACCCCTCCAAAAAGTGGATGCTACAAGGTTAATGTGGATGGGGAAACTTTCAAGGATAAGGAATGTAGTGGCATTGAGGTAGTGATCAGGAATGATAGAGGCCTGCTTATGGGGGCAATGAGTAAGAATTTGGCATTCCCAATGGGGGCTATAGAGACTAAAGCGAAGGCGATTGAGGAGGGTATTGTGCTTGCATGGGACCTCAGGCTAAAGAATGTGGTAATTTGAGGGAGATGCAAAGCTGGTCATGGAAGCTCTCATCGATCCAGGAACAACACCGTGCTCAATTCAGAAAGTCATGGAAGGGCCTAGGCTGGCCCTATGTAATTTTGATTCGTGGTCAGCAAACCACATTCGTAGGAGTGGCAACACTGCTGCCCATCTAATGGCTAGATATGCCAAAGTAGTGTCACACAATGTAGTGTGGGTGGAGGACATTCCACCCATGATTGAATATCAAATTCTAAGCAATGTACATGCTTTGGACTTAGGTGCAGTGTAATGAACGTTTCGAATGGATTGACTATCAAAAAAAAAAAAGTGCATTGCTATTTACGTTTTAATAATTTTTAAAAATAATAATGAGTTTCACTTTGATAAACTGTTTGGTCATTGGCAGCTTGGAAATTGTTTTTGAAGGTGATTGGCTGTTTCAAGTTGTTTCACACATAGTTTTAACCTCTCTTTGTATCTGCCTGATAAGCTTATTTGTATATTCTTTCTTTCTTTACCTTTTCCCTCTCTTGTGGGTACTCCTAGAAGTTAGAACTATTATAGTTTAAATAATTTTCCTTTTTAGCCAATGAAATGTCACCAATAAGTTATATTGAAGTCCTAAATAATTACTCGAAATTGTTTCTTGTTGAAGTGGAATTGTTCAGGTCCAGGCCAACAACTAAGTTTCAATTTTTTTTGTTTTGTTTTTGGGTGGCACTAAAGATAAGTGTGTTGTTTTAAATATCAGCAATTTAACATACAATTATTGATCTCTGCGTTTTTCTTTAGGGGTAACTCCTCAATTCGAGTCCCTTGCATGCTCTCATTTGACTATTACATTGTGAGCTCCAAATGTGTAATCCGGTCTATTCTTTATATTTATTTATTTATTATTATTTTTTTGGGTGATGTTCGGGTTACAGACTATTTGGAAACAAATTATTGTAACTTTTTGCTGAAATTGTATTAAAGTATACTTATACTTTTAAAAGTAAAAAAGTAAAAAAAAAAAAAAAAAGGTTTTAAAAAACTACACATAAAAGCTAAAAATAAAAACCCTAGCTTGTAATCCAATGTCATACAAACAAGTCTAGTAGCTTTTGAAATTTGTTAAGACTAGGCAATATCGAATGAGATATTTTTTTTAAAAAATGTCCAATTTTTCTTTTATTTCTTTTTTTTTTAACAAATTCTTATAATTAAATTCATAACTTGTTCTCTTTTATTAAAAGAACAAAAATTTGAATCCCCCTTCCCCCATTGTTGTAACTACATAATTATAAAATAATAATAAAAAGTTTATAATCCTTTTTAAAGATTTTTATAATTTTTTTTTATGAGCAAGAGGTAAGTGCATAAATAATAATCCTTTTAAATTTTTTTTATTATTTTCGGTTATGAATTGGAACAAAAAGTACATAAATAATTTATTTTTTGAATTAGAATGGTAAAAAGAAAATGGGCCATATAAAATTGCTAAATTGTTAAGTAATACATATTTTTTATTTTTTGAAAAAATATAAAATTAATGCTAAGATGTTACAAATCGGTCCAATCGAAATAATTTTTAAAAGCCAAAAGCATATCAAAAAGTGGTTTACAAAAAATCCATTTGAAATCCCAATCGTGGAATTCAAAACTCGAATTAGCTTTTAATGCTTCTTTCACATTCACCACTGTAGCAGTTTCAGACCATGTGGAACTTCCCCTTAAATTTTTTGCAAAAAAGTGAAAGACCTTAAATATCGTATACACTTCTTCACTATATATATATATATATATATATATATATATATATAACTCGTTACTTGGGCAAATAAATCAATCATTGATATCCCAAGCAAGATTTTTTGAATTATCATGATAATAAAGAATATCTTCATATATATAAGTTAACTTCATATGATGTTTGATGGTGCAATAATTACAACCTTTTTATGACATTTTCAAAAGAGAAGAACAAAATTAAAAAAGCTTTTAAACTCTAATCATCTTGAATCTTGATGGTTAATTTATTTTATTGGTGGAATCATTTTCTTTGTGATGAAAGAATATAAGGTCATTTTAACTGAAATTTCTAATGGATAAAATTGATCAATATTGTAAAACAAATATTGTCAACTACATGACTAGTTTCTTAAAAAAAATCTGTTAGAACATCTTGAATTGGATACTTAGAGATGAAGTATTGGTGTAATGATAAATGCCTTTTATTAAAGGTGTTAGGTCATAAGTTTGAGTTTGAGGATCAGTCTTACCAAAAATTTGGAGGTAAGGTTACCTACCATGACATTTCATAGACCCTACAAAAAGTGAGAATTTTGAACACTAGATACGACCAATTCTGAGGTTAAATTAGGAAGAAAAATACCTAAATCGCATAATCAATGTAATTATCTATGTATACAAGTACTAGTCTTTGACATGATTCTAGCATTAACAAAACTTGAGATACTAATTTTAAATGTAGATTTCAAAATTATTTTTTAAATCCAAATTAATAGAACAACTTCATTACTTTTAATTTCTTTAAAAAAAATATTGTTGTCAACCATAATGTTTCAACTATCAAATTCATTATATAACATTCATAATAATAATCAACATTTTGGCTTGAATAATAAATAATAATTTAGAATTTATAAAATTCAAATGAGTACTAACAAGATTCTTCATTTTTTTTTTCCTTTTTATCAATATCATTCAATGTTTCTGCATGTAAGCACAAATTATAATATAGTAGATATTTAAAGCTAAAATCATGGACTTGATGGGTATAGACGTGAATAAATAAATTTACATACATACATATGTGTGTATGTATATATATAAAAGCATCAAAGCATTTTCTGCCTCCTTTTAAAAGAATTTATCAACTAAAAAGAATGTATATAAAAAAATAAAATAAAATAAAAGAGCCGTAAATAACAATTTACGTTTCAGCAAATGGTAGTAGCGTGAACAACAAATGGGGTACTTATGTCATTCCACACTTGCACATCTCTTCTCACTTGTTTTCTCTCAGATTGGGGAGGATTTGTTTTTTGTGGGCTCTGGGAAATACCAATGCCATACCAAAATCAACTCTCATTTTCTCTCTCTACCAAACAACCAAAAATTATCTTTTCTCTTCCTGATTTTCCATTCTCCCAAAAATTGTCTTTTCTCTTCCTGATTTTCCATTCTCTCAAAAATCACTCAATCCAAACTCACTCTTTAGTTTTAAATGATATTATATAGTTCATGGCTTGGAGCCAACTTGGGAATGGAAATACAAAAGAAGATTTTGAATCTTTCTATGCATTTACACCATAGCTATCATTCTATCAACTGTAGAACTTTCCAATGGAGATTTACAATCCATCCATACAATGGGCTTCTGTCCTCAAAACCATGATCCATGTCTTGTGTTGCTGGGGTCAGTTGCAACTTGGGTTATCCAATATCTCAACTACAGCAGCAAACTGCAGAGTTAAACAATGAGCAAGGATGAGACTAACAGAGAGGTCATGGTTCGATTCTTTTTTTTTTTTTTTTTTTTTTTTGAAGATATAGTGAGACATTATCATCTTCTTCAAAGTACATTTCATCAATTGTACTTTTCAGCACAGTTTGTAAAATGCTGCAAAGTAGTTTATTATTATGTGAAAGGTAGCTGAAGGTTTTGGGATTAATCACTCAGGAGAATTCTTGTTTAGGACATAAAATAGTAGTGGCTTTGAGCCATAGTAATCTGGTTCTAAATTTAAAGAGTCGAGATTAATTGCAACCTATGCTGTACAATTTAATAATTGTAAATAATGCAAATAAGACAGACAAACTGTACTCAATCAAATGTAGAACGCTTTAATTTGTTTCTCAACATAACAGTGATTATGTTTAGTTTTATGAATAAAGAAAAACACAGTGACATACTTGTTTTCCACAGATTTATAAATGTTATTTGCATTTATGTCAGTGAAAGTAGTTAAAGAAACTAATATTCAAGAGATCTAATTTGCAGAATGGGAAATCCATAATCTTTAGCAAAGTTAAAGAAACTAATATTCAAGAGATCTAATTTGCATAATGGGATATCCATAATCTTTTGCAAAACAAAATTGAGAGTCAATTGTTAATGCTTAAAAGGAAAGCTACCATCATATTTATTGACAGAAAGATAAAGAGATGATTCCATAATTTGGCTCTTGGGCTTAATCCTAGGTAAGCAGAGATGCAGAAGGCCACTGTCACAGGTAGTGTGGGTTCCACTGTTTTGAACAATAAGCTGGTTAGAACTGGTAAACATGCAGAGATTGGTCTCCAAGTTACAAGCGTTGGCATCATTGAATAATTCGGCTTGTTTCTTGTTGTAAGTTACAAAAAGAAACAAGCCGAATGTAAGTTATAACAACAAATAAGCCGAATTATTCAATGATGCCAAGAACCAGAACCAAACCCAATATCTGATCAATGGCCTTAATCCCTCCCAAAATCAGCACATGTTTCCCACCTTTGGCAGAGGAGATGATGATTGGAGATCTGAATGGTGTTTAATCAGAGTAGAGGGGCCAAGACTGTGACAGCTGAATTCAATCACAATTTGATGGCAGAAATGCAAAATCTAGATCTGGGTGGGGATGGACTCATAATTGGCGATCATGAAAGATTTCAAAACAGAATGATACCAATGCATGACCATGCGAATTCTCTTGGCAATGATGCTGGTTTTGTTCCCTTAGGAGGCCATGAACTAGGTGCATATGGATACATTTCAGAAGGTTTGCCAATTTATGAGCATGATCATTCATTATCCAATATGATGACCAACAGGCGGGTGTCCCACTACACCTATCCAACTACAGAAATGATGAGTATCTACATGTGAGAAAGAACACCACAAACAACTTTCCATCGATAAGAGCTAACGAAAGATAGTTCCAGAGGTCAACTTGGCAGATATGGAAATCTTAGGGTGTTTATAAGAAAGAATTGAAACTCCAGAAGGTGTTTTGGCAACTGACCCAAACCCCAGGGGGTGTTTTTACATTTAAGCCAAGAATAAAAGAGCATACATAAAAAAGAGTAAGCAATGTTGTCTAGGCATTGAAGAAATCTCAGGTGCATGGATTATATGAATAACTAGATGCTAACCCATGCGACGCACGGGAAACCTATTGTGTATGAAAATGCAAACAGACTATCTGTCTGTATTTTAAACAATCAAATGTAATTATTTTGCAGTACTGGCAGAGTCCTCACCTTTGTGTAAGTTATGACCTTAAAATAAATGTAGTCTGAATGATAGATCAAACTCAGACAAATTCAAGTTTAAAAAAAAAAAAAAAAAAAAAAAAAAAAAAGGTAAGACGAATTCAAGTTAACTTAGTCAGTTGGATTGCTAGAGCTCTAAGTTACACGGTTGGAATATCACAACTACTAGTGAGCCATGTTGAGAACAAGTTGTTATTAGCGAGCCTATGTGAACTCAAGCTCAATTATCTTTATGAACAAAGCTAGCCAAGTAGTTGACCAATCAATAATAGTATATTTATCTTCTAAATGAAGTAAGTAAGTTCCTTCCTAGTCCCTTAGCAATCCAATATCAAGAAGCTTAATTTGTTTACAACGCCATAGATTATTAATACAAGTAAAATGATAACAAAGATCAGAATCATCACAGCACAATCTTGGTAAACCAAACTGAACTGGCACACAGGAAAGAGGTATAAAAAATTTTTCTTTGAAATTTTCATTATCAAATTCTTCAAACGTAATGAGGTTCTAGTGGGTTTTTTACTCAATTTTTTTCTTATTAGTAAGGTGTAGACCCAAGGAAGGGGAGGGGAGATTCAAACTTTTGACCTCACTTCAAGAGGGTTCCCAACCGACTGTGGTATCCCTTGGGGTTTACTCACTATCAAAGATTTGATTATAAATTCATCAAATAATTACCTACCTGAAAATGTTTTGAAAGCTCGAAATGTGTGAAAACACAAGAGCTTGTTTAGACCCCCAATTCAAAGTTACGGCTTGGTTGATTTTACACTAACTTAATACTAAGTGTGGAATAGTGTAAATACAAGCATACAAGCAAGAGAGTACTCTAATCCATATTTAAAGCAACACAGCAGTAAAATGAAATGAACAAGAGTAGGGAAGAGAGATGCAAACACAGATAACACCGAGACGTGTTATCAAAGAGGAAACCGAAGAACTCGGCGAAAAACCTCTCTGCCACCCTCCAAGCGGTAATCGATCCACTAGACAATCAGTTGGGATACATGGGTGAGCAAAAGACCCTCCAAGCCTAATCTACCCTCTGTACCTAAGCCCTCTAAGCTCCTATTCCAACAAGACTTCTCGGAACTGTGTCTTGTCTAGCACTCCAGATCCCGCAACAAGCTTCATGTCGTATCTGCTATCCTTGGCTTCTTCCAATGCTTCCCAGCAGCACCAAAACCTCACTTGACACTCTCAAAGGGTGTGGTAAGCATTTGTGCTATCAACCTCTCAATGGTATGGAAATGGAGAGGTAGGGGATGAGGAAATTCCACAAACAAATGTGTAGAGGATTGTCGGTATAACAATTTCTAACTCTCAAGTGTTTTTGCTAGGATTTTCTCTCAGAAGCTCACCTTTACATTTGTGGGTAATGAGGGTATATATAGTGTGGGTTCAGACAGTGTGTATCAAATAGTATAGTTTGGTAGAACAAAAAGTTTCACGGGAAGTCCTTACCCGCGAGCTACTCGCGAAACACAGCTGTCTCCATTTGTACTAACTCTTTGCATTCCAGTCATGTGCAAGGCATATGCTTCCTTTCACGGGATGCTTAGTCGCGAGATACCCACGAAAACCCTCCTGGCTTCAATTGCTTGAGTCTTCACACTCTCTCTTACTATCACACAACCATTACAACAAGTTCCCACAACAAATACAGGGTACATAAGATTGAATAAAATTACGATCAAATTTAACACGGAATAGAAGCCAACAAAATACATATTTGTAAATCACAACTTTATATGTTTTACAATCACTACAATTATCTCAAAAAATCAAAATCAGCATGAGAACAAAAGCGTTGAAAATTTTCAAATTGGGCTTTTATGTTAACTTATCAAAACCAGATTACAATTCTTAGTTAATAACCTTTATGATGATCCAGATTTAAACTCACTAAAAATCGAAAAACTCAATTTAATTTCCCAATAATTTTTACAAAGCCATCTCAAGCAAGGTAGTTCCAACAATTTTCCTCACTTTCTCAGCACCCTAAGAAAACCTTAATAATCCAATAAACCACTTCACCAAAAGAAACTAAAATAGTGCAGTGCAGTGCAGATTTTTGTGAAACAATGTGCAGTGCAGATATTTGGAATAAAAATTCTCACTTTGGTTAACAGTAATCTCATTCTTTAGCTTCATGGAACACAGGAACAATCTGCAAATTTTTTGCTAATATATTGCTGTGACAAACTACAAAAAATCAGAATTTTCCAACTAACACAAAAAAATAAAAAATTCAACACCTAAAATAACAAAGCAACCATTAGTCAACTCAACTAAGCCTTAATCATAATTGCAGTATGAATTCATAGATGTAAACATCAAAGCTAGATAAAAAATACTCCTCATGGAATTCACTTGAACTAAAAGCAACCAAAACACCAAAAATTTTACAAAATCCTGTTAAGTACCTACAAAGAACAAAAATAAGGAGCAAATCAACATTGGAACCCTTCACTTAGCAACCCAATAGCTTTTTGAGTGTAAATATGCTTTATTAACAGAAAATTAAAAAAACAAAAAGAATATATTCCCAAAGCCAAAGTTTAATAGCAAAAAACAGTGAAAACCATTCAAACGAAACCCAAATAGCTCAACATAACAAAACATTCAACCTTTTTTGAGGGAGAGAGAGAAAGTAACAATTAGATAGCAAGGGCAAACACATTGAATCTACCAATATGAATATGTATGTAAAGCTTAAACAGAAACCAAAGCAATACTAAAAAGCAGCGGAAACCAAAGCCCCGTAAACACAGTTAAATTTTTTTTCTGAAAACCCCTTTTCGTCAGCGGCAAACCAAAGCCAAACCACATAGCTAGAGCAACCCACAACCACAAACCAATAAAATTCCATGAACAATTGAAGCGGATAGAGAGAAAGAGCAATATATAGAAAATAATATTAAAGCAAATTAAGGAGAGACAAAAACATTATGTTTTAATTACCTCAAAATAATTTCAAAATTTTTGGTTATATATATATATATATATATATATATAGACTAGTCGCTAACCCGTGCGATGCATGAGAAAACTACTAAAACTAAGTTCTATAGAAATAGTTTTTTTTTTTTTTTTGAAGAATGTCAAATTATACATGAGTATTTATAGGATTTCAAATCCCTATAAAAAGCTCGAATCTCTTAAAGCAGTACACCAATATGAGAAATTAAATTGCATTGTTCTACCCAAGTACAATGTAAAAAACAACCCTAACTTTGTATAACTTATTTGTACCTTCAGCTACTGGTAGGCATCCCACCTATTATCAAATGACGTGTCTGATTTTCTGGGTGGTGCTCTTTTTCTTCCACTCTTCAAATGGATGAATGAGTATGGACCCATTTATCGCCTTACTGCTGGGCCTAGAAATTTTGTGGTGGTGAGTGGCCCTGCCATTTCTAAGCATTTGCTCAGAAACTATGGAAAGTATGCCAAGGGTCTTGTCACTAAGGTCTCTGAGTTCTTGAGGTTCTCATGCAGTCCAGACATTAAAAAAGTATACATCCCCTGTCTCATGCCCTTTGAAAGGTAGGAAATATACAAAAGAAGCTGGCCAAGACAACTGTTTTCTCCCCAACTATCAAAAGAATAAAATTTAGACAACCTTAAGCTAAACTAAGGTCTCTCAATCAAAAATGGGAAATAATGATGTGATATTCCTTTTTGTTACAAAGAGAATAAATAGAATAAATATAACAAAGTAAGAACAAACCTCAAAGATTCCTTGACACTGGTGAGTAATATAATCTCTAAAAATAAACCATACTTTTTCTGTTAACCAAAGATAGTTTTCCCCTGACTTATTTTTATTTATACTACCAAATATTGGAAAATACAAAAAACTATCTTTATATAAGGTTTTCCATTGAAATTAATAGAGCGTAATTCTAATAAATTGTCTCTCTCCTCTATCCTTTCTCATTTTTCTTCATCTTTTCTCTATTCTCTCTCACATTTCACTCTCTCATTCATTTGAGTCCCCTATGTTGAGCTTTGTTCCTTCTATCAATTTCATCTCTCTATTTTGCTTGTCTCCCTCTCAGATCGGCGTGGAGGTGCTATTCATGGTGAAGGTCATGGGTCTTGGGTTGTGGAGGCCATGGGTCTTGGGTTTTGGGTTAGACCATCACAACTCAAAAATAAGGTTGAAATATTATTTTGTGAAACTTTTATATCACAAATTATTGTGTACTTTTGTTGTGTCCATAAATCTTAACATAGCACATGCTTCCACTTTGACTAAAATTTTATTAGAATTGCACATATTACTAAAATGGATGATAATCATGTGTCGACTCTCTCACTCTATCTCTTACTTAGGTTAATAGTACAACATAACCCCTCTCGTTCTATATTTTCAATTTGTTGCATATATTTACTCTTTGAGAACGGAAGATTTAATTAAGAATCTAATGCAAGTTTTGATTTTTAGGGTTATTATTAGAGAGAAAGAGGGAAAAAAAGAGAGAGAAGAATTTTATGAATATTTCAGGAAATGTAGGGATGCTTGTAATGGTTGCTTGGTAGATGATTGCATATTAAAATTTGAAGTCTAATGTTCTAAAGTACTGGATATTGTGCTTACACTAAACCATCCTTCTTTCTTCTTTATTTTTATTTTTTTAACAATCTTTATGGAAACAAGAAAAAGTACACTGAGTGTGTATACTATATTTTTTTAAAAGTCTTTTTGAAGATACTTTGTGTTCATCATCTTGAACATGGAGTAATTCTCTTTTTCAGTAAAACTTTGTCAATTACTTAAGTCATGCTAAAAATGCATTCTTGATAACAACCTAACTGTAGGGATGAAGGGCCCAGATATAAGTATTAGGCCGTGGGCTGTGTCCGAGGATGTCAAATCACCCAAGGACATATAAATACCAGTGAAGGCATACAGATTCATGGGCCGTGGAAGAAGTCTGGTCACAATGAGCAGGAGACATTGTCTGAGGATAAATACCTCATCGACTAAGCAGAGTGAAGGTTAAAAGGTCCAACCATCCATCAAGAACAAAGCAACAAGCAGTCGTGCTTGGAAGGATAAACATCAGAGAGGGATGAGACAAAAAGGAATTGGGAAATATCTGAGAAGAAAGTTGCTACCACTGCATTGAATGCTCTGCATCTAACCCCCTGGCCACATTAATGTGGAAGTGATACCTGAACAGTAACTTTCAACCTTATAGCTACCCCCAAAGACTCCAGGAAGGTGCTGATAGGACAAGTATCAAGAAGATTAGCAATCTGACCTACACGTGGAGGGCTGAGATGAAAGAATGGAAGAAAATATAAAAGAGAAGAATCCCATTACAAAGGAGATCATGAGAAAATCTAGAGAGAGATCACTGTATACTGAAGAATTGTAATTTTGTGTAAGTCTAAGAGAAATATATAAGAATAGACCTTCCTCGGACTTGACCGAGGAGAACTTTTCTTGTTCAAAACTGTTTGTTTTATTCTTTCCAGCAATAACTAACATACTATAATCATTGTCCACCTAAGTTTAGTTTCAAGCCCACCGTTTAAAAAATTCATTGTTTTGGGCTCTTTGGGCCATTGACCATCCATTTGGGCTTTGGGAGCAAATTGTGTCCTTACACTAACAATACTAAATATCTTAGATAAGTTTTTCTAAAAAACCTAGCAAATAAATACTCACAATATTCACACTAAGAACACAAAGTTGTATAAATAATTATCATAGTATGTTACTTGAGATTTAAATTTGTTGAGAGCCAATATCAGTGAGAGGGGCAGTGATAAAGAAAGGTAATGTGGTGTTAGATCAGTATGTAATCACAGTGAAGTGGAGTGAAAGAGAGATAGGTCGTGTGGCAGGTGTGTGAGCTCTAATTAGTGGGTGTGTATTTGTGAGTTTGAGTGGGTGAATTTGATTAGTGGGTATTTGTGAAGTGGAGAGAGAGAGAGAGAGAGAGAGAGAGAGAGAGAGAGAGAGAGGCTGTGTGGCAGGTGTTCTAGGTGAGTGAAAGTGAGCTCTAATTAGTGGGTATTTGTGAAGTGGGTGAGTAGTGAGAGTGAAGAGTGAGCCCTGAGCACTGGGTGTGTAGTGGGTGACCAGTATTTGTGACGTGGGTGAGTTTGATCTAGTTTGATAACTAAATAAGTATGCCATGTTTTATTGTAGGGAACTCGAGTCTCATAGACTCAAGATCCATGTAGAACTCGAGTTTCATAAACTTGAGACCTATGTGGCAAAAACGAACTACACGTTAGCAAATAGAACTCGAGCCTTTAAAGCTCGATTTGTCTATCAAACTCGAGTTTCAAAAACTCGAGATGCTACTATCATAAATCATTTCTAATGCATGCTAACTAATGTAATAATGTGGTAAAATTATGGTAATCTGCAAATTACCTAAACCCCCCCCCCCCCACAAACCCAAACCACCCCTTTTATACCCCCTTTAATATTCTTCGCTCAAATTTTAATTTTTTATTTTGTATCCTTTAAATTCCACGTAGTCCTAATTGCATATAAAACTCTACTCATGGAAATAAATTTCCAAATTCAAACTAAAGCACCATATAATCTTGTAATCATTCTTCTTATTGGTGACACAATTCATCTTTTTGTACCCTAATCTCCCAATAAACAATTCATACCTTATCAAGATCAAGACCTCTGCTGAAAAAATGATCAAACCACAGAGTGAGAGATGTGACCCTCAAAAAAGAGATTTGGGTATCTTTTTAGGGCACCTCTCTTTTTGGGTAAATGGTATGGAGTCGCCACTTATTTTTTTATACAAAAAAGAAAAAAAAGAAAAACTAAATATAAAATACATGATTGAATTGTTCCATTCATTGATTGAAATAAATTAAATATTTGAAAAATTGAAAATTACACGACTTTGGGTCCTAGTTACAAACTACCAAATAATTACATGCCTTTTTGTCCTAGTTACATTCTACCTAAAACAAACAAAGATAAGACTAGATCTACTTAACCAAAGACCTAAATCTGGAGGCTAGGTTACGGAATGGGAAGGTGTTAGGCACCCATTCCGCCCAGATAAAGTTTGGTCTTCTAGACTCTTGTGACCAATGTACTATGTTATGCATGTCATGAATGATATGTTGAACATGTGAAACAAATTAAATCACACAAATTTATTTATGATTGAAATATCTTCTTTTGTTTTAAAAAATTTAGATTTGTTTTGGTGATTAAAAAAAATTTGATTTTGGTTTGTCGAAATACCATATCTGTTTTGTAAGATAAAAAAAAAAGGTTTTTAGAGAAAAAAATTCAAATCTGTTTCGTGATAACAAAAAAGATGGTTTTTAATAGTAAAAATAATCAGATCTGTTTTTATTTAATAATAATAATAAAAAAATTTATGAAGAGGATCTCATTCACAAAATAATTTCATGTTACACGACTCAAACAAAACAAACAACAAAACAACAATTCATGATCTCTTTCTTTATTTCAAAAATCTACATATGTTTTAAGAAAAATCAGATTTATATCTTAAGAAAGAAAAAAATTAGTTTTGATGTGAGAAAAATTTAGATTTGCATCTAAGGAAGATGCAGATCCCTTTTATTATGAAGAAAAATTCAGATCTGCATCTAAGAAAGATGCAAATCCGTTTTATTTGAAGAAAAATTCAGAATTGCATCTAAGAAAGATGCAGATTCGTTTTATTTGAAGAAAAATTCAGATCTGCATCTGAGAAAGATGCAGATCTGTTTTACTTGAAGAAAAATAGTTGACTAAATGCAAATCTTTAAAATTAAGAAACAGATTTTATCAACAATAAAGAAATCAAGAAAATGTTTTTATAAACCAAATTTTGAATATTTGAAACAATTAAACATACATCATCATGATAAGAAAAGCATAAAATAAAAGGTTTTAGAAAATAACCTCTTTCATGAGCACTCTTCTACTTGAGAGGATGCTTTAGGGTTCAAAGAAACTTATTTAGTTATCTTTGAAACCTAAAAGCCCTAGCTTCAACAAAAAATCAGAGAAGAGATCAGAAAATTATTTTATCCAATCATCCCTTTTATTCCTATACATGTAATCCTATTTTAAACACTAATTATCAACCAATCACAAAATTATTTAATCAATTTTAATTGTTTAACCAATCATAATTAATTTAAACTAATCATGTGTGATCGACCTTATCTAGACACAATGCATGCTGATTGTGCAAACTTGATCATGCGATATCTTTCGATCCGATGTCCAATTTGGAAACCAAAAACACCATTGCAATCATTTGAATCTCAAGATCATTTTTATGATATGCAATGAATGACATGATGCATGTAATACAAAGACAAAATGATGCATTTAATGCAAGAACAAATTGATGCATGTGATGCAATTATGATTTTTGGGGTACATGGATTGGCCATTCAAGTTATCCTCCTTGATTAAATCATGGGTGCAAAATTGAATGTCTACAGAATGCCCCTCATTGACAAAGCTTGAAAAGCAAATGTCAATGTAAAACAAAGACACTGATTTTAGTGGCCATGATTTAATTAAGGTTGAATCTTCAAAGATTACCTAACCCTCGAACCTAAAACCTTGGAACATAGAACTAGCTTTATCTTTTGACTAAAAAATGAAAAGAACATACTAGACTTAGGTGGTAGTTGATGACTCTGGAAATGATTCTTAGCAATTCGGGTGACCAGGAAACTTTCCTATCTTGATCTTGAAAATGGAATTGTCTGGGATGACGATTAAAGGGATTTTCTCTAATTTGATCTTGATCTAACTTTGGAATGATGATCAAGAGGATCCCCTCTACCTTAATAATTTGGAATTGAAATGATGATCAAGGGGATCTCCTCTACCTCAGTCTGGATTTGCTTTCAACAATGATGATCAAAGGGATTTACTCTACTTTGATAATCTGGAACTGAAATGATGATAAACGGGATCTCTTCTACCTCAATCTGGATTTACTTTTTGCAACGATGATAAAAGGGATCTACTCTACTTTGATAATTTGGAACTGAAATGATGATCAAGGGGATCTCCTCTACCTCAGTCTGGATTTGCTTTCAACAATGATGATCAAAGGGATTTACTCTACTTTGATAATCTGGAACTGAAATGATGATAAACGGGATCTCTTCTACCTCAATTTGGATTTGCTTTCTATAATGATAATCAAAGGTGATAGTTTTTAGATCCCTTAAAACCACAATTGGATTAACCTAGGTAATTAGTCAAGTTTTTACTTAGTCAAATTATTCAAATCTAGGTTATCACAATCAAACAATCATATCAAGCAAAGCAGCAGAAATATAAAAGACACAAGATATGATCACCCAGGAAACCAAACCGGTAAAAACCTGGGGAGGATTTAACATAGCTATCCTCAAGGTAAACTTGAATCCATTATCTTGAAAGAATCGAAGTTCATACAATAAGACTTACAAGCCCCCACGCTCGACTTCTTATTGCTACCCACTAGTAGAACTTACTGACACCACCACGTGTAAGTTCCGAATCCACGGACTCCTTCTTTCTTGGATTCACCACTAGATACAAGCACCCACACTTGTGTTTCTTTAGGCTTCAATGGTAGCAACTGAATTGATTATCAAGGTGTAGAAAACTTCTTCTCCTTGAAAACCCTAAACTTGTGTGAAGGAAAGCTCTTCAAGGATCTCACAAGAGATTCACACAAACCACAATATGAGCAACACTAAAACGTGGCTAGGGTTTGCCTTTTATACTTAGAGCAAATTAGAAACCCTAAAATGTTTTAATTAAAATAGGAATGAGTTGGAATTCTGTAGAAAAAACGATCAGACCCGAATTTCGATTGATCGAGCCTAAGCTTTGATTGATCGAAATAGGCTAAATTGCTTTTCTAAATCCTGCAACAACTTATTCCAACTTTACATCAACAAATCAACTTTGAGCAAGTCTAAACACGACTAAACACATTGTTTTGATCATGGTTTGCCAACAATACAAATTAGAGTTATACATACATAAAAACCTAAGTCTTTAGAACCTAACAAACTCCCCCTTTAGCAATCCGTGACAAAACACAACTAGAAGCTCAAAGTTTACAAATAAAAGCCCTTTACAAAATAATGCTCATAAACACAAATTCAATCATAACTACTATCCATCATGTTTGGTTCTAAAGACTTAGGTTTTATGTATTTAGAATGCTAATTTGTATTGTTGGCAAATTACGATCAAAACAATGTATTTAAGTTGTTTTAGAAGTGCTCAAAGTTGGTTCTTTGTTGTAAAGTTGGAATAAACTACTGAGCTACTTAAAAAACTGTTTCAGTGCATTTCGATCGATCGAAGCTTAGGCTCGATCAATCGAAAATTGTACCTGACATTTTTTAATTAGATTTTCCAACTTAGCCCTATAGAGTTTTAATTGGTTTAGGTTTCTAATTTACCCTAAGTATATAAGGGAAATCCTAGCCACGTTTTTATGTTGTTCATATTGCGGTTTATATGAAAATCTTGTGAGATCTTTGAGGAGGTTTCCTTCACATAAACTTAGGGTTTTCAAGGAGAAGAATTTTCTATACCTTGATGATCATTCTAGTTGCTACCATTGAAGCTTAAAGAAAACACAAGCGGGTGTGCTTGTATTTGGTGGAGAATCCAAGAAAGAAGGAGTCCGTGGATTCGGAGCTTGCACGTGGTCGTGTCAGTAAGTTCTACTGGTGGGTAGTAATAAGAAGTCGAGCGTGGGGGCTTGTAAGTCTTATTGTATGAACTTCAATTCTTTATAGTGGATTTGCTTTTTACCTTGAGGATAGTTAGGTTAAATCCTCCCTAGGTTTTTACCGGTTTGGTTTCCTGGGTGATCATATCTTTGTGTTATTTATATTTCTGCTACTTTACTTGATATGATTATTTGATTGTGTTAACCTAGATTTAATTAATTTGACTAAGTAACAACTTTGCTAAATTCCTAGGTTAATCCAATTGTGTTTTAAGGGGTCTAAAAACTAACAAGTGGTATCAGAGCAGGTGGCTCTCTTGTTGTTGATCCTTTGATCTTTGAGCTAATCCTTGACCCCTGTTGTCATGGAACATGGACACTCTTTGGTTATTCCTCCTCATTTTGATGGGAATAATTATGCTTATTGGAAAGTAAGGATGAAAGCATTCCAGAAATCCATTGACGAGAGAGTCTGGAACTCCGTTGAATACGGATGGGAGAAGCCCACTACTCCTGTTAGTGAGTGGCAAACTTCTCAAAAAGAAGCGGCTGTGTTTAATAGCAAGGCTATGAATGCTATCTTTAACACTGTTTCTATGGAGGAATTTAAGAGAATCTCAAATGTTGAGGTTGCTCATACTGCTTGGAATATCCTCCAGACTGTGCATGAAGGCACAAAGGTTGTCAAAATCAATAAATTGCAGCAATTAACTTCTAAATTTGAAAGCATTAAGATGTCTGATGATGAATCTTTTGATGAATTCTATGCTAAATTGAATGATATTGTTAATTCTGCTTATAACTTGGGTGAAATCTATGATCAACCTAAAATTGTTAGGAAGATTCTTAGATCCTTAACTGAGAATTTTAGACCCAAGGTGACTGCCATAACTGAAAGTAAGGATGTGGACTCCATCCCTATTGATGAACTTGTAGGATCTCTTTAATCTTATAAGTTGGACCTACCCAAAACTAGCAAATCCAAATCAATGGCTCTTAAGTTAGTTGATGATGTTGAGGTTGGTGGATTTGATGATGAGCTCTTTGCTACAAAGATTACTTACCTTGCCAAGAACTTTAGAAACTTTCTCAGAAATAACAATAGAAAGGCAAGAGGTGTGAACACTGCTGAACCTAGAAATTTTAGGAAGAACGATCCCACTAAGGTTAACAATAATGACAAACCTAGAGAAAAAGTAGGTCAATCTTCTAATAATTCTATGGGTTCTCAGTGTTTTGGATGTCAAGGGTATGGTCACATAAAATCTGAATGTCCTACTTCCTTGAAGTCTAAGGGTAAGGCTATGGTTGTAACCCTTAGTGATGGTGAAGTTTCTGATGATGAGTCAGAATGTGACGAGGATGGAAACTTCATTGCTTTCACAGCTACTGCTGTAGTGAGTGAAAGCATATCTATTGAAGAGAACCCTTCTGATGGGGAACTCTCTGAAGATGCAGATCTTCAAGAGGCCTACAATAAACTATGCAAAGTTGCTGCAAAGGATGCTATGAATGTTGAACTTGGCCTGAAAAAAATTGAATCTCTTGAGCTTGATAAGAAGAATCTGCTTGTTAAACTGTTTGATGCTAATGAACTTTTGAACAATGTGAAAATTGAGAATATGTTATTGCTTGATAAAGTTAAATCTTTGGAACTTGATTTATCTGTTGCTAGATCTGCTAGTTCTAAACTTGATCAACTGCTTGGTGTTCAAAAGTCTCCTTCTGACAAATCTGGAATAGGTTTTGTTAAAACCATCTCTGTGTCTGCTCCCCATTCCATACACTTTGTTCCTTCATCTTCTTCTGAACCTTCTGTGAGTGAAGTTGTGAGTGAAACTGTCAAACCCACTATCAGTGAGGTTGTCAAACCTATAGAAGTTTCACCATCTAGGAAGATTAGGGTTGATCTGAAAGAGTCTAAACCTAAGGTGTCTACCCTTTCTAAGGACAAGATGCATGGTAAGCCTGCTTGGGTGTGTCATTTTTGTGGGAAGTCTGGACACATTCGTCCAAACTGTTACAAGCTACAAGCTGCTAAGAGAGCAAATAAGCCAAAAATGCCAGTGCCTCAAGCACATGATCCTATAGTACTTATTGGTGAATTGGTAAAGACGCTTAACCTTTATTCCAATCTTGGAGTTGGAAATCACTCTAATGTGAATACAAACTCCAATGCTCGTGGTACATCTAAAAAGTTTTGGATGCAAAAGACTTAAACTAACTGAGTCTTTCTGACATGGTCCTTGTGCTTCACTGCTTTTCCTTTGTGACCATTGTTCTTTGTTTCTTGGTTATTGTGTTTTTCTCTTCTGTCTCTAGGAGTTGCATTGCATTACATTCATGCATTTCATTTTAGGTGCTTTTTTATTTATTTAATATATATATATATATATATATATATATATATATATATATATATATATATATATAAAAGGGAAAAGAAAGGAAGGAAAAAGGAAGCACATTGTTGTTCTTGCATTATTCTCTTTGTTTTTGAAAACAAGGTTGGTCAATTTATTTTCACATGACATGTTTGTTGTACTTTGTTTAGCTTTGATGAGCTTATTTATTGCATTTCACTAGTGGAAGCTTTGTAGAACATGTTGTGTGGGAAAGATGTTTATGGTGTTTATCACTTTGTCTTTATCTTGAAGTCACACGTTATTTGATTGTCGGACTTGATCCTTTTGAGAAAGGCATAAATAACCATCTCACCACTGTGCACTAGCCAATCATGAACACCTTAGTGCATATCATAAGACTCTGTGCTCGAGAAAGTGTAGTACATGCACAAAAAGAACATAAGGTGAAGCCTCGGTTTAGATGATAAATCTCTTAAATCAAAAATTGGTGTGTACTATTAGGCTGAATGCCAAATCACTTAAATTAAAAATTGGTGTTTATATTATAAGGCAAAAATTCAAGAAACTTACATGATTGCAAGCTTATGTTCTAGGAGATGTGGAAGTTATATGATGTAACTCTTTAGGTGATTAATGATGCTTGGAAAATCACCAATGAGGTACATGGCAAACACGCGATCCAATGACACCTGCGCAACACAAAAAGAGAGGACCTAACAGAGAGCACCGGTGTGGTGCCGGCCAAATACCCTCCAAAAGTCAAGTTAGAACTTTTCACAACTCTAGAGTGCTAGAGAGGGGTAAATTATGCGTATCTTGGTTGGTGAGGGTATTAGGGCTTTTATGGTAGTAGGGTATGAACATTCCCTAGTCGGATTAGAAGTGTTTTCCTTTTGGGAACCTCCTTGGAGCGTAATTTACGGGATCCTTTACTTATGAGAATCCTTTTGGATTCGGTGAAGCGTGGGGAGCAAGCTATTTCATGATACGTGGGTGGCAAGCAAATATTTAATTAATGCTGTCAGCTTGTAACAATCCTTCAGCGCCAATCTCGTCAGTTCATGAAACCGTCAGCCTATTGAAGGCGTCAGCCTTTCGGAAACGTCGGCCTTTTGGTAGCCCTATAAGGCTTCTTATGGCCAGTGACGAGCGGATGGAAGCTTAGCTGACGCGGAATTCCTGTTAACCAATACCATCACCGTCACCCTATGTGGTCGTCAGTCTACACTTTTTTTGTCCCTACATCAGTTGCCTCCTACTCCATAATTTCGTCGGTTATGGACTAACAGTTTTGTGGAGTCTTGTCGAATTACCATTTTGGGCCTAGAGAAGCAGGAAAATCATTGATGAACTCCTCGTCCCGAGATGCATTTAATACTTCGAACATGTGTCGTCCATTTGTTGGCCTCGTTCCTGACGAAGGCGTCGCTTCGTCTTCCGTGCGCTTTTCCCTCATATATATATACAGTGCTCCCTCTTCATTTTTCCTTCATTTCATCTTTGCTGATTATTGAGAGAGAGAGAGACCGTCGCTTTGCTACTCTGTCGCTTTAGCTTTCGTCAGCATATATTCTGTCACCTCATACTCCGTCTGTCTTCAGGCCTTCCTTCAAAGCATCTTTTAACAGTAAGTTTCCATTTCCTTGCATTTTTTGTTTGTAGTTAAATAATTCTTTAAGTGAGGACGTCAACTTAGGTACTTAGATTGGATCCGTCATTTGTAGGTAGTTAGATGTCAAGTGACGCGATGAGTGAGGAGTTGTTAATCCGTGAAGGAGCGGGCTATGACGAGGCCTTCGGTTCAGGTGTTGAGTCTGAGGATTTCTCATCTTCGTCAGGGAGAGAGACGTCAGCCCAGTCCCTTGACGGCGAGGATGAGTGTTATGCTGAGGAGAGTGAGGAGGTAGAAATTGTAGAAATTGAAGTAGGAAAGGAGGAAAGTTAGGTTGATGGTGGAGATGCCCCTGACGGGGAGGAGGGTGACGGTGACAAGGGTAATGATGGAGAAGGGTCTAGCGAGGGGGCCTCTACAGGTCCTGGAGATAACCGTCCCTTCATTCTTCCTACGGAGTGGGCTGTCAACAAATTTCTACCATCGATGAGGTTTAAAGTTTTTAGTGAATTATGCGTTAGGTACCAGATCCCCGAGCACATCCTAATTCGTCTCCCTTATGAGAACGAAAAGTGTTACACCGGGAAGACTGCGGACGTTGGGATGTACGACGCTATGTTTGCTGCCGGACTTAGGCTTCCGCTGACGGCACTTCACCGTCAGCTAGTTGACTACTTAGGTCTGTCCGTCAGCCAAATAGCTCCCAACGCTTGGAGAACTTTTATTGGAGCCGAGATACTGTGGGGGAGTCTAAGTGGAGGGATCCGTCAGCTCACGCTGGACGAGTTCTTTTACTGTTACAGGCCTCACCACATGTCTTCCTCCAAAGGGACATATAATTTTGCCGTCAGGGAGAAGGACTTGAAGTTGGTGTCCGATATGCCAAATTCCAATAGGAATTGGAAGAGCAGGTTCTTCTTTGTTGAAGGGACGGACTGGGTGTGTCGTGAGGAAGAGTGGGCGACGATGCCACATGGCTATTTTGACAATACATGAGCTTTCATCAAAGAATCAGGTTAAAAACGTCAGCTACCCTTTCACTTGTTTTATTCTGACGTTTCTAACACTTGTCTTTTTTTTCTTGATTGCAGCTACTACGTGTCCCAACATAACTGACGAGCAACAGGGGTTTATCCAACGAATTCTTGAAATCCCCTTGGATCAGGGGAAGTGCCGGGATTTAATCAACCTCAACACCCTTCATTTGTATTGCAGAGGTCCTGATCCGTCACCCGAAGCTCGGAAGTTAGGCGAGTACTCCCGTCGTCGTAAGTGAATCCTTTACATTACTTCTAGAACTGACGTCTTATTTTTTCTAACTTCTGTTGGTTTGTTTTGTAGAGATGGACGTTGCCAAGCAAAGAATTAGGGCGGCGGCGGCCTGTAAGAAGGAAGAAAGACTGACGAAGGGGGCAGAAGAGGGAGACTCTTCAGCTCCCAAAACCGTCAGCAAAACTTCAAAAAGAAAGGCTGACGGTGATGGCACCCGTCCATCCAAGAAGACTGTCACCATCCCGGGTGATGCCTCCCCGAAGGGGAAATCGGCCCTTAAGCCAAGCCATGGCACAGGCAAGGGGGCAATGACTTCCTCTGGCCCCGTCCCTGAGGGCCCAAGTTGCCTGTTGACTCACAAGGCATACATCGTCAGGGAGGTGGGCTCTTTTGTGAAGCCGACGGATCTTGAGCCTTGTGACTTGGTGGGGACGGAGGATTTGGGGGCGTCAGCCATTTTTTATATTACTAGGGTATGTTTGCTTTTTACTAGTTCAGTTTGGTTTTCTCTCATTTTTGTCTAACTAATGTCTACGCCCTTCTCTTTGTTAGGCCTTGGTCCACGTCAAGGCTCTTCAGGAACATTGCCTTAACAAGGAGGAGACCGTCACCCATGTAAGGAAGTATAACGCCACCTTGATGAACGAGCAAGGCCAATATAAGGATGCCATGCGTACGTTCAATAAGGAGGTGAAGGAGTTAAGGGAGAAGTTAGTAGAGGCAGGCTCCCAGAAGCAGAAGCTCCAAGAGGAGGTGACGGCTTTGCAAGAGAAAGCAAAGATGGTTGGGACTGACGCCGTTTAGAGGTTCAAAACATCGCAGTCATTCATTGACTCCTGTGCTGATTAGTACGGCACCGGTTTTGATGACTGTCTTAAACAAGTGGCGTCAGCTTTTCCGAAGCTGGACCTATCTGGTATTTCAATGGACGCACTTGAGCCGGTTACACCTGCGAGGGACGTCGCCACTGAGGATGATGACGTCGTTCTAGAGTCCCAACCTTCGCCAGTGGCTGATGGTGGCATTGTTCTAGCCCAGCTTGCTATTACCCCTTCAGCTTTTGTTTCCAAGTCCTCTGATCCAACTGTTGATGCTGACGGTGCTTTTCTTCAAAAAGGTGGTGACACTCTTGCTAACCTTCTTGACGTGTGACGTTTTGTTGTATTTACTTAAAGAATTTTAAGAACATTGTTCTAAGTGCCCTTTTGATTTTGGGCTTTTGTATGTAGACAATTTATTTTAAGTTTTTGGTATTTCTTTCAGGTTTGACACTTTATCTATGGTATTTTTATTAGTTCCCATTTTTATTTGTTTATGGAACCGTCAGCTTTACGCTTATTTTCTCCGTTTAGCTTTTTATAGCTTTGCCCATCTATGGGGTTCTAAGTTTTTTAGGGCTGTTGACGTTGTTGCTAGGATTATGTGAATCCATCACTTTTGTGAGGCCTGTTTTTAGCCGTCAGCCTAATAATAGACTTCACAGGTCTGTCACTTCAATGAAGGCCATCGGCTTGTTTAAGCCTTGTATTCGTTAGAGGTTATTAGTGATCTTGTCACTTTTGTAACTGTCAGCCTACTTATAGGCTTTCTAAGTCTGTCACTTTTGTGAGTGCTGTCGGCTTATTTAAGCCTTGTATTTGTTTAGAGGCTATTAGTGATCGTCACTTTTTTAACCGTCAGCCTACTTATAGGCTTTCTAAGTCTATCACTTTTGTGAGTGTCGTCGACTTATTTAAGCCTTATATTTGTTTAAAGGCTATTAGTGAACTTGTCACTTTTTAGCCGTCAGCCTAACTATAGGCTTTCTACGTCCGTCACTCTTGCGAGTGTCATTGGCTTATTTAAACCTTGTATTTGTTTAGAGGCTATTAGTGAACTTGTCACTTTTTAGCCGTCAGCCTAACTATAGGCTTTCTACGTCTGTCACTCTTGCGAGTGCTATCGGCTTATTTAAGCCTTGTATTTGTTTAGAGGCTATTAGTGAACTTGTCATTTTTTAGCCGTCAGCCTAACTATAGGCTTTCTATGTCCGTCAATCTTGCGAGTGCCGTCGGCTTATTTCAGTCTTTGGTATGTTGAATTTTGTTCGTAGAAACTGGCTATTTCCAGAAATAAACTCCTCTTATTGTCATGCATCCACAAAAAAAGTAGTTCTTTAAAAACAAAATCCTGCCCTTTTGGGCTCTGAAAAGTTATTGTAGCGGAAACTGAAGTAAAATAAAGAGGCTGAGGAGTGTAGCTATAACTAAGCAAAAAATAAAAAGGGGGGGGGGGTGTTGCTTCTTCACATCATCCTTCTCATGGGTAGTACTTTTGCAGGTGCTCGGTGTTCCATGGATGTGGCAGCTTCTGTCCGTCTATTGTCTTTAGGTGGTAAGTGCCCTTCTTCTGCCATGACATGATTCGGTAAGATCCTTCCTAATTGGGGCCGAGCTTTCCTTGCGTAGGGTCTCTAGCAGCACCCATGACTTTCCTTAGGACGAGGTCTCTTACCTTGAAATCTCTGTGTCGGACCTGAGAGTTGTAATGCTTCGCCATGTGGTCTTGGTACCATGCGAGCCTTTGTTCTGCTATTGCCCTGACTTCATCTATCAGATCTAGTTGAAGGCGTATGGCCTCGTCATTCCTTGCTTCGTTGTGGCTGTCTACCCTGTAGCTTGTGAGTCCGATTTCGGCTAGGATGACTGCTTCATTTCCGTATGTCAGTCGGAATAGGGTCTTTCTCGTAGGTGTCCTTGCCGTCGTCCTGTACGCCCATAGTACGCTTGGCAATTCCTCAGGCCATATGCCCTTTGCCCCCTCAAGCCAAGTCTTGATGATCTTGAGTAAAGATCGGTTCGTAACCTCGAGTTGGCCGTTGGCTTGTGGGTGGGCGGGGGAGGAGTAGTGGTTCTTGATTCCTAACTCCGAGCAAAAGTCCCGGAATGCGTCGTTGTCAAATTGTTTCCCATTATCCGAGATTAAGACCCTAGGAATGCCAAATCTACATATAATGCATCTCCAAACGAAACTCCATATGTTCTTTTCCGTAATAGTGGCCAGGTCTTCAGCTTCCACCCACTTTGTGAAGTAGTCAATGCCTACTACCAGGAACTTCAGCTGTCAGATCGCTGTAGGGAATGGTCCCATAATGTCTAGTCCCCACTGAGCAAATGGCCAGGGGGCCGTCATTGGAGTCAGCTCTTCGGTTGGTTTCCTAATAATGTTGCTGAACCTTTGACACTTGTCGCAGGCCCTAACATAGGCTTCGGTGTCCGCTTGCATGGTAGGCCAATAGTATACCACTCGTACGAGCTTGTGTACCAGCGACCTTGATCTTGAGTGGTTTCCACAAATCCCTTCGTGTACCTCTCTCATGACATAATTCACCTCTTCATTGCCTAAACACCTCAGGTACGGGCGGGAGAAACCTCTTTTATACAGGACGTCTTTTATCAAGACGAACCTTGCTGCCCGGACCTATACCTTTCTTGCAACTTCCTTCTCATTTGGCAAAATGCCGTCCTTCAAGTATGAAGCTATTGTTGTGGTCCAGTTGCTTTCAGAACCTATCTCCTGCACTTCGCTTGAGTCTATTAGTGGAAAAAGTTCAACAAAAGAAAGTACATTACCATGCGTGATCATATGTTCTGCTGAAGCAGCCTTGGCAAGGCGGTCGGCTTGCTCATTCTCTCATCTAGGGATTTGGATGATTTTGGCCTGCAGGTCGTCTACCCTCATTTTTACTTGATTCAAGTATAGTTTCATCCTTTCGCCCTTGCACTCGTAATCCCCATTTATTTGGTTGGTAATGACTTGGGAGTCGCAGTAGATAACTACGCTTGTGGCTCCTGCGGCTCTAGCGAGATCAAGGCCTACTACTAATGCTTCGTATTCTGCTTCATTATTGGTGGTGGGGAAGTCGAGACGAATCATGCATTCAACTACATCTCCTTCAGGTGACAGTAATACTACGCCGGCCCCCCCGGTCTGTTTATTAGATGATCCATCAGTGTACACATTCCACTGACTAGGTTCTTTTGCCCCCTTGTCCTCGTCATGAGTAAATTCTGCTATGAAGTCCACGACGACCTGCCCTTTGATAGCGGTCCGGGGACGATACTGAATGTCGAACTCGCTTAGTTCTATGGCCCAGAGTGCTAGTCTTCCGACGGCGTCAGGATTGCTTATAGCTCGCCGTAAGGGCCTATCGGTCAGGACGACTACCGTATGGGCTTGGAAGTATGGCTTGAGTTTGCGAGCTGCTGTCACCAGCGCGAAGGCTAGTTTCTCCATGGGCAGATACCTTTCTTCTGCTCTGCGAAGCACCCGGCTGGCATAGTATACAGGTTTTTGTACTTTTTCTTCCTCCCTGATTAAAGCTGCGCTAACGACGACGGGTGAAACGGCTAGGTAGAGGAAAAGTTCTTCACTTGGTTGTGATGGACTTAGCAATGGTGGGGTAGAGAGGTAAGCCTTCAATTCTTCGAACGCCTGCTGGCATTCGTCCGTCCACTCGAAGGACTTCTTCAGTGTGCGGAAGAAGGGCAAACATTTGTCTGTTGCCCTCGATACGAACCTATTCAATGCTGCCACTTTCCCGTTGAGGCTTTGTACTTCACATTTCTCGGGGGCTTCATCTCCATTATGGACCGAATCTTATCCGGGTTCGCTTCAATCCCCCTTTGCGACACCATGAACCCTAGAAATTTTCCTACTGTCACTCCGAAGGCGCATTTTCCCGGGTTAAGCTTCATATTATAGGAGCGGAGGGTGTCAAATGTTTCTTTGAGGTATTTCAAGTGATCTTCCTCTTGTCGGCTTTTTACTAGCATATCGTCCACGTAGACCTGTACATTCCTTCCAATTTGTGGTGCGAACATTCTGTTCATGAGTCTTTGATATGTTGCGCCTGCATTCTTTAATCCGAAGGGCATTACCTTATAGCAGAAGAGGCCTTGATTGGTTACAAATGAAGTTTCCTCCTGATCATTTTCGTGCATCCGAATTTGGTTGTAACCCGAGAAGGTGTCCATAAAACTTAGCAACTGATGCCTGGTTGTAGAGTCTACTAGTACGTTGACTCGTGGGAGAGGATAGCTGTCCTTAGGGCATGCTTTGTTGAGGTCGGTAAAGTCTACGCACATCCTCCACTTCCTGCTAGCTTTTTTGACCATTACTACGTTCGCCAGCCAGTCAGGGTAGTACACCTTCCTTATAAAGCTCGCTTCCTGAAGTTTGTGGACCTCTTTTGCAATGGCTTGGTCTCGTTCCGGGACGAACACTCACTTTTTCTATTGGATGGAGGGAAAGGAAGGCGATACATTCAGCCTATGTACGATGACTGACGGATCTATTCTGGGCATATCCTCGCGAGTCCAGGCAAATACGTCTCGATTGCTTCTCAGAAAAGCCGCGAGTTCTTGGCGGATGGCAGGACTAGCGAAAGTCCCAATTTGGTAGTTCGTTCGTGGTCTGAGTCGTCAAGAAGCACCTCTTCTAATTTCTCCACAGGTTCTATCGTAGTTCGGTGTTCTTCTATGTTCATTGCTTGTAGGTGGTCATCTATTTCCATCATGGTTATATAACATTCACGTGCGGCCACTTGATCTCCTCGCAGTTCTCCCACACCATAATCGGTAGGAAACTTAATCATCAGGTGGTAGGTTGAAGTCACGGCCTTCCACAAGTTGAGGGTAGGTCGCCCGAGGATAGCATTGTAGGCAGATGAACAGTCGACCACCAGGAATGTCACGTCCTTGGAGATTTGTTGTGGGTAGTCGCCTACCACTACGGACAATGTAATTGCACGTAAGGGGAGCACCCTTGTTCCTCCAAAGCCGACGAGAGGAGCATTCGTCGGGACCAACCATTCTCTGCAGATTCCCATCTGTTAGAATGCCAGATAATGCAGGATGTTTGCTAAGCTTCCATTGTCGACCAGCACCCTGTGCATGTTGTAGTCTTCTATCCGTATGCTGATGACCAGCGCATCGCCGTACAGGTGGTGAAGGCATCTTGCATCCTCTTCCGAGAATCCGATTATGGGGCTTTCCCTTCGTGCTATTTTCGGCACCGAGCCCGTCAACTGAGCATTCTGGACCATCCTGAGATAAGTCTTCCGAGCCTTTTTGGACGACCCAGTGATTGCCGTCCCTCCCACAATCATTCTTATGTCCCTTGGGGGGTCTTGGTCGCTCATTACCCCGTCGGGGGTTCTACTCCTGAGGGGGTTGATCCGTTCTCTCCTTTCAGACGAACCTCTGCAACTTTCCTTGTTTAATAAGGGCTTCAATCTGCTATTTCAAATCGTAACAATCGGCCGTGTCATGGCCGTGATCCCGGTGGAAGCGGCAATACTTATCCTTCGAGCGTCTGTTAGGATCTCCCTTCAGCTTTCCAAGGTAAGTCAAGGCTTCCTCGTCTTTAATTTGCATTAGGACTTCATTTACCGGGGCCGTTAGTGGGGTGAAGCTCATAAATCTTCCCCTTGGGGGCTTGGGGCGACGTTCGTCCCGTCTGGGTCTTCTTGCGTCCTTGGTCTTGTCGGATATCATCCTGCCTTTCCCTTTTTCTAGGTTTCTCTTCCCGAGCTGACAGCGCGTCTTCAGCGTTCATGTACTTGGTGGCCCTGTAAAGCACTTCTGACATGGTCTTTGGATCATTTTTGTACAAGGAAAACAAAAACTTACCCTTTCGCAGCCCATTCGTGAAGGCTGCCACAAATATCTTATCTTTGGCTTCGTCGATCGAGAGCGCTTCCTTATTGAAGCGAGATATGTAGGACCATAGCGTCTCGTCCTCTCGCTATTTAATGCTCATCAAGCAAGCTGTGGACTTCTTGTATCTGTATCCACCAATGAAGTACGCAGTAAACTGAGCGCTCAACTCCTTGAAAGTACTGACTGAGTTGGGCGTTAGTTGGCTGAACCAAATTTTGGCTGCTCCCTTCAGCGTTGTAGGGAAGGCCCTATACATGATTTCGTCGGCCACGCCTTAAAGGTGCATCAATGTCTTGAAGGTCTCTAGGTGGTCTAGAGGGTCCTTGACTCCGTCGTAGCTATCTATGTGGGGTATACGAAATTTGTGTGGCAAGGGGAAAAAGTTGACGGTGGCAATGAACGGGGAATCTGTGTGGTTGACGAGATCGTCAAGATCGCTAGATACTCGTCCTTTGAGAGTGTTCATCATTACCTCCATTTGCTCCTTCATTGCTTGCATCTCCGCAAAGATGGGGGGTGGAGTCGCATCCACAAGGGATGGGATGCTTACGTTTCGCCGCTCTAATCGGCTTGGGGTGTTACTTCCTTCTGGTCCTTCACGGTCTCGCCGCTCAGCACTAGAATCTCCCAGGTCTTCTGCAATATTATTGTCCGCCTTCCAATGTAGCTGCTCTTCTAAGACCTGGTTCTGCTTGGTGAGGCGTTCGACGGCCGCGGTCAGGACCTGTACCTTCTTTTCTAGAGCAGTCGATTGCAGCTCATCCACCGGAACATTGTTGATGGTTGCCATCGATCGAGTGAGTACCATGCAACTCTTTTGTCGAGGGAGCATTAGCTGTGGCTTATGACACTACCCCACGTTTCCCACAAACGGCGCCAACTGATGATGCCTGGAAAATCACCAGTGAGGTACACGGCAAACACGCGATCCAACGACACCTGCGCAACACAAAAAGAGAGGACCTAATAGAGAGCACCGGTGTGGTGCTGGCCAAGTACCCTCCGAAGGTCAAGTTAGAACTTTTCACAACTCTAGAGTGCTAGAGAGGGGTAAATTATGCGTACCTTGGTTGGTGAGGGTATTGGGGCTTTTATAGTAATAGGGTATGAACATTCCCTAGTCAGATTAGAAGTGTTTTCCTTTTGGGAACCTCCTTGGAGCGTAATTTACGGGATCCTTTCCTTATGAGAATCCCTTTGGATTCGGTGAAGCGTGGGGAGCAAGCTATTTCATGATACGTGGGTGGCAAGCAAATATTTAATTAATGCCGTCAGCTTGTAACAATCCTTCATCGCCAGTCTCGTCAGTTCATGAAACCATCAGCCTACTGAAGGCGTCAGCCTTTCAAAAACGTCGGCCTTTTGGGAGCCCTATAAGGCTTCTCATGGCTAGTGACGAGCAGATGGAAGCTTAGCTGACGCGGAATTCCCGTCAACCAGTACCATCACCGTCACCCTATGTGGTCATCAGTCTACTCTTTTTTTGTCCCTACATTAGTGATAGTCTCTTTTAAATTCTATGTGATGAATTTTGTAGACTTTGTGGTTGATTTCTGTTCACATATCAGCTCACATGTATCTCAAGTTTTTGCTAGTTGCACACACAACACAAGTTACTCTTTGCTAAACTTTGTACAAATAATTGTGTGTGCTTATGGTCTGACCAATCACGTTTGAAAAATACTTTGAGTTTTATGCAAAACTGTTTTTGTTGCTTTAAAAATGGGGGAGATTGTTTAAAATCTAAATTTTTGAAAAATTGGGTTTAAAACTTGTGTTTTGGGAGAGCATTTCATCTCATACTCATGCATTTTTTCTCTTATTTTCAATGCTTTAAGGTAAGATTTCAAAAAATCAGGTTTTTTCTCTCAAAAGTTGTTTTTTCCAGAATTTCAATTGATCCAATCTAATTTTCGATCAATTGAAATCTTGCTTTAAAAATTCTGTGAGCCTCTGCTTGGTTTGATTGATCGAACCTGTTTTTCGATCAATCGAACATCGTATTTCAGGTTTTTTAAAAACAGTTTTTTGACTGTTTCAAAACATCCTTTTCAAAAAGTTTTTCAACTTTTCTTCTCTCTCCGACTTGGCAAGGCAGCACTACGATTTTTTTGTCGTTTTCTTCCTCAATTTTTGCAAGGTTTTCCTCCCTCAAGGCCGGTAAGACCATTTTATCCTTCTTTTTGGTTTTATTTTCATATTTTCATGCATATTTTCATGCATTTAGAGGGTATTTTCGGACCTTTTGAATCTTGGGATTTTTGTTGATTCAAGGCTAATTTTCTACAATTGATCATTGGGTTTTGTTGGGATATTGTTATATTCATGATTGTTGTTAGTTAATTTGATCAATTTGGGGTTTTATGAAGAATTGAAAATTCTAGGGTTTTTGTTGAATCCAATTTGGGGATTTTGTTCAATTGGGTTGAAATTGATGAAATTGGCTTGTTGTTTTGATGTAATTGATCATTCTAATCAGTTTTCTAGCTTGTGTAATGATCATTTGGTCAATTTATTTTGAAAAATTAACAAGTGGTTTTAAATTTTTTGGGGTTTTAGTTAGAAACTCTATGCTCAAGCCAATTTTGTGAGTTTGAACTTATTTTGAACTTAATTTACTGCATTAGCTCATGCATAATGTCATTTAATCTGTTCATGCATCATATGGTTCTTCTTGTTCTATATTTTTTTTATGCTAACTTGCAGTCTGCCCTTGGTTTTTTTTTTTTGTTTCTTGTTCCTATATTTTTTTTACTGTGTGCTCTTGTTCCTTATTCTAGCACCATGCCTAGGAAGACTAGAGCTAATAGGGTTCCCTCTACCCCTTCTGTGTCTCATTCCAAGGTTCAGTTGTTTAGGAATGAGCGTTCGCATGAGGCTTATGAGAAACTTAATAGTAAACGTAAGATTTGGGCTGAGTGTTCTGTGATTCTAGATAAGGTCGATCCAACCTTTAGGGCTAATCTTGAGTCTAGATCATCCACCCTAGACCGCTTTGATTAGAGAGTTCTTCTCTAACCTCTCCTGTCACATCTATGATTCCAACACTGTTGTTCGGAGTTGGATATGAGGTGTTGAGTTCACCATTACCCCTAGGGTAGTGGCTGAGGCTCTTGGGGTTCCGATTGTCACTGATCCGGTCTATCCCTATGATGAGTCACCTTTTACTGATGAGGTCATGTCACACATCACTGGATCATTTATCTAGTGGGGTTTTGATCATCGGATCACATCTTTTGCGCTTTCTGAGACCTCATATTTGTTTCTTAGAGTTGCGTGTCATTCCTTGTGCCCTATTTCTCATCTCCATACCATCTCTCTGGAGTGATGTGTGTTTCTATATGCTTTTATGTCTGGTGCTTCTATTAGTTTCCTCATTTGTTCCTTCGTTCTTTAAATGAAGTTCATAGGAGTTCTGCCACAAGGCATGCGCTTATATATCCTATTTTCATTCATAGGATTCTTTTGTTTCTAGGACTAGCTGATTTTCCTGCTAGTGATCATGTCCATGTTGTTGGTCCCCTAGGTGCTACCCTCCTTCGTCAGAGGGCTGCTCATTTGAGAGCAGATCCTTCAGTTTCTCGTGGAGCATCCACTAGTAGTGTCCCCTCTCTTCCCTCTTCTATAGGTGCTGCTGAGAATTCTGGTGGTGGTGCTACTGCTACTGATGTTCCTCCACCGAATACTTCAGATAATTCTGACATTTGACGTACGTTGAATCATGTCTTGATCGTTCAGGCGACTCAAGGATAGGTTTTGGTGGACATTCTGGATGAGATTAGAGGATTGCAAGCAGATTTGGCACGGTTTCGGAGTTCTTCATCGCCACCTCCTTTTGATGATGGATTTTGATTGCCCTTTGGCATTCCATCACAAAAAGGGGAAGTACATATGAGATGTTTTTTTGGCATACTTTGTACCTATTTTTTGTTTTTTAGGGGGAGAGTTTATTTTTTGATTGGTTGGAGCTTGTGGAGTTGTTTAGATTGTATCTAGGTGCTTCACTTTGTATTTTATCTTTTTAGCTCTTGCCACATTGTTTTTACTTGTTGGGTTATTCATGTTAGGGGGAGTTTATTTTGTGTTTCTTGTTTCAAACTTCTTATTGATTTATGATTATGAGTTCTTCATTGTTATATGTCTTTATTGTGTGTTGTTTGAAATCAAGAGTTTTATTTTTCTTTACTTGTATTTTTTTCCACACATGCAGTTATGCATTTTGTTTAAGTGTTTCAAGAAATATACAGGTTAATTTAATTAAGCTGCTGTTTACTCTTGCAACTGATGGATAGTAGTTAGGATCGAATTTGTGTTTATGAGCATTATTTTGTAAAGGGTTTTTATTTGTAAACTTTGAGCTATTTAAGTTGTGTTTTGTCACGGATTGCCAAAGGGGGAGTTTTTTAGGTTCTAAAGACTTAGGTTTTATGTATTTAGAATCCTAATTTGTATTGTTGGCAAACCATAATCAAAAGAATGTACTTAAGTTGTTTTAGAAGTGCTCAAAGTTGGTTCTTTATTGTAAAGTTGGAATAAACTACTGAGCTAATTAAAAAATTGTTTCAGTGCATTTCGATCAATCGAAGCTTAGGCTCGATCAATCGAAAATCGTACCTGATATTTTTTAATTAGATTTTCCAACTCAGCCCTAAAGAGTTTTAATTGGTTTAGGTTTCTAATTTACCCTAGGTATATAAGGGAAACCCTAGCCACGTTTTTATGTTGCTCATATTGCGGTTTATGTGAATCTCTTGTGAGATCTTTGAGGAGGTTTCCTTCACATAAACTTAGGGTTTTCAAGGAGAAGAATTTTCTACACCTTGATGATCATTCCAGTTGCTACCATTGTAGCTTAAAGAAAACACAAGCGGGTGTGCTTGTATTTGGTGGAGAATCCAAGAAAGAAGGAGTCCATGGATTCGGAGCTTGCACGTGATCGTGTCAGTAAGTTCTACTGGTGGGTAGCAATAAGAAGTCGAGCGTGGGGGCTTGTAAGTCTTATTGTATGAACTTCGATTCTTTATAGTGGATTTGCTTTTTACCTTGAGGATAGCTAGGTTAAATCCTCCCAAGATTTTTACCGATTTGGTTTCCTGGGTGATCATATCTTTGTGTTATTTATATTTCCGTTGCTTTACTTGATATGATTATTTGATTGTGTTAACCTATATTTAATTAATTTGACTAAGTAACAACTTGGCTAAATTCCTAGGTTAATCCAATTGTGTTTTAAGGGGTCTAAAAATTGACACATCAGTTGCAAGAGTCGACAGTAGCTCAATTGAATCAACCTGTATATTTCCTGAAACACTTAAACAAAATGCATAACCACATGTGTGGAAAATACAAGCAAATAAAATAAAATCTTGATATCAAACAACACACAATAACGACATATATCAATGAAAAACTCATAACATCAGTCAATAAGCAGTTGAAACAAGAAACATATAAAACAAAAAATATACTACCCCTAACATGAATATCCCAACAGAACAAAGCAAATATGACAAGAGCTAAAAAAGTAAAATACAAAGTGAAGGACCTAGATACAATCCTAAACAACTCCACAAGCTTTAACCAACAAAATGACTAACTCTCCCCCTGAAAACAAAAACAAAATGCACTCAATATGTACTCCCTCTTTTTGTGACGGAATGCCTAAGGGCAATCAAAAACCATCATTAAAAGGAGGTGGCGGTGAAGAACATCGAAATCATGCCAAATCCACTCGTAAACCACGAATCTCATCAATAACGTCCACCAAAATCTGTCATTGAGCCGCCTGAATGGTCAAGACATGATCCAGTGTACGTCGAATGTCTAAATCATTCGAAGTAGTTGGTGGAGGTACATCAGCATCAGTAGCAGCAGCACCAGACGTCTTAGCAGCGTCAGCACTTGTAGAAGAGGGAGGAGGGGAAACATCACTAGAAGATGCACCTCTAGTACCCGAAGGATCAACTCTCAAGTGAGCAGTCCTCTATCTAAAAAGGTAGCACCTAAGGGAGCAACAACATGAACAAGCTCACCAGAAGGGAAATTAGCTAGACCAAGAAATAACAAAATCCTATGAATGAAAATAGGATGGATAAGCGCATGCCCTACGACAGAACTCTTATGAACTTCGTTCAACGAATGAAGAAATAAATGAGGAAAGCTAATAGATGCACCAGACATGAAAGCATACAAAAACACACATCGCTCTAGAGGGATGGTGTGGAGATGAGAAATAGGCCATAAGGAATGACACGCTACCCTAAGAAAAAGATAAGCAGTCTTAGAAAGTGCAGAAGACATGATCCGAGGATCAGAATCCCACTAGATAGAAGACCTAGTGATGTATGACATGACAACATCCAATAAAGGAGTCTCAACATAGGGATAGACTGGCTCCCTAACGACTGGAACCCCAAGAGCTTCAGCCACTACCTTAGGGGTAATAGTGAACTCAACACCTTGTATCCAACTCCTAACTACGGTGTTGGAATCATAGACATGGCAAGAGAGGTTTGAGAAGAACTCTCTAATCAGGGCGGTCGGGGGTGGATGGTCTATCTCTAACAAGGACAACCAACCTCTAGACTCTAGGTTAGCCTTAATGGCCAGATCAACCTCATCTAGGATCACAGAACTCTCAGCCCATATCTTACGCTTACTATTCAGTTTCTCAAAAGCCTCTCGACAACGGTCATTCTTAAAAAGCTGACTCCTAGAGGGAGACACAGAAGGAGTAGAGGGAATCTGATGTGCATGAAATATATACAATAAAGTACTCACATATCTACGTATTTAGCCTTACTTTTATGTTATTTTGTGATTGATTATATAATATCTTTGTGTTGCAGGTAACAAGGGCTTTACATGCAAAGTGGAGCTAGGTCAATTGAATCAAGTCAACTTACATCTAGCTAGACATGAATTCAAGAGAAGACTAACCCAATTAAATTTAAGTCCAATTGGAGCAAGGAATCAAAGGAAATTTACACCAAATTCAAGTCCAATTCGGATTAGGATTCCAGCCTGCACATCAGTTAGTATTTTAGGCATAACTTTTGTCTCAGATGTCCAATCAAGATGATTCAAGTTGGGCTGGAAATTTAACTTAAAGGGCTACAACTTTTTAGTTTACCAAAAGCCCGAATTCTGATGCTAAATGGGCCAAAACCGTCAGTTAATTGAAGCCTAAAAATCTGGGATTTTCTCCAAACGGGAATTCAACTTGTAACAGGATTCCTTTACCTATTTAAAGGCTCTTTAGAGCAAAATTCAAGGAGGTTAGTGCTAGGGCTGAGGGCTGAATGTATAGAGAGCTGCGGCTGCCTCTTCCATTATAGTTAGTTTTAATTATTTTTTCTAGTTTAATGTTTAGTATTTTATTCTTGTGTTTTATTTTCAATTACCATAAGTAGCTAAATTTATAATTAGGATTGAGGATGAAACCTTGTTAAGGATTATTAGTAATATTTATGTGATTTGATTTTTCCCACAATAGTTGTTCTTTAATGATTAAATTGTTCTTGCTTCATATCAATTGACTAAGATGAGATTCTAGATATGAGTTCAATCATGTTTTTCTCATGATTTAGGATTTGTCTTAATTAATTGAATGCTTGGTTTATTAATTCTTAATTATAAAATTGGATATCGTTTGTGATTTGTCTGTTAATGGATACAATTTATGATTTGATTTTTAGAATTAGATATATCTTGTGATTTGTTTGGCTACGGATCCAATTGATGATTTGGTTTTATACTAAAGAAGCGAAGAAGAACATGCTTTAGATTTTTAAACATAAGTTTTAATGATGATATTTTCCATGATAGCAAGATTGATTTCTAGATTATCATGTAGTGAGTTGGGAAAAATTAATGATCATAAATATATGCTGATATAACTTACAAGGCGGATTCCAAAACCTTAATTCCTTTCTCTAGATTGTTTACATCCTTTTACTGCTTTATATTATATCTTTGCTTAGTTTAATTATTTGCTTAGTTTATTTAATTTCAAAACAACCAATTTTTATTAAACTAGATTATGATTAATTTGGTTAAGGTTTAATTAATTTTCCTACGTTTGTTCAAGTCCCTGTGGGTTCGACCTCGTTCTTGTCCGACTATACTTCAGTACGGTTCGTACACTTGCGAGTATTTTAAAATTTCATAATAGAATCCTATTAGCTCTAGTTTTCGTAGGCATAGTGCTAGGATAAGGACCAAAACACATAGCAAAAAGAAAAAACACAAAACCAAGGGCAGACTGCAAGTTAGCATAAAAAGATATAGAACAAAAACTATATAATGCATGAACAAAGTAAATGTCATGATACATGTCCTAATGCAGTGCAATTAAGTTCAAATTAAGTTCAATTTGACAAAAAATAGCTTGAGCATAGAGTTTCTAACATAAACCCCAAAAATTTGAAAAACCACTTGAAAAATTTGTAACAAATTGACCAATTGATCACCACATAAGACAGATTACACATAATAATGATTAATTACATCAAATCAACAAGCCAATTTCATCAAATTAAACCAAATTGAACAAAATCCCCAATTCGGGTTCAATACAAGCCCTAGAATTTTGAATTCATCCCAAAACCCCAAATTGATCAAATTATCCAACAAAGATCATGTTAATTACATCATAGGAACAAAACCCAATGATTAATTTCAGAAAATATGGCCCGAATCATCAAAAACCCCAAATATGTATAGGTTCAAAATCCCCAAATTAAAATGCATGAAAAATGCATGAAATATGAAAATAAAAGCAAAAAGAAGGGTAAAAGAGTCTTACCGGTATTTGGAGAGAGAAACCTTGCAAAAAGAATGATAAAAAATGACAAAAATCCGAGGTGGAGCCAAGTCCGAATCAGAGAGAGAGAGAGAGAAAAGCTTAGAAACTTTTGAAAAAGTAAGTTTGAAAAGGTTAAGATCTGTTTTAAAAAAAAACCTAATTCACGGTATTCGATTGATCGAAAAACTTGGCTCACCTAAAATTTTAAAAGAATTTTCAATTGATTGAAAACAGATTGGATCAATCGAAAATATGGAAAAATAGATTTTTAGAGAAAATCAACCTGATTTTTGAAAACACTCAACAAAGCATTGAATATAATGAATAAAACGCATAAGAATGAGATGAAATACTTTTCCAAAACACAAGTTTTAAACCTAGTTTTCCCAAAATTAATATTTTCAAACATTCTCCCTTTAAAATCTTAAACACAAAATATGTTTTGCACAAAAAAATACTCAAAGTAATTTCAAACTTGGTTGGTTAGACTGAAAGACACACACAATAACATGTACAATGTTTAGCAAAGAGTAACTTGTGTAGTGTGTGCAACTAGCAAAAACTTGAGTTACATGTGAGGTGATATGTGTATAGCAATCAATCACAAAGTCTACAAAATTCATCACATAGAATTTAAAAGAGACTATCACCTAAAGAGTTACATCATATAACTCCCACATCTCCTAGAACATAAGCTTGCAATCATGTAAGTTTCTTGAATTTTGCCTCATAATATACACGCCAATTTTAATTAAGTGATTTGGCATCAAGCCTAATAGTACACACCAATTTTAAGCATTAAGCAATTAAATCGAGGCTACACCTTATGTTCTTTTTGTGCATGTGTTACACTTTCTCAAGCATAAAATCTTATGATATGCATTAAGGTGTTCATGATTGGCTAGTGAACAGTGCTGAGATGGTTATTTATGCCTTTCTCAAAAGGTTCAAGTCTGACAGTCAAATAACATGTGACTTCAAGATTAAGACAAAGTGGTAAACACCATAAACATCTTTCCCACACAACATGCACTACAAAGCTTCAACTAGTCAAGTACAATAAATAAGGTCTTCAAAGCTAAACAAAGTACAAAAGACATGTAATGTGAAAATAAATTAACCAACCTTGTTTACAGAAACAAAGAGAATAGTGCAAAAACACAATTTGCTTCCTTTTCCTTCCCTTTATTTTATTTTTTATTTTTTTATATTAAAATAAAAAACACCAAGAATGAAATGCATGAATGTTATGTAATGCAACTCCTAAAGACAAAAGGAAAAACACAAAAAACCAAAGAACAAAGAACAATGGTCACAAAGGGAAAAGCAATGAAGCACAAGGACCAAGAAAGCCAAGACAGATTAGGGACACAGAATCACACCAATTACTTGACGAAGAGTCTCAAACTTACTTCTTTCAAGAGGTTTGGTGAAGATGTCGGCATTTTGATGCTCAGTAGAGATATACTCAAGACACACAATCTTTCTTTCAACAAGATCCCTAATGAAGTGATACCTAATCTATATGTGCTTAGTCTTAGAATGTTGAACAAGGTTCTTAGATATATCAATAGCACTAGAGTTATCACAGTAAACAACCGTGGTATCTTGGGATATCCCATAATCAGTTAAAACCTTTTTCATCCAAAGAAGCTGTGAGCAACAACTTCCAGCAGCAATATATTCTACCTCTGCAGTAGACAAAGACACGGAATTTTGCTTTTTACTCATCCAAGCAATAAAATTGGCTCCTACATAAAAACACCCATTAGTGGTGCTTTTTCTATCATCAGCATTACTAGCCCAATCAGAATCAGAAAAACCAGTAAGAGACAGATTAGATTCTTTACTATAAAATAATTCATAATCACAAGTTCAACCAACATATTTAGTAATTCTTTTGACAGCATTCAAGTGTGAAACTTTAGGATTAGATTGAAATCTAGAACAAACACCAACACTAAAGGCTATATCAGGCCTACTAGTAGTCAAATACAACAGACATACTTCTGTATAAAGTAACATCAACAGACTCACCTGATGGATCATTTGTTAATTTTGCATTGGCAGCCATTGGTGTTTTGGCATGTGCGGCATTGTCCAATCCAAATCTCTTGACTAGATTCCTTGCATATTTTGCTTGGTTGATGTAGATTCCTAAGTCCGTTTGCTTTACCTGTAATCCCAAAAAATAAGTTAGTTCACCAACCATACTTATTTCAAACATAGCTTTCATTTCATCTATAAAATAATGAGCAAGAGAGTTATTAGTAGTACCAAAAACAATATCATCAACATAGATTTGAGCTACAACAAAACTATTCTTATCCTTTCTTATGAAGAAAGTAGTGTCTACAAATCCCCTTTTGAATCCTGCTCAGTGAGATATGTAGTCAATCTATCATATCAGGCTCGTGGAGCTTGTTTCAACCATACAGTGGTCTCTTCAATTTATACACGTCATTTGGTCTGTGAGGATTAACAAAACCCTTCGGTTGTTCCATATATACTTCTTCTTGCAACATTCCATTTAAGAAAGCACTTTTGACATCCATTTGGTATAACTTAAAATTTAAGTGACTAGCTGTAGCCAAAAGTATCCTAATGGATTCCAATCTTGCTACCGGTGCAAAAGTCTACCGAAGTCAACCCCTTCCACTTGTGTGTAACCTTGAGCAACAAGTCTAGATTTATTTATGATAATAGTGCCATGTTCATCAAAATTGTTCTTAAAGATCCACTTAGTTCCAATCACATTTACATCCTTTGGTCTAGGAACTAATTCCCACACATCATTCCGAACAAACTGATGAAGTTCTTCATGCATGGAGTTTACCCAGTTAGCATCTTAAAGAGCTTCATCTACCTTTTTTGGTTCAAATTGGGACAGATAGCATGAGTGAGTAATTACACTTAAAGCTTTTGATCTTAATCTTGTGTTATCATTCAAACTTCTCAATATGTTTGAGGAGGGATGATTAAGCCTTACTCTAGAGGAAGGACCTTTCACTAGAGATGTTGGGGTACCTTTTTGTTCCAATGAAGGACTAAACTCATGTTGTGCTTGTTGAGTCTCATGTACCAGTGTGGATGGTTCCGGACTTGATGGAATATACACTGCATCATTCAGCACCATCAACTCTTTATCACTATGCTTTCCAACATAATCAACAGGGAGTGAGTCATCAACCTCCACAGGCTTATCTTGAACCGGAGCAATATTTTTTTACCGTGTTTTAGAACATACTTCATCATTAATCACAACATTTGATGATTCCATCACTGTTTTGGTTCTTAGATTATACACTCTATATGCTCTACTAGTAGAGGAGTACCCTAGAAAACATCCATTGTCATTCTTTGCGTCAAATTTTTCTAGGTTCTCTTTATCACATAGAATGTAACAATCACTACCAAATATCCTGAAATACTTAACAACCGGCTTTTTTCCTCACCAGAGTTCATACGGAGTCTTCTTGGAATCAGGTCTGAAATACACCTGATTGAGTGTATGACAAGCAGTGTTAACTGCTTCTCCCCATAAGGATTTGGGCAACTTTTTATTGTGTAGCATGACACGTGCCATCTCCTGAACAACCTGTTAGGATTAGTGCCCTTAAATCCTATTGTATGATGCTATGTATGTTATTATGTATGACTTAATGTTGTGATTAATAAAGTTTTTTTATTATTATTATCTAAAATAATGGTAACATGAATATTTGGACATTATCATATAGTCCACGAGATGCATAGTATGTGATTTATGTGATTTAGTCACAGAAGATATAGATCACAAGTTCTTTGTAAACTCATAATTTTGGTTCGTAGTCGGTGATGAAATTGGGCATTTCATCTGCGAAAACTATAGCATATCTACAAAGATGATTTGTCTTGATCATGGAAGTGGAGACTTCTAGTTGATATGTTGATATGTTTTAAGAGTTAAGACATATTAAACTGGACGGTTGTGAGATTTATTATTCTCCTAACGACTGTCAAATGAATAATAAATCTCATGACTCCTATTTGCATGAACTCTTAATCCTGAGAGAATAATGGACCTGATCATGAGGTGTAGGTTGCTTTGATATATCAGGAGTGAGATCTAAACGCACGATCAAAACCTCAGTATGTTGGGCAACCACATTTAGTGTTGATGGAACATATATTCTCAAGATGGAATTCATAGTCTCTTAACGGAGATATAAAATATTCCCTTGAGATAAGTTTAATGGGTTTGGTTATTCAGAGAGTTAGGCTTAACCACTTTAGTAAGAAATTACTAAAGTATATATTTATGAAATTGGATTTCATAAATATATGATGAATAACTTAAAGGATTAAACTGGGTACTCAAGGATTAAGATGTAGTAATCTTCAGAGTGGCAGTCTATATTCATGACTTTGTATTACTACAAATATTTTATGAAGGAGTTGCATGTATAATAAAGTCTTGGGATATAATTTATTAATAAGGCCTAGAGTGCAATTATATTTATATAGTGGTATTAAATATAATTAATGATAACTTTGTACTTGTCAAGAGTTGACAGAAAAACCCAAGGCCCATTGGCGCTAGTGTTTTATTGGTCCCTTTTGGTCCCACTCCAAGCCACACACTAAAGCCCAATTGGAAAGGCCCAACAGGCTGGCCCAATTAGACAATCAGTTAGTTATAAAAGGAGAAATATACAAAAATTTATTTTAAAAGAATCATCATTGTGAAGTGGTGTGTATATGCGAGTGAACCCACACGATTATTCTCCCTTAGAAACTGATTGAGAGACCACACTTCTTGAGTGTAAAGTGGAATTGGAGTGAAGATTAAAAGTGTTCCCAAGAACTTCTAATCTTTTGTTTTAATTTTCATCACACCAAGGTACGCTATCTTGTTCTCAAATTCTAAAAGTCACATAATGCATGTTATCAATCATGAATGAAATAGATCCATGGTTGTCGCTTCCGCTGTGTGTTTTGTATGGGATACAAAACCAGATTTTCCTTCACAACCCTATTTTGCCGTTCCACTATTCCATTCTGTTGAGGGGTCTTGGGTGAAGAGAACTCTTGATGTGTGCCTTGATCATTGCAGAAAGTAGCAAGCTTGGTATTCTTAAATTCTCTTCAATGGTCACTTCTAATTCTGGCTATCACAGTATCTTTCTCAACCTGCAACTTTTTGCACAGATGTATCATCTTTTTAGGAGCCTCAGCTTTATCTTTCAAAAGCACAACCCAATTATATCTAGTAAAGTCATCCACAACCACCAGAATATATTTCTTTCCACCTAAACTCTGAACTCTAGCAGGACCCATGAGATCAATGTGAAGTAACTCCCAAGGTCTTGAAGTTTGAACACTCGCCATAGACGGATGTTTAGATTTTATCTGTTTACCTATCTGACATGGTCCATATATGCACTTATCTATCTTCTCAAACTTAGGTAAACCAATAACTGCATCACATTTGGAAATTTTTTTTAACTGCTTATGACTTGCATGCCCCGAACGTTGATGCCACAAATCAACTTGATCAATCTTTGCATTAAAGCACTTGTTGCTTATGCTTGGTGTCAATCCATAACAGTTGTCTGCTGTCCTTACACCAATACAAATACAGTCACCTCCACCATCAAGTATCTCACATTCATACTTAGTGAAAAGAACATTTAGTCCATTGTCACAAATCTGACTGATGCTGAGTAGATTTGCCTTCAGTCCATCAACATACCAAACATCTTCAAAGACTGGTAACCCTGGAATGTCCACAGTTCCAATGCCTTTGATCACAGATTTGCTTCCATCTCCAAAAGTGACTGTCCCAATCTTTCCTTCAAAGAGGGTCTTGAATAATCCTTTGTTTCCTATCATATGCCTGGAACAACCACTATCCAAATACCAAAGACAAGAATCACGTGCCTTTAAGGCGATTAAGGCAGTATAACATAAATAATTATTATCACATGTGATAAGACCAAGAAGTCTAAGGAAAGATTTAACAGATGCAACAAGAGACAAATACACAAAGTAAGCAAGTTGATAAATAAGCATTAAAATTTTCAAAAAATCCATAATAACGGGGGTCAAGGATCAACTCAATGATCAAAAGATCAACAACAAGAGAGCTACCCGCTCTAATACCATTTGATAGTTTTAGACCCCTTAAAACCAGAATTGGATTAACCTAAGTAATTAGTCAAGTTGTTACTTAGTCAAATTATTCAAATCTAGGTTATCACAATTAAACAATCATATTATGCAAAGTAGTGGAAATATAAAAGACACAAGTTATGATCACCCAGGAAACCAAACTGGTAAAAATCTGGGGAGGATTTAACCTAACTATCCTCAAGGTAAACAGGAATCCACTATCTTGAAAGAATCGAAGTTCATACAATAAGACTTACAAGCACCCAAGCTTGACTTCTTATTGCTACCCACCAATAGAACTTACTGACACGACCATGTGCAAGCTCTGAATCCACGGACTCCTTCTTTCTTGGATTCACCACTAGATACAAGCACCCACGCTTGTGTTTCTTTAGGCTTCAATGGCAGCAACTGAATTGATCATCAAGGTGTAGAAAACTTTTTCTCCTTGAAAACCCTAAACTTGTGTGAAGGAAAGCTCCTTAAGGATCTCACAAGAGATTCACATAAATCGCAATATGAGCAACACTAAAACGTGGCTAGGGTTTGCCTTTTATACCTAGGGCAAATTAGAAACCCTAAAATGTTTTAATTAAAATAGGGCTGAGTTGGAATTCTGTAGAAAAAACAATCAGACCTGAATTTCGATTGATCGAGCCTAAGCTTCGATCGATCCAAATAGGCTGAATTGCTTTTTTAAATCCTGCAACAACTTATTCCAACTTTACATCCACAAATCAACTTTGAGCAAGTCTAAACACGACTAAACATAGTGTTTTGATCATGGTTTGCCAACAATACAAATTAGAGTTCTAAATACATAAAAACCTAAGTCTTTGGAACCTAACAAAAGGGATCTACTCTACTTCGATGTTAAATTGAAATGATGATCAAGGGGATCTCCTCTACCTCGTTCTGAATTTTCTTTTTGCAGTGATGATCAAAGGGGTCTACTCTACTTTGATAATCTGGAACTGAAATGATGATTAAGGGGATCTCCTCTACCTCAATCTAGATTTGCTTTCTGCAGTGATGATCAAAGAGATCTACTCTACTTTGATAATCTGGAACTGAAATGATGACCAAGGGGGTCTCCTCTATCTCGATCTGGATTTGCTTTCTACAAATAGTCAAAATTTTAAATTAGACTTCAATTGATAGGTGTCTCATGGTCACACCGTTTCTGAGAAGTGTAATTTTCATTTGCTCACTCTTGATTTGAATTTTGTCCCAAAAAAAAAGTTTAATTAAAAAAAGATTTTTCTTTTGAAAACTTTTGATCTTTGAAACTTGAAAGTCTTGAAATTCTTATTTCAAATTCTAAGATGTTGAAACTTAGAAGTTTTTATTTGAAATCTGTAACTTAAAATCTGAAATTTTGAGCCATAGTATTTTGAAAATTAAGGCTTAGAATTTTGATTATGAAATTTGAAGTTTGAATTTTTTTTTTTTTTTTTTTTGAAAATTGAAGATTTGAGTTTAAAATTTTGGCATTGAGAATGTGAAATTGAAAGCTTGGGAATGAAAATTTTTGAATTGAAAATTTGGATTTTGAAAAATACTTGAAAACTTTGTAAAAGATTTTTTTTGGGGTTGACTGAGTTGACTCAGCTTTTGTTGAGTTAAAGAGTATGGGGGTCGAAATTTGCCCCCCCCCCCCCCCCCCCGCTCCTTATTTCTCTCTTTTTGCCTTTTAGCTTCATATTTCTTTACTTCTCATCCTCCATTATCACTATTCATCTCCTTCTTCCCCTTGATTTTTCTTCTTCATTTCATCATTTCTTCTCACAAAAGGCACGTTTCTAAGCTTCTCAACTCTCCCTCATCCATTTCTATCAATATTTCTTTAGATCTTTATGTTTTGAGCATTTTCATCCCACACCCATTTTTGGTGAAACCCATTTTCTTTGCATTAAAATGGCTTCTTCCTCCAAGGGATCTTCCTTTCTAGCTTTCATGGTAAGAAATATGATCCATCATTTGAGTGGCATGATGATGATGGCCTTCTTCAAGACCCTAGGACCCATGCTCTATATTGTCATGTAGACACCAAGGTGAGTTTTTCTTTGGTTTCTTTGCTTGGAAAAAATGTTATTGCATGTTTTATTGAAGGTTTCATGGTGAGATATTGTCATTTGGTTATTTTTGAATTTTTGGAGCAATGTTTGATTGATCATGTTTGGAATGTTGGCTTCGGAGCATTCTTGAAGTGTGTTTTTTCGTTGATCATGGTGCAATTTGGGCAATGTTGGTAGCTTTTGGAATCTAATACAATATATAATAGCAGAAGCTTTAAGGAGGTGCTGCCACGTTAGGAAAAAAGACCCTTTCAAATACTACCACGTGTAGAACTTTTAAGCTAAACCAGCCGCACGTTGCAACGCTTGGTCTTTTAAAACCCTGCCACGCTTGCAATTAAAAAAAAAGGATAAATTATATTGTTTCGTTAGGTTAACACACCATTTGATGGCATCTTAGTATAAAAGGAAAAATAACCGGTTAAAAGGCTTGGAATTCTCCCAAAAAAAAAAAAAAAACGCAGCATATAGAGAGAGAGAGAGAGAGAGAGTTCTTCATTCCTTCGCCAGACTTAGAGCACCGCTGCAAGCAGAAAGAAAAATCTATGGGCATCAACACTGTTAGGCTATATATCTGCCACCATCAGATCGTTGGAACTAGTACCGGTACGTTTTTCTCCATTTTTCTAGATTTGGGTATGAAATATTACTTTTTATTGAGTTTTTTGTTGGATAGGTTTAGATTTGATTTTGGTTTTGATTCCTTTTTGTTTCGGGTTTGTTTGAATTCTTCTCTTTTGGATTTAAATCATTCAATTTCTTCCTTTGGAACAATAAAGTGGAATCTTTCTGCAATCTATAGTCTCTAATTTAATCAAAGCAAAAGTCTTAATTAATTTTCCTAATATTCTCTTCGATTATGGTTTGCTGTCAATTTAGGAATTTGGATTCATAACCCTTTTCCTCTTTATTCATTAAAATCTAGGAAAACCCTTCACAATATGAAAATCCTACCTGAGTTATAATGGCCTCTTACCTATTTTGTTTTTATTGCAAGAGGGAGTGAAATTGTGGGATTTTGAAATTTAATAGTATAACTTTCTTTACACTAAGTTTATTACTTTGTAGATTTTAATTGATATTTTTTTAAAAGACAATTTTTAGGTCTTGATTTTGTTGTTTTTGATGTTGGGGTTTAATGAGTTTAAATTGTGAAATCTGTAAGTATAATAGGAAAAGGAATTGCAACTAGTTCTAAAGTTTTTTTTTTTTGGTTTTTTTTTTTCAAATTTCAATAACGTTTGTTAGTTTACTTTGCCAAATGTGAATCAATATTGGATAGATTAAATCAATCATCATAGAGAGCAGATTGAATCAATATTAGATTTCTGATTCAATATTTTGGCTTCTCTGTTTGTGTTTGGCTTTTGGTAGGCATCCGGATTGGCATATACATTGAATTTATATGTATGACATTGAAATTTATGATTCAATATTTTGGTTTCTCTGTTTGTGTTTGGCTTTTGGTGGGCATCCAGATTGGCATATACATTGAATTTTTATGTATGACATTGAAATTTTCATTGTAATGTGGCAACTGTGAAATGATAAGGGAATGGGCATTAGTTATGAATCTTATGGTCATTGGAAAAGACAATTGTGAAGAAGGCTTTAGCACTTTAGATTTTATCTATTAATATTCTCCAGATTTTTTTCTTTCTTACTCTTTTTCCATGCTTGATCCATTCTTTTTTCCTCCAATCATGATGCTTCTTTTTCTCCCAGTTTATCTATCATTGGTTTTTCTATCTGTGTATAAAGCAGAAAGTAGGTAGGCAATCTGTCACTTACACTGGTTTTATTACTTTTTTAGGACTTTGCATTTCTTATATGAAAGACACTGTACTTTTTTCTATTTGTGTTTAGGACTTACTATTACTTCTGTTAAATACCTTTTCGCACTGATCTTATTTTAGAATATTTTTTATGCCATTTTTAAGTGTATACTGCCCTGCACATGATCATGAAGATTAGTTTTCTGGTGGTTATTAATTATATGTTATTGAATCACACTTAATACAGAATACCTCTTTGGCCTTCAAATGGTGACATGCATTGATCTCAAACAATATGGTTTATGTATACTGTTTATCTTAATTATTATTATTTTTTTTTTTTTGAGAAAGATTGTTCATCTTAATTGATTGTTAGATTACCAAAATCTTCAAAAAATTTTTTTTTTCGTTTTTTCTCCTCTGATTTTTAATTCAGTTACTTCTTCATTCTGCAGCCTTTGAAATGATTCGGTTTTGCTTGGAATATTTGGATTCATTTTTTTAGGGTACTCCAGACTTATAATTCAAAGGCTACAATATTTAGATTGTTTTAATAGTTGGGCTTCTAATTAATATACAATAGATTTATCTTAACTGTGTTAATAGTATTTGCATGACTGTTGATTGAGTTTTTTAGCATGATATGTGTTTGAAATAATGTCTTATAGACTTGCATTTTATTTCCTTAGTATTATGTTGTTTAGAAAATATATACCTGCAAAACGAATCCTTTGACTTTTAATACCATTAAGATGATTGCACTATTGACTCATAAAATAGATGTCTACAAAAGAGAAAGTAAAGGGTAGCCCATAGCTGTATTATGCCATTTATTATATCTTTGATCCTTTTTTCTTTTCTTTTTTTTCCCTGCAATATGTTTGAGATATGCCTAAAGGAATACCTCCAAACCACAGCCACCCCCTTATACTTTTAAAGGCTTGAATATAAATGAAAACAACACGGAAAGTATACCAATAGTGGTTTTACATAAATAAATTTTTAGAGTAAACTTACTAGAATTAAGATACTTACTTCAATGCTTTTGACTAGCTTAGTATAGGGTGATTTCTTAGGTTTTGTATGTCTAAATATTGTAGTGCTCTTTACGCTTAAACTCACATGACTCAATTAAAATATATAATTAAAGGATCCTATTGTGCATCTTTGATTCTTAAAGGGAATTTTCATGTCAATGATCATGATCATTTCTTTAGAAGTATTTGGATTCAATTAGTTTTTGTTTTGGACTGGACTGAACTGAACTGTAAACCATATTATGATTCAGTTAGGTTTTTCCCATCAATTTTCAGTAGCAAAATATATTGTTAGGATTCTCTTTTGTTTTGTTTTTCTGTTTTGGCTATGCTTTCTAATCAGTTTTCCTAATTTGTATTCTTGAGGTTTTAAATTCAGTCTACCTCAAAGATGACATTGTCGTGATTTTGAGGGAATTTGAATTTGAATTTATGATGACTCTAAAATCGTTCATTGCAATTTCAAACTGAGTTTTTACATATGGTTTATGGTCTCCATCATTTTTCCCTACAAGTGTTTGTGGGTCTTGGTGTAATAATTGATAGTAGTGGAATACCTATAATGCCAAAGTATGTATCTTAATTATTAAAATTATAGGTACTAATTCTAAAATAGTTGGTTTCCTGTCAAAATGATTTAATATGTAGTTATATAATTTTTTTTTCCATAAATTAGTTCATTAATATAATGCCTAATTTTATTTCATTGTCCAAAGTATATATACTCAATTTTGTGAATTCAGTATGCTACTTTAATATGAATGACCTTCATTATAACCACCATGTTCCATTTTATTGATCACTTATATACAAAATGAAGTAGCAAGGCTAAATTATGTTATTAAACTTGAGTTTGGTGTTACTCAACCTTCAAATGTTTTTATTTTTTATGATTCATTTATTTAAAACCTGCCAAATATTAGAAGCCTTTTCCTACAATTAAGGTGGTGCTGCCATGTAGGAAAAAAAGTCATCTAACTTTCAGCCACATTCCCAATTAAAAAATGAAACATTTTGCTGTTCAGCAACGTCGTAACACCGTTTAATAGTCTCTTAGTATAAAAAAGAAAACTAATTGTGTAAGCAAAAGGCTTGCTATTAAATATTAAAAAAAAAAACCTTGCTATACGTAGAAAGAGAAAGAGACAGAAATTGTTGCTTTGTTTGTACTCTGCCCCATCCCTTCTTTACCCTGTTTGTTCGCTGCCCCATCCTTTCTCTTCAATAGTGTATTTGGAAGGTACGCATTGATTTTTCTTTGGAACTTCTCACTGATGCTTTTCTTTTTTGATATTTCAAAAATAAGAAAAGCCGGCTGTTTATTCTCTTTATTTTTTTTCTCTAACTTTCTAGGGTTCTTTCACCCTTATTGAAAAGTAGATGGGTTTATTGTTTTTGTTTTTTCCCCTTGGTTTTTTGTCTTTTTCCCCATTCTATCCTTGCCAGAAACGGTGCTAATTGGTGGGTGTACTATTGTGGAATTGTATTGTGTTTTGGTTTAGGACTCTATCACCACGGGTCAAACTCAAAACCCCCACACACCGATTATGACTCTGTTGGGCAATCCAATGGATCCGGATCCCTTTACCTTTTACTATTAAGGGATTTTTAGATTTTATTCTATAAGGCCAATGGTAAAGTTTTTTTTAATTTCTTTTTTTAAATTTGTGGATTAAATATGCTTTAGATTTGGTTCTTTAGGTTGGATTGTTTTTCATTTGGGTATATGGGTAAGATTTGGTTTTTATTAAGGACTCTAGATTAGAATGGTTTAGTTTTGGGTATTTCAGTATATTCACGTTGCTGTAAACAGAGGACTCTGGATGATAATAGTGTTTTTTTTTATAAATTTGTATTGAAACATTTTTATTTATTTATTTATTTTAATGTTCTTTTTTTATCCGTTATTTTCAAGTTCTTTGAGTGCCTTTTCCCCAATTTGTCACACACAGTTCTATTTTCAAGTTCTTTTATCCATTTTTTCCCCAATTTGTCACACTTTTTTTTTTTCCAATCCAATCTAAGACCCAATCTGTCTAGAATATCAATTTTTTTTTTGGTCAATGTTGCATGCCATATATTTGATGAAATTTCTCATTGTTATGCGGTATTAAATGTCTCTTATATATAAAATTTAAAGAGATGAAACTTCATAATGATTTTTAAAATAGAAGAATCTTGAAAAAATTAATGTTGTTATGATAGGGCATTAACAATAGTGAAAATATTTTAAACCTCCTTACAGGGAAGATTGGTGTGAGGGTAAAGTAGCTCTAATGTGTTTTACTTTTATGTGTTGAGATTTTCATTTGAGGGTTTTGGATTTTATATTTTGATTTCTATTGCTTTAGTTTCTATAGGTCACATTTGTATGTGCAATTTATCTTTTTAATAAAAGCTTAAAGAAATTGCAATTGGTAAATCAATTTCGCAAAACATTTACGTCTTTGATTAGTTTTGGTGATAATATGTTTTTTCTTTCAAAGATTGGCTTTTAAAAATATTGTTTGCTACTCTGTGGGTTGACAAAATAGAACTTGAATAGGTTCTTTACAGAGTTGGTCTAAAATTTCCCACGGCCAAGGTGGGATGCAAAATTGGGTGTGGATACATAGCTTGGGGTCATTCACAGCGAAAGCTCCTACTTAAGCCTTGGAATTTTTTTAAGAGCATGCTTTGCAAGTACTTTTATTTTGTTTTGAGATGATTAAAGCTTTGTCATAATTATCTCATTGGAATTTTGGCTTAGTTAAAAAGAGGGGCAGTAAGGTATATAAATATGCACATGCATAAATATTTGTATATATCAGTCCTGCCAATTTGTAGTAAAGAATTATTATCTTCAACTATAAGATTTTAAAAAAATGTATTGCTTCTTTAGCCAATCTGATTATTTTGGTTTTGATGTCATAATATTATTCTTCTTTTTCTTTTTGGAAGGCATAACAAATTGAAGATATACTATATGATAGTAGGTCTAAAACAAAACTAAAAAAATAAACTAAAATCAAAGTAGAATTTTTATTCATATATATATATATATATATATTGTTTTGCTTTCAAAGTGGGCTAAATTAATAATATCTATCATGTATAATGGTTAGTGGAACTCATTTGCTGTTTCATATATCAATGTTTAGTATTTTTAAAATAGGCAAATACTTCCATTCTTCATATTTTTATAATAGGTCTTGATGCCTACAACCTCCCATTAAAGATTATGCCACTTTGTTTAGTGTTTTGAAGTGCATTGTTTTCCCATGACATTGTGCTGTAACAAGAATAACTCAAGATGTTGGTTATTGTGTCTTTTATATCACAGAGGTGTAACAATGTATATTTTCTTTATTTGCAAGCAATCAATTTATGTATTTGCAAGCAAATTTAGTAAGGACAAGTGAAATGATTTGCTGGTGGTAATGTAGTTGAGAAGATTTTGGATTCATAAATCAACCTTTGTTTTTTTAAATGTGAGTTAATGTAATTCTTTTTTATTCAAGGTTTTCTTATATATTGTTCAATATACATTTGGTAGTCAAACAGATTCATTTCGAATGGAATAAATTTTTTATTTCAGTTGTTTTCAATAACTGAAATTTAGTTTGCTTTTGGATGAATTCTGTCAATTCATCAGCAATAAAATAGTGTAGAAAACTGGGGTACAATGCACAATTAACCACCACAGGAAGATATTTTAGGTAGTTGGGAGCTGCCAGAGTGGGTGCCATTATATGAAATTTAGTGTTTCTTCCAATGACACTGCTAAAAAAAAAAAAAAAAAAAAAGAAAGAAAGAGAGAATTTGAAGATCCTCTAGAAGTTGAACTGGTAGCTGTTTTGCATTGCTAGAATTTTGCTCATGAAGAATAGAAAAAGGCTTATATTTTAGAAGGTTATTCAGGTGTTGTTGCTTTGGTATATGAATGAAAATAATTAATTATTGACTGAGTTTTGATTTTTTTTTTTATACATATTATGGAGTATTTAATAAAAACCCAATTTTTGGATATGTAAATTCAAGTGCTATTTGAGAAGAATAGAAAGTAGTTTGTAACACCTAAGAAAATTTTTTTTAATGTTGTTTGTGCAAAAATGGAAGTGTTTTTCTTTCGAAGTTCTTTTTGATAAGTAATTAAAGTAGAATTAATAGTCTATCTAAAGTGAAGGAAATGTCTATACTTGGTGAGACGAAGAAATTTTATAATCTGATGTAAAAAGTTAAGAAAACAGAAAATATCCAAACTGCTTGATGTGTTTAAATTTTTTAAAGATGAGATTTTAGATGCAATTCCTCTAGCATGTATGTGCTTCAACATTGGACATCGGTTTAGTATAATTTTCTAAAGAACCACTTGAATTACACTTTTAATTATTAAAACAAAAACTCTTGACACTATAATGCTTGTGATCATTACACACTTGAAACTTCCATAGTGGAAATTTGGTGGTTAGGATTGTAAGATGCATTCTTAGAATTTAGACTACAAAAGATTGAGCAAAGTGTAACCTGGTAGAGAAAAAATATGAATTTATTTTTCTTTATTTATTTATTTATACCTATTTAAGACTAGAACATCAATCTTTGGCATCACCATCCCAATTTGTATTTCCCTAGCAGGTGTAAGTCATTCTGTTGCTCGATGCTAAGGCTATAAAAGATCTTATAATACTTATAAGTATATCAAAGTTCTTTTTATGCCAGCTATGCTTTCTCTTATCAATCACTTACTTTCTACCAATAGAAATTAAAATATTGTTTATTTGTATTTATACATTGGAATTTTACCTTATATTATTATTGAATATGTTCTCCTTACATGGAGCTCAAAAGGTTGTTTAGTTTCTATTATTTCAAAGGTTACATTTCAATAGGTCTTCATTATGCTATTGCCTCCAGTTGGACAACAATCACCCATTTAGCACACCAAAGAATCCATTTTGTTCCTATTGTGTATGCCGTTGTAGTTGGCATGTTCAAGATGGACTACATTTGAGGGGGTTCTACATGTGTGCTATAGTTTTTGCAAGTGGCTAATGATGACTCAATTCATCCAAGTGAAACAAAGCTGGCATTTACAATACATTTGGGCTAGCGAGAATATGGCTTTGCTCACTAGATGTATTTTTGGTTAATAAGTTCTTAGACTTTATTTTCTGCTATGGGGAATTTTGGACTTTTGACATTGTTATTGAACCTGACTCTACATCGTACAATTGTAAATTTTTTTTTTTGAATTGATTGGCATTATTAAAACAAAGCCTTTAATAAACATATTAATTGTTGTATTTTATTGTATTGTTATGTCAATTTGATGGTATTTTAAATGTGTAATATGTTCTTTGCACATTGCGCGGGTTAAATGCTAGTTTTGACAATGTAGGTAATTTGTGATGTTGTTGGATGAATTTTGGGAGTATTGGCATTATGAAAACTATGTTTGACTTATATGAATGTGTTCGTGATGTAGGTGGGAAAACTTGTTGGCATGTGTAAACTTTGTTTTATGAACATGGCAAAATTTTGTGGTTATGTGCATTGATATATTTATGGGCATTGGTAAATTTTGTGGGTATTGTGGAAAAATTTTGTTGGGTATGTGAGAATTTATTTGTACATGAAGTTGTGGGAATTTTTTCTTGGACATGTAGAAATTTTCTTGCATGGCTATAGAAAAATTTTGGTAGTTGTGTATGGACATGTGAAAAATTTAGGTCGTGGTAAAATTTTGGTGGGGCATTGGTTTGATTTTGTGCTAGTGGGGCATTGGTTGTGAGAATATATTTTTGGGTATGGAATTTTTTGGACATGTGGATTTTGGTTATGGAAAAAAAAATTTTGTTTGGACATGTGATTTTGGTTATGGGAATTTTTTTTTGGACACGTCATTTTGGGCATGGGAATTTTTGGACATGTGATTTTGGTCATGGAGAAATTTTTTTGGACATGTGGTTTTGGTCATGGGAATTAATAAGATGAACTTTTATGTTGTAAAGTCTCAAGAGTCGAGGTAGTCTCCAAATGTTGAAAAGTGCATGGTCATCCTTGTCTCCTAGCAAGAAAAATGTCATCAATGAAGCAGGCTTTGGCACCTTCTTCGAAGCTTTGTTAAACCATGAGACACACGAGTAAAAAGATCTTCAATTACTCCTTGCTTTGGCAGAGCGCTTCTAGGACACTACTTGGACCTTCCATTTTCCAAGCATTGGAGAGGTAATGTTGACACCTTACAACTTCTTTGTTATCACTAGTTTGAGGTTGAGTGGTAAAAGAATTCTTGTTCATGATTCCCTTACTTTAGCTGAGCTAAAAAAACTTCTAGGTGTAGTGCCTTCTAGAATGAAGAGTAACAATGTTCCTTTGTCTTGGTTATGTGAGAGTATTCCCCAATGTGAAACAATGGCAAAGGGAGCTCGTAGGGGTGTCCAGTGACTTGGATCAACCGACTTGCTCACCTGAACCCGCCCGAACCGAAGGTCCACAGGTGGCTCCGAATCCAATCTATGGTTGGTCACAGGCTGGCAAAGGAAAAAACCAAATAATTCGGTTCGGATTCGGGTTTCAAAATATTTCACCCGAAAAATCCGAAAAGACCGATTTAATTATAAAAAAAAATATTGTACAGGATTTGACATCACATGCCAGGAATAGCCCATGCCTAACAATGCCAACTCGTGACTCAAAGCAACTTTTTCTCACACACCATCCTAACATGCATATCAGCTGTTCACCTCAAATTAAAATTTAAAATCAACGGTGTTGATGAGAGTAAAATTGAGCATGATATGACCGATTACAATTGCACAATAACCCATTCTAAATCGACGGTTATAATCCAAGATGAAGAGCCAATCTAATGGTGAGAATTAAATAGGAAAGATCTGATATCTCTCACTTCCTCTCACGAGTGCCTTCACTCTTCAGTTTTCACTTCAGAGACAGAGTTTAGGTCATGGCTTCCCATTCACGCCTCCTCTCCTTTTCACTCTTCCTCACCTCTTTAGTCTTCACTTCTTCAGTCTCAAACTCTCAGTTCTTTACTTGGCTCTCTCAAACTCTCTCAAACTCTCACAGTCTCACACTTTATAAAGTCTAAACCGTTCCTCCAAATCCAAAGTCAAAACCCTAGCCACCTCCAATGCCGCTCACTCCCCTCTCCACCTCTAATGCCTAGTACCATCGCCGCTGTCCACTCCTCTCTCCATAGCTACCGCCGGTGTTTAGTCCTTACCCCGCCGCTGTACTTCTCTGAGTCAGTAAGGTAATTGTTCTCTATTCCTCATCTTTCTTTTTTGTTAGTCTTGTTGGTTTCTTTGTTATGAAATCAAATGTTAAAATCAAATAAACCCAAAGATTCATACTATGAAACCCTAACTAAAAAAAAAAAAACCTTAGAAACCCTAACTATTTTACTTTTGTTCTTTGTTCTTTACTTTAATCAATTTTGATCCTGTTTTAATTTTATACAGGATTGAAAGCTAACTCCAAGTATCATTTTCTACCCTTAAGTTTGAAACCCATACACCCACGATTTTCTTTAAGGTATGGTTTTTGCTTTCCTTTGTGTTCAGTAAAAAAAAAAAAAAAAATGTAGTGATTGTTGTGATTGTTTGATGTCTCTTTTTACTAATTGTCTTTTCCTTCTTTGGATTGACTTGAATGGCGTTCATCCTACAATTGACTTTTTTAAATTTTTAAATTTTTTTTTTATATTCATATTTTATGTTCTTGGTGAAACAACATAACTGACTTGAACAAGTTTTGGGTATTTTGTCACTGCTAAGAAGAGATCTGTGATCTTGCATGTCCCTAATTAATTTACTTCATTGAGTGATTTATGATCTTGCTAAGAAGAGATTTGTGATTTGTAATCTTTCTTTCCAATAATCTCTTCTGATTATGTTTATTAAAATGTGTGGTTCCAGGATACTGGTTTTCCTTTTTGGTTTGTGTGGTTATTATTTATTATTATTATTATTATTAAAGCTATGAATTATACTTATTACTCTAGTTTGCTAATACGTATCTTTGTTTTTTTAGGTCATGGAAATCTCCACTAATGAACCTTTTGTCCAAACACCAGATGCTACGGAAGATGATGGTGCTATTTCCACCCAAGTTGAACATTCTGCTTCTACCCAAGTTGAAGCAGCTGTTGCTATTGAGTTGCCCCCAGTTCCACCATGCCAAGTGAGTATGATAGCTCCTGCTTGTAGTGGTAAGAAAAAGTCAGTTGTTTGGGGTCATTTTGAAAAAGTAAAGATAGGTGAGGGTGATACTAGCAAAACTAAGGCTATTTGTAATTATTGCCAAAAATCGTATAATGCTGATAGTAAGAGTTGTGGTACTAGTAATTTGTTAGCTCATGTGCCAATATGTCCCAAGAACCCTAATAGAGAAGATCTAGTTAAAGGGTAGAAAATATTACCTTTTGAACCCAAAAAGGATGGTGAAGATGAATTCCACCTTATGTCAACAACCTTTGTTGGTTTTTAGACCCCTTAAAACACAATTGAATTAACCTAGGTAATTAGCCAAGTTGTTACTTAGTCAAATTATTCAAATCTAGGTTATCATAATCACACAATCATATCATGTAAAGCAACGGAAATATAAAAGACACAAGATATGATCATCCAGGAAACCAAACCGGTAAAAACTTGGGGAGGATTTAACTTAGCTATCCTCAAGGTAAACTTGAATCCACTATCTTGAAAGAATCGAAGTTCATACAATAAGACTTACAAGCCCCCACGCTCGACTTCTTATTGCTACCCACCAGTAAAATTTACTGACACGACCATGTGCAAGCTCCGAATCGACGGACTCCTTCTTTCTTGGATTCTCCACCAAATACAAGCACACCTGCTTATGTTTTCTTTAAACTTCAATGGCAGCAACTGGAATGATCATCAAGGTGTAGAAAAATCTTCCCTTTGAAAACCCTAAGTTTATGTGAAGGAAAACTCCTCAAATATCTCACAAGAGATTCACATAAACCACAATATGAGTAACACAAAAATGTGGCTAGGGTTTCCCTTGTATACCTAGGGTAAATTAGAAACCTAAACCAATTAAAACACTTAGGGTTGAGTTGGAAAACCTAATTAAAAAAACGTCAGGTACAATTTTCGATTGATCGAGCCTAAGCTTCGACCTAAGCTTCGATCAATCAAAATGCACTTAAACAGTTTTTTAATTAGCTTAGTAATTTATTCCAACTTTACAACAAAGAAACAACTTTGAGCACTTCTAAAACAACTTAAATACATTGTTTTGATCATGGTTTGCCAACAATACAAATTAGGATTCTAAATACATAAAACCTAAGTCTTTAGAACCTAACGAACTCCCCCTTTGGTAATCTGTGACAAAACACAACTTAAATAGCTCAAAGTTTACAAGTAAAAGCCCTTTACAGAATAATGCTCATAAACACAAATTCAATCCAACTACTATCCATCAGTTGCAAGAGTAGACTGCAGCTTAATTGAATCAACCTGTATATTTCCTGAAACACTTAAACAAATTGCATAACCGCATGTGTGGAAAAAAATACAAGTAAAGAAAAATAAAAATCTTGATTTCAAACAACACAAAATAAAGACATAATAACAATGAAGAACTCATAATCATAAATCAATAAGAAGTTTGAAACAAGAAACACAAAATAAACTCCCCATAACATGAGTAACCCAAACAAGGTAAAAACAAAGTGGCAAGAGCTAAAAAGGTAAAATACAAAGTGAAGCACCTAGATACAATCTAAACAACCCCACAAGCTCCAACCAATCAAAAAATAAACTCTCCCCCTAAAAACAAAAACAGGTATAAAGTATGCCAAAAACATCTCATATGTACTCCCCCTTTTTGTGACGGAATGCCAAAGGGCAACCAAAATCCATCATCAAAAGGAGGTGGCGATGAAGAACTCTAAAACTGTGCCAAATCTACTCTCAAACCTCTAATCTCATCCAGAATTTCCACCAAAACCTGTCCTTGAGCTGCCTGAACGGTTAAGACATGATCCAACGTACGTCGAATGTCAGAATTATCCAAAGTAGTCGGTGGAGGAACATCAGTAGCAGCAGCACCACCAGAAATCTCAACAGCACCTGTAGAAGAGGGAGGAGGGGGGACACTACTAGAGGATGCACCTCGAGAAACTGAAGGATTAGCTCTTAAATGAGCAGCCCTCTGACGAAGGAAAGTAGCACCTAGGGGACCAACAACATGGACAAGCTTACTAGAAGGAAAGTCAGCTAGACCTAGAAACAAAAGAATCCTATGAATGAAAATAGGATATATAAGTGCATGTCCAATGGCAGAACTCTTATGAACTTCGTTCAAAGAATGAAGGAACTAGTGAGGAAAACTGATAGAGGCACCAGACATAAATGTATATAAAAACACACATCACTCCAAAGGGATGGTGTGTAGATGAGAAATGGGCCACAAGGAATGACACGCAACTCGAAGAAACAAATATGCAGTCTCAGAAAGCGCAGAAGACGTGATCCGAGGATTAGAACCCTGCTGGATAGATGATCCAGTGATGTGTGACATGACCTCATCAATAGGAGGTGACTCATCATAAGGATAGACCAGATCAGTGACAATCGGAACCCCAAGAGCCTCAGCCACTACCCTAGGGGTAATGGTGAACTCAGCACCTCGTATCCAACTCCGAACAACGATGTTAGAATCATAGATGTGACATGAGAGGTTAGAGAAGAACTCTCTAATCAAAGTGGTTAGGGGTGGATGATCTATCTCTAAGAGGGACAACCAACCTCTAGACTCAAGATTAGCCCTAATGGCTGGATCGACCTCATCTATAATCATAGAACGCTTAGCCCAAATCTTATGTTTACTATTAAGTTTCTCATAAGCCTCACGCGCATGCTCATTCCTAAACAACTGAACCCTAGAAGGAGACACAAAAGGGGTAGAGGGGACCCTATTAGCTCTAGTCTTCCTAGGCATGGTGCTGGAATAAGGAACAAGAGCACACAACAAAAAAATAGGAAAAAGAAACAAAAACAAAAACTAAGAGCAGACTGCAAGTTAGCACAAAAAAAATATAGAACAAGAAGAACTATATGATGCATGAACAGATTAAATGACATGATGCATGAGCTAAGGCAGTAAATTAAGTTTAATATAAGTTCAAACTCACAAAATTGGCTTGGGCATAGAGTTTCTAACTAAAACCCCCAAAAAAATTTAAACCACTTGCTAATTTTTCAAAATAAATTGACCAATTGAAATTACACAAGTTAGAAAACTGATTAGAATGATCAATTACATCAAAACAACAAGCCAATTTCATCAATTGCAACCCAATTGAACAAAATCCCCAAATTGGATTCAACATAAACCCTAGATTTTTCAATTCTTCATAAAACTCCAAATTGATCAAATTAATCAACAACAATCATGAATATAACAATATCCCAACAAAACCCAATGATCAATTTCAAAAAATTAGCCTTGAATCAACAAAAATCCCAAATCTATGGAGGTCCGAAAATACCCTTTTAAATGCATGAAAAAATGCATGAAAACAAGAAAATAAAAACAAAAAGAGGGATAAAATGGTCTTACCGGCTTTGAGGGAGGAAAACCTTGCAAAAATTGAGGAAGAAAACGACAAAAAAATCGTAGTGCTGCCTTGCCAAGTCGGAGAGAGAAGAAAAGTTGAAAAACTTTTTGAAAAGAATGTTTTGAAACAGTCAAAGAACTGTTTTAAAAAAACCTGAAATACGATGTTCGATTGATCAAAAAGCAGGTTCGATTAATCGAACCAAGCAGAGGCTCACAGAAGTTTTAAAGGAAGATTTCGATTGATTGAAAATTAGATTGGATCAATCGAAATTCTGGAAAAAACAGCTTTTTAGAGAAAAAAAAACTTGATTTTATGAAATCTTACCTCAAAGCATTGAATATAACAACAAAAATGCATGAGTATGAGATGAAATGCTCTCCCAAATTACAAATTTTAAAACCAATTTTCCAAAAAATTTAGATTTTAAACAATCTCCCCCATTTTTAAAGCAACAAAACAATTTTGCATAAAACTCAAGGTATTTTTCAAACGTGATTGGTCAGACCATAAGCACACACACTTATATGTACAAAGTTTAGCAAAGAGTAACTTGTGTTGTGTGTGCAACTAGCAAAAGCTTGAGATACATGTGAGGTGATATATGAATAGAAATCAACTACAAAGCCTACAAAATTCATCACATAGAATTTAAAAGAGACTATCACCTAAAGAGTTACATCATATAACTCCCACATCTCCTAGAACATAAGCTTGCAATCATGTAAGTTTCTTGAAATTTGCCTCATAATATACACACCAATTTTTAATGTAGTACACACCAATTTTTAATGTAAGAGATTTATCATTTAAACCGAGGCTTCACCTTATGTTCTTTTTGTACATGTGCTACACTTTCTCGAGCACAAAATCTTATGATATGCACTAAGGTGTTCATGATTGGCTAGTGCACAGTGGTGAGATGGTTATTTATGCCTTTCTTAAAAGGATCAAGTCCGACAGTCAAATAACATGTGACTTCAAGATAAAGACAAAGTGATAAACACCATAAACATCTTTCCCACACAACATGTTCTACAAAGCTTCTACCATTGAAGTGCAATAAATAAGCTCATCAAAGCTAAACAAAGTACAACAAACATGTCATGTGAAAATAAATTGACTAACCTTGTTTTCAAAAACAAAGATAATAGTGCAAGAACAACAATGTGCTTCCTTTTTCCTTCCTTTTTTTTATTTTTTATTTTTATATATAAAATAAAAAAAACATCTAGAATGAAATGCATGAATGTAATGCAATGCAAATCCTAGAGATAAAAAGGAAAAACACAAAAACCAAAGAACAATGGTCATAAAGGAAAAACAATGAAGCACAAGGACCATGTCAGAAAGACTCAATTAGTTTGAGTCTTTTGCATCCAAAACGTTTTAGATGCACCACGAGCATTAGAGTTTGTATTCACATTAGAGTGATTTCCAACTCCAATATTGGAATAAAGGTTGAGCGCCTTTACCAATTCACCAATAAGTGCTATAGGATCTTGTGCTTGAGGCACTGACACTTTTGGCTTATTTGCTCTCTTAGCAGTTTGTAGCTTGTAACAGTTTGGACGAATGTGTCTAGACTTCCCACAAAAATGACACACCCAAGCAGGCTTACCATGCATCTTGTCCTTAGTAAGGGTAGACACCTTAGGTTTAGATTCTTTCAGATCAACCCTAATCTTCCTAGATAATGAAACTTCTATGGGTTTAACAACCTCACTAACAGGGGGTTTGACAGTTTCACTCACAACTTCACTCACAGAAGGTTCAGAACTAGGAGACACAGAGATGCTTTCAACAAAACCTATACCAGATTTATTAGAAGGAGACTTTTGAACACTTAGTAGTTGATCAAGTTTAGAACTAGCAAATCTAGCAACAGATAAATCAAGTTCCAAAGATTTAACTTTATCAAGCAATAACATGTTCTCAGTTTTCACATTGTTCAAAAGTTCATTAGCATCAAACAGTTTAACAAGCAAATTCTTCTTATCAAACTCAAGAGATTCTATTTTCTTCAGACCAAGTTCAACATTCATAGCATCCTTTGCAACAACTTTGCAAAGTTTATTGTAGACCTCTTGAAGATCTGCATCTTCAGAGAGTTCCCCATCAGAAGGGTTCTCTTCAGCATATATGCTTTTATTCACTACAACAACAGTTGTGAAAGTAATGAAGTTTCCATCCTCGTCACATTCTGACTCATCATCAGAAACTTCACCATCACTAAGGGTTACAGCCATAGCCTTACCCTTAGACTTCAAGTAAGTAGGACATTTAGATTTCATGTGACCATACCCTTGACATCCAAAACACTGAGGACCCATAGAATTATTAGAAGATTGACCTACTTTTTTTCTAAGTTTGTCAATATTGTTAACCTTAATGGGATCATTCTTCCTAAAATTTCTAGGTTCATCAGTGTTCACACCTCTTGCCTTTCTATTGTTATTTCTGAGAAAGTTTCTAAAGTTCTTGGCAAGGTAAGCAATCTCTGTAGCAGAGAGCTCATCATCAAATCCACCAACTTCAACATCATCAACTAACTTAAGAGCCATTGATTTGGATTTGCTAATTTTGGGTAGGTCCAACTCATAAGATTGAAGAGATCTTACAAGTTCATCAACAGAGATGGAGTCCACATTCTTACTTTCAGTTATGGCAGTCACCTTGGGTCTAAAATTCTCAGTTAAGGATCTAAGAATCTTCCTAACAATTTTAGGTTAATCATAGATTTCACCCAAGTTATAAGCAGAATTAACAATATCATTCAGTTTAGCATAGAATTCATCAAAAGATTCATCATCAGACATCCTAATGCTTTCAAATTTAGAAGTTAAGTGCTGCAATTTTTTTATTTTGATAGCCTTTGTGCCTTCATGCACAGTCTGGAGGATGTTCCAAGCAGTATGAGCAACCTCAACATTTGAGATTCTCTTAAATTCCTCCATAGAAACAGCGTTAAAGATAGCATTCATAGCCTTGCTATTAAACGCAACTGCTTCTTTTTGAGAAGTTTGCCACTCACTAACAGGAGTAATGGGCTTCTCCTATCCGTATTCAACGGAGTTCCAGACTCTCTCATCAATGGATTTCAGGAATGCTTTTATCCTTACTTTCCAATAAGTATAATTATTCCCATCAAAGTGAGGAGGAATAACCAGAGAGTGTCCGTGTTCCATGACAACAGGGGTCAAGGATCAGCTCAAAGATCAAAGGATCAAAAACAAAAGAGCTACCTGCTCTGATACCACTTATTGGTTTTTAGACCCCTTAAAACACAATTGAATTAACCTAGGTAATTAGCCAAGTTGTTACTTAGTCAAATTATTCAAATCTAGGTTATCACAATCAAACAATCATATCATGTAAAGCAGTGGAAATATAAAAGATACAAGATATAATCACCCAAGAAACCAAACCGGTAAAAACCTGGGGAGGATTTAACCTAACTATCCTCAAGGTAAACTTGAATCCACTATCTTGAAAGAATTGAAGTTCATACAATAAGACTTACAAGCCCCCACGCTTGACTTCTTATTGCTACCCACCAGTAGAACTTACTGACACGACCACGTGCAAGCTCTGAATCCACGGACTCTTTCTTTCTTAGATTCTTCACCAAATACAAGCACACCCGCTTATGTTTTCTTTAAGCTTTAATGGCAGCAATTGGAATGATCATCAAGGTGTAGAAAAATCTTCTCCTTGAAAACCCTAAGTTTATGTAAAAGAAAATTCCTTAAAGATCTCACAAGAGATTCACATAAACTGCAATATGAGCAACACGAAAACGTGGCTAGGGTTTCCCTTATATACTTAGGGTAAATTAGAAACCTAAACCAATTAAAATACTTAGGGCTAAGTTGGAAAAACTATTTAAAAAAATGTCAGGTACAATTTTCGATTGATCGAGCCTAAGCTTCGATCGATCGAAATGCACTTAAACAATTTTTTAATTAGCTTAGTAATTTATTCCAACTTTACAACAAAGAACCAACTTTGAGCACTTCTAAAACAACTTAAATACATTGTTTTGATCATGGTTTGTCAACAATACAAATTAGGATTCTAAATACATAAAACCTAAGTCTTTAGAACCTAACAACCTTTTCTGTTGAGGCTTCTAAAAAGGCATTGGTCGAAATGATTATAATGGATGAGTTGCCTTTTAGGTATGTCGAGGGGTATTGGTTTAAGAAATATGTAACTACCTTACAACCTAAGTTTCGATTAAAGGATATCCCATCTCGTCAAACTAAGGCTAGAGATGTGATTGACATTTATAATAGTGAAAGGGAGAAGCTAAGGAAATCCTTGAAAGGTTGTAGGGTGTGTCTCACTACGGACATATGGACTTCTATTCAAAATTTAAATTATATATGTCTCATATGTCACTTTATTGATGATGCTTGGAAATTGCATAAGAGAATTTTAAATTTTTGTCAAATTGAAGACCACAAGGGGGAGACTATTGGTAGAAAGATTGTGATGTCATTGCGTGAGTGGGGTATTGATGGGATATTCACCTTGACAATGGATAATGCTAGCTCAAATTTAACAACAATTTAATTTTTGCAAAGGGAGACTAGAGATTGGAATGGGATAGTTTTAGGAAAAGAGTACATGCACATGAGGGTTGTGCCCATACCTAAATCTCATTGTGGGGGAGGGTTTGAAAGAGATTGATGCATCTGTTGCTAAGGTGCGTGAAGCTGTGAGGTATGTAAAGTCCTCACCCAATTGAAGTCAAAATTTTAGGAGTTTTACTAAGAGGTTAGGTATGAAGTCCAAGAGTCTTCTTAGTCTAGATATACCTATTAGGTGGAACTCGACCTATATCATGTTAGAAACTACTGAAAATTTTGAGAAAGTGTTCTTTTGAATGGATTTTGAAGATGATGGTTATTCGTCGTACTTTAGGACCAAGGAAGATAGGGGTGGTTTGGGATCTCCGTGTATGACTAATTTCCAAAATTGTAGGAAATTTGTGTCTTTCTTAAGGCTTTTTTTATAATGCAATGGAGAAATTCTCCGATTCTTTGTACGTTACTTGAAATGCCTTCTATGATGAGATTTTTGTTATTCAAGAGAGTATTTCCAATTTAGTTAAATCCTAAAACACTCTCTTGAAAAACACAGCCACAAATATGAAAACTAAATTTGAGAAGTACAGGGGGGAAGGGGAGAAAATTAATTCTTTTTTTTATGTGGCTATGGTTCTTGATCCATGAAAAAAATTGAGGTTTTTAAAGTTTTCTTTTTATGAAATTTATGGGAATGCAGTTGCAAAAGTGATGGTTGATAAGGTGAAAGATCTTTTGTATAAGTTGTACAGTTTTTACTCTTCTATTCATTCACCAAATGTGCAAGAACAAAGTAGGAGTGAGAGGACAGAATTGAAAAGTGATGCTAGTGATCCAAATGTGATGGTTCACTCGCGATATGAACATTTTTTGCAAGTTGAGCAATCTGTAGGTTGTAGTAATGAGCTTGAGAAGCATTTGGCAAAAAACTGTGATGGTAGAAAGGATGTGAATTTTGAGATATTGGAGTGATGGAGGAACAATTGTAGTAGGTACCAAGTGTTGTCTAAAGTCGCTAAGGATGTGTTGGCTGTACCAGTTTCCACTGTTGCATCTGAGTCAACATTTAGCACTAGAGGTCGAATTGTTGATCCATTTTGAAGTTCATTATCTCCTCTCATGGTTCAAAACCTTGTATGTTCACAAAATTGGCTTCAACCCACAGTTCCAATTTCTCATCGCCAGTCAAGGGATGATGTAGAGGCATTGGAGGAGGAGTTACTTAACTTAGGTATTATGTTTAAATTCTGAAACGTGGTCTATTAATTTTATTGAATGTCTCATGTATTCAAGCAGAATTTAATCTATTGTGTTTATTTTCTATTCTTTTCCAGTTTTAAATCAACAACCAACAGCAAGTGCAATAGTAAATATTGTTGGAAAATCTGGTTTTGTATCTTATACAAAACTCATAGCGGAAGCAACAAACGTGGATCTATTTCATTCATGATTGATAACATGCATTATGTAAATTTTAGAATTTAAGAACAAGATAGCGTACCTTAGTGTGGTGAAATTCAAAACAAAAGATTATAAGTACTTAGGAACACTTTTAATCTTCACTCCAATTCCACTTTACGCCCAAGAAGTGTGGTCTTTCAATCGATTTCCAAGGGAGAATAATCGAGTGGCTTTTCTCACACATACACACCATTTCACAATGATGTCTCTCTTTTTTCTAATAAAAAATTATATATGTTTCTCCCTTTATATGTAACTGATTATCTAATTGGGCGGGCCTATTGGGCCTTTCCAATTGGGCTTTAGTGTGTGGCTTGGAGTGGGACCAAAAGGGACCAATAAGACACTAGCTCCAAAGGGCCTTGGGCATTTCTGTCAACTCTTGACAAGTCCAAAGTTACCATTAATTATATTCAATACCACTATATGAATATAATTGCACTCTAGGCCTTATTAATAAATTATATCCCAAGACTTTATTATACATACAACCCTTTCATTAAAATATTCGTAGTAATACAAAGTCATAAATATAGACTGTCACTTTGAAGATTACTACATCTTAATCCTTGAGTACCCGGTTTAATCTTTTATGTTATTTATCATATATTTATGAAATCCAATTCCATAAATATATACTTTAGTAATTCCTTACCAAAGTGGTTGGGCCCAACTCTCTGAATAACCAAACCCATTAAACTTATCTCAAGGGAATATTTTGTATCTCTGTTAAGAGATTATGAATTCCATCTTGAGAATATATGTTCCATCAACACTAAATGTGGCTATCCAACATACTGAAGTTTTGACCGTTACTTATAGATCTCACACCTGATATATCAAAGTAACCTACATCTCATGATCAGGTCCATTATTCTCTCAGGATTTAGAGTTGATGTAAATAGAAGTCGAGAGATTTATTATTCATTTGACAGTCATTAGGAAAATAATTAATCTCACAATGGTCCAGTTCAATATGTCTTAACTCTTAAAACATATTAACATACCAACTAGAAGTCTCCACTTTCATGATCAAGATAAATCATCGTAGTTGATATGTTAATCTTTGCAGATGAAACCCCCAATTTCATCACGAACTACGAACTAAAATTCTGAGTTTACAAAGAACTTGTGATTTATATCTTCTGTGACTTTTCACATAAATCACATACTATGCATCTCATGGACTAAGATAATGTCCCATTAGTTCATTAATAAATAGTCTCATATAATTAAACAATTTAATTATTTATGTCATGCCAGTAAATTGGATTTTAGGGCATAAAACAATCTCCCACTTGCCCTCAAAGACAATTTACCATATATCCGACACTTATCTCCCTTTAGAGTAATTCATAATCACTCTAAGGCAAGGCTTGGAAACAGGTTTCAGTCAGATTTATTGCATAAATTATCTTTTCTACTACTACTTCTCAAGTACTTATATCTCTCTAATGAGATGATACTTACGTTTAATGTGTATCTTCACCACCTAGGATGAACACATATCTTGAAGTCTAACTTCATGAATCACAATCAAACTACAAGTCAGTATTTGTACATCTAGTAACCATCAAAACTTCACTTTTGTGGACAAGCATATAATCCCTCATTCTCTTAAGATATTTGAGTATATGCTTTACTCCTACTAATTAAGATTCAATTGATATTTGCTTACCATGCCCACCGCAAAATGGATATTTAGCCTAGTATTAAGCATAGCATAAAGACTTCCTATTTATATGGTATAAGGAACTGTCTTAATATGCTCTTCCTTTTATATGTCATAGGACTATAGTCCTATAAAAAGGAACTTCAAACTTAAAAGGAAAGAATCTTTTCTTGAAGTAATACATACTATATTTGGCTAGAATCTAATCTATTTAAGCAGTTTGAAATAGACCCAACATCCTAATTCCTGAATTTTAACGAAGTTTAATCCTTAGGAAGTGACCAGTCTTTCTCAAGTACTTTATATCAAACTAGACTAGACAACAACAAAAACTTCATTGATGACAATAACTCTACATCATTCTAAATGATTAGAATGTCATCAACATACATTAAAAAATTTATTATTCTATATAGCTTTTACACACATAAGGCCTTTTAATACTTGATCAAAATCAAACAATTTGATTGTTTGATCAAAGATGATATTTTATGATTTAGATGCTTCCTTTAGTCCATAAATGGACTTCAAGCAACTTGCATACTAAACACTACTAGTTCTTTGCTATGAACAAGTCTAGTTACATCATATAGATGTCTTCCTCAAGATTGCTACTAAAAGAAGCTTTCTTGATATTCATTGCCATATTTCATCCAAATGAAATATAATGAATAAGAGAATCTAGATAGAGTCAAACTTGACTATAGGTGAAAAAATCTTTTCATAATCGAACCGCTTCTTTATGAATAAATCTTTTCAGCACTAGTCTTGACTTTGAAGGTTTGCACCTTCAAATCTATCAATCTCATTTACTTGTAGACCTATTTGAAAACAATAGGCTTAATGCCATTAGGTGCTTCTACAAGTTCTAGACTTTAAATAGAATCTAATTCTATTCACATAACCTTGATCCAGTAATCCATATTCATATCATCTATTGCCTTTACGTAGGACCGAGGATCAAATTCATATCCTTGTGGAATAACTACAAAAGTTTATTTCAAAAGTATGAATTTATTTGGTTATCCTCCCACTACGATATTGTACTGGTGTAATAGTTTTCTACAGAATAATGTCTTGTGGTGTATCTAATACAACCATCTCATTTCTAAATATATTTTATAACTGTCTTACAAAAAATTCTGACATTTTCTTCTAGAACAATTCTTTAAGATTATTCACATAGTCATCATCAAGAACTTTGTAGTTGTACTTTACAAACATCTTGTCTTCTTTATGACTACCAAAATAATCTTATGCAATTCCTTTTGGATACCCATCATAAACACACATTTTTCTACCTTTTGATTTCAATTTGTCAGACTTCCTTTCTAGCACAAGTGCTGGACATCTCCAAAAGTGGAAGTATCATATACTAGGTTTTCACCCAATCCACAATTTGACAAATGTCATAGGAACAAACTTTTGAAATCAATTTTAGAAAATGTATAGTAATTATTAGAGTATATCTCCAAAAGAAATAAGCAAATGGGAATACTTATCATGTGCTTTACTATTTCTAAAAGAGCCTTATTCCTCCCTCATGTATGCATTGACTTAATACTATATTCCTTTACAATAAATGAGTCGTAGATCATATTATCCTCTAAATAGAATTCATAGATTGGGAATATAACAAAATAATGGTTATAAAAGCCTATCTTTCACCAATCTTGAATATCATTTAGATTAATAAGATCTAGACATAAGTGCCAAAACATACAATACCAAAGGACGAAAACTTTCTCTCTAAAAAGTAAAACATGTAAATTTCCATCTAGAAAACAATCATGGACAATGCTTAGCTTTACCAAAACAGAAATACTTTCCTTTTGGTCATACTTTTAAGTCTAATTTCCTTTTGGCAACTACTAGGACAACTAGCTTGTCCAACTGTTCGGTATTATAATTCCTCTTCTTACCACCCTTACCTTTCGGTTTAGGCTAAGAATTTGAATTAAATCATATTGATCCTAGCCTTAGCTTTTAGGATGTCTTTCGTTGCGTAGAACTCACTCATTAATTTAGGTAACATAAAAAGAATTTATTTTCAAAACAATCTGAATTGATCAAATAATTCTAACAAGGACTTGTGGATCATATCCATATGAGATTAACATTTAATCTCTACATCCAAGAATTCCAATTCATTTTAAAATAAAACATTTTCATAAAATGATTTAGAATTGGAACTCCTTAAGCCTTTCTTAGCACTCAATATGATTCATACCAAACATCTCTTTTAGACTTAATATAAAGTCTAAGTCTAGTACTAATTCTTGCATCTCATGCTGTAGTACTATTGAGATAGAAGCCAATGTAACATTTTAGCATTTCCATGGAAACTATGATCACATCATAAGCTATCTTCCATAAATGCATCATGTATAGGAAACTATGACAATGCTAAATCGAAACATATTTATCTACTTTAGCTCCTTTAAGCACCATGTCCAAAATTATTTCTTAGTTAATGTGATTTGATTAAAATAGTAGTTTGAGAACAAAAAGTTATGACAACTTTATTTTGAGACTATGAACTTAATTACAGGGACATTATATTTTGCATCCATAACCATATAATATGGAACCCATAAAATCATACTATACTAGGTGCAACGACAACCTAATCCCGTAATTAATAGTCCTCGGTAGCGAGTTTATACCAATCACTATGATCAAGTGAGAATTATTCTCATTATTAATGCTATCATGGTAACTCTTAATTAACAAAAATAATTTGCCGCTTTTCCTTTAGCCTCTAAGTAATAATGACATAGCTCCTTTGGGTGGTTAACATTACACTTAGTCTAGTGTGCACCATTATCTAGAATTATGTGTAGCCACATTTCATCTCCCTTTATAGTGTTTAAATTTGTAGTACTATGAAGCAAAACACCATCCTTTGGGATCGCGAGGCATATATGCCAAGACGAGATGTTTGTTCACACTACTTTAAACAGGTAAGTTCAATCTTGTAGTACCATGAAGTAAACACCCTCCTTGGGGATTGCGAGGCATATACGCCGAGACGAGGTGCTTACCCCACACCACTATGAACTGATAATGGAGGCCGTGAGATCCAACCCTTGTATCTCTGTCCCACTAGAAATTTTAAAACAAGTGGATTGTCCTAAAATCATTGTGATCTTATCACAATTTTAACCCTAAGCATCAAATGTGTTTAATAGTTTAAATTCAATGTGATGTTACTAAGTCACGTCACAATAGCGTAACGAACATTTGCGCAATCACAAAGAAGTTTAACCTCGTAATCCATGAAGTAAATACCCTCCGCATGGAATGCAAGACTCGAAGTCAAGACAAGGTATCTATTCACATTACAATAAACTTAACAAAAGGGTTATTTCAGCACTCCCATTCATTATTTGGGTTTTTCTTAAATAATTATGATCCCATCACAACTAATAACCTTGCACTTGATGAAGATTCTAATCTTATTAGAATCACTAACCAAAATGGAAGTACTAAACTATTTAGGATTCCTTAAACACTAATGAATCAAAAATTAGTTATATAGAACTCTATCCTTAATTTACTAGATAAAGTATTCTAATCTCATTAGAAACTATATAACTTTAATTAGAAATTTAATCTCATTAAAATCTCTAATTAAAATAAATTAAGGACTGTAAATCATAAAATAATTTATTACTAAGAGTTCTATTTAACTAACATCTTTTATCTCATTAGGTCTTTTAGTTAGACAATGATTAATAAATGTCCTTAACTTTTAAGGACTTTTAAATTAATCACACAACCTTGCTTTTTATCAAAGTTTTAACAATTAGTCAAAAACAAGTGAAAATTCAAAATTCAGTTCCTTCGATCGGTCGAACCTATTACTCAATTGATCAAAAAATGAAGAAATTCATCACTATGCTTTGGCCTCGTTCGATTGATTCTCGATTCCTGTTCGATCAATAGAAATCAACATTCGATTGGTCGAAAGGAATTCTCGATCGATCGAGACTCGCATAATTGAATTTTTCAGAATTTTCCAAGAATTGTTTTTGACATCTTCATTGATTTCTTCTATCAAAAACACCTTTTGATTTTATCAATGAAGATTTACAGATCAAACATTAGGGTTTTCAATATCAAGATCAAGAACCATAACAATGCTAGAAACCTTGAAAACATAATCCTAATCTCATTATGAATAAATTTCATAACCCTAGCATTAATATACTGTTTGACTACAAATATATGATGCAAGGCAAGCAACAATGCTTGTTCATCATTCAGATCTTAATATATATAAACATGAACTGATATCATGGTTTGTACATCCGCACATTAATATATATAAGGTACTTCAATCCTTATGACATACGAATTCCACATTATCAATGTATATATATATATATTAATCAATTCATGAATATACAAGCTTCTCCGAAAGAGTAATACTCATATTAAAAACAAGTATTACTTCATAAATAATAATACTTGTTCGAACCCACTTGCAATATATATACGGATTCAATATGAAATAAAGTACTTGAATCCTTAATGCATACGAACTCCATGAATATTAAAAACCATGACACGATGCCATAACTTGATGCATATTCATGACACGGCATCATTGATAATACGAACCAATACTATGAAAACATGGCACTGTATCAAAGAAGCATAATCATGGTTCACACCAATTGTCAACAACCGAAGCAATTCAGTTACATTCATATTCTCAAAATACAAATGGTGTCTTTCATATAAAAAAAAACACGACACATGGGTCCATGGATAACAAAATTTATGCAGAAAATTGAAACACAAAGATAACGGTTTTCTTAAATTCTAAAATTCAATCACATGTTATTCAAACATGATATGAAAACCTGGCTCTGATACCAATTGTTGGAAAATTTGGTTTTGTATCTCATACAAAACTCACAACGGAAGCAACAAACGTGGATCTATTTCATTCATGATTAATAACATGCATTATGTAAATTTTAGAATTTAAGAACAAGATAGCGTACCTTAGTGTGGTGAAATTCAAAACAAAAGATTATAAGTACTTGGGAACACTTTTAATCTTCACTCCAATTCCACTTTACGCCCAAGAAGTGTGGTCTCTCAATCAGTTTCCAAGGGAGAATAATCGAGTGGCTTCACTCACACATACACACCATTTCACAATGATGTCTCTCTTTTTTCTAATAAAAAATTCTATATGTTTCTCCCTTTATATGTAATTGATTATCTAATTGGGCTGGCCTATTGGGCCTTTCCAATTGGGTTTTAGTGTGTGGCTTGGAGTGGGACCAAAAGGAACCAATAAGACACTAGCTCCAATGGGCCTTGGACTTTTCTGTCAACTCTTGACAAGTCCAAAGTTGCCATTAATTATATTCAATACCACTATATGAATATAATTGCACTCTAGGCCTTATTAATAAATTATATCCCAAGATTTTATTATACATACAACCCCTTCATTAAAATATTCGTAGTAATACAAAGTCATAAATATAGACTGTCACTTTGAAGATTACTACATCTTAATCCTTGAGTACCTAGTTTAATCTTTTATGTTATTTATCATATATTTATGAAATCCAATTCCATAAATATATACTTCAGTAATTCCTTACCAAAGTGGTTGGGCCCAACTCTCTGAATAACCAAACCCATTAAATTTATCTTAAGGGAATATTTTGTATCTCCGTTAAGAGACTATGAATTCCATCTTGAGAATATATGTTCCATCAACACTAAATGTGACTGCCCAACATACTGAGGTTTTGACCGTTACTTATAGATCTCACTCCTGATATATCAAAGCAACCTACATCTCATGATCAGGTCCATTATTCTTTCAGGATTTAGAGTTGATGTAAATAGAAGTCGTGAGATTTATTATTCATTTGACAGTCGTTAGGAGAATAATAAATCTCACAACGGTCTAGTTCAATATGTCTTAACTCTTAAAACATATTAACATACCAACTAGAAGTCTCCATTTCCATGATTAAGATAAATCATTGTAGTTGATATGTTATAGTTTTCGCAGATGAAACACCCAATTTCATCACCGACTACGAACTAAAATTCTGAGTTTACAAAGAACTTGTGATTTATATCTTCTGTGACTTTTCACATAAATCACATACTATGCATCTCATGGACTAAGATAATGTCCCACTAGTTCATTAATAAATAGTCTCATATGATTAAACAATTTAATTATTTATGTCATGCTTGTTAGGTTCTAAAGACTTAGGTTTTATGTATTTAGAATCCTAATTTGTATTGTTGGCAAACCATGATCAAAACAATGTATTTAAGTTGTTTTAGAATTGCTCAAAGTTGGTTCTTTGTTGTAAAGTTGGATTAAAATACGGTGCAAATTAAAAAATTGTTTCAGTACATTTCAATTGATCGAAGTTTAGGCTCGATCAATTGAAAATCGTGTCTGACGTTTTTTTAATTAGAATTTCCAACTCAGCCCTAAGTGTTTTATTTGGTTTTGGGTTTCTAATTTACCCTAGGTATTTAAGGGAAACCCTAGCCACGTTTTTGTGTTGCTCATATTGCGGTTTGTGTGAATCTCTTGTGAGATCTTTGAGGAGCTTTCCTTCACATAAACTTAGGGTTTTCAAGGAGAAGAAGATTTCTACACCTTGATGATCATTCCAGTTGCTTCCATTGAAGCTTAAAGAAAACACAGGCAGGTGTGCTTGTATTTGGTGGAGAATCCAAGAAAGAAGGAGTCCGTAGATTCGGAGCTTGCACGTGGTCGTGTCAGTAAGTTCTACTGATGGGTAGCAATAAGAAGTCGAGCGTGGGGGCTTGTAAGTCTTATTGTATGAACTTTGATTCTTTCAAGATAATGGATTCAAGTTTACCTTAAGGATAGCTAGGTTAAATCCTCCTCAGGTTTTTATCGATTTGGTTTCCTGGGTGATCATATCTTTGTGTTATTTACATTTCCGCCGCTTTACTTGATATGATTATTTGATTGTGTTAACCAAGATTTAATTAATTTGATTAAGTAACAACTTGACTAAATTCCTAGGTTAATCCAATTGTGTTTTAAGGGGTCTAAAAACTAACAAGTGGTATTAGAGCAGGTAGCTCTCTTGTTGTTGATCCTTTGATCTTTGAGTTGGTCCTTAACCCCTGTTGTCATGGAACATGGACATTCTCTAGTTATTCCTCCTCACTTTGATGGGAATAATTATGCTTATTGGAAAGTAAGGATGAAAGCATTCCAGAAATCCATTGATAAGAGAGTCTGGAACTCCATTGAATACGGATGGGAGAAGCCCACTACTCCTGCTAGTGAATGGCAAACTTCTAAAAAAGAAGCAGCTGCGTTCAATAGCAAGGTTATAAATGCTATCTTTAACGCTGTTTCTATGGAGGAATTTAAGAGAATCTCAAATGTTGAGGTTGCTCATACTGCTTGGAATATCCTCCAAACTGTGCATGAAGGCACAAAGGCTGTCAAAATCTACAAATTGCAGTAATTAACTTCTAAATTTGAAAGCATTAGGATGTTTGATGATGAATATTTTGATGAGTTCTATGCTAAACTGAATGATATTGTTAATTCTGCTTATAACTTCGGTGAAATCTATGATCAACCTAAAATTGTTAGGAAGATTCTTAGATCCTTAACTGAGAATTTTAGACCTAAGGTGACTGCCATAACTGAGAGTAAGGATGTGGACTTCATCCTTGTTGATGAACTTGTAGGATCTCTCCAATCTTATGAGTTGGACCTACCCAAAACTAGCAAATCCAAATCAATGGCTCTTAATTTAGTTGATGATGTAGAGGTTGGTGGATTTGATGATGAGCTCTCTGCTATAGAGATTGCTTACCTTGCCAAGAACTTTAGAAACTTTCTCAGAAATAACAATAAAAAGGCAAGAGGTGCGAACACTGCTGAACCTAGAAATTTTACGAAGAATGATCCCAATAAGGTTAACAATAATGATAAACCTAGAGAAAAAGTAGGTCAATCTTCTAATAATTCTATGGGTCCTCAATGTTTTGGATGTCAAGGGTATGGTCACATGAAATCTAAATGTCCTACTTACTTGAAGTCTAAGGGTAAGACTATGGCTGTAACTCTTAGTGATGGTGAAGTTTCTGATGATGAGTCAAAATGTGATGAGGATGGAAACTTCATTGCTTTCACAGCTACTCTTGTAGTGAATGAAAGCATATCTGCTGAAGAGAACCCTTCTGATGGGGAACTCTTTGAAGACGCAGATCTTCAAGAGGCCTACAATAAACTTTGTAAAGTTGCTGCAAAGGATGCTATGAATGTTGAACTTGGCCTGAAGAAAATTGAATCTCTTGAGCTTGATAAGAAGAATCTGCTTGTTAAACTGTTTGATGCTAATGAACTTTTGAACAATGTGAAAACTGAGAATAAGTTATTGCTTAATAAAGTTAAATATTTGGAACTTGATTTATCTGTTGCTAGATCTGCTAGTTATAAACTTGATCAACTGCTGGGTGTTCAAAAGTCTCCTTCTGACAAATCTGGAATAGGTTTTGTTGAAAGCATCTCTGTGTCTGCTCCCCATTCCACAAACTTTGTTCCTTCATCTTCTTCTTAACCTTATGTGAGTGAAGTTGTGAGTGAAACTGTCAAACCCCCTGTTAGTGAGGTTGTCAAACCTATAGAAGTTTCACCATCTAGAAAGATTAGGGTTGATCTGAAGGAGTCTACCCTTTCTAAGGACAAGATGCATGGTAAGCCTGCTTGGGTGTGTCATTTTTGTGGGAAGTCTGGACACATTCGTCCAAAATGTTACAATCTGCAAGCTGCTAAGAGAGCAAATAAGCCATAAGTGCCAGTGCCTCAAACAGAAGATCCTATAACACTTATTTGTGAATTGGTAAAGGCGCTCAACCTTTATTCCAATCTTGGAGTTGGAAATCACTCTAATGTGAATATAAACTCCAATGCTCGTGGTGCATCTAAAAAGTTTTGGATGCAAAAGACTCAAAATAACGGAGTCTTTCTGACATGGTCCTTGTGCTTCATTGCTTTTCCTTTGTGACCATTGTTCTTTGTTTCTTGTTTTTTGTGTTTTTCTCTTTTGTCTCTAGGAGTTGCATTGCATTACATTCATGCATTTCATCCTAGGTGTTTTTTTTATTCTATATATATGTATATATATATATATATATATATATATATATATAAATAAATAAATAAATAAAAGGAGAAAGGAAGGAAAAAGGAAGCACATTATTGTTCTTGCACTATTCTCTTTGTTTTTGAAAACAAGGTTGGTCAATTTATTTTCATATAACATGTTTGTTGTACTTTGTTTAGCTTTGATAAGCTTATTTATTGCACTTCACTAGTGGAAGCTTTGTAGAACATGTTGTGTGGGAAAGATGTTTATGGTGTTTATCACTTTGTCTTTATCTTGAAGTCACATGTTATTTGACTGTCGGACTTGAATCTTTTGAGAAAGGCATAAATAACCATCTCACCACTGTGCACTAGCTAATCATGAACACCTTAGTGCATATCATAAGATTTTGTGCTCAAGAAAGTGTAGCACATGCACAAAAAGAACATAAGGTAAAGCCTCGGTTTAATTAATAAATGTTTAAAAATTGGTGTGTACTATTTGGCTTAATGCCAAATCACTTAAATTAAAAATTGGTGTGTATATTATGAGGCAAATTTCAAGAAACTTACATGATTGCAAGCTTATGTTCTAGGAGATGTGGGAGTTATATGATGTAACTCTTTAGGTGATAGTCTCTTTTAAATTCTATGTGATGAATTTTGTAGACTTTGTGGTTGATTTCTGTTTACATATCACCTCACATGTATCTCAGGCTTTTGCTAGTTGCACACACAACACAAGTTACTCTTTGCTAAACAGTGTACATATAATTGTGTGTGTTTATGGTTTGACCAACCACGTTTGAAAAATACTTTGAGTTTTATGCAAAACTGTTTTGTTGCTTTAAAAAGGGGGAGATTGTTTAAAATCTAAATTTTTGAAAAATTGGGTTTAAAACTTTTGTTTTGGAAGAGCATTTCATCTCATACTCATGCATTTTTATATCTTATATTCAATGCTTTGAGGTAAGCTTTCAAAAATCTGATTATTTTTTCTAAAAAGCTGTTTTTCAAGAATTTCGATTGATCTAATTTGATTTTCCATCAATCGAAATCTTGTTTAAAAAATTCAGTGAGCCTCTACCTGGTTCGATTAATCGAACCTGTTTTTCGATCAATCGAACATCGTGTTTTAGGTTTTTTAAAAACAGTTCTTTAACTGATTCAAACACCTTTTCCAAAAGTTTTTTTCAACTTTTTCTCTCTCTCTCCGACTTGGCAAGGTAGCACTCAGATTTTTTGTCGTTTTCTTCCTAAATTTTTGCAAGGCTTTCCTCCCTCAGGGCCGGTAAGACTATTTTATCCCTCCTTTTGTTCTTATTTTCATGTTTTCATGCATTTAGAGGGAATTTTCGGACCTCCTTCAACTTGGAATTTTTGTTGATTCAATGCTATTTTTCTGAAATTGATCATTGGGTTTTGTTGGTATATTGTTATATTCATGATTGTTGTTGGTTAATTTGATCAATTTGGGGTTTTATGAAGAATTGAAAATTCTAGGGTTTATGTTGAATCCGATTTAGGGATTTTGTTCAATTGGGTTGAAATTAATGAAATTGGCTTGTTGTTTTGATGTAATTGATCATTCTAATATATTTTCTAACTTGTGTAATGATCAATTGATCAATTTATTTTAAAAAATTAACAAGTGGTTTTAAATTTTTTGGGGTTTTAGTTAAGAAACTCTATGCTCAAGCCAATTTTGTGAATTTGAACTTAGTTTACTGCCTTAGCTCATGCATCATGTCATTTAATCTGTTCATGCATCATATAGTTCTTCTTGTTCTATATTTTTTTGCTAACTTGCAGTCTGCCCTTGGTTTTGTTTTTGTTTCTTTTTCCTATTTTGCTGTGTGCTCTTGTTCCTTAATTCTAGCACCATGCCTAGGAAGACTAAAGCTAATAGGGTTCCCTCTACCCCTTCTGTGTCTCCTTCTAGGGTTCAACTGTTTAGGAATGAGCGTTTGCGTGAGGCTTATGAGAAACTTAATTGTAAGCGTAAGATTTGGGTTGAGCGTTCTGTGATTCTAGATGAGGTCGATCCAGCCATTAGGGCTAATCTTGATACTAGAGGTCGGTTATCTTTCTTAGAGATAGATCATCCACCACCGACTGCTTTGATTAGAGAGTTCTTCTCTAACCTCTCATGTCACGTCTATGATTCTAACACCGTTGTTTGGAGTTGGATACGAGGTGTTGAGTTCACCATTACCCCTAGGGTAGTGGCTGAGGCTCTTGGGGTTCCGGTCATCTCTGATCCTGTCTATCCCTATGATGAGTCACCTCCTATTGATGAGGTTATGTCACACATCACTGGATCACCTATCCAGTGGGGTTCTGATTCTCGAATCACGTCATCTGCGCTTTCTGAGACCGCATATTTGTTTCTTAGAGTTGCGTGTCATTCCTTGTGGCCTATTTCTCATCTCCACACCATCCCTCTGGAGTGATGTGTGTTTCTCTATGCTTTCATGTCTGGTGTGTCTATCAGTTTTCCTCACTTGTTCCTTCGTTCTTTGAACGAAATTCATAGGAGTTTTGCCATAGGGCATGCACTTATATATCCTATTTTTATTCATAGGATTCTTTTGTTTCTTGGTCTAGCTGATTTTCCTACTAGTGAGCCTATCCATGTTGTTGGTCCCCTAGGTGCTACCTCCCTTCGTCAGAGGGCTGCTCATCTGAGAGCTGATCCTTCCGTCTCTCGAGGTGCATCTTCTAGTAGTGTTCCCCCTCCTCCCTCTTCTACAGGTGCTACTGAGACTTCTGGTGGTGGTGCTGCTGCTACTGCTACTGATGTTCCTCCACCGACTACTTCGGATGATTCAGACATTCGACGTACGTTGGATCATGTCTTGACCATTTAGGCGGCGCAAGGACAGATTTTGGTGGACATTCTGGATGAGATTAGAGGATTGCGAGCAGATTTGGCGCGGTTTCAGAGTTCTTCATCGCCACCTCCTTTTGATGATGGTTTTTGATTGCCCTTTGGCATTCCGTCACAAAAAGGGGGAGTACTTATGAGATGTTTTTGGCATACTTGTACCTGTTTTTGTTTTTAGGGGGAGAGTTTATTTTTGATTGGTTAGAGCTTGTGGAGTTGTTTAGATTGTATCTAGGTGCTTCACTTTGTACTTTATCTTTTTAGCTCTTGCCACATTATTTTTACTTTGTTGGGTTTTTCATGATAGGGGGAGTACATTTTGTGTTTCTTGTTTCAAACTGCTTATTGATTTATGATTATGAGTTCTTCATTGTTATATGTCTTTATTGTGTGTTGTTTGAAATTAAGAAGATTTTATTTTTCTTTACTTGTATTTTTTCCACACATGCAGTTATGCATTTTGTTTAAGTGTTTCAGGAAATATACAGATTGATTCAATTAAGCTGCTGTCTACTCTTGCAACTGATGGATAGTAGTTAGGATTGAATTTGAGATTTATGAGCATTATTTTGTAAAGGGCTTTTACTTGTAAACTTTGAGCTATTTAAGTTGTGTTTTGTCACGGATTGCCAAAGGGGGAGTTTGTTAGGTTCTAAAGACTTAGGTTTTATGTATTTAGAATCCTAATTTGTATTGTTGGCAAACCATGATCAAAACAATGTATTTAAGTTGTTTTAGAATTGTCAAAGTTTGTTCTTTGTTGTAAAGTTGGATTAAACTACTGTGCAAATTAAAAAACTGTTTCAGTACATTTCGATCGATCAAAGCTTAGGCTCGATCAATCGAAAATCGTGTCTGACTTTTTTTAATTAGAATTTCCAACTCAGCCCTAAGTGTTTTATTTGGTTTTGGGTTTCTAATTTATCCTAGGTATATAAGGGAAAACCTAGCCACATTTTTGTGTTGCTTATATTGCAGTTTGTGTGAATCTCTTGTGAGATCTTTGAAGAGTTTTCCTTCACATAAATTTAGGGTTTTCAAGGAGAAGAAGATTTCTACACCTTGATGATCATTCCAGTTGCTGCCATTGAAACTTAAAGAAAACACAAGCGGGTGTGCTTGTATTTGGTGGAGAATCCCAGAAAGAAGGAGTTTGTGGATTCGGAGCTTACACATGGTCGTGTCAATAAGTTCTACTGATGGGTAGCAATAAGAAGTCGAGCATGGGGGCTTGTAAGTCTTATTGTATGAACTTCGATTCTTTTAAGATAGTGGATTCAAGTTTACCTTGAGAATAGCTAAGTTAAATCCTCCCCAGGTTTTTACCGGTTTGGTTTCTTAGGTGATCATATCTTTGTGTTATTTATATTTCCCCCGCTTTACTTGATATGATTATTTGATTGGGTTAACCTAGATTTAATTAATTTGACTAAGTAACAACTTGGCTAAATTCCTAGGTTAATCCAATTGTGTTTTAAGGGGTCTAAAAACTAACAATGCTAGTAAATCAGATTTTAGGACATAAACCACAACAAATACTAGCTTAAGCAAGGGTTCCACTTTAGGCAAACAACCCTTAATTAGCATTGATGATTAATCACTGACTTGGTATGATTCTGCCTTTAACTCCCTACTATTATAAACTTGGTTTCCTTACTAGTTGGTCCTGTATTTAGTGTTAATGTATTATTTGTTGAATATTTTTTTGTCTATTGTAGGAGGATGGTAATTTATTTTGTAAAGAAGGTAGCTTTTTGGGAATATTTTGGAAGCTTTTTTGGACATGTTGCTTTTCTAACTTGTAACACTCAACTATCAATGCTTATAGAAAAGAAATCTTAGTTCATTGGTTTTCTTTTCTATTAGTTATAGACTTATAAACTATAGAGTAGTCATTCAATGCTTTGAAAAAGCAATTTTTTGGAAATACCTATGGTATTTGATTGTTGTAACTAATTATATTGCTTGGAACATTGCTAGCAAGCTTTCTGCCTCATGGGTTACTGCCCAAAAAACTTGCAGTAACTGCCTCTATGGTACTAAATAAATATAAATATATATATATATATATATATATCTACTAATTGGAATATTGTAGTATAGTATTATTTGTTGTGATTTATTTGTTGCTGAAAATATTATCTGTTGTGGTTAGTAGGTTTTATAGGTGTTGAGCTACTAGCTTACTGCATAGGTGCTTATTGTGTTGTTTAACAGATTACATATTATTTGTTGTGTTTATTTTTTGTGGTTAATGTGGGAAAGATTATTTTAGATCACAGGTGATAAAAAAAAAAAAAAAAAAAAATGGCATTTTGGTGTGTTGTTTTGATCACAGGTGATAAAAAGAATAAACTTTTTTTGGGCCTTTTTGATATGTCCTGATTGAAGGCCCAATAGGTCTAGTGTAGTTAATCTTGAAGCCCTATTTTAAAATAAATTAAGTAAAAAGAGGCCCAATTTAAAATTGAAAGCTCGAAAATGTGTGAAAACACAAGAGCTATTTAGACCCCCAAATTAAAGTTACGGCTCAGTTGATTTTACTCTAACTTATACTAAGTGCAGAATAGAGTAAATGCGAGTGGATAAACAAACAAGCTACTCTAACCCATAATCATTATAACACAACAGTAAAATGAAAGGTAAAAGAGTAGGGAAGAAGAATGCAAACACAAGATAACATGCCGATGTGTTATTGAAAAGGAAACTGAAGAATTTGGCGAAAAACCTCTTCACCACCCTCCAAGCAGTAATCGATCCACTAGACAATCAGTTGGGATACACGAATAGCAAAAGACCCTCAAAGCCTAGTCTACCCAATACACCTAAGCCCTCCAAGCTCCTACTCTAACAAGGCTTCTCGAAACCATATCTTGTCTAGCTCTCCGGATCCCGCAATACGCCCGATTGCATCTGCCAAGCCTTACTGGCTTCTTTTGTCAAATCCCCAAAACTTCCCAAGCTCCAAAACACTCTCTATACTCTGAATAAGTGTGGGTTGTGTTTGAGTACAAATCTCCTCTCAAGATATAACAATGGGAGAGGGAAGGAGAAGAGGTTAGAATGATTTCTCATTAAGGATGAGTAGCTCTCTCTCTAAAAGATGGGTGTGTGTGTTGTATAAAACCTATCTAGGGTTTTTCTCTTTGAATGGCCTCCTATCACATTTGTGGGTAATGAGGGTATATATAGTATGGGTGAAAGGTAAGAAAGTCACACTTAAAAATCCTCTAGGCAGAATGTTTAGCAGGTATCTTGCGAGAAGGCTTTACCTGCAAGACACTCGCGAAAACAATAACCTAGCATGACTCTTCAACTTTCGACATGTGCTTCTCACGTGGCTCTTTCGTGGGTTAGTTTCTTGCGAGCTTCTTGTAAAATCCACTTGCTCTTCAATTCATGCTCGATTTTTCACCAACTTAATACTAAACCCAATATAATAAAATCCCACAAAATACAAAGAACAAAATTAAAACAAATACAACACTTTTTGTCATGGAATAAAGCCAACATAAAACATAGTTGTAAATCAAAACTTTATAGAAATATATAGGGAATTCAAATAATCTGAAATCAATGGGGTTTGTCAAACTGCCAAACCGAGTAATTTGGGCTAAAAAGGCCTAAAAAAAATGAAATTACCATAATTTTAACTATGGCAAAAATTCTAGTCCAATTTAAGGCCCAAACCCATCAAACCGACAACTCCGACTCGGACAACCGATTACCCAAAACGTCAGATCCAACCCGAATATTCGATCGAATATAGGTCCGAAATTCAGTAACCCAATCCAACTGGGTTAAGTCTGGTTTGGGCCCAAAACCAACTCAGCCCGACTCGTGGACAACCCTAGGTGCTCGTATGTTCATGCTTCTTTTTATTGAGACTTTCTTGTGTTCGGATCTAGGCAGTACTATGAATCTGTGCTACTTGGGGAGCTTGAGAAAAATTGAACATCTTCGAAATTATGACTAGGGTGGCATGGCCTATGCTACTATGATGCATTTCATGACCCGACTCTCTAGGCAGAGCCTTTCAAGCTTGGGTGGAGCTCCAATTGTATGGCAAGTGAGGTTTGGTATTTATTTGGCTATGTGTAGGTTGTGGAAAGTTATTTTTGCTATGTGGTAATGATGTTGTGAGTTTTTCAGGTTTGGATGTATGAGTATTTTGGGGTTGGTCCTGAAATTCAAGAGGAGGTTACTGGCATTTTCCCTAGATTTCTCCATTGGTTGCCCAAACATCGCTTGTCTCCACCCTCTAGGCATTCTTTTGAGATTTGGCACTTGGTGATTGACAATCTAACAATTGATGATTTGAGTTCTTTCTTTCTCCTTTTTTAAATCTTTGGCACTTGGTTACGATTCAGTCTCTTCTCTTTTTGAGTTTGTTTTTTGTGATTTTTCAGATGAACTTGAATCCTTGGGCTGGATGTGAGGGGTATGCTGAGTTGAGCGAGCTCTAGAATTGAATGGTCGCCAACTATTGTTTGAATATGGGCATGGAAAGTACTGGTATCTTGGTGATCGGGTGTTGCCCCAAGTTGAACATGTTTATCCTCCTCCCACAATTCCAACTCCTCCTTGTCTCACTATTCGGTTGGTTGAACTCCTGGTTGATGAAGAGATTGCTCAGGCTCATGATGGCTATATTGTTGCAGGAGTAGAAGGAAATTACTCTAAATTTGTTCAGTATCACTTGCAAGGTTGCTTAGTTGGTAGCACAGTATTTCTCCTCCCTTCAAACTTTTGTTCAGCAAATTCCTTTTCTATATTTCTACTTGGTAACATATTTGCATGTTGAATTTTCAGCCTCCATCTTCTGAAGGAGAGGAAGAGGAAGAGGAAGAGATTTTCTCTCCTCACCATTCTAGTTCTTTCACAGAGACTTATCCTCATTTTCCGGCATGGCAGTATGATGTGATGAATCCTGATGGAATGTATAGTTCCATACCTTTGACTAGGCTAGAGCCTGTGCCAAATGTTCCTTGGCCCGATTCAGTGTGTTCTTGAATGTTTAGTTCTTTGTCCTTATTTCTTAAATGGCTTCTAACTTGGTAGAGTTGTGCTTCAGGTTGATGAGGATCTTATGGAAGAAGGCATGTGGATGATTGGAAGTTTGCAGTCATTGGCTCATACCCAGTCCTTCCAATATGTGATCAATGATTCTAATTGTGTATACCATGTTGCTTTCTGACTATCTTTGGCTTGAGCTTTACTTGATAGTGAATTTAACATTTGATTTTGCTAACTTTTTAGGCACATCAAATGGAAACTGCTAACAATACCAGAAGAACTTTGGAGGAAAGAATAAGGAACCTCAAACTTGAAAATTGTTAGTACAATCCCTACTTTTTCTCAAGTTAAGAAGGAAATACTGAAGGTGGCTCCTTTAGACGTGGATCAAGGAGATCCTCACGCAAGCGGACTCGAAGACCTAATGATGTATGACTTGTATTATTATTTTCCTGCAAAAGAAAAGGGAGTATTCCTTAGACACTCTTGTATTAATTTCCATGTTTAGCTCCTTGCCCCTTGGATCATGTAGACTTTAACTATGACAAGTTTAGAATTCACCTAATGAGATCTTGTAGTACTAATTTAACATTATCTTGCTTGGCTTGATTGGAATCTGCACTTGCTTGAATGAGGTGGAGCCAAATGCCCCGAGTTTAGAAATGAATGCATGCTTTTTTATTTATTATTTATTTATTTTATTTTTTTTGAAATCTTGAAATCTTGATTTTTTATGAAAAGATGATGATGGTGGTCCCCTTTTTTTTTTGAAAAGATGAATGAGGCATGACCAAATGCCCCTAGTTTGCAAATGGATGCATGACTTTTGAAAACATTGACATTTGAGGAAAAGATGATTTCTTTTTTCAAAATGGATGAAGCATGGTTGAATGCCCCGAGTTTAGAAATGGATGCATGATTTTTTTGGAAATCTTGATTTTTAAAAGATGATGATGATGATGATTTTTTTTTTTTTTTTTTGAAATGGATGAGGCGTGGCTGGATGCCCCTAGTTTAGAAATCAATGTGAATTTTGAAAAATATTATTGTGCAGGGACCTCCATAGAGCAACATTTGAGTAAAGCAAGATTAAAATCACAAAACTGGGCAAAACAAGGATTGCTAGCATGATGGGCCAATGGGCTTTGTGGGAGTGCCGATTGGCACCTCTAAACTGAAGATTGATGGTAATTGTTGAGTAGATGAAAGATCCATGTCCATCTCTTGCAAAAGATTCTTTTTATGAACTTGTTAGTACTCAATTATTATAAAAATGTTTTGGGCCAATGCCCCTAGTTTATACATGCTTGCATAGAAAATTGATGATATGCTTAATGCAAAATAGATGCTCCTAGCCTAAATTCACACAAAAAAAATGTTTTGATTTTGAACCTTTGAAGAGAAAGTTTTTATTTTGAGTGATTTTGACCGGGCCTTTTAAAAAGGCTGCCTACGTACCTCTCTCATAAAGGATCAGGTCCAGACGTAGTTCAAAAAAAAAAGTTTTGAAAAATGAAGTTTCTTTTTGGGTGATTGTGACAAAACCTTTAAAAAGACTACCTACGTACCTCTCTCATAGAGGATCAAGTCTAGACGTAGTTTGGAAACAGAGTTTTGAAAAATGAATTTTTGAAATGAGTCTCTCTCTCTTTTTCTTTTTTAAAGAAAAAAAATAAAAGAAAGCAATTTAATGAGATTTTTTTAAATTTTATCTTTTTCAAATGAACAAAAGTTGATCATTTGAACAACCTCTTTGACCAATCATAATGCTCAATTGTTAACTCGATCTCATTGGCTAGAAAGGGTTTGAAATCATTAAAAACATGTAATCAAATTTGCTTCTTCACTCTGAAAAATTTTCAGATTAAGTCTTCAAAGACAATCAAAGGAATGAAATGCTTGGGGATCACACATGTTGGGAATAAGCAAGAAAGGGAAAAATCTCAAGTTTGAAGATTTGAAAAATTTTGAGAATTTGGAAATTTGTTCTCTTGAGAGTTATTTTCTATTGGGAGCAAACAAAGTGAGTGTTTGGGGTCTTAGAAAAAAACTTTGGTGACTTGAGAATTTGTGAAATTTGTCTTTTAAGGATATCAGCCAGTAGGGCTTGATAATCTTGAGCAATTTTCCTTCTTAATTCAAGAGAAAATATCATCAGAGCTAAGTGTGTGCTTTCAATCAGCAGGACTTTAAGGAGAGCTTTATTCAAAAGTTGTAATGTAGGCCAGTTTCAGTTTATTGAAAAGAAGGATATAAAAGGCACAAAAACCCTTATGATGTTTCCCCAAGTATGCAATACTTTAAATTCAAGTATTGGAAGATTTTTCCACATTTTCTATCATTGACTCTTGTGCTAAAATCCTTGTCATGTTCATCATCTTCTCATTGGTCTTTATTGATTCCTTTCATTTGGTCTTGATCTTTTTAGCTTGATGACTTCCTCTTTTTGGTCTTCTTAGCATCCTATCTTGTGGTCAAATTAGTCACTCTCATTTCTGTTTTTCTCTTTTTTTGCCTTAATTTTTGCCTAGATTGCCCTTTCGGGTTTTCAACCTAGTAGGCTCTCTTTTGTTTTTTTTTTTTTTGGGCTCTAATTTTTGCCTAGATAGCCCTTTTGGGTTTTTAGCCTAGCGAGCTCTCTCTCTCTCTCTTTCTCTCTCTCTCGCTCCCTCTTTTTTTTTTTTTTTGAAATTTTATTGGCTTTCACTCAACATTTTTTTCAATTTGACAAACTTCCATCTTTCTTAGATGAATTTGTATGTCTCCTTGATACCCTTTTATCTTTTCTAATGCACTTTCATTTTTCTTGTCTTGACTGAACACACCTTTTTTTTGGATGAAATGTATTTTTTTTTCTCATCTTCCTCAATTTAATTGAATTTTTCTTTTGATGAATCTTCTTTTGTTTTTCATCCTTCACAACTTGAATGATCTTTCATGGAATCTCATGTTTCTCGTATCCTTTGATGAATCGGTATTCTCTCTCAACTTGATGAAATTTCTTGCATTCACTTCTCTCTCTCTCTCTCTTTTTTTTTAATTTAATTTAATTTTTTATTTTTTTTCATGTTGGAGTCTTTTCTAGCTTGATGGTCCTCTCTTTTTTCTCATAGCTTGATGTTTTCTCAATACCTTATCTCTCCTTGATGGATTTCCTTTCTACCTAGCTTGATGAACTCTTTTTTTTGAACTTGATCACTCTCATTGTCTTCCTTAAGGACCTTACCAAGTGGTGCTGAATCTACAAGGTCAACACTTCCTCATCTTGAGATTTAAGTATGCATACTTAATTTTTCCACCCAAGGTTTAAGTTTTTAGTGGGTTCATTGAAAAGCAGTCTAACTATTTAAAGGCTTAAGTTGGCTAGCAATGGATAATTATTATAATAGGTGTCAAGTAATAATGTAGGTTATTGAAGGCAGCCTCCTATCCCTAGTGATGTTTTCTTGTAAGCACAATGATTTAAACTCTTTTAATGAGTTATTCTTGGAATAAGAGTTCAAATACTCCAATGATATGGCAAAATCTTAAGAGATTGGGATTGGGTGTATGTGGTTTGAGAAATTTGGATGAATGGATGCATTTCTTCAATCACCTTTTAGGTCCTTTTCTTATCATATTTTGAATGTTTAGCGGAAGTCTTTACATGAATTGAATGAAGTCAAATCCCTCTTTGTAACAACTTGATTAGTAAAGCAATCAATCATCATGATTTGGAAGAAGTTTTGTCAAATGGATCTTCTTATATTCTCTTGAAAAGAAGGGCTTTGAAAAAAATTTGGAGTCTTCGAAGGAACAAGAGAAGGGCTTTTAGAAAAAGGTTACTAAGAAGGCCGAATGCCCCTAGTGCAAATAAATTTTTTTTTGTTTTTTGAAAATGGTCTGAAATGACTTGAGGGCCCAATGCCCCTAGTTGAAAAAAAAAATATATATATATATATATATTTTTTTTTACTCTTTTCTTCTTTTTTTGATTATTATTTTTTGATTTTTTTATATGAATAACATGATGAATTAAATGCATCAAACATAAGGACTTTATTGAGCAAATAACCAACTAGAAAGAAAATCCTAAACAATAAAATCAGAGAGCCTATCTAAAAAAATAACTTGTAAAATAAAATTCAAACAAAGTTAGAATTACTAGCTGATGAAGGCGGAATGATGACTTGTTGATCAATCAGATCTTGAATGGCGTGCCTTAAGCTATGACATCCATCAATTGTATGGCCTTCCCCTTGATGATATCTTCAATGAGCATTAAGATTGTATCTTCTAGGCATGGGATGTGGTATTGGCATGGGACCCAATGGCTTCAGTAATCCCTTAACTTGTAGTTTCTCCAAGGCTTCACTCAAAGTCATGTGTAGTTCTGAAATTTTTTTTTCTACGCCTACAATTGCCAGTTGAAGGTTTGACTGCACCATTACTGATGTGATAAGGCACTACTTCCTTAGGGATTGAGTCCATTGACATGTTCTTGTTGATTGGAGAGGATAATTGAAAGACAACTTGTTGAAATCCCTAGCTCTTTTATTTAGAAATTGGAAGTGTGGGATCTTTTTGAGTTTTAGGGAATTATCCTGGCACAAGGTAGAGAGCATGGATTGATTGGCTAAGCTGAATTGTAATGCAAAGTTGGCTATCCAAGAGATTTGGGCTAGCTCTTCATTTATCCTCTCTTGACCTTCTAGGATAGAGTTAAGAAAATCTTCAATTCTTTCTTGGATCATTAGGGTTGAACCTTCCTTGGGCTTGAACTTATGATCCAATAGGTTGAAATCTCGGTGGACTTTAGCTTTGTGTTGTTTGTCTCCAAATGCGGGGGTTTGAAATGTCTCCCCCCCTTGTAATATGGGCAATTTCTATTGGGTCATTAGTATCGGTATCTTGGGGTTTGAAATGTCTCCCTTTATTTGTAGATGTTGGGTCACTTGACTGGGGTTTGAAGTGTTTCCCCATATTTGTAGATGTTGGGTCACTTGACTAGGGTTTGAAGTGTCTCCCCCCATTTGTAGGTATTTGGTAATTTGATTGGGGTTTAAAGTGTCTCCCCCTCGTTTGTGGATACTGGGTTGCTTGATTGGGGTTTGAAGTATCCTGTAGGTCGGATATGGGATTGTGATGTTGCAGTAGCGGAGTGTTCTCCATGCTCATGGGCTTCAGTACCGTAATGGGTGATGGGCTTGGAACTGGAGCTATTGGCTTGAGTGTTGGCCTTAGGTACTCTTTGCAGCCTTCTTTCATATCTTGACCAAATTCTCCCCTCTTGCTTTTTCTCTCTTTCTCTTTTTAGAACAAGCTCTTTTAGGTCAATTAAAGCTAAGTCACCATCTGCATCAAACAACCAAGCAAAACAAACACACACAACGTGCAATGCAATTTTAATTGGGACGGACCTAAGGGTAGGTTCTAAGTCATTATGTTGTAGGGTGGGTTTGTTGTTTTATTGTTTCCTATAACTAGGACATTACACCTCCTAACTTGTAATGTAATGAACATTGCGTTGGTCCAAACAGCATGGTCTGTCCTTTACAGTCAACAAGAAATGATCCAGTGACTTTGGGCTATGAGTTGGTGAGTTTGCCACTAGGTACCCAAATCTAATGGAGATCGGTGATCCATGGTTACTACTACCATAAATTGTTGAAAGGGGTGCATACATTGTTGTTTGGATGGCACACACTATGACAGTAAGGGAAAGATTTTAACAACCAAAACGAACAAAAAAATATCATACACCACAATATTATGCAACATCCCATAAATAAACAAACAACAACTATATCATGCAAGACCATGCTGTTTTCTTTTAGACCCCTTAAAACACAACTGAATTAACCTAGTAAATTAGCCAAGTGATTACTTAGTCCAAATTTCAGATCTAGGTTAACACAATCATAAAATCATATCAATGTAAAGTACGGAATATAAAGAACACAAAAATATGATGACCTTAGAAACCACATCGGTAAAAACCTAGGGAGGATTTAACCTAGCTATCCTCAAGGTAAACCTGAATCCACTATGAAAGAATTGAAGTTTTACAAGAGCAACTTAGACCACTAACATCCTATTGCTACCCACCAGTAGAAACTTATTGACACAACCACGTGCAAGCTCCGAGACCACAGACTCCTTCTTTCTTGGATTCTCCAGCAAATACAAGCACACCCATTTGTGTTTCTTTAAGCTCTTTAGTGTAGCAATTGAATGATCATTAAGCTCTCAATGAAATCTCCTTCTTGATAATCCTAAGCATGTGTGAAGGCAACCACCTGTAGATCTCACAAGAGATTCATACACATAACAAATAGAACAACCTTAAAAACTTGGCTAGGGTTTCTCTTTTATACCTGGGATAAAACATAAAACCCTACATGTCATATGGACTTAGGGTTGATTTGGAAAATTCTGCTGGAAAAACATTCTACCCGACTTTTGATTGATCAAGTCTAATTCTCAATCAATCAAGCCAATCAGAATTGCACATTCAATTCTACAGTTAACTTGATTCCAACTTTACATAAAAGACCTATACTTTGAGCCAGTCTAAATAAGACTAACATCTGTTTTGATCATGGTTTTCCAACATTACAAAATAGAGTTCTAATACATTAGTTCCTAATTACTTAGAACCTAACACATGCAAAACAAAGGTACATATTTGGTCACTTAAGTCCAATACAAAACTTAGCCCTCAACATCCTCAACGGAGTCGCCACTGTGAGAGACGTGTCCCTCAAAAAAGAGATTCGAGTATCTTTTTAGGGTACCTTTCTTTTTGGGTAAGTGGTATGGAGTCGCCACTTATTTTTTTATACAAAAAATAGAGAAAAACTAAATATAAAATATGTGATTGAATTGTTCCATTCATTGATTGAAATAAATTACATATTTGAAAAATTGAAAATTACATGGCTTTGGGTCCTAGTTACAAACTACTAAATAATTACTTGGCTTTTTGTCCTAGTTACATTCTAACCAAAACAAACAAAGACAAGACTAGATCTACTTAACCAAAGACCTAAATCTGGAGGCTAGGTTACGGAATGGGAAGGTGTTAAGCACCTCTTCCGCCCAGGCAAAGTTTGGTCTTCTAGACTCTTATGACCAATGTACTATGTTATGCATGTCATGAATGATATGTTGAACATGTGAAACAAATTAAATCACACAAATTTATTTATGAATGAAATCTCTTCTTCTATTTTAAAAAATTTAGATCTATTTTGGTGATTAAAAAAAATTTGATTTTGGTTTGTTGAAATACTAGATTTGTTTTGTAAGAGAAAAAAAAAAGGTTTTTGGAGATAAATATTCAGATTTGTTTTGTGATAACAAAAAAATGGTTTTTAATAGTAAAAAAAAATCAGATCTGTTTTTATTTAATAATAATAAAAAAATTGAAGAGGATCTCATTCACAAAATAATTTCATGTTACATGACTCAAAAAAAAAAAAAAAAAAAGGAAAAAAACAAACAAACAACAAAACAACAATTCATGATCTCTTTCTTTATTTCAAAAATCTGCATATGTTTAAGAAAAATCAAATTTATATCTTAAGAAAGATAGAAATCAGTTTTGATGTGAGAAAAATTTAGATCTGCATCTAAGGAAGATGCAGTTCCATTTTATTTTGAAGAAAAATTCAGATCTGCATCTAAGAAAGATGAAAATCTATTTTATTCGAAGAAAAATTCAGATCTAATTTATTTGAAGAAAAATTCAGATCCGCATCTAAGAAAGATGCAGATCTGTTTTATTTGAAAGAAAAAAAAAACTCAGATCTACATCTAAGAAAGATGTAGATCCATTTTACTTGAAGAAAAATAGTTGACTACATGTAGATCTTTAAAATTAAGAAATAGATTATATCAAAAATAAAGAAATCAAGAACATGTTTTTATAAACCAGATTATGAATATTTGAAACAATTAAACATACATCATCATGATAAGAAAAGCATAAAATAAAAGGGTTTAGAAAACAACCTTTTGCATGAGTACTCTTCTACTTGAGAGGATGTTAGGGTTCAAAGAAACTTATTCAGTTATCTTTGAAACCTAAAAACCCTAGCTTCAACAGAAGATCAGAGAGGAGATCAGAAAATAAGAGTTGTTTGGGAGCCCAAAATGTATGCCTCTCAGAGCGTGGAAAAGAAAAGTGCTGAATTATGACATTCAGTCTCTATTTATAAAGGCTAGAAGACTCTAAAAAATAGGATCGAATGATTAGGGTTTGAATCTGGCTGCATCCTTTTGTGAAAGATTGAAAAGGGTATGCATAAACGTCACTCGAAGGCCATTGGGCCAAAGCCTACATGATGGCAATTTGGCACTTTTAAAGTGCTGTTCGACACTCCAAAAGTGCTGAATTGGCTCTTGGATGCCGAATGCACTTTCGTGTGCGGGTGTCATTTGTACTCCTCTTCTAGGGGGCCGGTCCTTGTTCATAGACGTGTTTTTATCCTCTGTTTATGATTTTTATCTCTCTCTTTTTTTTTTCTTTTTTTTTTTTTATGGATAATTCAAGCTATTTATGAACAATTATCTTGTACATAAATACTCTAAAATAAATCTTGATAATAAATACTCTAAAATAAATCTTGATAAAGTTTAGATTATCCACAGTTTATTGTTATCCAATCATCCCTTTTATTCCTATGCATGCAATCCTATTTTAAACACTAATTATCAACCAATCACAAAATTATTTAATCAATTTTAAATGTTTAACCAATCATAATTAATTTAAACTAATCATGTGTGGTCGACCTTATTTAGACACAATGCATGCTGACCATGCAAATTTGATCATGCGATATTTTTCAATCCAATGGTCCGATTTGGAAACGAGAAACACTGTTGCGACCGTTTGAATCTCAAGATCATTTTTATGATATGCAATGAATGACATGATGCATGTAATACAAAGAAAAAGTGATGCATGTAATGCAAGAACAAATTGATGCATGTGATGCAATTATGATTTTTGGGGTACATGGATTGGTTATTCAAGTCATTCTCCTTGATTAAATCATGGGTACAAAATTAAGTGTCTACACACAGGCACGCTCCACCCCTCAAAAGGCTATCTACATCATAAATCATAAATTCCATAACTGTCACAGGTATCAACCTATTCACAGCATGTCAGCTGCACCAAATGCACCACCTAGTCAAACACATTATAGAGCTTCATTCTCACAACCAGAATCTCGGTAAACCCACAAAACCATCACCCCCTCTTTGAATTTTCCCATTTTTGCCAACCTTAAAATTTACTTTGTAGGATACTTAATTGATGGCACCATGATAGGATGTATGTGGAGTTAGATAATTGTGATCTACTATATTATTGGTTATGTTGGGGTTCGGGTATTTCAGTTCTCCAAGATCTAGGGTCATAAACAAATTAAAATTGGTGTTAGTACAATTATGGAAGGGTTTTTTTTTTTTTTAATTTATTTATTTAAATACACTTTTGTTAGGTTCTAAAGACACAGGAACTAATGTATTTAAAACTCTAATGTGTATTGTTGGCAAACCATCATCAAAACGTTTTAGTCTTTGTTTTAGACTTGCTCAAAGTGTGTTTATATGTGAATTTGGAATCGAGTGTTCTGCAGGATTTATTATGTAAATCTGCCTGGCTTGATCGATCAAGAATTAGACTTGATCGATCGAAAGTCGTGCAGATTGTTTTTTTTTTGCAGAATTTTCAACTTAGCCCAAGCCCATTAAGGATTAGGGTTTCAGATCTATTTCTCCCAGTATATAAAGGAAACCCTAAGCACATTTTTAAGAGGCTGTTTTAGAGAGATTTGAGTGCCTCTTTTGCCTCCTTTGTATTTAGGGTTTTGTACCCAAAACCTCTTTAAAGTAGCTCATATTGCGGTTTGTGTAAATCTCTTGTGAGATCTATGAGGACTTTTCCTTTACACAAGTTTAGGGTTATCAAGAGGAGATTCGTTCAAGAACTTGATGATTATTCAGTTGTTGCCATAAGAGCTTAAAGATACATAAGCGAGTGTGCTTGTACTTGCTGGAGAATCCAAGAAAGAAGGAGTCCGTGGTCTCGGAGCTTGCACGTGGTCGTGTCAATAAGTTTCTACTGGTGGGTAGCAATAGGATGTTAGTGGTCTAAGTCACTATTGTAAAACTTCGATTCTTTCTAGTCGATTTGCTTTTTACCTTGATGATAGCTAGGTTAAATCATCCCTAAGTTTTTTACCGGTTTGGTTTTCCTGAGTTATCATATCATTGTGTTTTTTATTTTTCGCTGCTATACATTGATATGATATATTTGTGTTAACCTAGATTTGTTAATTTGACTAAGTAATCACTTGGCTAATTACCTAGGTTAATCTGATTGTGGTTTTAAGGGGTTTAAAAACAAACAAGTGGTATCATAGCAGGTAGCTTTTTTGTTTTAGATCTTTTGATCTAAGAGCTGATCATTGACCCCTGTTGTCATGGATACTTTGAAGTGTCTTTCTGATCATGTTTCTGCTAATGCTTTTGTTGATTTTATTGATGCCTGTGAAACTCTTCATAAGGAATTATTGAAATCTATGAAAATTGCTAAGAAATTCAAGGAAGATTTAAAATTGGCTAATCTTGAAAAAGAGGAATTGGTTGTTAGATTAGATGAATCCAATAAAAAGAATGAATTTTTGAGAAATTAAATTTCCTCTCAAGATGAGAAGATAAAACCTTGGAACAAGATTTAGTTGAATCTAAAGCTAAAATTGAAAATTTTGAGTAGTACCAAGCTTGTTGTTGATAACAGAAGTGTTTTTGTTTCTCTTAAGCCTAAAACTGAGGAAGATTATATCCCTCCTTTTAAGAGGAATAATAAAGAAAATGCTTATTTTGCTAGGTTAGACAAAGGTAAAAATTCTGATGTAGACGCTGAAGTTTCTAAAACTTAACTAAACCTACTGTTAGAGAGCATAATAAATCTGTTTTTATGCCTACTTGTCACCTTTGTGGTGTTGTTGGTCATATTAGACCAAATTGTTCTTTGTTGAGGAAAAAACCAAAATCTGAGACTAGATTTTCTGTTAGGAATATTGATGTTTCTAAATTTGTCCCTGTTTGTCACTTTTGTGGTGTCTCCGGTCACATTCGTCCTAATTGTCATAAATTGAAATTTAAGCTTTTTGTATTTCAATCTAGGATATGTGATGATATTTCTCCTGCCATAAGTCCAAATAAATTGTTTCATATGCTTTTGAAAAATTTAAGCTTGTTGGCTTGTGAAAGGAATTTGCAGGATTTTAGTCTTTCTCAGAAGATTGGTGTAATCCCTCAAATACACTCTGTTTCTCATGGATTTTCACCTACGAAACCGAAGACTCGTGCTATATGGGTGAGAAAAAATTCTCTAAGGTGAGTGTTGTTTACTTGTCCTTGATTTAATTCTTTCAATTAATTGTGGACAAATTTATTTTTAGTTTTTGGTTGTTTTATTTTCTTAGGTTGTTTTGATTATTCAAAAATCCAAAAACATTGAAAAATTTCAAAAAGACAAATTTTTTTTTTTTTTAGTCTTGTTTTATTTGTTTTTGAGGATTACATGAATTATGATATCTCTCTCTTGATTTAGAACATGCTTGACTTTGTGGAGAAACTTGAATAGTATGTTTTATATAAGTGCTAAGCTATTTTTGATTTTGTGTGAGTATGTACTAATTTGTACATGTACTCAAGGGTTAATTAAGAAATTGATATTTCTTGTTTGTGTACCCTTTATAGCTTAGTTAAGCACTGTCATGCATTGCATTTGCATTGTTCAATTAGCATAATGTGTGTTTTTTGTTTTTGGTCATAATTTTTTTTACCAAAAAGATTTTTGTGTATTGTATTTCACATCTTGGATTTATAATCAAGGATTGGCCATATTATCTTTACATAACATGTTTATGTACCTTGTTTAACTTGGATGGGCTTCTTTTATTGCACTTTACTAGTTTGAGCTTTGTAGTGCATGTTGTGTGGGAGATGTTTATAGTTTTTGATCACTTTGTCTTGATATTGAAGTCACATGTCTTTGACTGTCGGACTTGAACCTTTTGAGAAAGGCATAAATAACCATCTCACCATTGTTTACTAGCCAATCATGAACACCTTAGTGCATATCTAAGATTTTGTGCTCGAAAAAGTATAGCACATGCACAAAAAGAACATAAGGTGTAGCCTCAATCTAAATGTTAAAATTGGTGTGTACATTATTGGACTTAATATTGAATCAAACAAATAAAATTGGTGTGTACATTATCCCGGCTATTTTAATAAGTTTCTGATCAAATAAAAATTGGTGTGTAGAATATGAGACAAATCAAGAAACTTACATAATTGCAAGCTTTTATTCTAGGAGATGTGAGAGTTATGTGATGTAACTCTTTAGGTGATAGTCTCTTTCAAATTTCTATGTGATGAATTTTGTAGAAATTGTGATTAATTGCTATTCACATATCACCTCACATGTATCTCAAGCTTTTGCTATTTGCACACACTACACAAGTTACTCTTTGCTAAACTTGGTGCATTATATTGTGTGTGATCTTGTTGTGGCCATCCAAGATTATATGTTCCTTGATTTTGATGCAAAATGTGCTTAATGTTTGAGTTTTTTAGGACAATTTGATTTAAAAAAAAAAACCGTGTTTCTAGAAGATCTGGGTTGAATTCAAATGTTTTTGAAAAATTTTTAATCTCATACTCATGCATTTCATTCATGAAATATTGTGCTTTGAGGAGTTTTTGCATAAAATTGCTTTGTTGTTCAAAAATTTGAGTTTTCCATCGATCAATCAAAATTTCGATTAAAATTTTGGTTTGAATCTACCTGACTCGATTGGTGTTCGATCGATGCTCGATCGATCGAAACAGAAAAATTTTCAGTTTTTAAGTATTTGACCAATCTATTTTTTTGCATAATTTTTGTTTAGGATTCATATGCATTGCATTGTTTTTTTGTATCCATTTTGTAGTTTTGTAGTCATATCTCTCAGTGTTTTCACACATAACATGCATACACTTAGCTAAATTGGGTACTCAACTTGATTTAAAAATTGATTGATTAATTTTTGAGTTATGTACTCTTTAGTATATGCTATTTCTATGTGTGAACTGCAGAAAATATTTTTCTTAAGAGATATGATGGATAATCAATGTGCAAATATTTTCTCTACTCATGCAAATGTTTATGGGTCACATAGTATCATGTTTGCATTTATTGAAAGAGAGAGTATTTTTTTCATGTGTATCCATAACTTAGTTTTTAAGTTTGGTTTGTTTGTCTTTATTTTCCCCGCCTCCAAAATTTTCCCCAAAACTGTTTTTCCCAAAACTTGTTTTGTTTTTCCTATTTTTATAGGGGGAGAAGCTTGTTTTTAACCTTTGTTCTTAATAGTGGGAGTTGTCTCTATTTCCTATAGAGTTGAATTGTTTTGTGTTCCATTCTTTCTCAATTTTCTCTTACTTTGTTTTGTATGTTTTCTGTTAGGTTCTAAAGTTTAGGATTTTATGTATTTAGAACTCTAATGTGTATTGTTGGCAAACCATGATCAAAACAATGTGTTTAGAAGTGTTTAAAGCTAGCTCAAAGTTGTGTGTCAATGTAAAGTTGGAATCGAGTTAAAGCAAGGAGGCTTTGTGCCTTTCGGCCTGGCTCGATCGATCGAGCAATAGGCTCGACCGATCGAAGCTCGGGCAGAAAGCTTTTCTGCAGATTCGTCCAACTCAGCCCTATTTGTTTTAAAACGTTTTTAGGGTTTCTTATTTGTCCTAAGTATAAAAGGAAAACCTTAGTCACGTTTTAGGGTTGCTCATATTTGCGGTTTGTGTAAATCTCTTGTGAGATCTAGAGGAGCTTTCCTTTACACAAACTTAGGGTTTTCAAGGAGAAGATTTATCTATGCCTTGATGATCAATTCAGTTGCTGCCATTGAAGCTTAAAGAAAACACAAGCGGGTGTGCTTGTATTTGGTGGAGAATCCAAGAAAGAAGGAGTCCGTGGATTCGGAGCTTGCACGTGGCTGTGTCAGTAAGTTCTACTGGTTGGTAGCATTAGGAAGTCGAGTGGGGGTGCTTGTAAGTCCTTTTGTATGAACTTCGATTCTTTCAAGATAGTGGATTCAGGTTTACCTTGAGGATAGCTAGGTCAAATCCTCCCAGGTTTTTACCGGTTTGGTTTCTTGGGTGATCATATCATGTGTTATTTATTTTCCGCTGCTTTGCATGATTTGATCTTTATTATTGTGATAACCTAGACTTGTTTAATTGGACTAAGTAACAACTTGGCTAATTACCTAGGTTTAATCAATTGTTTAAGGGGTCTAAAAACTGTTAAGTGGTATCAGAGCGGGTAGCTCTTTTGTTTTTGATCTTTTGATCTTTGAGCTGATCCTTGACCCCTGTTGTCATGGAACACGGACACTCTCTGGTTATTCCTACTCACTTTGATGGGAATAATTATGCTTATTGGAAAGTAAGGATGAAAGCATTCCTGAAATCCATTGATGAGAGGGTGTGAAACTCCATTGAATACGGATAGGAGAAGCTCGTTACTCCTGTTAGTGAGTGGCAAACTTCTCAAAAAGAAGTAGCTGCGTTTAATAGCAAGGTTATGAACGCAATTTTTAACGCTGTTTCTATGGAGGAATTTAAGAGAATCTCAAATGTTGAGGTTGCTCATACTACTTAGAATATCCTCCAAACTGTGCATGAAGGCACAAAGGCTGTCAAAATTAATAAATTGCAGCAATTAACTTCCAAATTTGAAAGCATTAGGATGTCTGATGATGAATCTTTTGATGAATTATATGCTAAACTGAATGATATTGTTCATTCTGCTTATAATTTGGGTGAAATCTATGATTAACCTAAAATTGTTAGGAAGGTTCTTAGATCTTTGACTGAAGACTTTAGACCCAAAATGACTGCCATTACTGAAAGCAAGGATGTGGACTCCATTCCTATTGATGAACTTGTAGGATCTCTTCCATCCTATGAGTTGGATCTACCCAAAACTACCAAATCCAAATCAATGGCTCTTAAGTCAGTTGATGATGTTGAAGGTGGTGGATTTGATGATGAGCTCTCTGCTACAGAGATTGCCTATCTTGCCAAGAACTTTAGAAACTTTCTCAGAAATAACAATAGAAAGGCAAAAGGCACAAACACTGCTAAACCCAGAAATTTTAGGAAGCATGATCCCACTAAGATTAACAACAATGATAAGCCTAGAGAAAGAATAGGTCAATCTTCCAACAATTCCTTGGGCTCTCAGTGTTTTGGATGTCAAGGGTATGGACACATGAAGTATGAATGTCCAACCTATTTGAAGTCTAAGGGAAAGGCTATGGTTGTAACCCTTAGTGATGGTGAAGTTTCTGATTATGAGTCTGATTGTGATGAGGATGGAAACTTCATTGCTTTCACTGCTACTATTGTAGTTGATGAGAGCATATTTGTTGAAGAGAACCCTTATGATGGGGAACTCTCTAAAGATGTAGATCTTCAAGAGGCCTATAACAAACTTTGCAAAGTTGTTGCAAAGGATGCTATGAATGTTAAACTTGGCCTGAAGAAAATTGAATCTTTTGAGTTTGAAAAGAAAAATTTGCTTGTTAAATTGTTTGATGCTAATGATCTTTTGAACAATGTGAAAACTGAAAACATGCTTTTGCTTGATAAAGTTAAATCTTTGGAACTTGATTTATCTGTTGCTAGAACTGCTAGTTCTAAACTTGATCAAATGCTGAGTGTTCAAAAGTCATCTTTTGACAAAATTGGATTAGGTTATGTTGATAGCATCTCTATGTCCACTCCCCATTCCACTAAATTTGTTCCTTCATCTTCTTTTTCTGAACCTTCGGTGAGTGAGATAGTGAGTGAAATTGTCAAACCTTCTGTGAGTGAGGTAGCTAAACCCATAGAAAGTTCATCATCTAGGAGGATTAGGGTTGATCTGAAAGAATCTAAGCCTAAGAAGCCTACCCTATCTAAGGACAAGACACATGATAAGCCTGCATGGGTTTGTCACTTTTGTGGAAAGATTGGACACATCCTTCCAAATTGCTACAAGTTGTAAGCTGCTAAGAGAGCAAACAAACCAAAAGTACCTATGCCTCAAGTACTTGATCCTATGGTACTTATTGGTGATTTGGTAAAGGCTTTAAACCTTTATTCAAATTCTAGAGTTGGTAATCATTCTTAAGTGAATAAGAACTCCAATGCTTGTGGGGCATCTAAAAGTTTTTGGATGCAAAAGACTCGACCTAACTGAGTCTTTTTGACATGGTCTTTGTGCTACATTGCTCTACCCTTTGTGACCTTTGTTCTTTGTTTTTTTGTTTCTAGGATTTGCATAGCATAACATTCATGCATTTCATTCTAGGTGTTTGTTTTTTTTTTTTAATAAAAAAATTAAAAAATTAAAAAAAAAAAGGAAAGAAAAAGGAAACACATATTGTTTTGCACTATTCTTCTTGGTTTTTGAGAACAAGGTTGGTCAATTTATTTTCACATAACATGTCTTTTGTACCCTTTTTAGCTTTGATGAGCTTATTTATTGCACTCTACTAGTTGAAGATTTGTAGTGCATGTTATGTGGGAAAGATGTTTATGGTTTTTGATTACCATGTCTTAATCTTGAAGTCACATGTTTTTAAATGTTGGACTTGAACTTTTAGAGAAAGGCATAAATAACCATCTCACCATTGTTCACTAGCCAATCATGAACACCTTAGTGCATATCATAAGATTTTGTGCTTGAGAAAGTGTAGCACATGCACAAAAAGAACATAAGGTGAAGCCTCGGTTTAATTGCTAAATGCTTAAAATTGGTGTGTACTATTAGGCTTGATGCCAAATCACTTAATAATGTATATTATGAGGCATAAATTCAAGAAACTTACACAATTACAAGCTTATGATCTAGGAGATATGGGAGTTATATAATGTAACTCTTTAGGTGATAGTCTCTTTTAAATCCTTTGTGATGAATTTTGTAGACTTTGTGATTGATTGCTATTCACATATCACCTCACATGTATCTCAAGTTTTTGCTAGTTGCACACACTACACAAGTTACTCTTTGCTAAACATTGTACATGTGATTGTGTGTGTTTATGGTCTGACCAACCAAGTTATTGCAAATACTTTGAATTATATGCAAACTTAATTTGTTGTTTGAAAATTTTGTTGAGATTGCAAGAAATTTTGTTTTTGAGAATTTTGGGCTTAATATTCTTGATTTGAAAATCATATCATCTCATACTCATGCATTTTTGTTCTTAAATTTTAATGCTTTGAGTTAAATCATGTTGTTTTCAAAAATTGTGTTTTTCCTGAAAAATATGGTGAGCCTCTGCCTAATTCGATCGGTCCATTCTATTTTTCGACCGATCGAAAATTTTAAAATTTAAGAGAGGGAGTCTCTGTCTGTTTTGACCGATCGAAGATGATTTTCGATCGATTGAAACGCGTGAATCGGCTTTTTTAAAAAGACAGATTTGGACTTTTTCAAAGTTCTTTTCAAATAGTTCTTTTCTTCTTTCTCTCTCCGCGTTGGCTCTAGGCTCCACCATTCAAATTTTTGTCGTTTTCCTTCAAAATATTTGCAAGGTTTTTGTCCTTGGAGGCCGGTAAGTCCCTTTTGCCCTTCTTTTTCAAGTTTATTTCTTGTTTTCATGCATTAACATGGGTATTTTTGGAACTTTCATCATATTGGGGTTTCTGATGATTCGAACCTATTCTTGTGAAATTAATCAATAGGTTTTTGTGCTATGATGCTATAATGATGTTCTCTATAGTTTAATTTGATCAATTTTGTGTTTTAGGAAAAATTGAAAATTCTAGGGTTTTGAATTTGATCTGAATTGGGGATTTTGTCAAATTGGCTTAAATTGATGAAATTGGCTTATCAAATTGATGTATTTGGTCATTATTTTTGTTATTATATCATGTGTAATGATCAATTCGTCAATATTTTTCAAATTGATCAAGTGGTTTTTCAAATTTGAGTTTTTTGTGTTAAAGCTCTTAATGTTCAAGCCAATTTTGTAATTTGAACCTTTTGGGCTTAATTCGCTACATTAGAACATGCATCATGACATTTAAACTAGTTCATGCATCATATAGATGTTTATTCTATATTTTTGTTTTTGTGCTAACTTGCAGTCTGCCCTTGGTTTTGTTTTTTGTTCTTTCGCTCTGTGTTTTGATTCTTATCTTAGCACCATGCCTAGGAAAACTAGAGCTCATAGGACCACTTCCACTTCCTCTGAGTCTCCCACTAGAGTTGAGCTGTTTAAGAATGATTAGTGTAGAGAAGCCTATGACACTTTGAATTGTAGGCGTAAGATCTGGTCTAAGCGAGCTGTTGTGTTAGATGAGCTTGATCCGGCCATTAGGGCCAATTTTGAGTCAAGAGGTTGGTTGCCTCTCTTAGAGATAGATCATCCATCTCCGACCGCCCTGATTAGAGAGTTCTATTTGAATCTCTCTTCCCACATCTATGATTCCAACACCCTAGTTAGGAGTTGGATACGAGGTATAGAGTTCACTATTACCCCTCGTGTAGTAGCTGAAGCTCTTAAGGTGCCGGTTGTTCGGGATGCTGTCTATCCCTATGATGAGTCACCCTCTTTAAACATTGTCATGTCTTACATCACTGGGTCATCTATCCAGTGGGGTTCTGATCCTTGGATCACGTCTGTTGAGCTTACCGAGACTGCCTATCTTCTCTTTTGGATTGCGTGTCATTCCTTGTGGCCTATCTCTCACTTCCACACCATCCCTTTAGAGCGATGTGTGTTTTTGTATGCTTTTGTTTCTAGAGCGTCTATCAGTTTTCCTCACTTATTCCTTCGTTCTTTGAACGAGGTTCATAGGAGTTCTGCCGTAGGGCATGCACTGATTCATCCTATTTTCATACTTAGGATTTTGCTTTACTTAGGTCTAGATGGTTTTCCGTCTGGTGAGCCTGTTCATGTGATTGCTCCCATAGGTGCCACCTTTCTTCGTCAAAGGGCTGCTTAGTTGAGAGTTGCTCCTTCTTGTCCTAGAGGTGCGTCATCTAGTGGTGTTCCCCCTTCTCCCTCTTCTACAGGTACTGCTACTGATGTTGATGTTCCTCCACCGACTGCTTCAGATGATTCAGACATTCATCGCACATTGGATCATGTCTTGACCGTTCAGGCGGCTCGAGGACAGATTTTGGTGGACGTGCTTGATGAGATCCGTGCCTTGCGTGCGGAGTTGGTGCAATTTAGACCACCTCCCTTTTGATGATGGATGGCTTGTTTGCCCTTTGGCATTCCGTCACAAAAAGGGGGAGTACTTTGGGGTACTTTGGAGTACTTTGTAGGGTTTTTGTTTTCAGGGGGAGTTTATTTGTTTTTTGGTTGGAGCTTGTGGAGTTTTAGATTGTATCTAGGTGCTTCACTTTGTACTTATGCATTTTTAGCTCTTACCTTGTTTTTGCTGGTATATTCTTGTTAGGGGGAGTTTTATGTTTGATTGGTACTTTATTTGTTTCTTGTTTCAAACTACTTATTGATTTATATTTATGTGTTATTCATTGATATATGTCTTTATTTGTGTATTGTTTGAAATCAAGAAGTTATTTTGTTTACTTGTATTATTTCCACACATGCGGTTATGCATTTTGTTTAGTGTTTCAGGAAAAATACAGGTTGATTCAATTGAGCTGCTGTCTACACTTGCAACTGATGGATAGTAGTTAGGATTGAATTTGGTTTATGAGTGTTATTTTGTAAAGGGCTTTTTAATTTGTAAACTTTGAGCTTCTAAGTTGTGTTTTGTCACGGATTGCCGAAAGGGGAGTTTGTTAGGTTCTAAAGTTTAGGATTTTATGTATTTAGAACTTTAATGTGTATTGTTGGCAAACCATGATCAAAACAATGTGTTTAGAAGTGTTTAAAGCTAGCTCAAAGTTGTGTGTCAATGTAAAGTTGGAATCGAGTTAAAGCAAAGAGGCTTTGTGCCTTTCGGCCTGGCTCGATCGATCGAGCAATAGGCTCAACCGATCGAAGCTCGGGCAGAAAGCTTTTTTACAGATTCGTCCAACTTAGCCCTATTTGTTTTAAAACATTTTTAGGGGTTCTTATTTGTCCTAAGTATAAAAGGCAAACCCTAGCCACGTTTTAGGGTTGCTCATATTTGCGGTTTGTGTAAATCTCTTGTGAGATCTAGAGGAGCTTTCCATTACACAAACTTAGGGTTTTCAAGGAGAAGATTTATCTACGCCTTGATGATCAATTCAGTTGCTGCCATTGAAGCTTAAAGAAAACATAAGCAGGTGTGCTTGTATTTGGTGGAGAATCCAAGAAAGAAGGAGTCCGTGGATTTGGAGCTTGCACGTGGTCGTGTCAGTAAGTTCTACTGGTTGGTAGCATTAGGAAGTCAAGCAGAGGTGCTTGTAAGTCCTTTTGTATGAACTTCGATTCTTTCAAGATAGTGGATTCATGTTTACCTTGAGGATAGCTAGGTCAAATCCTCCCCAGGTTTTTACCGGTTTGGTTTCCTGGGTGATCATATCATGTGTTATTTATTTTCCCGCTGCTTTGCATGATTTGATCTTTATTATTGTGATAACCTAGACTTGTTTAATTGGACTAAGTAACAACTTGGCTAATTACCTAGATTTAATCAATTGTTTAAGGGGTCTAAAAACTGTCATTTTCTGTCTATCTTCTGATTGGGTAGTCTTTGTCAATACGTGACAAAAAGGGGGAGAAATAGTTGATATGTGGGAATCCTATTTGTTTTGTTTAGGGGGAGTTGAAATTGTTTTTGGTAGGGGGAGATACTATGTTTCTTGTTTCACATTGCTTATTGATTTATATTTTTGAGTTATTCATTGATATATGTCTTTATTTTGTGTTATGTGAAATCAAGAATTTATTTTGTTTAGTTGTATTTTCCACACATGCGTTTATGCATCTTGTTTAGTGTTTAAAGAAATATATAGGTTGATTCAATTGAGCTGCTGTCTACACTTGCAACTGATGGATAATAGTTAGGATTGGATTTGTTATAATCGGCATTTTTTGTAAAGGGTTTTTCTTTGTAAACTTTGAGCTTTTAGTTGTGTTTTGTCACGGATTGCCAAAGGGGGGGGGGGGGGCTTGTTAGGTTCCAAAGACTTAGGAACTAATGTATTTAGAACTCTAATGTGTATTGTTGGCAAACCATGATCAAAACGTTTTAGTCTTTGTTTTTGACTTGCTCAAAGTGTGTTTATATGTAAAGTTGGAATCGAGTGTCCTGCAGGATTTACTGTGTAAATCTGCCTGGCTCGATCGATCGAGAATTAGACTCGATCGATCGAAAGTCATGCAGATTGTTTTTTTTTGCAAAACTTCCAACTCAGCCCAAGCCTATTAAGGATTAGGGTTTCAGATCTACTTCTCCCAGTATATAAAGGAAACCCTAAGCACGTTTTTAAGAGGTTGTTTTAGAGAGATTTGAGTGCCTCTTGTGCCTCCTTTGTATTTAGGGTTTTGTACCCAAAACCTCTTTAAAGTTGCTCATATTGCAGTTTGTGTAAATCTCTTGTTAGATCTATGAGGAGTTTTCCTTTACACAAGCTTAAGGTTATCAAAAGGAGATTCGTTCAAGAACTTGATGATTATTCAGTTGCTGCCATAAGAGCTTAAAGATACACAAGCGGGTGTGCTTGTACTTGCTAGAGAATCCAAGAAAGAAGGAGTCTGTGGTCTCGGAGATTGCACATGGTCGTGTTAGTAAGTTTCTACTGGTGGGTAGCAATAGGATGTTAGTGGTCTAAGTCACTATTGTAAAACTTCGATTCTTTCTAGTGGATTTGCTTTTTACCTTGAGGATAACTAGGTTAAATCCTCCTCAGGTTTTTTTCCGGTTTGGTTTTCCTGGGTTATCTTATCATTGTGTTTTTTATTTTCCGCTGCTATATATTGATATGATATATTTGTGTTAATAGATTTGTTAATTTGACTAAGTAATCACTTGACTAATTACCTAGGTTAATCTGATTGTGGTTTTAAGGGGCCTAAAAACTATCAACTTTAAATGCCTTTTATCTTTTATTGTAATTTTTCACAAGTATATAACCCAAATAATAAGATAGTGTATATTTATACTAAATAACCAACGTGATTAGTGGCCCAGTGGTTGGGACCTTTGACCAACAAAACTTTGTTATGCGGCATGTCTTGGGTTCGAGTCTCTTTAAACTTAGTTGGCATAATAAAATCTCAGCAATCTTTTGATTGTAACCCTAATTTTGGTTGAAGCAGGTGAATATGTGCATTTGTGTGCATGCTTGTGCTATGATCTTTTTTTTCTTTTTTTCATTCTTTGATTTATGTTATTTGCGTCCATAGAATTGGCTAGGTTTCTTATTTCCTGACACACCAATTGTTTACATAGGTCACCGCTGTTGTCTTGATCATAATCATCAATTCACATTTCACACCATTAGTCTTTGTCATTATCCAAGTCATACTGTTTTTTGTACATGTAGATAGATCTTTGCTTCTTTGCACGCCCAGTGCATAAAAATAAGATTTCTTTTCTGAGTTTGTCTCATTTCATTGGGTGCAAAAGTAAATCAGAGCCTTAGCTAGTGGTTTGCGTGGTAGATGACAACATGTATTAGGTTACTTTTCCACGTTAGCATGTAGACGTCTTAATTTTGCATTAAAAAAAAAAATGAAGCAAAGCAAATAATCAATATATCTATATATGTCATATCATATTATATTGTATATAATAAAATTTGGGTTTAGACGCCGTGATTGCGCCAAGTGGCGGCACCAAATTACAGAAATTTTCTTAAATTTTTAGATTTTAAGAATAGATATATACATATTTTTTGGATAAATATGACAAATCAAGTAATGAAAGAAAGTAGTATTTGATTTACAACTATAACAACTATATCTATCTAAAATATTATCAACAAACCCTAAAATCAAAAAATAGATATATATTTTTATGTCCTTATCTTTTTCTCCTATAATTTCTAAGTTGAAAAAAAATTTTAATTTTTATGAATTATCAATAATTTTTACTCTCCTTTCCGTCTCCAAGTTTATCAACAACTTTAGATTAGATCATAAAGAATTATTTGATGGAGGCTTATCAATCTGAAATGCTAAAATCATATTTATCTTCAAGAACAATTCAATGAAGGCTAATCCATCTGAAATGTTAAAATCATAAATATCTCTAAATATATCTAGAACTCTTCTATTGCTAGAATTATTCTGAAACTAAAAAACCAAGTTATCTATTTCTATTTAGAAAACAAGTGGAGGCTTTTGCACTAGAAGTAGAAATCTATTTCACCCAAGAGCAAGGAGCAAATTGCTTTTTCAAGCGGTCAAACCAATGAATCAATTGGGCCTCTTGGACACATGATACAAAACATCTTTCATGGCTTGCCATGGTTTCAATCTTAGAAAACAATCAGGTGGCACATGAACTTGCTTAGCTTCAGTCATCTATTATATGTATTTTGTTGCAGTTTTTTCATAGCCTTTTGTACTCTGCCTAATCTTTTGAAGTTTGTGCAAATATTGTTCTTTTTTTTCCCTTGGTCGCTTCTTTTATACTCTTTATATGGATCCCATGCAAGCATGCATAAAATTAAAGTTTAATTTTGTGGTTAGAAGCTTTAGATTTATTTTCTTTATGTGGTGCTCATTACAAGGATTTTTTTTTTTTTTAATTCCAGCTATTAAATCAATTCTAAAAGTTTACCCTAATGCTTTGACAATGTTTTAGATAGATGCAAATTTTAATTGTTATTATCAACTTTTTTATATATGCACTGTGAGGTCCTAGAAAACATATCACAGATGGGGCACATTAGTGAAGATGCAAAGATGGTTGTAACAAGTTTGATAGATTGGAGTTTTCAGCACACATTCTTGCACAGTATTCATAACACTTGGATTGTTTTAGAGCTCAATTAAAATATATAATTGATTGTATTGCCCATATTGTTAACTAGGAAGCTACTGCATTTGTTTTACGGGTGTACTATTCTCTTTGTAGTTTTAAGTTTTATTCTCTATTGCTTAGCATATTGTATCTCTTCGTAGTTAAAGCTTTATCATCCCTTTGAAAAAAATTATTTAGATGAACCAGATAGCAAATATCATACTAAGCAGGTTTTTTTTATTTTTTTATTTTTATTGTGCTACTTATTTTGTTTTGTTAATAATTACATAGAGAGGTTGAGATCAAATAATAGAGATTATTGTTCACAGGCCAAAAATGACCTACTATTGAAAGGTATAACTTCTCAATTCTCATCATATCTCAATGCTATATTTTCAATTGTGGATGAAAACTTATTACCAATGTCTTAACTCTTAGTTTTTCTCAACCAAAAAAGAAAAAGCTTGAAGTTTATATCTATATAAATATACACACCCTCTTTGTTTATTATAATTTTTTGGTAGGGTGAAAATCACTCAAGTTTTGGTGTCTTCTCCCATGCTTTCAAGGACAAAAATTAAATTTTCATGTAATTCTCTCTACTTCAAATTCTTAAATATTTATTAGTTAAAATTGTTCTTAATTATTGAATTAATGTTTCCACTTAAATATGCTTTCAATCAATTTTGGATAGTTTTTAATTACTAAATTTAAGGTTTTTCCATTTAAATATTACTTAAGCCTTAAATTTTAGGTATCTCCTTTCATATTAGTTGCAAGCTATCTACCATCTTCCATTCAATTATTATATATATATATATATATATATATATATGCCTTTTATAATACATTAGTCTTACACAATATTCATTTATTATATAACTTAAAAGTAAAATAATCATTTATTTTTATTATCTATTTTATAGTTTACATATGAATTTTAATTAAACTATGCATCTCATGGGCATAATACTAGTATATATATAAAACCGAAACCTCTGCTAGTTCCACAATTTTTCACGTCACCTTTTTTTTTTTTTCCTTTTATTATATTAGAATTTATCAATTTGACTCGCCCATCAGTATACAATAATACAACTCCCCCATCAGCCTTCACGTCACCTTTTTTTTTAAAAAATAAAAATAATTTTTAACGTTTTATTATTATATTAGAATTATCAATTTAGAACCCCAATATCTATCCAAAAAAAAAAAAAATAGAACCCCAATATAAGTATACAACTCCCTCTTCAACCTTCATGTCTAAACCCCACAAGCCTGAGGCCATAACCTCTCTGTTTTCTAATATACGCTGGCACCCAAAACTCAGGTCCTCCTGCCGCCGCCACCATGGATCACCGCCACTGCATCGATTTCTCTTTGCCTCTCCATTGTTGCTCAATCCAGCCCATCATATTCTATGTCTACAAGTTATTTTGAGGTAATTAAAACTTGTTTTTTACTCTCCTTAATTTCTATATATTACTCTCTCTCTATCCGCTTCAATTGTTCATGGAATTTTCTTAGTTTGTGGCTATGGGTTGCTCTGGATTTAAGTTTTTTTGTTTTTGTTTTCATGGAATTTTGTTGGCTTGTGGTTGTGGGTTGCTCTGGAATTTATTTTTATTTTATTTTATTTTATTTTGCAGATTTCCACATTTTCTTCTTCTTCCTTTGTTGTCAAATCTATGGCAAAGAAGAATCATGAAATTTTTGTAATTAGATTTCTTTTTCCCTTTTGTTTGTATACAGTTTTTATTGGATTTTTGGTTTCTTGGTATTCTTCTATTTGGTTTTAATTCTGGGTTTGTTTTAGTTGATATATAGTGTTTATCTCATCTTCATTTTACATTGGTTTGGATTTTCTTTTTCCCTTTTTTTGGTTATGCAATTTTTATTGGATTTTTGGTTTCCTGGGATTCTTCTATTTGATTTCAATTCTGGGTTTTTTTTTGGTTTGATATATAGTGTTACTGTCGTCTTCATTTACATTGGTTTTCCATTTTTATAAATTATTATAATCTCTAGGACTTCTTATATGATAGCCTATGGAATGTTATGTTGGAGCTGCTGCTATTTTGGATTCCATGGGAATTTTTTTTGAAGGTTGGGGTTGGTTAGTATAGTTGTTTGAGATTGTTGAACATGTGTTTGACAGAATGCTCAGGTGTTTGTTCTCTGATTCTTCTTTGCCAATTCATTTGTGGTATTTCTTGAACAAGTTTGGAATGCTCAGATGTTTGTTCTTAGATTCATTTGTAATAGGCCTTTTGTTCTCTGTTTAAAAGAATTTAGCTACAAGAAATTACAAAAGGCTATGGTTTGATATATAGTGTTATTTTTGTCTTCATTTACATTGTTTTCCCTTTTTATGAATTATTATAATCTCCGGGTTGTCTTATATGATAGCCTACAGAATGTTATGTTGGGGCTGCCGCTATTTTGGATTCTGTGGGAATTTTTTTTGAAGGTTGGGGTTGGTTAGTATAGTTGTTTGAGAGTTATATAACTTAGTTATATATGATTATGCAAGATTGGCATGGTATTAGATATTATAAATTTGAGGCAGAGATTCAGAGAGAGGGTTGAGAGAGACTTAACAAATAGCAAGCTTTAGTGAATACCTCTATCATTATGCAAAATCAAAAGGCATATTACAGATTTTTAATCTTTTGACTTCATAATCGAACTTGCTTGTTTATGTGGTGTCATAGTACCTTTTAATTTGGAGTATATACATGAAATCTTTTAACTTTATAACCAAACTTGCCTATTTATGTGGTATCAAAAATACATGGGTACCTACAAAAACCACATTTTATGTTTTCAATTTTTAGGTACAAAGGAGCTTGCACAAGCCTTGAGAGAAAAAACAACCCTTGGTTATGTTGATGATGGTGTTGCTACAACATGGTACTCTCTTTTCTTTTTAAAATTCTCTTTTATCATTAAGTGTTGCTTTTCTTACATGTACACAAGCTGTTTGATAAAATTTGTAAGTGATTTTTTGTTGTTGTTCTAGAAGTCATAATACATGGAGAGTGGTAAGGAGGAAGATAAGTAGCGAATGTGATGCTGTGTTGTTGATTTAATTAGGGTGAGATGTTTTGTTAGCCTTATTTTTTCAATGTCATATGTTTGATATTGGGATTGGTATTGATGGTGAGATTTTGATATGATTCCCTTTGAGAAGTAGGTTTGATTTTTTTAATGATTTATTTCATGGTGGGTTTGTGCATTAAGATTAGAGTTTGTTACCCTTAATGAACATTTATAATTATGTGTGAAAAGGCTCCACATGCGAAACTGTACTAACACTAGCATATATATAGTTTGAATGGGGCTTTCTTGATTTGCCAACATTACTTTGTGCGGCCCAATTTTGGAGTTGTAGATCCTTGGGACTCATGCAACATATGAGGTGCTTTTTAATACCTTGATAAAATCTTTTGATAGATCTTTTTTCCCCCTGCAAGTAATGACCTTTTGATAATCTATTGAACATATCTTTAGGAGAAACTGCCCAACATATAGACATGAGCAAAGTAGTGATTGGCCAATCAATGAATACTTGTTGGGTGATGGTTGGCTTTTGATTTGAGAAGTGTATTAGCTGGCACTAACTAAGCATATGCCACTTGGTCTCACACTGTTGACCATCACAATATTTGTTCTTAAAATATTCTCCAATTATCCCTGAAGATTTTCTTATTTTTAATTGCTTCCTTTAACAAACTTCTTGATTTGCAGTCACCCTCCAAGCCCAGCGAGAATATCCTCCAGATATGCAATGCAAATATAAATTTCTTTCACAGAGTACAATAGTGCCTCCGAATACTGATGTTGATGATCTTCCACAAGATTCTGTAAGAACGGTGATTTTGAGAGTCATGCCTCCGTTTGACTAGCTTGATCATATTCTGTTGAAATAATACTGATGTTGTACAGTTGATGTTGACCATTGAATCCAGTTTACTAAGGACAGTGGAAAGGCTATAGAGGAGTGCAAGCTTAGGGTTATGTATATTTCCTGACGCATGACAACTAGAACAAAACTAAAACAATGGAAAAATAAAACATATGACCTAGGAGTCAGCACCTAGGCCTAGCTTGGAGTCAGCACCTAGTGTAGACCTGGAGTCAACACCAGACCAAAGAAAGACTAAATGGCCATTTTTTTCATTCATCAAAATATCAACTATCTCCTCCAGGAGTACAATAGGTTACTTATAAAGAATTGCTAAACCCTAGTTCTAATTGGCTAGGAAACCCTAATTGCCTTATTACAAAAATAACCTTGCTTCCAAATTAAAATACTAATAGCACAATAAACTAATAAGACCTAAAACATAAAAATACAATTGACTTGCAAACATAAATAATACTAAATAATAACTTTCTTGCGTCTCCTGCATCATTCTCCTCTGGTTGGAGAAAACTCAACCTCGAGTTCTAAAGCATTGAAGGATTAGGATGCTAACAAGTAACACTTACTTCAAGTTTGGAATCACCCTAGGGAGCATAGAGAAAAGAGAAACCTTGAATTGCACCATGTCAAACTCTTCTGGAATAGCAAAATCAATGTGTGGAATCAACATAATCTTATCTTGAACCATTGGAAGCACTATGTTATCCATTTTCTCCACTTTAGCAAACTATTTGTCTCCATGCACCATGGAAGGCTAATCAAAAGTAGATTCATTAGTTTCCAATATCACATCATGTGCACCCTCTAACATAATACTCTCTTTAGACACCATCTCTTCACCTAGCTGCTCTTCAATAGATTCATTTCCTTGCATGCATGTTAAAGCAACACTTGTCGACGCATGTACGTCTGTGTCAACATTAGGCTTTGGTGTTGCTAGAGGATTCTCCACGACCAAGATATCATATCAATGTTGTCTTCTATTGGGGTAGTAATAAGTTCATTGTGATCAAGTATCCTTGGTTTCCCAATTAAATCGGTTTGAGTCTTCTTTTGCTTCATTCGAGCAATCCCGTCTTGAACATTTTTCATGAGTTTTACAGATAATTCCTTTAATTCCTTGCTAGATAATTCCATGATAGATTGTTCAAAAGTGCGCTGAGGACATGAAATGGGATGAGAATTCAGCTTATTTGCTTTAACTTGAAATGTACCACATTGAGATTGTGATAGATACTTAGCTTGAAAGTATGGTGACAAATACTCATCACAAAGCGTTTCTTTCATATCTTTCCACACATTAATGGCAAGTTCATAATTTAGATAGTGGAAATATTCAAGATTCCTCCAAAACATTTGTGCTCCACCACTTAACTTCAACTTTGCATACCTAGCCTTTTTGTTATTTGCAAAATTTGCTTGCTCAAAGAATTGCTCCATCCCATTCATCCAGTAGACAAATTCATGTGGATTAGTTTTACAACCATCAAAATAAGGTGCTTCTGATATTACCATAGCTCACTGGGCAAAAAGAATTTTGCCAACTTGACTTGTTAAGTACGGCCCACTAAAGAAGGCACCAAATAAGCTTCACTATTTAAACAGAAATAGAAAAACCCAATCAACGTGGACTGGGTTGTGTGGGTTTTTTTTTTTATTGGGGCTAGTGGGATGGGCTGAGCCTTTTTTCTAAGATGGGTCAGGTAAAATCTCTTCACAAGATAAAGTAAAAAGGTGAATTTAGAAAATAGAAAGACTCAGACAGGGTTACTGGTTACCTACTGATATCATCATTGGGTTGCTGGTGGAATTGTAGCGCCGTCATACTGGTCAAGTGAGGGCCATGGTAGCCGCGGCTCTTATGGCAGCAACGTCGATGGGCGTTCGGTGATGGCTGTTCTTGTAATCTAGGAGCTTCGGTTTATCGATGGTGTGGGTTTGGGATTTCTGTAGAAGAGCATGACAGTGGGGGAAGGATTTTTGGACTCTGGTGGTGGTAGAGCTATCACTTGCGGTGGTTGTTTATGGTGTGTGGGTTCTTGTGGATTGATGGGATGCAGAAGCAGCAAAACAAGGGATTTTGACAGTGGCGAGGTGGTGGACGTAAAGGGTGATACCGGCAAGATTTGTTTTGTTTTGTGGGGTCTTCTAGTGGTGGTAAGAAGCAACGGCGATTGGGATTTCTAATGGGTTGTGACGGTGGTTCAACAGATTTTTGTTTTTTGTTTTTTTTTGTTTTTGGTTTTGGATTGACTACGATGATGCTTCAAACAAATCAGTGTTTGCTTTGATACCAAAATTGTCGCAGGAAAATAAGAACAAAATTGAAACAACAATAAAATAAATGGATATGATCTAGGAGTCAGCACCTAGGCCTAGCTTGAAGTCAACACCAAGCAGAGAAACCACTAGGAATCAGCACCTAGGGTAGACCTGGAGTCAGCACCTAGGGCAAACTTGGAGTTAGCACCAAACCAAAGAAAGACCAAATAGCCATTTTTTCATTCATCAAAATATCAACTATCTCCTCAAGAAGTACAATAGGTTGCTTATTAAGGATTGCTAAACCCTAGTTCTAATTGGCTAGGGAACTCTAATTGCCTTATTACAAAAGTAACCTTACTTCCAAATTAAAATACTAATAGTCCAATAAACTAATAGGACCTAAAACAAAAAAATACAATTGAACAGAAGAAACGTTGAGGGCCTCCCAACTAAGTTCTAATAGTACTCAACTTGTAAGTTTTCTTGAAGTTTTTATGATTTTGTAGTTCAGTTTGTTATTAATAAGTCTGGCTTGGTAGAATATGTGGGGTATGTATGCATGTTTGTGTAGGCTGAAGTTTGTGCATGCATTTGATATATTATTTCAGTTTGTTGGGGGCACAGTTACCTGCACTTATATGTTTCATCATTTGAAAATGACTTTCAAGGAAGTACTTAGAAGCACTACTTCATTGCCTTGTATGAAATTGGCACGTAGACATCTTATCACAGATAAGCCAAAGAATGAAATCAGGGCTTTAAATGTGTGCCATACTATTCATATAAAATCTAAGAGTATTCCTTTTTGCAAGTTAGATGAGTTATGTGTTGAAAACAGCCTCATGAGCTGTGCATGAGGCATTATGTTGTTCATAAGATTGTGCTTGTAAGTAGCAACAAAATTTTCCTCCTAACCAATTTGGAGGAATCTCATCCATCATGGTACTTGGCATTTTAGATGATCATCCATGAGTGTTTTAATTACTGTTAGGTTCTAAAGACTTAGAATTAATGTATTTAGAATTCTAATTTGTATTATTGGCAAACCATGATCAAAATAGGTTGTTTAGTCTTGTTTAGACTTGCTCAAAGTTGTGACTTTTTTGTAAAGTTGGAATTGAGCTGATGTAGAAGTTACTGTGCATCTCTGTCTGGCTCAATCAATTGAAGCTTAGGCTAGATCAATTGAATTTCAGGTCTGATGTGTTTTTTCCAGCATAATTCCAACTCAGCCCTAGCTCATTGAAACGTTTTAGGGATTTATGTTTTGTCTAGGTATATAAGGTAAAACCTAGCCATGTTTTAGAGGTTGCTCATATTGCTGTTTGTGTGAATCTCTTGTGAGATTCTTGAGGAGCTTTCCTTCACACAAGCTTAGGATTATCAAGGAGGAGATTTCTTCAAGAACTTGATGATCATTCAGTTGCTGCAATAAAAGCTTAAAGATACACAAACAAGTGTGCTTGTACTTGCTGGAGAATCCAAGAAAGAAGGAGTCCGTGGTCTCGGACCTTGCACGTGGTTGTGTCAGTAAGTTTCTACTAGTGGGTAACAATAGGATGTTAGTGGTCCAAGTCTTGTTGAACAACTTCGATTCTTTCATAGTGGATTCAAGTTTACCTTAAGGATAGCTAGATTAAATCCTCCCCAGATTTTTACTGGTTTGGTTTCTTGGGTGATCATATCTTTGTGTTATTTATCTTTCCGCTGCTTTGCATGATATGATTGTTTGATTGTGATAACCTATATTTGGAATTTAGACTAAGCAAAAAATTGGCTAATTACCTAGGTTAATCCTATTGTGGTTTTAAGGGGTCTAAAAACTATCAAGTGGTATTAGAGTAGGTAGCTCTCTTGTTGTTGATCTTTTGATCTTTGAGCTAGTCATTGATCCCTGTTGTCATGGAACATGGACACTCTCTTGTTATTTCTCCTCACTTTGATGGGAATAATTATGCTTATTGGAAAGTAAGGATGAAAGCATTCCTGAAATTGATTGATGAGACAATTTGGAACTCCGTTGAATATGGATGGGAAAAGCCCACTACTCCTGTTAATGAGTGGCAAACTTCTGAAAAAGAAGTAGCCGCGTTCAATAGCAAAGCTATGAATGCAATCTTTAGCGTTGTTTCTATGGACGAATTTAAGAGAATCTCTAATGTTGAGGTTGCTCATACTGCTTGGAATATCCTCCAGACTGTGCATGAAGGCACAAAGGTTGTCAAAATCAACAAATTGCAGCAGTTAACTTCTAAATTTGAAAGCATTAAGATGTTTGATGATGAATATTTTGATGAATTCTATGCTAAACTTAATGATATTATTAATTCTGCATATAACTTGGGTGAAATCTTTGATCAACCTAAAATAGTTAGGAAGATTTTTAGATCTTTAACTGAAGACTTTAAAGCCAAGGTAACTACCATCACTGAGAGCAAGGATATGGACTCCATCCCTGTTGATGAACTTGTAGGATCACTTCAATCTTATGAGTTGGACCTACCCAAAACTAGCAAATCTAAATCAATGGCTTTTAAATCAGTTGATGATGTTGAGGTTGATGGATTTGATGATGAGCTCTCTACTACAGAGATTACTTACCTTACCAAGAACTTTAGAAACTTTCTTAGGAATAGTAATAGAAGGGCAAGAGGTACGAACACTACTAAACCTAGAAACTTTTAGGAAGAATGATCCCACTAAAGTTAACAACACTGAAAAACTTAGAGAAAAAGTATGTCAATCTTCAAATAATTCTATGGGTTCTCAATGTTTTGGATGTCAAGGGTATGGTCACATGAAATCTGAGTGTCCTACTTACTTGAAGTCTAAGGGTAAGGCTATGGCTGTAACCCTTAGTGATAATGAAGTTTTTAATGATGAGTCTAGATGTGACGAGGATGGAAACTTCATAACTTTCACTACTACTGCTATAGTAAATGAAAGTGTGTCTGCTGAAGAGAACCCTTCTAATAGGGAACACTCTGAGGATGCAGATCTTCAAGAGGCCTATAATAAACTTTGTAAAGTTGCTGCAAAGGATGCTATGAATGTTGAACTTGGCCTAAAAAAAATTGAATCTCTTGAGCTTGATAAGAAGAATTTGCTTGTAAAACTGTTAATGCTAATGAACTTTTGAACAATGTGAAAATTGAGAATATGCTATTGCTTGATAAAGTTAAATCGTTGGAACTTGATTTATCTATTGCTAGATCTGCTAGTTCTAAACTTGATCAAATGCTAAATGTTCAAAAGTCTCCTTCTGACAAATTTGGATTAGGTTTTGCTGAAAGCATCTCCGTGTTTGCACCCCATTCCACAAACTTTGTTCCTTCATCTTCTTCTGAACCTTCTGTGAGTGAGGTTATGAGTGAAACTGTCAAACCCCCTGTGAGTGAGGTTGTCAAACCCATAGAAGTTTTACCATCTAGGAAGATTAGGGTTAATCTGAAAGAGTCTAAACCTAAGGAGTCTACCTTTTTTAAGGACAAGATGCATGGTAAGCCTGCTTGGGTTTGTCATTTTTGTGGGAAGTCTGGACACATTCGTCCAAACTGTTACAAGCTGCAAGCTGCTAAGAGAGCAAACAAACCAAAAGTGCCTGTGCCACAAGCACAACATCCTATAGCACTTATTGGTGAATTGGTAAAGGCTCTCAACCTTTATTCCAATCCTTGAGTTGAAAATCACTCTAATGTGAATAAGAACTCCAATGCTCGTGGTGCATCTAAAAGGTTTTGGATGCAAAAGACACGATCTAATTGAGTCTTTCTGACATGGTCCTTGTGCTTCATTGCTCTATTCTTTGTGGCCATTGTTCTTTGGTTTTGTGTTTTCTTTTTGTTTCTAGGATTTGCATTGCATAACATTCATGCATTTCACTCTAGGTGATTTTTTTTAATAAAATAAAAAAAAAAAAAAAAAAAGAAGAAAAAGGAAACAAATTGTGTTTTGCACTATTCTCTTGGTTTTTGAAAACAAGGTTGGTCAATTTATTTTCACATAACATGTCTTTTGTACCTTATTTAGCTTTGATGAGCTTACTTTATGCACTTTGCTAGTGAAAACTTTGTAGTGCATGTTGTGTGGGAAAAATATTTATGGTTTTGATCACTTTGTCTTGATCTTGAAGTCACATGTCTTTAACTGTCGGACTTGAACCTTTTGAGAAAGGCATAAATAACCATCTCACCACTGTTCACTAGCCAATCATGAACACCTTAGTGCATATTGTAAGATTTTGTGCTCAGGAAAGTGTAGCACATGCACAAAAAGAACATAAGGTGTAGCCTCGGTTTAAATGATAAAATTAGTGTGTACATTATTGGACTTAAAGCTAAATAAAAAATTGCTAAAATTGGTGTGTACATTATCCCGGCTATTTTAATAAGTTTCTGAATAATTAAAATTTGTGTGTACAATATGAGGCAAAATCAAGAAACTTACATGATTGCAAGCTTATGATCTAGGAGATGTGGAAGTTATATGATGTAAATTTTTAGGTGATAGTATCTTTCAAATTCTATGTGATGAATTTTGTAGAATTTGTGCTTATTGCTTATTTATTTATTTTTTTCCCAACTTATTGCAACAAATCTTACATGAGTTCTAGACCTACGGTAGTAGAGAGTATATAATGTATCCCACATATATAATTATGGGAAATGCTAACGAATGCTCTTAGGGCATTAGTTAATAATCCATTTAAAGAAAGTTTTTATTGGAAAAGAAAAAAAAAAACATTTAATGTTTTGCCAATTTTTTTCATCTCCCATAAAAGTTGTGTCAAAACTTTTCTAAAATGAATTGTTAACTAATACCCTAAGGGCACTCGTTAGCATGACCCTATAATTATATATCATCCCCTAGAACTTGATGTGCATTAATCAATGCGAAAGATCAGGCCTTATCTTTTTTTTATTTTTTTTCTTTTTTCCCTTTTGATTACTATATAAGTGGAAGGATTTATACCATGATCCTTGATGTCTATTTCATGAATATGATAATGTGTATATCTGTCAAGTTTTAATTCACATTTGATTTCTAACATTTTTTTTTTTTTAGGAGGGTGACCCCATTTCAAGTTGAATTAAATTTTTTTTTTTAATTTAGCAGTATATATGATGCCATGTGGATCCTATATACGTTTGGATTTATAATAATATATCTTAACCATAAAATAGAAACATTTCAAATAGAGATGATACTTCTTCGAAAAAAAATCTACGTGGCAGATGTAATGCACTGTTGACACACTAAAAACTTACATGGCCATTAAAATAATAATAATGAATTTATTTGCATTTTTAAAAATGCCACATTAGCAATTTAATTTTTTTAAAAAGCTACATCAGATAAAAATTATAAAAAAATTTCTAACCTAATTATTTTTTTAAAAAAGAAAAGAAATTAGTTAAATTATTTTTTTCTTTTTTCTTTTTTTCTTTTTTTGGAAGAACATGAAGAACTTAGAACTATGTGTTCTTTATTTTCTTCCCCAACTAAGCTTGCCCAGAAAATTAAAAATTAAAAATTTATTTTTCTTTTCTTGCATTTTCTTAGCAACCAAATCCATAAAATAAAAGATATGCCCATAAAAATTTACAAAACAAAACACAGAGACATTCAACAGTTACACAAAGCCATTCAACAAGATTTTCTTATGCTTTGAAACCAAACACAAAAAGAAAACACAAAAACCAAACACAAAACTCAAACTGGACTACCTTAATATTCTCAAACCTTCCTTTCTCTCTTCCAAAACTCTGACAACTCTTTCTAACTCCATGGCCAGCCTCTCTACTCATCTCCACTACCGCCGGCATTAAAATTGACGGCGGTTTATCGCCTCACCACTTGTGACTGACCCACTCTCACGATTCATTCAAGTCTCTCTCTAACCACCTGTGACCGATCCACTCTCATGAATCGTTGTCTCTCTCTCCCAAATAGGCAAGTTTCTCTCTTTCATCTTTCTATCTCTTAGCTCAGTGGTGTAGATCTGGGTTTGTGGGTTGAGTTTGTGAGTTTTGCTAATCTGGGTTTGTGGATTTGTGGCGAATTGGTGCATTGATCTGTGGTAGATTTGTGGATTCATGGGTTTGTGAGATTTTTTTAATTGGGTGTGTGGGTTTATGGCAGATTGGTACATTGATTTGTGGCGGATTTATGGGTTATGATTCCAAAGGCTGGGTTTGAGAGAATGGTGGGATTTGGAGGATGGTGAAGATCAGTGGGCTTCCAAGTTGGATCTGATTTTGTGTTTCGATGGATTGGTGGGTTTCCAACTTGGAGATTGGTGTTGATTTTGTGAACAAAGAGGATGCAGGTCTTTTGATTTTAGTGGGTGTATGTTGGGTTAAAATTTCTGAATATGCAGATCTGTTTCTGGGTTTGATTATTGGTGTATGTTGATTTCTGGGTTTTCAATTTTGGTGGGAGTATGTTGATTTCTGGATTTTGGTTGGTGTATGTTGATTATTGTTTGATCTAAGTTTTGAATTTTGATTTGTTCGGTTATAAAGAAAGTACTGGAAAGGCAAAGAAAAGAAAAGACAAGAAAATAGGAATTAATTTACTAAAAACATGAAGAATATGAACTGTAAGAACACGAAGAACACAAAGATGATCTTCCAACAAAATAATGAAAAGAAAAGAAAATTTTATTTTAATTATTAATTATTATTTAAATAATTAAATAATAACCAAAATTTTATTTTATTTTAAAATAATTAAAGAAAAGAAAAAAGAATGATGTGGCTTTTTTAATATTAAAATGCTGATGTGGCATTATTTAAATGCAAATTAAAATTTATTATTATTATTTTAATGGACACATAGGCATTTTGAGTGCTAATAGTGCACTTCATCTGCCACATGGATATTTTCTGTTAGTGGGATGACGGTAGGGACTAAAACAGAATGCATTTTTCTAAATAAGGACTAAAAGCAGTGAAAATAAAAGATAGGGATCAAAGTGGGAATCGCATGAAAATGTAGGAACAAAAATGTGGTTTTTTCCATAAAAGAAATAGTTACAATAGTCTAAAATTATAAAACATTTGTAGTTCTAGACTTTCTATGCAACCTTAATAAACAACTCATTTACCTTCCTAGTGTTAGAACCCCTTTCCCTCTTCCCTGTTTGTTTCTAAAAAACAAAGAATAGGTAATTGTCCCACATTGCTTAAGAGAGTAAGTTGTGTTTAGTATAACTTGCCCCACCTTCCCTTAAAAGTTACCATAGCTTTTGAGTGGAGTTGTGTTGTGCCTTTATGTTAGAACCCCTTTCCCTCTCCCCTGTGTGTGTGTGTGTGTGTTTGTTTCTCAAAAAAAGAAAAAAAAAGAATAGGTAATTGTCCCACATTGCTTAAGAGAGTGTGTCGTGTGTAGTTTAACTTGCCCCACCCTCCCTTAAAAGTTACCATGGTTTTTGAGTGGAGTTGCAGTGTGCCTTTGTACTAGAACCCCTTTCCCTCTCCCCTCTGTGTGTGTGTGGTGCTCCAAAGAATTTTTTGTTTAGGATCAAGGGTAAAGGCTCACAAGATTTTCTATGTATGACTTACTTCTTCCTTTGATTTACTTTAAAAATATATATGATTTAATTATAACTTTAACATCGTATTTTTTACTTTGAAGAAGTAACTCAAGTGCTGCACAACTAAAAAAGGAAAAAAAGTTTGAAATTATCATTCTCGCCATAAAATTTTCCTTTCCAGAAGAATTTGTTAGGATGATAAGGTTCAATAAAATAAATAGGAAGAGACCTGCATAATTAATTATTTAATAGTCATGCTAGCAATCAATTGTTTAAATTCAAGTTTTTGTAGTTTAAAATAATACATAAAAGATGAGTTTAAGGATTGAATGGTAAATAACATCCAATTATCATGAAAATTGGTATGAATATTAAGAATATATAAAGCTTGTAATTTAAGGGTGAGATTTTTAAAATATGAATTTTATATCAAGTTATTCAAGTTACACCAAGTGTAACTTGAACCCAACGCATTGAAAGATAGGTTTCTAAACTAGATCAATACTAGAGCTCTCTTTTTGCAAAGTTCATCAAGAGATTAAGTGTTTAGATTAGGTTATTTTTCCTGTAATTTGAGTAGAATATATTTTAGGACATTCAATGTACTCTTGTGGTTTTGTCAACAGATTGTTAAATGGGGAGATTGTTCAGGTCATATTTTTGAGTATTGGCAAACATGTGATGAAATGCACTTTATATGTAATTGAGTCTTAGTATAAGTGTGTTTAAGGAATGTCCAAGTGGTATTATTTGAAAACACAAGACTGTACAAGAAATTGTTCAAGAAAACAAGACTTTGATACCTCTCTCTACCTGTTGATCTATCGAGAATAAATGAATCTCGATACTTAGCTCCACGCCTCTCAAACTATAGAGTTACGAGAAAACTTAACAGTAATTTCTATTTCAGCCTATAATAACTCGGTCCAACTTAGGATTCATGCACTAAGGTTCCTGAACATATAATTTGATTGAGAGAGAGAGAGAGAGAGAGGGGGATAGGCTTGCTTTTAATTCTAAGTCTTGCATTTGTTCCTTAAGATTTTGCCTCTAAAGTTCAAATTTTAAATTGTTTGATGACTGCACCAAACCAAATATATATGGATATGTTGCTTTTATAGTTGCAGCCTCTTCTATAGAAATAATGAGATATACCAATATTGGTGCAAGTCAAGATGGATCTTCGGCGTGGAATGAGAAAATTACATTTAAGGTAGAGTATCTAGACAAGGAGACCAATACAAACTTATTCTAAACATCATGGATAAGGACACATTCTTTGTTGATGACTTCATTGGGTAAGCCACGTGAGACATCATAACAACATGTCTCTTTGTTACATTTTATGTACTTAATTAAGATTGTCATCACTACAAAAAAAGCGAGCTTTAGCTGTATTTTTTTAAGCGGCATTTACAAAAACGCGGCTATAGACTGGTTTTGAGCCATGTTTGGCAAAAATGCAGCTACACCGACCACGTTTACCAAACATAGCCCAAAGATCAGCTCTATAGCTACATTTTTTTATGTTTGAGCTGCTTTTTATTGGTTTGGCTTAGACTGCATTTTAAAAGCGCAGCTATAGACGAATCCGATTTTTTTTTTCAAATTTTTTTTTAAATATGTCATAAAGTTGCATTTAAAAAATGCAGCCATAGACATACCTAGAGCTATGTTTTCTATAAATGCAGCTACAACTGTATACCTAAGCCATATCTTTCAACCGCGGCTACAGAATCAAACAATTTTTTTTTTTTTTTTTTAGAAAAAGGCCTAAACTACTCTATGATCTCTAACTCGATTTCTCACCTTCTCTCTCACAGTAGCCTCACTCTCTCCCTTTGACTCCTAAACCCTCACCTTCAACCCACCCCTCTCATTTTTGTGGTGATATATTGGCATTGCTATCATTGTAAAGGTGGAAAATTTTGTGATCCATAGCTCAACCCTTCCTACTCTCTTTCACTGCCGATCCTTATGCCTCTTGCACTGTTGATCAAGATCAATGTGCCACCACCAACAAAGCTTGTCCTGTCACCAATCTGCTAACTATTCAAGGTATATCTTTCTCAATGTTTCCTTCTCTTCTCTCTCACTCTGGTCTATGATGGTGGGGTTGATCTGAGTTTGTGACGGTTTGTGGTGTAGGTTAATCTAGGTTGTGTGGTGGTCTTTGATGTGGTTTGGTGGTATGGGTGTGGGGTTTTGATTTGTGTGGGAGTGGATTTTGGGTTGGTGGGTTGCGGTGGATTTGGGTCATGATGGGTTATGGTGGCATGGGGGTTTTGGTTGTGGAGGTGTAGTAATGGCATGGGGTCGTAGTTGTGGCTAGGTTTCGAAGGGTTTGGGTTGGATTTTTGGAATGGGTTTGATTTTGAGTGGGTTCTGATGGTGTTGCCGTGATGGTGTCTAATAGTTGCGAGATCGGTGTGGGTTTGGTGGTTGCTGATTTGGCGTGATTCTGGTTGTGAGATTGGTGTTGGGTTTTGGTGGCTGTGTCAGATCTTGGAGATGTGAATGCAGACAGCAACGATGAGAGTCATTCAAAATGTAGGTAGGTATTTTTCATCTAGTTGTTACTTCCTTCTCTTAGAGCATTTGCAGCAGTGTAGCTATATTGCTATATTGCTATATTTTAGCTACACTGCTGCTAAAATGATGCTCCAACAGTGGAGCTAAATCTAAAAATTTTAGCTCCATTGTTACAGTACACATCTATAGATAGATTTGCACTGTTCATGAGAGCTAAAAAAAAAAAAAAATTATATATTATTTTATCTACCGCGCGTGAATAAAATAATCCCACTTGCCTTTCTTTTTCATTCTTTTATCCGTGCCTCTCTCTCTCTCTCATTCACTCTCATCTCATCTCTGACTTTGAACTGAAGCTCATTATCTCTCTCAGTTCACTCTCTCAACTCCGGTTAGTCCGGTGATTAAACTCCGGTATCTCAACTCCGATATCTCAAATCACTCTCTCAACCAACCTAATTATTTTATTAAAAACCCATACCTTGCCTCTCTCTCTCTCTCTCTCTCTTTGTCTCAGTTACTCTAGTCACTCCATCTTTCAGCTATCATCTCATCTCTCAAAACTCTCTCAATGTTGTGCTCTTGCCGCTAGGTTGTGGTTGTGCTTCGGCCTTGTGGATCTAAGTGGCTTCCCTCACCTCCACTCTGCTGCTAGGTCGTGGTTGTGCTTCAGTGTGCGTTGGTATCGGGGTTGAGATCGGTGTGTGGTTTCACGTTTAGGTAGCTGGATTTAGGTTTGGTGGGTTTTGGCGTTTGGGTTGCTGGATTTCAGGGGTCACGGTGGAGATGGTGGTGGTGGTGGGTTGTATTGGCGTGGGTTTGATTTGTGATTTATGGGTCCGATTTGTGATTTGTGGCTGTGGGTTTGTTTTGTGGTGTGCTGTGGATTTGTTTTGTGGTGGCTGTGGGTTTGTTGGTGATGCTGTGTTGGTGCCTTGGTCGTGGTTGTGCCACATTTTTTTTTTTGTTTGGTTTGGGTTGAGGAAAAAATTGGAGATTTGGGTTTTTTTATTTTATTTTATTTTTTATTGTGATATTTATATTATTTTATTGTGTTGAAAGATAAAATAGATCCATTGCTACAACATGTCTGTAAGTAAAATAAATAAAGTAACTTTTGGTGGAGCTAGAAAGCTAAATTTTTAGCTCCACTGCTGTGGATGCTCTTACTTGTGCTCTTCTTTATCAAGATCTAGATGATAGCTGTTGAATTTATGTAAAAGAAGTTTACTTTTCTTGCAGCTTGGAGATTTTTATTCACAATATACATTATGTTATATCACACATCCCCCAACTTGAAGGCTCAAATGAAAAATCAGATTTCAAGATGTGGATCAGATCAGGTGATTGCTTGCTGGTTACTCTTGGAGCTTATCTTTTCAGTTTTCTTCCAATATATGGTGTCGTAACTCCTTTAGTTTGTATGTATATGTATTCATGACTAGTATGTATCAATCTCGTCTATCCTTTATATGGCCTTTATTCAGTTGCACCTACATGATTATTATCCGACATTAATGCTAACTGCCTGGCGAACATAGAAGATGGAAATACATAATTTTAATTACTGTACAACTTTTGTTATTTGGCCTCAATTAAGCTTTAATTTTGCTTGTTTCTTTACTGATTAAGATTCTTATCTAAAGGAGCTGATAGTAAAGAGCCCTCTGGGAATCCAAAGGCAGAAGATAAACAGCTCCATACTGAGAAGAACAAGAATAATGTAAATTGCTATTATTTTACTTGTGTAGGCTCTCTAATGTTTGTACTATTGGTTAAATTAGTTCTAATTGTTAATTTATAAACTACATTGCATTATTATGCTTAAATGGATAATGTCCACTGATATTCTTTCGTATATTTCTTTTTGATATTGTGTATTTGTGTTTAGGTGTTGTCTGCTGCCAAAATTGCCAAAAAGATGAAATTAAAATTTACAAAAGCATGGATTTCATTTCTTAGGTTACAGCTTCCACTTGATGTTGTAAAGTTGTGATTTACAACTATATTTTATGTTGGCATTATTACATGACAAAAAGTGTTGTAATTGCATTAATTTATTTTCTTGTATTTTGTGGGATTTTTTGTATTGGGTTTAGTATTAAGTTGGTGAAGAATCGAGCATAAAATGAAGCATCAGTGAATTTCGCAAGTGTCTCGCTAGAAGCTTACTCGCAAAATAGCTATGTCAGAAGCACATACTAGAAGCTGAAGAGTCATGCCAGTTTGGAGAATTTCACAAGTGTCTTGCGAGATACTTGCGAAACATTCTGCCTAGAGGATTTTTAAATGTGACTTTCTTACCATTTACCTATACTATATATACCCTCATTACTCACAAATTGTAAAGAGTCCATTTAGAGAGAAAAACCCTAAATAGGTTTTCTACAACACATACACACCCATCTTTTAGAGAGATAGCTACTTATCCTTAGTGAGAAATCATTCTAGCATTTTCTCCTTTCCTCTCTCATTGTCATACCTTGAGAAGAGATTTGTACCCAAACACAACCCACACTTATTCAGAGTGTAGAGAGTGTTTTGGAGCTTAGAAAGCTTTGGAGATTTGCCAAAAGAAGCTGGTGAGGCTTGGCGGATGCAATCGGGCGTATTGCAGGATTCGGAAAGCTGAACAAGACACAGTTTTGAGAAGCCTTATTGGAGTAGGAGCTTGGAAGACTTAGGTACATTGGGTAGATTAGGCTTGGAGGGTCTCTTGCTATTCGTGTATCCCAACTTATTGTCTAGTGGATCGATTTACTGCTTAGAGGGCGGAGGAGAGATTTTTCGCCGAGTTCTTCGGTTTCCTCTTCGATAACACATCACCGTATTATCTTGTTTTTGCATCTCTCTTTCCTTACTCTTGTACTTTACTTTTATTGTTTGTTTTCCATGTTTATGCACTAGAGTAGTATCGGTTGATTGCGCTTTATTTATTCTTGTTTCTGCACTTAGATAAGTTAGAATAAAATCAATCTAGCCGTAATTTTTAATTAGGGGTCTAAACAAACTCTTGTGCTCACACAATTTCGAGCTTTCAGATGTATACAAGGAGGTAAGCCTCAAAATTTTCATACTATGTTAGAAACAACATATTGTGCTCTTAAGCATAATATATTAAATGTCAAAATGTATGGAAATGAAGTTGTCTTACTTGTTACGGCTAGTCTTGAGGTTAGAATTAAAACAAATGCCCTGCCAATCAAACTTGGATCCTCAAATCCTAATAGGCTCTCTTGTCATTTTTGTAACTTTTTTCTTTTCCCCCTAATAATCTAAAAGCCAATATTTATTTTCGTACAACTTGTGATGGATATAATTTTCATTCTCACGCCAATTGCGTTTGAACCAAATGGTATCTTCTGCCCCCAAAAGTGGTGGAAGGTAAGGTAATGGTTTAAATCTCATATGGGTGCATGAGTTATGTTTATATATATAAAACAATAATTTATGAGTTGAGTTCTTGATTCTTAATATTAGCACCAATTTGATTGGTTTTTTGTAATTGCAGTCTCTCTCTCTCTCAGCATGTTTGTTATTTGTTTTTGCTGTTTTTTTAATCTTAAGGTGCTCCATTATCTGTCTAATCCCATAATGTTATGGTAAAATTTACATACTTCGTAGATTTCGTATTGTTTCATATTTTACATCTTGCGTCTTTTTCTCTTTTGAATGGTGAACTTGTGTCTAATTTACTCCCTGACAATGTGCAGTGATTTTTTGACGAGATCATATGACATTGGTGGTGTTGTCAGTGTCATGGCTCTTAGCAGTCTCTTCATCCTCATGACACAGTATGGTTTAGAGTACCCTAACTTTTATGAAAAGCTTTATGCTTTATTGGTCCCTTCTATCTTCATGGCAAAACATCGGGCAAAATTTTTCCAGGTAACTACATAGTTCATCTTTACGCTTTATGCTTTAGCGTTGGAATTTAGGCTCTTCTTGAGCAATTTCTTATTTTCTAAGTAAATGCAATGCATTTTCTGTAGCTTCTTGATTCTTGCTTAAAGTCTACACTTCTCCCGGCATATTTGGCAGCTGCTTTTGCTAAGAAATTGAGTCGGCTGTCGCTTTCAGTTCCTGCTTCAGGAGCATTGGTTATTATAGCTCTGATTCACAACCTTTTACGAAGACGTCCTTCAATCAACTGTTTGGTGCACCGGGTAGCAATACAATCTTACTATTTACTATAAATTATATTTCTTTGGTTCAATTTCCCCATGATCCATTTGACTTTTGTGCAAGTGGGGTTCACTGGGTTTATTATTATAATATTATGAGTGGGATTGTAGGTAGATTCTATATTGTGCATTGCATAAATTGCATCTCCTTTGCTTGTTTCTTGAAACTTTTTCTCTGTTTGTTGCCTAATGCAGAATAACATTACATAAAAATTGGAGTTAAATAGGTTGGTTTCCACATGGTAAATAACAGTGTTATATAGGCTTTATAATTGTGGTATGGAGGAAAATATGCTGGGTTTTAGAATATCAAGGTTTTCTACGTAGTATAATAATGATAAAGTTGCCACCAGATTGTGTGATTGGTAGTACAAGAAAATTTAGAGGTGCAGCACATACTTCAATGATACAATTAGACCAAGTCATATTATTGGCCCCCACTATGTTTTTGCAATTATTAATTGAAGACTTGGCATAGGTGTTTGCAGCTCCATGATGCATTTTGCTGCTAAAGTTCTAGCTTTTGTCCATGAAGTTGACAAGAGTTGCTAAAATTTATGTTAGTTATGAAAAATACGCTTTGGCATCAACAGTAAAAGGATCAAATTTAATGTACGAAATGAAATATATGGATGATTGGGAGTCAAACAGAGGAAAGAGTGAGAGTTACTCTTTTAGCAGGAGTTTTGGACACTTTGCATTATGCTGCATATGAAGCTTTATCTGCTTACTATTTTGAACTATGAATGGAAATGGCAAACTTTTCCTTGGAGTCCTATTATGTTCTGGTTGTGTGTTCAGTAATTAATAGCTGTCAGTTTAGTCACACTAGATTGGTTGGTTTCCAGTATGTTCAATCGAATGAAGAAAAAGCACATAAGGTTCACCAAATTAGATTTGGTCACACAGATTTTTACTTTCTAAACTTTGGTGAATGAATGGTTTTGACCCTGTTTCCACTAATTCTTTAAATATCATAATTTTAAGTTCAACTAATAACTCTTTCCAATGGTTTAAATATATATATATTTATTTTTTTTACCTTTCATGCATTCTGTAAGAAGGGCTAAATTAGAAGTTTGTGGAGGAAGTTCAAGAGGAAACCGCAAAAGAAACATATGCAGATATGTCCAGCAGGAAACTAGGCATTGATCATTTTGACAATGAGGAAAGTAATCCTATAAAGTCCAAGGCCATGAGTAAGTATCTTCTTGAATCTTTTTCTATTCCTCTCTCATGTTGGCTAATTTACTGCCCTTAGCCAACCCAAAGTAGTTGTGAAATGCATTATTATGAGTTTATCCATCACATCACTCTGCATGCACTTTTGTTTTCTATTATCTTACTTACCCATTGATGAAGAATACAGAGTTTGAGTGCTTTTAGATTGGAACAAATTAACTATGATGCTCCCAATTATTGCATAGGTTGAATTTTATTAGGCTTAGTTGCACACTCTTATGTTTTGGAAAACTTGTAGAGCCATTAAACTGGGATGAAAAGGGATCGTATGTATTTGGACTTTTATTTTCACATTTAAGATGTTTTGGTTCAACATTATAATACAACTGACCTCTATGGTTTATGTTGTTAAGCTTTGAGGCTGGATTGATCTTCTTGATGCAACTAGGCTCACTAAGTAAAACCACTCAAAAGTGTAGTTCATGACATATGTACCTTTTTGTTTGTTTGGCTTGGAAGCCTAAAATCTCTTTTTTTCTTCTTCAGTTCCTTAGTACTGTCAGGTTTGATGACCTTCCAAGCCACTCTCTCTCTCTCTCTCTCTCTCTCTCTAAATTATTTTGAGATGTCGTTTGATTGTAATATAAGTTGCATGATATAACAAAAATTAGAATTTAATATACAGTTTCACAGTGAATATTCAACTAAAAAGAAAAACACACAAAAAGACTTGAAATTCTTTATAAGGCAGATTTTGCACTAGTGTTTTTTTTTTTTTTTGCTAAATGATTTGCACTAGTTAATAGATCACATGATGTCAATCACACTGGGAATACAAAACAACGTTGACCCAGAAGCAGGATCAAATATCGACGTTTGATGGCACTTGGAGTTCTAGCACATGTTTTTAAGTAGCACATCAAATTGACCACCAAGAAGTTGAATCTTTGCTTTGAAAATTTGTTTGAAATGCATGTGGCTTTTAACAACCCCATGTTCATTTACGGTGTTTCTCTCCCTTCTTGCCCGTCTTGGGCCTTGGCAGCTGGATTAATAGATTTGAAAGACATGTTATAAATTCTAAATTCGAAAATCCCATTCACCACATTATCAACTCATAGGGTTTTAAAAATGTTTCATAGGTATGAAGTAGAATAGTTTAACTAAAAGTTGAGACACTACTTCATTTTTTTTTTTTTTTAATAAAAAGTGTTTGGTTAATAGGTATATTCTTAGAACATTAGTTAAATAAAAGAAAATATCAATACTACTTTTATGAGAAATATAAAAAGTTGTCAAAAAAAAATTTTTTTTTCTCATAAAAAGTTTCTAACTAAATTTGTTATTTTTTCCTTTGTAAAAATATATATAGTATCTATGATGTATAACTATTAAAAACAAAAGGGTTATGTTTCTAAAAATGGTTCCTAAACCAATGCTGACATAAGACAACCACACTATTTCAATGGAGCAATTAAACAGCAATAGAACAAAGGATAAACCCTAGGAGTCAGCATCTAAGGGTTTCTTGGAGTCAGCACCAAGCAAAACTGGAGTCAACATCGGTGTAAAAGAAACACACATTTTTAATAATTCTCAAAAGCTGTCTTATAATAATCAGAAAAACTGCTTAAATAGCTAACAATAAAATGCATAAAGAAACCCTAATTATTAAATGTTCGGGCTTGCTTAATCTCAAGCTTAATAACTAACAGGCTCCATCCATAAGGCCACAGGTTGGATCGTCATCTTTTTGCTTCTCCTCCCATACATATGTATAATTGGCTTGTGTCCGCACCAACTACCCCTGGGTGAGAAGAACTCAACCTCATCGAGTGGAAATCTGAAGAGCTCTAATAGTACTCCAGCAAGTCAGGATCTAGTTGATGTAGTTCATCTCGAGTAATCCATGTGCAATCATAATCTGGTCACCTTCGCCATCGAACTAGGAAATGGTAAACTCCTCCATCCCTAGTAGAAACAATCTGCTCATCTAAAATAGCATCAATAGATTCTTTATGTGCATAGGACAGATTTAAGGGTAAAGGGGTAGGAATAGGGGCATCATTAGGATCAGGTAAAGGCTCATCAAAAGGGGTATCAGGAATAGTTGTGGGGCTTTTATAAGCAACTAGATCCTTAATATTAAAAGAGGAGCTAATACCATAATCATAAGGAAGGTCAATGACATATGCATTTAGGCCTATTCGTTTCAATACCTTGAATGGTCCGGTACTACGAGCTTGCAATTTCTTAACGGTCCCAAAGGGAAACTGTTGAGGTCGAATCTGAATCATGACATAATCCCTACCTGAAACTCTACATGACGCCAATGAGTGTTAGAATGAATTTTATATTGAGAATTACTTACCTAAATATTTTTTTTGCGAATCTCATTATGCAAATCATGAATATGTCGTGCAACAAATACTTTAGCAGATTCAGAAATCCTAACATATGGGGACATGGGCAAAAGATCTAAGGGCTTCCTAGGTGTACATCCATGCACAACCTCAAAAGGACTAGTGCCTATAGACTTATTGATAGAGCTATTATATGTAAGTTGGGCTGTAGGAAGAATTGAATCCCAATTCCAATTGACTTCACACACTAGACACCGAAGGAGGTTGCCTAGACTACGATTAACCAACTTAGTTTGACCATCAGTTTGAGGATGAAATGCCGTGGAAAATTTCAATTTGGTGCCTACTAAATGCCACAAAGTCTTCCAAAAATAACTCATGAAGCGAACATCCCTATTAGACAATATGGTTTTGGGAAGACCATAAAATTTGACAATCTCATCAAAGTAGAGCTTTGCAATCTTAGAAGCATCAGAAGTCTTAGAACATGGTAGGAAATGAGCCATCTTAGAGAAGTGATCAACAACTAATAGAATAGAATCATGCTTCCTAAAGGTGCAGGGCAAACCTGACACAAAGTCCATACTCACATCCTGCCACGAGCGATATGGCACAGGTAGAGGCGTGTACAGGCCAGTGTTTTGCTTGCAATGTTTGGCTAGTTGACATGTACAACACTAACCAACTATCTTGGCAATGCCCCTCTTATGACTAGGCCAATAGAATTGACATTCCACTTCCTCAATTGTTTTGTCTCAGCCAAAATGACCTGCAAGGCCTCTTGCATGTATCTCCCAAACTAGGAAATCTCTCATTGAAAACCAAGGGATACGTAACTTGTTGGCTTTGAACAAGTAACCATCTTGAAGGGTATAATCATCCAGGATTGGCCGTGGGGCATTACTTAGGCTAGTGTAGAGCTCCCCAAAATCTGGGCATGACTCATAGTCATCCTTAAGTCGTTCAAACCCAGTAACTTTAACACTCATGATGGATAGCAAAGACACCATTCCACTTAGTGCTTCAGCAGCCTTATTCTTAACTCCCGCCTATGTTTCACCACAAAGTAGTAGCGTTGTAGGAATTAAACCCAACTATTGTGCCTAAAATTTAGCTTCTTCTAGGAATGGAGATAGTGCAAAGCTTCATGATCAGAGTAAATAACAAATTCTTGAGACAACAGGTAATGGCGCCAAAGCCAAATAGCTCAAATAATTGCATAAAATTCTTTGTCATATGTGGAGTACTTTTTCTTAGCATCATTCAATTTCTCACTAAAATAAGCAATTGGGTGGCACTCTTGACTAAGTGCTCCCCCTATACCAATACCTGAGGCATCACATTCCACTTTAAAAGCCTAGGTAAAATCAGGGAGACACATGACAAGTGCCTCAGTCATCTTTTGTTTTATCTCATTGAAAGCCTTAGCAATAGCTTTAGTCCAAACAAACTCCCCTTGTAGGCTTTGAACAAGTAACCATCTTGAGGGTATAATCATCTAGGATTGGTCGTGGGGCATTACTTAGGCTAGTGTAGAGCTCCCCAAAATTTGGGCATGACTCATAGTCATCCTTAAGTCGTTCAAACCCAGTAACCTTAACACTGATGACAGATAGCAAAGACACCATTCCACTTAGTGCATTAGCAACCTTATTCTTAACTCCCACCCTATGTTTCACCACAAAGTAGTAGCGTTGCAGAAATTAAACCCAACTATTGAGCCCAAAATTCAGCTTCTTTTGGGAAAGGAGATAGCGCAAAGCTTCATGATTAGAGTAGATAACAAATTCTCGAGACAACAGGTAATTGCGCCAATGCCGAAGAGCTCAAATAATGGCAAAAAATTCTTTGTCATATGTGGAGTACTTTTTCTTAGCATTATTCAATTTCTCACTAAAATAAGCAATTGGGTGGCGCTCTTGACTAAGTACTCCCCCTATACCAATACCTGAGGCATCACATTCCACTTCAAAAGCCTAAGTAAAATTAGGGAGACACATGACAGGTGCCTCAGTCATCTTTTGTTTTACCTCATTGAAAGCCTTAGCAGCAACTTTAGTCCAAACAAACTCCCCTTGTTTCATACAATCAGTGATGGAGGACATAATGGTACTAAACCCCTAGATGAATCGGCGATAAAAGGAAGCGAGCCCATGAAAGCTTCGAATTTCATGGATATTTTTAGGCTCGGGCCAATCCATAATCGCTTGAACCTTTTGGGGGTCGGCAGAAACTCCCTCAGAGGACACTATGAAACCTAGAAAGATGACTTTATCGGTGAAGAAAGAGCATTTCTTGAGGTTGCCATATAAACTCTCCTTCCTAAGGGTAGTACAAACTTGAGTTAGGTGGTCTAAGTGTTGCTCCCTAGACTTACTATATATGAGGATGTCATCAAAGTACACAACCAAGAATTTCCCCATAAAAGGCTTAAGCACTTGAGTCATCACTCTCATAAAGGTACGAGGAGCATTGGACAATCCAAAAGGCATGACCATTCACTCATATAAACCATCCTTCGTCTTGAAGGCAGTTTTCCACTCATCATTACAACAAACCCTAATTTGATGATAGCCGCTTTTGAAGTCTATCTTGGAGAAGATCGTTGCTCCAACCATCATATCCAACATGTCATCCAACCGAGGGATAGGAAAACAATATTTCACGGTGAACTTATTGATGGCACGACTATCAACACACATCTCCAAGTTCCATCTTTCACGAACAAAACCTTTTCCAAGTAGTTCTTATACTTGCCTTTTCAACTTGGCATGCTCTGTAGTGCTCATCCTATAGTGAGGCAAGGTAGGTAGGGTCTTTTCGGGCACAAAATCTATGGCGTGTTGTATGTCACACATGGGCAGTAAATGATTAGGGAGTTCCTTAGGAAAAACATCCTTAAATTCTTGGAGCACTGACTTCACTTCTTTAGGTTGCTCCTCATGGGTCTCTCCATAAAGTTTCCTGGCAACTAAGACAAGCACAATGGATTCTTGAACTGCTACTCTTTCAAATGCCTTTGGGCTTATGATGTTTAGGCCTTTCATCTTTGGTGCTTTTGTCTTCTTGCTCACGTCGATTGGCTTAGGTTTCAAGAGCACAATGTTCTTACCTTCAAACATAAATGAGCAAGAATTGGATCACCCATGAAGGGTGACATCCAAATCATAAAGCCAAGGTCTACCTAAGATAATATGCCTTGCATCCATGGGAATTACGTCACACTATATTTCAACCTTGTAGGTGAGGAATTGAAGTGGAATAACACATCTTTCTTTTATGGCTATGGAGGAAGTATCCACCCAAGATACTTTATATAGGTTAGGGTGTGGAATCAATTTCAAACCTAGGCAGGAAACAACGTTAGAGGACACCGCATTAATGCAACTCCCACTATCTATAATAACCTTGCAAGTTTTGTCTCCACACTTAGTGTAAGTTTGGAAGATGGCACTCCTTTGCCAATCATCAGTGTCTCTCTGCTTTGCCAAAGCACACCTTACCACATTCACTCTAGGGACAACACAGTCCTTGAAGTCATCAACTTGGGGAGTGATGGCTCTAATGCATGTGAGGTAGCTAAGATCATCTTCTACCTTTTCATCATCCTTTTGAATGACAAGGGTCCTAGAAGGACATCAAGCTGTGATGTGTCCAACCTTATTGCATTTGAAGCATTGGAGGCGAGAGCCTAATCTTCAAGGCTCATTGACCACACCTTTGCCCTTGTCCTCTTTTTCTATTGGGGTGTTATTGGGGGTAACCTTAGGGGGTAAGGCAAGTCTAGATTTGCTACCCAAAGTTTGAAGGTTGGTGGGAACACTCCAGAGCTCAGAACGTCGCCAAAAGATAGATTTGGATGCTAATTCACAATTCCTAGCAAGATGCTTCTCCTAAGGTAGTGACTCCTCGGATAATAATCTCGCCTAATAGGTTAGCATTTAAACCTTTCTTGAACCTATTGAGTGTGACAACGTCTTCCTCGACTATTCGAATTCACTTCTTGAACTCTTTGAACTTCTTTATATATTTAGCCACAGGAGCAATGCCTTGCTTTAGGCGATCTCATTCCTCAAGGAGGGAGCTCTTATAAGCTGGAGGAAGATAATTCCTCAACAATGCATCCTTCATCTCAAGCCAATCAGTAATGGGGGGCTTATGTAGTCGCCTAAGGGTTTCCTCAAGGTTCTCCCAGAAAAGGTTAGCTCTACTAATTAATTTCATCCTGGCATACCTCACTTTCTTATTCTTAGCCTAATTGTAATAGTCAAAGAATTTCTCTATTTGATGTAACCAATCAGTGAAAACCCATGGGTCTAGGCAGCCATCAATGGTGGGTGCTTCTATCTTTTCCTTGGACATCCTATCATCATAATCCTTAGGGCCATTGTGATTATAGTGATCATGTTCAAAGTTTGGAGCCCTATTAAAGTAACCGTGGTTATTTTGCCTAAGCATGTTATCTCCTTCATGGTTAATGGTCTCTCTTTGAGATGCTTCAATTCATTCTACCCAATCCAATAAATTATGGACACTTTTTACTAGGCTTTCTATGGTTTGCTCTAAAGAGGACCTAGGCTTGGAAGTGGATTGATGTTCAAGCTTTTACATGATGCGACCACTATGTAGATGCATGCAACACTATATTTATGAATGCAGTTGAGATTCCCAAAAATTCAAGTAACCAATTCTCAATTTAAATTAAGGCCAAACAAGAGTGCATGTAGAGACTAGATAAATGAATCAAAGGAATAAATTGCAGTCAAGTAGTGACAGTGTTCACAATATTGAGAGATAGCCCAAATAAAAGTCAAATTCCAATAAGCTCCACAATTAATAATGAGAATAAGATATTTCAAAAAAATTGGTTTTTTTTTTTTTTTTTTTTTTTTTTTTTTTTTTTTTTTTGTGAATTTTAGAATGGGTATTGAAAGAAAGAACAAATAATAGAACAGCTAACTTGAGCACAAAATGGGTAGACCAATGGAGTATGGTAGGATATGCATATAAAAAATATAAAGATAATATTTTTTAATGAGACAAATTGAATCCACCAAAAGAGAGTAAGAATTGTACCCTTGTCAGTGGCCAACTTACTGCACTATAGTCACGGGCGTGGCTTCTTAAGTGAGTGGGTCTATTTGGACAAAATGGATTTGTGGGTAAGCAACTTAAGGGCCCAACAAGTGCAATGGGCTATCACAACAACAACACTTTATTTCTTTTCCTTTTGAAATTTTTTTTAAATGAAAATAACAAAATACAAAGTCAAACACAATAAACTAAGAGAACGGAAACTCAAAATTGACTAACAAAACTCCAAATAATTTAAATTGGAAATAGAGGTTGTCTCTACGATGAGGGTCTTCGGCCGGCATTGGCGACCGACGCCTGGTGGCGGCTCGAAGGAGGCATGGACAGCGATAGCACGAAACATGGAAGACCATTGGTCGCTTGTCTTGGGTTTCAACAGAAACAGTGACTCATCAATCTCAACAACGGTTTATTTATTTATTTTTTTTTTTTTTTGTGGGTTGTGGGTTCTGTGATCAGAGGCGGGCACAAATGTTGGTCACCAGCTTGGGAGGCGACGCTAGCTTCTCTGTTGGCTTGGGAGTGAAAAACTCATGTGGGGCTTGAGGGGATATACAGATTGCAAGGGCTGGTTTGGGCTTGTTCAAGATCTCATAGGGCAAAAACTTGAAAGGTACCGTCATATTTGGCTGGCTTGCTCTTTTGATGATTTTGCTTTCAAGTGGTTGCCTACGGTTGTGTTGTATGGATCGGAACCTGGCTCTGATACCAAAATTGACATAGGACAACCACACTATTTCAATCAAGCAATTAAACAACAATAGAATAAAGGATAAACCCTAGGAGTCAGCACTAGTGTAAAAGAAACACATGTTTTTAATAATTCTCAAAAACTGTTTTACAATAATCAGAAAAAGTGCTTAAATAGCTAACAATAAAATGTATAAAGAAACCCTAATTATTAAATGCTTAGGCTTGCTTAATCTCAAGCCCAATAACTAACAGGCTTCATCCATAAGGCCCCAGGTTGGGCTGTCTTCTTTTTGCTTCTCCTCCCATACATGTGTATAATTGGGGGCTTATAGCTTGTGTCCGCACCAAATGCTCTTAGGGCATTTGTTAACATTTCCCTTATTATAATTAAATTATTATATAAGTTTGAGATATAATTCATATTAAAGAGGGGTCAGATTAACGAATAATTTTAGAAAAAATTTTAATATCACTTTTACGGGAAATATAAAAATTTGTTAAAAAATCTTTTTTTTTTTTCTCATCAAATATTGATACTTGCTAATTTCATAGCAACGCTATAGACACACAAAAAAAAAAAAAAAAAAATCACAATAGTTGAGTGGACAAGCATTTATTGGTTTTTATCTAGACCTATTACTAACATCATGTATCACCTACCACTAATGATTTGCCACATCAGTTAGGTATGAAATTTTTTGCATCTACAGACTTTCTCATAATTTTATGGATGAAACTTCATCTCAAAAGACCTCATTTTGATGCCTTGTATGAATAGTCAAGAGATTTGTAACTTAAATTGTTCTTATTTATTGGTCCTTTTAACAGAGACATTTAAGGCGATAATCCTAAGTGGGACCTTTATATTTAAATATCAATTAAAAAAATTATTTAATACTAACGAAATAACCAATCTTAATTTGATGAATTAGAAATTTTATGAATTAATACTAACCAAACTAATTGTTTGTTTGGATTGAGGGGGGAGGGAGGCGGAGTGGAGGAGAGTAAAGCAGAGTTAGCTGAAAATAGGCTAAACTAACTCTACTCTACTCCCCCTCCCTCCCCCTCAATCCAAATGGACCATAAAGTTAATTTCATATTTTTTTTAAAAGAAAACTTTAATTTCATATAGAGATAGAGATTGTTTGATGTGTAGCCATATGAAAGATTAGGTAAGTAATGTTGACAATATGTCGTGTAGAATGTTGTCTGACAACAATTACAACATTAAAACAATTTTTTTCCCAAAATAGTTTGGTTTTCAACTGGGTTTAGTTTTTGTTGGTATAATATTTTGGAGACCTTTTTGGAGGTGAGATAAAAATCAAGGCTAAAATGTAAATTGCACAATCTAAGTTTGACTGAAATTTATTTCAATAATTTTGTTAAAAACAAGATAGGTCTTGGCGCATATGCTTAGTTACAAGTCCCTCAACCAAATTATAATCAATGACAAGTTTCCCATTTCGGCTACCGATGAGCTATAGCGTGAAAGACAGGTAATTTATTTTAATTATTACATTTTCAAAGTTTTTGTTTTTCAATTTTTATTATTTTTTATATTTACATTGTGATGAATTGCTCTTGGTTGATTGTGGTTCATTTTTTGTTGAACTGTAAGAGGAAGAGTCATGGTCTAAGTCCAAATGTAAGTGATTCTAAGCTAATTTTTTTTTTAGTTTGAATTTGTATTTGTTTCTGGTTTGATTGATTTTAGTATATGTGTGTGTGTGTTTTACTCAAACCCTTTGAGTTGTAGTGTAATGAATTTGCAGAAATACTATTGCTTGTGTATATTAAACCCTCTGAATTGTAGAGTAATGGATTTGCAAAAATAGTACTGGGTGTTGACTCTTTGTGTGTGCGTGGACATTTGTTAATTGAACCCTTCTGAATCATAGATTAATGGGTTTGCAAAATTAATATTAGGTGTGCCTGCATGCATGTGTGTATGTTTATTGAACCCTATGAATTGTAGACTAATGGGTTTGCAAAATTCATTTGGCTCAATGTTTGTACTTTGTATGCATGTGTTAATTAAACTGTCTGAATTGTAGAGTAATGGGTTTGCAGACTTAATATTGTGTATTTGTATGTGTGTGTGTTAATTGAACCCTTTGAATTGTAGAGTAATCAATTTACAGAATCAATATTGGGTGGTTGTACTCTGAGGCAGTGTACATGTGTGTGTCAGTGTGTATGCATGTTAATTGAACCCTCTAAATTCTAGACAAATTGGTTTGTAGAATTAATATTGGGTGTCTTTTATGTTGAAATTATTGGCTTTGCTGAAGTGTGGACCAGTGGGTGTGAAAAATTGATGTGATTCATTGATTTTGTTGCAGCAAAAGGTCCTCTAGTGCAGAGGAAGCCTTTGAAACATAGGGATTATGAAGTGGACTGTAAAGTTGTGATTTACAAATATGTATATTGTTGGCTTCTATTCCTTGTCAAATTTGATTGTAATTGTAGGGGCCTTTTTTGGTAGGATTGGGCTGCCTCCTGCGTTAATGGGCTGGGCTGCCTCCTGCGATGATAGGCCCTAGTATTTCTAAGTAAGGGAGCTGGGGCCGGTCCGATTGTAACTCAACTTGGGCCGGTTTGTGCACAAACTTATGCCATGTCTGCCAGGAGCAAATTTACGGCAAGCAGAACTGTAGCAGACAAGTTATGGCAAACAGATATAATAATAACTAAGACAGAGCACTTTGACTTATTTTAATAAACGAGTAGGTATTCCCTGCTACTAAAGCATGATTACAATCACAATGATATCAATCACAGAGAAAAAATGAAGAGAATAATACTGGCTAATTTAAATGGGCATAAATTAAGTTTTCTTTTAAAACTGTCTGCCGCAGCAAGGCCAAAGAGGAAAGAACACCTCTTCTCAACGCAAATAACCCCCCAGGAAAAGGATCCTGTCATGGGGATTAATGGCTTTGAGGGAGTCGGACCTGAATGGTTGCTGTTCCAAAAGAAAGATGGTCCTTGTTTACGTTTTTTGAAGGAGATAGGATTTGAAGGGGGAGAGAGAGAAACTGATCTATAGGTGCATGCCCTCTTTGAAATAGCTCCCATTTTTCTCAGTTTTCCTTTCTTTTCTTTCTATTTTCTTTCTTATCTTTTTTCTTTTGGCTCTTGCTCTGTTTCTTTCTTTCCCTCCGAAAATGTGCTCTGTTTTCGATCTCCATTTACAGGGCACGGCAAGGGCCTTTTTATAACGCCTACCATGGCTAGTATTTTACGGTCTTGCCCCTTAACCGCCTTTGTCTGGTCTAGGTGTACTTGCTAACCACACTATGCGACACCCACCCTCGCCAGACAGAGGCGGACTTGTTTTATTCCTTTGTATGTCGTAGCATTTCTTCCTGCCACGACATTAATGCCTTCTCTCTCCACTCTCAGAGCATGCACCCAACGGTTCCCTCTCAAATTGCCTCTTTTGGGTGGTCTATCATCCCAGCAGGACGTACCTCCCAAAAGAGGCTTAGGCAAGAGCCGTGAATAGATCTTTTCCCCTTTCCCCACCACCAAACCACACCCCCCTTTACCTCTTACCTCTGGCCCATGGCCCCACCATGTCCTATATTGGCTGGGTACAGGCTGGTGGCGCCTAGGCCTTGCACGTGCTTCCCTTTCAAATTTGTTCAAGAGTCTGCCTGTTGCTCATGTGTTTGCCGCAACCTAGAGACTCTCCGTCTGCGTTTCCTGGCCTTTCATTTCTTTGGCCCACTTTTGGTTTTCTTCACTGCCTGCCATGTTGAATTGTTATTCCTGCCGTAATGACTTAATCCTGCTGGATCCCTTTTTGGGCCAGCCATTTATCCCTTTTCTCAGTAGCCTGTCACGGGCATTGTTTTGCGTTTACTCATGGGCCCCTATGTCCCTTTGGGCTTCCTTTTGGGCATCCACGGCCCGATTGCTTTCTTTGGGCTTCCTCGACCTGTTTGCTAATTCCACACTCCCATGGGCTTTTTACTAACTTCGTTGGGCTTCCCCGGCCCAATAACCTTATCCTTATCTTTGGGGTTCATAAGCCTGCCATAAACCCCTTACTCTCTTAGTTTACACTGCCTTGGGCCTGTGGCGACCCTTTCTCACTTTTCTAACTCATACTCTGCCCATGGGATGCTATTTCTTTCTTTCCTGGCTTCTTTGAGCCCGCTTGCCTTTTCAAGACCCATGTATATATTTGTTGGGCCAGTGACCCATTATTCCTGCCGCTTGGGCCTAACGAGTTTTTTTGCTTTTTATCTTGTCAATTCTTTGTGACCCTCATCATTGGGCTCTTCCGTCTGCTGGGCTTCCACAAATGGCCCTCAACAGTAATTTTATTCAATCTTATGTACCCTGTATTTGTTGTGGGAATTTATTGTAAAGGTTGTGTGATAGTGAGAGAGAGTGTGAAGACTCAAGCAATTGAAGCCAGGATGGTTTTCGCTGGTATCTCACGACTAAGCATCTCACGATGGAAGCATGGGTCTTGCACATGATTGGAATGCGAAGAGTTAGTATAGATGGAGACAGTTGTGTTTCGCAAGTAGCTCGCAGGTAAGGACTTCACACGAGACACTCGCGAAACTTTCTGTTCTGCCAGACTGTATTATCTGATACACACTTTTTGAACCCACACTATAGATACCCTCATTACCCACAAATGTAAAGGAGAGCTTCTGAGAGAAAACCCTAGCCAAAACACTTGAGAGTTAGAAATTGTTATACCAATAATTCTCTACACATTTGTTTGTGGAATTTCCTCATCTCCTACCTCCTTTTCCATACTGTTGAGAGGTTGATAGCACAAACAATTACCACACCCTTGAGAGTGTCAAGTGAGGTTTTGGTGTTGCTGGGAAGCATTGGAAGAAGCCAAGGATGGCAGATGCAACATGGAGCTTGTTGTGGGATCCGAAGTGCTAAACAAGACACAATTCGGAGAAGCCTTGTTGGAGTATGAGCTTGGAGGGCTTAGGTACAGAGGGTAGATTAGGCTTGGAGGGTCTTTTGCTCACCCATGTATCCCAACTGATTGTCTAGTAGATCAATTACTCCTTGGAGGGCGGCGAAGAGGTTTTTTCGCTGAGTTCTTTGGTTTCCTCTTCAATAACACGTCTCAGTTTTATCTATGTTTGCATCTCTCTTCCCTACTCTTGTTCATTTCATTTTATTGCTGTGTTGCTTTAAATATGGATTAGAGTAGCTCTCTTGCTTGTGTGCTTGTGTTTACACTATTCTGCACTTAGTATTAAGTTAGTGTAAAATCAACCAAGCCGTAACTTTGATTTAGGGTCTAAACAAGCTCTTGTGTTTTCACACATTTCGAGCTTTCAATTGGTATCAGAGTGGTCACACTTGCTGTGGTTTAAATACCTGAATGTGATCCTAGACCCTTTTGGTTTGCCATGGAAAGTGATATGGTAAAGGCCAACATGAAGCATAGTAAAGGCGTTTGTGAAAATGACTCTATGAGCATTGTTGAAGTTCGTTCTAGTAATGAATTTTTAGAGTTATTCAAACCAAAGAAACATGCTAGAATCTTTATACACATGCTGAAATCACTAGTTCATAGGAATCATGATATTCATAATAGCTTGTGTGAGTCAAATTCCTTAATTGACAAATATAAGAAAAGGAATAGACGTTTGTGTGACAAACTAGATTTTCTGAAAAGAAAGATTCACTCATCTATGAATGAAGTAAAGAAAGATGAGTCCTGCTTTGATGGTCAAGAATGCCTATCTCATGCTTGTCTTTTTGTTCATACTGCATTGAAAGTATTTAATTCATGTTTGTGGTATCTTGACAGCGGTTGTTCAAGACATATGACTAGAGATAAATCTTTCTTCAAAACCCTTAAAGAGAAGAAGGATGGCTTTGTGACATTTGGAGATGGTAGTCACTCACAAGTTCTTGGAAAGGGAACTGTGGATATTCCAAGACCTGCCTTTGTTAACTGATGTGTTGTACATTAAGGGATTGAAAGTGAACGTGCTGAGTATCACCCAGATTTGTGATGAAGACTTCTTAGTCCAATTTTCAAAGAGAGGATGTCTAATCCTAAATGAAGAAGGTGTTCAGGTTTTGAAGGGACTTAGGACCACCAACAATTGTTATGGGGTCATTCCCAAACCAAGCATAGCATGTCAAAGTGCTCGAGTGAATCTTTTGGAGTTGTGGCATCAAAGACTTGGACATGCTAATTATAAACAAGTGGCAAAAGTCTCAAAGCTTGAAGCTGTGATTGGTTTACCAAAGTTTGGAAAAATTGAGAAGAACTTTTGTGGTTCATGTCAATTGGGAAAACAAACAAAGTCAAGCCATCCGAAAGTAAATGTGGTTGCTACTTCTCACCGTTTGGAGTTATTACATGTGGATCTAATGGGTCCAACAAGAACAGAAAGCATGGGTGGAAAGCGCTATATTATGGTGGTTGTTGACGATTTCTCAAGATATTCTTGGGTGGAATTTCTTAGAAAGAAGTCAGAAGCATTTGACAAGATGGAAAGGCTATGCAAGAGACTGCAGAATGAGAAGGGAGTTCCCATAGTTAAAATTAAAAGTGATCATGGGAAGGAATTTGAAAATGCAAAGTTTGAAGCATTCTGCAATGAACACGGCATCAAGAAGGAATTTTCAGCTCCAAAAACTCCACAACATAATGGATTGGTTGAAAGAAAGAACCGGGTGATTCAAGAAATGGCAAGAGTAATGTTACCAAACAAAAGCATTCCATAGAAGTTTTGGGCTGAAGCAGTGAATACTTCGTGTCACATTGGGAATAGGATTTACTTCCTGGCAGGAACAAAGAAGACTTCGTATGAAATTTGGAAAGAAAAGAAGCTGAAGGTGAAATACTTTCGAGTATTTGGAAGCAAGTGTTATATTCTCAATGATAGGGAGAATCCTGGAAAATTTGGTGCTAAGAGTAATGAAGGGATTTTCCTAGGGTACTCAACAAATAGCCGAGCATATAGAGTGTACAATAAGCGCACTAAGACGATGGTGGAATCAATAAATGTTGTCATCGATGACACTATCTCTGAAAAGGATATTGATGAAGGTGATGGACCAAATCTTAAGAAGAATGAGGGTGATGACAACATGTCTCAAGGTGAGGATGCTGAGAAAGAATCACCGGAAAAGGAGTTTACACCTCCTATATCAACAAGGGAGACTAGATCAACTCAAGGACCGTCTAGTCCACTCACCCCTCTTGAAGTTCAACCTCTAATCTCTCATGATGAGGAACCTTCCACTTCTAAAAGACCATCGTCAAGGGTAACTCTTAATCATCCCTCAAGCAATATCATTGGTGATTTAGATGATGGAATTCGGTTGAGAAAAGGACCAGCCTACAGTGCGAATCATGTGACATACAACTGCTATCTTGCTCAATTTGAACCAAAGAAAGTGGAGGAAAGTTTGAAGGATGAGAATTGGGTAGAATCCATGCACCAAGAGTTGCATCAATTTGTTAGAAATGATGTATGGGAGTTGGTACCAAGGCCCAAGGATACAAATGTAATCAACACCAAATGGATATTCAAGAACAATACTGATGAAGATGGTGAAATTGTCCAAAACAAGTCTAGATTGGTGGCTCAAGGATATACTCAAGTTGAAGGCATAGACTTTGATGAATCTTTTGCTCCAGTTGCAAGACTAGAGTCAATCCAAATTCTCCTATCCATAGCATGCATTATGAACTTCAAGTTATATCAAATGGACGTGAAGAGTGCTTTCTTGAACAGGTTTTTAAACGAAGAAGTGTTTGTTGAGCAACCAAAGGGGTTTCAAGATCCTCACTTTCCGGATCATGTGTTAAGACTGAAGAAGGCATTATATGGGCTGAAACAAGCACTAAGAGCTTGGTATGATTGCCTCACCACATACCTCTTGGATCATGGTTTCAAGCGAGGTCAAGCTGATCAAACTTTGTTTGTCAAAAGAGATGAGAAATCTTTCCTTGTTGCTCAAGTTTATGTGGATGACATTATATTTGAATCCACAATCGATCACCTAGCTCATGAGTTCTCAGAAGAAATGAAAAGAGAGTTTGAGATAAGCATGGTGGGAGAGCTAAACTACTTCCTATGGCTTCAAGTGAAACAACGGGAAGATGAGATATTTATCTCTCAAGAAAAATATGCCAAAAATCTTGTAAAAAGATTTGGCCTAGACTCTAAGAAACACACTTCCACTCCCATGAGTTCTTCAGCAAGACTGAGTTGTGATGCAGCAGGTGTAGAATTGGATCCAACACTTTATCGAAGCATGATTGGTAGTCTTCTCTATCTCATTGCTAGCAGACCGGACATCGTTTTTAGTGTAGGTGTACATGCTCGATTTTAGGCAGCACCCAAAGAGTCACACTTGACAGCAGTCAAACAAATTATCCGCTACAAAAATGGCACATTTGATTATGGAATTTGGTATTCAAGAGACTTGAATGAGTGCCTAACTGGATATTCTGATGCTGACTGGGCCGGATGCATTGATGACAGGAAAAGCATTTTAGGCGGTTGCTTCTATCTTGGAAATAACATAGTGTCATGGATGAGCAAAAAGCAAAATTCAATTTCTCTATCAATGGCTGAAGCTGAGTACATTGTAGCAGCAAGTTGTTGTGCACAATTATTATGGATGAAGAAGCTTCTACATGATTATGGAATCACTCAAGACACTATGTGTGTGTTCTGTGACAATACGAGTGCCATAAATTTGTCCAAGAATCCAGTCTAACACTCAAAATCAAAGCATATCAAGATCTGGTACCATTTCATTTGAGATTTGGTGGAGGAAAAGACTGTGTATTTGGAGTTCATCAACACTGACAACCAGAAGGCAGACATTTTTACCAAACCTTTTGATGGTCCAAGGTTTGAGTCCTTGCGTAAGACCATTGGTGTCGGTATCATTCCTTGAACCCTATCTCTTATGTGAACCTATTCTGCTCATTATTGCTCATCCGGTGTTTGGGTCTCACTTGCTTTGATATTAGCATTTTTTATTTTGGTTTATATCTATTTCTGTTGATCTTACTTTTCCTGTTCTGTTTTTGAGTGTGTTCAAAATTCAAAAACCCATAAAAATTGAGAAATCTTCAAAAAGTTTGATCACTTGTTTTGTGTGTATCACATGTGAATTTGGCCTAATACCTTCGTACTAATGGCATAGTGCATTTACGAGCCTAGCTTGTTCTATATGCACATAAATATTTTTGGGAGAAATCTTGAAATCTATGTGTGATTGTTGTAAGTAGATCTTCAATCTTGTCATGAATGATTGGTCAATAGTCTTGATGGTCTTGATACTTGCGTAGACTTGTGCCTATATCTCTTCCCACTTTATTTTTATGTTTTTGCTATAAGAGCTCACCAAATGTAAATCTCACAATGAAAAAGAGATTAAGAGCTACAAAAGCCTGTCGCACATACTAGTATTTGACTAGGAAAAAGGGAAAGTGACTTTTTGTATTGGAATGTATGGTGCTCAAAAAGCCAAAGGCTAACTCTACATGTTGAAAAATCAAAAATTTCAAGCACTAATCTTAAAAAGAGATGTATTATCCAAAAAGGATCAAATGTTCTATTTTATGTAGAAGCCAAATGAAAAGCTTCTATGATTTGTAATCATTCTCCTATGGGAGGTCATATATGTTCATTTCTATAATTGAGATTAACCACTTGACTTCGTACCAGTTGTGTATGACTTGATTGAATTGATCATTGAAACTTCACTCTAGTCTATGGACTATTCCACATTTGCTACTCACACACAACACACAAGAATTTGTTCAGATAATGCTTATCTCATTTGTGTGATTGTACATGTTCAAATGTGATGTGTATACTCAAATACTGTTGATCAAACCCAAAAAGATTTTTGAGTGTTTTATATGTTTTTGAAAGATTTTATACTTTCATGATTTTAGTTTTTGTTCAAAATGTTTTTTTTAGTTTCGTGAGAAGCTCGTGACTTAGAGCTTCTTGCGATATGTGCTTGAGGGAGATTAAAAAGTCACATTTTCATACAGAAACTCTTGCTACTTCCTTACGAGTACTTCGCAACTAAACACTTCTCGCGAAATGGTTTTTAGGCAAAAACTGGATTTTTCACAAAATCACATAGAGAGTTTTGCGACTGTCTAGTGCCTTATTTGCAACTAACAGCTTCTTGCGAAAGCTTTTGAGCTTCAATGGTCCTTTTCGTGACTTTTTCACAACTGTCTCACTACTGTCTAACCCGCGAAAATCGTGTGTTTTCAGTTTTATTTGACAGATGTGACCATTTTTCAAACACTTCAACTTCCCTCTCAAATACCTCTCTCGAACCCCCTTTCAACCCAAATTCATTTTTCTTCAAAACCCCATCAACTTCGACTTAGTTTCTGCAAAATCTATAAAAGGTATGAATTTCTATCACTCTGTTTAATCATTTGTCTCAAATTATGCAAATTTTAGCTTAGGGTTTTATAAATTGGGGATGTTTTGAAAATGGGTTGGGATTCTTAGTTTTTGTGAAATTTTTTTTAAATCCTTGGTTGGGCTGAGTCCCATTTGTTATTTATGCATCTATGTTTGCCCCTTGTGGCATTTTAAGGTTGTATGGAGGCATTTTTCAATATGTTCATGCATTCTTCATAACAGTTATGCATTGTTGCATGTCAGGTGTTTGACAAAATGTCCCAGTGACATTTTTATGCTAAATTGGATTCAAGTGAATTCCGATTTCTGGGTTTACATTGGTTTGAACTTGTTATCACTTGTTTTGATATCTAAGTATGTGTTTCACACACTTTGCCCATGTTGCACACACTAGGGCCCTCTAGGCACACCTCATGCATCTCTTGCTGCATCCCTACGCATCACATGCTACACACACATGCATCAGTACATGCTCAGCACAGATACACACATGCACAATTACTTAATTCATGCATTGTGTTTATGCTTATTTGGTTGAACACCTTTAGCATGTTGTTTGAGTTTATTTACCTGTTTTGAGTTGGTTATGCTTTGTTTTAGGCTATTTTACTTGTGTTTAAAACTAAACTTGATTCTAATCAAGTTTTGTGTTCTATGTTTATGTTTTTGCACTTCTTTCCTCTCTATTCTGTGCTCTTATATGTAGATGTCTCCGTTTAAAAGCTCAACTATGAAAGGAGGTTGCAACAAAGGGAAAGAGTCGGTGATTGATGTTGATGAACCTTCACCGAAGTCAAAGAGAACTCATTTTTCAACAGGAGTGTATGATCCTGACTTGTTCAGATCCTATGTTGCATTTCAAACCTACACGAGCCAGTTTCGAGATACTCCATTACTAGTTGAAAGGGCCGTTGATCAACACTCTCTGCTAGACATGAATATTACAATATGGTTTGCCACCGAAGATTGGAATTTTCTTCTCTCAAAGCTTGAGGATGCATACGAAAACTTGGTGAAATAATTCTATGCAAATGCCATTGTTGAAGGCAAGGAAATCAAGTGCTGGGTGAGAGGAAAGCGGTTTTCAGTTACACCTGTCTACTTGGTTGATATTCTACAGATCAATAGGCCAATATTACCTATCCCAATGGTGTATGATGAACTGACTCTGGATGTGGAGGTTCTTCAAGAAGCTTTGGGAGCTAATTTGGAATTCTCCTCCAATGGGAAGTCAATAAGTGTGGCATCTCTTTCTCTTAAATTAAGGCTGCTCACAATGATCATGTTTAGCAACCTCTACCCTCTGTCCAACACTAGTTACATGAATCTTGGCCGAGCATTATTCTTGCATGATCTGATCAGTAACATAAAGATTGATGTGTGCTCTCATATTTTCCACATTGTGGCAAAAACAATTGACCAAACTGCTTTAAGGAATTGTATTCCATTCTGTCGCCTTATCTCAAGGATTTTGAAGCTCAAAGGTGTGTATCCTTAGGAAGATGAGTGCCTTTATCCAAGGCTAGGTCCAATTACAATCCGCACTCTCCATGCAAGCATGAGTCACACTAAGAAGAATCCTAAGCAAGAAAGTCATGCTACTCAGGGAAGCTCAAGTTCTACATCCCATGTTTATGATGAATAGCTAGACAACATCATGGCTACTCTCCAAGAGATTACTACCAAGATATCCGGACTAGCTACCATCATGTACTCCCAACACAATCGTTTCGACACCAAGTTCACATCTCTTCAGACTCAACTAGACCAAATTCAGAGGAAGCTAGAGGAACATGAAGAATAGCTATTCCATGACAAAAAGGGGGAGATGGTGTCATTGTTAGGGGGAGTGTAGTGATAGGGGGAGTGCAGTGAAAAGGGGAGAAGAAGACAGTAACTACTATTTGGTTTACTTGTGTTTATTTTTGGCTTCTATAACTATTGGTTTATGTCAATGCTTTTACTGTTTTTGTTTAAAACTTCAGTACACTTTGCGTTTATTCAATTCAGTCTTTTATTCAGTATTTTTTGTGACTATCTCAATGCTTTTGTAGCATTTTTTTTGTACTTTTAGATATTGCTAATATGTCTTGAGTACTTCACACTTATGCCCTAGTAGGATTGTTCCTAGATGCATATACTTCGTGTATTTTGCATTGGTCATGTGATTGGACATGCAAGTAATCATAAGTGATTGCTTCTTTTTACATGTCCGGATGAACATTTACTTGTTATATGTTCATTGGAGTCATTCTTTAAAGACTGCCCTTGTTTGATCAAGCTTTATGTATACATGTTATGAAATGTTTACAAACTTGGTTACATTATACTAGCTCTTATACATACCTCGTGTTTAACTTGTCATAAGCTTAATGAAAGTTTTGTTTGTGTGCGAGTGTTTCAGGTTACAGGTAAAAACGTGCAAGTGCTTCTCAGTTTCTAGATTAGGTGTGAGTGAGTTTTGCCATTGTTCCCAAACTCACGTTTAAGTCTAGAGTCTTTTTTAGGGATTTTGTCATGGAATAGCCAAAGGGGGAGATTGTAAAGTTGTGATTTACAAATATGTATTTTGTTGGCTTCTATTCTGTGCCAAATTTGATTGTAATTTTATTCAATCTTATGTACCCTGTATTTGTTGTGGGAATTTATTATAAGGGTTGTGTGATAGTGAGAGAGAGTGTGAAGACTCAAGCAATTGAAGCCAGAAGGGTTTTCGTGGGTATCATGTGACCAAGCATCCTACGAAAGGAAGCATGTGCCTTGCACATGACTGGAATGTGAAGAGTCAGTATAGATGGAGACAGCTGTGTTTCGTGAGTAGCTCGCATAAAGGACTTCCTGCGAGACACTCGCAAAACTTTATGTTCTGTCAGACTGTACTATCTGATACACACTTTCTGAAGCCACACTATATATACCCTCATTACCCACAAATGTAAAGGAGAGCTTCTGAGAGAAAACCCTAGCAAAAACACTTGAGAGTTAGAAATTGTTATACCAACAATTCTCTACACGTTTGTGGAATTTCCTCATCTCCTACCTCTCTATTTCCATACCATTGAGAGGTTAAGAGCACAAACAATTACCACACCCTTTGAGAGTGTCAAGTGAGGTTTTGGTGCTGTTGGGAAACATTGGAAGAAGTCAAGGATGGTAGATGCAACATAAAGCTTGTTATGGGATCTGGAGTGCTAGAAAAAACATGGTTCTGAGAAGCCTTGTTGGAGTAGGAGCTTAAAGGGCTTAAGTACAAAGGGTAGATTAGGCTTGGAAGGTCTTTTGCTCACCCATGTATCCCAACTGATTGTCTAGTGGATCAATTACCGCTTGGAGGGTGGCGGAGAGGTTTTTTCACCGAGTTCTTCGGTTTCCTCTTCGATAACACGTCTCGGTGTTATCTGCATTTGCATCTCTCTTCCCTACTCTTTTTCGTTTCATTTTACTACTATGTTGCTTTAAATATGGATTAGAGTAGCTCTCTTGCTTGTATGCCTGTGTTTACACTATTCCACACTTAGGCCATTTTGCTTGTAAGTTGTACTCTTTGGTTGACTAGTTCTTTTATGAGCAGTTCAATTTGTGGGATGTTTATGACCTTGTTTCCACTCATGTGGATGACATTGAAATGCATTGCCTAATTTTTAGGAGTACAATCAATTTTCATAAGTAATACTTAGAAGTGAGTTATAAAAGTTTTACTAGTGTGCGTGTTGTCAAGTGACATTGTTAATCTGTATAATGCAAGTAGGTGTGTTACATATACAACTATATTGGGAAAAAAATAAAAATAAAAATCAGATATATTCCTGCCTTTGTTGGTTTTATTCCAATTTGAAGGTCCCACATCAGTATATATGAAGCAAGAAGTAGGGAAGTAGATGTACTATAAGATATAAAATCAAATAAGAAAATTTCAACCATGAATGTAGACAGGAAAGTATCCTTGCTCCAAAAACCTTTCAAGTGAACATTTTTAAATGTAGCTGATAGTTCCACGATGCATGAGTGTTTTCAAGTGTTCCAAGCTTAGGGATTTTTGCGAGCCCAATTCAACCCAATTTCCGGTGTTCTCATTGTCACAGGTAATTAGCTGTAGCTACGGGCATTGGACTGACCGATCAAGTACCATGATGTTTGTTGGAAACTGGCTGATCAAGTACCATAATGCTAGCTAACAATTCTTTGTGAAGTAAAAAATCCTTGAGGGATATGCATTTTGTGATGTAAAAATCTTTTGTTGGGAACTTGTTTTGTTTATGTAATTATTTGTTTACGTAAATTATTTGGGCAATGCAGTCTTTAGGCAATGAACTTGTTTTGTTTGCTGGCAATTGGTTGGGAACTATTGAGTATTGGCAATTGTTTTGTTCATTGCAATTGGTTGCATTTGTTGAGTGTTGGCCATTGTTTTTTTCATTGCAATTGGTTGCATTTGTTGAGTGTTGGCCATTGTTTTGGGCAGGAATTACAAATTGAGCAAGAAAAAAGAAAAGGAGAAAAAAAAAAAAAAAAACCTAAAAACGCGGCTATAGAAAAACCCAATGTACAGGGATTTAGCCGCGTTTCTAAATGCAACCCAAAGATGGTCTATAGCCGTGTTTTAAAAACACAAGTTTAGGTCCAGGCTATAACCGCATTTTAAACGCAGCCCAGAGCGGGTCTGTAGCCGTGTTTTGTATAAGTCTCAGCCTATAGAGGGTGGAAAAGCATAGCTATAGGGGGACCTGTAGCCGCGTTTGTAAACGCGGCTATAGCCTATAGCTACGTTTTTAAGGTCTACAGCTGCATTTTTGAAATGCGGCTAAAGCCCACGATCTTAAGGTATAATTTCCTTATGTGGCTTGAAGCCATTAGAAAAGACATTTAGACTTAAATAGTGAGGGTAATTGATTGGAGGGACTGGAGGGATAATGTAAAGCATGGAAAGCAATTTTTGATGTGCATTATATATATATATATATATATATATATAAATATATATATCTGTTGTTTGACTATCCTTCCTCACATAATAGAAAAGTTTTCCATTTACAGCATCAATGTGGAGGATTTAATGGCAGTAGGAGTGGAGAATGGAACTGCTAAGTTATACCCCCGCAAATATAGTGTGGTTCGCAAAGATCACTGCTATTGTGGAGAGATTGAAGTTGTTGTCACTTTAACCTAAAAGGTATTTCTGAATCTTATATATGAGATATGAGCTAGTCGCTTCGTTCATTACAATGAGAATAGTAAACAATATAGTGCTGTATATATGCACCTTCTCCTCTTGAAAGAATAGAGTGAAGGGTGAGGTTGTCATTTCAAGGCCTATTGAATGAGTGTCTATTAACTTAGAAAAGTGTGTTTAGGTACAGTTCAATTCAATTGAGAAATATGAGGTATAATTGTTAAGGAACTATATCTATGTTTTGCTGATTTATGATATTGTAGCTCTACCACAAAATTACATATTTACTTCTAAGATGTATGCTACTCATATACTTATAATAAATATTGATAACACACACACACACTTATAATAAATAAAAATAGTGCTCTCTCTCTCTCTCTCTCTCTCTCTCTCTCTCTCTCTCTCTCTCTCTCTCTCTCTCTCTCTCTCTCTCTCTCTCTCTCTCTCTCTCTCTCTCGTGATGAAAAGTGTTGTTAGTTATGTTTTTGCTTGAGATTGAAATGGTTGGTGCATGGAGTAATAAATGGTGCATTGGGTTCCATAAGCCAAAGGAGTACATGACATCTTAATTACAATTTCTTGTTTGAGTAATGTGGTTTTTCATTTTTTAAATATTGTAGGTGGAAGAGCAATATCATGGAGAGGAGTTGGGAGGATGGAAGCACAGCTACAACTGCTAGTTTATCAAATATAGTTTGGTGATTTAATTGTGTCTTAATTGGATTTGTATGTAATTTGGGATAAGGGTAACATGAGTCTGGTTCAGAGCTTTTGGAATATTTTTCTGCCTAAAATTTTTTTTTAACTTTCTCAACAATTGATTTTCTAGGAACTAAAATAAAAAAAATATAAAAAATAAAAAATAAAAACCCATAAAGAAAGGAACAAAAATTCAAATTTTGCCGTTATTATATTTTAGCACAAAATGTAATGCAATAGCCACAAACTATTGATGTGACCCGCATTTTATTGGTTTTTATCTAAGCGCACCATGATAACAATAATCTGTTATGCCACATTTTCCACCAAAACAAAAGGTATATCCTATTGTGTCGTCTTTGTATGATTCATCCCCTTCAAGGAAACAACGAGACTCAGTAATTTGAATATTATTTGGCAAGTGAACTAATTGATTATTGGCATCTAGATATTGTACATTAGTCATGTAAGCAGATCGTTGATATACACCATTATCAAATTTTTCCACTACCCATTTGAGGGCTAGCATTATCATTTGGCCTAGTGAAAACATAGCCTCCCCATTTCAATGTGTCATCTCTAGAATTTAACTCAAAAAATAGTTCAAAAATAGTTTGTCTGGAAAATATCCAACTGGATCAGGTTCAGTATTAAAATACACCCACCATTTTCCAGTTCTAGGTGAAGCTGCTCCATCCCGTTGTTATCATTTAACCAAAACAATAAAAGGTAAAGGAAAAAAAAATGGAAACCAGAAGTTATGCAAAAAAATTATTTGATAAACTAAATTTCTAATTGTAAACATGCATTCAAATCCTATGTTAAAAAAGAAAAGAAAAAAAAGAAGTAATTATTACCTAAATCATGGAGAAAGACAGAACCACTTGATCAGCGGTATCGTAATCCGAGACCTTCTCTATAACACTTCCAACTGGAACTTTGGTATTAGTTTGTACGAACCCCAAACAAACAAGATTATGACATTGTGAAACTCCTTTGTTCTAGTTCGTGTATAGTGTGAAATTCAACTTAAGTTAGTACTATGTATTTGTACCCAAAAAAAAAAAAAAAAAGCATCCTGCCAAGAACATTAAATCTATTTAAAGATAAAAAGTACTTACAGTCATTTGAATAAACCAACCATACTCATTTCAAACATGGCCTTTTGAATAAACCAACCATACTCATTTCAAACATGGCCTTCATTTCATCTGCAAAAGAAAGAGCAAGAGAGTCATTAGTAGCACCAAAAACAATATCATCAACATAGATTTGAGCTACAACAAAACTATTCTTATCCTTTCTTATGAAGAGAGTAGTGTATGCAGATCCCCTTTTGAATCCATGCTCGGTGAGATATGCAGTCAATCTATCATACCAAGCTCGTGGAGTTGTTTCAAACCATACAGTGCTCTCCTCAATTTATACACATCATTTGGTCTGTGAGGATCAACAAAACCCTTCGGTTGTTCCATATATACTTCTTCTTGCAACATCCCATTTAAGAAAGTACTTTTGACATCCATTTGGTATAACTTGAAATTTGAATGACTAGTTATAGCCAAAAGTATCCTAATGGATTCCAGTCTTGCTACCGGTGCAAAAGTCTCATCGAAGTCAACCCCTTCCACTTGTGTATAACCTTGAGCAACAAGTCTAGATATATTTCTCATAACAGTGCCATGTTCATCAAACTTGTTCTTAAAGATCCACTTAGTTCCAATCACATTTACACCCTTTAGTCTAGGAACTAATTCCCACACATCATTCCGAACAAATTGGTGAAGTTCTTCATGCATGGAGTTTACCCAGTCAGCATCTTGAAGAGCTTCATCTACCTTTTTTGGTTCGAATTGGAACAGATAGCACGAGTGAGTAAATACACTTAAAGCTTTTGACTTTAATCTCATGTTATCATTTAAACTTCCCAATATGTTTGAGGAGGGATGATTAAGCCTTACTCTAGAGGAAGGATCCTTGACTAGAGATGTTGAGGTACCTTTTTGTTCTGGTGAAAGACTGAACTCATGTAGTGCTTGTTGAGTCTCATGTACCAGTGTGGATGGTTTCGGACTTGATGGAACAAACACAGCATCATTCAGCACCATCAACTCTTCATCACTGTGCTTTCCAACATAATCAATAGGGAGTGAGTCATCATTCTCCACAGGCTTATCCTGAGCAATGTTTTCTGACTACGCTTCAAAACATACTTCATCATTAATCACAACAATTGACATATGTATTGAGTTTGTAAAGAACTTGTAATCCAACAGTTAGATTTCCAAAATATGTAGTAATGCTATTTTTTTAAAGGAAGTTGTAACCTTACACTACCACCAATTTTGTAGCTAAATTTCGTCCAAAAAAAAAAAAAAAAACAATTGTGACCAACATTAAGTAAAGGAAAACCTTATCTCACTTACTTCTATATAAGCATCCAATGGATCAAATGAAGAAAACTGGGACTCGTTTAAATTTGATACATCATTAGGTAGATCTTTGTCTGCGACTCTTAGAACAGGGACAGTGCCTTTTGGACATGCTTCATTTAACTCTATCTTTGCATATTGGACACCAAGCGACAGCTTCTTAGGTTGCATTTTGGCTGCTAGTTTTCTTATTTTATTGCTAGGTCTCATCTGTTAAGTATATTATATACTTCAGTTGTTAAAATATTATAAAATAAGCATCAAAGTTGTTAAACTAGCATCAAATTTCTATATATAAAAATGAAGAAGAAGAAGTTGATTTCACTCTTTTTTCTCTAAAACACTCTCTTCCACTGTATAGTATATATGCAACCAACGAAAAAAAATTTCTTTTTATGATTTATCTATTTTTATTATATATATGTTCCTTTTTTGTACATTTGTTATTGGGCAATGTTTTCTAGCAAAGAGAAAAAGAGAATTTGATATGGAATTTCCACATGTCTGGGGCCAAATTGCAAGGAATAGGATCTTCTAAATTTCAAATACAATGGAGAAGAATCATTTAATGGTTAATATTTCATTTCCTAAATTTGATTTAAAATTTAAATAAAATGGTACATCCTTAGATCTGTAAAATTTATTATGAGTTATTAAATCGATCGATTTCAAAATGATTTTGGCACACACTATGTAAGCTTGTGCATGCCCTAGTCATTTTCTAGGATACCTTGAAATTGAATTTAAATTTTGATGAAAATATAACGCAAATATGGTAACAATATGAACCTGAATAGTATGATTTCTAAAGGAAGGATGTTCAAAAATAGATTGCTTGTATATATTTACACAATCATAGGTGTCTCCATGCTCAGTCTGCGAAAATCTTATTATTGTTAGACTAAATCTCAAGCTACAAGGAAATGAAAATACTTTGTTAGAATGCAAATTGCAATTGCTTTTGCACTAATTTGACATCGAATATTTAGAAGAAATAAAAATTGATATAGAATAATAAAAATTACTTGCACAAGTAAAACTATTAACAAATATATAATAGACAATACCAAAATACTTTTGCTGCGTTGATGAAGTTGTATTTCTGAAACCAAATCATTGAGATTACTCCCCTTTATCATGGCTCTATTATGGAATGAACCAAAATATGACAAGACATATAAAATAACAAACGCTTTGAACGCCATGGATCCTTGGACCTTAGTACTTGAGTTTGATTTTTAATGTACACTTGTTAATATATATTTATATATATATATATATATATATATATATAGTTGCAAATGAGCCGAGTATTAAAAGTTCAAGCTTGCTCATTTTTTTTTTTCGAACACGAGCCAAGCTCGAGCTCATCACCAAACAAGATTTTATATTCAAGTTTGACTAATTTTCTTGTCAAGTAAGCTCAAGCTTGTTTACGAGCTACTTGATTAACTTATTATTTCTTAATATATTGTGAAACCATGACTAAAATGTTTTATCTCTTCACACTTTATGAATTTTTACTACGTATAGCCTATTTATGTCATTAATAAGGTACAGATAAATCATGTGAACCTATTAAAAAACTTATACAACCCAATTTCAAGTCTATATTATCATATATAATTAAATCGAACCCTAATGTTAGCTTATTCATGAACACATTATGATGTTTGAGCTTGGCTTGTTTAATAAGCGAGCCTAAACAAAAAATTTTAAAAAGATTCTTTTCAAGTTGAGCTTAAGCTGTTCACAAATAGCTTGGTTTATTTACAACCTTATATATTACCTATTTAATCGTCATGTGAATTTATTTGATAATTTAACGAGTCGTGTTATTAAAATACGTAAATTCCGTTTATTAGAAACAAAATAATGAAATATACATGAATAGTAAAGATTTGGATAACCTCGTATAACTTGGGGGAAAATTTGTCCTCATCATTTGCATTTATATGGAGTGTAGATTCTAAAAATATATAAGAGGTTATTTACTTACAATATAAATGCAAATGATAAAGATAAAATTTCCGTTAAATTACACGAGGTTATCCAAATCTTTAGTGTTCTTGTATATTTCATTATTTTGTTTCTAAAAGAAGAAAGAAATACATGTATTTTAATATCATGACTCATACCATCATGCACCCTTGGCATTAGGGTTGTGCATTATCTAGTTTAGGACGGGTTAAGACCCGACTCGAAATTCAATCCGAAAAAATTGACCCGAAATAACTCTCACCCGAAACTTGATCATTCAGTTCAGGTCGAGTCTCTTCTTTTTCTTTTTTTTTTTAATAATTTTTTTTGAAGGTATAATTCATTATGTTTTCTTTCCTCCATGAATGTAGTTGACAAAGCATGTTTCTTTTCTTAAAAATCCATTTTAGGAATTTGAATCTTAAAAACCAATATGGAAAATATAGGTTTTTGATAGTTTTTAGACCCCTTAAAACACAATAGAATTAACCTAGGTAATTAGCCAAGTTTTTACTTAGTCCAAATTTCAAATCTAGGTTATCACAATCAAACAATCATATCATGTATAGCAGCGGAAATATAAATAATACAAAGATATGATCACCCAGGAAACCAAACTGATAAAAACCTGGGGAGGATTTAACCTAGATATCCTCAAGGTAAAACTGAATCCACTATCTTGAAAGAATCGAAGTTCATACAATAAGACTTACAAGCCCCCACGCTCAACTTCTTATTGCTACCCACCAGTAGAACTTACTGACACGACCACGTGCAAACTCCGAAACCACGGACTCCTTCTTTCTTGGATTCACCTCCAGATACAAGCACACCGCTTGTGTTTCTTTAGGCTTCAATGGCAGCAGTTGAATTGATCATCAAGGTGTAGAAAACTTCTTCTCTTTGAAAACCCTAAGTTTATGTGAAGGAAAGCTCCTCAAAGATCTCACAAGAGATTCACACAAACCGCAATATGAGCAACACTAAAACGTGGCTAGGGTTTGCCTTTTATACCTAAGGCAAATTAGAAAACCCAAAATGTTTTAAATAACATAGGGCTGAGTTGGAAATCTGTAGAAAAAAACGCTCAGACCCGATTTTCGATTGATCGAGCCTAAACTTCAATCAATCGAAGAGGGCTGAAATTGTTTTTTTAATCCTGTAATAATTTAATCCAACTTTACAACAATAAACCAACTTTGAGCAATTATAAAACAAACTAAATACATTGTTTTGATCATGGTTCGCCAACAATATAAATTAGAGTTCTAAATTTTATGTTTAGGCGAACCATAAAATTAGAGTTAAATCGATCGAATAATGTTTTCTTTATTAGAGTTAAATCGATCGAATATTGAACTTGCATTAGGAAATTTTTTTATCTCCTTAATTTAATTTCTACCAAATGGGCAAAAAATTTTGTTAGGTTCTAAAGTTTAGGATTTTATGTATTTAGAACTCTAATGTGTATTGTTGGCAAACCATGATCAAAACAATGTGTTTAGAAGTGTTTAAAGCGAGCTCAAAGTTGTGTGTCAATGTAAAGTTGGAATCGAGTTAAAGCAAGGAAGCATTGTGCCTTTCGGCCTGGCTCGATCGATCGAACGACAGGCTCGACTGATCAAAACTCAGGCATAATGCTTTTCTGCAGATTCGTCCAACTCAGCCCTATTTGTTTTAAAACGTTTTTAGGGTTTTTTATTTATCCTAAGTATAAAAGGCAAACCCTAGCCACGTTTTAGGCGAGCTCATATTTACGATTTGTGTAAATCTCTTGTGAGATCTAGAGGAGCTTTCCTTTACACAAACATAGGGTTTTCAAGGAGAAGATTTATCTATGCCTTGATGATCAAATCAGTTGCTGCCATTGAAGATTAAAGAAAACACAAGTGGGTGTGCTTGTATTTGGTGGAGAATCCAAGAAAGAAGGAGTTCGTGGATTCGAAGCTTGCACGTGGTCGTGTTAGTAAGTTCTACTGGTTGGTAGCATTAGGAAGTCAAGCGTGGGTGCTTGTAAGTCCTTTTGTATGAACTTCGATTCTTTCAAGATAGTGGATTCTGGTTTACCTTGAGGATAGCTAGGTCAAATCCTCCCCAGGTTTTTACCGGTTTGGTTTCTTGGGTGATCATATCGTGTGTTATTTATTTTCTACTGCTTTGCATGATTTGATCTTTATTATTGTGATAACCTAGACTTGTTTAATTGGACTAAGTAACAACTTGGCTAATTACCTAGGTTTAATCAATTGTTTAAGGGGTCTAAAAACTGACAAGTGGTATCAGAGCGGGTAGCTCTTTTTGTTTTAGATCTTTTGATCTAAGAGCTGATCCTTGACCCCTGTTATCATGGATAATTTAAAGTGTCTTTTTGATCATGTTTCTGCTCATGCTTCTATTGATTTTATTGATGCCTATGAAACTCTTCGTAAGGAATTATTGAAATCTATGAAAATTGCTAAGAAATTGAAGGAAGAGTTAAAATTGGCTAATCTTGAAAAAGAGGAATTGGTTGTTAGATTAGATGAATCTAATAAGAAGAATGAATTTTTGAGAAATCAAATTTCCTCTCAAGATGAGAATATTAAAAGCTTGGAATAAGAGTTAGTTGAATCTAAAACTAAAATTGAAAATTTGACTTGTACCAAGTCTGCTGTTGATAACAGAAGTGTTTCTGTCTCTCTTTAGCCTAAAACTGAGAAAGTTTATATCCCTCCTTTTAAGAGGAATAATAAAGAAAAGGCTTATTTTGCTAGGTTAGACAAAGGTAAAAGTTCTGATGTAGACGTTGATATTTATAAACCTAAGTCTAAACCTACTGTTAAAGAGCATAATAAATCTGTTTTTGTGCCTACTTGTCATCTTTGTGGTGTTGTTGGTCATATTAGACCAAATTGTTCTTTGTTGAGGAAAAAACCAAAATCTGAGAATAGATTTGCTGTTATGAATACTGATGTTCCTAAATTTGTTCCTGTTTGCCACTTTTGTGGTGTCCATGGTCACATTCGTCCTAATTGTCAGAAGTTGAAATTTAAGCATTCTGTATTTCAATCTAGGATATGTGATGATATTTCTCCTGCCATAAGTCCAAATAAATTGCTTCATATGCTTTTGAAAAATTTAAGCTTGTTGGCTTGTGAAAGGAATTTGCAGGATTTTAGTCTCTCTCAGAAGATTGGTGTAATTCCTCAAATACACTCTGCCTCTCATGGATTTTCACATACAAAGCCAAAGACTCGTGCTATATGGGTGAGAAAAGATTCTCTAAGGTAAGTGTTGCTGACTTGTCCTTGATTTAATTATTTCAATTGTTTGTGGACATGTCTTGATTCTGTTTTTGGTTGTTTTGTTTTTTTTAGGTTGTTTTCTTTTATTAAAAAAAAATCCAAAAACATTGAAAAATTTCAAAAACACAAAAATATTTTATTTTGTGTCTAGTTTTATTTTTCTTGGGGATTACATGAATTATGATATCTCTCTTGATTTAGAACATGCTTGACATTGTGGAGAAACTTGAATAATATGTCTTATATAAGTGCTAAGCTATTTCTGATTTTGTGTGAGTATGTACTAATTTGTACATGTACTCAAGGGTTAATTAAGAAATTGATATTTCTTGTTTGTGTACCATCTATAGCTTAGTTAAGTACTGTTATGCATTGCATTTGCATTGTTCATTTAGCATAATATGTGCTTTTTGTTTTTGGTCATAAATTTTTTTAAAAACCAAAAAGATTTTTGTGTTTTGTATTTCACATCTTGGATTTATAATCAAGAATTGGCCATTTTATTTTTACATAACAAGTTTATGTTCCTTGTTTAGCTTTGATGAGCTTATTTATTGCACTTCACTAGTGAAAGCTTTGTAGAACATGTTGTGTGGGAAAGATGTTTATGGTGTTTATCACTTTGTCTTTATCTTGAAGTCACATGTTATTTGACTGTCAGACTTGATTCTTTTGAGAAAGGCATAAATAACCATTTCACCAATGTGCACTAGTCAATCATGAACACCTTAGTGCATATCATAAGATTTTGTGCTCGAGAAAGTGTAGCACATGCACAAAAAGAACATAAGGTGAATCCTCGGTTTAATTGATAAATGCTTAAAATTGGTGTGTACTATTAGGCTTAATGCCAAATCACTTAATTAAAATTGGTGTATATATTATGAGGCAAAATTCAAGAAACTTACATGATTGCAAGCTTATGTTCTAGGAGATGTGGGAGTTATATGATGTAACTCTTTATGTGATAATCTCTTTTAAATTCTATGTGATGAATTTTGTAGACTTTGTGATTGATTGCTATTCACATATCACCTCACATGTATCTCAAGCTTTTGCTAGTTGCACACACTACATAAGTTACTCTTTGCTAAACTTGGTACATTATATTGTGTGTGATTTTGTTGTGGCCATCCAAGATTAAAAGTTCTTTGATTTTGATGTAAAATGTGTTTAATGTTTGAGTTTTAAGAACAAATTAATTAAATTTGTTTTCATGCATTTAAAGGGTATTTTCGAACCTCATTAAACTTGGGATTTTTGTTGATTCAATTCTATTTTTCTGAAATTGATCATTGGGTTTTGTTGGTATATTGTTATATTCATGATTGTTGTTAGTGAATTTGATCAATTTGGCGTTTTATGAAGAATTGAAAATTCTAGGGTTTATATTGAATCCAATTTGGGGATTTTGTTTAAGTGGGTTGAAATTGATGAAATTGGCTTGTTGTTTTGATGTAATTGATCATTCTAATATGTTTTCTAACTTGTGTGATGATCAATTGGTCAATTTATTTTAAAAATTAACAAGTGGTTTCATTTTTTTTGGGTTTTTAGTTAAAAACTCTTTGCTCAAGCCAATTTTGTGAGTTTGAACTTATTTTGAACTTAATTTACTTCCTTAGCTTATGCATCATTTGTGTTTAGGATTCACATGCATTGTATTGTTTTTGTATCCATCTTGCAGTTTTGCAGTCATATCTCTCATTATTTTCACACATAACATGCATACACTTTGCTACATTGGGTACTCAACTTGATCAAAAAATTGATTGATTATTTTTTGAGCTATGTACTTTCTAGTATATGCCTTTTTTATGTGTGACCTATAGAAAATATTTTTCTTAAGAGATATGATAGATCATCAATGTGCAAATATTTTCTCTACTCACGCAACTGTTTATGGGTCACATAGTGCCATGTTTGCATTTTATTGAAAGAGAGAATATTTTTTCTTCATGTGTATCCTCAACTTAGTTTTTTTAAAACTTGGTTTGTGTCTTTGTATTTATCCCCACCCCCTTTATTTTTCTTGAAAATTGTTTTTCCTAAAACTTGTTTTGTTTTTCTTATTTTTATTGGGGGGAGAAATTTTTTTTAACCTTTGTGGTTCTTAGGGGGAGTTGTTGCTCTTCATAGGGCGAGTTGTCTCTATTTTTTATAGAGTTGAATTGTTTTGTATTCCCTTGATTCTCTATTTTCTCTTATCCTTTATTGCGTATGTTTACTCTTTATTGAGTTGTCTTTGTCAATACGTGACAAAAAGGGGGAAATCAAGATGAAATGTGGGAATCCTGTCTGTTTTGTTTAGGGGAGATACATTGATTGTTTATGATAGTGGAAAATACAAGTATGTTTTAATGTATCTAACTTAGGGGGAGAGTTAGTTTGCATATTTGTTGATTTACTATTTCCTGTTTTATTTTCCACACATGCGGTTATGCATTTTGTTTAGTGTTTCAGGAAATATACAGGTTGATTCAATTGAGCTGCTGTCTACACTTGCAACTGATGGATAGTAGTTAGGATTGAATTTGTTTTATGAGCATTATTTTGTAAAGGGCTTTTTATTTTGTAAACTTTGAGCTTCTAAGTTGTGTTTTGTCACGAATTGCCAAAGGGGGAGTTTGTTAGGTTCTAAAGTTTAGGATTTTATATATTTAGGACTCTAATGTGTATTGTTGGCAAACCATGATCAAAACAATGTGTTTAGAAGTGTTTAAAGCTAACTCAAAGTTGTGTGTCAATGTAAAGTTGGAATCGAGTTAAAGCAAGGAAGCATTGTGCCTTTCAGCCTGGCTCGATCGATCGAAGCTCGGGCAGAATGCTTTTCTGCAGATTCGTCCAACTTAGCCCTATTTGTTTTAAAATGTTTTTAGGGTTTCTTATTTATCCTAAGTATAAAAGGCAAACCCTAGCCACGTTTTAGGCGAGCTCATATTTGCGGTTTGTGTAAATCTCTTGTGAGATCTAGAGGAGCTTTCCTTTATACAAACTTAGGGTTTTCAAGGAGAAGATTTATCTACGCCTTGATAATCAAATCAGTTGTTGCCATTGAAGCTTAAAGAAAACACAAGTGGGTGTGCTTGTATTTGGTGAAGAATCCAAGAAAGAAGGAGTCCGTGGATTCGATGCTTGCACGTGGTCGTGTCAGTAAGTTCTATTGGTTGGTAGCATTAGGAAGTCGAGCGTGGGTGCTTGTAAGTCCTTTTGTATGAACTTCGATTCTTTCAAGATAGTGGATTCTGGTTTACCTTAAGGATAGCTAAGTCAAATCCTCCCAGGTTTTTACCGGTTTGGTTTCCTGGGTGACCATATCGTGTGTTATTTATTTTCCGCTGCTTTGCATGATTTGATCTTTATTATTGTGATCACCTAGACTTGTTTATTTGGACTAAGTAATAACTTGGCTAATTACCTAGGTTTAATCAATTGTTTAAGGGGTCTAAAAACTGACAAATTTCAAATTCAAATACCCTTGATTTCACTATATTAGAAAGTTAACATAATGATATTTTTGGACTGTACTACATTTGTGCATCTTTCTTTTGCATTTTATTTTTGGGCCTTTTGATTCTAGATACAAAGATAAGTACATGTCTTGTCTTTCCTTCCAGAAAGATTTAAATAATGCAACTTAGTCCTATCATTTGGTTGAAATATATTAGTTTTTGATTTGGCCACACCACCTTAAAAAAAAAGGGTAGACTTATTTCAAGAATAAAAAAGGGTTGACTAGACTAGCATAAAATAGACACTACAAGAAAAAGGGGCTATTGCAGCGAGTTATGTGCACTGTGATTGGTGTCTGACCCGCTATAGGGCATCAATTAAAACAAACTAATTGCACTTGTAGTTGCAGGTGAGAACCGTCGCTATATGCGACAACCTTCAGCGATGGGCAATAAGCGCCGCTATAAGGCTTCATGTAAAACAAAACATATGCACCTTGTAGTGGGGGATATGATCGCTACTATATGTGCGAACCTTTAGCGGCGGGCGATAAGCGCTGCTATAGGGCTTCATTTAAAACATAACACGTGCATCTATAGGTTAATATTTTTTCCCCACTAGGTTTTAAAACCACTATTTGCTGACAATTTTTGTGATGTAAAAAATCCTCGAGGGATATGCATTTTGTGATGTAAAATCTTTTGTTGGGAACTTGTTTTGTTTATGTAATTATTTGTTTATGTAAATTATTTGGGCAATGCAATCTTTAGGCAATGGACTTGTTTTGTTTGCTGGCAATTGGTTAGGAACTGTTGAGTGTTGACAATTGTTTTGTTGGTTGCAATTGGTTGCATCTGTTGTGCGTTGGCCATTGTTTTGGGCAGGAATTACAGATTTAGCAAGAAAAAAGAAAAGGAAAAAAAAAAAAAAAAACACCTATAAAACGCAACTACAGAAAAACCCAATGTATGGGGATTTAGCCGTGTTTTCTAAATGCAGCCCAAAGATGGTCTATAGCCGTGTTTTAAAAACACAGCTTTAGGTCCAGGCCATAACCGCATTTTAAACGCTGCCCGAAGTGGATCTATAGCCGCGTTTTGTATAAGTCTCAACCTATAGGGGGAGGAAAAACGCAGCTATAAGGGGACCTGTAGCCGCATTTGTAAACGCGGTTATAGCCTATAGTTGTGTTTTTAGGGTCTATAGTTGCGTTTTTAAGATATAATTTTTTTATGTTGCTTGAAGCCATTAGAAAAGACATTTAGACTTAAACAATGAGGGTAATTGATTGGAGGGACTGGAGGGATAATGTAGAGCAAGGAAAGTAATTTTTGATGTGCATTATATATATATATCTATTGTTTGACTGTCCTTCGTCACATAATAGAAAAGTTTTCCATTTACAGCATCAATGTGGAGGATTTAATGGCAGTAGAAGTGGAGAATGGAACTGCTAAGTTATATCCCCGCAAATATAGTGTGGTTCGCATGGATCATTGTTTTTGTGGAGAGATTGAAGTTGGTGTCAGTTTCACCCAAAAGGTATTTCTTAATCTTATATATAAGACATGAGCTGGTCGCTTCGTTCATTACAATGAGAATAGTAAACAATATAGCGTTGTATACATGCACCTTCTCCTCTTGAAAGAATAGAGTGAAGGGTGAGGTTGTCATTTCATGGCCTATTGAATGAGTGTCTATTAACTTAGAAAAGTGTGTTTAGGTACAGTTCAATTCAATTGAGAAATATAAGGTATAATTGTTAAGGAACTATATCTAAGTTTTGCTGACTTATGATATTGTAGCTCTACCACAAAATTACAAATTTACTTCTAAGATGTATGCTACTCATATACTTATAATAAATATTGATAACACACACACACACACTTATAATAAATAAAAATAGTGCTATCGTTTCTGTCTCTCTCTTTTTGTGATGAAAAGTGCCATTGTTTATGTTTTTGCTTGAGATTGAAGTGGTTGGTGCATGGAGTGATAAATGGTGCATTGGGTTCCGTAAGCCAAAGGAGTACATGACATCTTAATTACACTTTCTTGTTTGAGTAATGTGGTTTTTCATTTTTTAAATATTGTTGGTAGAAGAGCAATATCATGTAGAAGAGTTGGGAGGATGGAAGCAAAGCTACGATTGCTAGTTTATCAAATATAGTTTGGTGATTTAATTATGTCTTAATTGGATTTGTATGTAATTTGGGATAAGGGTAACATGAGTCTGGTTCAGAGCTTTTGGAATATTTTTCTGCCTAAAAATATTTTTTAACTTTCTCAACAATTGATTTTCCAGGAACTAAAATAAAATAAAATAAAAAATCAAGGGCACAAAAAAAAAAAAACCCATAAAGAAAGGAACTAAAATTCAAATCTTGCCATTATTATATTATAGCATGAAACGTAATGCAATAGCCACAAACTATTGATGTGGCCAGCTTTTTATTCGTTTTCATCTACGCGCACCATGATAACAATAATCTGGTATGCCACCTTTTCCGCCAAAACAAAAGGTATAACCTATTGTGTCGTCTTTGTAAGATTCATCCCCTTCAAGGAAACATCGAGACTCAGCAATTTGAATATTATTTGGCGAGCGAACTAATTGATTATTGGCATCTAGATATTGTACATTAGTCATGTAAGCAGTTCGTTGATATACACCATTATCAAATTTTCCACTGCCCATTTGAGGGCTAGCATTATCATTTGGCCCAGTGAAAACATAGCCTCCCCATTTCAATGTATCAGCTCCAGAATTTAACTCAAAAAATAGTTTGTCTGGAAAATATCCAACTGGATCAGGTTCAGTATTAAAATACACCCACCATTTTCCAGTTCTAGGTGAAGCTGCTCCATCCTGTTGTTATCATTTAACCAAAAACAATAAAAAGGAAAATGAAAAAAAATGGAAATCAGAAGTTACGAAAAAAAATTATTTGAAAAACTAAATTTCTAATTGTAAACATGCCTTCAAATCATATGTTAAAAAAGAAAAGAGAAAAAAGAAGTAATTATTACCCAAATCATGGAGAATGACAGAACCACTTGATCAGCTGTACCGTAATTAGAGACCTTCTCTATAACACTTCCAACTGGAACTTTGGTATTAGTTTGAACGAACCCCAAGCAAAGAAGATTATGACATTGTGAAACTCCTTTGTTCTAGTCCATGTATAGTGTGAAATTCAAATTAAGTTAGTACTATGTATTTGTACCAAAAAAAAAAAAAAAAAAAAAGAATCATCCTGCCCAGAACCTTAAATCTATTTAAAGATAAAATGTACTTACAGTCATTTGAAAAAACCAATGGGTGCGTGTATCACCGTACACGTTTGGGTTTACCTGAACAATATCACAAATTATAAAATAAGTTGAAGCATATGTTGTAATTCAACTATACAAAAATAGGCAAGAGTCTTGTAGTTTAACTAGCGAAAAAATTTAAGAACTTCGCTTACATTGAATCTATGGAATTTATTGGTTAAAAAAAAAAAAAAAGTATACTTTCAAAAAAATTTAAAAATTAATCGAACAATTATTTTCAAATTCATTTCTCTTCCTTAATACTTACAGTCCACCCAAGTTGTATTTGTTCGAAGTCAGTTCCAAACGTTGCTTCAACTGAGATTGCAACTGAACTATATTGGAAAGGTCCTCTAACAAGTGGATTCCATACACTCATTTTCGCTCCAATTGATTGATACTTTTTGTCTGGGGTTGTTTTTGTAAATATTCCTGCAAACTATGAGGATGAATTCCGTTGAAGGTAAGAAGCCTTTAATTGTATAACAGAAAGGATAAAAAAGAAAAAAAAAATTTAGTTACAAAATTAGTTATAGCTTAAACTACAACCTTACTCAATATCATTTTATTGGAGATGAATTTTAACAAATTCACAATTAGATTATATTTTCTTTTTATAACTTTCGTGCTTGCAAAATTTCTAAAGATTTAAGTATTAATAGCTATGTTATCAATAAATTCTTTAAATTGCAAATTGTTGTAGTTTAAAATTATTCATAAAATATAAATTTGTAGTTCATATAGTAAATAATTATTCGATTGACACAAAATTTGACATATGTATTGAGTTCCTAAAGAACTTATAATCCAATGGTTAGATTTTCAAAATATGTAATAATGCTAATTTTTTTAAAGGAAGTTGTAACCTTACGCTACCACCAATTTTGTAGCTAAATTTCATCCAAAAAAAAAAAAAAAAACAGTTGTGACCAACATTAAGTAAAGGAAAACCTTATCTCACTTACTTCTATATAAGCATCCAATGGATCAAATGAAGAAAACTGGGACTTATTTAAATTTGATACATCATTAGGTAGATCTTTGTCTGCGACTCTTAGAACAGGGACAGTGCCTTTTGGACATGCTTCATTTAACTCTATCTTTGCATATTGGACACCAGGCGGCAGCTTCTTGGGTTGCATTTTGGCTGCTAGTTTTCTTATTTTATTGCTAGGTCTCATCTGTTAAGTATTTTATATACTTCAGTAAATAAACATACCATTTCAAACGAAATATTATAAAATAAGCATCCAAGTTGTTAAACTAGCATCAAATTTCTATATATAAAAAAGAAGAAGAAGAAGTTGATTTCACACTTTTTTCTCTAAAACACTCTCTTCCACTGTCTAGTACATATGCAACCAACGAAAAACATTTTCTTTTTATTATTTATCTATTATTATTATATATATGTTCCTTTTTTGTACGTTTGTTATTGGGCAATGTTTTCTAGCAAAGAGAAAAAGAGAATTTGATATGGAATTTCCACATGTCTGGGGCCAAATTGCAGGGAATAGGATCTTCTAAATTTCAAATACAATGGAGAAGAATCATTTGATGGTTAATATTTCATTTCCTAAATTTGATTTAAAATTTAAATAAAATGGTGCATCCTTAGATTTGTAAAATTTATTATGAGTTATTAAATCGATCGATTTCAAAATGATTGTGGCACGCACTATGTAAGCTTATGCATGCCCTAGTCATTTTCTAAGATACCTTGAAATTGAATTTAAATTTTGATGAAAATATAACGCAAATATGGTAACAATATGAACCTGAATTGTGTGATTTCTGAAGGAAGGATGTTCAAAAATAGATTGCTTGTATATATTTACACAATCATAGGTGTCTCCATGCTCAGTCTGCGAAAATCTTATTATTGTTAGACTAAATCTCAAGCTATAAGGAAATGAAAATACTTTGTTAGAATGCAAATTGCAATTGCTTTTGCACTAATTTGACATCGAATATTTAGAAGAAATAAAAATCGATATAGAATAATAAAATTTACTTGCACAAGTAAAACTATTAACAAATATATAATAGACAATACCAAAATACTTTTGCTGGGTTGATGAAGTTGTATTTCTGAAACCAAATCATTGAGATTACTCCCCTTTATCGTGGCTCCATTATGGAATGAACCAAAATATGACAAGACATATAAAATAACAAACGCTTTGAACGCCATGGATCCTTGGACCTTAGTACTTGAGTTTGCTTTTTAATGTACACTTGTTAATATGTATATATATATATATAGTTGCAAATGAGCCGAGTATTAAAAGTTCAAGCTGGCTCATTTTTTTTTTCAAACACGAGCCGAGCTCGAGCTCATCACCAAACAAGATTTTATATTCAAGTTTGACTAATTTTCTTGTCAAGTAAGCTCAAGCTTGTTTACGAGCTACTTGATTAACTTATTATTTCTTAATATATTGTGAAACCATGACTAAAATGTTTTATTTCTTCACACTTTATGAATTTTTACTACGTATAGCCTATTTATGTCATTAATATGGTACACATAAATCATGTGAATCTATTAAAAAATTTATACAACCCAATTTCAAGTCTATATTAATATATTTTTAAACAGTATACAGATAAAATATTATATCATATATAATTAAATCGAACCCTAATGTTAGCTTATTCATGAACACATTATGATGTTTGAGCTTGGCTTGTTTAATAAGCGAGCCTAAACAAAAAATTTTAAAAAGATTCTTTTCAAGTTGAGCTTAAGCTGTTCACAAATAGCTTGGTTTATTTACAACCTTATATATTACCTATTTAATCGTCATGTGAATTTATTTGATAATTTAATGAGTCATGTTATTAAAATACGTAAATTCCTTTTATTAGAAACAAAATAATGAAATATACATGAATAGTAAAGATTTGGATAACCTCGTATAACTTAGGGATAAATTTGTCCTCATCATTTGCATTTATATGGAGTGTAGATTCTAAAAATATATAAGAGGTTATTTACTCACAATATAAATGCAAATGATAAAGATAAAATTTTCCTTAAATTACACGAGGTTATCCAAATCTTTAGTGTTCTTGTATATTTCATTATTTTGTTTCTAAAAGAAGAAAGAAATACATGTATTTTAATATCATGACTCATACCATTGTGCACCCTTGGTATTAGGGTTGTGCATTATCTAGTTTAGGTCGGGTTAAGACCCGACTCGAAATTCAACCCGAAAAAATTGACCCGAAATAACTCTCACCCGAAACTTGATCATTCAGTTCAGGTCAGGTCTCTTCTTTTTCTTTTTCTTTTTTAATAATTTTTTTTGAAGCTATAATTCATTATGTTTTCTTTCCTCCATGAATGTAGTTGACAAAGCATATTTCTTTTCTTAAAAATCCATTTTAGGAATTTGAATCCTAAAAACCAATATGGAAAATATAAGTTTTTGACAGTTTTTAGACCCTTTAAAACACAATAGAATTAACCTAGGTAATTAGCCAAATTGTTACTTAGTCCAAATTTCAAATCTAGGTTATCACAATCAAACAATCATTCATGTATAGCAGCAGAAATATAAATAACACAAAGATATGATCACCCAAGAAACCAAACTGGTAAAAACCTGAGGAGGATTTAACCTCGCTATCCTCAAGGTAAAACTGAATTCGCTATCTTGAAAGAATCGAAGTTCATACAATAAGACTGACAAGCCCCCATCTTGACTTCTTATTTCTACCCACCAGTAGAACTTACTGACACGATCACATGCAAACTCCAAATCCACGGACTCTTTTTTTCTTGGATTCACCTCCAGATACAAGCACACCGCTTGTTTTTCTTTAGGCTTCATTGGCAGCAGTTGAATTGATCATCAAGGTGTAGAAAACTTCTTCTCCTTGAAAACCCTAAGTTTATGTGAAGGAAAGCTCCTCAAAGATCTCACAAGAGATTCTCACAAATTGCAATATGTGCAACACTAAAACTTGGCTAGGGTTTGCCTTTTATACCTCGAGCAAATTAGAAAACCCAAAACGTTTTAAATAACATAGGGCTGAGTTGGAAATCTGTTGAAAAAAACGTTCAGACCTGATTTTTGATTGATCGAGCCTAAGCTTCAATCGATCGAAGAAAGCTAAAATTGTTTTTTTAATCCTGTAATAATTTAATCCAACTTTACAACAATAAACCAACTTTGAGCAAGTCTAAAACAAACTAAATACATTGTTTGATCATGGTTCGCCAACAATACAAATTAGAGTTCTAAATACATAAAAACCTAAGTCTTTAGAACATAACAAACTCCCCCTTTGGCAATCCGTGACAAAACACAACTTATTAGCTCAAAGTTTACAAATAAAAGCTCTTTACAAAATAATGCTCACAAAACACAAATTCAATCCTAACTACTATCCATCAGTTGCAAGAGTAGACAGCAGGTTAATTGAATCAACATGTATATTTCCTGAAACACTTAAGCAAAATACATAACCGCAAGTGTGGAAAAAATACAAGCAAATAAAATAAAATCTTGATTTCAAACAACACACAATAAAGACATATATCAATGAAGAACTCATAAACATAAGTCAATAAGTAGTTTGAAACACGAAACATAAAAAAATATACTCCCCCTAACATGAATATCCCAACAAGGCAAAACAAATGTGGCAAGAGCTAAAAAAGTAAAGTACAAAGTGAAGCACCTAGATACAATCTAAAACAACTCCACAAGCTCTAACCAACAAAAATAAACACTCCCCCTGAAAACAAAAACAAGTACAAGTGCAAAAACTCATATGTACTCCCCCTTTTTGTGACGGAATGCCAAAGGGCAATCAAAATCCATCATTAAAAGGAGGTGGCGATGAAGAACACCGAAACCGTGCCAAATCTGCTCATAAATCACGAATCTCATCAAGAACGTCCACCAAAATCTGTCCTTGAGCCACTTGAACGGTCAAGACATGATCCAACGTACATCGAATGTCTGCATCATCCGAAGTAGTCGGTGGAGGAATGTTAGCAGTAGCAGCAGCATCAGCACCAAAAGTCTCAGTAGCATCAACACTTGTAGAAGAGGGAGGAGGGGGAACCTCACCAGAAGATGCACCTCTAGGACTCAAAGGATCAACTCTCAAGTGAGCAGCCCTCTGTTTAAGGAAGGTAGCACCTAAAGAAGCGACAACGTGAACAAGCTCACCAGGAGGGAAATTAGCTAAACTAAGGAATAACAAAATCCAATGAATGAAAATAGGATGAATAAGGGCATGCCCTATGGCAGAACTCCTATGAACTTCGTTCAAAGAACGAAGAAGCAAATGAGGAAAGCTGATAAATGCACCAGACATGAAAGCGTATAAAAACACACGTCACTCAAGAGGGATGGTGTGGAGATGAGAAATAGGCCACAATGAATGACACGCAACTCTAAGAAATAAATAGACATTCTCCGAAAGCACAGAAGACGTGATCCGAGTATCAGAACCCCACTGGATAGAGGATCCAGTGATGTGTGACATGACAACATCTATAGGAGGAACCTCAGCATAGGGATAGACAGGCTCCGTAATGACCGGAACCCTAAGAGCCTTAGCCACTACCCTAGGGGTAATGATGAACTCAACACCTCGTATCCAACTCCTAACAAGGGTGTTGGAATCATAGATGTGACAAGAGAGGTTCGAGAAGAACTCTCTAATTAGGGTGTTCGGGGGTGGATGGTCTATCTCTAATAAGGACAACCAACCTCTAGACTTTAGATTAGCCCTAATGGCCGGATCAACCTTATCTAAGATCACAGAACGCTCAGCCTATATCTTATGCTTACTTTTCAGTTTCTTAAAAATTTCATGACAACGGTCGTTCTTAAAAAGCTGACTCCTAGACGGAGACACAGAAGGAGTAGAGGGAATCCTATTAGCTCTAGTTTTCCTAGACATCGTGCTAGGATAAGGACCAAAACACACACAGCAAAAAGAGGAGAAAACAAAAAACACAACCAAGGGCTGACTGCAAGTTAGCACAAAAATATATAGAACAAAAGCTATATGATGAATGAACAATGTAAATATCATGATGCATGAACTAATGCAGTGCAATTAAGTCCAAATTAAGTCCAATTTGACAAAAATGGCTTGAACATAGAGTTTCTAACAGAAACCCCAAAAATTTGAAAAACCACTTGAAAAATTTGTAACAAATTGACCAATGATCAGCACATAAGACAGATTATACAAAATAATGATCAATTACATCAATTCAACAAGCCAATTTCATCAAATTAACCAAATTGAACAAAATCCCCAAATCGGGTTCAATACAAGCCCTAGAATTTTTAATTTTTCACAGAACCCCAAATTGATCAAATTAACCAATATAGATCATGAATACATCATTGTAGGGACAAAACCCATTGATCAAATTCATAAAACAAGTCTTGATTAATCAAAAATCCCAACTTAAGCATAGTTCAAAAATTACCCAAAAACCATGAGATTATGCATGAAAATGAGAAAAACAATGCAAAAGGAGGGGTAATATAGACATACCGGTTTACGGAGAGAGAAACCTTGCAAGAAATTTGAAGGAAAACGACAAAAAATTCTTTGTGGAGCCTTGCTGAGCCGGAGAGAGAGAAAGAGGTTTGAAAAGCTTAAAAAAAACTTTTGAAAAAGTCAAGATCCATGTTTTAAAAACCTGATTCATGATGTTCAATTGATCAAAAAACAGGTTCGATCAATCGAACCAGACAGAGGCTCACTAAAATTTCTAAAAAGGATTTCGATTGATCGAAAAACAGATTGGATCAATTGAAAATCTGGAAAAACATCTTTTTAGAAAAATAACTTGATTTTTGAAAGTACACCTCAAATAATTAAAAATAAGGTGTGAAAATGCATGAGAATGAGATGAAATGCTTTTCCAAAACACAAGTTTTAAACCCTAGTTTTCCCAAAATTAAGATTTTGAACCATTCTCCCTTTAAAAACTCAAACACAGAATATGTTTTGCACAAACAAAACTCAAAGTAATTTCAAACTTGGTTGGTCAGACCGAAAGACACACACAATAACATGTATAATGTTTAGCACAGAGTAACTTGTGTAGTGTGTGCAACTAGCAAAAAGACTTGAGTTACATGTGAGGTGATATGTGTTATAGCAATTAATCACAAGTTCTACAAAATTCATCACATAGAATTTTAAAAGAGACTATCAGCTAAAGAGTTACATCATATAACTCCCACATCTCCTAGAACATAAGCTTGCAATCATGTAAGTTTCTTGAATTTTGCCTCATAATATACATACCAATTTTTAATTATGTGATTTGGCATTTAGCCTAATAGTACACACCAATTTTAAGCATTTAGCAATTAAATCGAGGCTTCACCTTATGTTCTTTTTGTGCATGTGCTACACTTTCTCGAGCACAAAAATCTTATGATATGCACTAAAGTGTTCGTGATTGGCTAGTGAACAGTGGTGAGAAGGTTATGTATGCCTTTCTCAAAAGGATCAAGTCCGATAGTCAAATAACATGTGACTTCAAGATTAAGACAAAGTGATAAACACCATAAACATCTTTCCCACACAACATGCACTACAAAGCTTCAACTAGTCAAGTGCAATAAATAAGCTCATCAACACTAAACAAAGTACAAGAGACATGTCATGTGAAAATAAATTGACCAACCTTGTTTTCAAAAACAAAGAGAATAGTGCAAGAACACCATGTGCTTCCCTTTCCTTCCTTCCCCTTTTTTTTATTTTTATTTTTCATTTTTTTATTATATATATAACAAAAACTTAGAATGAAATGCATGAATGTTATGCAATGCAAATCCTAGAAACAAAAAGGAAAAACACAAAAACCAAAGAACAAAGGTCACAAAAGATAAAACAATGAAGCACAAGGACCAAGAAAACCAAGATAGATCAGGGACATAGAATCACACCAATTACTTGATGAAAAGTCTCAAACTTACTTCTATCAAGAGGTTTGGTGAAGATGTCGGCATTCTGACGCTCAGTAGGGATATACTCAAGACACACAATCTTTCTTTCAACAAGATCCCTAATTAAGTGATACCTAATCTCTATGTGCCCAGGCTTAGAATGTTAAACAGGATTCTTAGATATATCAATAGCATTTGAGTTATCACAGTAAACAACCATGGTATCTTGGGATATCCCATAATCAGTTAAAACCTTTTTCATCCAAAGAAGCTGTGAGCAACAACTTCTAGCAGCAATATATTCTGCCTCTGCAGTAGACAAAGACACAGAATTTTGCTTTTTACTCATCCAAGTAACAGATTGGCTTCTACATAAAAACACCCACCAGTGGTGCTTTTTCTATCATCAGCATTACTAGCCCAATCAGAATTAGAAAAACCTGCAAGAGACAGATTAGACTCTTTACTATAAAATAATCCAAAATCACAAGTTCCACCAACATATTTAATAATTCTTTTGACAGCATTCAAGTGAGAAACTTTAGGATTAAATTGAAATCTAGAACAAACACCACACTAAAGGTAATATCAGGCCTACTAGTAGTCAAATACAATAAGCATCCAATCATACTTCTGTATAAAGTAATATCAATAGACTCACCTGATGGATCATTTGTTAATTTCGCATTTTCGGCCATTGGTGTTCTGGCATGTGCAGCATTGTCCAATCCAAATCTCTTGACTAGATTCCTTGCATATTTTGCTTGGTTGATATAGATTCCTGAGTCCATTTGTTTTATCTGTAATCCCAAAAAATAAGTTAGTTCACCAACCATACACATTTCGACACATGGCCTTCATTTCATCTACAAAAGAATGAGCAAGAGAGTCATTAGTTGCACCAAAAACAATATCATCAACATAGATTTGAGTTACAACAAAACTATTCTTATCCTTTCTTATGAAGAGAGTAGTGTCTACAGATCCCCTTTTGAATCCATGCTCGGTGAGACATGCAGTCAATCTATCATACCAGGCTCGTGGAGCTTGTTTCAAACCATACAGTGCTATCCTCAATTTATACACATCATCTGGTCTGTGAGGATCAACAAAATCCTTCGGTTGTTCCATATATACTTCTTCTTGCAACATCCCATTTGGTATAACTTGAAATTTAAATGACTAGCTATAGCCAAAAGTATCCTAATGGATCCCAGTCTTGCTACCGGTGCAAAAGTCTCATCGAAGTCAACCCCTTCCACCTGTGTGTAACCTTGAGCAACAAGTCTAGATTTATTTCTGATAACAGTGCCATGTTCATCAAACTTGTTCTTAAAGATCAACTTAGTTCCAATCATATTTACACCCTTTGATCTAGGAACTAATTCCCACACATCATTCCGAACAAACTGGTGAAGTTCTTCATGCATGGAGTTTACCCAGTCAGCATCTTAAAGAGCTTCATCTACCTTTTTTAGTTCGAATTGGGATAGATAGCATGAGTGAGTAATTACACTTAAAGCTTTTGACCTTAATCTCATGTTATCATTTAAACTTCCCAATATGTTTAAGGAGGGATGATTAAGCCTTACTCTAGAGGAAGGACCCTTGACTAGAGATGTTGAGGTACTTTTTTGTTCCGGTGAAGGACTGAACTCATGTAGTGCTTGTTGAGTCTCATGTATTGGTGTGGATGGTTCCGGACTTGATGGAATAGACACAGCATCATTCAACACCATCAACTCTTCATCACTGTGCTTTCCAACATAATCAATAGGGAGTGAGTCATCATTCTCCACAGGCTTATCTTGAACCGGAGCAATGTTTTCTGACTGTGCTTCAGAACATACTTCATCATTAATCACAACATTTGATGATTCCATCACTGTTTTGGTTCTCAAATTATACACTTTATATGCTCTACTAGTAGAGGAGTACCTTAGAAAATATCCCTTCTCACTCTTTGCATCAAATTTTTCTAGGTTCTCTCTATCACGTAGAATGTAACAATCACTACCAAATATCCTGAAATACTTAACAGCAGGCTTTTTTCCTCTCCAAAGTTCATAAGGAGTCTTCTTGGAATCAGGTCTGAAATACACCCGGTTGAGTGTATGAAAAGCAGTGTTAGCTGCTTCTCCCTAGAAGGATTTGGGCAACTTTTTATTGTGTAGCATGACACGTGCCATCTCCTGAGCAACCTTATTTTTCCGTTCCACTATTCCATTCTGTTGAGGAGTCTTGGGTGAAGAGAACTCTTGATGTGTGCCTTGATCATTGCAAAAAGTAGCCAGCTTGGTATTCTCAAATTCTCTTCCATGGTCACTTCTGATTCTGGCTATCATAGTCTCTTTCTCAACCTACAACTTTTTGCATAGATGTATCATCTTCTCAGGAGCCTCAGCTTTATCTTTCAAAAGTACAAACCAAGTATATCTAGTAAAGTCATCCACAACCACTAAAATATATTCCTTTCCACCTAAACTCTAAACTCTAGCAGGACCCATGAGATCAATGTGAAGTAACTCCAAAGGTCTTGAAGTTTGAACACTCACCGCAGACGGATGTTTAGATTTTATCTGTTTACCTATCTGACATGGTCCACATATGCACTTATCTATCTTCTCAAACTTAGGTAAACCAACAACTGCATCACATTTGGAAATTTTTTCTAACTGCTTATGACTTGCATGTCCCAAACGTTGATGCCACAAATCAACTTGATCAATCTTTGCACTAAAGCACTTCTTCCTTATGCTTGGTGTCAATCCATAACAGTTGTCTACTGTCCTTACACCAACACACATACAATCACCTCCACCATCAAGTATCTCACATTCATACTTAGTGAAGAGAACATTTAGTCCCTTATCACAAATCTGACTGATGCCGAGTAGATTTGCCTTCAGTCCATCAACATACAAAACATCTTCAAAAACCAACAACCCTGGAATGTCCACAGTTCCAATGCCTCTAATCACAGATTTGCTTCCATCTCCAAAAGTGACTGTCCCAATCTTTCCTTCAAAGAGAGTCTTGAATAATCCTTTGTTTCCTGTCATATGCTTGGAACAACCACTATCCAAATACCAAAGACAAGAATCACGTGCCTTTAAGGCAGTTAAGGCAGTATAACACAAATAATCATTATCACATGAGATAAGACCAAGAAATCCAAGGAAAGATTTAACAGATGCAACAAGAGACAAATACACAAGGTAGGCAAGTTGATGAATAAGCATTAAAATTTTCAAAAAATCCATAACAAAGGGGTCAAAGATCAACTCAGTGATCAAAAGATCAACAAACAAGAGAGCTACCTGCTCTGATACCACTTGACAGTTTTTAGACCCCTTAAAATACAATTGAATTAACCTAGGTAATTAGCCAAGTTGTTACTTAGTCCAAATTCCAAATCTAGGTTATCACAATCAAACAATGATATCATGTATTGCAGTGGAAATATAAATAACACAAAGATATGATCACCTAGAAAACCAAACTGGTAAAAACTTGGGGAGGATATAACCTAGCTGTCCTTAAGGTAAACCTAAATCCACTATCTTGAAAGAATCGAAGTTCATACAATAAGACTTACAAGCCCCCACGCTCGACTTCTTATTGCTACCCACCAGTAGAACTTACTGACACGACCACGTGCAAGCTCCAAATCCACGGACTCCTTCTTTCTTGGATTCACCACCAGATACAAGCACACCGTTTGTGTTTCTTTAGGCTTCAATGGCAACAATTGAATTGATCATCAAGGTGTAGAAAACTTCTTCTCCTTGAAAACCCTAAGTTTATTTGAAGGAAAGCAACTCAAAGATCTCATAAGAGATTCACACAAATCGCAATATGAGCAACACTAAAACATGGCTAGGGTTTGCCTTTTATACCTAGGGCAAATTAGAAAACCCAAAACGTTTTAAATAACATAGGGCTGAGTTGGAAATCTACAGAAAAAAATGTTTGGACCCGATTTTCCATTGATCGAGCCTAAGCTTCTATCAATCAAAAAAGGCTGAAACTGTTTTTTTGATCCTGTGTATTTAGAACTCTAATGTGTATTGTTGGCAAACCATGATCAAAACAATGTGTTTAGAAGTGTTTAAAGCTAGCTCAAAGTTGTGTGTCAATGTAAAGTTGGAATCGAGTTCAAGCAAGGAAGCATTGTGCCTTTCGGCCTGGCTCGATCGATCGAACGACAGGCTCGACTGATCAAAACTCAGGCATAATTCTTCTCTGCAGATTTGTCCAACTCAGCCCTATTTGTTTTAAAACGTTTTTAGGGTTTTTCATTTATCCCAAGTATAAAAGGCAAACCCTAGCCACGTTTTAGGCGAGCTCATATTTGCGGTTTGTGCAAATCTCTTGTGAGATCTAGAGGAGCTTTCCTTTACACAAACATAGGGTTTTCAAGGAGAAGATTTATCTATGCCTTGATGATCAAATCCGTTGCTGCCATTGAAGATTAAAGAAAACACAAGTGGGTGTGCTTGTATTTGGTGGAGAATCCAAGAAAGAAGGAGTTCGTGGATTCGAAGCTTGCACGTGGTCGTGTTAGTAAGTTCTACTGGTTGGTAGCATTAGGAAATCAAGCGTGGGTGCTTGTAAGTCCTTTTGTATGAACTTCGATTCTTTCAAGATAGTGGATTCTGGTTTACCTTGAGGATAGCTAGGTCAAATCCTCCCCAGGTTTTTACCGGTTTGGTTTCTTGGGTGATCATATCGTGTGTTATTTATTTTCTGCTGCTTTGCATGATTTGATCTTTATTATTGTGATAACCTAGACTTTTTTAATTGGACTAAGTAACAACTTGGCTAATTACCTAGGTTTAATCAATTGTTTAAGGGGTCTAAAAACTGACAAGTGGTATCAGAGCGGGTTGCTCTTTTTATTTTAGATCTTTTGATCTAAGAGCTGATCATTGACCCCTGTTGTCATGGATAATTTGAAGTGTCTTTTTGATCATGTTTTTGCTCATGCTTCTATTGATTTTATTGATGCCTGTGAAACTCTTCGTAAGGAATTATTGAAATCTATGAAAATTGCTAAGAAATTGAAGGAAGAGTTAAAATTGGCTAAACTTGAAAAAGAGGAATTGGTTGTTAGATTAGATGAATCTAATAAGAAGAATGAATTTTTGAGAAATCAAATTTCCTCTCAAGATGAGAATATTAAAAGCTTGGAACAAGAGTTAGTTGAATCTAAAACTAAAATTGAAAATTTGACTTGTACCAAGTCTGCTGTTGATAACAGAAGTGTTTCTGTCTCTCTTTAGCCTAAAACTGAGAAAATTTATATCCCTCCTTTTAAGAGGAATAATAAATAAAGGGCTTATTTTGCTAGGTTAGACAAAGGTAAAAGTTCTGATGTAGACGCTGATGTTTCTAAACCTAAGTCTAAACCTGTTAAAGAGCATAATAAATCTGTTTTTGTGCCTACTTGTCATCTTTGTGGTGTTGTTGGTCATATTAGACCAAATTGTTCTTTGTTGAGGAAAAAACCAAAATCTGAGAATAGATTTGCTGTTATAAATACTGATGTTCCTAAATTTGTTCCTGTTTGCCACTTTTGTGGTGTCCATGGTCACATTCGTCCTAATTGTCATAAGTTGAAATTTAAGCATTCTGTATTTCAATCTAAGATATGTAATGATATTTCTCCTGCCATAAGTCCAAATAAATTGCTCCATATGCTTTTGAAAAATTTAAACTTGTTGGCTTGTGAAAGGAATTTGCAAGATTTTAGTCTCTCTCAGAAGATTGGTGTAATTCCTCAAATACACTCTGCGTCTCATGGATTTTCACCTACAAAGCCAAAGACTCGTGCTATATGGGTGAGAAAAGATTCTCTAAGGTAAGTGTTGCTGACTTGTCCTTAATTTAATTCTTTCAATTGTTCGTGGACATGTCTTGATTCTGTTTTTGGTTGTTTTGTTTTTTTTAGGTTGTTTTTTTTTATTAAAAAAAAATCCAAACACATTGAAAAATTTCAAAAACACAAAAATATTTTATTTTGTGTCTAGTTTTATTTTTCTTGAGGATTACATGAATTATGATATCTCTCTTGATTTAGAACATGCTTGACATTGTGGAGAAACTTGAATAGTATGTCTTATATAAGTGCTAAGCTATTTTTGATTTTGTGTGAGTATGTACTAATTTGTACATGTACTCAAGGGTTAATTAAGAAATTGATATTTCTTGTTTGTGTACCCTCTATAGCTTAGTTAAGCACTGTTGTGCATTGCATTTGCATTGTTCATTTAGCATAATATGTGCCTTTTGTTTTTGGTCATAAATTTTTTTAAAAACCAAAAAGATTTTTGTGTTTTGTATTTCACATCTTGGATTTATAATCAAGGATTGGCCATTTTATTTTTACATAACAAGTTTATGTACCTTGTTTAGCTTTGATGAGCTTATTTATTGCACTTCACTAGTGAAAGCTTTGTAGAACATGTTGTGTGGGAAAGATGTTTATGGTGTTTATCACTTTGTCTTTATCTTGAAGTCACATGTTATTTGACTGTCAGACATGATCCTTTTAGGAAAGGCATAAATAACCATCTCACCACTGTGCACTAGCCAATCATGAACACCTTAGTGCATATCATAAGATTTTGTGCTCGAGAAAGTGTAGCACATGCACAAAAAGAACATAAGGTGAAGCCTCGGTTTAATTGATAAATGCTTAAAATTGGTGTGTACTATTAGGCTTAATGTCAAATCACTTAATTAAAATTGGTGTGTATATTATGAGGCAAAATTCAAGAAACTTACATGATTGCAAGCTTATGTTCTAGGAGATGTGGGAGTTATATGATGTAACTCTTTAGGTGATAATCTCTTTTAAATTCTATGGGATGAATTTTGTAGACTTTGTGATTGATTGCTATTCACATATCACCTCACATGTATCTCAAGCTTTTGCTAGTTGCACACACTACATAAGTTACTCTTTGCTAAACTTGGTACATTATATTGTGTGTGATTTCGTTGTGGCCATCCAAGATTAAAAGTTATTTGATTTTGATGTAAAATGTGTTTAATGTTTGAGTTTTAAGAACAAATTAATTAAATTTTTTTTCATGCATTTAAAGGGTATTTTCGAACCTCATTAAACTTGGGATTTTTGTTGATTCAATTCTATTTTTCTGAAATTGATCATTGGGTTTTGTTGGTATATTGTTATATTCATGATTGTTGTTGGTGAATTTGATCGATTTGGGGTTTTATGAAGAATTGAAAATTCTAGGGTTTATATTGAATCCGATTTGGGGATTTTGTTCAAGTGGGTTGAAATTGATGAAATTGGCTTGTTGTTTTGATGTAATTGATCATTCTAATCTGTTTTCTAACTTGTGTGATGATCAATTGGTCAATTTATTTTAAAAATTAACAAGTGGTTTTATTTTTTTTGGGTTTTTAGTTAAAAACTCTTTGCTCAAGCCAATTTTGTGAGTTTGAACTTATTTTGAACTTAATTTACTGCCTTAGCTTGTTCATCATTTGTGTTTAGGATTCACATGCATTGTATTGTTTTTGTATCCATCTTGCAGTTTTGCAATCATATCTCTCATTATTTTCACACATAACATGCATACACTTTGCTACATTGGGTACTCAACTTGATCAAAAAATTGATTGATTAATTTTTGAGCTATGTACTTTCTAGTATATGCCTTTTTTATGTGTGACCTATAGAAAATATTTTTCTTAAGAGATATGATGGATAATCAATGTGCAAATATTTTCTCTACTCATGCAACTGTTTATGGGTCACATAGTGCCATGTTTGCATTTTATTGAAAGAGAGAATATTTTTTCTTCATGTGTATCCTCAACTTAGTTTTTTTAAAACTTGGTTTGTGTCTTTGTATTTATCCCCACCCCCTTTATTTTTCTTGAAAATTGTTTTTCCTAAAACTTGTTTTGTTTTTCCTATTTTTATAGGGGGGAGAAATTTTTTTTAACCTTTGTGGTTCTTAGGGGGAGTTGTTGCTCTTCATAGGGGGAGTTGTCCCTATTTTTTATAGAGTTGAATTGTTTTGTATCCCTTGATTCTCTATTTTCTCTTATCCTTTATTGCGTATGTTTACTCTTTATTGAGTTGTCTTTGTCACTACGTGACAAAAAGGGGGAAATCAAGATGAAATGTGGGAATCCTGTCTGTTTTGTTTATGGGAGATACATTGATTGTTTATGATAGTGGAAAATACAAGTATGTTTTAATGTATCTAACTTAGGGGGAGAGTTAGTTTGCATATTTGTTGATTTACTGTTTCCTGTTTTATTTTCCACACATGCGGTTATGCATTTTGTTTAATGTTTCAGGAAATATACAGGTTGATTCAATTGAGCTGCTGTCTACACTTGCAACTGATGGATAGTAGTTAGGATTGAATTTGTTTTATGAGCATTATTTTGTAAAGGGCTTTTTATTTTGTAAACTTTGAGCTTCTAAGTTGTGTTTTGTCACGGATTGCCAAAGGGGGAGTTTGTTAGGTTCTAAAGTTTAGGATTTTATGTATTTAGAACTCTAATGTGTATTGTTGGCAAACCATGATCAAAACAATGTGTTTAGAAGTATTTAAAGCTAGCTCAAAGTTGTGTGTCAATGTAAAGTTGGAATCGAGTTAAAGCAAGGAAGCATTGTGCCTTTCAGCCTGGCTCGATCGATCGAAGCTCGGGCAGAATGCTTTTCTGCAGATTCGTCCAACTCAGTCCTATTTGTTTTAAAACGTTTTTAGGGTTTCTTATTTATCCTAAGTATAAAAGGCAAACCCTAGCCACGTTTTAGGCGAGCTCATATTTGCGGTTTGTGTAAATCTCTTGTGAGATCTAGAGGAGCTTTCCTTTATACAAACTTAGGGTTTTCAAGGAGAAGATTTATCTACGCCTTGATGATCAAATCAGTTGTTGCCACTGAAGCTTAAAGAAAACACAAGTGGGTGTGCTTGTATTTGGTGAAGAATCCAAGAAAGAAGGAGTCCGTGGATTCGGAGCTTGCACGTGGTCGTGTCAGTAAGTTCTATTGGTTGGTAGTATTAGGAAGTCGAGCGTGGGTGCTTGTAAGTCCTTTTGTATGAACTTCGATTCTTTCAAGATAGTGGATTTTGGTTTACCTTGAGGATAGCTAAGTCAAATCCTCCCAGGTTTTTACCGGTTTGGTTTCCTGGGTGATCATATCGTGTGTTATTTATTTTCCGCTGCTTTGCATGATTTGATCTTTATTATTGTGATCACCTAGACTTGCTTAATTGGACTAAGTAATAACTTGGCTAATTACCTAGGTTTAATCAATTGTTTAAGGGGTCTAAAAATTGACAAATTTCAAATTCAAATACCCTTGATTTCACTATATTAGAAAGTTAACATAATGATATTTTTGGACTGTACTACATTTGTGCATCTTTCTTTTGCATTTTATTTTTGGGCCTTTAGATTCTAGATACAAAGATAAGTACATGTCTTGTTTTTCCTTCCAAAAAGATTTAAATAATGCAACTTAGTCCTATCATTTGGTTGAAATATATTAGTTTTTGATTTGGCCACACCACCTAAAAAAAAAAGGGTAGACTTATTTCGAGAATAAAAAAGGGTTGACTAGACTAGCGTAAAATAGACACTACAAGAAAAAGGGGCTATTGCAGCGAGTTATGTGCACTGCTATTGGTGTCCGACTTTAGCGGGGGGCACACAGTGCCGCTATAGGGCATCAATTAAAACAAATTAATTGCACTTGTAGCTGCAGGTGAGAACCGTCGCTATATGCGACAACCTTCAGCAATGGGCAATAAGCGCCGCTATAAGGCTTCAAGTAAAACAAAACATATGCACCTTGTAGTGGGGGATATGATCGCTACTATATGTGGGAACCTTTAGCGGCGGGCGATAAGCGCTGCTATAGGGCTTCATTTAAAACATAACACGTGCATCTATAGGTTAATATTTTTTCCCCACTAGGTTTTAAAACCACTATTTGCTGACAATTTTTTGTGATGTAAAAAATTCTCGAGGGATATGCATTTTGTGATGTAAAAATCTTTTGTTGGGAACTTGTTTTGTTTATGTAATTATTTGTTTATGTAAATTATTTGGGCAATGCAATCTTTAGGCAATGGACTTGTTTTGTTTGCTGGCAATTGGTTAGGAACTGTTGAGTGTTGACAATTGTTTTGTTGGTTGCAATTGGTTGCATCTATTGTGTGTTGGCCATTGTTTTGGGCAAGAATTACAAATTTAGCAAGAAAAAAGAAAAGGAAAACAAAAAAACCACCTATAAAACGCAGCTACAGAAAAACCCAAAGTACGGGGATTTAGCCGTGTTTCTAAATGCAGCCCAAAGATGGTCTATAGCCGTGTTTTAAAAACACAGCTTTAGGTCCAGGCCATAACCGCATTTTAAACGCTGCCCAAAGTGGATCTATAGCCGCGTTTTGTATAAGTCTCAACCTATAGGGGGTGGAAAAACGCAGCTATAAGGGGACCTGTAGCCGCATTTGTAAACGCGGTTATAGCCTATAGTTGTGTTTTTAGGGTCTATAGTTGCGTTTTTAAGATATAATTTTTTTATGTTGCTTGAAGCCATTAGAAAAGACATTTAGACTTAAACAATGAGGGTAATTGATTGGAGGGATTGGAGGGATAATGTAGAGCATGGAAAGTAATTTTTTATGTGCATTATAAATATATATATATATATATATTGTTTGACTGTCCTTCGTCACATAATAGAAAAGTTTTCCATTTACAGCATCAATGTGGAGGATTTAATGGCAGTAGAAGTGGAGAATGGAACTGCTAAGTTATATCCCCGCAAATATAGTGTGGTTCGCATGGATCATTGTTTTTGTGGAGAGATTGAAGTTGGTGTCAGTTTCACCCAAAAGGTATTTCTTAATCTTATATATAAGATATGAGCTGGTCGCTTCGTTCATTACAATGAGAATAGTAAACAATATAGCGTTGTATACATGCACCTTCTCCTCTTGAAAGAATAGAGTGAAGGGTGAGGTTGTCATTTCATGGCCTATTGAATGAGTGTCTATTAACTTAGAAAAGTGTGTTTAGGTACAGTTCAATTCAATTGAGAAATATAAGGTATAATTGTTAAGGAACTATATCTAAGTTTTGCTGACTTATGATATTGTAGCTCTACCACAAAATTACATATTTACTTCTAAGATGTATGCTACTCATATACTTATAATAAATATTGATAACACACACACACTTATAATAAATAAAAATAGTGCTATCGTTTCTGTCTCTCTCTTTTTGTGATGAAAAGTGCCATTAATTATGTTTTTGCTTGAGATTGAAGTGGTTGGTGCATGGAGTGATAAATGGTGCATTGGGTTCCGTAAGCCAAAGGAGTACATGACATCTTAATTACACTTTCTTGTTTGAGTAATGTGGTTTTTCATTTTTTAAATATTGTTGGTAGAAGAGCAATATCATGTAGAAGAGTTGGGAGGATGGAAGCAAAGCTACGATTGCTAGTTTATCAAATATAGTTTGGTGATTTAATTATGTCTTAATTGGATTTGTATGTAATTTGGGATAAGGGTAACATGAGTCTGGTTCAGAGCTTTTGAAATATTTTTCTGCCTAAAAATATTTTTTAACTTTCTCAACAATTGATTTTCCAGGAACTAAAATAAAATAAAATAAAAAATCAAGGGCACAAAAAAAAAACCCCATAAAGAATGGAACTAAAATTCAAATCTTGCCATTATTATATTATAGCATGAAACGTAATGCAATAGCCACAAACTATTGACGTGACCAGCTTTTTTTTCGTTTTCATCTACGCGCACCATGATAACAATAATCTGGTATGCCACCTTTTCCGCCAAAACAAAAGGTATAACCTATTGTGTCGTCTTTGTAAGATTCATCCCCTTCAAGGAAACATCGAGACTCAGCAATTTGAATATTATTTGGCGAGCGAACTAATTGATTATTGGCATCTAGATATTGTACATTAGTCATATAAGCAGTTCGTTGATATACACCATTATCAAATTTTCCACTACCCATTTGAGGGCTAGCATTATCATTTGGCCCAGTGAAAACATAGCCTCCCCATTTCAATGTATCAGCTCCAGAATTTAACTCAAAAAATAGTTTGTCTGGAAAATATCCAACTGGATCAGGTTCAGTGTTAAAATACACCCACCATTTTCCAGTTCTAGGTGAAGCTGCTCCATCCTGTTGTTATCATTTAACCAAAAACAATAAAAAGGAAAATGAAAAAAAATGGAAATCAGAAGTTTCGAAAAAAAATTATTTGATAAACTAAATTTCTAATTGTAAACATGCCTTCAAATCATATGTTAAAAAAGAAAAGAGAAAAAAGAAGTAATTATTACCCAAATCATGGAGAATGACAGAACCACTTGATCAGCTGTACCGTAATTAGAGACCTTCTCTATAACACTTCCAACTGGAACTTTGGTATTAGTTTGAACGAACCCCAAGCAAAGAAGATTATGACATTGTGAAACTCCTTTGTTCTAGTCCATGTGTAGTGTGAAATTCAAACTAAGTTAGTACTATGTATTTGCACCCAAAAAAAAAAAAAAAAAAGAATCATCCTGTCCAGAACCTTAAATCTATTTAAAGATAAAATGTACTTACAGTCATTTGAAAAAACCAATGGGTGCGTGTATCACCGTACACGTTTGGGTTTACCTGAACAATATCACAAATTATAAAATAAGTTGAAGCATATGTTGTAATTCAACTATACAAAAATAGGCAAGAGTCTTGTAGTTTAACTAGCGAAAAAATTTAAGAACTTCGCTTACATTGAATCTATGGAATTTATTGGTTTAAAAAAAAAAAAAAAGTATACTTTTCAAAAAAATTTAAAAATTAATCGAACAATTATTTTCAAATTCATTTCTCTTCCTTAATACTTACAGTCCACCCAAGTTGTATTTGTTCGAAGTCAGTTCCAAACGTTGCTTCAACTGAGATTGCAACTGAACTATATTGGAAAGGTCCTCTAACAAGTGGATTCCATACACTCATTTTCGCTCCAATTGATTGATACTTTTTGTCTGGGGTTGTTTTTGTAAATATTCCTGCAAACTATGAGGATGAATTCCGTTGAAGGTAAGAAGCCTTTAATTGTATAACATAAAGGATAAAAAAGAAAAAAAAAAGGTTTAGTTACAAAATTGGTTATAGCTTAAACTACAACCTTACTCAATATCATTTTATTGGAGATGAATTTTAACAAATCCACAATTAGATTATATTTTCTTTTTATAACTTTCGTGCTTGCAAAATTTCTAAAAATTTAAGTATTAGTAGCTATGTTATCAATAAATTCTTTAAATTGCAAATTGTTGTAGTTTAAAATTATGCATAAAATATAAATTTGTAGTTCATATAGTAAATAATTATTCGATTGACACAAAATTTGACATATGTATTGAGTTCGTAAAGAACTTGTAATCCAACGGTTAGATTTTCAAAATATGTAATAATGCTAATTTTTTTAAAGGAAGTTGTAACCTTACACTACCACTAATTTTGTAGACAAATTTCACCCCCCAAAAAAAAAAAAAAACAGTTGTGACGAACATTAAGTAAAGGAAAACCTTATCTCACTTACTTCTATATAAGCGTCCAATGGATCAAATGAAGAAAACTGGGACTTATTTAAATTTGATACATCATTAGGTAGATCTTTGTCTGCGACTCTTAGAACAGGGACAGTGCCTTTTGGACATGCTTCATTTAACTCTATCTTTGCATATTGGACACCAGGCGGCAGCTTCTTGGGTTGCATTTTGGCTGCTAGTTTTCTTATTTTATTGCTAGGTCTCATCTGTTAAGTATTTTATATACTTCAGTAAATAAACATACCATTTCAAACGAAATATTATAAAATAAGCATCCAAGTTGTTAAACTAGCATCAAATTTCTATATATAAAAAAGAAGAAGAAGAAGTTGATTTCACTCTTTTTTCTCTAAAACACTCTCTTCCACTGTCTAGTACATATGCAACCAACGAAAAACATTTTCTTTTTATTATTTATCTATTATTATTATATATATGTTCCTTTTTTGTACGTTTGTTATTGGGCAATGTTTTCTAGCAAAGAGAAAAAGAGAATTTGATATGGAATTTCCACATGTCTGGGGCCAAATTGCAGGGAATAGGATCTTCTAAATTTCAAATACAATGGAGAAGAATCATTTGATGGTTAATATTTCATTTCCTAAATTTGATTTAAAATTTAAATAAAATGGTGCATCCTTAGATTTGTAAAATTTATTATGAGTTATTAAATCGATCGATTTCAAAATGATTGTGGCACGCACTATGTAAGCTTATGCATGCCCTAGTCATTTTCTAGGATACCTTGAAATTGAATTTAAATTTTGATGAAAATATAACGCAAATATGGTAACAATATGAACCTGAATTGTGTGATTTCTGAAGGAAGGATGTTCAAAAATAGATTGCTTGTATATATTTACACAATCATAGGTGTCTCCATGCTCAGTCTGCGAAAATCTTATTATTGTTAGACTAAATCTCAAGCTATAAGGAAATGAAAATACTTTGTTAGAATGCAAATTGCAATTGCTTTTGCACTAATTTGACATCGAATATTTAGAAGAAATAAAAATCGATATAGAATAATAAAATTTACTTGCACAAGTAAAACTATTAACAAATATATAATAGACAATACCAAAATACTTTTGCTGGGTTGATGAAGTTGTATTTCTGAAACCAAATCATTGAGATTACTCCCCTTTATCATGGCTCCATTATGGAATGAACCAAAATATGACAAGACATATAAAATAACAAACGCTTTGAAAGCCATGGATCCTTGGACCTTAGTACTTGAGTTTGCTTTTTAATGTACACTTGTTAATATGTATATATATATATAGTTACAAATGAGCCGAGTATTAAAAGTTCAAGCTGGCTCATTTTTTTTTTCAAACACGAGCCGAGCTCGAGCTCATCACCAAACAAGATTTTATATTCAAGTTTGACTAATTTTCTTGTCAAGTAAGCTCAAGCTTGTTTACGAGCTACTTGATTAACTTATTATTTCTTAATATATTGTGAAACCATGACTAAAATGTTTTATTTCTTCACACTTTATCAATTTTTACTACGTATAGCCTATTTATGTCATTAATATGGTACAAATAAATCATGTGAATCTATTAAAAAATTTATACAACCCAATTTCAAGTCTATATTAATATATTTTTAAACAGTATACAGATAAAATATTATATCATATATAATTAAATCGAACCCTAATGTTAGCTTATTCATGAACACATTATGATGTTTGAGCTTGGCTTGTTTAATAAGCGAGCCTAAACAAAAAATTTTAAAAAGATTCTTTTCAAGTTGAGCTTAAGCTATTCACAAATAGCTTGGTTTATTTACAACCTTATATATTACCTATTTAACCGTCATGTGAATTTATTTGATAATTTAATGAGTCATGTTATTAAAATACGTAAATTCCTTTTATTAGAAACAAAATAATGAAATATACATGAATAGCAAAGATTTGGATAACCTCGTATAACTTGGGGATAAATTTGTCCTCATCATTTGCATTTATATGGAGTGTAGATTCTAAAAATATATAAGAGGTTATTTACTCACAATATAAATGCAAATGATAAAGATAAAATTTCCCTTAAATTACACGAGGTTATCCAAATCTTTAGTGTTCTTGTATATTTCATTATTTTGTTTCTAAAAGAAGAAAGAAATACATGTATTTTAATATCATGACTCATACCATTGTGCACCCTTGGTATTAGGGTTGTGCATTATCTAGTTTAGGTCGGGTTAAGACCCGACTCGAAATTCAACCCGAAAAAATTGACCCGAAATAACTCTCACCCGAAACTTGATCATTCAGTTCAGGTCGGGTCTCTTCTTTTTCTTTTTCTTTTTTAATAATTTTTTTTGAAGGTATAATTCATTATGTTTTCTTTCCTCCATGAATGTAGTTGACAAAGCATGTTTCTTTTCTTAAAAATCCATTTTAGGAATTTGAATCCTAAAAACCAATATGGAAAATATAGGTTTTTGACAGTTTTTAGACCCTTTAAAACACAATAGAATTAACCTAGGTAATTAGCCAAATTGTTACTTAGTACAAATTTCAAATCTAGGTTATCACAATCAAACAATCATATCATGTATAGCAGCAGAAATATAAATAACACAAAGATATGATCACCCAGGAAACTAAACTAGTAAAAACCTGGGGAGGATTTAACCTCGCTATCCTCAAGGTAAAACTGAATTCGCTATCTTGAAAGAATCAAAGTTCATACAATAAGACTTACAAGCCCCCAGCTTGACTTCTTATTGCTACCCACCAGTAGAACTTACTGACACGACCACGTGCAAACTCCAAATCCATGGACTCTTTTTTTCTTGGATTCACCTCCAGATACAAGCACACCGCTTGTTTTTCTTTAGGCTTCAATGGCAGCAGTTGAATTGATCATCAAGGTGTAGAAAACTTCTTCTCCTTGAAAATCCTAAGTTTATGTGAAGGAAAGCTCCTCAAAGATCTCACAAGAGATTCACACAAACTGCAATATGAGCAACACTAAAACATGGCTAGGGTTTGCCTTTTATACCTCGAGCAAATTAGAAAACCCAAAACGTTTTAAATAACATAGGGCTGAGTTGGAAATCTGTTGAAAAAAACGTTCAGACCTGATTTTCAATTGATCGAGCCTAAGCTTCAATCGATCGAAGAAAGCTAAAATTGTTTTTTTAATCCTGTAATAATTTAATCTAACTTTACAACAATAAACCAACTTTGAGCAAGTCTAAAACAAACTAAATACATTGTTGGATCATGGTTCGCCAACAATACAAATTAGAGTTCTAAATACATAAAAACTTAAGTCTTTAGAACCTAACAAACTCCCCCTTTGGCAATCCGTGACAAAACACAACTTATTAGCTCAAAGTTTACAAATAAAAGCCCTTTACAAAATAATGCTCACAAAACACAAATTCAATCCTAACTACTATCCATCAGTTGCAAGAGTAGATAGCAGATTAATTGAATCAACATGTATATTTCCTGAAACACTTAAGCAAAATACATAACCACAAGTGTGGAAAAAATACAAGCAAATAAAATAAAATCTTGATTTCAAACAACACACAATAAAGACATATATCAATGAAGAACTCATAAACATAAGTCAATAAGTAGTTTGAAACACGAAACATAAAAAAATATACTCCCCCTAACATGAATATCCCAACAAGGCAAAACAAATGTGGCAAGAGCTAAAAAAGTAAAGTACAAAGTGAAGCACCTAGATACAATCTAAAACAACTCCACAAGCTCTAACCAACAAAAATAAACACTCCCCCTGAAAACAAAAACAAGTACAAGTGCAAAAACTCATATGTACTCCCCCTTTTTGTGACGGAATGCCAAAGGGCAATCAAAATCCATCATTAAAAGGAGGTGGCGATGAAGAACACCGAAACCGTGCCAAATCTGCTCATAAATCACGAATCTCATCAAGAACGTCCACCAAAATCTGTCCTTGAGCCACTTGAACGGTCAAGACATGATCCAACGTACATCGAATGTCTGCATCATTCGAAGTAGTCGGTAGAGGAGTGTTAGCAGTAGCAGCAGCATCAGCACCAAAAGTCTCAGCAGCATCAACACTTGTAGAAGAGGGAGGAGGGGGAACATCACCAGAAGATGCACCTCTAGGACTCAAAGGATCAACTCTCAAGTGAGCAGCCCTCTGTTTAAGGAAGGTAGCACCTAAAGAAGCGACAACGTGAACAGGCTCACCAGGAGGGAAATCAGCTAAACCAAGGAATAACAAAATCCAATGAATGAAAATAGGATGAATAAGGGCATGCCCTATGGCAGAACTCCTATGAACTTCGTTCAAAGAACGAAGAAGCAAATGAGGAAAGCTGACAAATGCACCAGACATGAAAGCGTATAAAAACACACGTCACTCAAGAGAGATGGTGTGGAGATGAGAAATAGGCCACAATGAATGACACGCAACTCTAAGAAACAAATAGACATTCTTAGAAAGCACAGAAGACGTGATCCGAGTATCAGAACCCCACTGGATAGAGGATCCAGTGATGTGTGACATGACAACATCTATAGGAGGAACCTCAGCATAGGGATAGACAGACTCCGTAACGACCGGAACCCTAAGAGCCTTAGCCACTACCCTAGGGGTAATGATGAACTCAACACCTCGTATCCAACTCCTAACAAGGGTGTTGGTATCATAGATGTGACAAGAGAGGTTCGAGAAGAACTCTCTAATTAGGGTGGTCGGGGGTGGATGGTCTATCTCTAATAAGGACAACCAACCTCTAGACTTTAGATTAGCCCTAATGGCCGGATCAACCTCATCTAAGATCACAGAACGCTCAGCCTATATCTTATGCTTACTTTTCAGTTTCTTAAAAATTTCACGACAACGGTCGTTCTTAAAAAGCTGACTCCTAGACGGAGACACAGAAGGAGTAGGGGGAACCCTATTAGCTCTAGTTTTCCTAGACATCGTGCTAGGATAAAGACCAAAACACACACAGCAAAAAGAGGAGAAAACAAAAAACACAACCAAGGGCTGACTGCAAGTTAGCACAAAAATATATAGAACAAAAGCTATATGATGCATGAACAATGTAAATATCATGATGCATGAACTAATGCAGTGCAATTAAGTCCAAATTAAGTCCAATTTGACAAAAATGGCTTGAACATAGAGTTTCTAACAGAAACCCCAAAAATTTGAAAAACCACTTGAAAAATTTGTAACAAATTGACCAATGATCAGCACATAAGACAGATTATACAAAATAATGATCAATTACATCAATTCAACAAGCCAATTTCATCAAATTAACCAAATTGAACAAAATCCCCAAATCGGGTTCAATACAAGCCCTAGAATTTTTAATTTTTCACAAAACCCCAAATTGATCAAATTAACCAATATAGATCATGAATACATCATTGTAGGAACAAAACCCATTGATCAAATTCATAAAACAAGTCTTGATTAATCAAAAATCCCAACTTAAGCATAGTTCAAAAATTACCCAAAAACCATGAGATTATGCATGAAAATGAGAATAACAATGCTAAAGGAGGGGTAATATAGACGTACCGGCTTACGGAGAGAGAAACCTTGCAAGAAATTTGAAGGAAAACGACAAAAAATTCTTTGTGGAGCCTTGCTGAGTTGGAGAGAGAGAAGGAGGTTTGAAAAGCTTAAAAAAAACTTTTGAAAAAGTCAAGATCCATGTTTCAAAAAACCTGATTCATGATGTTCAATTGATCGAAAAACAGGTTCGATCAATCGAACCAGACAAAGGCTCACTAAAATTTCTAAAAAGGATTTCGATTGATCGAAAAACAGATTGGATCAATTGAAAATCTGGAAAAACATCTTTTTAGAAAAATAACTTGATTTTTGAAAATACACCTCAAAGAATTAAAAATAAGGTGTAAAAATGCATGAGAATGAGATGAAATGCTTTTCCAAAACACAAGTTTTAAACCCTAGTTTTCCCAAAATTAAGATTTTGAACCAGTCTCCCTTTAAAAACTCAATCACAGAATATGTTTTGCACAAACAAAACTCAAAGTAATTTCAAACTCGGTTGGTCAGACCGAATGACACACACAATAACATGTATAATGTTTAGCACAGAGTAACTTGTGTAGTGTGTGCAACTAGCAAAAAGACTTGAGTTACATGTAAGGTGATATGTGTTATAGCAATTAATCACAAAGTCTACAAAATTCATCACATAGAATTTTAAAAGAGACTATCAGCTAAAGAGTTACATCATATAACTCCTACATCTCCTAGAACATAAGCTTGCAATCATGTAAGTTTCTTGAATTTTGCCTCATAATATACATACCAATTTTTAATTATGTGATTTGGCATTTAGCCTAATAGTACACACCAATTTTAAGCATTTAGCAATTAAATCGAGGCTTCACCTTATGTTCTTTTTGTGCATGTGCTACACTTTCTCAAGCACAAAAATCTTATGATATGCACTAAAGTGTTCATGATTAGCTAGTGAACAGTGGTGAGAAGGTTATGTATGCCTTTCTCAAAAGGATCAAGTCCAACAGTCAAATAACAGTCAAATAACAGTCAAAAGGATCAAGTCCAACAGTCAAATAACCCTAGCCACGTTTTAGGCGAGCTCATATTTGGGGTTTGTGCAAATCTCTTGTGAGATCTAGAGGAGCTTTCCTTTACACAAACATAGGGTTTTCAAGGAGAAGATTTATCTATGCCTTGATGATCAAATCCGTTGCTGCCATTGAAGATTAAAGAAAACACAAGTGGGTGTGCTTGTATTTGGTGGAGAATCCAAGAAAGAAGGAGTTCGTGGATTCGAAGCTTGCACGTGGTCGTGTTAGTAAGTTCTACTGGCTGGTAGCATTAGGAAGTCAAGCATGGGTGCTTGTAAGTCCCTTTGTATGAACTTCAATTCTTTCAAGATAGTGGATTCTGGTTTACCTTGAGAATAGCTAGGTCAAATCCTCCCCAGGTTTTTACCGGTTTGGTTTCTTGGGTGATCATATCGTGTGTTATTTATTTTCTGCTGCTTTGCATGATTTGATCTTTATTATTGTGATAACCTAGACTTGTTTAATTGGACTAAGTAACAACTTGGCTAATTACCTAGGTTTAATCAATTGTTTAAGGGGTCTAAAAACTGACAAGTGGTATCAGAGCGGGTAGCTCTTTTTGTTTTAGATCTTTTGATCTAAGAGCTGATCATTGACCCCTGTTGTCATGGATAATTTGAAGTGTCTTTTTGATCATGTTTCTACTCATGCTTCTATTGATTTTATTGATGCCTGTGAAACTCTTCGTAAGGAATTATTGAAATCTATGAAAATTGCTAAGAAATTGAAGGAAGATTTAAAATTGGCTAAACTTGAAAAAGAGGAATTGGTTGTTAGATTAGATGAATCTAATAAGAAGAATGAATTTTTGAGAAATCAAATTTCCTCTCAAGATGAGAATATTAAAAGCTTGGAACAAGAGTTAGTTGAATCTAAAACAAAAATTGAAAATTTGACTTGTACCAAGTCTGCTGTTGATAACAAAAGTGTTTCTGTCTCTCTTTAGCCTAAAACTGAGAAAATTTATATCCCTCCTTTTAAGAGGAATAATAAAGAAAGGGCTTATTTTGCTAGGTTAGACAAAGGTAAAAGTTCTGATGTAGACGCTGATGTTTCTAAACCTAAGTCTAAACCTACTGTTAAAGAGCATAATAAATTTGTTTTTGTGCCTACTTGTCATCTTTGTGGTGTTATTGGTCATATTAGACCAAATTGTTCTTTGTTGAGGAAAAAACCAAAATCTGAGAATAGAGTTGCTGTTATGAATACTGATGTTCCTAAATTTGTTCCTGTTTGCCACTTTTGTGGTGTCCATGGTCACATTCGTCCTAATTGTCATAAGTTGAAATTTAAGCATTCTGTATTTCAATCTAGGATATGTGATGATATTTCTCCTGCCATAAGTCCAAATAAATTGCTTCATATGCTTTTGAAAAATTTAAGCTTGTTGGCTTATGAAAGGAATTTGCAGGATTTTAGTCTCTCTCAGAAGATTGGTGTAATTCCTCAAATACACTCTGCCTCTCATGGATTTTCACCTACAAAGCCGAAGACTCGTGCTATATGGGTGAGAAAAGATTCTCTAAGGTAAGTGTTGCTGACTTGTCCTTAATTTAATTCTTCCAATTGTTTGTGGACATGTCTTGATTCTGTTTTTGGTTGTTTTGTTTTTTTTAGGTTTTTTTTTTATTAAAAAAAATCCAAAAACATTGAAAAATTTCAAAAACACAAAAATATTTTATTTTGTGTCTAGTTTTATTTTTCTTGAGGATTACATGAATTATGATATCTCTTTTGATTTAGAACATGCTTGACATTGTGGAGAAACTTAAATAGTATGTCTTATATAAGTGCTAAGCTATTTCTGATTTTGTGTGAGTATGTACTAATTTGTACATGTACTCAAGGGTTAATTAAGAAATTGATATTTCTTGTTTGTGTACCCTCTATAGCTTAGTTAAGCACTGTTGTGCATTGCATTTGCATTGTTCATTTAGCATAATATGTGCTTTTTGTTTTTGGTCATAAATTTTTTTTAAAACCAAAAAGATTTTTGTGTTTTGTATTTCACATCTTGGATTTATAATCAAGGATTGGCCATTTTATTTTTACATAACAAGTTTATGTACCTTGTTTAGCTTTGATGAGCTTATTTATTGCACTTCACTAGTGAAAGCTTTGTAGAACATGTTGTGTGGGAAAGATGTTTATGGTGTTTATCACTTTGTCTTTATCTTGAAGTCACATGTTATTTGACTGTCAGACTTGATCCTTTTGAGAAAGGCATAAATAACCATCTCACCACTGTGCACTAGCCAATCATGAACACCTTAGTGCATATCATAAGATTTTGTGCTCGAGAAAGTGTAGCACATGCACAAAAAGAACATAAGGTGAAGCCTCGGTTTAATTGATAAATGCTTAAAATTGGTGTGTACTATTAGGCTTAATGTCAAATCACTTAATTAAAATTGGTGTGTATATTATGAGGCAAAATTCAAGAAACTTACATGATTGCAAGCTTATGTTCTAGGAGATGTGGGAGTTATATGATGTAACTCTTTAGGTGATAATCTCTTTTAAATTCTATGTGATGAATTTTGTAGACTTTGTGATTGATTGCTATTCATATATCACCTCACATGTATCTCAAGCTTTTGCTAGTTGCACACACTACATAAGTTACTCTTTGCTAAACTTGGTACATTATATTGTGTGTGATTTTGTTGTGGCCATCCAAGATTAAAAGTTCTTTGATTTTGATGTAAAATGTGTTTAATGTTTGAGTTTTAAGAACAAATTAATTAAATTTGTTTTCATGCATTTAAAGGGTATGTTCGAACCTCATTAAACTTGGGATTTTTGTTGATTCAATTCTATTTTTCTGAAATTGATCATTGGGTTTTGTTGGTATATTGTTATATTCATGATTGTTGTTGGTGAATTTGATTGATTTGGGGTTTTATGAAGAATTGAAAATTCTAGGGTTTATATTGAATCCGATTTGGGGATTTTGTTCAAGTGGGTTGAAATTGATGAAATTGGCTTGTTGTTTTGATGTAATTGATCATTCTAATCTGTTTTCTAACTTGTGTGATGATCAATTGGTCAATTTATTTTAAAAATTAACAAGTGGTTTTATTTTTTTTTGGGTTTTTAGTTAAAAACTCTTTGCTCAAGCCAATTTTGTGAGTTTGAACTTATTTTGAACTTAATTTACTGCCTTAGCTTCTGCATCATTTGTGTTTAGGATTCACATGCATTGTATTGTTTTTGTATCCATCTTGCAGTTTTGCAATCATATCTCTCATTATTTTCACGCATAACATGCATACACTTTGCTACATTGGGTACTCAACTTGATCAAAAAATTGATTGATTATTTTTGAGCTATGTACTTTCTAGTATATGCCTTTTTTATGTGTGACCTATAGAAAATATTTTTCTTAAGAGATATGATGGATAATCAATGTGCAAATATTTTCTCTACTCATGCAACTGTTTATGGGTCACATAGTGCCATGTTTGCATTTTATTGAAAGAGAGAATATTTTTTCTTCATGTGTATCCTCAACTTAGTTTTTTTAAAACTTGGTTTGTGTCTTTGTATTTATCCCCACCCTCTTTATTTTTCTCGAAAATTGTTTTTCCTAAAACTTGTTTTGTTTTTCCTATTTTTATAGGGGGGAGAAATTTTTTTTAACCTTTGTGGTTCTTAGGGGGAGTTGTTGCTCTTCATAGGGGGAGTTGTCTCTATTTTTTATAGAGTTGAATTGTTTTGTATTCCCTTGATTCTCTATTTTCTCTTATCCTTTATTGCGTATGTTTACTCTTTATTGAGTTGTCTTTGTCAATACGTGACAAAAAGGGGGAAATCAAGATGAAATGTGGGAATCCTGTCTGTTTTGTTTAGGGGAGATACATTGATTGTTTATGATAGTGGAAAATACAAGTATGTTTTAATGTATCTAACTTAGGGGGAGAGTTAGTTTGCATATTTGTTGATTTACTGTTTCCTGTTTTATTTTCCACACATGCGGTTATGCATTTTGTTTAGTGTTTCAGGAAATATACAGGTTGATTCAATTGAGCTGCTGTCTACACTTGCAACTGATGGATAGTAGTTAGGATTGAATTTGTTTTATGAGCATTATTTTGTAAAGGGCATTTTATTTTGTAAACTTTGAGCTTCTAAGTTGTGTTTTGTCACGGATTGCCAAAGGAGGAGTTTGTTAGGTTCTAAAGTTTAGGATTTTATGTATTTAGAACTCTAATGTGTATTGTTGGCAAACCATGATCAAAACAATGTGTTTAGAAGTATTTAAAGCTAGCTCAAATTTGTGTGTCAATGTAAAGTTGGAATCGAGTTAAAGCAAGGAAGCATTGTGCCTTTCAGCCTGGCTCGATTGATCGAAGCTCGGGCAGAATGCTTTTCTGCAGATTCGTCCAACTCAACCCTATTTGTTTTAAAACGTTTTTAGGGTTTCTTATTTATCCTAAGCATAAAAGGCAAACCCTAGCCACATTTTAGGCGAGCTCATATTTGCGGTTTGTGTAAATCTCTTGTGAGATCTAGAGGAGCTTTCCTTTATACAAACTTAGGGTTTTCAAGGAGAAGATTTATCTACGCCTTGATGATCAAATCAGTTGTTGCCATTGAAGCTTAAAGAAAACACAAGTGGGTGTGCTTGTATTTGGTGAAGAATCCAAGAAAGAAGGAGTCCGCGGATTCGGAGCTTGCACGTGGTCGTGTCGGTAAGTTCTATTGGTTGGTAGCATTAGGAAGTCGAGCGTGGGTGCTTGTAAGTCCTTTTGTATGAACTTCTATTCTTTCAAGATAGTGGATTCTGGTTTACCTTGAGGATAGCTAAGTTAAATCCTCCCAGGTTTTTACCGGTTTGGTTTCCTGGGTGATCATAGCGTAAAATAGACACTACAAGAAAAAGGGGCTATTGCAGTGAGTTATGTGCACTGCTATTGGTGTCCGACTTTAGCGGTGGGCACACAGTGCCGCTATAGGGCATCAATTAAAACAAACTAATTGCACTTGTAGTTGCAGGTGAGAACCGTCACTATATGCGACAACCTTCAGTGATGGGCAATAAGCGCCGCTATAAGGCTTCATGTAAAACAAAACATATGCACCTTGTAGTGGGGGATATGATCGCTACTATATGTGCGAACCTTTAGCGGTGGGCGATACGCGTTGCTATAGGGCTTCATTTAAAACAGAACACGTGCATCTATAGGTTAATATTTTTTCCCCACTAGGTTTTAAAACCACTATTTGCTGACAATTTTTTGTGATGTAAAAAATCCTCGAGGGATATGCATTTTGTGATGTAAAAATCTTTTGTTGGGAACTTGTTTTGTTTATGTAATTATTTGTTTATGTAAATTATTTGGGCAATGCAATCTTTAGGCAATGGACTTGTTTTGTTTGCTGGCAATTGGTTAGGAACTTTTGAGTGTTGACAATTGTTTTGTTGGTTGCAATTGGTTGCATCTGTTGTGCGTTGGCCATTGTTTTGGGCAGGAATTACAGATTTAGCAAGAAGAAAGAAAAGGAAAAAAAAAAAAACACCTATAAAATGCAGCTACAGAAAAACCCAATGTATGGGGATTTAGCCGTGTTTCTAAATGCAGCCCAAAGATGGTCTATAGCCGTGTTTTAAAAACACAGCTTTAGGTCCAGGCCATAACCGCATTTTAAACGCTGCCCAAAGTGGATCTGTAGCCGCATTTTGTATAAGTCTCAGCCTATAGGGGGTGGAAAAATGCAGCTATAAGGGGATTTGTAGCCGCATTTGTAAACGCGATTATAGCCTATAGTTGTGTTTTTAGGGTCTATAGTTGCGTTTTTAAGGTATAATTTTTTTATGTCGCTTGAAGCCATTAGAAAAGACGTTTAGACTTAAACAATGAGGGTAATCAATAGGAGGGACTGGAGGGATAATATAGAGCATGGAAAGCAATTTTTTATGTGCATTATATATATATATATATATATATATATATATATATATCTGTTGTTTGACTATCCTTCGTCACATAATAGAAAAGTTTTCCATTTACAGCATCAATGTGGAGGATTTAATGGCAGTAGAAGTGGAGAATGGAACTGCTAAGTTATATCCCCGCAAATATAATGTTGTTCGCATGGATCATTGTTTTTGTGGAGAGATTGAATTTGGTGTCAGTTTCACCCAAAAGGTATTTCTTAATCTTTTATATAAGATATGAGCTGGTCGCTTCGTTCATTACAATAAGAATAGTAAACAATATAGTGCTGTATATATGCACCTTCTCCTCTTGAAAGAATAGAGTGAAGGGTGAGGTTGTCATTTCAAGGCCTGTTGAATGAGTGTCTATTAACTTAGAAAAGTGTGTTTAGGTACAGTTCAATTCAATTGAGAAATATAAGGTATAATTGTTAAGGAACTATATCTAAGTTTTGCTGATTTATGATATTGTAGCTCTACCACAAAATTACATATTTACTTCTAAGATGTATGCTACTCATATACTTATAATAAATATTGATAACACACACACTTATAATAAATAAAAATAGTGCTGTTGTTTCTATCTGTCTCTCTCTCTCTCTCTCTTTTTGTGATGAAAAGTGCCATTAATTATGTTTTTGCTTGAGATTGAAATGGTTGGTGCATGGAGTGATAAGTGGTGCATTGGGTTCTGTAAGCCAAAGGAGTACATGACATCTTAATTACAATTTCTTGTTTGAGTAATGTGGTTTTTCATTTTTTAAATATTGTAGGTACAAGAGCAATATCATGGAGAAGAGTTGGGAGGATGGAAGCAAAGCTACAATTGCTAGTTTATCAAATATAGTTTGGTGATTTAATTGTGTCTTAATTGGATTTGTATATAATTTGGGATAAGGGTAACATGAGTCTGGTTCAGAGCTTTTGGAATATTTTTCTGCCTAAAAATATTTTTTAAACTTTCTCAACAATTGATTTTCTAGGAACCATAATAAAATAAAATAAAAAATCAAGGGCACCAAAAAAAAAAAAAAACCAATAAAGAAAGGAACTAAAATTCAAATTTTGCCATTATTATATTATGGCATGAAACGTAATGCAATAGCCACAAACTATTAATGTGACCAGCTTTTTATTGGTTTTTATCTACGCGCACCATGATAACAATAATCTCGTATGCCACCTTTTCCGCCAAAACAAAAGGTATAACCTATTGTGTCGTCTTTGTATGACTCATCCCCTTCAAGGAAACATCGAGACTCGGCAATTTGAATATTATTTGGTGAGCGAACTAATTGATTATTGGCATCTAGATATTGTACATTAGTCATGTAAGCAATTCGTTGATATACACCATTATCAAATTTTCCACCACCCATTTGAGGGCTAGCATTATCATTTGGCCTCGTGAAAACATAGCCTCCCCATTTCAATGTATCAGCTCTAGAATTTAACTCAAAAAATAGTTTGTTTGGAAAATATCCAACTGGATCAGGTTCAGTATTAAAATACACCCACCATTTTCCAGTTCTAGGTGAAGCTGCTCCATCCTATTGTTATCATTTAACCAAAAACAATAAAAAGGAAAATGAAAAAAAATGGAAATCAGAAGTTATGCAAAAAGATTATTTGATAAACTAAATTTCTAATTGTAAACATGCATTCAAATCCTATGTTAAGAAGGAAAAGAGAAAAAAGAAGTAATTATTACCCAAATCATGGAGAAAGACAAAACCACTTGATCAGCGGTACCGTATTCAGAGACCTTCTCTATAACACTTCCAACTGGAACTTTGGTATTACTTTTGTACGAACCCCAAGCAAACAAGGTTATGACATTGTGAAAATCCTTTGTTCTAGTCCATGTATAGTGTGAAATTCAAATTAAGTTAGTACCATGTATTTGTACCCAAAAAAAAAAAAAAAATTCATCCTGCCAATAACCTTAAATCTATTTAAAAATAGAAAGTACTTACAGTCATTTGAAAAAACCAATGGGTGCGTGTATCACCGTACACGTTTGGGTTTACCTGAACAATATCACAAATTATAAATAAAGTTGAAGCATATGTTGTAATTCAACTATACAAAAATAGGCAAGACTCTTGTAGTTTAACTAGCGAAAATATTTAAGAACTTCACTTTCATTGTAACTATGGAATTTATTGGTTTAAAAAAAAAAGTATACTTTTCAAAAAATTTTAAAAATTAATCAAACAATTATTTTCAAGTTCGTTTCTCTTCCTTAATACTTACAGTCCACCCAAGTTGTATTTTTTTGAAGTCTGTTCTAAACGTTGCTTCAACTGAGATTGCAATTGAACTATATTGGAAAGGTCCTCCAACAAGTGGATTCCATACACTTATTTTGGCTCCAGTTGATTGATACTTTTTGTCTGGGGTTGTTTTTGTAAATATTCCTGCAAACTATGAGGATGAATTCCGTTGAAGGTAAGAAGCCTTTAATTGTATTACAGAAAGGATAAAAAAGAAAAAAAAAAAAGTTTAGTTACAAAATTGGTTATAGCTTAAACTACAACCTTACTCAATATCATTTTATTGGATATGAATTTTAACAAATCCACAATTAGATTATGTTTTCTACTTATAACTCTCGTGCTTGCAAAATTTCTAAAAATTTAAATATTAATAGCTATGTCATCAATAAATTGTTTAAACTGCAAATTTTTGTAGTTTAAAATTATGCATAAAATATAAATTTATAGATCATATAGTAAATAATTATTCGATTGACACAAAATTTGACATATGTATTGAGTTCATAAAGAACTTGTAATTCAACGGTTAGATTTTCAAAATATGTAGTAATGCTAATTTTTTTAAAGGAAGTTGTAACCTTAGGCTACCACCAATTTTGTAGCTAAATTTTGTCCAAAAAAAAAAAAAAAAAACAGTTGTGACCAACATTAAGTAAAGGAAAACCTTATCTCACTTACTTCTATATAAGCATCCAATGGATCAAATGAAGAAAACTGAGACTTATTTAAATTCAATACATCATTAGGTAGATCTTTACCTGCGACTCTTGGAACAGGGACAGTGCCTTTTGGGCATGCTACATTTAACTCTATCTTTGCATATTGGGCACCAGGCGGCAGCTTCTTGGGTTGCATTTTGGCTGCTAGTTTTCTTATTTCATTGCTAGGTCTCATCTGTTAAGTATTTTATATACTTTAGTAAATAAACATATCATTTGAAACGAAATATTATAAAATAAGCATCCAAGTTGTTAAACTAGCATCAAATTTCTATATATAAAAAAGAAGAAGAAGAAGAAGTTGATTTCACTCTTTTTTCTCTAAAACACTCTCTTCCACTGTCTAGTATATATGCAACCAACGAAACACATTTTCTTTTTATTATTTATCTATTTTTATTATATATATGTTCCTTTTTTGTACATTTGTTATTGGGCAATGTTTTCTAGCAAAGTGAAAAATAGAATTTGATGTGGAATTTCCACATGTCTGGGGCCAAACTGCAAGGAATAGGATCTTCTAAATTTCAAATACAATGGAGAAGAATCATTTGATGGTTAATATTTCATTTCCTAAATTTGATATTCTACAAAGTTTCACACCATTTAAAATTTAAATAAAATGTTACATCCTTAGATTTGTAAAATTTATTATGAGTTATTAAATCGGTCGATTTCAAAATGATTGTGGCATGCACTATGTAAGCTTATGCATGCCCTAGTCATTTTTTAAGATACCTTGAAATTGAATTTAAATTTTGATGAAAATATAACGCAAATAAGGTAACAATATGAACCTGAATTGTATGATTTCTGAAGGAAGGATGTTCAAAAATAGATTGCTTGTATATATTTACACAATCATAGGTGTCACCATGCTCAGTCTGCGAAAATCTTATTATTGTTAGACTAAATCTCAAGCTATAAGGAAATGAATATACTTAGTTAGAATGAAAATTGCAATTGCTTTTGCACTAATTTGACATCGAATATTTAAAAGAAATAAAAATTGATATAGAATAATAAAAATTACTTGCACAAGTAAAACTATTAAAAAACATATAATAGATAATACCAAAATACTTTTGCTGGGTTGATCAAGTTGTATTTCTGAAACCAAATCATTGAGATTATTCCTCTTTATCGTGGCTCTATTATTGAATAAACCAAAATATGACAAGACATATAAAATAACAAACGCTTTGAAGGCCATGGATCCTTGGACCTTAGTACTTGAGTTTGCGTTTTAATGTACACTTGTTAATATATATATATATATATATATATATATATAGTTGCAAATGAGCCCAGTGTTAAAAGTTCAAGCTTGCTCATTTTTTTTGTCAAACACGAGGTGAGCTCGAGCTCATCACCAAACATGATTTTATATTCAAGTTTGACTAATTTTCTTGTCAAGTAAGCTCAAGCTTGTTTACAAGCTGCTTGATTAACTTATTATTTCTTAATATATTGTGAAACCATGACTAAAATGTTTTATCTCTTCACACTTTATGAATTTTTACTACGTATAGCCTATTTATGTCATTAATAAGGTACAAATAAATAATGTGAACCTATTAAAAAATTTATACAACCCAATTTCAAGTCTATATTAATATGTTTTTAAACAGTATACAGATAAAATATTATATTATATATAATTAAATCAAACCCTCATGTTAGCTTATTCATGAACACATTATGATGTTTGAGCTTGGCTTGTTTAATAAGCGAGCCTAAACATAAAATTTAAACAAGATTTTTTTCAAGTTGAGCTCAAGCTGTTCAGAAATAGCTTGGTTTATTTACAACCTTATATATTACCTAATTTATCGTCATGTGAATTGCTTTGATAATTTAATGAGTCATGTTATTAAAATACATAAATTCCTTTTATTAGAAACAAAATAATGAAATATACATGAATAGTAAAGATTTAGATAACCTCGTATAACTTGGGGGAAAATTTATCCTCATCATTTGCATTTATATGGAGTGTAGATTCTAAAAATATATAAGAGGTTATTTACTTATAATATTAATGCAAATGATAAAGAAAAAATTTCCCTTAAATTACACGAGGCTATCCAAATATTTAGTGTTCATGTATATTTCATTATTTTGTTTCTAAAAGAAGAAAGAAATACATGTATTTTAATATCATGACTCATGCCGTCGTGCACCCTTGGCATTAGGGTTGTGCATTATCCAATTCAGGTCGGGTTAAGATCCAACTCGAAATTCAACCCGAAAAAATTGACTCGAAATAACTCTCACCTGAAACTTGAACATTCAGTTCAGGTCGGATCTCTTCTTTATTTTCTTTTTTAATAATTTTTTTTGTAGCTATAATTCATTATGTTTTCTTTCCTCCATGAATGTAGTTGACAAAGCCTGTTTCTTTCCTTAGAAATCTATTTTAGGAATTTGAATCTTAAAAACCAATACGGAAAATATAGGGTTTCAATGAGTTGTTTGAAAAATAATATTGAACTTGCATTAGGAAATTTTTTTATCTCCTTAATTTAATTTCTTCCAAATGAGCAAAAAATTTCAAATTCAAATACCCTTGATTTCACTATATTAGAAAGTTTACATAACGATATTTTTGGACTGTACTGCATCTAAGCATCTTTGTTTCGCATTTTATTTTTGGACCTTTTGATTCAAGATACAAAGATAAGTACTTGTCTTCTTTTTTTTCTTTTTTCTTTTTTCTTCAAAACAGATTTAAATAATACACAACTTAGTCCTATCATTTGCTTGAAATATATTAGTTTTTGATCTGGCCACACCACCTTAAAAAAAAGGGTAGACTTTTTTTGAGAAAAAAAAGGGGTTGACTAGACTAGTGTAAAATAGACACTACAAGAAAAAGGGGCTATTGCAGCGAGTTATGTGCACTGCTATTGGTGTAAGTGGACTAGTTGGGGGCCCAAGTAATGGGCCTAGTATAAGGAGAACCTAGGCCTCGGCCCATAAGATTGATTATGTAAGTGGACTTCATAATACTTTGGAAATAGACCAAACCCACATTGCGACACACTTTGTACCAACCACAACCCAAGAAGTCGGTCATCACCAAGTGGTTAGTTTGGACACTAGATTGAGGTGAAATTTACATTTCTAAACTATATGCTCTTGGCCTAGGTCCACCATCTCTTGTATCAACCCAATCAGATCTGTGTCCCATGTCTTGTACACACTGCAATGAATGGTTTGAGGGTAGTGGTGAAACAAGTGGAACTTCAAGGAAACGATTTAGAGTGGAATTTAGGAAGCTAGGAACGAACATCACAAAAAGAGTACTCAATGAATATTTTTCAAAGGAAGGTAATGCTGATCCCTCTGAAGATGAAACTGATTATATTCCTTTGCTATGTAAAGAGTCCAGTGTTGATGAATTTATTGCCCACTCACATGGGTGATGGGAAGCTGGCACTAATAAGCTTCCCCAACAATCATGAGGATCTTGAGCTGGAACTATAGAGGTTTGGGCTAACCCTCTGCAATTTTGCAATGTCAGAAAAGGCCCTTGAGTCTAAACCTGACATAATGTTTCTCATGGAGACTCAATTAGTGAGAGATAAAGGAAAGGATGTATGGATTAAATGTGGCTTTTTCTAGGGTTGGGAGGTTCCTAAGGAAGGGTTAAGTGGAGGCTTGTTGTTAGCTTGGATGCCTAAACAAAGTCTTAGGATGCTACATGAATCAAAACACCTTTTTCACATTGATTTAGTTGACAACAGAGGTAACTCTTTATCTGTTACCCTTATTTACGGCCACCCTGAGCATTCCAAGAGGATGGAAGTTTGGCAGCAACTAAGAAGCCTAAAACAAATAGCTCACCCTAATTGGCTATGTATTGGGGACTTCAACCAAGTTCTCACAGGGGAAGAGAAATTCTCCTTTAATCAGCACTCAATTGTGGGAGTTGATATGTTCTAGCAAGTGATCGTTGAGCTGCAACTGTGTGACTTAGCTGTCACAGGTCAAAATTTACATGGATGAATAATAGAGAGGAGGATGACTTTGTAATGGAAAGACTGGATAAAGCCTTTGCCAATGTGGAATGGGTTAATACTTATCCTATGTATGCATTGAAAAATCATCCTATTATTTGATCTGAGAATGTACATTGGAGTAACCATAAAAGAATATCGAGCAGTGAGAAGTTGGGAAGATTAAAATGAATGTTGGGATCATCACATACTATCAACTGATACAAGTTTGCTAGGTAAAATTGGTTTCCTATTTTCTTGTTGTGAAATTGATTAAAGCATGAATCTTTATAGCTTTTAGTGATTTACTCTGCCTTGTCTCGTTCTAATCGTTATATGAAGCTTCTGGGGTGCTTGTGATATGGGATTGCTGTATCTTAATATGGTTATGGTTGTGTTCTATGGAAAAGTATTTCCAAGCTTTGTCTAATTTCCATATAATATTTCATTTCTAACCTCCATCGGAGCCATGTTCTAGTCTATGTGTGGGATAATAAATGAAATTCATTAAAGAACTAGTTACATGCAAATTGCTGGTGTCCTGTCATGATAATATGTTAAACACTTTCATTAAAGTTTATATATGTTGTTGTGGTGATTATAGATTGGAGTTTATTGATATAATTATTTCAGCTGTCCAGTAGATGTATTATTAGGGGATTATGTATGAATATTCCAGCATGCATGTGCACTATGATAGTTTTTTAGACCCCTTAAAAACACAATTGGATTAATCTAGGTATTTAGCCAAGTTGTTACTTAGTCCAAATTCCAAATCTAGGTTATCACAATCAAACAATCATATCATGTAAAGTAGCGAAAATATAAATAACACAAAGATATGATCACCTAGGAAACCACACTGGTAAAAACCTGGGGAGGATATAACCTAGCTATCCTCAAGATAAACTTGAATCCATTATCTTGAAAGAATCGAAGTTCATACAATATGACTTACAAGCCCCCATGCTTGACTTCTTATTGCTACCCACCAGTAGAACTTACTGACACGACCACGTGCAAGCTCCGAATCCACGGACTCCTTCTTTCTTGGATTCTCCAGCAAGTACAAGCACACCCGCTTGTGTTTCTTTAAGCTTCAATGGCAACAACTGAATTGATCACCAAGGTGTAGATAACATCTCCTCCTTGAAACCCAAAGTTTGTGTAAAGGAAAGCTCCTCACAGATCTCACAAAAGATTTTCACAAATAGCAAAATGAGCAACAATACAACTCTCAAGCAACCAAGACTTTAGAAAGGTTTGGGTACAAAACCCTAAAACCAAAAGAGGCAGAAGAGGCACTCTAATCTCTCTCGCTTCAGTCTAAAAAAAGTGGCTTAGGGTTTCCTTTATATAGTGGGAGAAGTAGATTTGAAACCCTAATCCTTAATGGGCTTAAGCTACTGTTTGGGTCGACTTAAAATTCTGCAGATACGATTTTCGATTGATCGAGACTGTTCTTCGATCGATCAAACCAGGCAGAATATGAAGTCTTCTTCCTGCAGCTTGTATGTTCTTGAATCTTGACTTGAATCACCTTGAGCATTGTCTAATAAAACCTATAGACTCTAAGATCTATATCTAGACAAGTTTGTGTTCACAATTTGCCAATTGTTCTAAACATTTAGAACCTAACACACTAGTTCTTCAGTTCTCTCTCTCTCTCTCTCTCTCTCTCTCTCTCTCTCTCTCTCTCTCTCTCTCTCTCTCTCTCTCTCTCTCTATATATATATATATATATATATATATATATTGAAAGTTTAAGTGAAGCAAACTTCAATTGCATTTAGATAAGAATGGGGGAAATTAAGAGACCTGATTGTAAAAGAATAACATCACGCCTCCCTCTTTTACCTAATGCTACAAACTTACTATGATAAAGTAACCTGTGATTCTTCTTGAGAATGGTTTGGGGCCTCTCTATTTGAAACCAAAGGTGGAAGATTGAATCCTGTAAACGTTTTAAAACTTTATTTACTTTCAAAATTCAAATAAAACCAGATTGTCCGTTTAACTCCATGGAAGAGTTTGAGCAGTCTAGAAGAAATTTGCACTTGGCATTTTCCATTTATTTGTTTCATTTAATTATTAGAAAGTTCAGCTTTAACTTATAAAGGGTTTTTTTATTATTTCTTTTTAGTAAGTATCTCTTACACTTCTCCATTCATGGACTTTTTGAGAACGCCTTCCAAACACTGTGTTTCCTTTGTCTGATTGTATGTTTAATGGGTCATTACTTTAATGAATTTTTATTATCTGTTACAGGCTGAGTATTTCCGACTTTCCGTCAGTTGCTTAAACCTGTTACGTAGTCTACTATTTCCGAGTTTTGGGACATTTGGATTTGGGACTGACTACCTTTGGTTGCATTCATACATAAGAAGGCAATGATAGAGATGAGAATTTAATGGTGGTAGCTTGTAAGTATTTATTTGGAAAAACAGCTTTCTTGTACCAGAATGTCGATACCTTAATTTAATCATCACCTTAGGAACCTTTATTCAAATGATAATAAAATAATTGCCAGTGCAACAGTGTGAACTCCATTGTTTCCTGGACTTTTTAATTAAATAGAAAATAAGACTCTAGATGCAGAGTGACCAACATTTTTTCCACAAAAAGGAAATGCTCCCTCTTTCACATGGAAGGGTATACTATGGTCAAGGGATTTAATTGAAAAAGGATCCATTTGGAGAATTGGTAGTGGTGAATCAGCCCGGATATATAAAGATGCTTGGTTACCCAGTCCTGAAGGCAGAATCAGCTCCCTGGTTTTGCACCTAGCACCAGAGTCCACTTTGGATTCCCTGATAAATTCTACAACGGGTTGGTGAAACATCAATCTCATTGATTTGTGTTTTTATCCACCTAAAGAAAAACTTATTAAGTCTCTGACTTTGTGTTCTATCCCACAACCCGACACCTTGGTTTGGAGTTCAGAAAAATCAGGTAGCTACTCCGTGAAGTCAGGGTGTAAACTTCTTTACGGGCTTCATATTCTTGACACAAACCGCCCACAAGCCTTAGATTCTCAAAAGGGTTTTTGGAAAAGCATCTCGAAGTTGAAGGTTCCAGGCAAGATAAAGCATTTTCTCTGGAAGGCTTGCACTAATTCACTGCCCATAAAAGAAAACCTATTGAAGTGAAAGATTCTTCATGAATCAGATTGTCCTCGTTGCTCTGGAGATTCGGAGACTGTCGTGCATGCATTATGGAGTTGTGCCTGCATCAAAGAGGTTTGGGAAATGAATTTCGGCAGTAACGGCTTGGTCAATTTGGTATCAAAGAAACAAATCTCGCCTCTAAGAAAATCCCCTGCCCCTTCTCAATATTGTTGGTTTTGCTAAGAACTACCTCAGCAAATTCAGGGGCCTGGACAGTCCCTTTGCCCACAAAAGACAGGTTGTTCCTCTCAGGTGGATACCTCTTGCAGCAGGCTTGGTGAAGATAAATTATGATGAAGCAATGTATGGAGAGTCAAACAAGGTGGGAATAGGCGTGGTAATTCATAATTGTGAGGGTCAGGTGTTGGCTGCCCTATCTGAGCAAATTGTGAAACCTCCAATAGTGGAAATCCTGGAGCTTCTTGCTACCCAACAAGCTATCACTTTTACTACAGAATCAAGCCATGCTCAGTGTGTTTGCGAAGGCGATTCTGAATCTGTTGTCAACTCCGTAAAGGGATCAGGCATGGAAAATTCTTGGGGAGGGCATCTCATCAAGGATATCATATCTCATTCAAACCCTTTTTTAGAGTATTTCTTTCACTCACGTAGGTCGGCAAGGCAATGCAGTTGCGTATGCTTTAGCCCAGCAAGCGAGACTATCTCTTTCTTCTCTATACGTTTTTAGAACCCTTAAAACATAATCAAATTAACCTAGTTAATTAGCCAAGTGATTACTTAGTCAAATTATCAGATCTAGGTTAACACAATTGTATCATATCATTGTAAAATGTGGAAAATAAATAACACAACGATATGATAACCCAGGAAATCCAAATCAGTAAAAACCTAGGGAGAATTTAACCTAGCTATCCTCAAGGTAAAACAGATCAACTATAAAAGAATTGAAGATTACACAATAATGACTTCAACCACTAACATCCTATTGCTACCTCGAGTAGGAAACTTACTACCACAACCACGTGACAGCTCCGAGTCCACGGACTACTTCTTTCTTGGATTCACAGCAAGCACAAGCACTCCCGCTTATATATCTTTAAGCTCTCGAAATAGCAATTGAAACGATCATCAAGCTCTTGACATAATCTTGATCCTTGATAACCCTAAGTGTATGTGAAAGCAAATACTCCTAGATCTCACAAGAGATTCAGACACACAGTATAAAGAGCAACCGCAAAACGTGGCTAGGGTTTTCCCTTTTATACTTAGAGCAAAACATAAAACCATACACGTCAAACGGGCTTGGGCTGGGTTGTAAAATTCTACAGAAAAACTATCTGCACAAGATTCGATCGGTCGAGTCTAATTCTCGATTGATTGAGTTAGGTAGATTTACACAGTAAATCCTGCAGAACACTCGATTCCAACTTTACATAAAAACATACTTTGAGCAAGTCTAAACAAGACTAAAACGTTTTGATCATGGTTTGCCAACATTACAAAATGAAATTCTAATACATTAGTTCCCAATACCTTAGAACCTAGCATTCTCAAATCTGGTTGGAGTGTGTTCCAACGAATATTATTTCTTTTGTTTTAGATGATTTTCCCAATTCTTGATTATTAATACAACAAGTATTCACTTCTCCAAAAAAAAAAAGTGGGGAATGGTTACATGCATATTCTAGTTGCATATACCTTTGATGCAGTTCTAACTCCAACTGCTAGGCACTTAACACCCTTCCATGGTGTCGAATTCAACCTTCTAAGGTCTGTCCAAAGAATTTTATCATCTTTGATCAAACTGATCAGCGAAGCCAAGCTATGTTCCACCCTGTAATAGCCCATAAATTTAGTGCTCTTGGTGTAAACATCGTTGCTACTTACGTTAAAGAAAATTTTGAGGTAAAAGAAGCTGATCATATAGAAAGAGAAATATCCTCTCCACTGAAAGAAGATTCAGATGATATTGATGTGTTGTTGAGTTTGGAAGAGGGTGAGCAAAAAGAATATGATGACGAAGTGGTTAGCACAGCACAGACCGATGAAGATTATCAAACTGCGTCTCCTTATACTTTCTCAGACTATGGTTCAAAACCAAAGAAGAATAGATTGTCTTCGTTTAATCAGATGTCCTCAAGCAGTGGTGATAGCTATAGTAGTGAAAGGAAACAGAAGAAATTGAAGAAGATGGTGAGGGCACCGAATAATACTTGGTGGCGATCAAATGAATACTGTAGCTATACTAGATAAAGCTGTTAGGTACCTCAAGTCTCTCAAGGTTGAAGTACAGAAGCTCGGAGTCGGGGATCTAAAGAATTTGTCTTAAGATTGCCATGGTAAGGGACTGAACTACGTTTCTAAATTAAGCTTCATGTATTATGGGGTTTCTCCTGCCTCCTCCTCCTTCCTATCTCACTTGCCTCAAGATGGTATTAAGGTAATAATAATTACAGGTATTCAATACTCATGGTTGTGTAAGAAAATCCTTTATACTTGTATTTTCAGAGTTTATTAGACTAAAGATGAGACCAACAAGATCAAGGAGCAAGAACAAGAAGGAAGAAGGTTAATCAAGTTAGAACAAAGTAGTAAAACGACAGCTTAGTTGTATTAGTTTTATTGTGTATACTATTAAGTTCTAAATGTTTAGAACAATTGGCAAATCGTGAACACAAACTTGTCTAGATATAGATCTTAGAGTTTGTAGGTTTTATTAGACAATGCTCAAGATGATTCAAGTCAAGATTCAAGAACATACAAGTTGCAGGAAGAAGACTTCATATTCTGCCTAGTTCGATCGATCGAAGAACAGGCTTGATCAATCGAAAATCGTATCTGTAAAATTTTAAGTCGGCCCAAACAGCAACTTAAGCCCATTAAGGATTAGGGTTTCAGACCTACTTCTCCCACTATATAAAGGAAACCCTAAGCCATGTTTTTGAGACAAAAAAAAAAAAAATAGAGAGAGAGAGATTAGAGTGCCTCTTGTGCCTCTTTTGGTTTTAGGGTTTTGTACCAAAACCTCTCTAAAGTCTTGGTTGCTTGAGAGTTGTATTGTTGCTCATATTGTTGTTTGTGTAAATCCCTTATGAGATCTATAAGGAGCTTTCCTTTACACAATCTTAGGATTATCAAGAAGGAGATTTCTTCAAAAGCTTAATGATCATTTAGTTGCTGCCATAAGAACTTAAAGAAACACAAGTAGGTGTGCTTATATTTGCTAGAGAATCCAAGAAAGAAGGAGTCCATGGTCTCGGAGCTTGCACGTGGTCGTGTCAGTAAGTTCTACTGGTGGGTAGCAATAAGAAGTCGAGCGTGGGGGCTTGTAAGTCTTATTGTATGAACTTCGATTCTTTCATGATAGTGGATTCAGGTTTACCTTGAGGATAGCAAGATTAAATCCTCCCCAGGTTTTTACCGGTTTGGTTTCCTAGGTGATCATATCTTTGTGTTATTTATCGTTCTATTGCTTTGCATGATATGATTGTTTGATTGTGATAACCTAGATTTGGAATTTGGACAAAGTAACAACTTGGCTAATTACCTAGGTTAATCCAATTGTGGTTTTAAGGAGTCTAAAAATTGTCATATACGATTTGTGGTTTAGTAGATGAATTGTTTTACTTAAGTGATGACACGTGAGAGAGTTTGTTACTACACGTGTGAAGATTGGTTTCAAGTTAGTTACTTCTATTTCTGTAGTTAGGTAGTTACTTGGTTCATTGCTTGTATATATATATATATATATATACAGATTTGTACTCAGTCTTTCTAATTAATGAAAATACAGTTTTTCTCTCATTCATTTGGTGATATGGTATCAGAGCAAATTCCCAAATATTTCTAAGGTTTTGCATTTCTTTCAGTTCAGTTTTCTTTCTCAATTTTTCTCAAGAAAATCAGTTTGTTTTTCGTTCTTGAGAAATTTTTCTTCTTTTGCCAACAATGGCTTCTATTGCGAATACAAATGGTTCTACCAATGCCTCTACACCTGACAATCCATCTTCTTCTTCTTCACAAGATTCTCCAATGGATAACCCTCTGTTCTTGCATCACATAGAGAATCCAAGTCTAGTTCTTGTTACACAACCTTTGACAGGTGAAGAAAATTACTCAGCCTAAGCTCGAGCTGTGAGGAAAGTTTTGCTCACTAAGAACAAGTTAGGGTTCATCGATGGGACTTTGACTCTCTCATCACCATTGGTATCTACTCCCTCAATTGTACAAGCATGGATCAGGTGTGACAATATGGTGGGCACATGGTTAACCAACTCAGTCTCACCAAAGCTTCAAGCAAGTATCATTTATGAAGACACTGCCTTAGAGATTTGGAATGATTTGAAGAATTGTTTTACTCAAACCAATGGACCAAGGGTTTTTAATCTTCAAAAGGAAATTGCAGAACTTCATCAAGGTGAGATGTCTGTCACTGATTTCTTTACTCAATTGGAGGTGTTTTGGGATCAATTGCAAAACCTTAGTCCATTTCCTTCATGCATTTGTGGAAAATGTGTTTGCAATATTAACAAGTCACTCACTGATTTACAAGTCAGAGAGTCTATCATGAAGTTTTTAATGGGATTGAATGATTCTTTCTCCCAAGTTAGGACTCAAGACTTGCTTATGGATCTAATTCCATCTCTTAGTAAGGTTTACTCTTTGTTAATTCAGAGAAGACACAAAGATTAGTTCCTAATGCTTCTGTTGCTAAGGTTGATTCCATTGTTTTAGCTGCCAAAATGTCAAATGATAATCATGGTACAAATCTTACAAGTACTAGTTCTGGTGGCAAAGGCTAGGACAGACCAGCTTGCACTCACTATGGCAAGACTGGTCACACAGTGGATAAATGCTATAAATTGCATGCTTTTCCACCAGGGTTTAAGTTCAAGAACAAACCCTCCATGGCACATCAAGTCTCTTCAGAATTCTTGCCTCTTGCTTCTCCAATGCATCACTAGAATTCTGCCTTCACACCTGAACAATGCCAACAACTTCTTGCTTTGTTTGGTGCTTCAAACTCATCTCTTACAGTACCATCTCAGGCCAAAGAAACCTCAATGGCTAATGTGGCATCTTCCAATTCTGCAAGTGTGCCAATGACAAGTATTGATCTCTCACATAGTGTTTTTTCTGCATAAGTGATTAATAGAAGGGCTTATGATAGGTGTACTTAGGTATTGGATATTGGAGCTACTAACCATTTTGTCTGTTCAGTTGATTTGTTAACTTCAATTACTGCTACTATGTAATCCTTGGTTCAATTGCCTAATGGGGAATCAGCACAAGTCACTCACATTGGCACTGTTATTCTTTCTTCTTCCCTTAGTCTCACTAATGTTCTTTGTGTTCCTTCCTTTAGTTTTAATTTGTTATCTGTTAGTACCCTTACACATTCTTAACCCTATTATCTTGTCTTCCTTTCCACTTATTGTTTCATCCAAGACCTTTTATCTTGGAAAACAATCGGGGGGGGGGGGGGGGGGGGGGGAGGGGGGTTAAGGCAGTTGATGGCTTGTACTTGTTGCAGTGTGACAGTCTCTAGCATACTCTTGCTTCTTCACTTGCTGATTTCTTAATCAATCACAAGTTCAATGATGCTTTTCATCCTTTCTCTACAACCACTACTATATCTTCTCAATCTTCTTCTCTTTGGCATGCAAGATTAGGTCATCCTTCAGACCTTAAACTTAGAGTTTTAAGTCATGCTTGTGCCTTTGATTTGGTTCATATGGATTTTAGGGTCCTTATTCAACTCCTACTTTGGATGGTTTCAAATACTTCTTGACTATTGTAGATGATGCAACCCGAGCCCTTTGATTATTTTTAATGAAATCTAAGTTTGATGTTAGGCCTTTATTTCATTCCTTTTACACTATCGTTGCTACTCAATTTGGTTAAAATATAAAGTCTATAAGAACTGATAATGCCAAAGAATTTGATATGTCAGATTTCCTTCATTCTCATGGTATTATCCATCAACACAACTGGGTTTATACTCCACAACAAAATTTTGTTGTGGAGAGAAAACATCAGCATCTTCTTTCCATTGCAAAGGCATTATAGATTCAATCTCACATTCCTCTTCAATTCTGGGGTGATTGTGTTTTAACTGCTGCCTATCTCATTAATAGACTTCCATCTCCTTTGTTGAATGATAAAACACCTTTTGAGCCTTTATTTCATAAGGCACCAGATTACACTCACCTCAAATTGTTTGGATGCTTATGTTTTGCTTCTACCATTGCTCAAACTAGGGTTAAGTTTTCTCCAATAGCAAGAAAGTGTAGTTTCCTTGGTTATCCTTGTAATGTCAAAGGCTAAGCTTTTTGATCTTGAAACTCATTCTATTTTTGTTTCAAGGGATGTTGTGTTTCATGAATCTGTCTTTCCTTATGCTTCATCTTCAAGTGGTTCTACTTCTTCCTCTATTTTGCCTTTACCTTGTGCTCCTCCTATTTCTACTTTGCTTGATGATCCTCTTCTGTCCAAGCCTAGTTCTTCTACCCTTCCCCATAATTCCATCATTCAAGTTCATCATACCATTAATTATGATTTTCTTAATGACATGCTAGAAGAACCACCTAAACCTATTGCGGATCCTATTCCACTTAGAAGGTCTTCTAGGTCCATCAAAAAGCCTTCTTATCAACCATGTCTCTTCTATCATGCCTATTTCTTCCCCTCATTCAGGTACTTCTCATCCTCTTTCATCTCATGTTTCGTATCAGCATCTTTCCCCTTCCTATAAAACCTTTTTGTTGTGCTATTTCTTTCATTGTTGAACCTACTTTTTAATACCAAGCTGTGTCTGACCCCAAATGGCAAGAAGCCATGGCTGCTGAAACAGCAGCTCTTGAGGCTAATAACACCTGGACCTTGACCCATTTGCCTGCTGGTAAGAAGCCCATTGGTTGCAAGTGGGTTTACAAAATTAAGTACGAAGTAGATGGTTCTATTAAGAGGTACAAAGCCAGGTTAGTGGCTAATAGATTTACCCAAAAGGAGGGTGTGGATTATTTTGAAACATTCTCACCAGTAGCTCAGATGGCTTCTGCCAAAGTTCTTGTTGTGGCAGCCATCAAAGGTTGGTTTCTTAGTTAGTTGGATGTTAATAATGCTTTTCTACATGGTGATTTGGATGAAGAGGTGTATATGGCTCTTCCACAAGGGTTTCACAACTAGGGGGAGGTTGTTTGTAAACTCAATAAGTCCTTTTATGGTCTCAAGCAAGCTTCCAGGCAATGGTTTGCCAAGTTTTCAAGCACATTGGTTCAGCTTGGCTTCAGTCAGTCTAAAGCTGATTACTCTTTGTTTACTAGGAAGCATGGTGACATTTTCATGGTTCTTTTGGTGTATATGGGTGATGTTTTGATAGCTTGCAATGATAAAGCTAAGATAGACAGGTTTAAGGTCATATTAGATGATAAATTCAAGTTAAAAGACTTGGGTGATTTAAAGTATTTCCTTGGATTAGAGGTTGCTAGATCAGACAAAGAGATTGCTCTTTGTCAAAGGAAATACACACTTGAGCTGCTTAATGATGCTGGATTGCTTGGGTGTAAATGTGCTAAAACACCTATGAAGCAAAATCTAAGGTTAAGCAAATTTAAGGGAGAAGAGCTTAAGGATCCTTGTGACTACAAAAGGCTGGTAGGCAGGCTCTTGTACTTAACAATCACAAGACTTGACATTTCATTTGTTGTTCACATGCTTAGTCAATTTATGTCCAAACCAAGAAGACCACACCTAGATGTAGCACATAGAGTGTTGCAGTATTTGAAGAGTGAACCAGGCAAAGGACTTATGTTTTCTGCTGCTGACATGTTATAGCATCTTTATTGGAGATTCTTTGGTGTCTTGGAAGTCAAAAAAAGCAATCCACAGTCTCAAGGTCCTCAATAGAAGCTGAGTACAAATCCATGGTAGTAGCAACATGTGAGATAGTGTGGATCTTGTATTTTCTCAAGGATATTGGAGTGCATCATGAAAGAGAGGTTTTGTTGTTCTGTGACAATCAAGCAGCACTGCCCATTGGCTCCAATCCAGTCTTCCATGAGAGGACAAAACACATAGAAATAGATTGTCATGTAGTCAGGGATAAAGTCTTGGAGAAGGTGATCAAGCTGAATCATGTTAGAACAGATTGTCAATTGGCTGATATACTTACAAAGGCTTTGAATTACAATTAATTTTCAAATCTTACTTGTAAGATGGGGATGATCAACATACATACACCAGCTGCTCTTGAGGGGGAGTATCAGAGTAAAGATGAGACTAGCAAGATCAGGGAGCAAGAGCAGGAAGGAAGAAGGTTGATCAAGTCGGAATAGAGTAGTAAAACGATAGCTTAGTTGTATTAGTTTTATTGTATATCCGATATGTAGTTTAGTAGATGAATTGTTTTACTTAAGTGATGACACGTGAGAGAGTTTGTTACTGCACGTGTGAAGATTGGTTTCAAGTTAGTTAGCTCCGTTTCTGTGGTTAGGTAGTTACTTGGTTCATTGCTTGTATATATATACAGATTTGTACTCAGTCTTTCTAATTAATGAAAATACAGTTTTTCTCTCATTCATTTCGTGATAGAGTGCTCCACAAGCTGTGACTTTCATAGTTAAACACTTAAACTTGTTAGTTTCTATCATGACCTCTGTGTTTATAGTATTCGATGGAGGGAAGAGTTGGACTTGGATCAGTGGTTTGATGTGTAAGCTGCTCACTATTTTTCTAGCTGCCACTTGTTCTATCTGGCATGTTCCCATATTACTTAAAAGTGACGTTATGGTTATGAATGTGTTTAAAATTTCAGTTATGTTTTCCCTGCCTCCGCTCTCCTTTTGATACTTTGGTTTTTATTTTCTAGTATTCCATCTTAAGCATCTTTCTTGTATCCGCATTCTTTACTAGGCATTAGCTCCAAATTGAGGTATTTACGATGTTATTGCTTATTAGTTTTCACAACTTGACTTTTCATGGTCTTTTTTCGCTTATCTCAGCCTCAATTTTTGATTTTTTATTGTTAGGAAACATATAGGTATGGACATCTGGGTTGTACATGCATAGTGCATTCTGGTTTCCTTGCAGACCCAGTTGTAGCTAATGGTGTTAGTGGCACCCTATGTAGGGTCAAGTATGGGTTGGTGTTATTTTTCCCATATATACATATCTTTTGAATTTTTTTTTTTAATACACATCTCTTCACTCATTGTCATGCCTCATTGTCATGCATGCATGGTGCCATCCCTTTTCTCTTCGATCCCAATTGTAGACCCAATAGGTAAGTGTATAGTGGCGCACATCTTTTGAACTTTCTGCCACTTCACTTTCCCATTAGTGATTACAGCATACCTTTTGTCTCACAAAGAGATTGATACGATTAATTGTTGCTTCACAATCTCCTACTCAGTGGTTTTTGTACTTCCTGATATATTGATTGCATATTAGTCTGACTTCTTAAACAAAATTTCTAGGGGGCATTTAGTTTGCCATGATATGTCCAATGTGATGCACATTACGATGATATGACATTAAGATTTTTGATTTTGTACGTTTTTAGACCCCTTAAACACAAACAGATTAACCTAGTTATTTGGCCAAATGATTATCTTAGGTAAATTATTTAGATCTAGGTTAACACAAGTAAATCATATCATTGAAACAGTGTAGAAAATAAAGAATACAACGATATGATAACCTAGGAAAACCAAATTGATAAAAAACCTGAGGAGGATTTAACCTATCTATCCTCAAGGTAAAACAAATCCACTATGAAAGAATTAAAGTTTACACAATAGCAACTTAGACCACTAACATTCTATTGCTACCTCGAGTAGGAAACTTACTACCACGACCACGTGACAGCTCCGAGTCCACGGACTACTTCTTCCTTGGATTCACAGCAAATACTAGCACTCCCGCTTGTATATCTTTAAGCTCTTGAAACAGCAACTAAATTGATCACCAAGCTTTCGACATCAATCTTGAGATTGGAAACCTAAGTGTATAAGAAGGCAAATACCTCTAGATCTCATTAGAGATTCACACACACAACATAAAGAGCAACCTCAAAATATGGCTAGGGTTTTTCCTTTTATACTTAAGGCAAAACATAAAACTGTACACGTCAAACGGGCTTTGGCTGAGTTGGAAAATTCTGCAAAAAAACAATCTGCACGAGATTCGATCAGTCAAGTCTAATTCTTGATCGATCGAGCCAAGCAGATTTACACAGTAAATCCTGCAGTACACTCGATTCCAACTTTACACATAAACATACTTTGAGCAAGTCTAAAACAAGACTAAACATTTTGATCATGATTTGCCAACATTACAAAATAAAGTTCTAATACATTTAAACCTAAAGTCTTAGAACCCAACAAACTCCCTCTTTGACAATCCGTGACAAAACACAAACTAAACAAAATGCTCAAAGTTTACAGAAACAGCCCATTACAATAACACTGCCCATCAAACAAATCCAACCTAACTACTATCTATCAGTTGCAAGTGTAGACAACAGCACGACTGAATCAACCTGTATATTCTTGTAACACTTAACAAGCACATAAACACGTGTGGAAAATACAAGTAAAACAAAATAAATTCTTGATTTCACATAAGCATAAACTACAAGACATATATCATGAATAACCTCATAAACATAAATCAATAATCAATATAGCATAATGTGTAACGAGAAATAGAAATAAACACATCACAATATCTCCCCCTAACATAGACAACTCAAATAAAACAAAATGCATCATGAGCCAAAAAATATAAATACATGATGAAGCACCTAGATACAATCTAAAGCTCCACAGCTCCACAACAACAACAAAAAAATCTCCTTCTATCAACAAAATCTCCTATCCATATGTACTCCCCCTTTTTGTGATGAATTGCCAAAGGGAAATCACTCATCATCAAAAGGAGGTGGCAGAGGTGACTATCTAAAACTCGCCAAATCTGCTCTTAAAACCTGAAGCTAGGTAAGCACGTCCACCAACAGCTTAACATGGGCCGCTTGAATGGTCATGGCAGTGTCCAAATCATGATGAATGCTAGAAACATCCAAAGCAAGAGGTGGAGGAGCAGTAGCTGCGGTCAGATCAACATAAGCATCTACAGCCAGATCGCCTGAAGTATAAGGAGGAGGAGGAGGTGCACCAGAAAATGAAGAATCTACTCTAGGGCGTTTAAAGCTAGCTCGTATCTGAGCAGCCTTCTGCCTAAGAAAGGTGGCAACTATCAGAGCTATGATAAGAATGGGCTCAGGCACCGAAAACTCATCTAATCCTAGATGTAATAAAATCCTATGAATAAAAACAGAGAAAAACAGACCATGAGCGGTAGAACTACTCCTATGAACCTCAATCAAAAAACGTATGAAAAGATAAGGAAAACTCACAGAAGCGTCCATGACAAGCGCATACAAAAATGCATATCTCTCCAAAGGAATAATGTGCAGGTGAGAGATAGGCCAGATGGAATGGCAAGAAATCCGAAAGAAATGATAATGAATCTCTGTCAACTCGTGAGAAGTGATCCGAGGATCAGAACTCCACTGGATAGAAGTCCCAATAAGATATGACATAATGTCATCAAGGGGTGGAGACTCATCGTAAGGATAAACAAGATGCTGGACCAGTGGCACCCCAAGAGCATCAGCCACTACCAAAGGAGTAATAATGTAGACATAGTAGTATGTTCCTCTTCCATTTATCTCATGTTCACTTTGTTTTTCCCTCTGCCTTTTTTTAAACTTACAATTTTCCATCTTAAATGGGGTACAAGTTTTCTTCTCTAGAATCAGACTTACAGGGTTGGGTAGGAAATGAAAGTTTTAAGAATCAGGTCCAACAGTTGCAAGAACCCAAAATAAGGTTTGCACTAAACTTTCTTATGCAATTTTCAAATTAAATATGGCCTCTTGTTTGAAGATATGAGAGTTGAAACCTTCAACCTATAAATTAGTTTCCCGAGTGCCACCACATTCATTTGCCATTCACCAATTATCATAATCTTAGTTTGTTTATTGCAGTATGAGGATATAATGTCTTCTGGATTTACTATGCTAGGCCTACATTCATTACCTAACTTGAAGAAGTTTTTCATCCATATTCCGTATCATTACCATTGTATTATTACACATAATGGATTTGAACCCTTTTCACTAATCTCATATAAAAAGGATTGTTCAAAGTGCCTACATGTAAGAACTTTTGGAGTCACAATTGGTTAGGTAGATGTCAGGCTTAATTATAAGAAGTCAGTACATTAAGAGTAGTTATATATTTATACTATGTAGTAATTCTTTTGTCTTCTAAAATTATTAGTACTTATCAGAGAAAATAATAAGAGAACTTTTATAGCAATGGATTTAAATATATATATATATATATATATATATATATATATATATATATATGTATTGCATTCATGTAGCCTAAGTTTAGTTATCATTTTCAAGTCATAGTACCTTCAAGTAAACTAAATAGTTTTAATATTTATTTAACTATCCTATGCACCACTTGGGTTAGCAATATATATATATATATATATATATATAGTCCTGAGGTTTATCACGAGTGTATTCCTATCTGTGATGTTGATTTTTTGGTTTTTGGGCTCAAAATCTAATGGACCCATAATAAGAAAGTGGGTTTGATTTTTAGATTAAAATTGGGTTGGACTTGGGTATGTGAGCACAAATTTCTTTGTCCGTACTACAGGTATTCTGAAGAGAGAGAGACCACTAAGAGCAAAGGCTGAGAGGCAATGTTGGTTGTTGGAGACTGGAGTGAGTAGACTCATCCATAGCTGTTGGCTTAATCGTATTTTGAAATTGGAATTCAGGATTTTGAAGTAGAAAAGAGCCTAGCTTGAGACACAGAGAGATATCAGACATGGTGGGGCTTGTTGGGAGACTCTAGAATTTACAATATAAGAGCATAGTGAAAGAAGCATCGGGAAAAACCCTTTCAGTGGCAAAGTTCTTCTGCGTCCTCCACGTCACCAACACCTACCTCTGTACCTTTGCCCTCATAAAACGTTTTTCCTTATACTTTATTAAGTGAGCATTTGGATACTTCAGTGTCTACGTTTTTGTTGGCATTTTGTGTGGGTTTTGTGCACTGTTCATGAAACCCACAAACCTCTTTTTTCAGCATAACTTTCATTAAAAATGGAACTCACGGTACTTTTCACACATTTAAAAATTATTTTGTTATAGTGTCTTTAGTTTTCAGTAATAAGCGATATTCAAAGAAATGATAATAATTGAATGGTTGTAGGCCTATGGTCCCAGTATGGTCCCAACATTCAATCTAACCGGTGATATGTTCCTGGCGGAGCAGCTCTCCATCAAATTTGGCAAAGTGGGCCCCGGAGATATTGTCCTCTTACGCTCTCCTGAATCTCCTCAAAAAGTCATGGTGAAGCGTTTGTTGGGATTGGAGTCTCATTCTGTCACCTATGTTGTTGACCCCATGAAAAGTGATAGATGTGACACTATTGTGGTATCTATTATCATTCATCACTTTAACTTTCTTTTTTTGGAATTTGGATTTTGTTGCTAAAGCTTTTAGTTCTCACTAGTCGCGGACCCGCGCATTGCGCGTGGGTTTTTTTTTATGATCGTGTTATTATTTGAAATATTTTTGAATGTATTAATACTTAAGTTGCATTATATATATATAAACAATATATTGTAGGATTCATGATGATAGAAGGTATTGTCTTGGAATTAGACGTGGAAAGGATAGAACTATAGTTAGCCTTATAGTCAGTCAAGAGTTGATCATCTGTCTTCCCAAGTTAGCAAATTTTAATTAACTTAAAATTAGATAGAAAGAATTTTATAAATTCGAAGTTAGCATCATGATAGGTGAAAACTTTAGAGGACTGTAATTAAGTTGTTTCAAGTGTTTTTAATTAAATTTTAATAATAAAAAAAGATCTATTCCTTTAAAGATGGAGATTAGTATTATAAATAAGATGAGGAAATTTTATTGTATTATGCTTTTTGGAAACATAATTTCTACCAAACTCGGTTGGCTAATTTGTACATTTCCAAGTCAATTGAGCACATTTTGCATGTTACATGTAATTCTTCATTTCCATATGGGTAAGGGCATTCACGATCCCAATGACCCACTCCATTTTTCTTGCATGCTTGGTTTTTTGGGATGCGAAATGAGTTTTTTCCAAAAATTGTATGTCAAAGGATTTGTCGATAGTTTTGCAGCAATTGTTTTCCATTTGGTTGGTTTAGAATTGATAATAATAATTGTATTCCTTCATCATTTGATTCGCATAACAACGCAATTGCGAGTCCATACTTTGCATTTTTGTCTCCTTCTATGTTTGCTTGAAGAACGATTTGTTTTCCCACTTTAGTTTTATCTTGTACAAAGTATTTGTGAGCTCCGACCCAAAATAGTGCTTGTTTGTTTCCAGCCCTAAAGCATTGATGAATGAGTTTTTCTTCATCATTTCAAAGGAATAATGGATTTTGGAGTAGTCCAATTAGATTGATGTGGTGAGGGACTATTTTCCTTTTGGTTAGCCGATTGAATCGCTTGCAGCTGTTTTTAAAAAAATGAAAAGACATATTAAGAAACTAATGTGGTAGAAAAAATGAACTGGTGAGAAAACATGACAATAATCATATACTAAGAATTATACTTGAACATTATTATTATCACAATTGCAATATTTTATTGAAGTTATAAATATTTTTTCGTTTAGAAATAGAACAATGTTTATAGAATTGTGCAGTAGTTCACAATAAAAAGTTAATAAAAAGAGGAAATTGGAAGTTGTGATATATGGACCAACATTGTTATGAGAAAGAAAATATATGTATATATATATACATATATACATTGTAATGAGGAAGAAAATATATCTATATATATATGTGTGTGTGTGTGTGTGTGTGTGTGTGTAACATCATTCATGTCATGATTTTGGAATACACCATCTATGTAACACAGAGAACTTTAATGTGAAGGGCCATAGCTGTAAAGAAAAACTTTGCATCTATTCAACCCCTAGGGAGTGTAATTTTTTTTTTATTTTTTAATTGCAATATTTGATTGATGAAGCTATAAATATTTTTTGTTTTAGAAATATAACGATGACTATAGAATTGCGCACTATGTCATAGTAAAAAGTTAATAAAAAGAGGAAATATAAGATTTCAATATTTTGTGGCACAATTATGGATGTGATTGATTGTGATTAGTAGGGAAAAAGTGGCTAGTTCATATTAAAGTAACAAACATGAGATTTGAATTTAAAGTTGTGTACCTGATTTTGATGTTGCCTAAAAATTTTGGTGATTGTCTTCCAACATTGGAAAATATTTCGAGCAATAAATCTGTCGGTAATTCATGTTGCATGCTCATTTTTATGATTGTGGTGAGTGTATTTTTATGCTATTTTTGGTGTGTATTTTTTGGTTGTTTTGTTCTGTAATTTATAGTGTTTAATTTATATACACACACACACACACATACGTACACACACACACACACACACACACACACATATATATATGTTAAATTGAAGACTTTAATAATATATATAAAAAAAATAAAAAATAAATGAAACATTTTGAAAAACCTACCAACAATACGATGTGAAGGTGACACAACCGTAAATGAAGCAGATCCTCTTTCTACAGAAACCTCTCCTCTCAAAGCATCAACATTGTTGAAGTTAGCATCTACCAAATGACTTCTATTAGCTGCCCAGTAACTAATATTCATTTGCCTATCCAACACAGTACCCCTATTCAACTATAAGTCAGTAGAAATACGTTGAGTTGCAGGAGCATGAATATTGGTTGGATAATTGCGATTTCTCTTGGATGCAAGAATCATCCTTCTTCTCAATCGTGCATAATAAGAAGACTCCATAGTACCTACAAACCATCAGTTACTAATTCTCAATATAGTAAAAAATAATTTCAAATAAATGGTGGAAAATATGAACAACCTACACTACCAAAAATAATATGCCAACAATTTTAGAAAAACATTTCATTTTAATTACAATTGACATTTGGACATACCTGAAAAAAACTTCTAGCTTTTGAACTTGCAATTTGATAGATAATCTGCAATAATTTGATAGACAATATGAACAGCCTACACAACCAAAAAATAATATAAAAATTATTTTAGCATACCAAAACAGAATATAAAAATATTTTACCATAGCCTTTTTATTTTATTTTTAATTAAGAGTTGGACATACTTGACGAAACAATCCAACATTTGAACATTTAATAGAAAATCCATAATAAACTGATACAAAGTATGAACAACCTACACAACTAAAAGATAATATAAAAAATATTTAACCTTCTTTTTTGGGGTGCATTCATTTTACTGTCATCTATTTATAGTGTGTTCTTGGTTGGTAAGTAAGTCCCTACATGTAACATGAAGGGCATTTTTCTAAGACTATTTGGAGATTCCAGCCTTTATGCAATTGCATTCAAAATGTAAATATAAATAAAATATTAAGCATTGTGGTTGCAAAACATAAATAAAAATGATGAGATATTTTTGCTCCAATCATGTTTTTTGACAGAAAACATCTAATCTCTAAACATATTACAATCTTATCTGATGGTTATCTCAAAATCTGAACATCATGTAGTTCTAAAAAATTAGGAATTTTTACTGAATTATTTTACAATCTTATCTGACAGTTATCTCAAAATTTGAATATCATGTAGTTCTACAGTATTTGGAACATATTTTATTTATAAAATTTCCTAATTTTTCCAACTTGTCTGGGTTTTATATTCTTTTGTATCGTGGGAATGTAATTCAATAAAATTTCATATTGAAAGATAGACACCATAGCTACTGATGTGACTCCATAATACCTACCAACCATCATTTACTAACCGTCATTATAGTAAAAGATCATTTGAAATAACTGGTGGATAACATGAACACCCTACCAATAATATGAGGATTATTTTAGCTACGAATTTCATTTTAGAGAGACCTGAAGAAATATTCCAACTTGTGTGAACTTGTAATTTAATAGGTATTCAATTATGATTTGGTAGAAACCAAAAGATAATATAAAAATTATTTTAGCACACGAAAAGATAATATAATCTCAATTTTATAATAGCCATTTCATTAATTGAGAGTTGGACATACTTTACGAAACAATCCAACTATTGAACTTGCGATTTAATAGATAATCCGTAATCAACTAGTACAAAATATGAACCACCTACACAACTGAAAAATGAAAATAAAAAATATTTTAGCTTAGCCTTTTCATTCTATAGCTATTCAACTTACAACTTAATAGATATTCCATAATCAACTGCTACGAAAAATGTACAACTTACACAACCAAATAAAAAGTTAAAAAATATTTTAGCATAGCCTTTTCATTTTATTTATGATTAAAAGTTACAAATACTTGAAGAAACCATCCAGCTTAAAAACATGTAAATTAATAGGTAATTTGTGAGCAATTGGTGATTAAAATAGTAATTAGAACGAGGACAAATGTCCACATCATTCAATACCAAGACCTTTTATGTGATATTTTTGCACCATTCATGTTTTTCAATAGAAAATATCTAATCTCTAAACATATTACAATCTCGTCTGACGGTTATTTCAAAATCTGAACATCATGTGATTCTCAAGAATTTGAAATTTTTACTAAATTATTATACAATCTCATCTGATAGTTATCTCAAAATTTGAATATCATGTGGTTCTAAAGTATTTGAAAAAAATTTTATTTATAAAATTCCCCCAAGATAATCCATTATAATTTGGTAGAAACCAAAAGATAATATAAAAATTAGTTTAGCACACCAAAAGATAATACAACCTCAATTCTATAACCCGTAATCAACTAGTATAAGATATGAACAACCTCCACGACCAAAGAAAATATAAAAAATATTTTAGCATAGCCTTTTCATTTTATTTATAATTGGGTGCTGGACATACTTGAAGAAACATTGCAACATTATTTACATTTCCTAGCAAAGCAAATCATTCAACAATGTCCTTTTTTTTTTTTTGTTATTTTCTTTGGTTACACAAACTGTTTAGGCAACTATGGAATTTCCTAGCAAAGCAACTCATTAAACAATACATTGCAGAAAAGTAGAAGTAATATGTTCTAACTATGTGCAACTGTATCAATCTCTGACCGCTCACATATTTGTTTTTTATCCAGATAGACTGCTACCTTTACATCCATAGTGGTAATAGCTCTGGATCTATCAATGACACTTGTGGACCAAAGAGGCACATGGTTGATGTACATTGGTTATTCATTGTGTGTTACAAAAGAAAATCTGCAAAATCATATCCCAAAAGGCATATGAGATACTATGGAAGGTGATGATGTGGCTTTTGTATCACAGTTTGTGGCAAGAGACAATGGTTCGGATGAAAGTTTACAAGTATAAATGCTGTATTGGAAAATTTTCTTCAGTCGCTACAATATTGCCTAAAATCTCAACATGAATGCCCCCCTCCCCAACCTTTCCTAATGAAAAAAAAAAAAAAAAAAAAAAAAAAAGAATCTCAACTTTAGTAGCAAAAAAAAAGGAATTATAAGGCTGTCTTGGGAAATTTTTTCCAGCTGGTACAATATTGCATACTTGAAACAATAATATTATCCAACTCATATCCAAGCTACCTAAATATCAAAGAAAATTCATCTCAACATGAATGCCCTTTCCCCAGCCTTTCCAAATGAAAAAAAATAATTAAAAATAAATAAAAACAAAAAAATAAAAAAAGGATTTTCAACTTTAGTAGCAAAAAAAAAAAAAAAAAACCAAAAAAAAAAAGGAATTATAGGGTTGTCTTGGGAAATTTTCTCCAGCTGCTACAATATTGCCTAATTTTGCACTACATGATTATCACACTATTATACAGCACTTTGTAATATACTTGAAACAATAACATTATCCAACTGAGATCCAAGCTACCTAAATATCAAAGAAAATTCATCTCAACATGAATGCCCCCCTCCCCAACCTTTCCAAATATCAAAGAAAATTCAGCATGAATGTACTTTTTTTTTTTTTTGCTCTACATTACATATTTAAAACCCTGAATGCAATATTATCCTCCCTTTAAGCTTCCCTTTTTTTCTTTTTTCTTTTTTTAAAAAATATCTAGAATATTATCAAACTACTTCCCTCAGTCATGGAATATAAGCAATCAATAGAGATGAAAACACACCTTTAAATCCCCTTGGAATTGATGAGACATGTCACCAACACTTTATACTTCACTACTTTAGAGTCTTACATTCTTCCAATAAGCCACAACACATTTAAAAAATGACACCTGAGATATTTCCAAATAAACAAAGGTGAAATAAAATACTTTTTTGGGCAGTAAAATTATAGCACTATTGAAACGACATTCAGGCAATCCCACAAACACATCAATGGTATGCCAAGGATGCTCAAATAATATAAACACAAACACAAACAAATGAAAAAAATTAAAAAATTAAAAAATTAAAAAAAAAAGCATCTCATATTAATATAAATAGAGAATAAAAGTTTTGCACCCAAAAAAAGAATTGAAATAGAGAATAAAAGTTTTGCACCCAAAAAAAGAATTGAGATGTAGAGATACCTCAACCAAAGCAAGGAGGTTCTGTCAGCATTTATAAATCGTGTGGAAAGGAATAAAGGAAGGAAGGAAATCAAATAGACAGCTGTTACTGAGAAATGGTAGAGCAGGAAGGTGGGTAGTTTTCAAACTCTCTGTTTTCTCAAGCAATACCTGAAGGCTTCAACGTTTTTGTTTTTTTTTTTTTTTTTTTCCCCCTTTAAGCTTCCCTCTACGTTACATATTTCAAAACCCTGAACACAATATTTCAAAACCCTGAACACTTCCCTTTTCTTTTCTTTTTTCCTTTTTTTCTTTCTTCCAAACCGACTTGAACGTACGTTTTTTTTTTTTTTTTTTTGTTCTACATTACGTATTAAAAACCCTGATCGCAATATTATCCTCCCTTTAAGCTTCCCTTTTTTTCTTTTTTTCTTTTTTTTTCAAACCGGCTTGAATGTTTGATATCTTCAAAACCCTGAACGCAATATTATCCTCCCTTTAAGCCTTTTTTTTTTTTTTTTTTTTTCCTTTAAGCTGAACTGAAAAGGCTTTGGATTGGACTTGATAGTGGAACTAAATAAATAAAAGGTGGGCTGGATTAATTATACAAATTTATTATAGGGTGATAGTGGGAGCAAATAAATAAGTAGTGGGCTGGGATTTATAGGGCTGTAAATTATAAAAACCATTTAAAAATTGAAGGGAAAATAATTTTTTTTATAAAGAAAATGACGTGACAGCTGATGTGGCGCAACGTGAGTGCAGCAGAATTAAACGCTACGCTTCAGCTTTTAGTAATACATTGATTGGCTAAGACTAACAAAGTAAGCACTTCTACAGTTCAATATCTTTCAGGCTTAAATATTTGATTCAAACCTAATCAATCAATCATCTATCAATATCATCAATCTATATATAAAAGCAGAGACCTCATACAGGAAAATATGAGGTTCTATCATGTGGCGTCTTCTTTGATAGCCATCCAGTTTTTTTTTTTTTTTTTGGTTCAAGTTACACGTCATCCATTACTTATTACTCCTCATGACTCCTCTCTCTCAAGTCTCAATTAACTAAAATAACTTTTAAACTTTCAAGTATACCATTAATTGTTTAATAAAGAAAAAAAAATACCATTAATTCAGCTCTTCTACGTCTAACCCTTCGGTTGCCCGACTCTTGCAATTATCCAAGTATATAGCTCTTCTACATCTAACCCTTTAGTTGCCCACCTCTTTCAATCATCTAAGTTATATATTAATTAGTACACTTCCTTCTAGCCATGAGTCTCCTTTTACAATCACTTCTCTTTTTTTCTTTTTTTCTTCTTCTTTCTAAAATCTTTAGCTACACGTTTTTAACAATCACATTTTTATAACTCAAATTCTTGTTGTATTGATGGACAAGTTGTGCTTGAAATGAGTAAATCCTATGGCAAAATCGTGGTTTTGCATTCTAGAATCTGTAAAGTTCAAACATGGTGAGTAAGGGTTTGAAATTTTGTTCTTTTTCTCCTTTTGAAATTTTATTCTAGAAAAGTGATTGCATTCTTGGCTAAGTAAGAGGAAACACAAATACTTTGCTTTGACTAATATAAACTAAATTAATTTTTGTTATTGTTATCAATCTAATACTAGAGTTTTCGATTTTGACGTGTTGGGTGTTTTGTTGGAATTATTACAAACATATAAGAAGAAGTGGTTTATGAAATCCTATGACATGGTCAATGGCAAGGAATCCAATCGTATCCAATTGCTCTCTCCACACCTTTGCAAATACCACAAACATGTCATCAGGAAAAAATTGGCCTTTGCCCTTTTTAAAAAAACAATCCAGCATTTTGCCCTCTTTCCCAAACTAATTAGGGAAATGCCCTTCTTTTGAAACTCAATTTCCCTAATTAGTTTGGGAAATTGGGCAAAATGCTGAATTTTTTTTTTTTTTTTGAAAGGGGAATTTGCCCATTTTCCCCCATATCATCATAATTGGAATGTCCCTTTGAGGCCAATTTTATTTTCACGTTATTTTCTTTGAGATGTTATTTTTAATTTCAGTAATCAACTAGGTTAATTTTTATTTTTTGGGGACAATAATCATCATATGCAAAGGTTAAAATCTAGAGCATCTTATCACAACTATTAGTATACATCCTCTTCTTACTTTCCAACTTCCATTCACGTAATCGAAACTATATGGGGTTGAATAATGACTATCCTCGATTAAAATCTTATTTCAACTATTGCTAGGCATTAGCCACCTATTGGTGCTACAGTGCTCAAAGGCCCTATAGGGAATTTTTGGTTTAACTACATATTATTGCTAGATATCAACACAGCAAAAATTTCATCTTTCGTGTGTGCATATTAATTTAGTCTTCTTTCTCTTTTGAATTTAACTTGCTCTTTATCAATGTTCATTCTTTGTTGTTAATTAATGATATATTTTTTATTCCATAAAACATTTGGGTATTAATGTTTTCATTCTTAATCAATTTTGAGTGTTATTTGGATGTAGTTAAGCATCAATGTAGTAGACCTCATGTTAGTTAATGTGTTGCTTAATGTACTTTGCACAAGAAGGTGAATTAAAAGGTCTGAGTTTACATGTGCAGGAGATGAACTTTATGCAATCTTCTATAGGAAGTGGACCATTCAGACAATGACACAATAACACATTAAAGAACATAAATTCCGTTCATGTTTTCCAACTATAAGATTTAATAATAATTTATAGTTCTAGTGCATGCAAATGCTTATATTTGGCAATTTGCTTTGTAAATTTACAAATTTTCTACTTATGATGAGGAATTTCATATTTGAGAGCTTTAAAGGGGCAATTGAATATAATTGTTCTTGTAATTACTTTTCAACCATTGTTGTTTGTGACTTTCAAACGCGTAACAACTGCATATAGCAAATTGTCATGTTGATATTAGTTTCGAACACTTACAAAAAATAACAGAGGATGTTGCCAAATCTAAATTTGGCAGATTTGGCACTAACTACACTCAATAGAATTTTTAATTTTAATATTGAGCTTTAATAGGATTTGAATATGGTTAGGAACTAGGGTTTGGTTTGAATTTAGTTTTACCATTAAAACTCTGTAAATTAAACATGACTAACAATAATTGTATTAATGAACACAAGGGGTTGAAAGATTTTTTTAAAACAAAATATTTCAAAATGCATCGCAAATTATGTAGGATATCGGCTAGTTTTTGCAATATATTGTCTAAATTACCTAATGATTCATTTACTGTTTTCTCATATTTCTTATTTCATTCCAATTAATCCTATGAATTGCAACCTTGTAATTTATTTTATTTTATTTTATTTTTATTGGGTGGGGCTCTTTTTGGTTACTACTGCAAAGATGTGTGGATGGAAACCGAAAAGTGATTGGAAAAAAAAAAAATTTGGGGAGGTCTATCTAGAAATGGTGAGAAGTAGTTTATTTATGGCTTAGTTTGTGTCAAAATTTCATGTCAAGGAAAACTTTAACACAGAGAGAGAGAGAGAGATGTAAAAAAACGATTATAGATACATTGTGATCTTGAAGTCGAGGAGGTTTTCGAAGTTAGCTTTCTTAACAATATTTTTACTTGTTTGGAATAAGGTTTAATTGATTGCAGTCATAATTGATTAAAATTTACCTTTGAGATCCTTTTCAATTGCAGGTGTCATATGCTTACTATCTCTAAAGTTCATAATGGCTTTCAAGTTCAGAGGGGAGAATTATCAGCTCTTTGCGTTTGGATTTTCTACCTTGTTTACTATGTCTAGCTAAGAGCCTTGTAACTTAGTGAGTGACATTACCTTTTCTCCTTTATGAGGAGAATCAAGGTTCAAATCCCTCTCTACCTCACTTGTTATAACAATTGAATTAGAAAAAAAAAAAAAAAAAAAAGTTGTTTACATTGTCTCTGTTTGCTGGAATGCCAGTGCTAAAACATATGAAGTAAATTAGATTTGTTATTGTTGAGCTCAATCGAAAGATTGTTGCTTCCTAGGTATTGAACTAATTCATGGCTTTGATCCCCTTTTTGTCGTCCCCATGTCGCCACATGGAAGGGACATGGGAACGTGAAAAAGTTAAAATATTTGCATTTGTCTTTATGAAAATGACCTGCATATGTTAATTTAATACTTGGGATAAATTTTTTAGTTATTTACATATTGTCAGTAAAAGGCTACAATGAGAGTACTCTCGTTATATCGATGATGGACTGTTTCAACTTATGTACACCAAATACTTATGTAGCAGGAATATGGTGACAATTGAATCAAGATGGATTCATTGGAAAAAGTTAATCAATGGTATGCAACTTTGCATACAATAATCAAATAATCATTCCCCTAATTATAAGATTTAAGAAAGCAAGCAAAATGTGGATGAAATCAAATATCACTAGCCCCTTTTGTAAATCAATCAGTTCTTCATCAAACCTGCCTAAGGATGAGTAAAACTGAAACTAATTATATTTCAACTTAGTATTCCCAGTTCAAGATTAGGCGTGGACATTTTGACGATGTTTTCAAACACCACAACTAGTTGGCAATTGGCAATCTCGAAAGCTATGTAAATTGTCTATGAATTGATTGATGAGAGATCCGATGAGAATGGAAAAATGAGTATTTTCTCAACAATAAAAAAAAAAAAAAAAAAAGAGAGTACCCAATCCATTTATAAAGATTGTCTATTATGTAGAAATTCATTAACGCAATGGCAAGAAAGGTTATTTCTTATAACAATAGGCATCGACTTCATATTTCTTAATTCATATTTCATGCAAAGGGAAAACTTCCAATAGTTGATTGCTAAAGAAAATATACTTTTCACGAAGAACTCTATGTATACTTGCAAATACTGAGAGAAAATACTATCTATTCTCTTCTACTTTAGTGCTTCATAACATATAAATAAACTCAAATTTAATTGTTCCTCTTATTGCACTATTATTAATGGGAGGTATTTCACCGACTCTGATTGATTTTGGAGATGTAGGTCTTGTATTTTGACAATGTTGTGGAAGCAACTACATTCATATCAAAGTTATACCGGTCTATAAAAAAGAAGTTTGATGCACTTAGAAAAATATGAATAGCTTTAACCTAAACCCCAACTTAACTTCAATATGATGGGCAATGTTTACTTTGAAATGAAAAAATGAAAAGAAGTTTACTTTGAAGAAGTAAATCATATTTTTTACTTTGAAGAAATATAAGTAAATCATATAGACCAGGATAACTTTGATATGAAATGTTTACTTTTAAACATTGCATCAAAGTATACTTTTGAAAGTTTACCTAGCTTGAAGAAGTAAATCATATAGACCGGTATAACTTTGATTTACTTATAACTTTAACATTGTATTTTTTACTTTGAAGAAGTAACTCAAGTGCCGCACAGCTAAAAAATGAAAAAAGTTTGAAATCATCATTCTCGCCATAAAATTGTCCTCTCCAGAAGAATTTGTTAGGATGATAAGATTCAATAAAATAAATAGGAAGAGACCTGCATAATTAATTGTTTAATAGTCATGCCAGTAATCAATTATTTAAATTCAAGTTTTTGTAGTTTAAAATAATACATAAAAGATAAGTTTAAGGATCGAATGGTAAATAAAATCCAATTATCATGAAAATTGGTATGAATATTAAGAACATATAAAGCATGTAATTTAAGGGTGAGATTTTTAGAATATGAATTTTATATCAAGTTATTCGATAGTGTAACATTACTTAGAGTTACACCAAGTGTAACTTGAACCCAACGCATTGAAAGATAGGTTTCTAAACTAGATCAATACTAGAGCTCTCTTTTTGCAAAGTTCTTCAAGAGACTAAATGTTTAGATTAGGTTATTTTTCTTGTAATTTGAGTAGAATATATTTTAGTACATTCAATGTACTCTTGTGGTTTTGTCAACAGATTGTTAAATGGAGAGATTGTTCGAGTCATATTGTTGAGTATTGGCAAAGACGTGATGAAATGCACTTTATATGTAATTGAGTCTTAGTTAAGTGTGTTCAAGGAATGTCCAAGTGGTATTATTTGAAAACACAAGATTGTACAAGAAATTGTTCAAGAAAACAAGACTTTGATACCTCTCTCTACCCGTTGATCTATCGAGAACAAATGAATCTCAATACTTGGCTCCACGCCTCTCGAACTATAGAATTACAAGAAAACTTAATAGTAATTTCTATTTCAGCCTATAATAACTTGGTCCAACTTAGGATTCGTGCACTAAAAACATATAATTTGATTGAGAGAGAGAAAGGGAGAGGCTTGCTTTTAATTCTAAGTCTTGTATTTGTTCCTTAAGATTTTGCCTCTAAAGTTCAAATTTTAAATTGTTTGATGACTGCACCAAACCAAATATGTATGTGTATGCTGCTTTTATAGTTGTAGCCTCTTCTATAGAAATAATGAGATATACCAATATTGGTACCGGTCAAGGTGGATCTCCGGTGTGGAATGAGAATTACATTCAGGGTAGAGTATCCAGGCAAGGAGACCAATACAAACATATTCTAAACATCGTGGATAAGGACACATTCTCTACCGATGACTTCATTGGGCAAGCCACGTGAGACATCATAACTTCTTGTCTCTTTGTTACATTTTATGTACTTAATTAAGACTTTCATAAATACTTCTCCTCCAAAAGGTATAATTTTTTATGTGGCTTGAAGCCATTAGAAAAGACATTTAGACTTAAACAGTGAGGGTAATTTATAGGAATGACTGGAGGGATAATGTACAGCATGGAAAGCAATTTTTGATGTGCATTTTATATATATATATATATATATATATATATATATCTGTTGTTTGATTGTCCTTCCTCACATAATAGAAAAGTTTTCCATTTGTAGCATCAATGTGGAGGATTCAATGGCAGTAGGAGTGGAGAATGGAACTACTGAGTTATACCCACAAAGACCAAAGTTATTGTGGAGAGATTGAAGTTGGTGTCACTTTCACCCAAAAGGTATTTCTGAATCTTATATATGAGATATGAGCTAGTTGCTTCGTTTATTACAATGAGAATAGTAAACAACATAGTGCTATATATATGGACCTTTTCCTCTTGAAAGAATAGAGTGAAGGGTGAGGTTGTCATTTCAAGGCCTATTGAATGAGTGTCTATTAGTGTGTTTAGGTACAGTTCAATTCAATTGAGAAATATAAGGTATAATTGTTAAGAAACTATATCTAAGTTTTGCTTTTTTTTTTTTTTTTTGAGGAATTATATCTAAGTTTTGCTGATTTATGATATTGTAGCTCTACCACAAAATTACATATTTACTTCTAAGATGTATGCTACTCATATACTTACAATAAATAGTGATATATATACACACACACTTATAATAAATAAAAATAGTTCTATCATTTCTCTCTCTCTCTCTCTCTCTTTCTCTCTCTCTCTCTCTCTCTTTGTGATGAAAAGTGACATTAATTATATATGTTTTTGCTTGAGATTGAAATGGTTGGTGCATGGAGTGATAAATGATGCATTGAGTTCCATAAGCCAAAGGAGTACATGACATCTTAATTACAATTTCTTGTTTGATTAATGTGGTTTTTCATTTTTTAAATATTGTAGGTAGAAGAGCAATATCATAGAAAAGAGTTGGGAGGATGGAAGCAAAGCTACAACTGCTAGTTTAACAAATATAGTTTGGTGATTTAATTGTGTCTTGTTAGGACATATGTGATTCACTTGTTAGGAACATATGTCACTATATTATGTAATTGTCTAATCCTTTGACAAAATGCACTTTACTTGTATTTGGGTAGATCTAGGATGTGTTTAATACTTCAAGAAACCTTGTTTCAAGATCAAGTATTGAAGTTATGCAAGTCTATCCAAGATTCAAGCTGAAAAGTGCCTGTCATTAAAGCTCGACAGCTAGCTATCTATCGAGCTTAAAGAGCTATTCAACCCCGAGGCTCAGCAGCAGCTCGACAGATAGGATATCTATCGAGGTTTATGAAAAATAGATTTTCAATTCTGTTTTGACTCCAATCTGTGTTTATGTGTTTGGGCTTTCTTTTCTTACAATCCTAGACATATAAAATGATCATTTTAAGGGCCGTCAAAGAGTTCGCAAGTTGCAAAAGTGTTAAGCAAAGTGTGTTCAAGCAAATTGTGACCGAAGACACAATTTTTCCCTAGTTCATCGTTCTTGAAGAAGTTGCTATGTTTGTGTATCGTAGGGTTTTATGACCAAGCATTTTCTTGATCTTCATCGTTAGGATGAATTGAAGAACTTTCCAGACAACAACTTTCTCTAGTTGGTGATTAAAGTCGCGTACTGGGATCCACATAATTGGTTAGTCACGTACTAGGAGTCGTGCATCAAAAGGAGAAATTTTCACTACAGAACAAGTCCAATTGGGTATTGGGGTAAAGGTTCAACTGTAGGTTGGTATAAGTATTGGGATTCTTTTACTTGTAACCGCTTGTTGTGATAATAGTGAAATTTCGGGAATGGTGACCTTAAAATCACCCGATAGGGTTTTTGCCGTGTTGGTTTTCCCCATTCGTAAACAAATCACCATGTTATTTATTTTTCGCTGCATACTTAGTTTATTTGGTGATTTGTTTATACTACCATACGTTTGCATGTTAATTTGATTAATTAATAAACTTGGCTAATTAATCAATTAATATATCACAAGGGGTCGATTCGTTTTTGGCCTATCAAGTGGTATCAGAGCAGGCACACTCTAATTAGATTTTAATCTTTGTGTGTTGATCCATTAACCCTTGTTTGTCATGGATAGAGGACAATCATTGATTATACCTCCTTTATTTGATGGCACTAACTATGCATACTAGAAAGTACGCATGAGAGCTTTCTTGCAATCTTTAGATGAGAAAGTGTGGCAAGCTGTGGAGATAGGCTGGACTAGGCCTACATAAGCGCCGGCCAATTGGGCCGATGCCAAGATCAAGGCAACAAACTTCAACAGCAGGGCATTGAATGCTTTATTCAATGCAGTCACAAATGAAGAATTCAAGAAGATATCCTCTACTAAAACTACTAAGAAGGCATGGATCATCCTCTAGACAACCAATGAGAGAATCAAGGCTATCAAGGATTCTATTAAGACATATGTGTTTCACATGTTAAGAACATATGTCATGATTTTATGCAATTGGCTTATCCTTTGACAAAACGCACTCTTCTTGTATTTGGGTAGACTTAGGATGTGCTTAACTACTTCAAGAAACCATGTTTCAAGATCTACTGTTGAAGCCTTCAAGTCTGTTCAAGAAATCAAGCAAGGAGTGCAAAATCATTAAAGCTCGACAGCTGGCCGATACCTACTCGACACCTCCTATCTGTCGAGGTTTACGAATTTCATATTTCAACTCTGATTTTCTTGGGATCTGTGAATCTGTCTATGGGCCTTCTTTTCTCCTAACCCTAGACATATAAAAGGATTGTTTTAAGAGCCATCAAATGGTACATAAGTTGCACAAGCATTGAGCAAACTCTATTCAAGCAAATTGTGACCAGAGACAAAGTTCTTGACCTAGTTCATCTCTTTCTTGGAGAAGCTGTGTATTTGCACCATAGGGTTTTGTGACCAAGCATCTTCCTGATCTTCATCGTGTGGATAAACTGAAGAACTTTGTAGCCAACAATCTTTTCAGATTGGTGATTGAAGTCGTGTACTGGGATCCGCGCAATTGGTTAATCACGTACTTGGGAGCCATGCATTAGAAAGGGGAACTGTCACTACAGAACAAGTCCGATTGGGTATTGGGGTAAGGGTTCAACTGTAGGTTGGTAAGGTACTTGGGATTCCTTGCTTGTAACTGCTTCTTGTGATAATAGTGGAGTTTCGGGAGTGGTGACCTGAAAATCACCCAGTGGGGTTTTTACCGTCAGGTTTTTCCCCATTTGTAAACAAATCATTGTGTCTTTTAATTTCCGCTGCAATTTTAGTTTATTGGTGATTTGTTTGTGCTACCACGCATTTGCATGATAAATTGATTAATTAATTACTTGGCTAATTAATTGATTAATTTCTATCACAAGGGGTCATTCAATTTGTGGCCTATCAAGTGGTATCAGAGCAGGCATACTCTGATTAGGGTTTAATCTTTGTTGTGTTGATCCATTGACCCCTGTTGTCATGGATAGAGGACAATCATTAATTATACCTCCTTTATTTGATGGCACTAACTATGCATTCTGGAAAGTATGCATGAGAGCTTTCTTGCTGTCTTTAGATGAGAAAGTGTGGCAAGCTGTAGAGATTGGCTAGACCAAGCCAAAGGAAGCGCCGGCTGATTGGGATGAAGCAAAGATTAAGGCAGCTAACTTCAACAGTAGAGCATTGAATGCATTATTCAGTGTAGTCACTAATATGGAGTTTAAAAAGATATCCTCCACAGAAACTGTACAAGAAGCATGGACCATCCTCCAGACAACCTATAAGGGTACAAAGGCTGTCAAGGATTCAAAGCTTTAGAGGCTCACTACAAGCTTTGAAGAAATAAAGATGGAGGAAGGTGAGTCTTTTGATGAGTTCTATGCCAAGCTCAAAGACATAGTAAACTCAGCCTTTAATCTTGGGGAAACCATTCCTAAACCCAAGATTGTAAGGAAAGTGCTCAAATCTCTACTCGAGAGATTTCATGCCAAGATCATGGCAATAGAGGAATCAAAGGATATTGATAAGATTCCTCTGACTGAGCTAGTTGGAAACTTGCAGACCTATGAGTTAGGAGTGACAAGGATTGGCAAGACGGGTAAAGGTAAGAGCATGGCACTAAAGGTCAAGAGCAGTGACACAGATGAGTCTTCCGATGATGAAGATTCCAAGATGAAGTCCTACATTACAAGGCAGTTTATGAAGTTTATGAAGAATGCCAATGGAAGGAACTTCGACAAGGACCACAGGTAATCCAGTTCTTCTCAATTTAAAGGGCAAGACAAAGGGAGGAAGGATGCTAAGGAAGGCGGTCAGTACACTGTTCCCACAGGACCTAAGTGTTTTGGATGTCAAGGCTTTAGGCACATGAAACATGAATGTCCTATGTATCTCAAGAGCATTGGGAATAGTAAGGCACTTGCTGCTACCTTGAGCGACACTGAGCCTGAGGAAGATTCCGACAATGAGGATGACGGAATCTTGAATGCCTTCACTGCCACTGTCAATCCTATTGTTGGGATTGTTGAAGATGTGGACGAAGAAGAAGAATTGGTGGAGTCCAAATTTGAGAAGATGGATGATCAAGATGATATCCATACAGCCTATGAGAAATTGTACAAAGTTTCTGAAAAACATGAGAAACTTTATAGGCTGGCCACCAAGAAACTCAGTGATGTGGAACTTGACTGTGAAGAATTATCCACAAAGTTTGATGAGGCTAATCAAACTATTGAAGCACTGAGGTTTGAGAACAATCTCTTGGCTGAGAAGACCAAAAAGCTTGAGGCAAAGCTATTTCAAGTCAGAGCTCAACTGGAGAGGACTTCAAGTGCTAAGCTAGACGAGATGCTTAGCATTTAGAAATCTACTTCAGATCGTACAGGTTTAGGGTATGGTATTTCTTCCTCTAATACTGCTTCTACTAGTACTACTGTTTTTGTTCCTCCTGCTAAAAATACTGAAATTGAGAACATTAATGTTAAAATTAGTCAAGCTAGTGAGAACTTAGACCCCTAAACTAGATAAGAAAGAAGCTAAAAATCCTAAAGCTAAGAAGGCTAACTCTCAAAAGCCTAAAGAAAAAATGTGCATCTCTGTCATCATTGTGGAGCTGCCGGTCATACTCGACCAAATTGCTATAAGTGGTTAGCCACTCAACAGAGCAATGGCATGATAGCATCTGGAAGCCAAAATCAGCTTCAATCATCTCTCGCTCCTCTCGGTGACCTTCTCAAGGCCCTCATGTTCCTTTCGAACTTAAACGGTTTCAATTCTTCCCCCTCACCACTAGTTCAAGGGTTTAGTCAAAGGAAGGGTTCTTCCAAGGTGTGGAAGAAAAAGGACTCTAAGTGATTTGATCACTTTCTTCTATCTTCTTGTTTTTGCTTGTTGCATTACTTGTGTGTTTTGTTTCTTTGAGTCAGTGTAGTTTTATGTTTTGCTTTGTTTACCATATTTTTGTTTGTTTATTTTCAATTTTTGGTTTTTTTTTTTTTGATAAAAATTTTTTTTTTTTAAATTGAAAAAAATCAGAAAAAAATACAAAAACAGTGTGTGTTATGTGTACATTGGTACTTGTGTACCTTGGATGGCCATTGAAACAAAGTTTTTTAAACTTTGTATCTTTTGTAGCTTAGATGAGCATCCCTATGCACAACTAAGCAAGTGAGCTTTGTGGCTCTTGATTGTGATGAGTAAGATTAAGTTGTCTCTTATACTTAACACTCATATCACTCTTTTTGACAGGAATGACTAAAAAATCCTGAGAGAAAGGTATTAATAACCATCTCACCACTATTTCCCGCCAATCATGTATGACATCTGTATGCTTCGGCATAGCAAAAGTGTGATGTCAATGACATTTGTATGCTTAGGCATAGCAAAATTGAAATGTCAAATATCATTGGGTATTTCTTTTCTCTCTCTAATAAGCCCATGTATGATATACTTAAAAGAAAGATATGCAAAGAAAAATCAAAAGCAAAAAGATCAAAAATGCTTTTAAATATGATTGCAAGCATGTATTCTAGGAGATGTGGGAGGTATAGGATGTACCTTAAAGGTGATAGTCCCCATCAAGTAATTATGATTGTGTGTGAGTTAAAGCGATTTTCTCATATCTCAAATCGTCATAACATGTATACACTTATGCAATCTTGCAATGTTTTTCACATACAACACACAATATTCTTTGCTATTCTTGATACATGTGCAAATACAATGTGATTTGGCCATCACAAGTTTTACATGTGGTAATGTATGCTCACTAAACTATCATGACTTATTTTTGAAATATAAAATTAGTTAGAATTGTTTAGTGTGTGTGTGTGTTTTGGAGATCCTTGTGCTCAAATTTTTTTCTGGATTGAGAGACTATTTTGAGAGATTTTTGTGTTGATTGGATCATTGGTTGAGTTGTATGTTGGGTTGCATTCATATCTGTGTTTTTCACATCTCGAAAAACTATTTTGGAAAGCTGTCTCGACACCTCCTCAACACTTCCTCAATACCTTGCTATTTGTCAAGCTTCTCAAGCATTTTTTTTAAACACAATCTCGACACCTCCTCGATACCTGGTGGATCGATCAAGAAAGCTCATACTTCCTCGATAGCTCCTCGACACCTGCTAGATCGATCGAGTTTCTGTTCTTGAATCTGACTCTTTGTTGCTTGATAGCTTCCTCGATACCTCAGCTATCGAAGACTAGATCCTCTACAGCTTCCTCGATACCTCCTGATGCCTCAGCTGTCGAGAATTACTGAAGGGTCTATATATTTCTCAATCGCGATTCTTCTCTCATTTCTTCGATCTCTCTCGATCTGTCTGCGACTGTTCATCTCCCAAACACTCTCCATTTCACTCCAAACCTCTTCCTCAAGGATTCTTCAAGCTTTCTCAAGTTTCTCCTTACTTGGTAAGCTCCTAATCCTTTCTCATTCATTCCTTTCATGATTTAAAACCTAGGTTTTGGGGTTTTTGAAAAATTTTGGGGTTTTTCTAAATTGATGAGTGTTTGATGAAATTTTGGGTTAGGTTTTCATTTAAATACGTTTAAAACCTCATACATTGCATCACATTAGCATTATAATGATATTGTCATGCATTTAGATGTGTGCTATATGTTTGTGTTCTGATAGGTTTGGATTGGGCTGAGCCCATGATGCATTTTCTTTTGCATGTCACATGTTCATGTATTTCCCATGCATACGTACTTCTTTTCAATATACTCGATATATTTGAAACTACTTGGGACTTTTTTTATTTTCATTCTTTCTCTCCCTCTCTGTTAGTTTACGTTAGTCGTGTCTATGGCACCTAAGCGTAAATCCACTCCAGCCCAGAACCCTCTTCATTCTGGTGCTTCTTTATCTTCTGATCCTTTTCCTTCTACTGTTTGGTTCCGTGATAATGATGCCTTTAAGGCATTTACGGAGAACTTCTCTAGACAAGGCATTCATTCGGAACGCTAAGTCGTATTATCGGACTCTGCTGACACTAACCTTCCCTCTGTCATTCACAGTAGGGGATGGGAGTCACTGTGTGAAGTCCCGGTCACATGTCTTCTGGTGCTGATCCAGGAGTTTTACTCCAACATGCACGGGATAAATCGTTCAGTACCTCTCTTTTTCACTCACATCCGAGGTACGCACATCCCTGTCACACCGTAGTTGGTTGCGGATGTGCTTCATGTCCTTAGGATAGAGCTTCCTGACTATCCTCGTTGTGAGCGTCTGAGGACAATGTCCAGGGATAAGCTTATGTCTTCTTTTTGTGAGCACCCTACTGCTTAGGGTAAGCGTCTTTTTACACCATGTTGACCTTTTGCTAAAGGTCCTAGGTTCATGAACATGGTGATGACTTTTGTTTTACATCCTCTTTCTCATTATAACTCCATCACAGAGCCTCGTGCTCGATTTTTGCTATCTCTTCTTGAGCATCTCACTATAGATTTTCCCTCTCACTTCATTCTGTCTATTATAGATGTTCATTTGGATTCGGTGTCCTGTGATAAGCTCATCTTTCCTTCCGCTATCATGAGGATTCTACGCCATTTTTCCGTTCCTTTTCCTTCGTCTGACCATTTTTCAATCATGTGTGCCATAGACTACGCTACCGTTAAACATAGCGAGGCCCAGTTTCGGTTGCGACTGACGGATTCAGAAGCACCCTCCTCTCATTTTGCTCTATCCCCAGTCTACTCCATCTACATCCGCTCCTTCCTCTTCTAGTGATGTATCTTTGGGAGATATCATGGCACAGCTACAGCGCATGGATGCTCACCTGGATACACTCTCTACGGAGTTGTACCAAGTGAACGTTCGTGTCGGTCATATTGCACGACGGTAGGCAACTATGGGCGGCTTTGTCCCTGAACCTAAACTCCTTCACCACCTCATCCAGTTGCTTCTGATTCTGATGCTGAGGATGATGATGATGATGATGATGATGGTGATGACGATGACGCTTCATATGATGATGGAGATGCTAACTCTGCCAATGAGATGTCTACTTGACACTCTATCCTTTGTCACTCGTGAGAAAAAGGGGAAGTAGCTTTGGATATGAGAGTAGTCACTCTTAGGGGGAAAGTTAGTTTTTGAGATCATTTTGTTAGGGGGAGTGTTGTTATTATTGTTTTGAGGGATGTAGTGAGGATATTATGTATCTTTTTCCTCTCTTTCTTTATTAGATACATTGTTCTTGTACATAAGGTCTTGTGACCATTTATAGACATACATTATAATTATTTTCTCTTATATATTGTTGATGTATGTTTCTCTTTCACCTACCCTTTCATGTGTTGTTTCTTTTCTCTCTTTATACACATATTTCTTATTTATTTGTATGCAATCTATTATTCTATTTCACACAAATATGCCTTGATGAGTTTTGTTTAAAGTGTTTCAGAAATACAGGTTGTCAAAGTCTACTTGCCATAAACTCTCTTCTTGCAAAGTTTTTCAAGAATTTGTGTTAGGATAGATTTTATTGTATTCAACAAGTGAATATGAGTTGAATGATATATGACTTCTCTCATATGTTCATTTGTTAGTTGTGGTTTTGTCACGGATTGCCAAAGGGGGAGATTGTTAGGACATATGTGTTTCACATGTTAAGAACATATGTCGTGATTTTATCTAATTGGCTTATCCTTTGACAAAACGCACTATACTTGTATTTGGATAGACTTAGGATGTGTTTAACTACTTCAAGAAACCACGTTTCAAGATCTACTGTTGAAGCCTTCAAGTCTGTTCAAGAAATCAAGCAAGGAGTGCAAAATCATTAAAGCTTGACAGCTAGTCGATACCTGCTCGACACCTCCTATCTGTTGAGATTTACGAATTTCAGATTTTAACTCTGATTTTCTTGGGATCAGTGAATCTGTCTATGGGCCTTCTTTTCTCCTAACCCTAGACAAATAAAATGATTATTTTAAGAGCCTTCAAACAGTACACAAGTTGCACAAGCATTGAGCAAACTCTGTTCAAGCAAATTGTGACTGGAGACAAAGTTCTTGGCCTAGTTCATCTCATTCTTGGAGAAGTTGTTGTGTATTTGCACCATAGGGTTTTGTGACCAAGCATCTTCCTGATCTTCATCGTGTGGATGAACTGAAGAACTTTGCAGCCAACAATCTTTTCAGATTGGTGATTGAAGTCGCGTACTAGGATCCACGCAATTGTTTAGTCACGTACTTGGGAGCCGTGCATCAAAAAGGAGAACTGTCACTACAGAACAGGTCTGATTGGGTATTGGGGTAAGGGTTCAACTGTAGGTTGGTAAGGTACTTGGGATTCTTTGCTTGTAACCACTTGTTGTGATAATAGTGGAGTTTCAGAAGTGGTGACCTGAAAATCACCCGGTAGGGTTTTTGCCGTCAGGTTTTTCCCCATTCGTAAACAAATCACCGTGTCTTTTAATTTCTACTGCATTTTTAGTTTATTGGTGATTTGTTTGTGCTACCATGCATTTGCATGATAAATTGATTAATTAATAACTTGGCTAATTAATTTCTATCATAAGGGGTCATTCAGTTTATGGCCTATTAGATTTAAAGCTACAAAGGCTCACTACAAGCTTCGAAGAGATTAAGTTGGAGGAGGATGAGTCATTCGATGAGTTTTATGACAAGCTCAAGGACATAGTAAACTCAGTTTTCAATCTTGGGAAAACCATTCCTGAACCCAAGATTGTGAAAAAGGTGTTCAGATCTCTGCTTGAGAGATTCCATGCCAAGATTACAGCGATCGAGGAATCAAAGGACATTGACAAGATTCCTTTGATAGAGCTGGTTGGTAATCTGCAAACTTACAAGCTAGGATTAACAAGGATTGGTAAGTTGGGCAAGAGCAAGAGCATGGCCTTGAAGGCCAAGAGCAGTGACACGGATGAGTCTTCAGAAGATGAAGATTCTAAGATAAAGTCCTTCATCACCAGGCAATTCAAGAAGTTCATGAAAAATACTAATGGGAAGGGCTTCAACAAGGACCGTAGGCAATCCAATTCTTCTCAATTCAAGAGCTAAGACAAAGGGAAGAAGGATGCTAAGGATGGCGGTCAATACACTGTTCCCACAGGACCTTAGTGCTTTGGGTGTCAAGGTTTCGGTCATATGAAACAGGAGTGTCCTATATATCTCAAGAGCATTGGGAAGAGCATGGCACTCGCTGCTACTTTGAGCGACATTGAGCCAGAGGATGATTTCGACAATGAGGATGATGGAATCTTGAATGCCTTTACTGCCACTATCAATCCTACTAGGGGGATTATTGAAGATGTGGATGAAGAAGAGGAATTGGTGGAGTCCAAGTTTGAGAAGATGGATGAACAATATGACATCCACATAGCCTATGCAAAATTGTACAAGGTCTCAAAGAAGCATGAGAAGATGTATAGGTTGACCTCCAAGAAGCTTAGTGATGTGGAGCTTGAGCGAGAAGAGCTTTCCACAAAGGTTGATGAAGCTAATCAGACTATTGGGGCACTGAGGTTTGAGAACAATTTCTTGGCTAAGAAGACCAAAAAGCTTGAAGCGGAGCTGTTCCAAGTCAGAGCTCAATTGGAGAGGACTTCAAGTGTAAAGATTGATGAGATGCTTAGTCTTCAGAAATCTGCTTCTGATCGAACAGGCTTAAGGTATTGTAACACCCCATAATTTTGATACCAATTAAATTATTATACATAAGGAGGCCTACAATTAAATGGATTAAATTGATTTGGGCCTAAGATATTAAAAAAAAAACTATGGGATATGAAGTCCAAATGAGATGACATAAGTAAATATATGGGCCTTGAAAACCCTAGCCTTTTACCTTTTAAGTTCACGTGTATCCTTTTTGTTTTCAGCCGTAACACACTAGTGAGTTGTTTCTTTTCTTCTCTAGGCTATTGCACAAGTAGTTCAAGTATGGTTTGTAATGCTCTAAATTTAAGAAGTTTGAATAGTCAATAGCTAGCAATTGTCATGAACCTAGACTATCATTATACTAATAGAAAAAAAGGGCTCCTAGAATTGTTATTTTATTTGATTAAGAATGGTAATATGGCTATATGTCAGGAAGACTTTGAGTTGAACCAAATAGAGTAATAGGCTTGGACTTTGTCACCATGTTAAAGGGAAAAGAGTGTTTGTGGTTAATATGCTTTCACACTAAGCCTCAATTGTTGACCGGTTATTATGCATTCACACTAGTCTAACCGTGTACTAGATTTTGGGTCTTTGGGTTGATAATTACAATATTATAATAGGAATTGTTTATATAGCCGTATGGTCCAGGCTTTGAAATTTGATTATGCATGAATAGTATGTATAGTCATATGGATCTCTATTGGCTCTAAGATTGATTTGGCAGAACTATATTATTGCACTAGTTATCTTTTAGCTATATTGAAGTTTCATGAATATCTATGATTACATTAATAGAAAAATCTGATTAGGCAACAATATTTATAAGTCTAGAAATCTGATCAAAGCTGAAAGTAAATTGGATAGTTAGGTGAATAAATGGAGAATTTTGGATATATCAATATTGTTTAGGATAAAACCGTTTAAGTGTGAAAATGGATTTTGAAGTGAGAAATTGTGTATTGATGAACCTATTTTTGGTGTTGTTAGGTTCTAATTCTACTGAATTGTTGTGATTAAGGGAGGTTGATTTCTTTTATTTTTGCAACTAAGAGGTAAGTGATATTTACTAATTTTGGGGGTTTTCCCAAAATAGTGTTGATTATCAAACTATTTATCATATCAAGAAATATGTTGATATTCTATATATAAATTGATATTTTATAAATTTTTTATGTGCACATTGACTATTCGTTTTATGAAAAACTTGTGGGACAACTTAAATTTATTTAAACTTGTATGTGTGAATATGTCTTTATATTTTGAGAATTATGGATGGATTATTTTGTGAGCATATTGAATATGTTTTGAAAACCTATGGCAAGTCGTGATTAGAAGCTCAGTATGGTATTTTAGTCCTTAGTAAGGGACAATCATACTGCAGCTAGTCCTTAGCAAGGGACGGTCCTAGAAAAGGGGACAATGCACTTTTGATAACTCCTTAGCAAGGGAGTATACTATTGAGGATCCAAAAAGGAAGCTCCTTAGCAAGAGATTGCACCTTTAGTTTTCAAAGGAGCCTTCCTTAAGAAAGAGGGATGGAAAGGAGGTTCTAATCCTAAAAGGAGACAGCACAACCCTGTCAACGGGGCGTAAACGTTGACCACGAGAAAAGTCTAGGAAATTGTTTATATGATGGTATATATATTATGATAGCTCACAATATAAAGATATTATTATTTTTTTATGTGAAATATTTGATGATAAATATTGATGAATTACAAGTTATGAAATTGCTATAAGAATTATTTATTGAAGGTTTGTTCCCACACCCCAATGTTAATGAATTCCATTTATTGAGTTATCTCACCCCCCTTTATTTCCCATTATAGATACATTAGAGGGATTTTTGGAGATTCTTAGGAGACAGTAGTTACGAACTATTTTGTGGAACTGAAGATTTTATTATTATTTTATGGCATTAAACATTGTATTGGAAAATTATTTTGAAGATGTTTCAAACTTGGTGAATTAGAGCTCTAAATTTTGTGATGAGATTCAAGGTTGCTGGTTTCTTTCATTTAATATCTATTTTTTTTTATGGATTATTCAGATTAAATAGACTTTTATTACTTATGATTTTGGGGCGTTACAAGTATGGTATCTCTTCTTCTAATATTGCTTCTACTAGTACTACTGTTTTTGTTCCTCCTAGTAATAATGTTGAAATTGAGAACAATGATGTTAAAACTGATTTAGCTAGTAAGAACATAGATAAGGGTAAATCTATCTTAGGAGCACCCCCTAATCAAGATAAAAAGGAAGCTAAAAACCCTAGGGCTAAGAAAGCTAACTCTTAAAAGCCTAAACAAAAGAAGCAACATCACTATCATCACTGTGGAGTTGCCGGTCATACTCGACCAAATTGCTATAAGCGGTTAGCCACTCAACAGAGCAATGGCATGATAGCATCCGGAAGCCAGAATCAACTTCAATCCTCTCTTGCTCCCTTTAGAGATCTTCTCAAAGCCCTCATGTTCCGTTCGAACTTGAATGATTTCAATTCTTCCCCCACACCACCGGTTCAAGTGTTTAATCAAAGGAAAGGTTCCTCTAGGGTGTGGAAGGAAAAGAGCTCTAAGTGATTCTATCACTTTCTTCTCTCTCTTTGTGTTTTTGTTTTTGCATAACTTATGTGTTTTGCTTTTATTTTAAGTCAATCTAGTTTTTATACTTTGCTTTGTTTAACATGTTTTTGTTTGTTTTTAGTTTTGTTTATTTTGTTTTGATATAAAAATAAATAAATAAAATTGAAAAAAATCATAAAAATACAAAAATAATGTGTGTTTTGTGTACATTGGAACTTGTGTACCTTGGATGGCCATAGAAACAAAATTTTCTAAATTTTGTATCTCTTGTAGCTTAGATGAGCATCTCTATGCACAACTAAGCAAGTAAGTTTTGTGACTCTTGTTTATGATGAATAAGATTAAGTTATCTATTGTACTTAACACTCGTATCACTCTTTTTGACTAGAATGATTAAAAAATCCTAAGAGAAAGGCATAAATAACCATCTCACCACTGTTGCCCGCCAATCATTAAATGACATTTGTGTACTTCAGCATAGCAAAATTGGAATGTCAAATGCTTAACATAATTGGGTATTTCTTTTCTATCTCTTATATGCCCATGCATGATTTGCTTAAAAAGATGTTAGGACATATGTGTTTCACTTGTTAGGATCATATGTCACTATTTTATGTAATTGGGTAATACTTTGACAAAACGCACTTTACTTGTAATTGGGTAGTTCTATGATGTTTTTAATATCTCAAGAAATAAGGTTTCAAGATCAAGTGTTGAAGTCATTAAGTCCGTCCAAGAAAATAAGCTGAAAGTGCAAATTCATTAAACCTTGACAGCTGGCTCAATAGCTACTCGACAGCTTATTTGTCGAGATTTAAGAAATTCAGAATTCTGATCTGATTTCTTGGAATCCGTGATTATGTGTTTAGGTCTTCTTTTCTACTAATCTTAAACATATAAAAGGACTATTTTAAGGGCCATCAATAGGGGCAAGTTGCACAAGCATTAAGAAAACTCTGTTCAAGCAAATTGTGACCGAAAACGAAATTCTTACCCAAGTTCATCATTCTTGTGAAGAAGTTGCTGTGTATGTGCACCATTAGGTTTTGTGACCAAGCATCTTCTTGATCTTCATCGTTGGAATGAACTGAAAAACTTTGCAGCCAACAACCTTCTCAGTTGGTGATTAAAGTCGTGTATTGGGATCCGCGCAATTGGTTAGTCACGTACTTGGGAGCCGCGCATCAAAAGGGGAACTGTCACTACAGAACAAGTCCAATTGGATATTGGGGTAAGGGTTCAACTGTAGGTTGGTAATGTACTTGGGATTCCTTTACTTGTAACCGCTCATTATGATAATAGTAGAGTTTCGGGAGTGGTGACCTGAAAATCACCCGGTGGGGTTTTTGCTATCAGGTTTTCCCCATTCGTAAACAAATCACCATATCATTTATTTTCCGCTGCAAACTTTAGTTGTTTGGTAATTTGTTTGTGCTACCACACGTTTTGCATGTTAATTTGATTAATTAATAAAGTTGGTTAATTAATAAATTAATTTGTCACAAAGGGTCAATTCGTGTTTTGGCCTATCAAGTGGTATCAGAGCAAGCATACTCTGATTAGGTTTTAATCTTTGTTGTGTTTGATCCATTGACCCCTGCTGTCATGGCTATAACTAGATTGAAGAGTTCATTGCTTTCAAATACATCTTGTCTTTCTAACTTCTATTTGTTTGATTGTCTCAGAAAATACAAGTTTAAAAGTTATTTGAATTCTCTTATGATGACTATTGGAAAGGATCTCAGTTTGGCTAAGAAGAAACTAGACTATCTCATAATGAAAATGCGCAAAGGAGTTTGTCTAAGAAGAGTAAAAGTTAAAGGCTTAGCTCGCATAAGGCAGTTAAGAGAAAGTACCATTCCCACTGATTTGTCATCTAAGCATGAAGTGTGTTTTATGATGAAGTCCACATTTAAAGTGATGGACATGTGTTTATGGTACCATGACAATGGTTGCTCAAGACATATGACTAGAGATCGATCTCTCTTCAAGGTTTTTGAGTCTAAGAAAAGTGGCAATATCACTTTTGGTGATGGGAGCAAATCATAGATTAAAGGAAAGGGAATCATCTCTCTACCTAGTCTGCCAGACATTGCAAACGTTCTATATGTTGAAGGTCTGAAGGTGAACCTACTGAGTATAAGTCAGATATGTGATCAAGACTTCATCGTGCTATTTTCCAAGGGAAAGTGTCTTGTCATGAATGAGTCCAGAAAGAAACACATAAGTGGTGTTCGCACTCTTGACAACTGTTATGGATTGGTTCCTGATGCTGATATTGTGTGTAATAGCATCCGTTTGCCAAATGAACATCTATGGCATCAACAGATGGGACATGCTAGCTACAAACATCTCTCTATTGTATCTAAGCATGAGTCAGTTTTAGGGATACCAAATCTTAGTCGAATGAGCAATGTGGTATGTGGACAGTGTCAGCTTGGAAAACAGACAAAAGCTAAGCATCCTAGAACTCAAACATCAGCTACATCTAGACCATTGGAGCTTCTACATCTAGATCTTATAGGTCCAACTAGAACCGAATCTCTTGGTGGCAAGAGATACATCATGGTTGTGGTAGATGACTTCACCAGGTACACTTAGGTCATTCTCCTACGATCCAAGTCTGATGCTCCTAAGCACATTGAAGCTTTGTGCACAAGACTGCAGAATGAAAAGAGCTTGAAAATTGATCAAATTCGAAGTGACCATGGTAAAGAATTCGAGAATTCATATATGGAGTCGTTTTGCACAAGATCAGGTATCTCTCAAGAATTCTCTGCTCTTATTACTCCTCAGCAGAATGGTGTAGTAGAAAGAAAGAACAGGGTTATTTAGGAGATAGCCAGGGCCATGCTACACAATAAGGATGTGGCTAGAAACTTGTGGGGAGAAGCTGTTAACACTGCATGTCATACGGTCAATAGGGTGTATTTTAGACCCGGTACCAAGAAGACTCCATATGAATTATGGAAAGGAAGGAAGCCTAATGTGAAGTATTTCAGGATCTTTGGAAGTACTTGTTTCATCCTAAAGGATAGGGAGAATGTGGAAAAGTTTGACTCCCGAAGTGATGAAGGAATATTTCTGGGTTATTCCTCTACAAGCAAGGCTTATCGAGTATACAACAAAAGAACCATGAAGGTAATGGAGACAGTGAATGTTGTTATTGATGAGTCTTCAGATTCCAATTCTAAAAAAGGTATTGAGGAACTCACTAAAGAAATTCTTCCTCCTGAGTTTAGGGAAGTTTAAGAAAGTGTTGAACAAGAACCTGCATCTCCTAGTACTCCAGGTACTCCTAGTGTTATGGAAGATTCTACAGATATAACCACTTCACCAGATTCTTAATCCCATGAGGAGAAAGGACCTTCCTCCAGGATTAAGCTAAATCATCCTCCAGAAGATATTGTTGGAAACTTGAATGAACTCACATTAAGGAAACGTATGGTTGATAAATGTGTTGCTAACTTTGTGTCTTACTCTTGTTATCTGTCACAGGTTGAACCCACTAAAGTTGAAGAAGCTCTTCAGGATGAAAGTTGGATTGAAGCGATGCATGATGAACTACTTTAGTTTCAGAGGAATGATGTCTGGACCTTGGTACCTAAATCGGAGGGTGAACACATCATCGGTATAAAGTGGATATTCCGCAATAAAACTGATGAGGAGGGCAATATGATCGGCAACAAGGCTCGGCTTGTAACTCAAGGATACTCACATATGGAAGGAGTAGACTATGATGAAACATTTACTCCGGTTGTCCGTATAGAGTCCATTAGAATTTTCTTTGTTTTGGCTTGCCAACTGAAGTTCAAGCTCTATCAGATGGATGTAAAGACTGCTTTCTTAAATGGGCTGCTCAAAGAAGATGTCTATATGGCTCAACCAAAAGGATTCATTGATCCACACTTTCCGGATCATGTACTGTACCTCAAGAAGGCACTTTATGGGTTAAAGCAAGCCCCCAGAGCTTGGTATGATTGGCTTACACAATACTTGGTGTCACATAGGTTCACAAGAGGAAAGGCTGATCAGACTCTCTTTATCAAAAGAAAAGATGGCGAGCTGATAATTGCTCAAGTCTATATTGATGACATCGTCTTTGGATCGACTAAGGATGAACTTGCTCATGGTTTCTCAAAGCTCATGCAAGGCGAGTTCGAGATGAACATGATTGGAAAGCTGACTCACTTCCTTGGGTTGCAGATTCGTCAACAAGATTCAGGTATATTCCTATCTCAATCTAAATATGCTAAGAATCTTGTGAAAAAGTTTGGTTTAGAATATACTAGTTCTGTCAGAAACCCTATGAGCCCAAATGTTAAACTCACTGTTGACTTGTTAGGCAAAAGTGTTGATCCATCTCTATATAAAAGCATGATAGGTAGTCTTCTTTACCTTACTGCTAGTAGTCCTAACATTAGTTACAGTGTTGGAGTGTGTGCTAGATATTAGGCTAATCTCAAAGAGTCCCATACGATTGCTTTAAAAAGGATCATAAAGTATGTCAAAATCACTGTTGAGTTTGGTGTGTGGTACAGTAAGGACACAAGTGATGTCTTAGCTGGGTACTCTGATGCTGATTGGGCTGGGAATGCTGATGATAGAAAGAGTACTTCAAGGGGTTGTTTCTATGTGGGTAATAATCTTGTATCTTGGATGAGTAAAAAGTAGAACTCCATCTCATTATCCACTACAGAAGCTGAGTGCACTGCTGCCAGTAGCTATTGCACCCAACTCCTATGGATGCAAAAACTCCTCCATGATTATGGTATTTGTCAAGAACATCTCACTATCTATTGTGACAATACCAGTGCCATTAACATCTGTAAGAATCCGGTTCAACATTCTAGAACCAAACACATAGATATTCGACATCACTTCATTAGGGAGCTTGTCGAAGATGGTACTCTCACACTTAATTTCATTCACACCGATGATTAGAAGGCTAACCTGTTTACCAAACCTCTTGACAGTAAACGCTTTGAATTCCTTCATCAAAACATTGGTCTTATCTCCACGGGATGATCTTCTTCTCTTTTCTTCCTTCTCTTGCATTTGCATCTAGTTTTGTTGTTTTGCTTAACATGTTTTTGTTGTTTATTTTTTAGTGCTGTTTATTTTTTATTTTCATATAAAATAAAATAAAAATTAGAAAAATACAAAAACAGTGTGTGTTTTGTGTGCATTGGTACTTGTGTACCTTGGATGGCAATTGAAACAAAGTTTTCTAAACTTTGTATCTCTTGTAGCTTAGATGAGCATCTCTATGCATAACTAAGCAAGTGAGCTTTATGGCTCTTGTTTGTGATGAGTAAGATTAAGTTTTCTCTTGTACTTAACACTCATATCACTTTTTTTTTAGGGAAGGACTAAAAAATTCCTAAAAGAAAGGCATAAATAACTATCTCACCACTATTGTCCATCAATCATAATATGACACCGCATGCTTCAGCATAGCAAAAGTGTAGTGTCATTGACATCTATATGCTTCGGCATAGTAAAAGTGCAATGTCAAAAGCTTAACTTAAATGGGTATTTCTTTTCTATCTCTTATATGCCCATGCATGTTTTGCTTAAACAAAAATATGCAAAGAAAATAAAAAGCAAAAAGATCAAAAATGCTTTAAATATGATTGCAAGCGTGTTTTCTATGAGATGTGGGAGTTATAAGATGTACCTTGAAGGTGATAGTCCCCATCAAGTAGTTATGATTGTGTGTGAGTTAAAGTTATTTTATCATATCTCAAATCGTCATAACATGTATTCACTTATGCAATCTTGCGATATTTTTTACACAACACGCAACATTCTTTGCTACTTTTGATACATGTGCAGGTACAATGTGATTTGGTCATCACAAGGTTATACATGTGTTAATGTATGCTCACTAAACTGTCTTGACTTGTTTTTGAAATAGAAAATTGGTTAGACTTGTTTAGTGTGTGCGTGTGTTTTTGAGATCCATGTGCTTTAAAAATCTTTGTTGAAAGATGTTCTTGAGAGCTTAAAATGTTATTTGGATCATTGGTTGAGTTGCATACTTGATTGCATTCATATCTGTGTTTTTCTCCTCTCGAAAAACTGTTTTTGAAAAGCTGGCTCGACACCTCCTTGATAGCTAGCTATCTGTTAAGCTTCCTAAGCTTTTTTTCTTATCGCAATCTCGACAGCACCTCGACACCTGGTGGATCGATCGAAAAAGTTTCTGACCTCTCAACAGCTCCTCGACACCTGGTGGATCGATCGAGCATCATATCTTGCTTCTGGTGTTTTTCATCCTCGACAGCTTCTCAACACATGATCTGTCAATGTTGCTTTTTCTTGACACTTGCTCGACAGATGTCTTGACACTACCTCGACACCTCATCTGTCGAGAATTACTGATGGTCTATATATTCTCCTCGTGTGATCTGCAACTCATTTCTGTTGATCTCTCTCTCGATACCTCTGACTTTTCATCTCCCAAACCTCTCTCACTCACTCCAAACCTCTTCCCTTAGGATTCTCAAGCTTTTTCAAGTCTTTCTTCACTTGGTAAGCTTCTAGTCTCCTTCATTTACATGCATTTCATGTTTTGAAACCTAGGACTTAGGGTTTTTTTGAAAAATTTTGGGATTTTTCAAAATTGATGAAATTTTGTTGAAATTTTGGGTTAGTTTTGAAGATTTGATCTTAAAAACTTCATGCATTGCATTACATTTGCATTATAATAGTATTATCATGCATTTAGATACGTGCATTCTCTTTGTGTGCTAGTAGGATTAGATTGGGCTGAGCCCATGATGTATTTACTTTACATGTCACATGTTCATGCATTTTTCCATGCATTTGTACGTCTTTCCACATATTCTTACTATTGTGAACTGTTTTGGAGCTTTTCTGATTGTCTCTTTCTTTCCCCTTTCTATTTTTGTTTACGTTAGTTGTGTCTATGACACCTAAGCGTAAATCCACTCTAGCCTGGAATCCTCTTCATTTCGGTGCCTCTTCCTCTTCTGATCATGCACCCCTCTCTCTCCATTTTCGTAATATGATGCCCACAAGGCATTTATGGAAAACTTTTCTCGACAAGGCATTCAATCAAAATGTCAAGTCATCTTGGGTCATTTTTCTGACACCAACCTTCCCACTGTCATTCACAATTGGGAATGAGAGTCTTTTTGTGACGAGCCCGTCACTTGTCCTCTCATACTAATTCAAGAGTTCTACTCCAACATGCATGAGATTGACCGCTCCGTACCTCATTTTGTTACTTGTGTCCGAGGTATTTCCATTCCTGTCACACCGCAACTTGTTACGGATTTTCTTAGGGTTCCTAGGATAGAGTTTCCCAACTATCCTTTTTGTAAGCGTCTGAGGACTGTGTCTAAGGATAAGCTCATGTCCTCTTTCTATGAGTGTCCTTTGGAGTGGGGTAAGCACCAATTCACTTACTACTTGGGCTTTGCAAAAGGCCCGCGATTTTTGAACATGGTGATGACCTTTGTACTCTATCCTCTCTTGCACTACAACTCCATTACGGAGTCTCGTGCTCGTTTCTTATTATCCCTACTTGAGCATCTTACCATTGACTTCCCCTCCCACTTTATTTTGCCTTTGATAGATGTATTTCAGGATTTGGCGTCCCATGATAAACTCATCTTTCCTTCTGCTATCACGAGGATTTTACGCCATTTTTTCCGTCCCTTCTCCCGTGTTCGACCCCTTTACTTACATGTGTGCCATAGATGCCGCTACCATAAAACGTAGCGAGGCGCAGTTTAGGTCGCGACAACAGGATTCTACACCTCCCTCCCGTCCGACTCCATCTCGTTTTGCTCGACACACATCCGCTCCTTCTTCTTCCTTGAGCGATGTGTCTTTGGCAAACATCATGGTGCAACTTCAGCGCATGGATACTCGCCTAGATACACTCTCCACAGAGTTGTATCAGGTGAATGTCCGTGTTGGCCACATAGCTAGATGGCAGGCAACCATGGGCGGATTTACTCCTGAGGCTACCCCTTCACCACCTCCTCTCATGGCTTCTGATTCTAAGGATGAGGATGATGATAATGGTGATGACAATGATGCTTCGGATGATAATGATGAAGATGCTGGCTCAACCAATGAGATGTCTACTTGACACTCTTACCCTTTGTCATTCATGACAAAAAGGGGGAGTAGTTTTGGATATGAAAGTAGTCATCCTTATGGGGAGAGTTAGACATTTTCGTTAGAGGGAGTGTTGTTATTTATTGAGGGATATAGTGAGGATGCTATGTATCTTTTCTTTTCTTTCTTTTTTAGATACTTTGCTTTTGTACATGAGGTCTTGTCACCATTTATAGATATACATTGTACTTATCTCTTTCTTTATGTTGATGTATGTTTTTCTTTCACCTACCCTTTCATGTGTTGTTTCTTTTCTCCCTTTATACACATGCTTCTTATTACTTGTATGCATTCTATCTATTTATGTTTCACACAAAGATGTGTTGATGAGTTTTATTTAAAGTGTTTCAGAAATACAGGTTGTGAAAGTCTACTTGCCATAAACTCTCTTCTTGCAAAACTTTTCAAGAGTTTGTGTTAGGATAGATTTTATTGTATTCAACGAGTATGAGTTGAGTGATTTATGACTTCTCTCATATATTCATTTGCTTGTTGTGGTTTTGTCACGGATTGCCAAAGGGGGAGATTGTTAAGACATATGTGTTTCACTTGTTAAGATCATATGTCATTATTTTATGTAATTGGCTAATACTTTGACAAAACGCATTTTACTTGTAATTGGGTAGTTTTATGATGTTTTTAATACTTTAAGAAACAAGGTTTTAAGATCAAGTGTTGAAGTCATCAAGTCTGTCCAATAAAACAAGCTGAAAGTGCAAATTCATTAAAGCTCGACAGTTGGCTCAATAACTGCTCGACAGCTTATCTGTCGAGATTTAAGAAATTCAGAATTCTAATCTAATTTCTTGGAATCTGTGATTATGTGTTTAGGTCTTCTTTTCTCCTAACCCTAAACATATAAAAGGACTATTTTAAGGGCCGTCAATAGGGGCAAGTTGCACAAGTATTGAGAAAACTCTATTCAAGCAAATTGTAACCGGAGACGAAGTTCTTGCCCTAGTTCATCATTCTTGTGAAGAAGTTGTTGTGTATGTGCACCATTGGGTTTTGTGACCAAGCATCTTCTTGATCTTCGTCGTTGGAATGAACTGAAGAACTTTGTAGCCAACAACCTTCTCAGTTGGTGATTAAAGTCGCGTACTGGGATCCACGCAATTGGTTAGTCACGTGCTTGGGAGCCGTGCATCAAAAAGTGAACTGTCACTACAGAACAAGTCCAATTGGGTATTGGGGTAAGGGTTCAACTGTAGGTTGGTAAGGTACTTGGGATTCCTTTACTTGTAACTGCTTGTTGTGATAATAATGGAGTCTAGGAAGTGGTGACCTGAAAATCACCCGGTGGGGTTTTTACCGTTAGGTTTTCCCCATTCGTAAACAAATCACCGTGTCATTTATTTTCCGCTGCAAGCTTTAGTTGTTTGGTGATTTGTTTGTGCTACCACGTGCTTTGCATGTTAATTTGATTAATTAATAAAATTAGTTAATTAATAAATTAATTTGTCACAAGGGGTCAATTTGTGTTTTGGCCTATCAAAAGAAATTATGCAAAGAAAATAAAAAGCAAAAAGATCAAAATGCCTTAAATATGATTGCAAGCGTGTATTCTAGGAGATGTGGGAGTTATAAGATGTATCTTGAAGGTGATAGTCCCCATCAAACGATTATGATCATGTGTAAGTTAAAGTTATTTTCTCATATCTCATATCGTCATAACATGTATACACTTATGCAATCTTGCGATGTTTTTTACACACAACACGCAATATTCTTTGCTACTCTTGATACATGTGCAGGTACAATGTGATTTGGCTATCGCAAGGTTTGACATGTGTTAATGTATGCTCACTAAACCATTTTAACTTATTTTTGAAATATAAAATTGGTTAGACTGTTTAATGTGTGTGTGTGTGTGTTTTTGGGATCTAAATGCCTATCATTTTTATTGAGATTTTTTTGAGAGTTCAAAATGATGTTTGGATCCTTGGTTGAGTTGCATGTTTGATTGCATTCATATACGTGTTTTTCCCTTCTTGAAAAATGGTTTTTAAGCAATCTTGACACCTCCTCGATACCTCTTCGACACCTGGCTATCTGTCACGCTCTTAAGCTTTTTCTTATTGCAATCTTGACAGATCCTCAACAGCTAGGTGGATCGATCGAGAAAGTTCCTGGACCCTCGATAGCTTCTCAATAGCTAGTGGATCGATCAAGCTTCTCTTCTTATGTCTTTGCTTTGTTCCTCAACACCTTCTCAACAGCTACATCTATCGACATTGTTTTTCTCAACACCTTCCTCGACAGATGGCTTGACACCTCTCGACACCTCTATCTGTCGAGAATTACTAAGGATCTATATATATGCTCTTCGCAATCCGGTTCTTATTTCCTCAATCTCTCTCAATCTGTCCACACCTATTCATCTCCCAAACACTCTCTCCTTCACATCTAACCTCTTCCTCAAGCATTCTTTGAGATTAATCAAGTTTTTCTTCACTTTGTAAGCTTTGATTCTCTTATTTTCATGCATTTCATTCTTTGAAACCTAAGTTTTTGGGATTTTTGCAAATTTTGGGTTTTTTCAAAATCAAAGAGGTTTTTGTGTAATTTTTGAGATGGGTTTTGAAGATTCAATCTTAAAAACTTCATGCATTGAAAACCATGTCTATTATAACTGTATTTTCATGCATTTGGTTGTGATATACGTGTTGAACTACTTGTGTGTTGGTAGGTTTTGATTGGGCTGAGCCCATGATGCAATTTCTTTTGCATGTCAAATGTTCATGCATCCCCATGCACACATACTCCTTTTTCAATATACTTGCTATATTTGAACTGTTTGGAGCTTTTCTAATTGTCTCTTTCTTCCCCTCTCTCTCTTTTCATTTGCGTTAGTCGTGTATATGGCATCAAAACATAAATCCACTCCATCCCAGAACCCTTTTCATTCTGGGGCATCGTCTTCCTCTGATTCTACTCCTTCTCATATCCGGTCCCGTGATGAGGATGCCCGAAAGGACTTCTCGGAGAACTATTCTTGACGAGGTTTTCATTCGGAACGCTGAGTCATTTTGTCGAATTTCTCCAACACTAACCTACCCACTGTCATTCACAGTCGGGGTTGGGAGTCATTGTGTGACATCCCGGTCACTTGTCCTTTCGTGCTGATTTTGGAGTTTTACTCCAACATGCATGGAATTGATTCTTCTGTACCTCTCTTTCATATCACGTTCGAGGTACGCGCATTGTTGTCACACCACAGCTTGTTACAAATGTGCTTCATGTTCCGAGGGTAGAGCTTCCTAACTACCCTAGATGTGATTGTCTGAGGACTGTGTCCAAAGACGAGATGATCTCTGCTTTCTACGAGCACCCTTCTGATTGGGGTGACCGTCAATTTACACCATGTAAGGTCTTTGCTAAAGGTCCTAGATTCATAAACATGGTGTTGACTTTTGTTTTGCACCCATTCTCTCACTATAACTCTATCATAGAGCCTCGTGCTTGATTTTTGCTTTCTTTGTTAGAGCACCTCACTATTGATTTTCTTTCACATTTTATTATTTCTCTTATAGATGTGTTTAAGGATACGACTACTCGTGATAAGCTCATATTTCCTTCGGCTATCACAAGGATCTTACGCCATTTTTCTGTTCCTTTTCCCTCTTTCACCCATTTTTCTATCATGTGTGCCATAGACGCCACTACCATTAAACGTAGCAAGGCACAGTTTAAGTCATAGCAGACGAATTCCACAACTCCTCCCTCCCGTTTGGCTCCATCCACATCTGCTCCCTCCTCTTCTTCGAGCGATGTGTCACTAGGGGACATCATGGCGTAGCTGCAATGCATGGATGCTCGCCTTGATACACTCTCTACAGAGCTGTATCAGGTGAATGTCCGTATCAGTCGTATCGCATGGTGGCAGGCAACTATGGGCGATTTTTCTCTTGAGGCTTCTCCTCTACCTCCTCATATGGCTTCTGATTCTGAGGATGAGGATGATGATGATGGTGATGACAATGATGCTTCTGATGATGATGATGATGGAGATGCTAGCTCTATCGATGAGATGTCTACTTAACACTCTTACCCTTTGTCACTCGTGACAAAAAAGTGTAGTTTTGGGATATGAGAGTAGTCATTCTTAGGGGGAGAGTTAGTATAGGACTTTTTTTTTTTTTTTTTTTGTCAAGGGGAGTATTTTTTAGGGATGTAGTAAGGATGACATGTATCTTTTTCTTTTCTCTACCTCAGATACATTTATTCTTGTACACTAGTCTTGTGACCATTATTGACATACATTATACTTATTTTCTTTATATGTTGATGTATGCTTCTTTCACCTACCCTTACATGTGTTGTTTCTTTTCTCTCTTTATGCACATGCTTCTTATTACTTGTATGCAATCTATTATTTTTGTTTCACACAAAGATGCCTTGATGAGTTTTGTTTAAAGTGTTACAAAAATACAGGTTGTCAAAGTCTACTTGCCAGAAACTCTTTTCTTGCAAAGTTTTTCAAGAGTTTGTGTTAGGATAAATTTTATTGTAATCAACAAGTGAATATGAGTTGAGTGATTTATGACTTCTCTCATATCTCATTTGTTTGTTGTGGTTTTTTCATGGATTGCCAAAAGGGGAGATTGTTAGGACATACGTGATTCACTGGTTAGAAACATATGTCACTATTTTATGTAATTGGCTAATCCTTTGACAAAACGCACTTTACTTGTATTTAGGTGGATCTAGGATGTATTTAATACTTCAAGAAACTATGTTTTAAGATCAAGTGTTGAAGCCATGCAAGTCTGTCCAAGATCAAGCTAAAAAGTGCTTGTCATTAAAGCTCGACAGCTAGCTATCTATCGAGCTTAAAGAGCTATTCAACCCCGAGGCTCGACAACAGCTCAACAGATAGGGTATCTGTCAAGGTTTATGGAAAACAAATTTTCAATTCTGTTTTGACTCCAATCCGTATTTATGTATTTGAGCTTTCTTTTCTCACAACCCTAGACATACAAAAGGATTATTTTAAGGGCCGTCAAAGAGTTCACAAGTTGCACAAGTGTTGAGCAAAGTGTGTTCAAGCAAATTGTGATCGGGAACACATTTTTGCCCTAGTTCATCGTTCTTGAAAAATTTGCTTCTTTATACACCGTAGGGTTTTGTGACCAATCATCTTCTTGATCTTCATCGTTAGGATGAACTAAAGAACTTTGCAGTCAACAACCTTCTCTAGTTGGTGATTGAAGTCGCGTACTAGGATCCATGCAATTGGTTAGTCACATACTGGGAGCCATGCATCAAAAGGAGAAATTGTCATTACAGAAAAAATCCAATTGGGTATTGGGGTAAGGGTTCAATTGTAGGTTGGTATAAGGTATTGGGATTCCTTTACCTATAACCATTTGTTGTGATAATAGTGGAATTCCAGGAGTGGTGACCTTAAAATCACTCGGTGGGGTTTGTGTCGTGTTGGTTTTCCCCATTCATAACTAATCACCATGTTATTTATTTTTCGCTACATATTTAGTTTATTTGATGATTTGTTTATGCTACCACGCATTTGCATGTTAATTTGATTAATTAATAAACTTAGCTAATTAATCAATTAATTTATCACGAAGGGTCAATTCGTTTTTGGCCTATCATGTCTTAATTGGATTTGTATGTAATTTGGGAAGAGGGTAACATGAGTCTGGTTCAAAGCTTCTGGAATATTTTTCTGCCTAAAAATATTTTTTAACTTACTCAACAATTTATTTTCTAGGAACTAAAAATAAATAAAAAATAAAAAATCAAGGGCACCAAAAAAAAAAAAAACCCATAAAGAAACGAACAAAAATTCAAATTTTGCCATTATTATATTTTAGCACGAAATGTAATGCAATAGCCAAAAACTATTGATGTAACCAACTTTTTATTGGTTTTTATCTACGCGCACCATGATGACAATAATCCAATACGCCACCTTTTCCGCCAAGGTAACAACGAGACTCGGTAGTTTGAATATCATTTGGCGAGCGAACTAATAGATTACTGGCACCTACATATTGTACATTAGTCATGAAAGCAGTTCTTTGATATATACCATCATCAAATTTTCCACTACCCATTTGAGGGCTAGCATTATCATTTGGCCCAGTGAAAACATAGCCTCCCCATTTCAATGTGTCTGCTCCAGAATTTAATTCAAAAAATAGTTTGTCTGGAAAGTATCCAACTGGATGAGGTTCAGTATTAAAATACACCCACCATTTTCCAATTCTAGGGTTAGCATCCTGTTGTTATCATATAACCAAAAACAATAAAAATGAAAAGGAAAAAAAAAATGGAAATCAGAAATTCTGCAAAAAAATTATTTGATAAACTAAATTTCTAAGTGTAAACATGAATTCAAATCCTATGTTAAAAAAGAAAAAAGAAGAAGTAACTATTACCCAAATCATGGAGAAATGCAGAACCACTTGATCAACGGTACCAAAATCAGAGACCTTCTCTATAACACTTCCAACTGGAACTTTGGTATTAGTTTGTACGAACCCCAAGAAAACAAGATTATGACATTGTGAAACTCCTTTGTTCTAGTCCATGTATAGTGTGAAATTCAAATTAAGTTAGTACTATGTATTTGTACCCAAAAAAAAAAAATCATCCTGCCAAGAACCTTAAATCTATTTAAAGATAAAAAGTACTTACAGTCATTTAAAAAAACCAATGAGTGCGTGTATCACCGTACACGTTTGGGTTTACCTGAACAATATCACAAATTATAAATAAAGTTGAAGCATATGTTGTAATTCAACAATACAAAACTAGGCAAGAGTCTTGTAGTATAATTAACGAAAAAATTTAAGAACTTCTCTTTCATTGTAACTACTGAATTTATTGGTTTTTTAAAATTAAAAAATAAAAAAAAAAAACTTTTCAAAAAATTTTAAAAATTAACCGAACAATTATTTTCAAATTCATTTCTCTTCCTTAACACTTACAGTCCACCCAAGTTGTACTTGTTCGAAGTCAGTTCCAAACGTTGCTTCAACTAAGATTGCAACTGAACTATATTGGAAAGGTCCTCTAACACGTGGATTCCATACACTCATTTTGGCTCCAATTGCTTGATATTTTTTGTCTAGGGTTGTTTTTGAAAATATTCCTGCAAACTATGAGGATGAATTCCATTGAAGGTAAGAATACTTTAATTGTATTACGGAAAGGATAAAAAAAGAAAAAAGAAAAGAAAAGAAAGACAAAGTTTAGTTACAAAATTTGTTATAACTTAAACTACAACCTTACTTAATATCTTTTTATTGGAGATGAATTTTAACAAATCCAAAATAAGATTATATTTTCTTTTTATAATCTTCATGCTTGCAAAATTTCTAAAAATTTAAAGATTAATAGCTATATCATCAATAAATTGTTTAAACTGAAAATTTTTGTAGTTTAAAATTATGCGTAAATTATAAACTTATAGAACATATAGTAAATCATTATCCAATTGACACAAATTTGACATATGTATTAAGATCATAAAGAACTTGTAATTCAACCATTAGATTTTCAAAATATGTAGTAATGCTAATTTTTTTAAAGGAAGTTGTAGCCTTAGGCTACTACGAATTTTGTAGCTAAACTTTGTCCAAAAAAAAAAGGCACGACCAACATTAAGTAAAGAAAAACCTTATCTCACTTACTTCTGTATAAGCATCCAATGGATCAAATGAATAAAATTGTGACTTATTTAAATTTGATACATCATTAGGTAGGTCTTTTTCTACGACTCTTAGAACAAGGACAGTCCCTTTTGGGCACTCCTCATTTAACTCTATCTTTGCATATTGGACACCAGGCGGCAGCTTCTTAGGTTGCATTTTGGTTGCTAGTTTTCTTATTTTATTGCTAGGTCTCATCTGTTAAGTATATTATATACTTCAGTAAATCAAAATATCATTTCAAATGAAATATTATAAAATAAGCATCCAAGTTGTTAAACTAGCATCAAATTTCTATATTAAAAAAAAAAAAAAAAAGTTGATTTCACTCTTTTTTCTCTAAAACACTCTCTTCCACTGTCTAGTATATATGCAACCAACGAAAAACATTTTCTTTTTATTATTTATCTATTTTTATTTTATATATATATATATATATATATTCCTTTTTTGTACATTTGTTATTGGGCAATGTTTTCCAGCAAAGAGAAAAAGAGAATTTGATTTGGAATTTCCACTTGTCCGAGGCCAAACTGCAAGGAATAGGATCTTCTAAATTTCAAATACAATGGAGAAGAATCATTTGATGGTTAATATTTCATTTCCTAAATTTGATAATCTACAAAGTTGCACACCATTTAAAATTTAAATAAAATGTTACATCAGTAGATTTGTAAAATTTATTATGAGCTATTAAATCGATCGATTTCAAAATGATTGTGGCACGCACTATGTAAGCTTGTGCATGCCCTAGTCATTTTCTAGGATACCTTGAAATTGAATTTAAATTTTGATGAAAATATAACGCAAATAAGGTAACAATATGAACCTGAATTGCATGATTTCTGAATGAAGGATGTTCAAAAATAGATTGCTTGTATATATTTACACAATCATAGGTGTCTCCATGCTTAGTCTGTGAAAAATTTATTATTGTTAGACTAAATCTCAAGCTATAAGGAAATGAAAATACTTTGTTAATTACACGAGGTTATCCAAATCTTTAGTGTTCATGTATATTACATTATTTTGTTTCTAAAAGAAGAAAGAAATACATGTATTTTAATATCATGACTCATACCATCGTGCACCCTTGGCATTAGGGCTGAGCATTATCCAGTTCAGGTCAGGTTAAGACCTGACTCAAAATTCAACCCGAAAAAATTGATCTGAAATAACTCTCACCCGAAACTTGAACATTCAGTTCGGGTCGGGGTCTCTTTTTTTTTTTTTAATAATTTTTTTTGTAGCTATAATTCATTGTGTTTTCTTTCCTCCGTGAATGTAGTTGACAAAGCATGTTTCTTTCCTTAGAAATCCATTTTAGGAATTTGAATCTTAAAAACCAATATGGAAAATATAGGGTTTCAATGAGTTGTTTGAAAAATAATATTGAACTTGCACTAGGAAATTTTTTTATCTCCTTAATTTAATTTCTTCCAAATGAGCAAAAAATTTCAAATTCAAATACCATTGATTTCACTATATTAGAAAGTTTACATAACGATATTTTTGGACTGTACTGCATCTGAGCATCTTTCTTTTGCATTTTACTTTTGGACCTTTTTATTCAAGATACAAAGATAAGTACATGTCTTCTTCTTTTTTCCTTCAAAACAGGTTTTAATAATACACAACTTAGTCCTATCATTTGGTTGAAATATATTAGTTTTTGATTTGGCCACACCACCTTAAAAAAAGGGGTTGACTATTTTTGAGAATAAAAAAGGGTTGACTAGACTAGCGTAAAATAGACACTACAAGAAAAACGGGCTATTGCGAGGGGTTATGTGCACTGCTATTGGTGTCCACCTTTAGTGGCGGGCACATAGCACCGCTATAGGGCATCAATTAAAACAGACTAATTGCACTTGTAGCGGCAGGCGAGAACTGCCACTATATGTGACAACCTTTAGCGATGGGCGATAAGCACCGCTATAGGGCTTCATTTAAAACATAACATGTGCACATTTAGTGGCGCTTTTTGACCGCCACTATAGGTTAATATTTTTTCCCCACTAGGTTTTAAAACCACTATTTGCTGATAAATTGTTAACAAACCTATTACAAGGAACCTATAATAGTTTTAACTCTACTGACACAATACCACAAATGTAACTAATTAACAACACCATAAATGTCTCCATACTAATGTAATATTAACATAGAAATATATTATCAAATACATAACATTGTCTATAACCATCATCATAAGATTAACAAAAGAAGATGTGGTCCTTTGAATAAAACAACCGCTCAAATTAAAATAATACCATAATCATAGTTCCAAAGTGTTTAAAAATATCCTTCAACACTTGCAAAAAAATGCGGTTGTTCAAATGTAGTTCTTTGTACACCAAAAAAAAAAAAAAAAAATCCTCAAACACCAAGATAAAACTTATAAGTTGCTTGGTTAATGGAATGTGGCTGATAATTTTTGGAGAGCTGGAGATTGTTGGACCGAAGGAACATCTTAAGTACAAATTATGATTACTCAATAAGTGCATATAAATGGAATAGAATGAAAAAATATATATTACCAAGGCAAAAAATGGGAACAAGTTAAATGGAACCCCTCTCAAAATCTAATTGGATGACTTGTAATTTAGTTACAATTAGTATATAATTGATATTAAGATATGGTTGTTACTTAATTTATCAACCACAACAATGTAAAGAGAAGTATATAATAGTTCCAGTCCATTTGGATTAACTTTTTTCCATTAACTTACTAATTTATTTATGTATATATATAGGCTTTTAAAATCTATCTCTCTCTCTCTCTCTCTCTCTCTCTCTACAATTGTACACACATTAATTTTTTAGCAAATAAAAAAAAAATAAGTTTTTCAACACACACACACACACACACAAAAAAAAAAAAAAAAACCGATCCTAACGCACACTTACTAGCATTCACTAACATAGTTATTTTTTTCTTCTTTTTATGAATTTTTTTTCTCTTTAATTTTCATGTAAAATTGACAAGAAGGATAGCTTCATAACCCATAGAGCATTCTGTGATGCATTGGCTGAAGAGAGTGCAAGACTCTCAACAAACCAATTAGCCATAGGCGACACAAACCCAACAATAGTCCAAACTCTTCTTCCCTTTCAAATCCAACAACACTTCATAACCCTACCACAAACCCACAATAGTCCAAACTCTTTTTCCATTTTCCATTTTGAAAATGGCCATTTTTGGGATGCATATTCCTATGTCTCCAACTACTTTAAACTGTTGTGTCCTATGGGGTTTTAAATGAAGACATGTCTCTTATGTTTTAAAATTGACATTCTAAAAGTCATATATCATACCTGACTACATTGTGAAGAAATTTGTTGCATTTGTTGAAGCATGCGAGCCATTCTTTGCTCCATATCTTCGAATTGACTAAGTCTTTCCCTCATTGCATCAAAACTTGCTAGTTTCTCATCCATAGTAGCCAAGGAAGCCTTCAGTTGTTCAACTTCATTGTCCCTTGCTTGACTTGATTGTATTTGAATGCTCATGAGAGCACTTTTGCTACTTCGACCACTTGGGCTTGGACCAAATCCTACCCCACAAATACGGCATTTGCGCTCCTTACCCATCACTTTGGCAAACACATCATCTGTTGACCATGCAATACTACCACTTGTGTTAGATGACTGCAATTGATTCGAAGGGTCAGCCAACAATTCCTTCATTTTTTCCTGATATTTGGGTTTGAACAAAACAAGAAAGTTAGAAATTAGCAACATCATTTGATTCAAGATAACAGAAATTATATTTTTCATGAATTTTACAGCAATTGACAAAATTTTGACACATTTACAGAACAATAACCAATTTTAGAAAATGAATATATACATCTTTTCATAGCATGCTTGATACTACAAATAACAAATATTCCTGCTTTAAACCAATCCCCAATGAGAGCAACAAAATAATTTAAGCAAGAATGACATAGTATTCATCTTTAGTGGACAAAATATCCCAAGACTCACTGACTTCAGCCCGCAGATTAACCCAAACCAAAGACAACACAAGTAGAGGCATGACTGACTAAACCTCTGCTATTATTCATGCTTAAATTGATTATTTAATCACATGAAGACCAATCTATCTATTTATAAATTAATGTTTTAAATACAGTAAGAATTGAGATAACGGCCTTAAATAGATAGTTCTATAACAAGCTTCACGTATCACATCCTTTGTGTGTGTGTTTTTTTGTTATTTTGAATGCATAACATTCTCATTATTGAAAGACACTATGCTTACAATACTAATACAAATACTTGCATGAGCTATTTGCCTCTTTTTCTTAAGTTTTTCAAAGTCAAATAATGTCTAAAATCTAAAATCTTTTTCTTATAAGTATTTATAAGATACAAGATATTTAGAATCAACAAGTAAGATTAAAGTCCAAACGAATCATTGAATTCCCTTTCTAACAGGCTATGGTTTACTCTTAAAGCAAATCCTTATTCCCCCCATACAATATGTCCCAAATAGCAGAAGAAAGAAATATATAATCCACTATGAGCAAAGCAAATGAAATGTGATTTTTAATGAATAAGCAGAAGAAATAATTAAATAATTCAAGACAAAATTCCCTTAAAAACCAAACAGAAACTAGCCAATACACAGAATTGTGGTCTTTTTAGCTAAGCACCTCGTTAGCAAATCACCTGGAGATAGAAATTTCTTGACTCAACAAATATTGCACACTTTACCTAATGATTGGTAATAAGCCTAAAAGATTACAATGGCCTTGATCCTATATGACAATATATATTGTATGAGTCAATCCCATGTAGAACCTAAAGGCCTGTTTGCTTTTCTCATAACCCATATCTTAAAACTCATATCTCAAAACTCATAACTCAAGCTCATAACTCATATCTCTATTCCGACTTTAACTTAAATACCTCTAAAATTTGTGTTTGGTTCCAAATCTAAGTTATATCTCTCACTCTTTAACTCCATATTTTGGCAAAATGGTGGAGTCCACCCACTGTCACTACACAGAACGATCATGTGGGTACCCGCGTGTGACATTCTCTTTCTCTTCATTTTATTGCTCTTCCTTCTCATCCCAAAACCCAGCATCTGATTTCACGCCTCTGTACACCACAAAACTCATTTCACATAAGCCAACAAGAGATTGGTTCCCTACCACTTCCAGCACCATTTCTCCATGAATTTTTTCTCTTACAGCACATATTTTCCCTCTTCCCTATTCCAAATTTCAGATTTTTTTTCTCTTACCCATAGACCGAGAGCCACATATACTAACCCTCTTTAAAAGGAACAAAGAAATGAGAAAGAAGCTAGATTTGTCCTTTAGTTCTCCTCACCATAGCAATCAAACCCATAGGCCACAAATAGCAAACAAACTTGCAGCAACCCACAAGAACTGAAAATCTGTTTTCCGTCTTTCTCTCTCCCCTACAGAGTGGATTTCCTCAAGTAGGTACTCTATTTTCCCTTTCTCGCTCTCGTGCTTTCTCTCGTTTAAGGGTTTGGTGGATTTCTTATTTCTAGGTTTTTTTTGGTGTTGGGGGAAAAATTTTGTAGACTTATGCGTCTGTCTGTGTTTGCGTTTAATTGTGGTTTTGTGTTTATGGGTAGATTTATGATGAACATGGTTATGGGTTTGTGTTTGTGTGTTTGATCGGTACCCATGTGTTTATGGGTTTGTGTCTTTGGGTTTGAGACATCAGTACCCATGTAAATTTTGTATACTATATGTGCAATTGGCTTTAGATTTGAATTAAGTGTGTTATGTTCAAGTTCATGAAAAAAGAAATAAACACAAGTTGAGAGAGAGATGTGAAGAAAGAAAGAAAGAAAGAAGAAAGAATAAGAAGAGAAAAAAAAAAAAGCCGTTGGTGGGTGCCTTAACTCATATTCCTAAAACTGAAACACCAAAAATCTGTTTTTAGTTTTCATCACTCAAACTCAATTTTTTGAGTTTTGAGTGATGGAAACAAATGTTAAAAACCAAGCCAAACACAAAATTTTTTTGTGGGACCCATGCATTTTGGAAATCCAATGATGAAAACTGAATGATATCACCCAAAATCTTGGTGATCCAAATAGGCCCTAAGTCTCTTCTACTCATATTTTATGGCATCAATTTAGCAAGAGGGAAGCATTACCTAAAAGCTTTCGAATTAAGTCCAAAGCCATATGCTATATCTATTTTGTTCAATATTCTTGTGAAATTCCAGATCTCAATTCCTAAACTAAATTAATCAACAGGTGAATTAGTATCAATTAACGAAACTCCATGAACTATGAAATCAGCAAGTTGAACAATTACAGGTTGAAGTTCCAAATTTTCAATAATCAGAGTTCTATGGATTCCAAAGTCAGCAATAAATTGTGATCCTCTGAAAATTAATGATTTCTCTAGATTATTTATGATTATACCTAACTCTATTTCTATTTTTACCTTTTCCTGTATACCATAATTTATATCTTGTATATTAAAAAAAAAAAATCATTACAAGATAATAATATTAAGCATGGTTCAGTCAACTCCATGCAGTCCACTAGCAACAACACCAATTGAAATCCACTATCAATAATATGGATTACAACCACATTCAACAAAACCTCAATCAAATTAGCACACTGTCACAAGCATCAGACACAAATGTCAAAAATAAAAACTCTCCAAAATCCCATTACATCATAAACGAGACTCACAATCTCAAAACCTTTATTCACCCAATGCCACTCTTACATTAACAAAACAAACAAATTCTCATATGGTGACCTATAAGTTCACACATACACCTATTACTCTTCTTATTTTTGGTTAGGCATACACTAATTTTTGTGTGTTTAGATAACTAACTTGTTTAATGGAATCAGCTACAAAGGTACGTATTGTAGTGAGGAAGTAGCAAAGCACATTACAATATTTTGATCATCTTTTTCCCAATTACAAAGGTACAATTCTCAATTCCCACTCTTACATTTAATTTGATCATCTTTTTCGTTTTATAATGTGGCAAAGCACATTACAATATTTTGTTCTTTCTTTCTTTCTTCTATTGTTTTTGGTGCTTTTTATCTTTTTTATAAGTATCAACCATGTGAGTGAGTGGTCCTTTCACTGGTTCTAAGGGTGTGATAATGTATGGAGCCACGGTCCCACTTATACAAAGACAAAAAAGGAGCAAGACTCATAAAAATAAACGCGTAGATACCAATCATCTATTCAGGTCCTCATAGATACAAATCTCATAGAAATTACTTACAATTTTTTCTTGCACTACAAGATTAACTGCAGATCTATCTTTACGAGTATGCAGTGTTGATACCATATTTTGTTCGTCCTCGATTTGCATGTCAGACCCCGAAAAATCCAAAAATATTATTTTCTCTCCATGGGGCCACAAGGACATCCAGAATGATGTGGCACAACCTATTTGGACACCGGAGCACCCAAAGTGCCTTTTTCAACTAAAAGGGCCAAAATGCCCCTGGTCAACCTAGGTTTGACTGAAGTTCAAACGAGGTCAAAACCCTCGCAAAACAACACTTTCATAGTTTTACATCAAATCCGAGCTTCTCGAAAATTTTTGGAAACTTTGACCAAGTTTAACCAAGTCGACCCAGAGTTGACTCCTGACAGGCCCCAAAAACCTTAATTTTGATATGGCCGTCAAAACGAGTTAAAACTAACGTCATTGTGAAGATTATCAAATTTTGAAGTTAGGGGCCCGAGTAATGGGCCTAGTATAAGGAGAACCCAAGCCTCCCCCCATGAGACTGATTATGTAAGTGGACTTCGTAATACTTTGGAAACGGACCAAACCCACATCGCAACACACTTTGTACCAACCACAACCCAAGAAGTGGGTCATCACCAAGCAATTAGTCTGGACACTGGATTGAGGTGAAATTTACATTTCGAAACTATATGCTCTCGGCCCAGGTCCACCATCTCTTGTATCAACCCAATCAAATATGTGTCCCATATCCTGCACACACTACAATGAATGGTTTGACAATTCAAAGTGGAATTTAGGAAGCTGGGAAGGAACATCACAAAAAGAGTGCTCAGTGGATATTTTTCAAAGGAAGGTAATGTTGATCCCTCTAAAGATGAAACTGATTATATTCCTTTGCTGTGTAAAGAGTCCAATGTTGATGATTTATTGTCCACTCACATGGGTGATGGAAAGCTAGCCTAATAAGCTTCCCCAACAATTACGAGGATCTTGAGCTAGAACTGTAGAGGTTTGGGCTAACCATTTGCAGTTCTGCAATGCCAGAAAAGGCCCTCGAGTCTAAACCTGACATAATGTTTCTCATGGAGACTCAATTAGTGAGAGATAAAGGAAAGGATGTACGGATTAAATGTGGCTTTTCTAAGGGTTGGGAAGTTCCTAGAGAGGGGTTAAGTGGAGGCTTGCTGTTAGCTTGGATGCCTAAACAAAGTCTTAGGATGCTACATGAATCAAAACACCTTTTCACACTGATTTAGTTGACAACATAGGTAACTCTTTATCTGTTACCCTTATTTACGGCCACCCTGAGCATTCCAAGAGGATGGAAGTTTGGCAGCAACTAAGAAACCTAAAACAAATAGCTCACCCTAATTGGCTATGTATTAGGGACTTAAACCAAGTTCTCACAAGGGAAGAGAAATTCTCCTTTAATCAGCACTCAATTGTGGGAGCTGATATGTTCCAGCAAGTGATAGCTGAGCTGCAACTGTGACTTAGCTGTCACAGGTCAAAATTTACATGGATGAATAATAGAGAGGAGGATGACTTTGTAATGGAAAGACTGGATAGAGCCTTTGCCAGTGTGGAATGGGTTAATACCTATCCTATGTATGCATTGAAAAATCATCCTAACATTTGATCTGAGAATGCACATTGGAGGTAACCATAAAAAGATATCGAGCAGTGAAAGAAGTTGGGAAGATTGAGTGTTGGGATCATCACATACTATCAACTGATACAAGTTTGCCAGGTAAAAGTGGTTTCCTATTTTCTTGTTGTGAAGTTGATTAAAGCATAAATCTTTATAGCTTTTAGTGATTTACTCTGCCTTGTCTCGTTCTAATCCTTATAAGAAGCTTCTGGGGTGCTTGTGATTGGTGTATCTTAATATGGTTACGGTTGTGTTCTATGGAAAAGTATTTCCAAGCTTTGTTTAATTTCCATGAACTAGTTACATGCGAATTGTTAGTGTCCTGTCATGATAATATGTTAAATACTTTCATTAAATTTTATATATGTTGTTGTGGCGATTATAAATTTGAGTTTATTGATATAATTATTTCAGCTGTCCAGTAGATGCATTATTAGGGGATTATGTATGAATATTCCAGCATGCATGTGCACTAGTTCTTCAGTTCTCTCTCTCTCTCTCTCTCTCTCTCTCTCTCTCTCTCTCTATATATATATATATATTGAAAGTTTAAGTAAAGCAAACTTCAATTGCATTTAGATAAGAATGGGGGAAATTAAGAGACCTGATTGTAAAAGAATAACATCACGCCTCCCTCTTTTACCTAATGCTACAAACTTAATATGATAAATTAACCCGTGATTCTTCCTGGGAATGGTTTGGGGCCTCTCTGTTTGAAACCAAAGGTGGAAGATTGAAATCCTGTAAACGTTTTAAAACTTTATTTACTTTCAAAATTCAAATAAAATCAGATTGTCCATATAACTCCATGGAAGAGTTTGAGCAGTCTAGAAGAAATTTGCACTTGGGATTTGTCCATTTATTTGTTTCATTTTGAAGAGGACGAAAATCTGAGGTGATGAATTTACTCGGATGGACCTGACGGCGCAAACAAAAGCTGTCAAATATGAATGGACCATGTATGAATGGACATTAGGTGGACGGATTCATCTAGAAGGATAGACTGCTTAAATAAGCCAATAGTGGACGGATCCCTTGTGGATGAATCTAGGGTGGACGGACCAAAAAGTGATGTAGCACTCAACTAATCATTATATGGTCTCCAAGAAACCCTAAATGGAAATAACTTATGCCTCACGATTAACCCTAGTCCATAGAGTCCCACTACGAATGGAACTCTAACACAAGGAGGATTTTGGAATATACGCACATTAATAAAGATCTTCCCTATAAGGAAAAGACTTGTTATGCAAGCATAGGAGATTGGTTCTACACACTATAAAAGCCCAAAGACCCTTAGAAAACAGGCACGCATAATTCACCCCAACTCTGGCGCTCTAGAGTGGTAAGAAGTTCTAACTTGACCTTCGGAGGGTATTTGACCGACACCACACCAGTGCTCTCTCTTAGGTTTTCTCTTTTTATTGTGTAGGTATTGTTTTGAGCGTGTGAGGACTATGTGGCTTACTAGTGATTTTTTCGACATCATCAGTTGGCGTCGTCTGTGGGGAAGAAGATTAGTCATACTATTGCTTCCCAGACATAGAGTTGCATGGTACTTACTAGCTCAATGGCGACCATCAACAACGTTCAGGGAGACAAACCACGACCCACTACCCTAGAGAGGCAAGTCCAAACCCTCACGGTTGTAGTGGAACGTCTCACCAAACAGAATCATGATCTGGAAGAACAGCTGTGTCAAAGGAACGCAGGACATAACACTCAAGAAGAGGACAAAGAAGGCACTAGCGCAGACAAAAGATACCAAGAGGGGCTAGAAGGTATCAATGCCCCTAGCAGGCCAGAACGACCAGATGTGTGTCGTCCGTCCACTGCAGACATATTTCTACCCTACTTTGTCGCAAATATGCAAATGATGAGGGAACGGATGGACTTGATGATGAACGCCCTCAGAGAACGAGTATCCAGCGACCTCGATGACTTGGTCCACCAAACCGATTCACCTTTCACCACGTCCGTCAATTCCTTCCCCCTACCGCCGAAGTTTCATATGTCGCAGGTGGAAAACTACGACAAAAACAAAGACCCTTTGGATCACTTGGAATCTTTCAAGACCTTGATGCACCTGCAAGGGGTACCGAACAAGTTCATATGCAAAGCCTTTCCCACCATGCTGAAGGGACCTGCAAGGATTTGGTTCAGTAGACTGATGCCCAACTCTATCAATTCCTTCAAAGAGTTAAGCGCCTAATTCGCCTCGCACTTCATCGGGGGATACAGATATAAAAATTCCACTGCATGCCTGATGAACATTAAGCAGCAAGAGGACGAAATACTGAGGTCCTACATAACTCGTTTCAACAATGAGGCCCTCTCGATCGATGAAGCGGACGATAAAATACTCATAACAGCATTCACTAATAGGTTACGAAAGGGTAAGTTCCTATTTTCTCTGTATAAGAACGACCCAAAAACCATGTCAGATGTGCTTTACAGGGCTACCAAATACAAGAATGCGGAGGATGCGTTACTGGCCCGATAGGAGAAGCCTAGAAAGAGGGAAAGACAAGAGGACATTCGACAAGATAGGGGGCGAAAGATGGCTAGAACCGAAGAACGACGGGAAGACAGATGCTTCAAGCCCCCCACTGGGACGTTCACAAGTTTCACCCCCTTGACTGCCCTGATCAATCAAGTCTTGATACAGATCAAAGACGAAGGAGCTCTGACGTTTCCTAGTAAGCTAAAGGGAGATCCTAGTAAAAGGTCAAGGGATAAGTACTGCCACTTCCACCATGACCACAAACATAACACAGCCAACTACTATGATTTGAAACAGCAGATAAAAGCTCTTACAAGACAAGGGAAGCTATAGAGGTTTGTTAGTAAGGAAAGAACAAATCCACCCTAGAAGCAAGCCCCACAACGGGAGAATGAACGCCCTTGACCACCCATAGGAGATATAAGAATGATTGTAGGGGGCACAGCCACTACTAGGGTGTCCAAAAAAGCTCGAAAGACCTACCTAAGAATGGTCCAGAACGTCCACCTTACAGGCTCTGTACCTAAGATGGCACAGATCGATAACCCCGTCATTGGGTTCTTAGGAGAAGATGCTCGAAGATTCCACCACCCACATGACGATGCACTTGTTGTCAGCCAACGAGTAAGAGACTACAACATGCACCGGGTTCTGGTTGACAACGGTAACTCGGTAGACATCTGTTATTACTCGGCCTTCCAGGAAATGAGGATTGATAAAGAACAACTAGTCCCGATAAATGCCCTTCTCGTTGGTTTCAGAGGGACAAGAATGTTCCCCCTTGGCGCCATCACATTGTTAGTAACGGTAGGTGACTACCCCCAGCAGATCACTAAGGACGTAACATTCCTCGTGGTCAACTGCTCATCTGCTTACAATGCCATTCTCAGACGACCCACTTTCAACTCATGGAAGGCTGTAACTTCAACCTACAGATTATGGAGTAGAGGAGCTACGGGGAAATCAGGTGACTGCGCGTGAATGCTACATTGCCATGCTAGAAATGGATGATCACCAACAAACCATGTGCATAAAAGAACAACGGGCAATAGTGGAGCCAGTTGAGGAACTAGAAGAAGTAACCCTTGATGAGTCGAAACCTAAACGGACGACTAGGATGGGTACGTTGTCCAGTCGGACGGTACGACAAGCACTCATGACTTTCCTAAAAGAAAACCAAGATGTGTTCGCCTGGAGTCACAAAGATATGCCAGGGATTGACCCTTCAATCATAGTTCACAAGTTGAATGTGTCGCCTTCATCGCCTCCCATCCGGTAGAGAAAACGAGTGTTCACTCAAGAAAGAGACAAAGCTATAGCTGAAGAAGTTCAAAAGCTGCTCAATGCAGATTTCATTCGGGAAGTGTACTACCCTGACTGGTTGGCAAATGTGGTTATGGTCAAGAAGGCCAATGGAAAATGGAGGATGTGCATTGATTTCACGGATCTCAACAGAGCCTGCCCCAAGGACAGTTACCCACTCCCACAGATAGATAACTTGGTAGACTCGACCACGAGACATGAACTTCTAAGCTTCATGGTTGCTTTTTCGGGTTACAACCAGATCAGAATGAAGGAAACCAATTAAGAAAAAACTTCCTTCTTTACAAGCTAGGGACTCTTCTACTACAAGGTAATGCCATTTGGACTTAAAAACGCAAAGGCAACGTACCAAAGATTGATGAACAAGATGTTTGCACACCAGATTGGGAGGAATGTGCAAGTTTATGTAAATGGCATGCTGATAAAAGGCGTACGAGAAGACGATCACTTGAGCGACCTCCAAGAGACTTTTAACATGCTTCGAACGTAAAATATGAAGTTAAATCCAAGTAAGTGCGCATTCGAAGTCACTGCGGGGAAGTTCCTAGGATTCATGGTATCCCAAAGAGGTATAGAGGTCAATCTAGAGAAAGTACGGGCTATAATGGAGCTAGCCCCACCAAAGACGATCAAGGAGGTGCAAAACTTGAATGGCAAGATAGCAGCATTAAACAGGTTTGTCTCACAGGCGACAGACAAATGCCTCCCTTTTTTCTGCACATTGAAGAGGTCGTTTAAGTGGACAGACGAGTGCCAGTAGGCGTTTGAAAACCTAAAAGTGTATCTTTCATCTTCCCCATTGCTCAGCCCATCCAGGCCAAGAAAAAAGCTCTACCTATACTTAGCTGTCTCGCAAGCTACTGTTAGTGCCGCTTTGGTAAGAGAGGAAGATGGATCTTAGAGACCCGTTTACTTCACAAGCCGAGCATTTCAAGGAGCAAAAGAGAGATACCCCCAGATGGAGAAGCTGGCCTTCGCATTGGTAACTGCGGCACAAAAGCTTAAGCCGTACTTCCAAGCACATACCATTATTGTCTTGACGGACAAACCATTGAGAAGAGTCATGAATGGCCCCGAGGCCGCAGGACGAATGGCTTTATGGGCAGTGGAGTTGAGTGAATTCGACATACAGTACCGTCCGCGAACAGCTATAAAGGGACAGGTTGTGGCTGACTTCATCGTTAAGTTCATTCTTAAGGATGACCAAAAGGCAAAAAAGATTCCCCAGTGGAATGTTTACACGAACGAATCTTCCAATAGGCAAGCGAGAAGGGCCAGCATAGTACTTTTCTTTCCAAAACAAGATAAGATCGAGTGCATGGTCCGACTTGAATTTAATACAACCAATAATGAGGCAACATACGAAGCCTTGATTGCAAGACTAGACCTCGCAAGAGTAGCAGGGGCTGAAAACATGATCATACACTACGACTCCCAAGTAGCAACCAATCAAGTCAATGGCAACTACAACTGTAAGAGTGAAAGAATGAGAAGATACCTCGATGAGGTGAAAGGTCGAATTGGAAGTCTCCAAATCAAGTTTGTCCAAATCCCAAGGGAGGAGAATGAATGTGCCGATCGACTTGCTAAAGCTGCCTTAGCAGAACGCATGCTTGTCCCCAATCAAGTATTATCTTTCATCCAAACTTCACCGCTTATAGATAGTGGAACGAATGTGCAGAAGGTAAACTCTAAAAGCAACTAGACCATGCCATTAATCTCCTACCTAAAGAATGGAATGCTTCCAAACGGGAAGGATGCCGCAAGGAAGCTAAAGGTCCAAGCCTCACGATTCGTCCTTATAAAGGATGTCTTATACAAAAGAGGCTTCTCCCGCCCTTATTTAAGATGTTTAGTCCCCGAGGAAGTAGAATACGTCATGAGAGAGGTTCACGAGGGGATTTGTGGAAACCACTCGGAGGCAAGATCACTAGTGCACAAGCTGATCAGGGCAGGATATTACTGGCCCACCATGCAGAAGGATGCAGAAGCTTATGTCAAAACCTACAACAAGTGTCAAAGGTTCAATAACACCATCAAACAACTATCCAAGGAACTCACCCTTATGATGGCCCTATGGCCGTTCTCTCAATGGGGATTAGATATAATGGGCCCCTTCCTAACAGCAGTTAGGCACTGATGTTCCTGGTAGTTGGCATTGATTACTTCACCAAATGGGTGGAAGCTGAAGCCCTAGCCACAATCACGGAAAAGAATATTTGGAGATTTGTTTGGAAGAACAACATCTGCAGGTATGGGATACCAAGAATATTTGTCTCTAACAATGGAAAACAATTCGATAACAACGCATTTAGGGACTTCTGTTCGGAGCTAGGAATCAAGAACCATTACTCATCACCTGCCCACCCGCAAGCCAATGGACAGGTAGAGGTTACGAACCATTCCTTACTCAAGATCATCAAGACTCGGCTCAAGGGGGCAAAGGGCATCTAGCCAGAGGAACTTCCGAGCATTTTGTGGGCATACCAGATGACGGTAAGAACACCCACCATAGGAAACACCGTTTCGACTAGCGTACGGGAGTGAAACAGTCATCACAGCTGAAGTTGGACTCACAAGCTACAGGGTGGACAATCATGACGAATGGAGGAATGACGAGGCCATGAGCCTACAGCTAGACTTACTAGATGAAGTCAGGGTGTAACGACTCAAGGAAAAGCGCTAGCCACATCTGCGCTATACCTCAAAAGGATTAGTCACAATTGAGACTTCTTGTAGTTGTTAATAAAGCCCAATTCAACACAGTAAATACTCGATGTGGGACTCATCACACACCCACACACATCATACGATCAATCAAATTGGGGTATCACAATCTCCTCCACTTAAATCCCTAACGTCCTCATTAGGGCTCACTTTATGGGGTAGTATTTCTGAGCCCACACAGGGTTACCAAACCTAGCTTTGATACCATCTGTAACGACCCCACCCCACCTGTATAGATATTGCCCACTTTAGGGTCTCATACCCCTCATGGTTTTGTTCTCCCCCAAAGCACACAGCAATGGGAAAAAGGCCTCTACACATTAAAAGGTCACTCCTTATAAGCACATCCCCATGTGCTTCCCTAGGTGATGTAGGATTCCATGAATTGCAAGATCCCCTTTTGGGTCACTACACAGAGCTACAGCTGAACAAAGATTGGCACGTTATCAGAACCTCATGGCCAAGCACTACAATTCCAGAATTAGATACAAGGACTTCTAGGTCGCAGATCTCGTCTTAAGAAAGGTAATGGGTGCCAGCAGAGATCCTACCCAAGGGAAGCTCGGCCCAAACTGGGAAGGACCCTACAGAATTACATCGTGGCAAAGGAACAGCACATACCACCTCGAGACACTAGATGGGCAAAAGCTGCCCCATCCATGGAACACTGAGCATCTAAGAAAGTACTACTAGTAGAAAGCGACATTTGACAAATTCTCAGTTTATTCAAATTTTGCTAGTTTAATTTAATTATTGCAACATTCTCCAGTTTTCTAGTTTACTATCTAGACGGTTTATTTTCGCTATAATGCTTTTTAAGTATTCTTTTTAATCTTCTCCTTTAAGAACTACTTCTGGTTTAATAATACGAGGAATATTCAAATATGACTGATATGTCCTTTTATATGAAACTTTATTAAGTCCATAAAGTAGACGGTTCATCCAAGAAGGATGAAAAATTTATGAAGTCCATAAAGTGGACGGTTCATCCAAGAAGGATGGAAACTTTATGAAGTCCATAAAGTGGACGGTTCATCCAAGAAGGATGGAAACTTTATGAAGTCCATAAAGTGGACGGTTCATCCAAGAAGGATGGAAATTTCACCAAGTCCATAAAATGGACGATTCATCCAAGAAGGATGGAAATTTCACCAAGTCCATAAAGTGGACGGTTCATCCAAGAAGGATGGAAATTTTACCAAGTCCATAAAGTGGATGGTTCACCCAAGAAGGATGGAAATTTTACCAAGTCCTTAAAGTGGACGGTTCATCTAAGAATGATGGAAACTTTATTAAGTCTATAAAGTGGACGGAGCATCCAAGAAAGATGGAAATTTCACCAAAGTTAATAAAGTGGACGATTCATCCAAGAAGGATGGAAACATTATTAAGTCCATAAAGTGGACGGTCCACCCCAGGAGGATGGAAATTTCACTAAGCCCATAAAGTGGATGGCATCATTAGAACGAAAGTATCATTAACAAACTTTCTTTTGCAAAATAAGAATGGACAGTCCTATCTAAAAGCCCATGAAGAATAAGTCATTACTAGTCCACAATATGGACGGCCTTGAGATCCTAAAGTGGACGAGTCCGTAAAAATAGAGTTGTCATCCACAAAAAGACTACAAAGGCTTAAATAACACCAGCAACACAGACGGGCCCATTGCATAAAAACTACGGAACAAGCAATTAAACAAAATAATAGACAAATAAAAATATGAAAGCCCTTAAAGGGAAATGTATACATATGACAAATAAAATAATAAACATTGTTCTCCAAAGATCTTTACACCAAAAAAAAAAAAAAAGAGAGAGAGAAAAAACTACTGCTGAACTGGGGAATTTTGCTCATTCTCCTCTTACACGTCAGGGTGACAGGTGTTATCCTCAGTTTGAGTAGTCTCTCCGTCGCTAGGAACATCATCGACAAATAACTCATCCGTACTTTCAGAGGGGACAGGCTAAATGGAAGTCTGGGCTGGAGCATCAATGTTAATGTTGGATAAGTCCAGGTCCGGATGATAAGCTTTGACTTAACGGAGGTAGTTGTCAAAGCCTTCAGCGAATAAACCTCCCAACTCTGCCAGAAGGGCATCAGAATCACGATACTCATGTATCGCTTCCTCCTTTACTTGAAGGAGCCGGTCCTTGGCCTCTGTAATTTCCTTCTCCTTGTCTACCAGGACTTTCTATAACAACTCCATCTACTTTTCCAGTTCACCCCTAGCTTCCTCTGACAGAGAAAGTTTTTTCTCCTGAACCACCTTCCAGGACTTCAATTCATTGAGCTCATCCTCCATCAAAGTTGCCTTCGCTCGTAGACGGTCCAAAGCTGTCTCATGGTTGAGGCAACAACCCATCAGCCCTTTCATCATTAACATGGCCTGAAGATGAAAAGAGTTAGTGACTAGATATGTTGACGAAAAGTAAAGTAGACGGTTGCGAAGTTACCTGAGCAATGCAGAAGAGACTCGTCTCCCTCATGGCCTCGGTTTCATGGTTGCTCAAGTCCTCATAATCGTCAACCGTTATGATGGACAAAAGCTGCTTCAACGCATACTTCGAGTCCTCATGGAGAAGGATGGGTGGTTTTTCAGCAGAAGGGAAAGAACTCATCATAAGTCCTTTTCCCTTGCCATGGATGGGTTTTTTAATCAACTTCTTACCCTCAACTTATAACCCCAAGACGGGTTCAGGAGAAACTTCGGGTTTCTTTGGGGGTTGGCAGTCAGGCTTCTCTGGTTATTTCCTCTTAGAGGACAAGTTGGCTGAACCTGACCCCTTCGAGGTTTGCCCTCCTTGTTGTTTTTACATAACAACTTGCTGCTTGATATGGGCTCTCCTCTTGGCAATATCCATTTCTACACAAAGTAAGACAACGGTTAGAGTATAAAATACAACCAAAGAAAACTCAAGTAGAGGGTGACGAACTCACTTTTTCGAACTTATGCATCGTATCTACGGGCAGCTGTGGTAGGCTCTGGTCCGTCACAATACTAGTGCAAGGTGTCCAAAGTGACCAATTTAGCCCACGTCCTCTCTTCAAGCTTGCTTTTGTTGAAAATTCTCTCCAAAAAGCTAAATTGTTCAAGAGAAACTGGAGGACGGTCTTAAGCTGCATACGAAGACGAAAAATTAGATGTTAAAAGTGAGTTGTGATATAAATAAGTCTCAGTAGGCGGACACATACCCGACGGTGGCATTATGCCCCATGTCTTGTCAACGGGTATAGACTCATTATCACCAGGATGACACATCCATTCGTCAACCTCCAAAAAGAAGTAACAACTCTTCCAATCCCTGTTGGAGTCCAGGTTCTCACAAATGAGCCTTAGCAACGGGCTCCTGGGCATAAAATTGTACATACCCTTGGACTGGGTGACCTCAGCAAGACGGTAACAGTGAAAAAACTCTTCCACCGTCAGCCTCTGTGCTCCGTCTGACATAGTCCCATACAAGACCTCTACACTTAAAAAGACCCTCCAAGCATTTGGTGAGATCTGGTTGATGGATAATCCAAGGTATTGGAGGAGACTACGGTGGAGAGTACTTAAAGGAAACCTGAGCCCTACCTTTTGCATTTGCTCATAAATTCCTACGTCCTCAAGACCCTCGTAATAACACTTCTCTGACTTGTAAGGTAGACATATGGGTATATTGATGGGTATTTAGTACTTGTCCGTAAGTGTTTTGAAGTGTGATTCTTTGATTTTAGATATAAAATCATTAACCATCCATAAGGGAAGTAGAATGAACTCCCTGTTAGAACATATGTGTTTCACATGTTAAGATCATATGTCACTATTTTATGTAATTGGTTAATCCTTTGACAAAACGCACTTTACTTGTAATTGGGTAGTTCTAGGATGTGTTTAAATGCTTCAAGAAACAAGGCTTCAAGATCAAGTGTTGAAGTCATCAAGTCTGTCCAAGAAACAAGCTAAGAAGTGCAAATTCATTAAATCTCGACAGCTGCATCTATCGAGGTTTAAGAAAGCTACTCAAGCTCCTGTGCTCAACAACTACTCGACAGCTTTATCTGTCGAGATTTAAGAAATTCATAATATTGATATGATTTCTTGGAACCCGTGATTATGTGTTTAGGTCTTTTTTTCTCCTAACCCTAAACATATAAAAGGATTATTTTAAAGGCCGTCAAGTAGTTCACAAGTTGCACAAGCATTGAGCAAACTCTGTTCAAGTAAATTGTGACCGGAGACGAAGTTCTTACCCTAGTTCATCTCTTTCTCTTAAAGAAGTTACTGTGTATGTGCACCGTAGGGTTTTGTGACCAAGCATCTTCTTAATCTTCATCATGTGGATGAATTGAAGAACTTTGCAGCCAACAACCTTCTTAGTTGGTGATTAAAGTCGCATACTAGGATCCGCGTAATTGGTTAGTCATGTACTTGGAAGCCGTGCATCAAATGGGGGAACTGTCACTACAGAAAAAGTCCAATTGGGTATTGGGGTAAGGGTTCAATTGTAGGTTGGTAAGGTACTTGGGATTCCTTTACTTGTAACCGCTTGCTGTGATAGTAATGGAGTTTTGAGAGTGGTGACCTAAAAATCACCCAATGGGGTTTTTGTTGTTAGGTTTTCCCTATTCGTAAACAAATCACCGTGTCATTTATTTTCCACTACATTTTTAGTTGTTTGGTGATTTGTTTGTGCTACTACGCGCTTTGCATGTTAATTTGGTTAATTAATAAACTTGGTTAATTGATTAATTAATTTTTCATAAGGGGTCAATTCGTTTTTGGCATATCACTCCTTAAGCCCATCAGGTCCTATGACGAACTGAATTGGGGGTTCGTCATCGATTAGGCCGTCACTGGAGCCACCCTCTGACCTTTCTGTCTCCAAATCATCGTCCCTTGAAGAGGAAGCTGACGGGCTCCTCTCTTCACTTGAAATGTCGGGGTCTTTATTACCTGACAGATGCATCTCGTCGTAGCCCGCTCTGTTGCAGACACACGACTGATTACTCGACGCACTAGACATTTGTCACCTACACGTGACAAAGTAAACCCTAAGGCACTGACAGATCTAAAATAATAGACAGTAGTATAAAACTTATAAAAAGAAAGTAAATTTGAACGGAAGGAGAAGGGGACTTACCAGTGGAGGTTTAGTAAGAGGTACGTTGGTGATGGATGTAATAGCTAAACGGTATGATCGTCTGGAAAGGATAACGGGTGCACTCTAGTCTTGGATTTCAGCAAAAAGTAAAAAAATGAGAGGAAGAGAGCTTGTTTATATAGGGAGAACGACACGGAAGACGAAGGGGAGCTTCGATCTAAACAAGCGACCATCCAATAAATGCCACATGTCCTTCACCATTAATGATCTCAGGCCAACCTGTCAAGGCTATAAGCGTTCTTCGAAAGGTTGGGTTAATCTGTCATCCCATGATTCCTTAAAAGACTGGATTGAATCGTCACCCCATGGGTCCTTCCACTTAATGATCACGGACCCATGGAGTGAGGAGGCAACTGAAGAGGGAGAAAATCTAAAGTGATGAATTTACTTGGATGGACCTGGTGACACAAACAAAAGCTGTCAAATATGAACGGACCATGTATGAACGAACATTAGGTGGACGGATTCATCTAGAAGGATGGACTACTTAAACAAGCCAATAGTGGACGGATCCCTTGTGGATAAACCTAGGGTGGACAGACGTAGGGTGGACGAACCAAAAAGCCACGTGGCACTCAACTAATCATTATGTGGTCTCCAAGAAACCCTAAATGGAAATAACTTGTGCCTCATGATTAACCCTAGTCCATAGAGTCCCACTACGAATGGAACTCTAACATAAAGAGGATTCTGGAATATACGCATATTAATGAAGATCTTCCCTATAAGGAAAAGACTTGTTGCGCAAACATAGAAGATTGGTTCTACACTACTATAAAAGCCCCAAAGACCCTCAAAAAACAGGCACGCATAATTCACCTCAGCTCTGGCACTCTAGAGTGGTGAGAAGTTCTAACTTGACATTCGGAGGATATTTGGCCGGCGCCACACCGATGCTCTCTATTAGGTCTTCTCTTTTTATTGTGCAGGTATTATTTCGAGCGTCCGAGGATTGTGTGGCTCACTGGTGATTTTTTCAGCATCATCACATTTAATTATTAGAAAGTTCAACTTTAACTTATAAAGGGTTTTTTTATTATTTCTTTTTAGTAAGTATCTCTTACACTTCTCCATTCATGGACTTTATGAGAACGCCTTCCAAACACTATGCTTCCTTTGTCTGATTGTATGTTTAATGGGTCATTACTTTAATGACTTTTTATTATCTGTTACAGGCTGAGTATTTCCGACTTTCCGTCAGTTGCTTAAACCTGTTACATTGTCTACTATTTCCTGTTTTGGGACATTTGGATTTGGGACTGACTGCCTTCGGTTGCATTCATACATAAGAAGGCAATGATAGAGATGAGCCTTTAATGGTGGTAGCTCCGAAAGTGTTTATTTGGAAAAACAGCTTTCTTGTACCAGAACGTCGATACCTTAATTTAATCATTACCTTAGGAACCTTTGTCCAAATGATAATAAAATAATTGCCAATGCATAAGTGTGAACTCCATTGTTTCGTGGACTTTTTATAAATAGAAAATAGGACTCCAGATGCAGAGTGACCAACATTTTTTCCACAAAAAGGCAGTGCTCCCTCTAGCAAATCAAGTGGGGAATGGTTACATGCATATTCCGGTTGCATCTGCCTTTGATGCAGTTCTAACTCCAACTGCTAAGCACTTGACACCCTTCCATGGTGTCAAATTCAACCTTCTGAGGTCTGTCCAAAGAATTTTATCGTCTTTGATCAAACTGATTAGCAAAGCCAAGCTATGTTCCACCCTGCAATAGCCCACAAATTTAGTGCTCCTGGTGTAAACATCGTTGCTACGTACATTGAAGACAATTTTGAGGTAAAAGAAGCTGATCATATAGAAAGAGAAATATCCTCTCCACTGAAAGAAGATTCAGATGATATTGATGCGTTGTTGAGTTTGGAAGAGGATGAGCAAGAAGAATATGATGACGAAGTGGTTAGCACAGCACGGACTGATGAAGATTATCAAACTGCGTCTCCTGATTCTTTCTCGAACTATGGTTCAAAACCAAAGAAGAATAGATTGTCTTCGTTTAATCAGATGTCCTCAGGCAGCGGTGACAGCTGCAGTAGTGAAAGGAAACAGAAGAAAATGAAGAAGATGGTAAGGGCACTGAATAGTGAAAGATAACAAGCTCGAAGCTTTAACAATGGCGGATTGAGAGAAAATCATAGAGAAAAAAATGATGAATCAATAAAAGATTTCTATTCAAGCTTGTTAAATGAACACTACGTACACATCCTCTATTTATATCTTACAAAAAATGGTAACCGCCCTGGAAGCTTCTAGAAGGTTCTAATCTGACCACCTGTAACAGACTCCTACCAAAACTGACTGAAGATTACAGTTGTACATCTCAGATAAATATCTCCAAATATCTACAAATATCTACTCTATTCATAATTGAACCCAGGAGAGGAGAAACAAAGCACGTCTTGAATCTGTGAAGAGGGAAAAGCCTTTGATCAAAATGGAATCGTCTGGTTTAAAGGTTTAATGTGACACGCATGTATAAATGTAAAATACGTCGTGTCTCATTAAAGTAAAACACTCCGTTTTAACTCTTCACAAGTAGCTGTTGCAAAACTAGCCGTTATGCTTTGAGTCTTCAACCTCTATTTCTTCAACTTCTGTAATATTACTTTCATCCCCCCTCAAAACCAAGGGGTCCAGAGACACCACATGCTTGGTGCGAGCATGAAATACTAGTTCAAGGCAATAGCAAGAGCAGAGACATTATCACACTAGACCTTTGGAGCAAAAGAAAGAAAGATACCAAGATCTTTTAAAACTTGACGAATCCAAACCAACTTGGCAACAGTGGTGGCAAGAGCACGATACTCTAATTCTGTTGAAGAACAAGAAACAGTATCTTGTTTCTTAGCACTTCAAGTGATTGGGTTTAAACCAAGGTAGACCAAGAACCCAGTAGTAGAGTGACGATCATAGGGATCCCCAACCCAATTCGAATCTAAGAAGGCAGAGAAGAATAAAGGACCATGTTGGAAGAAAATCCCCAAATTGAGAGTGCCACTCACATACCTCAAAATGCGTTTGGCTACAATCAAATGAGCCTCACATGGAGCAAACATAAATTGGCAAACTTGATGAACTGCGAAGCTAAGATCGGGTCTAGTGAAGGCTAAATAGTGAAGAGAGCCAACAATGCTTCTATAAGTATGAGGATCAGCCAATAAGGACCCTGAGGCAGGAACCAACCTGAGATTGGGAGCACAGGGTGTTTTAGCAGCCTTAGCATTAAGCATGATATGTTTCTAAAGAAGATCATGGGCATACTTGGATTGATTGAGAAAAGACCAGCAGAAGTTCTAGTAATTTGCAACCCAAGGAAGTAGTGTAACGGGCCATGATCTTTGAGCTCAAACTCAGTGCTTAGTTGAGTAATAAGTGACTACAAAAAGGAAGGGCAATTGCCAGTAAGGACTATGTCATCAACATAGATCAGCATATACACCAGAAACTTCCCATGTCTTTAGATGAAAAGAGAGGAATCTGCCAAAGAGGCTAGGAACCCCAAATGAAGGAGATGAGATGAAAATCTCTCAAACCAAGCCCTTTGGTGCTTGTTTGAGACCATAAAGGGACTTATGGAGTCTAAAAACATGATTAGGGAAGATAGGATCTACATAACCTGGTGACTGAACCATGTATACCTCCTCTTTCAAGACACCATGAAGAAAAGCATTTCGAACATCCAACTGTCTGAAAGGCCAATTGAATTGGACAGCAAGAGAGAGAATAATTCTAACTGTAGGAGGATTGATCATAGGGCTGAAGGTCTCATCAAAGTCAATACCATACTGTTGATGAAATCCCTTAGCCACAAGTCCAGCCTTGTACCTGTTGATGCTGCCACCACTATTGTGTTTCAACTTGAAGACCCATTTACAACCCACTACATTTTGAGTTGGTAAGGGAGGCACTAAAACCCAAGTGCCTTGCCCGGTGAGAGCATCAAATTCTTCATCCATAGCAGTACACCATTGTTTATACTTAGCAGCAACCTTAAATGATGAAGGCTCAGTGATGGTGTAATCCAATGAAGCAACCTTGGTTTTTGATGTCCCAAAGGCTTTGGGCTTGAAAATACCTACTTTGGATCTAGTAGTCATAGGATGAACATTTGAAACAGGCACAGATTCTGGTACAGTCAAGACAACAAATGGACTAGAACTGGATTGAGTAGCAGGTTGGGTGGACTATATAGGTAAGGTTGTTGGAATAGGGATGGGGTTAGGTAAGGATGATGAAATAGAAGGTATGATGTCCATGGAGATGGACTAGTTAGGTATTGGAGCAGGTGAGGCAGACTGATAAGGTGTGGAAGCAGATGGAAAGTCTGATGTAGGAAGATGGGAGGAACTGTGTGAAGAGAAATTGGAAAGAAATGATAACGAATGAGTAGTTGCTTTAGTACCAGGGAGTGGAGAAGAATGAGAGGAAGGATTAGAGACTGGAATGGATGAGGGTGTAGAGAGAAATTCAGTTTCATTGAAAAGCACATGCCGAGAGAGATATATTCTATGAGTGGTAGGCTCTATACAGATATAGCCTTTAGAATGGGTAGGTTAGCCAAGAAAAATACAAGGTTTAGTATAAGGTTGGAGCTTGTGTTTGTTGTATGGCCTGAGAAGTGGGAAGCAAATACAGCCGAAGGTTATAAGATGAAGTATGTCAGGTTTAGTTTGGAATAAAACCTCCTAGGGAGATTTGTGATGAAGTAAAGATGTGGGAAGTCTATTAATGATGTGTGTCGCTATGGACATAGCATAAGACCAATAAGAGAAGGGTGATGAAGAGTGAGAAAGCATAGTAAGGGAGCACTCTACAATATGCCTATGTTTTCTCTCAGCTGTGCCATTCTGTTGTGAGGTATGAGGGCAGGATGTTTGATGGATTATACCATGACTGGAGCAAAACTGATGAAAGGCAGTTGAGGTGAACTCACCCCCTCCATCAGTCCTTAAAATTTTGAGAGTACTGTGAAGTTGATTTTCAACTAAAGCTTTAAAATACTTAAACATAGGAAACACATCAGACTTATGTTTAAGCAGAAATAGCCAAGAGAATTTAGACTAATCATTAACAAAGACTAGGTAATATCTAAAGTCATTGATGGATGTAATAAGTGTTGGTCCCCATACATCACTGTGAACAAGTTCAAGGGGCTTAGAAGCAACAAAATTAGATTTATTGAATGGTAATTGATGCATTTTACCACTAAGGCAATGCTTACAATGATTGTCAGAACCAAAAACAAGTTTATTACAATCAACAGGAATGGAAATAGAAGATAGGGCACTTTGAAGTACATTATTATTAGGATGACCTAGTCTATGGTGCCAAAGCAACCACTTGTTTGACTTCTGTGAATGAAAAGATGTAGAAGATGAGTTGTTCTGTGTTGAAGGGGAATTGAACTATGTGGATGAAGTAGAGTGTGGAATGTTGAAAAGCTGTGGATAGATTGGGTAAACCTCATTCTCACTCAAGCCTTTGTAAAGGATTCTCCCCGTAGGAACATCCTGAACAGTGAGTTAATTAGCATCAAAATGACAAGAGTAGTTATTACGTAAGCAAAACTTGTGAACAGATAGAAGGTTCATGGCTATCCTAGGGACATGAAGGACATTTTAAGCAAAAATTTATGGTATTTAATAGAGATGGAAGCATTACCAATATGGTTAATAGGAAGGGCTTGTCCATTGCCAACTGTGATCTGTTCTGAACCTTTATACTGTGACTGAACAGAAAGGTTGTTCAAGTTAGCAGTGAGATGGTCTGAAGTGCCTGAGTCAGCTAACCAAGGATCTTGACAATTGGTTAAGACTACATTAGATACTGAAACCATTGCTGCTAGTTTGGTTGGTGGATTCTTGCCTTGATAGGCAAAATCCATTCGGTGATAACAGTCAAAAGCTTGGTAACCTGCCTTGCCACAAATCTGACAGCTAGGTCTATCATTCTTGAAGGTCTGACCACCAGATTGACCACCAAATTGACCTCCAAAGTGAGCATTCTAAGGTGAGTTATAATTTTGTTGAGGTTTGGAATTGAAAAACTGGTGTTGACCTCCACCATGACTGTTGTTGAACCTTCCTCCACCTCTACCTCTATTACCATTGTTCCTTCCTCTTCCTCTATTAGAGCCACCATTGAAACCACCATGGTTGTGTGGCTGGAGATGAGAGCTGGTGGAGCCCTTATTTCCAAAAGCAAACATGGCCAGAGAGTGTGAAAAGCTATCAAGATTCTCTGCCATGGCCTATTCTTCACTCAGCAGCATAATTAAGAGCTGTTCATAGGTAATTGGTTCACTCCTAGTATGGATTGTTGAACAAAAGTGAGCAAAATCCTTAGGTAGACCTCAAAGAACAATGCAGATGAGTTCCTCATTATCCACCACTACTCCAACTACAAGAAGTTTGTCACGAGCAATCTTAATCTTCTGCAAAAAGTTATTCACTGAATTTGAACCTTTCTTGAGACTTTGAAGTTCCAACTTCAGATTGAGTATGTTAGCCCTTGAAGTTGAGATAAACCTCCACTCTAAAGTATTCCACACTTCTCTTGAAGTGGTATTTCCAACCACGAGAGAGAAAACTTGTGGAGTGAGTGTTGAATTGATCAAAGAAATGAGAGCCTTATCTTTGACTTTCCAGGTCTGGAACTCTGGATTCACATTCGTGGTCAAGTGCCCTTGAGCATCAAGAAGAAACTGACCTGGTTGTGAGGTTGAACCATCAATGTGTTCAACTAGAGAGTAAGCTTCTAGTATTGTGATCAACTGGTGCTTCCAAGGAATGTAGTTTGTATAGTCAAGCTTGATTGACATCAAGTTTGACATATTAGACAGTAGCAATAATGGTGAGGGTGCTTGAGTAGTGATCTGTGGTGATGGAAGGTTAGTGTTTGTAGAAGTAGTAGTGTTTGCTGGAGTAGTTGAAGCCATAGATTTAGGCTCTGATACCATGAAAGATAACAAGCTTGAAGCTTTAACAATGGCGGATTGAGAGAAAAACAGAGAGAAAAAAATGATGAATCAAGAAAAGATTTCTATTCAAGCTTGTTAAATGAACACTACGTACACATCCTCTATTTATATCTTACAAAAAATGGTAACTGCCCCGAAAGCTTCTAGAAGGTTCTAATCTAACCACCTATAACAAACTCCTACCAAAACTGACTGAAGATTACAGCTGTACATCTCAGATAAATATCTACAAATATCTACTCTATTCATAATTGAACCTAGGAGAGGAGAAACAGAGCACGTCTTGAATCTGTGAAGAGGGAAAGGCCTTTGATCAAAACGGAACCGTATGGTTTAAAGGTTTAATGTGACACGCGTGTATAAATATAAAACGACGTCGTGTCTCATTAAAGTAAAACACTCCATTTTAACTCTTCACAAGTAGCTGTTGCAAAACTAGCCGTTATGCTTTGAGTCTTCAACCTCTATTTCTTCAACTTCTGTAATACTACTTTCAAATAGTACCTGGTGGCGATCAAATGAATACTGTAGCTGTACTAGATGAAGCTGTTAGGTACCTCAAGTCTCTCAAGGTTGAAGTACAGAAGCTCGGAGTCGGGGATCTAAAGTATTTGTCTTAAGACTGCCATGGTAAGGGACTGAACTCCGTTTCTAAATTAAGCTTCATGTATTATGTGGGTCTCTCCTGCCCGTCTCACTTGCCTCAAGATGGTATTAAGGTAATAATAATTACAGGTGATGATGCTTCAATGATCAATGGGCTGAACTGTCTTTGACGTTATCAAAGGTCGCTAGTAAGTCCTGAAAAACGAAGAATAAAGTCAAAGGAGACCGATGGAGGCCAGCCAAAAATCCTCCGATGGCAAAGTTAGTATCTTTGTAGTTTTTATTTAAGGAAAAATGAATGGAAGTTCTCCATGGTACCTTCTCCGTAGATCAGTGCTTTTATAGCACACCTACAGAACAGTCGTCTCCCTTCATGTAAGTCGACAGTTTCGAAAGTAACCTCTTAACTGTTTTTGATACCGTATCGTTTGGCCTAATTGATCTAACCGTCGTTGGCAACGTTTCCCATCAATTTTGTCGATTACGGAGCGAGGTGTGATGCCCTGTGTCTGAATAGTAATGTTGACCATCCAGCTTACTCAGGACGAGGTTATGCTCAGGACGAGATTGTCTCAAATCTCGTCTTTCCTGTTTCGTTCAGGACGAGTTTTCCTCGTCCTGACTTTCACAGGTTGAGGTTGTAGATCAGAACGACCCATCATAGACGAGTCTGCAGTTGCAATTTTTCTAGTATCATCAGTTGCCCCCTTGTCCATGGGTCGTCCAGAGATATTTGACTTCTTCTGGGTACTTTGCCAACGAATTGGTGACACGTGTCATGACCTTATTCTCAAGAAATCACGTCGATTTTCCTAACCGAGGAAAATGCCATGTGTCTCCTTTTCATTCGTTTGTGTCGTTTTAGATGTCTGGGCCCATTGCCTATAAATAGTTGATTTCCGTTGCTACCCTCCTCATTTCTGAAATTTCCCTCTTCAATTACTCTCGTCTTTAGATCCTCGTCTAGAAGTATTCTGCGTCCATAAGTTTCCCTCATCCTAGATCCAGGTATATTCCTAACTTCGTCCTTAGTTTTCTTTTAAACTTTCCATAAAATGTCAATTGTTCTTTCCTCGTCTAGCGATAGTGTAGATAAAGCCATAGACGAGTATTCTAACCGTAGCAGTTTTAGTGGGTCTAGTGATAGCGATAGTAGTAGTGGTAGTTGTAGTGGGGGGAACACTATGGACGAGTACATATCTGGTGTCCCTGGGGTTCCTTTAGAGGTTCTCCAGGAAGGGCTATAGACGAGGTTTGAGTCCGGATCTCAAGCCGGAACTAGTGCCCCCTCGTCCATAGTTCAGGACGAGGATGAGGAAGTTGTGTATAGTTGTGCTATAGGTGTAGATTCAAAGACAGATGATAGGAAAATTGAATTACTTAAAACATGGTATCAAATCCCAGACGAGCTTAACCCTAGGTTAGCCGTCCGTGGATAGTGGTGTTGTCAGCCTCGTTTTGGGATAGGTATTTATGAGGCTTACCTTTTGGGAGGGCTTAGACTACCTCTAAATAGTTTTGCTAGGGAGTTACTGTCTAGGTTAGGTTTAGGAGTTTGTCAGTTTAATCCTAACACATGGAGGTTGGTTGTATCCATGCAAGTTTTGTGGAGGGAGGTGTTTGAGGGGAATCGTCCTCTCACTGTGGACGAGTTCCTCTTCTGTTACAAGCCCTCCGAGATTAATCAGTCCCTTGGCTTTTATCAATTTACAGCCAGGGGGAAAGATTATAGGCTAATCAAATCCTTAGTCACCTCAGATAGGAACTGGAAGACGGAGTTCTTCTTCGTCTCAGGTTTCTGGGCTGGACGCCCCATTGAGGTTGACAGGGACCCATTCCCTCCATACACTGGGGAACTGGGAAACCTTCATCCTGAAGGTATGTTTGTCTCAACCTTATTCAGTTTTTAATGTTTTCTATAATTCAAAAATCCTAACTTTTGTTTCCTCGTCCTTGTTTTGTTTCAGGTGCTAGACGACCTCACTTGGATAGGTTTCATATTGAACGCATCCAGAAGGCTCGTCTATACACTGACAGGACGTTCCATTCACTAGTAAGCCTCCAACGTCTTGCTACTTTGGGCTTAGGTCCTATTCCTTCTGCTGAAGCCCTTGCACACAAGATCACTACTCACAGACGTAAGTTATTTTCATTTGTTATTCCTCTCCCTTTTTTATTTATTTATTATTATTATTATTATTATATATATATATATATATATTTTTTTTTTTTTTTTTTTTTTCTTTTTCTTTTTTTAAACTGACGTCTTTCCTTTTAGGAATGGCGACGATGAAGGAGAACAAGGGCAAGGAGGTTGTGGACGAGGGAGTTAAGTCTCAACCTCATCCACCCACAGGTGAGAAAAGAAAAAACATCTCATCGAGGGTGGACTTGGTGACCTCCCAAGCAGACGAGGAAAGGATAAGAAGCACAAGTCTTCCAAACCTCAAGGCGTCAAGTCTCCTCCTGCCTCTAGTCTGGAGTCCTCTGTGCAGATTCTCGCTCTTGATCCTGAGCCAAAAGATCCTCCATCCAAGAAGATCTCGTCCATGGTTCACGCACCCACATCGTCTACTGCTCCCAAGGAAGTTCCTCAACACCTTTTAGGAAACGAGGACTTGGCCTGGGAAAGGTTCTCGACGGCAGTAACGGATGTGGACGTGGGTGCCTGTTACAACATGTCCTTGAAGGATTTTGAGCACTCTGGTGTTCATGATCTCTTCAAGGTAAGTTCTTAAGTTTTTAAGTTTTTTTTTATATGCATATGTCTCGTCTTTAATTAATGATACTGACATGTACTTAAATTTTAATGTACAAGCGATGTCTAAGTTCATCGCTGCGTTCAAGCAGGCCATTGAACTGGACAAGACGAGGCTGCTTCTGGAGACCAGGATAAAGGAGGTAAAGGAGGAGAGCAAGGTGTGGGCTGAGGTGGCTGCTAAGGCCAGGGAAGAGGCTAAAGAGCTTAGGAACCTCAATGAAGAGCTCAAGACGGATGTCCTTGAAAAGGATACTCGTCTTGACCATCTTCAGAAGAAGAATAACGAGCTAAGTGCCCTTCTCGAAAAGGCAAAGGAGGACGCAGTTGCAATGTTCCAGACGTCCAAGCAATTCACTGACCTGCTGGACAAGAACTATGCAGCTGGGTTCGAAGACTTCACGCTGGACACTGCAGAGAACTTCCCCAACCTTGATTTTAGCGTCATAAAGCTCAATCTTGGTGCTGCCACTAGCTCTCTCCTCCAAACGAGCTCAGAGGACGTCAATATCGAGGACGACGCTAGCACACTTCCTCCTCCTACAAATGCCAAGGACGACACTCCTCCTCCGTGAAGACTTAGTTTTGTTTTTTGTTTGTTGTTGTTTTGTTGTTTTTTTTTTTTTTTAAGGAAATGTAATTCAAGTACATTTGTCTTGTCCATGGTTTTAGGACGAGACTTTGAACAAATTCAAGGTGTTTGGACGTTTAGTAGTCCGCCCTTAAATAATTTGATCAGCATTTTTTTTTATATAATGTTTGTGTGAACGAGAATTTTTCTTTCCAAAATATAAGTTCATGCTCGTCCATAGGAGTAATTTTTATTAGAAAACACTCATCAGTTTTAACTCGTCTTCGAAAAAACATGATGGAATAGTGATTCTTCATTACGTCTTTAAACTTGTAGTCTTTCATCATCACCTTTGCCTCGTCCATATGTTGGATTGTTTTTGTAACACCCCGACCCAATTTTACAATTAAACTTTGTGTTTAAGTGGTTAAGTATTAATTATATTTTAAGCCGCTTACTTACTAAAATTAATATAATTTTATTTAATAAACATATTATTTTATAATGCCATTGAATAAGAATTGTAGAGTATAAATAATTAAAATGACTATTTGTATTATAAATATATACTTAGTGTGTACAAAACTATATTAAGTGGTTAAGTTATGAGATATATAAATATATATATATATATATATATATATATAGTTGTTGGTGTTTTAACTGTGTATGGTGCATGAGATATTTTAGTGGAAGTTTCACTCACATGCAACCAATTGAAATCCAACACATGCAAAGCCAAAGAACCATGCATGTTGATAAGTCCCAAAGACCAAGACTTGGACATGCAATCACCAAGAGCCACTTCAATTCTTCCTTGACTTTTCTCAAGGCACTAGAACATCCAAGAACCTCTCATTTCCCACGGGTCCATGCAAAAACCTGAATTCTCACTTCACTTTTGTCTCTTTTTCTCTTAAAGAAAGTGCTAGGAAGCTCCCTTGAGTCTTCCCTCCAGTCCACCGGTTCACACACCAAAAGAAAGACAAAACCCCACCCAAAAGTATTCCCCTTATCTCATTTTCTTGGCTGCCCAGACAGAAAGTCCAGCAGCAAGAAGGAAGCTTCTTTCAACTCTCTCAAGCTCTCTACCTCTCATACTATCTGTTCCAGCCACTAGGAAAGGGAATCCTTTCATGTAAGTCTACATATATATATATATATATATATATATGCTGTTTTAAGAAGCTTTGAAGTTGTGTTGGTGATTTGTTGAAGGTAGATTAGGGTTTTCCTAATTAATGATTCTATATGATTAAGGAAGTAAGAAAAAGTTAGGATGAGTACTTTTGATGTTCCTGCTGGGATTTTTGTTGTGTGTATTTTTGCTCTAAATGGTTAAATGACTATATTTAAGTGTTTTATAACATGTCTAATGAGAGTATAAAAATCCCCATATGAAAATACCATCGTTTGATAATTGTTTGTGAATTTACAAGAAAACGTTACAAAGCTGTCACTGTGACAGATTCTGTGTTCATGCATGATAAATTATGTATTAAATTGCATATAGTGAATTTCGAAGTTAGGGATATTTCCTGTGGAATTTAAGATACATATGGTTGTTATGGAAGTGGTCTCACAGCATTTGGATTAATATAAAAATAATGGGTTAATTTATAAATTGCATGAAATTCTGTCAGGACAGATTTGAGTATGCCGTCTTGCGTGATTTTTAGTAAATCATGGGTTTATGCGTTGACTCCGAAATTTTTATGGTAGATACTGGACATACAGGGGAGTTTTTCTGTAAAATTTCATGACAACTGGATGTGCGTGAACAGCCCATTTGTATTTTACAAATGAGGCATACGCTACTGGAATAAAACAGTGAACAGTAAGGGACATGCCTAACTTTGAGGATTTAATTCTAAAACTAGGGTAAATGTTTTGAGCTATAATTTAATATGCTCATCTTTTGGTATGTTAGAATTATATATAAATTTTATGAATTGGTTTCTCTATGATTTAGTACATCATGTTGTCTGATGAATGTACTTGTATTTGTGGGAACCTCTTTGAGGTGGGATTAGGATTTTCTTGGTTCTAAGATATAGGTGTTGAGATAAGTGTGTAAGTTTATGATAAGGAGTAATGGATAGTGATAAGTTTTGATATTTGGTTTAGGTGTTACCAGTTCCTTAAGTCAAAGCCCCTTCGACTGTAGGCTCTCGGTTCCTCTGCTTTCAGGTAAGGGATGAGTTATATGGGTATTTGGTAAGTCATGAGGTTACTTTAAAGTATATTATGCATTAAAAGCTTTTTGGATTAGAGATATGGCATATAATCATTATTCTGACAAAGATATGTTCGTGAGCTTTCGAAACCTTATGTATATGATTTAAGCATATTGATGCCATTACTAATTCCACGAACATGATATTTAAAGAAAAAAATGGAAATGCTATTATTGTGAAATATTATGCAAAATAAGAAATTTCACTATGATGTAAAGTATAAAATGTTTTCGGGTTATGTCCTCTGGTGATCTGAACTCTGTCAGTAGGGGTTAATTACTGGCTTTCCATGGAAAATGTTATATGATTGGCCATTAAGTGGGACTGGCTCTGCTATACCCGCCCCTTGTTGGTTACGGCCAACTTGTGGGGGAAGCCAACCTACCCCCATGGTTGAAAGATATGTATTATGATGTGATCCCGGGAATACCTGGCATTGTGAGGAATGCTGGATGCCTAGCACCGTGGTGCTAGAAGCCTCCCAAATAAGTACAGACTTATCAAATATGGACTAACCAATAAGTTATTGATGAACAGATATATTATGTTATTATTCATGAGAGAATGATTTTGCTTAAATGCATTATGAAAAGTTAAAAGCTCTCATGAAAAGAAGAAGTTTCTGTTGAAAATGAAAGTTGTTCATTAAAGATAAAAGTTTTTGAAGTTCTGTTGTACTATAAAGGTAAAACTTCTGATGAAAGTACAAGTTTATGTTTAAAAGTTATCAAATATTTGTTCTTATGAAACGTTAAGTTTTATGACAATGAAAGTTATAATATTTTACGAGAAGAAGTTTATGAAGAAAAGTTTTGTTATTCTTTAAGATTTTTCTAGCTAAGACAATGTTACCAATTATCCGATTTAAATAAAAACGATTATTTCGTAGTATATATATATATATATATATATATATATATATGTATGCGATTCTATATAATCAATATTATAATTGGTGACGTTGTAAGAAATGAAAGAAGTTCAATCCGAAAGGTTTTGGTAATATTGTTCTGATAAGAAAAGGGAGAACAATTATTTTCCTATGAAAAACGTATAAGTTATTATTATGAATAGTATAAAATACTATGCATGAAAAGTTGTTCTCCTATTCGAATATTTATAGAATGAAATAATCTGATTTACATGCATTCTTATTAAATTCTCATATATCTTACATTTACTGAGCTGTGTAGCTCACCCCTTCCACTCTTTTAGTTAGCAGGTTTTATTTTGAAGCAGAGGGAGCCTTAGTCAAGTATGGAAGGAGCTGGTTTTAGTTTTATATGTATAGATCTTAAATTAGCAACTTGATGTTTAGATTTGTAGTATGGTGTATTTTAGGATATGATGAAAGTGTGTACCTTAAAGTATTAAGAGATGTATTATGTGAAATTTAGAATTTGAATAATCAGTGGAGTGTGTTATCCTTTGAGGTACAATGTAGATGCTCTGAATTTCAAGTGGAAAGTTATATCATTTAAGTAATGAAACAAGAATGGAAAGAAAGAAGAAAGTTTTTGTAAAAGTTTTGTGAAAAGTTAAGTTGGTTCTTGTTAATATTAGGTTTAGGCTTGATATTAGCATGTCAGTCATGGTCACAAATCCGGGTATCGGGTTTGGGGCGTGACAGTTTTGGTGTTGATATATTATGCGTTTCCTCGTCCATGTTCTGGACGAGTCTTTTTGACAAGTTTAAACTCGTATGCATTTTCTCGTCCATGCGTTGGACGTATTGAATATTTGTTCGTCCTTGTGTTGGACGCATTGAATATTTACTTGTCCATGGGTTGGACGTATTGAATATTTACTCATCCATGGGTTGGATGTGCTCAAATCCTTTTTAATTGTCCAAGGTTTTTACCTCGTCTTGTATTTGGACGAGTGTGCCTTGTTATGAAAGGCATACCGGCGTTTCTGCCGTCCAGAGAATTTTCTCATCCATGGACTTAGCCCTTCTATTCTTTTCCTGTTAACTAGTGGATTTGAACAAAAATTTAAACAAGAGTAATATGGAGATTATGGATTCACACAACACTATGTACATAACATAAATATTGTTCACAGATGGGGCACATACTCATGAGTTAGTGCCTTATAAAAAGGTAAGTACATACAAACAAATCCACCACCTTGTCCATAACCACACCATAATAACAATAAAATAACACTATAGAACACACTGCAAATACATATATAAACCATCTCATATACACTCGTCCAGGAGAACCTTCGTTTAGGTTGGCATTCTACTGATAATACCTTCTTAGGTGTTCAACATTCCATGGATGCTCTAATTTCCTCCCGTCCAAGGCTTCCAAGTAGTACGACCCTTTCCTCTTGGAGTTGATAACTCTGTAAGGTCCTTCCCAATTGGGCCCCAACTTCCCATGAGCTGGGTTCTTGGTTGCCAAAGAAACTTTCTTCAAGACGAGGTCTCCAATGTTGAATCGCCTCGGCTTAACCATCGCATCATGTTGCCTAGCCATGAGATTTTTGTACCTTGCCGTTCTTTTCTCTGCGTCTGTCCTTACCTCGTCTATGAGATCAAGGTTCAAACAGAGTTGTTCCTCATTATCCTTGTCCTGATACATCGTCACCCTATGGTTGGCCATATGTACCTCTGCAGGTATGACTGCCTCGCTTCCATAGGCCAGCTTGAAAGGGGTTTCCCCCGTGGGGGTTCAAACAGTCGTTTTGTATGCCCATAATACACCCGGCAGCTCATCCGGCCATACTCCCTTTGCCCCTTCAAGACGAGTCTTGATAATTTTTAACAAGGATCGGTTTGTAATTTCTGCTTGACCATTTGCTTGAGGATGGGCTGGTGAAGAGTAATGATTTTGAATTCCAAAGTGTTCACAAAAATCCTTGAAGAGTGAATTGTCAAATTGTCGTCCATTGTCGGATACTAACACTCAGGGCACCCCAAACCTGCACAGAATATTTTTCCAGACGAAGTTTTTCACATTTTGTTGTGTGATGCCCGCTAGGGGTTCGGCTTCCACCCACTTAGTGAAATAGTCAATCCCTACCACCAAGAACTTCATCTGCCTGGTTCCAACTGGAAAAGGACCCAAGATATCTAGACCCCATTGAGCAAATGGCCATGGGGCCATCATGGGGGTGAGGTACTCCAACGGCTGTCTGGGGACATTACTGAACCGCTGACGCTGATCACAAACTTTGACATAAGCTTTAGCATCTGCCTGAATGGTTGGCCAATAATATCCTGCACGGACGACCTTATGTATAAGTGATCTGGCTCCTGAGTGGTTTCCGCAAGCTCCTTCATGGACTTCCCTCAACACATAGTTGGCCTCATTTGGTGACAAACATCTAAGATAAGGTTGTGAAAAACCTCTTTTATATAGTATGTCATTCAGAAGGATATATCTGGCTGACCGAACTTTAAGTTTTCTGGCCTCATCCTTCCCTTCTGGGAGAGTTCCGTCCTTCAAATATGATATTATCGGGGCCATCCAACTTTCTTCATTCTGTACTTGCAGTACGTCAGGGATGTCTATACTTGGAAGATATTGGATTTCATCAAACTCATCCATAGGCTGATTTGTTGAGGCTTCCTTTGCTAATGCATCTGTGTCCATGTTCTCCCCCCTCGGGATTTGAACAAAGGTAGTTTCTTTGAACTTCTTCACTGACTGCAGTACTTTCTCAAGATATTTCTTCATTCGCTCTTCCTTGGCTTCACACGTCCCATTTACCTGACCCATGACTAACTGCGAATCTCCCAGAATGAGTACTGATTCAGCTTCTATGGACTTGGCCAGTTCCAAACCTTTTAGAAGGGCTTCATACTCAACTTCATTATTGGTTGCTTGATATTGCAGGCGCACCTTGTACGTCAACTTATCTCCCTCAGGGGATTGCAACACAACTCCTATCCCTCCTGCATGCTGCGTAGACGAGCCATCCACGTGAATGATCCATTTTTTGTCTTCCACTACTTCCGACTCATTGTGACTTGGAGTAAACTCTGCGATAAAATCTGCTAGAGCCTGAGCTTTTATCGCGTGCCTTGGCAGGTACTTGATATCAAATTCACTAAGCTCGACTGCCCACTGGATCAATCGTCCCGCAGCTTCTAACTTATTCATTGCTTTCTTTAGCGGGTGGCCCGTCATGACGTTGATAATGTGAGCTTGGAAGTAGAGCCTCAGTTTTCTAGAGGCTATGATCAAGGCAAAAGCCAACTTCTCTATTTGTGGGTATCATGCTTCCGCTCCTCTAAGTGCTCGACTGGTGTAGTAGACCGGTTTCTGCACTCTTCCTTCTTCTCTAATCAACGCCGAACTTACAGCATGCGGGGTAACAGCCAAATACAGATATAACTCTTCTCCTAGCACGGATGGACTTAACAATGGGGCAAATGTAAGGTATGCTTTCAGGTCTTCGAAGGCTCTCTGACAGTCGTCCGTCCATTCAAATGCTTTTCTAAGAATTCTGAAAAATGGAAAACATTTATCAGTGGCTTTGGAAACAAACCTGTTAAGGGCTGCAACTCGTCCGGTGAGTGACTGGACTTCTTTAACATTTTGCGGAGGCTTCATATCCAGTATTGCTAAGATTTTATCAGGATTAGCTTCAATTCTTTTGTGTGAGACCATAAAGCCCATAAATTTTCCTGATGACACTCCGAAAGCACACTTGTTGAGATTTAACTTCATGTTGTACTGCCGGAGTGTATCAAATGTTTCCTATAGGTCGTCTAGATGAATTTCCTCATCCTGACTTTTCACCAGCATATCGTCTACATAGACTTCCACATTCCGCCCAATCTGCGGATGAAACATGTGGTTGACCAAAATTTGATACGTTGCGCCTACATTCTTCAGCCTAAAAGGCATCACCTTATAACAAAATAAGCCTTGACTAGTAACAAATGATGTCTTTTCTTGATCCGCCTCGTCCATCCTTATCTGATTATATCCGGAAAAGGCGTCCATAAAGCTAAGTAGCCTATGTCCCGCCGTAGAATCCACCAACTGGTCAATGCGGGGCAATGGATAACTGTCTTTAGGGCAGACCTTGTTTAAATCGGTGAAATCCACACACATTCTCCATTTCCCATTTGCCTTCTTGACCATTACTACATTAGCCAGTCAGTCTGGATAATAAGCTTCTCTAATGAACTTCGCTAGTATCAACTTCTGTACTTCTTCTTTAATAGCATTGTCTCTCTCCAGAGCAAATACCCTTTTTTTCTGTCGCACAGGCTTGGAGGAAGGATGTACATTCAGACGGTGGGTAATGACACTCGGGTCTATGCCTGGCATGTCCTCATGACTCCAACCAAACACATCAATATTTTTCCTTAGGAAACAAATAAGACCCTTCTTAATCTCTCCTTCCAAATCTGCCCCTATTCTAGTACTCTTTCCCGGATCATCCTCGTCCAGAGGAATCTCTTCCAAGGCTTCCGTGGGCTCTGCCACAATTCTTCTTTCCTCTATATTCATCGCTTGAGTCTGCTCGTCCATAGCCAGCATGGCTAAATAACACTCTCTAGCGGCTAACTGATCTCCTTGGACCTCTCCTACCCCATGCTCAGTGGGAAACTTAACTAACAAATGGTAAGTGGACGTAACTGCCTTCCAACTATTTAGGGTCGGCCTCCCAATTATAGCATTGTAAGATGATGAACAATCAACTACAAGGAAGTTCACATTTCTTGTTACTTGTTGCGAATACGCCCCCACTACCACTGGTAAGGAGATAGTACCGACAGGCTACACTTTCATTCCACCAAAACCAACCAAGGGTGAATACACCGGACGAAACTGCTCCCGTCCGAGGTTCATTTGTTGGAAGGCAGGATAATACAAGATGTCCGCCGAACTCCCGTTATCTACCAACACCCTTCTAGTTGAGTAATCAGCGATGAGCAAAGTAATAACGATGGCATCGTCATGAGGATGATGTATTCTTGAGGCATCCTCGTCCGTGAAAGTGATGGCCTGCTCGTCTTTATTCCTCGTCTTGGGAGATCATCCTGAAAGTTGGACGTTTTGTACTACCTTCAGATACGTCTTTTTTGACCTGGACGACTGACCTGTTAAACTTCCCCCAAAAATCATTCTGATTTCTCCAAGCGGAGGTCATGATGACTCCTCTACCTTCGTCTTCAGCTTCTCATCCTTGTAGTCTCGTCCAAGGAAATTCCTCAATTTCCCTTGTCTAATGAGATTTTCAATCTGTTGCTTAAGATCAAAACATTCATCGGTGTCATGCCCATGATCTATGTGGAAACGACAATACTTATTTCGATTACGCTTATTGGGATCTCCCTTCATTTTCTCTGGCCACTTTAAAGAGGGCTCGTCCTTGATTTGCATAAGAACTTGCTCAAGTGGGACGTTTAATGATGTGTACTGCTGATTCCGCGATGAAGGGCCTGCTTTCTTATTGTCTCGTTCTTTCTTATCTTCTGCACGTCCCTTTTTTAGGCGAGGTGCTTGGTCAATGTTACGTACAGGATTCGCGTCCATTCTTTCAGCTCTCTTTCTCTTCTTGGCTATGATCGCGTCTTCTGCATTCATGAAGTTCTAAGCTGAATGGACGAGTTCTGCCATGGACTGGGGCTCTTTTTCATAAAGCTTGTGGATGAAAAGATCGGAATTGACGCCATTGTGGAATGCCGCTAGCAGCAACTTATCATCCACCTCATCCACTGTCAGAGCTTCTCGATTGAAGCGAGTGATGAAGGACCGTAGACTTTCATTTTCTCCTTATTCTATGGTCAGCAGGCTGGACGAGGAACATTTATGCCTCTGTCCCCCAATAAAGTTGTTAACAAACAATTTACTCAACTCTTCAAAGGAACTTACTGAATTGTGGGGTATCTTACTAAACCACACTCGCGTGGGCCCCTTGAGGGTGGTTGGAAAGGCTCTACACATTATCTCATCCAGAACCCCTTGGAGGTGCATCGTAGTCTTGAAAGTGGCGATGTGTTCGAAGGGGTCACGCGTCCCGTCATATGAATCTAAGGAATGCATCTTGAACTTCGGAGGGAGAGGGTGACCGTTGATGAGTGCAGTGAAAGGGGAGTCAGTCCTATGAACTAAGTCCTCCACTGGATTTGCCCTTCTCATATTCTCTCTCATCTCATCCATGACCCTTCTCATCTAGTCCATTTCCTTTTCCAGATGCGGTACCCTTCGCGAAATGGTACCCCTTGACTGGCTCTCAGGTTCAGCGTTCCTTGTGTTTTCTTAACTCTGGGTATGCCCTTCAACATTTTCATCGCGATGCTGTCTCCTTAAGTTAAGTTGTCTGGTCAGTTCCTGATTCTGACAAGTTAACTCCGCCATGGCGGCAGCCATGGACTGCACATGTTGGACAGAAGATGGTTGCATGGCGGGCGCCAATTAACGGCCGCGGCGAGGATTACTGGAAGCGTCCCTACTCTCTTGAAGGCCTGGACTGGTAACCCTTGATCTTGTTCAAACCATTTCAGCCCTTTTGTCAATGAAAGAAATTACAGAATTCAAAGAAAGTAAAACTCTAAAAATTCTACTGTTCCTCACAGACGGTGCCAACTGATGATGCTTCAATGATCAGTGGGCTGAACTGTCTTCGACATTATCAAAGGTCGCTAGTAAGTCCTGAAAAACGAAGAATAAAGTCAAAGGAGACCGGTGGATGCCAGCCAAAAATCCTCCGATGGCAAAGTTAGTATCTTTGTAGTTTTTCTTTAAGGAAAAATGAATGGAAGTTCTCCATGGTACCTTCTCCGTAGATCAGTGTTTTTATAGCACACCCACAGAACAGTCGTCTCCCTTCATGTAAGTCGACGGTTTCGAAAGTAACCTCTTAACTGTTTTTGATACCGTATCGTTTGGCCTGATTGATATAACCGTCATTGGCAACGTTTCCCATCAATTTTGTTGATTACGGAGCGGTGTGATGCCCTGTGTCTGAATAGTAATGTTGACCATCCAGCTTACTCAGGACGAGGTTATGCTCAGGACGAGATTATCTCAAATCTCGTCTTTCCTGTTTCGTTCAGGACGAGTTTTCCTCGTCCTGACTTTCACAAGTTAAGGTTGTAGATCAGGACGACCCATCATGGACGAGTCTGCAGTTGCAATTTTTCTAGTATCATCAACAGGTATTCAATACTTATGGTTGTGTGAGAAAATCCTTTATACTTGTATTTTCGGAGTGTATCAGAGTAAAGATGAGACTAGCAAGATCAGGGAGCAAGAAGGTTGATCAAGTCAGAACAGAGTAGTAAAACGACAGCTTAGTTGTATTAGTTTTATTGTATATACGATATGTAGTTTAGTAGATGAATTGTTTTACTTAAGTGATGACACGTGAGAGAGTTTGTTACTGCACGTATGAAGATTGGTTTCAAGTTAGTTAGTTATGTTTCTGTAGTTAGGTAGTTACTTGGTTCATTGCTTGTCTATACTACTATTTAAGGGGCTTTCTCTGTTTGGATTCCTCATTTTTTTAGTTCAAAAATACCCTCACACCCCTATATTTATGTAGAGATAAAATTAAAGGACAATCTGGTAAAAATGCAACTCTAACGCTCCCACTAAAACATTGCCTAAAAAATAGGACAGGTTTCCTGTTAATTTTCAAATTGCTTTATCCACTTATAAATTAGATTGTCAAAATAAAAATTATATATAAAATAAAAAAACAAAGTTTTTTTTTTGCTAAAAAAAAAAAGCCTCATCGCACGCGCGAAGTGCGTGTGACGAGGCTTGTATATATATACAGATTTGTACTCAAGTCTTTCTAATTAATGAAAATACAGTTTTTCTCTCATTCATTTCGTGATAGAGTGCTACACAAGCTGTGACTTTCATAGTTAAACACTTAAACTTGTTAGTTTCTATGATGACCTCTGTGTTTATAGTATTCGATGGAGGGAAGAGTTGGACTTGGATCAGTGGTTTGATGTGTAAGCTGCTCACTATTTTTCTAGCTGCCACTTGTTCTATCTGGCATGTTCCCATATTACTTAAAAGTGACGTTATGGTTATGAATGTGTTTAAAATTTCAGTTATGTTTTCCCTTCCTCCGCTCTCCATTTGATACTTTGTTTTTTATTTTCTAGTATTCCATCTTAAGCATCTTTCTTGTATCCGCATTCTTTACTAGGCATTAGCTCCAAATTGAGGTATTTACGATATTATTGCTTATTAGTTTTCACAACTTGACTTTTCATGGTCTTTTTTCTCTTATCTCAGCCTCAATTTTTGATTTTTTATCGTTAGGAAACATATAGGTATGGACATCTGGGTTGTACATGCATAGTGCATTCTGGTTTCCTTGCCAGTAGTAGCTAATGGTGTTAGTGGCACCCTATGTAGGGTCAAGTATGGGTTAGTGTTATTTTTCCCATTTATACATATCTTTTGAATTTTTTCTTTAATACACACCTCGTCACTCATTGTCATGCCTCATTGTCATGCATGCATAGTGCCATCCCTTTTCTCTTCAATCCCAATTGCAGACCCAATAGGTAAGTGTATAGTGGCGCACAGCTTTTGAACTTTCTGCCACTTCACTTTCCCATTAGTGATTACAGCATACCTTTTGACTCACAAAGAGATTGATACGATTAATTGTTGCTTCACAATCTCCTACTCAGTGGTTTTTGTACTTCCTGATCTATTGATTGCATATTAGTCTGACTTCTAAAACAAAGTTTCTAGGGGGCATTTAGTTTGCCGTGATATATTCTTGATGTGATGTACATCACAATGATGTGACATTAAGATTTTTGATTTTGTACATTTTTAGACCCCTTAAACACAAACAGATTAACCTAGTTATTTGGCCAAATGATTAACTTAGGTAAATTATTCAGATCTAGGTTAATACAGGTAAATCATATCATTGAAATAGTGCAGAAAATAAATAACACAACGATATGATAACCCAGAAAAACCAAACCGGTAAAAAACCCAAGGAGGATTTAACCTATTTATTCTCAAGGTAAAACAAATCCACTATGAAAGAATTGAAGTTTACACAATAGCAACTTAGACCACTAACATCATATTGCTACCTTGAGTAGAAAACTTATTACCACGACCTCATGATAGCTCCGAGTTCACGGACTACTTTTTTCTTGGATTCATAGCAAGTATAAGCACTCCCGCTTGTATATCTTTAAGCTCTTGAAACAGCAACTGAATTGATCACCAAGTTCTCGACATCAATCTTGAGATTGGAAACCCTAAGTGTGTATAGAGGCAAACACCTCTAGATCTCACAAGAGATTCACACACACAATATAAAAAGCAACCTCAAAACGAAGCTAGGGTTTTTCCTTTTATACTTAAGGCAAAACATAAAACCCTACACGTCAAACAGGCTTGGGTTGAGTTGGAAAATTCTCCAGAAAAACAATCTACATGAGCTTTGATCGATTGAGTCTAATTCTCGATCGATCAAGCCAGGCAGATTTACACAGTAAATTTTGCAGTACACTTAATTCCAACTTTACACATAAACATACTTTAAGCAAGTCTAAAATAAGACTAAACGTTTTGATCATAGTTTGCCAACGTTACAAAATGAAGTTCTAATACATTTAAACCTAGAGTCTTAGAACCCAACAGATTTATTTTATTTTATTTTTAATATTACCATAATTCAAAATTACAAAATATATCATATCATCTTAATCTCACCACATTCCTAAACAATTTAATATTATATTTTTGTATTGAGATTACATTAATATAAGATTACAACAACATAATATTATAGCATAATATAACATCATGGTGAACCAAACACTCCTCTAGTCTTTTTCAAGTTAGGGAACTCCATTGTAGTCATGCTCCTTAATTTGCTAAAAGAAAATTGGAACAAGTAATAACATAAGTATTATAAAATTGATAAGTTAATATTCAATGCTTATCTGACTTTATAAAATAAATGTAAGCTCTAGGTTTTTTTTTTAGAGAACTCTATCGTAGGGTTCTTTTAATCTCAACTTTAATTTTATAATAAATGGTCTAAATAATAAGCTTTAATGATTCATTAATTAAATCTCTAAATTCTAAAAAATGATTCTTATTAAAAAAAACAAATTGAGATGCTAAATATTGAGTTATTAAATTCATTTTAATTTTGAAAAACGTAAAAGAAACCTATAACTGCAAACTTCCATATATATATATATATATATGGGGAAAAATTGAGAAAAAATTCAATTAGATTTTAAATTGGATTCCAATTGTTGTCTAATTTTGGATCATGTGTCATTCTAAGTTTTCTTTTTTCTTTTTTTTTTTGGGTGGGTTAATGTTTTACAAAAGATGAAGAGTCTAATATACATAAATCATAAAAAACCCAATAAAAAAAGGAAAAGAAAGAGTAAACTCATTCGCATATTAAAAAATAACTAATATATATATATATAGAGAGAGAGAGAGAGAGTAAAATTCATATATATATATATCCATTACTTAAACAAGATATAATCTGAATCCTTATATGTGTATAACTGAATTTGTTTTTATTTGTATCGTGCAAATGCACAAGTTTTACGCTAGTATATATATTTAAAGTCAAAGTTAAGAGAAAATCCAATTAGAATCTAAATTAAAATTAAATTTTGTGCCACATGTCTCATCTAATTATTTTAAAAAAAATATTGTGCCAAATAAATTATTGGATGCAAAAATTAATAACTCTAAATCCAATTAAATTCTAAATTGGAGTTCAATTTTGAGCAACGCATTTCATCTCATTTTTTTATTTTTTTGGCAGCTAAATTATTTGGTGCAAAATTTGAAGAATTCAAATCTAATTATAATTCTTACATCAAATATAATTTGAACTTATATTTTTATGCAATTGTAATTGTTTTTAATTGACTTTTCCATTCATGTTACACATTTCTCATTTATCTTTAGGAGATTTATTATGTTATTTTTCTGATGACTTTTCTTTTATCCAAAAATTATTGTTTAATGAGAAAACTATTTTTTACGTTCAATAAAAAGTTATTTATAAAGATTACAAAACCAAAGAAATTTGATTATTTATTGACTTCCTTAGTGTCGTGCATTTGGAGCCTTGCAAATTTTTACATTACCAATATTTCATTTTTCATTTTTTAAGCTTTTATTTATTTTATTATTATTATTATTATTGATACAAGATAGATATTTTACTATAATTTAACTTAAGTATATATGTAAGTGAAGTTTTCTGTTGGAGACTTAAACACCAATTCTTATCTTGATACCCTATAAATACTTATACATTTGAAAAGTGACTATTGCACTGAAAGTATGAAAACATCTTTTTCAGACGCTGATCTCTGGTTTGAAAACAACTAATTTAATTTTTTTTTTTTTTTTTGAGTTTAAAAAATCTTTACATAAAAGTTTAAAACAAAAACACTAATTAGTATAATCCAATGCCAAACGGTTACCCCTCAGGCCTCAGCCCTTTCTCTTTCGTTTGCTTGGGGCTTAAACGCTGCCCCCTCCTTCTCATCTCAGCCAAACCCCTCAGCTCTTTTCTCTTTCTCCGACTGTTCATAGTCTCTGCCGCCTCAAGTCTTGGCCTCTTAAGCTTGGTACGTTTTTGCATTAATAGAACCGATAAAATTTAGGTGGTTAGAAAAATCTGCAATCAACATTCGACAAAAGGGTATGTATATACCTCTGTTTTGCTGCTTAGGTATTACATAAAAGGACAAAGCTTTTTTGAGTTTTAAGAATGTTTTTGACATTGGGTTTTCTCCAACACGCATGTTTGATTAGTGATGATACTATGAACTTTAATTTTGGTTTGCAATGGTGGATTACTATGTTATTTTTTCTCTCAACTTACAAAAATGAAATGTTAATTCTTGGGGTGTGCCTCTCTTTTGTTTTTCATGAGTATGATACTATGATCTCCCTCATTGTTTCCATTAGCTGAGAAGGTCATTGATTTTCTTGGTATTATTTATCTGCTATTTAAAGTGAACTCCATATGCTTGACAAAATGTCTGAGTTGAATTTTATGGATAATTTTATATAGGTTGGATAAAGGTCTTGCATTGGGTACAGGTTCTATCTGCAGATAGCCATTTGAATGATAGGCATATGGGGTGTTTCTTCTCTTGAAAGCCCATTTAGTAGGTGAGGAGGAAGTTTGCCTAGGATGGACTGTTGTAACAGTAGATGATTAACAAGTTGTGGGATGTCATGATAGTGTTGGGCTATTGGGGAAACACCACTTTTGGAACTAAAAAAGCTCTAAGCAATGGGTTTTATTTATTTCATTTTATTTCCCAGCAAGTAGTGGTTCTTTTATCATCTTCCCTATAAATAGGATTAAGCTTCAACTTGGGTTGGTATTTTATATGATAGTGTAGACATAGTAGCATGTTCCTCTTCCATATATCTCATGTTCACTTTGTTTTTCCCTCTACCTTTTTTTGAACTTACAATTTTCCATCTTAAATGGGGTACAGGTTTTCTTCTCTAGAATCAGACTTTCAAGGTTGGGTAGGAAATGAAAGTTTTGAGAATCAGGTCCAACAAACGCAAGAACCCAAAATAAGGTTTGCACTAAACTTTCTTATGCAATTTTCAAATTAAATATGGCCTCTTATTTGAAGATATTAGAGTTGAAACCTTCAACCTATAAATTAGTTTCCCAAGTGCCACCACATTCATTTGCCATTCACCAATTATCATAATCTTAGTTTGCTTATTGCAGTATGAGGATATAATGTCTTCTAGATTTACTATGCTGGGCCTATATTCATTAACTAACTTGAAGAAGTTTTTCATCCATATTCCATATCTTTACCACTGTATCCTTGCACATAATGGATTTGAACCTTTTTCACTAATCTCATATAAAAAGGATTGTTCAAAGTGCCTACATGTAAGAAATTTTGGAGTCACAATTGGTCAGGTAGATGTCAAGCTTAATTATAAGAAGTCAGTTCATTAAGGGCAGTTATATGTTTATACTATGCAGTAATTCTTTTGTCTTCTAAAATTATTAGTACTTATCAAAGAAAATATTAAGAGAACTTTTATAGCAATGGATTTAAATATATATGTATTGCATTCATGTAGCCTAAGTTTAGTTATCATTTTCAAGTCATAGTACCTTCAAGTAAACTAAATAGTTTTAATATTTATTTAACTATCATGTGCATCACATGGGTTAGCAACAAGTGTATATATATAGTCTTGAGGTTTATCACTAGTGTATTCCTATGTGTGATTTTGTTTTTTTGGTTTTTGGGCTCATAAAATCTAATGGACCCATAATAAGAAAGCGGGTTTGATTTTCAAATTAAAATTGGGTTGGACTTGGGTATGTGAGCACAAATTTCTTTGTCCGTAATACAGGTATTCTGAAGAGAGAGAGACCACTAGGAGCAGAGGCTGAGAGGCAATGTTGGTTGCTGGAGACCAGAGTGAGTAGACTTATCCATAGCTGTTGGCTTAATCGTATTTTGAAAACTAAGGACTTTGAAGTAGAAAAGAGCTTAGCTTGAGACACAGAGAGATATCAGACATGGTGGGGCTTGTTGGGAAACTGTGGAACTTACAATGTAAGAGCATAGTGAAAGAAGCATCGGGAAAAACCCTTGCAGTGGCAAAGTTCTTCTGTGTCCTCCACATCACCAACACCTACATCTGCACCTTTGCCCTCATAAAACGTTTTTCCTTAAACTTTACTAAACATGTTTTAGAAAGAAATGATAATAATTGAGTGGTTGCAGGCCTATGGTCCCAGCATGGTCCCGACCTTCAATCTAACCGGCGATATGTTCCTGGCAGAGCAGCTCTCCATCAAATTTGGCAAAGTGAGCCCCGGAGATATTGTCCTCTTACGCTCTCCTGAATCTTCTCGAAAAGTCATGGTGAAGCGCTTGTTGGGATTGGAGTCTCATTCTGTCACCTATGTTGTTGACCCCATGAAAAGTGATAGATGTGACACTATTGTGGTATCTATTATCATTCATCACTTAAACTTTGTTCTTTCGGAATTTGGATTTTGTTTTTAAAGCTTTTAGTTATAGATTGTGCTTTGTTATAGCTAGTGTTAGTGTTGTCATAGGTTCCAAAGGGACATGTTTGGGTAGAGGGAGACAACATTTATAATTCCAGAGATTCAAGACAATTTGGTCCTGTTCCCTATGGCCTCCTTGAAGGCAAAGTATTCTGTAAGGTGACTACATTTCTTTCTTTAGCCCATTTAATGTTGAATTTTGATGCTGTTAATTGTACTTTTTCTTTGTCCCAGCCAAAAAACAAAAGGAGGGTATAATTTAAGTTATTTTTCTGTTAAGAAATTCTGTTCTTTTGGCAATGGAATGTATGGTAATCGCTTATGATTTTCTTTCAATTTACATTTGAGGGCAAATTGAAAGTGATGCTCAATTAAGTTCCTTTCAGTGCATATGGTTTTGTAGTCAAAGATAATGTGATTAAGTGTACATTTTTTCTGCATTGGTTTTTGATGAATTTACTAGGCCTAAATCATGGATGGTACATTTCTAATTGACGATTTTTTTTTGGGATCAATAATAGGGAAGATTTATTAGTAAGATGAGAAACCTAAGAATATGTCATTCTGAAATTCTAGTTGATAGAACTAGCAGATACATTAAATTAAATGAAAACTATGAAGATATAACTTAGCATTGAAGAATGTTTGGATAGGTGGGCTTAAAGACAGAAAACAGAAGTCAAAAGTAGAAGTGAAGAACTACTAAAAATTAGTAACCAATTAATACCTTTATTGTGTGTTTGATTAGAGGATTTGGAAAGGGAATTTGAGGGAGATCCAGAATTTCAGGAATGGAATTTTATAATTCCTTTGTTTCGCTTGATGAAAGAATAAGGTGCAAATTAATGGGGGAAATAAAAATGGGGTTTGCGGGGGTGACAAATTCTGGGTTTAAATCCAATCAAAATAAGTGTAATTTGATAGATTCACTGAACATGGGATTTTCTTTTGAGCGCACCAAATCTAGATTGTCTTCAAGCATGATCAACCCATCCATCTTATCCGTGGTGATCCTAACCATCTTATCTCTGTTTATCCCTTGCTCTTCACTAAAGATTCATGGTAACCCTCAATTATACAAATTTCTTCCTCATAGGTACTTGGGGTAAGTCTCAGGTCTTGTTACAGTGTTTGATTATATGGATCATTGTATTTTTTTTCTCTATTGTGGTGTGGATTCTTTATTAATGAAACCGCAAAAGATGATATAGTGTAGATTTCTAGCACATGCAATATTTGTTCTGAATAGGTATTTTCAGAGGCAGTAAAAAAAATAAATAAATAAAGTACTACCTGGATTTTATGTTTTGAATGTATATTTTGGATCAGAATGGTTTGGATGGATCTGAAGCTTTTTTTCTGGAAATCATTCTCTTGTAAAATTTATTTCTGAATAGGTGTTTTTTTTTTAAATGGTATATGTGTTCTGAATGGGTAAAATTTGTAAAAAGATTGTTGTATGATTCTTTGTTCTTGATATTCATTTTATCAATTTCAATCGATAGCAATCCTTGTACAATTTCAATTGTTATATATGGATTGCTGAGCAATCAAGAAAAGCTCAGAGTAGCTGGATAAAGATTGAGATGGATGAGAGGCAATGCAAGAGGTATGTAAGAAAAACATACATGCGTCTTGTCATGAATTCTATGTAGCTTTAGAAGTTCACCAACTCAAGAAAAGATGGAGAAAAAACTTCTAGGATGTGGAAGCATCAACTGACGGAAGGATTTATGTAGTCAATTCAGCATAGTTGAGATTACACATAAAATGCACTTGTCCACACTCTACACAGTATCCATATGAAGTGCATGGTAAATCATTGCATTTGAGACAAGAGAATTTGATATGATATATGTGTGAATAACACCGATAACCTCTTATAGCTCATTTTATACTCATGGTGTAACAATTATAATGCTAATGTTCTAGTTGGCTGGTTCTGGTTCACCTTAATGAAAATCAGTGAATTTGCAAAGTCTTGGTTTCTAAAGTCCTAAGCCTAGGAGGATGATTGCTTAAATTTCTACATGTATTTTATGTTTTGGATGAATATTTTGGATCAGAATGGTTTGGATGGATCTGAAGCTCTTTGTCTGGAAATCATTCTCTTGTAAAATTTATTTCTGAATAGGATTTTTTTTTTTTTTTTTTTAAGAAAAAAAAAAAAGAAGGAAAAAAAAAGGGAATATATGATGTTCTGAATGGTAAAATTTGTAAAAGATTGTTGTATGGTTCTTTGTTCTTGATATTCATTTTATCAATTTCATCGATAGCAATCCTTGTACAACTTCAGTTGTTATATATGGAATGCTAAGCTATCAAGTAAAGTTCAGAGTAGCTGGATAAAGACTTAGATGGATGAGACTTGAGAGGCAATGCAATACATATGTAAGAAAAACATACATGCAGTCTTGTAATGAATTCTATGTACCTTTAGAAGTTCACCAATTCAAGATAAGATGGACAAAAGACTTATAGGATGAGGAAGCATCAACTGAAAGAAGGATTTATTTAATCAATTCAACATAGTTCAGATTCCACATAAAATGCACTTGTCCACACTCTACGCAGCATCCATATGAAGTGCATGGTAAATCATTGCATTTGGGACAAGAGAATTTGATGTGATCTATGTGTGAATAACCTGATAAGATCATATAGCTCACTTTATACTAATGGTTTAACAGTTATAATGCTAATGTTCTGATTGGCTGGTTCACCTTAATGAAAATCAGTGAAATTGTCAGAGTCTTGGTTTCTTAAGTCCTGAGCCTAGGGGGATAATTGCATAAAGTTGACAGCCAGTTGCAGAAGCCATTGGTTATAGCCTTTAATTGAAGTCCTGAAAGTATGGACAGCTAAACATTTGTTATTATTATTCTTATTATCCCCAACATTTGAGTGGGTGATTGAAACTGTTATCAAGATGTATCAAGTTCACGTTCATGTCATGACCTCTAGGACTTTAATGTCACTGGTTGGTGTTTGATATTTAACCCTTCATAATTATCATCCTGAAAATATCATTGTTAATCTGTTAAATTTTATCATTGCAAAGTTATAGATATGTGTTCATTTGTACGTAGATATGGCCTCCTAAAGAATTTGGATCACTGATGAAGAGCGGAATGAAGGATCCAGATTTATAAGGTACTTTTCTTGAGAATTCATGCTCTTAATGTTCCATTTGGGTGTACATTTCCCTAAACTTGATTTGTCATTGCTCATGTGCTAATTTATGAGAGCTCTTTGTAAAGAAAAGTGTTTGAGTGGTCTTGCGCCCTTGGCACAAATGATAAATTTTGTTGTAGATTTATTGATTTTCTCTCTCTTCATACATAAGGATCATGTAATTCTCTAGGGGAACTTTGTGTGCACACTCGTGCACGATGTTTCTCCACTAATATAATGGAATATTATTACTTATAAAATGAAAAGCACTTAATTACTATATATCCTAATTCCAATGGCCTTTGCCATATAATCATTAATTCGTTTCACAAAGTGGCCAAATTTTCTTTTTGTGAATAGCACATTGTGTCGGTTTGGGTTTTAATACATTCATTGTTAGAATAGAGTGAAGTGTGTGAGAGAATGAAAGGAGATTAGTATATCTTAATTATGTTACCTTATTAATTACATGAATTATGTGAGGCTATGTATATTCATAGAAGAGCCTTATGTGGTTTCTCACTCTAAATTGTTGCTCTTTCATTGCTCTTATCTTGTTCGGGCTTTGTGGTGGATGCTATTTAGCTTTACAATACTAATAACAAGTCACCTTTGGTGTCTTTTCCTGGACTTATGTCCTAATTAGCTAAGACTAACAAAGTAAGTACTTCTACAGTTCAATCAACCGTCTTTCTGTGTTATAGAGCTTTTTTTTTCCTCCTATGATATTCAATATCTTTCAGGCTTAAATATTTGATTCAAACCTTAATTTTGCAATATATTGTCTACATTACCTAATGACTCATTTGCTGTTTTCTGTTTTTTCTTATTTCATTCCAATTAATCCTATGAATTGCAACCTTGTGATTTATTTTATTTTTATTGAGTGGGGCTCTTTTTGGTTGCTACTGCAAAGATGTGTGGATGGAAACTGAAAAGTGATTGGAAAAAAAAAAGGTTTTGGGGAGGTCTATCTAGAAATGGTGAGAAGTAGTTTATTTATTGCTTAGTTTGTGTCAAAATTTCAAGTCAAGGACAACTTTAACACAGAGAGAGAGAGAGAGAGAGAGAGAGAGAGAGATGTAAAATTAACGATTATAGATACATTGTGATCTTGAAGTCCAGGAGGTTTTTGAAGTTGGTTTTCATAACAATATTTTTACTTGTTTGGAATAAGGTTTAATTGATTGCAGTCATAATTGATTAAAACTTAATACACTGACTATATCCTTTGAGAACCTTTTCAATTGCAGGTGTCATATTCTTACCATCTCTAAAGTTCATAATTGCTTACAAGTTCAGAGGGGGGAATTATCAGCTCTTTGCGTTTGGATTTTCTACCTTGTTTACTATGTCTAGCTAACAGCCTTGTAACTTAGTGATTGACATTAGCTTTTCTCCTTTATGAGGAGAATCAAGGTTCGAATCCCTCTCTACTTCACTTGTTATAACAATTGGATTAAAAAAAAAACAAAAACAAAAACAAAAACAATGTTTACTTTGTCTCTGTTTGCTGGAATGCTACTGCTAAAAGGTATGACGTAAATTAGATTTGTTATTATTGAACTCAATTGAAAGATTGTTGCTTCCTAGGTATTGAACTAATTCATGGCTTTTATCCCTTTTTGTCGCCCCCATCTCGCCAGACAGAAGGGAACGTGAAAAAGGTAAAATATTTGCATTTTTCTTTATGAAAATGACATGCATTTGTTAATTTAAGACTTGGGATAAATTTTTTAGTTATTTACATGTTGTCAGTAAAAGGCTACAATGAGAGTACTCTCGTTATCGATGATGGACTGTTTCAACTTATGTACACCAAATACTTATGTAGCAGGAATATGACAATTGTATCAAGATGGACTCATTGGAAAAAGTTAATCAATGATATGCAACTTTGCATACAATAATCAAATAATCATTCCCCTAATTATAAGATTTAAGAAGGCAAGCAAAATGTGGATGATATCAAATATCACTGGCCCCTTTTGTAAATCAATCAGTTCTTCATCAAACCTGCCTAAGGAGTAAAACTGAAACTAATTATATTTCAGCGTAGTATTCCCAGTTCAAGATTAGTGGTGGACATTTTGACAATGTTTTCAAACATTACTACTAGTTGGCAACTGGCAATCTCGAAAGCTATGTAAATTGTCAATGAATTGATTGATGAGAGATCCAATGGGAATGGGTAAATGAGTATATTTTCTGAAAAAAAAAAAAAAAAAAGAGTGCCCAGTCCATTTATAAAGATTGTCTATGATGTAGAAATTCATTAACGCATTGGCAAGAAAGGTTATTTCTTATAACAAAAGGCATTGACTTCCATATTTCTTAATTCATATTTCATGCAATGTGGAAAAGGAAGGATTGGGTTTGGTGGCAACCTTTATTTACAGGGGACCATTAACATTTTATGGACTTGGAAGGATTTTCAAAGGGAAAACTTCCAATAGTTGATTGCTAAAGAAAATATACTTTTTACGAAGAAATCTGTGTATACATGCAAATAGTGAGAGAAAATGCTATCTATTCTATTGTGTACTTTAGTGCTTCATAACATATAAATAAACTCAAATTTAATTGTTCCTCTTATTGCACTATTATTAATGGGAGGTATTTCACCGACTCTGATTGATTTTGGAGATATATGTCTTGTATTTTGACAATGTTATGGAAGCAACTACATTCATATCAAAGTTATACCGGTCTATATAAAAGAAGTTTGATGCGCTTAGAAAAATATGAATAGCTTTAACCTAAACCCCAACATAACTTTAATATGAAGGGCAATGTTTACTTTGAAGTAAAAAAATGAAAAAAAGTTTACTTTGAAGAAGTAAATCATATTTTTTTACTTTGAAGAAATATAAGTAAATCATATTGACCGGAATAACTTTGATATGAAATGTTTACTTTTAAACATTGCATCGGAGTTTTGTAAACTTTGCATTGACATATGATTTACTCACATTTTTTTACTTTCAAACATTGCATCAAAGTTTACTTTGAAGAAGTAAATCATATAAGTAAACCATATAGAACGGTAAAACTTTGATTTACTTTTAAAAAATTATGATTTACTTATAACTTTAACATCGTATTTTTTTACTTTGAAGAAGTAACTCAAGTGCTGCACAGCTAAAAAATGAAAAAAGTTTGAAATGATCATTCTCGCCATAAAATTGCCCTCTCCAGAAGAATTTGTTAGGATGATAAGGTTCAATAAAATAAATAGGAATAGACCTGCATAATTAATTGTTCAATAATCATGTCAGCAATAAATTGTTTAAATTCAAGTTTTTGCAATTTAAAATAATACATAAAAGATGAGTTTATGGATCGAATGATAAATAATATCTAATTAACATGAAAATTGGTATGAATATCAAGAACATATAAAGCATGTAATTTAAGGGTGAGATTTTTAAAACATGAATTTTATATCAAGTTATTCGATGTAACATTACTTAGAGTTACACTTAGTGTACTTGAACTCAACGCATTGAAAGATAGGTTTCTAAACTAGATCAATACTAGAGCTCTCTTTTTGCAAATTTCTTCAAGAGACTAAATGTTTAGATTAGGTTATTTTTCTTTTAATTTGAGTAGAATATATTTTAGGACATTCAATGTACTCTTATGGTTTTGTCAACAGATTATTAAATGGGGAGATTGTTCGGGTCATATTTTTGTATATTGGCAAACACATGATGAAATATACTTTATATGTAGTTGAGTCTTAGTTTAAGTTTGTTCAAGGATTGTCCAAATGGTATTATTTGAAGACACAAGACTGTATAAGAAACCATTCAAGAAAACAAGACTTTGATACCTCTCTCTACTTGTTGATCTATCAAGAATAAATGAATCTCAATACTTAGCTCGACACCTCTCGAACTATAGAGTTACGAGAAAACTTAACAGTAATTTTTGTTTCAGCCTATGATAACTTGGTCCAACTTAGGATTCGTGCACTAGGGTTCCAGAACATATAATTTGATTGAGAGAGAGAAAAGGAGAGGCTTACTTTTAATTCAGAGTCTTGCATTTGTTCCTTAAGATTTTGCCTCCAAAGTTCAAATTTTAAATTGTTTGATGACTGCACCAAACCAAATATGTATAGGGTATGCTGCTTTTATAGTTGCAGCCTCTTCTTTAGAAATAATGAGATATACCATTATTGGTGCAGGTCAAGGTGGATCTCCAGTGTGGAATGAGAAAATCACATTCAGGGTAGAGTATCCGGACAAGGAGACCAATACGAACTTATTCTAAACATCATGGATAAGGACACATTCTCTGCTGATGACTTCATTGGGCATGCCATGTGAGATATCATAACATCATGTCTCTTTGTTACATTTAATGTACTTAATTAAGAGTTTCATAAATACTTCTCCAAAAGGTATAATTTTTTATGTGGCTTGGAGCCATTAGAAAAGACATTTAGACTTAAACAGTGAGGTAATTGATAGGAGGGACTGGAGGATAATGTAAAGCATGAAAAGCAAATTTTGATGTGCAATATATATATATATAGGGGATATTGGCATTTTGCCCTTATTTTGTAAAAAATTTAGCACAATGTCTCTGTTTTGAAACTATTTAGGTCTGTGTCCTTGTTTTAGTACTTGATTTTCGATTTTAAAAAAATCGAGTTACAAGTGGAACTCAACATTAGCAATGTTGAGTTTTATGCATATTTTGCCACTTAATTTTAAAAAATAATTAAAAATTAAAAATTAGAAAAATAAAAAATAAAAAAAATTTAAGGGAAACTCGACTTTGCTAAAGTCGAGTTTCAATTAAAAATTACTCGATTTTGTTAAAATTGATATATATATATATATATATATATATATCTTTGTTGTTTGATTGTCCTTCCTCTTTTTTGGTTAAACGATGATATCATTAAATCAAAAATCTACATCCAGATCAGTACAAAGTCTGTTAAAAAAGACATCATTACAATCACTCTCCAAAGCCTTAGCTAAGTCCACAGGCAGACTTTGCAAACATAATGTAATCTAGCTCTTGGTCAACCCCTAGTCGAGCCATCAGATCAGCGCACCGGTTAGCCTGGCAGTAGCAGTGTTTAATTTGAACTTGCTGAAATCTGGTCATCAAATGCGTACAATCATCCAAAATGGGAGATATTATATGATTTACATGGTCAGAATTTTGAAAGACATCCACAACCACTTTGGCATCTATCTCAACAATGAGGTAGGGGATATTCAAGCCACAACACAACATAAGACCATCCCTAAGCCCCCAAAGTTCAGCAGCAAAACTGTTGGATGTTCCTACATGTCTTGTGAAACCTGCAACCCAATTCCCATGCTCTTCCCTAACTACTCCTCCACAGCCAGCCCGCTCCATGCAACCTATAATCGAGCCATCAGTGTTCAATTTTTTCCACCTTCTAGGTGGTTTCTCCCACCGGATTCTCTTGCTAATTTTGCGGACTGGGTTTCGTGGTGAAGTGATACAATACATATACTCTGCAGCTTGGTTGTAAATCTCCCTATACTGGTTGTCCTTCCTCACATACTAGAAGAGTTTTCCATTTGCAGCATCTATGTGGAGGATTTAATGGCAGTAGGAGTGGAGGATGTGTGTGAATTTACAAAAACAGAAACTGAATTTACAAAATTCATCATCCAACCTCATAAACAAAGAATAACACATTGATTAAAAGAATTAACTTTTTCAATTCAGAAATATGATTATATCACTAATAAACCTCTAAGAATTAAACCTACCTAAATCTAACTGCAAAATATTAATTCAACGCAAAAAAAAATTATTAAAAAGAGAGATAGAGAAGGAACATACCTGAAACAGAGTGCAATGTGATCACTCTGTATTTCCATGGCTAAACACCTTCAGATACAACACTCTCCACCACCAGACTTAATTCTCCCACCTCCCGTACCAGATTTACCACCAGATGGCTTTACGCTATCTCCACCTTTTGTCCCAACTTTTTCTACACCACTATTACCACCACAAGACCCATGGTTTTCATTTTCACCACCAATCATTTCAACCCCACCTGCACCAGACACTGATGTAAATCAGCCATTACCACCTGAGCTAATTCTTCCACCTCTCCTACCAGATTTGCCACTAGATGAACTTACACTAGCTTTACCACAGTTTCCAATATTACCACCACAAGTTCCATTTTTTTCATTTTCACCACCAATCATATCAACCCCAACAGTACCAGAGACCTTTCTGCCACCTCCCTTGGTGGATCCTGAAGTTCCTGATGCTCCACAAGAACCTCTTCCGTTTTGGTCCACGCCACCAGCACATGATATGGATTTTGATGAACCAGTACAGCCATTAATGTCAATCGATTTCACATTAATGGAATATAGAATTGCAAAAAAGCTTCTTTATTAAAATATAAAAAAAAAATTGCAAAAATTGTATAATAATTCAGCATATTTCGAAATTGTATAAAAACAAGATGAGAAAACCAATAACTTTGCTTTGCCAAATATGCTTTTCAGTCAATTGTCTTACATTTACATACACCTTAATTAGGCTTATATCTAAATTATCGTCTAAAAACACGATATATTCACCAAAATTTAACCCTAAATCACACACTAAAAAATTGCTAGCTCTCCTCGGGTGCCATATACCTCTGCCAAAACCAATGTTTACTCCAAACTTTTTCATTCATCTCTTCTTCTGGAATATCTGAACTCTCTGGAACTAGGAGATAAATGAAGACCAGCATGCAGACAACAATTACTGTAAAAAGGACAAATAATCCTCCTTTCATGCTGCAAATCACTGGCAGTAGTGCATAGATCATCACAAATATAATCGAAAAACTTATACTCGTCATAATAGGGCCAGCAGCTGAACTAGCTCTCCTTGGGAATTCAACTTCAATCCATTTTGATGAAGTTGCTCCATATCCAAGTGAGTAAGCAAGGAGGAATCCAAAAAATCTGTATGCCTCGCTACGCGTAGGATACAATACAGAATAATGCCCCTTCAGTAGCAAAACTGAAACTGAAAGGAGTCCAATGAGCATCACAAATGAAAAGACCACTATAAATGCTCGTCGGCGTCTAAACCTAGGAACCAAAAATAAACCTATCAAGCTCATGCTGAAGTTCACAGTTTCAAGAACTGTCGGTGCAAAATAAGATGCAGATGTGGAGACATTAAATTTCAATAGAAGAGTTGGCAAGAAGAAACTGATGGCAAACATCCCCGAAAACTGCAGACATATCTCCCGTACACCATTGATAACCAGATAAGGGCGACATTGACGACTAAAGACATACTCCAATGAACTCCAAGCTCCCTGACTCTCCTCCTTTAGTTGCTCAAACTCAGAATCAAAACCATCACCCCTAGTTCTTGTAAATTCTCTTCTTGCTTTTCTAAAGTTTTTCATCTCTATATAGTACACTGGGGTGTCATGAGCAAAAATGGAAATGAGAAGGGGTGGAATAGCTAAAACTCCTGGAATAGCAAAACAAATCCTCCAACCCCACTTAACATTTGCCATGAAAAGATTTGCTATTAATCCTAAAGGAGTTCCAATCCCATAGAAAAACTTATATATCAAATCCAATGTTTCTGCAAAATCAGTTGAAGCAGACTCTGAAATATATACTGGAACAACCTACAATAGAACGTAATAAACATTAGACATGACAACGATAAGTAAAAAAAATTCAATAAAGAAAAATGATAACAATATATATGTTGAAGATTATGCAGATCCAGTTTTGAAGATCATGCAGATGCAGTGTTCATATCCACAAACATCCACTTTTGCAGCCTTTGAAAACAAGGCAGGTAACCCTTTTGATTCCAATTCTTCTCTTGAGAATTTAGTGCTTTCAGCCAATTTCACTTCATCTTCCTTAATTTCCTTCTAAGATTGGATTTTATATACAAAAGCTACAGACCATATGGTCCAATCCAATTCATTACTTCTATTACTTCTACTGTCAATCTTGTTGTTAATCTTCCTAAATATAGTTATTCTATATATAGGGTTCCAATCTAATGTATTTGATGTATAAAAATATTATATAAACAAATCTGACTCTCTTCCTAATAGATAGGAGCTGGTCTATAAAACCAGTTTTTGGGTTTGAATCCCAACTAAAAAATTAGTCTCCATCCAAATATCAACTAAGTATGAATAATAATCAAATATCAACTAAGTCTAAATATTAAACCATAAATCACCATTAAAAAATTAGTCTTCATCCAAATACCAACTAAGTCTGAATATTAAACCAAAATATTGTTCATGACTTCATATTAGAAAGAAGAAAACTTCTAAACAAAACATTGAACTTCATGTCTATCCATGACAAAACAAAAGCATTTGAACATTGAATATTCTAATAGGCTAATAGCTTGAATGTGGTTGTAATTTTTAATCTGAAAGGTGGAAGTTTGTTAAGTCTGTCAAGCCACATGTACAGTTTGTTAGAGTGTTAAATTTTCTTTTCGCACATCTCTGGTTCTCATAAATAAAGAACAGAGCAATGTATTTCCTTCTCTAAGTTTATACAATCAATTGCAAATAGCTAAAGTTTTCTCTCATACCAATCAGTATTTTCCTATTGTGTGGTTAATTCCTAATAATATACCTTTATGTTTAATATTCTTGAATGAGAATTTTTACCTGAGACATAATTCCAATCCCTATGCCAGTGATAATTCTGCCAATAAAGAGAATCCAGAGAACTTTCGTTGAAGAGCTTAGTGAAGATCCCAAGAGTAGCAAACTGATCCCCAACAACAGAGGCCATTTTCTTCCTAGCTTTTTATAGAGGAAGACAGATGCTAAGGCTGCAACAGCAGCTGACCCGAAGATTAATGAGAGGTAAGCTTCTATAATACTGTCATAATAGACACAGAAGTTATCCTCCCTGGTCTTCATCTTTTTGTAGTTGAGCTTATGGAAGAACAATTTAAAGAAGCTATCCATATTCGAGATACCACCTGAAACCAAAATAACATAGTTTAAAAACATGGTAAAATTTCAAGTTCAGGTTTCTTTTCTTTAATATAAAACACATTTTGCAGTAGAAAAAACAAATCTACATTTTGCTATATTTGGTATAAAAAAAAAAAATGCAAGCGAGAAAATTCTATGCAACAAAAAACCCACATATGAAAGTTTCATGAAATTGTTATCACACTAATGTAATCAATAGATACAAGAACACCGATTATCTAATAGAATTTGGAAGAAATGAATGAAAAAAATTCACCATTGACATCAATACAATGAAAGAATTAACATTTTGTGAAACCATTTGAAACAGCCAAATCTATAAGCTTTAAAACTAAAGAACTATAATAGTGTGATGCAAAATTGTAATAAACTTTGTAATACTCCCAATGTAGGCACAACCCAAGCAAGCAAGAGAAAGTCCTAGACAAAGGATCCACAAACCCCTATGTTGATCACACATGCTAGAGTTTCCCAAATTATTTTTCATCTAAAGTATAATTGTATTCTCAACAGTTTCACAAATTATGGCCCTTTCTTTCAGCAATGCTTCTAGCTTCTTCTTTCTTCTGACTTCACAGTTTTGGCTCTATAGGCTTTTAGGTTTTAGGTTCTAGCTTCTTATTTTTAACTCCTGCCCAAGACAACTTCTAGAACAGTAGGAAAATTGTGGCTGAAGTTTAACTTGTAGAGGAGAAATGTAGAGAATTCCAGAGAGTGAAAGCAAGAGAGAAATTTATGGAATGACAGTGGAATTTCTAGAGACAAGGGAGGCAGTGTTGGTGTGCCGCAAGAGAGAGATACTGTTGATGACTCAGGACAGGTGATTTCAGAACCTGTTGCTGTGCTACAGACTAGGACTAAATCTTTGAGGTCTTGGGTCATATTAGAAGTTTTGGTCCAGTGGTTAGGTTCCTCCCCTGGAGATGCTACTTGGGAATCTCTTCACCAGCTGCAGCTCTCTTTTCCTCACCTTGTGGGCAAGGTGCTTTGAATGGGAGTCGTAATGTTAGGGACTACAATTGTATTGTATCTCTTAGACGTGTGCTCTAATTGTTGTTATAGATAGCTTAGTTACAATTGGTGTTAATTGGTTGATTGGTTGGTTAAGAGTTAGTTAGGCAAGTGGATACTTAGCTATCTAACTGGCATTCTGTTGACTGGTTAAGCAAGGATCACCTACAGGTATAAAGTGTTAGGAACTAAATACTGTATAGTCATTGATGAATAATATGGTTTAGACCATTTCTCTCTCTCTCTCTCTCTCTCTCTCTCTCTCTCAATTCTTTCTTTTCTCAATTCTATAAGCAGATTCATAACATATGGAAGGCTTTTGTCAAAGCTTTATGAATTCATTTTAGCACCATTGCATACGACAATCCTATAGAAGAGTTAAGGAGGTTGTGACAAACATTGACAGTGCCACATCATAAGGCCCAATTTGAAGCACTTTCAAATGGCATCAACAGCCATTTAGAGGATCATAAGTTGAGTTGTTTTTGAGTGGCCTGTTGAAATTAGCTCCAATTAAGGATGTTAAACCCACATTTTGCTGAATTCTGCATTTGGATTAGCAAAAATCCAAGAGGAGTATGTGTTGGTAAACAAGAAAAGCTCCAAGGTAGTAGATGAACTGGGAAACCCTTCCAATCTTGGACCACCTCTGAAGAATGATGACAGGGTGGACTAGAAGCTGAGGAAACAATTACACAGGATATCCCCATTTCAAATGGAGGAGAGGTGGAAGAAGGGCTATGATTTAATTGAGACAAACCATGGCAAGCTAGGCATAAATGCACAAAGGAAGTGATCAAAAGAGTAATGGTTTCCTCTCAAGAGAAGCAAGGCAAGGAAGCATAAAATATTTCTCTCTTTTCCTTGATTGGAAATCCAACCTCAAGAACAATGAGGGTTTTGGGTCAAATTAAGGGTCAATGGGAGGTGATTCTCTACGACTTGAAAAGCAACCATCCTTTTTTGGATTCATCTCAAGTGTCCAAGATGAACCTACCAATGGTCACCACCCAAAGTTTTGAGGTAAAGATTGCTAATGGGGATGAAATCTGCACCAAAGGCACCTGTAATGTGGTATCTTTGATGATACAAGGTCAATTTTTCAAGGTACATCTTAACGTTCACCTTGGTGGATGTGATGTAGTTTAGTGACCCTTTGGTTAAAAACTCTTGGCTTCATCCAATGAGATTTCCAGAAACTTATGGAGATAAGATAGAAGTCATGAAATTGTTCTCACATTTATCGATCCTATCGAGCCAAAAGTATATAGTAGTAGTCCATCAATTATTTAAAACAGTCCCCGACAAACAAACAAAACGATTCAATCTTTTAGGCAATAGAGGGGATGCTCATAGTCAAAAGCTACCAGATTAGATGGTTCATACTGAACTTCAATTTCTACTTAGTTGATTGATTTAGGGGTAGTGCTGGAACATAATTAATGACAACCTCCATCTCCATATGGTAATCTAAGTCAAACAGGATCAAACCAGATGCAATTCAATCCTTCTTCTTGGCAATGATTCAGAAAAAATAAAAACCACGCTAGACCAAAGCCCATTGCTATGGGGACTACCCTGTATAAAGAGAATGACTAAGGTGATTCCAAATAGCAGTGGATGGCTACACTGATTTGAAAAGAAGTAAATCTATGTCATGCACATTTGATGGGGAATCCAGGTCTGAGGTGGCAGACTGGGAGTCAAAACATGAGAAGTTTTACTCCTTTGAATATCAATAGGAGTGGTTCATAACAGAGAGGCTATGGTGCCCTTGAAATAAAGCCAGAAAACTGGGTTTGATGGGTAGAACCTAGGAAGCATGGACACGGGTACGGGTCCGGACACGGATACAACACGGTAACACAAGCAATTCCTAAAAAATTATAAAAGGAAACGGTTGATACAACACCAGTATGATATGGGTACGACACGGTATGACATGCCAAAGAGTGAAAACCAAAGAAACACAATTATAACACTCACTCTTAGTTTTTGTTTCTCTATCAAAAAATAATAATAATAATAATAACTATTAGTTTCTATTTCCAATCGTGGCAGAATATGGCAATAATTTAGAAATTCATTTTTCTTTTTAATGAATATATTGAATTTAGCCTATATACTAATACCACAGCAGGTATAGTTTTGATGTTTATTAGCTTCTCCATGCTTTAAAAGAAAATTCCAGTAGTCATATTTGTCAAATGCAAGTTTCTCTTTGCTAGGAGGCAGGAGGAAATGCATATGTTCTTCTTAGAATCTAATGTCACGCATGCTGGCCCAGTTTGCTAGACTATGCAGTTGCATCTACCCCAATTCATTTTGTGGTACAGGTCTTGAATTACAGAGCCCAAGTACTTATTGTTGTTTTTTTTTTTTGTTAGTACTATTTCTAAATTGGATTTTTTTTTTTTTTTTTTCCTGATGGGTTAAATTAGATAATGGTCACAAATTGCAAGAGGAAGCGTAAGGGGAACTGGATGTATAAGAAACCAATTTTTTACACTTGAAATCTTATTTCATAGTCATTTAAAATGAACTTATATAAACTATATAAGCCTATTCCATTATACCTTATTCCATGGAAACTGATCTACCGCATACATGTTCCTGTATTTTATACCATCATATTTGTTCCAAGTAACACTACTCACCATTTTGTGATGTTATCATTCATCTTGATCCTGAAAAATTCTTATGCTTCAATTCTTTAATTTATGAAAGTGCAAAACAAGACTGTTTTTCAGTGTTTTAAAAACCACTGTGCCTCACATTTTGCATATTTTTAGGTATTTGAGGATTTGCATTCTATTTGTGGCTGGATTTTGATAGAAGAATTGCATGATCCTATCAATCAAAGAAACATTTGCGCTAGCTCTGTCAATTAAGTGAAACTCATTTGGGTTCTGTTCAAAAATTTGTTTCCTTAATATAATAATCACCATATTTAACTTAGGTATGACGGTATGAATTATAAAATGTATCTATTTTCATATTTTAAAAGGTAGGCATGCATATACATGGGGTTACAAACTAGTTTATATTTAAAGTCAGAACTCAAAGAAGATCCAATTAGAATTCTCAATTAAAATATAAGTTTGTGCTATATATCCCTAATTTCTTCTCAAATTTGGTGCCAAATGTAGGGACCACACCATAACTATCCATTTAGGTGTCTATTGACAGTCTATGTAAATTTTTAAAATATGTTAAATATAAGTCTTTCCCATTTAGTTACAAATCTTTCTAGACTTCCAGTACTTCACAAATCATGATAGTTACAAATTTAAGTATTTTTCTAGACGTTGAGTACTTGACGGTCTTCACCATCTTATGTGTCCTTTTGGAGTCGTTTCCAATCCCTTTTCGTGTGTGTTATTCTTTTCTTAAATTTCCTTTCCCATCTAATTATCTAAATAGACGAGAAATTCACATCCCTTTTTGTAGTCCTTGAATTTAGTTTCTCCTCTTAGTCTCAATATTTGCCTAACTTCACAATTTAGTTCTATCAAAACTGAGATTCTTTCCTATCACCCTTAATGTCGCTGTCCAATGTCTATCTTTTGCAGCCTAAAACTCTAGGTCCCTTAAGAAGACCGAAGCTTCTTTGAGAAGCTTCAACCTCTCTCTCTCTCTCTCTCTCTCTCTCTCTCTCTCTCTCTCTCTCTCTCTCGTGAGGTCAAAAAATATCACCAAATCTGTCCTAAATCTCTTTGCAACCTCATCTATTGGTGAATTAGTCCTAGATTTGGATGAGTTTGATGCTAGCAAATATCACCAAATCTGTCCTAGATCTCTCTCTCTCTCTCTTTTTTTTTTTTTTTTTTTTTTTTTTTTTTTTTTTAAACAAATTTTCGTGCACTTTGTTCAATTCTAAATTTTGGATATCATAGTTTTTTACTGCACAAATGTTAATGTTTTATTATTTATTGGCATTGTTTTAGGTACCCATGAAATATCTTCAGCCTACAATTCAATTGCTATTAGGTACTAGATCTCTTGGAGATAGCAAAGGATATCACTTTCTTACTCTTTTTCATAACTATCACAACTCCAAAATGAAAACTCTTATAAACTGATAAGGAAATATCAAATATGTCTATTTTTTTAATGTCATCTCTTTCTCTCTCCTTGGAAGATTGACAATTAAGGGGTTCTATTTTTTTGAAAGGGCACTATTTGGTTTCTCTATCCTAAAAAACTATATATATATATATATATATATATATATAGTTTTTGTATTCAAATAAATGGTTGAATGTGTGACGAAACCCGAATACCTAAATATTTATTACAAGTTTGGGTATCTTAGTATCTATTATATTTTGGAACTTTGCACACGTCTTAATTTCATTGAATTTTTCATATAAACTCATGTTGTTGTTGCATATAACCTCATGTTTAGGTGTGTGGGTAGACTCATTAAATGACTTTGAGTGTCCATATTCTGAATTAGCAACATATGTGCACCTTGATGGCAAGTGTGAACTATAATATGGTAACATTAGCTGGCTGTGTTAATGGTTGAATGATGAAATTTAAGTGGGGACAAACTAGCAATGATGAACAAGGGAGTGGAGGTTTTTTTTAATATTATTTTTAAATGTATTTGGACAACGGTAATTTGTAGCAACTGTATAGCACACATTTTTTCATAACTAGAACTTTCTTTTTTTTTTTCTTTCATACATGCCTGCTTTTGTTTCCTTTTAAAGGTTGGATGGAATGCCATGTTGTCTTTGGCAAGATGATATATAGGATGGATGCTGTCTACAAGAGTGAAGTGGAAGGATATCTTCCTTTCAGTTTTATATAGTGCAACTCAATGCATCATTTATGTTTTATGCTAATGCTATTTTTTATGAATATTTTATTTTTGTTTTGCTAGGTCTTAATTGCTACTTAGAGCCAGAAAGTAGTTGAAAAAGAGGTAGAGACAAATAAGAAAATGAATATTGGTGAAACTGAGAAACGTGCAAATATTATCAAGATGAAGTAGGAGTTGGTGGAAAAGGACAGTGGTAGGAAGTATCAAGAAATTGAAAACCAAATGTACATGGCTCAAGGAAAGAGCAAGACAATGCAGATTTCTATTGGTACCAATTCTTATCTTTTAATGACTGCTATTGAGAAAATTCTATAATGGAAAACTTGGTTAGGCCTACCATAGCCACATTCTTTGCACTTACATAGGCTTGAACATTTGATCTTGAGGGACCAATTTTAAGTTTCAACCAATGCAAGTGCAAAATAAAGATTGGCTTTAAGGGATCTCTTTTTTCTCCCCACTACCTCAAGATATATATTTTGTTTGACTTTGTATTCTTGGAATTAATTGTCCTCTTTGCAATGTAAGGTTTAGGAAATTTTTGACATTGGCTGATGATATTTTTGATATGTTTATCAAATGAAGATATTATGAGATTAAATGCAATGTTCAAGGGCATGGTTGTTGACAACTTTGGACCTACAAGATTTAGAGATGAAGCATGAAGTCATTAAGCAAGGAATAAAATATTTGAAAGATTTTAATAAGTAGAACTTCTTCTTCTTTTTTCATTTTAATTAATTATTATTTTTGAATAAGTGCATTTCTTTATTTCTATCAATTATATGTATTGTTGTATTATGAGTTTTGTATTATTTAAACTAACAACAAAACACACTTACTGATTGCTTTATAAATTGTATACTGTAATGCATTAGTTAAATATTATAAATTTTATTTTGACCTTTGGATCTGATGCAAGAAATCTACTTAAGAAAAATAATTTGTTACCATTGCTTTAAGTTTTACATTTTGTTTGCAATTTAAGGTTAAAGTATCAACCAATGCTTTGCAACTTTTTAACAGTTTTGAAATTAAAGATAGAGAGACAAATTAGAGAAGAAGATGTAATTCTGGATCTAAGTCTATCCAAGTTGCATTGGCAAATATATCTGATGTAAAGATATAGTTGCACTCCTAACTTATTGTAGAGAAACTTGGTACAATATATATTTACTATGATTGATTGCACCAGTTTCATTTAATAGCTCTTCCCTGTAGTTACTAGGAAACTTTGTCCTAGACAATTTATGTATGCTACCCTATTTCTTAAATTATTCTAATTTGAATATCCTTACAAAAAAACATGTGGTAGAGTCGTTATTAGATAAGTCCATGAAAGAATCATCATTCAATTGTTTTTTAATATGTAAAAATGATCCGCATTGCACGAGTTAAATGCTAGTCTATATATTACTACGCTTACGTTGAGCCACGTCAACAGCCATGTCATTTCTATCATATTTTTTTGTATTTGTTCAACAATTTAAAAATAGTTTTTAAAATGCTAAAAAATATAAAATAAATCCCACCCATATCTCCACCATAAAGCCCACTTCTTATTAATTTAATTCCCACCCCTTTCTCCACCATAAAGACTACTTCTTATTAATTTAATTACACCATAAAGCCCAAACTCAAAGTCTTTTCAACCTAAACCCTTCTCCACCTTTTGTTTATCACACAAAACCCTTTGTCAAACCCTTTTTCACGGTTTTAAACTTTCTGTTTTCCATTCCCTTTTGTTGCACGGTTTCAGATTCCTTCCCCTTCCCCTTCCACTTCCACATGTTTTGTTTCTCCCCACCTTTTTGTTCTACAGTTTCACATTTACTTCACATTTACATACATGAATTCTACTCAATTTGACAAATTTTTTTTTTTTTTTTGTTTCAAGGATTAAATACCTATCAATATATTTATTTTTATAACTCAAAAGAAACTTATATAAAATCAACAGTAAAACTAGGAGTTATATCCAAATAAAGTCGAAGATCATGTTCACTAACTAAAGATGCTGTCTTACTCTAAAATACCAACACAAACTTTGTGAGTGAGACAAAGCTTAGTGTATGAAGTAGATAATGAGGTATGCAAAAACAAGTTGTAATGCTATGGAGAACAAAAATAAATAGTTGATATATAGCGAACCTTTTATTACAACAGAAAATGGGGAAAGTGTCTTTTTTTTTTTTTTTTTTTTCTTTTTTGGTTTGATGTATTTTTTTTTCCCTTTTTCTTTACTCAAATTCAACTTGGACTTTTTGTCTTCTTTCTTCATTTTAAAGTCCACAACGTAACTCTCTCTCTCTCTCTCTCTCTCTCTATTTAGTATTGATTGTGCCTTTTTAGTGTCCTTCCCTATCCTGATGTTTGCCCTTAAGTTTCTGTTACTAAATAAATCAGATTGAAAGTGTAGAACCATAGAAAATTCAATATTATTACAGGGAGTTTCAAACGACAGTTACCGTTGAAGGAATTTAGAGAGTCATTTTGTGTTCATCTCCCATAATTGTAGCACAAATGTGGTATTGTTCCACTTTCAACCAGTATATTATATTTAGAAGTGGGTTGAACTCAAGTTCATGTGGAGAAATTGGTGGAATTGCTTAGGAAGAACAACACATAACGTAGGACAAGAGAAGCTTGAAGACAACAGTTAGGATTTTGGAGTGGAATGCCAAGGAAGACGTACAACTTAATGTTCAATTTGTTGTATAAAGCTCCAAACATCTTTTTTTTTTTTTTTTTTTAAATCTTATCATTTAACCTTTTGAATTTAATTGTAATGCTATGGTTCATGGATTGCAGGTGTTAAAAACTTACCCCGTTTGTGCAGAAAGATTATGTGTGGAAAATCAAATGCCTATATCTACTAGGTGTTCAACCAAAGGCCTCTAAGAGATTTGCATGATGTGAAAAGCTTACCACCACTTGTGTAGTAAGATTTCCTTTTTTTTTTTTTTTTTTTGTTTCTATCTTTTTTGTTTTCCCAAAATACGATGTTCTCATATTGAAATAAATTAAGTATCGAAAGTGCAAGAAGATTAGGTATTCAACCCCACCTTTTTCCATGAGCTAGGGGCCTTCATGAATTGGGTTACACATGTTAGTTGATTTGGTTAATTAATGATGGTTGTTATATTTGTATAGATATGAACATCTACCTCTAGATTGATTTAAAAATAAAAAATAATAAAAAATAACTTTGCATCCCTACATATGAAAGGGAAGGGTGTTAACCTTCAACCAGCTATGAAATGACCCCTATAGACTCTAAGGACCTACTAGAATATTGAAACCATCGGATATGTCTTTCTGGTGTGTTGCTATGGTAAAAATGAACTAGAATTGGAACTAGATGTGTCTTTCTGGTGTGTTTTATTTTCCATGAACAAAGCTCTTCTAGGTAAAATAGAAGCAATGATGGCAGCTGGGTGGATGATGAGAGAAATAGCTCAATTGGCAATCAAGACTAGGCTAAGGAACATTATTGTAAAGGTGATAGTCAAAGAACAATCCAGACTTTTGATAGCAATCTCCCGAATCTCACTTACCTTGGTTTTGTTGTTGAATTCACTCATTCAATTCTTAGTTTAGAACTATTTATTTTGTATACATCATCAGGTCAAGTGCAAATCTGGCTGACAAAGTGGAGGGTGTTTGGATGGGTTGCCCTCCTTTCTTAGCACATTTGTTTGAACCATTGTACATTGTTGTTTACATAATAAAAATCTATCATTTTCAATAAATAAAAAGAAAGGTTGAATATAGTGTATAGTTGGAAGCTTTCACCTCCATGCTTATTAAAAAATATATATATGCTACTCTTTTGAACAATGCATCAACTCTGATATTACTAAAAGTAAAATTTTAATTGCTTTGTTGAGTTAATATCATTTTGTAGGAGTTGTGTTTCAAGTGATCATTCTTTAATAGTTTTGCGAGCATCCTTTCTCATTATATGTTATTGAACTCCAATTCTTCAACCTTTTTTTCCCCCCCTTGAAGTCAATTGATGGGTTGACTTGATTCTTTGTTTTTCTATCAGTTCATTCATTTCTCTTCCTGAACTGGCATGTACAATCTGAAGCTAGAGAGCTTTTAGGTGGAACATAGTCAAGCTTCCTCTTATCCATTCTAATTAAATATTTTATTATTTTAATATAATGTTGACAATGACAAGGTTATGCATTTTGCCCGTTATTATATGATTTAGCTCATTAGTGTTTTTTAAAACATTAAAACTACAATCTTGAAAAATATATATTAAAATTGAAACTCATATTTTCTCTTAATGTTTGTAGCTATTCTTACTTTATTTATTATGATTTTGTCTTTTTTGTTTTGTGATATAAGGCAATAGGTTATTGATTCAGAGAAAAAGAAAAAAAAAATTCTAAAAATGTTTCCTTTTATTTTTTTATTTTTCTAACTCTCTAAAATTTATTGAAATAGATGATTAAATGGTATAAATATTTTCCAGGCAGTTTCACACTTCACAAGAATGAAATCATGTAATGTCTAATTTCTAATATATCAACAGTATTATACATCTAAAAATTGAATTCAATTTGATTTGGAAACCTTATAAATTCAATGTAGTATGTAAAGGTAAACTTTAATGTGCAGTGTTCTTTAAGGAAGCCCTGGAATAATCATCTGGATGTAAGGAGAGTAACAGTGACAACACTGAGTAAGCATAAGTGTTATGATAAGAATTTAACTACAGCGGAGGTAATTAATGGCAGCCATGGAAGCTATAAGGTTGGCTACAGATATGTGATGTTTTCAAGTGATACTTGAGGGGATGACAAGCTTCAATGGCACATTTAAAGAGAGAGATGAGAAGTTTAGGCAGTTAAAGTTTTTGTTCATGGAGCTACAAGCACAGCATCACATTCTTTACCTATATTTTTAGTTCATTTGGTTGATAGGAATTTTTGGATTGGTCACAGTCCACAATTCTTACAACCCCAATTGCCATTGCTGTATTGAACTCTATTTAACATAAATCAAAAAATTTCTCTTCAAAAAAAGAATCAATGTTTTTCAAGTTCTTTATTTCATTTCCATTTGCATTTTTTTTTAATTAGTAAATTACACATCACCTTGCTTTTATAGGAAGAGGAAGTGTCATTTGAGCTAAAGCCTAAAGCTCATTGGCTCATTATATGATTTTTCCCCTTTGTAAATATTGTAGAATCTTTAATTTAAATACAATAAAATAGAAAGAGGTGACTAGAGAAGTAACTCAAATTGCAAGTATTTGCCAAATGATAGTTGACAAGAGAAAAACAAAAAGACAAGGAAAATGGGAATACGACATTCATCTAGATCATTTGGTCCAACGACTATTTCTTGGTGCGAGAGTTGCGATAGAATACAAAAAATGAGCGAATGCATTTTTTTCAACATATAATTGATTATTTCTAGACTTATGGTTTTTGTGGGAAATATTTTTTTGTCGATTGTATTCTTGAAGCAAAAGACTTCTCTCATACCAACTAACATTAGATGATGTTGTGTTCAAAGGCTAAAAGTTTTCTGTAATTTATGCCAAGACTATGAACATACATATTGTTTGGGATGAGAATAGGTGATGTCATGTTCATAGGCTAAAAGTTGTCTATAATTTATTTGTTAAACAAACATATGTTGTTTGGGATTAGAATCTTTACACAAGTTAAATGCAAGGCATATTGTCTAACAATTAAGAGAGCCCAATAGTTTGCATTGTATAAATTGATTAGTTTTTTGCATAGTACATATTTTTTAAAAGGAGTAAATATAAATAAATTTATCAAGAAGAAATATTTTTGTAAAATTTGATTCTCTTGCATTTGTTTAATAATTATCAAAATAAAAATTGTTTCACTTGATGGAAGTCAAAAGTAGATAAGGCATTGCATGTTGCTTGTAGTATAGAAAATAATATTTGGAAATTCTTTGGAATTAGTGAATTTGAATTGAGTGTGTTTAATGGATTTTGTTAGTAATTTGAGGACATTGATAGTGGTAGAGTGGCTTAATAAAATATTTAATTGGTCTAGGATCACTATTTTACTCTTAAGCTCAACCTCTTTTTAAATCATGTGGGATTCAAATCCTATAAATGTATAATAGCTCACTGTTGTGATTTATATAATTTTTTTTAGTATTTATCCACCTTTATTTTTAGTCATATCATTTTTTATTGTGATAATTGGTAATGATCTCTAGGTTGTATGGAGTCAGTTTATTTTTTAATTTTATTTTTTTATGTGGATAATTTTAAAAAGAGAAAGTAATACAATGTTTGATCAAGTTTCTTTCTAGAAATTGATATGTTGTAATTATTTTAAATGGTTTTTTATTGGAACATGCTTGAACCATATCATTGTGGCGTTTAGATGAATGTTGTTTATTTGACTAATCTATTTATACATATTTTCAACGATTATTTAGAATTAGAATTATCTAATTTGATTGGTTTCAAATGATAGTACCAATAAAAGTGAATGTGTATAACCTTTGTTCAACTATTCTGTGCATCGCACGGGTTAGCGACTAGTATATATAAAAGCAAAGACCTCATGCAGGAGTGCATGAGGTTTTGCCATGTGGCACTCTAATATTACATTTAGCATTTTTAACCTATTTTCGTTAAGTTGTTTTTACTGTTACCTCAAGAGTCACATTAACCTATTTTTACTTTTACATAAAAGATGGCTAGTGTTAATACATGGGCCATTGTCAGCCTTAATTAAATGGAAAATAAGGAAGCTATAAAAACAGAGGCTTTCAGCATTTACTGAAATCCCTTCATATTGTGCAACTTAGTTGTCATTTCTCCTTTTACAAAATTTAGTAGTTTCATATTGCCAACCTCTTGTTATTCTTCATAAAATGGTTGTTCTTACGTTCCAATTTTCTTTGCCATTAATTTATCCAACTTCAGTTACTACCTCTCTCTCTCTCGCCTCTTATCTTCGTCAAAGGTAAACCTCCTCAAATGAGATTGACATAAAAAATGGCAGATAATCACTACTCAAGAAGATAGAGAACAAGAACTTAACAGCTAAAAGAGACTGTCATAGATACAAAAGAAGCAATCTTCAATGGAAGATCAACTTTAGAGGTCGCATGTTTAATGAAATTTATCTTAGACAGGTGATTTGTAATCCTTTGATTCCTTTTTTTTTTTTTTTTTCTCATTCAAAGTTAATCTCACTCTGTCTCTTATTATCTCTCTCCTTCCCAGATCTTATTTTTATTTATTCCCTCTCTCTATCTCTCTTTTTACCCTTCTTTCTATCTATTTTTTTAAAAGATTAATGAAAACTCTGAGCCTTTGCCAAGTCCGTTGGTTTATGCCCCCACTTGGGTCACAAACCCACATAACTGAGCTCAACTAAATGGTAATACATATTACTTGATAATGGTCATTGTGGTAGAGCACAGTTGGGTGACTTTGATTTTATCTTCTAATTCATAATAAGTTGAAAATTTGTAGTGTTTTATATATGTTCTTTTGGAATTATGATTATATGTTATTGACTTATTGTTGCATGCCATATGTTGATTGAAAATTTCTTTTTGATGTGATGTGAAATTTCATATTTTATATGAGCTACGTTCTTCCCATTTTGTGATCATTGTTTAAGGTTGATTTCCTTGAAAATTATTTTTTGGTTGGAACAAAGATTATGGTGGTTCAATTCAACTTATCTCAAAGTCTTTTGACTAAATGGGTAAAAGGGATTTGGCTAATTGGTGAAAGGCATTTTTCCACATTAAATTAGCCAAACAACTCAAATCTTTGGTATGCCTTTATTACTTTATTAAATGCTTAAGATAGATTCAACGCAAAATTAATGCAGAGTTGTGAGAGTTAAATTCAATGGATTAATTAATTTGATATTTTGTCTCTACACATTTTTCCAATCAATACATTCTCTTCATCAAACTTTTTGTCATTAAAATTACAGGAAAATTTTAGAAGGGAAGGAAGAAGAGGTGGTGGAGGAACTTTTTGAGATAGCGTGGATGCTTTGGAGTTAAAGAAATTAATGACTTTTTGAATAGTAATACAAATTGCCCGGTGTGATGGCCAAAGAGGCCATATGTTTTGCTGCAAGACTACAAGACCTATAATGATCTAATTGCACATAAGAATCCACCTATCAAGCATAAAAAACAACCTCCTCAAGAGATGTCCCTGATGATAAATTTTGATGGAGCAATTTTTAAAGAACAAAGCACATTGGGAGCAGGAGTTTTTATTCGAGATGATAATCGGTACCTCATTGCAGCTTTGAGTTGCAAAGGTAGAGCAATTATGGATTAGGAGGAGGCAAAACTAGTAGCGGTTGGCTAGGCCACTAGGCTATTAATTTTGCAATTGGGATAGGTGCAAGAGATATCATCTTAGAGGGAGATTCAGCAAATGTTATTGACAAACTATGATCCAAGGAGGAAGATAATTCATGCTAGGAGTTGTGGTGGAGGAAGCAATACTAAGAATGAATCTGTTCAAGCCATGGAAGGAAAGCTATTCTAGGTGAGAGGCGAATCAACATGCATATGTATTGGTATGGCTTGCTTATTGATTGGCTAAACACTGATGTAATGAATATGAATAGTATTTAATACAAGTTATATTTGATTAGTGTAAGGGAAAAAAAAAAGAAAAAAAAAAAAAGAGACCAATACCCCAACATACTATCTCTCTCTAAAATGCTTCCAAAGAAGAAAATTTTTAGTTGCTCCGTATACTCAATGGTGGTTTTGATATATGATTCTATTTGTTCCAGTTTGTATGTCATTTGTTTTGACCCTTTATTTTTTTCAATATTATTATTGCTACATTTTCATTGATTTCTTTTTTTTATCCTCCATGGGCAAATGCACTTCCATTGTGGACCCTTATGATCACTATTACATTTGTAGAAGTTTTTATGCCGATATCAATTTCCTGTCATTAGATTTATCCATATATTGCACCCTAAGCATGTAATGATTCTAATAAATTTATTGCAAAAATAGGTAGGAGGACGATTACTAATCTACTTTCAACACCTTGGTTCATTTGCACTTCTAATACCTATTGCATTGAGTGTTTTTATTCTGTCATGAAGTGTAATATAATAGTTGAATAAATTTATTTTGAAAAATTACTGATTTTCTCAAAATTTGTTGTAACTTCAGTTATATTTTTTTCCCTAGAGGATATTAAAAATAAGCAGATATGGGTTCCTCCATTTCAGATTAGCTTTTTACTTATCTAAAATTCTCAACCATGTGTAAGGCAATAATCAATGAAGCAGGCGCCTATGTTGCAAAAAATTTTGTGCCATGTATCTTTCTATTTTGAAAGAACAACATTCTTTTTATTTAGCCTTAACAGCTGCCATTTTAGTTTGAGTAAACTTAACAATTTAAAATATGATCATTAAGTTCATAATCTTTTGTATATTAATCTTAACAAATTATATTTACTCTATTTTTAACAACATGTAATGTAATTGAAACTAATTCCTCAAGCATTAAATCACATAATGAGGATTATGCATGGTCTAGAAGATAATTTCTTATAAAATATTTTAAAATAAATTAATACCGTACCCGTGCATCGCACAGGTACATTGGCTAGTTTATATTTAAAGTCAGAGCTCAAAGAAAATCCAATTAGAATTCTCAATTAAAATATAATTTTGTGCTATGTGTCCATAATTTCTTCTCAAATTTGGTGCCAAATGTGGGGCCCACACCATAACTATCTGTTAAGGTGTCTATTGACTATCTATGTAAATTTATGAAATATGTTAAATATAGGTCTTTCCCATTTAGTTACAAATCTTTCTAGACTTCTAGTACTTCACGAATCATGATAGTTACAAATTTAAGTATTTTTCTAGACTTCGAGTACTTAACGGTCTTCACCATCTTATGTGTCCTTTTGGAGTCGTTTCCAATCCCTTTTCATGTGTGTTATTCCTTTCCAAAGTTTCCTTTCCCATCTAATCTATATATATCTAATAGCTAAAGCATAACATTTATTGTTACTATGCTCCTGTTGAGCCACATCAACAGCTACACCATCGGTGCCACTAACTTTTTTTTTTTCTTTTTCTTTTCCTTCCTTTTACAAATTAACATTTTCCCAATTATTACTCTATCACATAAAAAAAAACTTCATCTCTTAATTAATGTATCCTAACTTTTCAACTTTCTATTAATTATTCCATCAACTCAATCTAATAATAATCAATCTTCCTTCAACTCTATGACTCTCCATCTCCCAAATCAAGTAGTTATGAAAACTGCTCAATTGCCACTCTATTAGAATTCCACCAACAAAAACAACCTACTGATTTGTTGTTTATATATATTTGCAATTGCTCTACCTCACTTCTACAAATTTGGATAGTCCTTCTAAAGTGAGTTTTTTTTTTTTTTTTTTTTCCCCATATTCTTCAAGTTTTTTAGATTAATTTTGTTGGTGATGTGTCATTGGAGATCTCAGGTGCCAACAACATTGGTTCCTGTAACCAACCAAAAAAATCTCAAAGCCATGGTTGTTCACAAGGATACTAACACAAGGATTGGTCACGATGTGTAAAACAGATGAAAACATTTCCAATGGAAAAACCATTACAGGATGCAAATGGTCTCATAGAAAGTTCACAAAAAATTTACTGTCAGCAACTTGCAAAACCTTTGCCAGCCTTGACTCTATGCAACCTCTGCAAATGACCCACTTGCCTTCAATTGTCCTAGAACATGTGTACTCTTTCTCTATGGTGATTTCCTTTGATATGGCTACGTGGTTTCAATCTCACAAACATTCAAACTAGGATTGACATAAGTGGACTAATACATACGATGGGTATTTGATCGAGCACTTGGCAGGGAAATTTTATGATAGCTATTTCATGGGGGTGCAAAACAAAGGCTCTAGATGACGAACACAACTCTCTCAATTGGTCAAATAGCCAACAACAAAAGAATCGCAATAGGTTCTTACTACTATAGTTTATGTGGTCGTTAATCATGGATGAGTTTTTTTCCACTGATGGATACCTCTTATGTGTATTTGCATGATGTATTCACCATTATGGATAAATAATTCTCTTTGTGTATGCACTTAGTATAGGATATGTTACTTTTTTTGGTTTTGTATTGTAACAAATTTAGATATTATTATGGGAGAGACCAGTTGAATTGAATTGAGTTTCCTATCACAAATACTCTACCTCCTTCTTATTGTTTTGATTTAATTTTTGTTTGAGCTACTACTTAGCTATTTTGAAAGTAAGAATTTGAATTTATATCAGAACACAATCTTGGCTATGTATTTGAGTGTGCCTATTGGTTATTTGACTAATATTAAAGGTATTTTTGTCATGAGTTTTGATTATCATGATAATATATTTTAAGAGAATGAGAATTCGGAATAACTAATTTGAAACTTAAAAAGCTTAGTTGTAAAGAAAAAAATTAGGAAAACATAACGCACTATAACATAATTTAGAGGAATATGAACCTCCTAAAAATGGATAAATATCAATCAAATACACCCAAAAATAATAGAATGGTACATATTTGTAGAGATAGAAAGATGAAAAATAATTTTAGAAATTGTTTAATTTTTTAAAAGTGCTACATCTACAACGTTTTCACAACACGTTATAATTGGCAAGTTGTTATTGGTTCTAATTTAAACCTATCACTAAATTTACTTTTTTGCCCACCAATAACAACTTGCTACGTATGATTTGTTGTGAAAGGGTTGTAAAATTATTGTTGACATAACATTTCTCTTAATTTTTAGGGAGAGCAAATTATTTTCAACAAATTTAGGATAACAAATTATACTTATCTCAAAATTACAAAGTAATTATCCATTCCCACGCATCGCGTGGGTCTGCGACTAGTTATCTATTAGGTCTGCGACTAGTTATCTAAATAGACAAGAAATTCACATCCTTTTTGTAGTCCTTGAATTTAGTTCCTCCTCTTAGTCTCAATCTTTGCCTAACTTCACAATTTAGTTCTATCAAAACTGAGATTCTTTCCTATCACCCTTAATGTTGTTGTCCAATGTCTATCTTTTGCAACCTAAAACTCTAGGTTCCCTTAAGAAGACCGAAGCTTCTTTGAGAAGCTTCAACCTCTCTCTCTCTCTCTCTCAATTTCTTTCCCCAATTTTTCACAAAGAAGTGAGAACCCAGTTGTCTCTGTCTCTCATGTGAGGTCAAGAAATTCCACCAAATCTGTCCTAGATCTCTTTGCAACCTCATCTATCGGTGAATTAGTCCTAGATTTGAATGAGTTTGATGCTAGCAAAGAGGATTTAGAGTCCGGTGTTCATCAAATCACTATGTAATCTAACTCAGATTCTAGTGGGTGTGCAAAGAGCTCCAGTAATGGCTCTATATTCGGCATTGTATTTGGCATTACTACCATCTTTGCTCTCTGTCTCCAAGACGTTCACAATCTTCACTCACCATATGTAAATTTCCATGTTTAGAAAATTTTCTATATATTTTTATATTTGTTTTACACTATAGTTTGTTTGATATCGCAAAATCATCTTGATTTCCAGTTTGTTGGATCCCAAGTTAAGGAGCTTGACTTGAGCTTGAGATTGAACTTGATATTTATTTCAAGCTTGGTTGACTAATTAATCAAGCTAAGTCAAGCCGAGCTCAAGCTATCTGGCTTTCTCACAAGCTCGAGTTCAAACATTGTTTTTAGGCTTGTCTTGAACTTGAGCCAAGCTTGAGCATTTTATTTTTACTGAAGAGTAAGCTTAAACACGCATCACTCGGCTAAGCTTAGCTCCTTTACAGCCCTACCTAGGGTACTTTGTAAGAAAGATAATATCAATTATCTAAATTGGGCTTCAAAACTGCACCACATCAATGATTAATACATCAAACATATTTGGTCATGCCTCTCGTGATCCAACACTATTATAGGTTAGATCTATGTTTTATTGGTAAAACGTAATGATCATTTGAAGTCTCTTCATATACATCTTTTCATGTGTGTTTGCACTACTAATCATGCCTAGTTTTGTAGACCATTTTCCTAATGAAGATTTGGTATGCTGGACAAGATGAACTGAAATTGATGCTAGTAAGTTATTCCTTTTCAAGGTTTCTCTCGTTGGCCAGGATTAGGGTTTCTCTCTCAGTCGCGTGTAGAATATCGTCCCTAACTTTGTTTAGGTTTTGTATCCTTCTAGCCTCTGGACTGATAGGACGGTGGGTTGTTGCGGCTTTCTTGTCATCTGGTATTCCTTTTCCCTGGTTAACGTATCTGCCATGGCTGGTTTGGAGGAGATGTCAGCCCGTTTTTCTCTCACGGAGGAAATGAAGGGGGGGGCTGAAATACCGAAAAGGAAGCAGAGGTTATTCACCGATTAGCGGGTAGGTTCTTTACAAAGAGAGTCCTGAATGTGGAGGCTGTTGCCTGGACCTTTAAACCCTTGTGGAAGTTTGGTGGTGAACTGAAAATTCGAGATATAGGTGATAATATTTACTGTTCGAATTTGATGATCCCCTTGACCTGGAGCGTGTTCTAGAATTTGAACCATGGTCATACGACAAATACATGGTTGTGTTCCAAAGCATACACGATGTTGAATCAATTCCCTATTTGGAGTTTTCCTAGGCTACGTTTTGGATTCAATTCCATAATGTTCCTATGAAGAAGCTAACATACGAAACAGGTGAGAGGATAGGAAAATCATTGGTGTGGTGGTGTAGGTGCCCGATCCGAAGGATGATGGCTCGGGGGGTGAGTTCTTGCGGGTCAGAGTAACCATGGATATCACAAAACCTCTCCCACATTGCTCCAAGTTAAGGTCTGTAGGGAAGCAATTAGGTTTGGTTGGTATCAAGTATGAGTGACTACCCAACTTTTGCTATTGGTGTGGACGTGTTACTCATGGAGAACGAGACTGACTTTTGGCTTCGGGGTAAAGGGAAGCTTTGTAGGGAAGACCAGCAATATGGAAATTAGTTAAAGAGCAGATCTTGTTCGTCATAACAGGAAAACTGTGGTGGTAATCTCGGTAGTTCTCGAAGTCAGGCACCATGGTGGAGGAAGAAAACTTATGGTGGGGTAGGTCCGAGGGATCAAGGTGGCAGTGGAGACTCTAGTTCAAATAAGGATGAACCCAGCAATGAAAGCTCCTCGGAGATGGAAGCTAAGAATACCATGGATAACTTTGGCATATCAAAATCTACCTTTCCTAGTAAGGAGCTTGAGCAGGTGGGCAGTGGGCCAAACGACAGTGCTGGGGGGCAGATAGTGAATAAGGCAGAACGGTGCCCTGCAAGCCCACTTGAAGATGTGGTTGTGGGTTTCTTTATCAAAGAAAATACGGTGCTGAGTGAGAAGCTGAGTGTCACCCTACCTTGCTAGAATCCTCTACTGCCGTGCTCCCCAAAATACAGCCCAGCCCCTCTGTTAGATTGCACAAACAATGGTAATAGTCATGCCCCCTCAAGCTCCATTAAAAAATGGAAGAAACTAGCTCGTGAATCAGGTACCACTCTTCAAAACTCTGAACCTATGATGATTGATAGACGTCCAAGTCTTGAAGTGGCAGATTTGAATGTTGGTAAAAAAACTTTGTGTGACTTTTTGTAGCTCTTTTGACAAAGAAAGTTTTAAGGTAGTTGCTTGTTCCCAGCACCACCGCTCACAATGAGTTGCCTAAGCTGGAACTGTCGTGGGCTTGGGAACCCACAGATAGAAGATGAACTAGTTGCATTGGTTCGCAACAAAGATCCCGAGGTGATTTTCAAAATGGAAAAAAAGGTGGAAAAAGCAGTTCTAGAAAGAATTGGTAGAAAGATTCAATTTTCTAATTTATTTGTGGTTCCAAGTCACAATACTAGTGGGGGTTTAGCTTTATTTTGGTCTGACAATATGAATGTGGATGTGCAGTCCTTTGATCACCATATTGATGCCATTATTGACCATGAAGTTGATGACACCTAGCGGCTTACGAGTTTTTATGGGGACCCTGAGACCGCCAACCAGGAAAACTCCTGGTAACTCAGACTTTTAAGTAGTCGGTCCAATTTGCCTTGGGTTTGTTTAGGTGATTTTAATGAAATTTTGTTTGCTGATGAGAAAGAGGGATGGCTGGATAAACCGATTAGACAAATGCAGGGGTTTCGTGATGCTCTTGATTTTTGGAGGTTGAAGGATTTGGGATTCACTAGGTTCCCATCTACATGGTGTAACAAACGGCCTAGATATCAAAATGTTTGGATTCGATTGGATAGAGGAGTGGCTTCGATAGAGTGAATTTTGAGGTTCCCATCATCCTGAATTCATCACTTGGATGCATTCCAATCTGATCACAAACTAATTCTTCTATGTTTGGATTCAAAATACAGTCGATTTTATAAAAAAGGGCGGCCTTTTCGCTTTGAAGCGATGTGGTTGAAGGAGAGTTCCTGCGAAGAGGTAATCCGTGAGGCTTGGGGGGATGGGCAATAACCTGTCACGGCTTGGGCTTTTAACAAAAAAAAAATTCTTGCTAGGATAACAAAAAAAAAACAGAGCTTTAATGGCTTCCACTGCAAACGCAGAAATTGGTTCAGAAATTTATGTTTCTTCTTCTTACAATACTTCTAATCCTAGAGGTTCTTCACAGAATTTCAATACACCTTCTTCAATGGTTGATGAAAATTCCAATCCATCTAGCCCCTATTTTCTTCCTCAACCTTTGATTGGTCCTGAGAACTATCCAAGTTGGGCAAGAGTTGTGTTTCTTTCCTTGAGTGGAAGAAACAAGTTTGGATTTCTCAATGGTTCAATTTCTATGCCCGATCCTTCATCACCATTGTTCAATGCTTGGCATAGAGCAAACACAACCATTCTTTCATGGTTAACCATTTCCCTGAGCAAAGAACTAGTGGCTAGTGTTATTTACATCAACACAAGTAGGGATCTTTGGCTTGACATGGAAAATAGGTTTTCCCAGGGAAATTCTTCAAGATTGTTTGAACTCAAGAAGGAAATTGCAAGATTCTCTCAAGGTCAACTCACTGTGAAGTTCCTATTTCACTAAGTTCAAGATTCTCTGGGATGAATTGGTGAATTTTCAGCCTTTTCCTGTTTGCACTTGCACTTGCACTTGCGGTGCTCAACAATCACAGTCAGATGCACAACATAAAGATAATGTTTTCCATTTTCTTATGGGATTGAATGATAGCTATGGGAATGTCAAAACTCAGATCTTGTTAATTGAACCATTACCCTCTATTAGCAAAGTTTACTCTTTAATTCTTCAAAAAGAGAAAAGAAGGCAAATTGGTCAAGGCACTGAGATGATTGTTGAGCCAACAGTTTTATATGTTAACAATTCTAATCACGGCAAAAGATTTCATGGTAATCAAGGTGGAAAAGGGGGAAATTCCAAGAAAGAGAGACCCATCTGCACTTATTGTGGTATTGTAGGTCACATTGCAGATAAATGCTACAAGCTGCATGGATACCCACTTGGTTATAAACCAAAGGGAAAATCATCAGCAAATCAAGTCTCTTCTGAAATTTTTGGGAATTCTATGCCTTCTAATGGTAGTTCTTTTGGGAATTTTAACTCACAACTTGTTCCTGCAAAAGTTGCTGAGATGATGAACTATTCTCATCAGTTCAATGATTCACAAGGACACTTCAATGGCACTCAGTTTCCAGAGACTCATTACAATGGCACTTAGTTTCCACAGACTCATTACAATGGCACTATGACTCAGATTCAGCCTCAGCAGTCACAGTTTGCTACTCCTCAAGCTTAGTTTTTTGCTCCTCAGTGCCCAATTTCACAGGCACAGTGTGCAAAACTGCTGTCCTTTCTTAATTCTCAGTCTCAGACTTACAGAGAAGCTCCTGGTCATCAAGCAGCTACAGTGCTGAGTCCTCTCAATGCTTCTGGTGCATCTACTTCTCAAACTCATTTCTCCAATAATTTTTCAGGTAATCTTTTTTAGTACCCTCCTAACATGTCCCATTCAGTTTTCTCAGCAAATGTTACTAGTCCTAACCCTTTTAAATCTCCAAATTGGATCATTGACACTAGTGCCACTGATCACATGGTGCATTCATTATCCCTTTTAACCACTATTACCTCAACCTTACATCGTTTTGTCTATTTGCCCAATGGGGATAAGACCCTTGTTACTCATATAGGAATTGTCCAGATTTTAGAAACTTTTACTTTACATGGTGTATTGTGTGTTCCATCTTTTAGTTTCAATTTGATATCTATTACTCAGTTGACTAGGGTTGTATTTTGTTGCCTTATCTTTCTTGGTTCCTTTTGTTTTATCCAGGACCTTGTTCATTGGAACACGATTGGTCTAGGTAAGGAATTCTTTACTTGTTGCAGTCTACTCCAGCTATTTCTTCAGCTCATTCTGTCCTCGGTACTACATCAAGTTTTACTTTTCCTGCTTCTCGTAATAATTTCCAATTATGGCATTTTCGTTTAGGACATCCTTCATATGCCAAATTGTCTTTGTTGAATAAGCTTGTACCTGATGTACGAATAAGCTTGTACCTGATGTACATATAAGCAAATCTCATTGTTGTGACATTTGTCATATCTCTAAACAGAAAAGGTTATCTTTTCCCTCAAGTGTGCATGTTTCCTCATCTATTTTTGAACTTGTACATGTTGATCTATGGGGACCTTTTTTTGTTCCTATTGCTGAAGGTTTTATATTTTTTCTTAGTGTTGTTGATGACTTCTCAAAATGTACTTGGGTTTATTTGTTAAAAACTAAATCTAAAACTCAAGTCATTATTCAACTATTCTGTAATATGGTTGAAACACAATTTAATACCAATGTCAAATGCATCAAAAGTGACAATGGAACTGAATTTTTCATGAAGGATTTTTTCAAAACCAAAGGGATTTTGCATCAATTAACATGTGTTGAAACACCTCAACAAAATGTTTTTGTTGAAAGAAAGCATCAACGCATATTAAATGTTGCTAGAGCTTTAAAATTTCAATCTTCCTTACCTTTATCTTTGTGGGGTGATTGCATTTTGACTGCTGTTTATCTTATAAATAGGCTGCCCTCTTAAGTTTTTGAAAAATAAAGGTCCTTATGAAGTGTTGTTCCAACAACCTCCTTCTTGTGATCATTTAAAGAATTTTGGATGTTTGTGCTTCATTTCCACTCTTTCTCACAATAGAAATAAATTTGCTGCTAGAGCTAAAAGGTGTGTGTTTCTTGGATATCCTAGTGTTATTAAAGGATACAAAATTTTAAGTTTAGATTCTAATTGTATTTCTGTGTCTAGAGATATAGTTTTCTATGTAACTATATTTCCCTTTGCTGTTGTTCCCAAATCCTCTATTTCAGATTCTGATTCTTTAGGCAGTGATACTTTTGTTTTTCTACATTGTGTTTCTGGTTCTTCTTATCATTTTCCTCCTCACTTAGTTCAGCCTAGCTTTACTAATTCTGCAGTTCCCAATACTGCAGATACTAGTAATGCTGGTCCTGCTCCTATCAGTTCTACTGATATACCTGCACTTACACCTATCTCTGGTTGTAACTCTGAAACTGGTTTGGTTCCTAGTCCTGTTACAAGAGTACTCGCTGTACTCCAGCCTAGAAAATCCTCTAAAGCTCACAACCTTCCATCTTACTTTAGAGATTACTCTTGTAATGCTGTTTTCTCTACACCAGCTTCTGGCTCACCCTATGACATATCAAACTTTCTTACCTTCACTCATCTTAACAAAGCATACAAACATATTGTTTTTGCTCTTCAAGGCACACCTACTGAACCCACTTCCTTTCATCAAGCAGTTCAATCTCCTGAATGGAGGACTGCTATGGATAAGGAAATTCAAGCCTTATAACTAAATAATACCTGGACTTCAACTCATTTACCTCTTGGAAAAATACCTATTGGGTGTAAATGGATCTATAGAATTAAGTATCACTCAGATGGCACTATTGAGAGGTACAAAGCTAGGTTGGTTGCTAAGGGGTACTCTCAAAAAGAGGGTCTTGATTACACAGACACATTCTCTCTTGTGGCTAAATCTGTGTCTGTCAAAATAGTGCCCTCTATGGCTGATGTGAAAGGATGGGGTCTTCATCAAATGGATATGAATAACGCCTTTCTACATGGTGATCTAAATGAGGAAGTCTACATGTCTCTTCCTCAAGGGTTTCGGGAGTCTCCTAATCTAGTATGTAAGCTTAAAAAGAGCCTATATGGTCTGAAGCAGACCTCTAGGCAATGGTTTGCAAAATTTTCTTACACAATTCTCAATTTTGGGTTTGTACAATCTAAAACTGATTACTCTCTTTTCACATATTCCAAAGGATCTTCCTTTATAGTTTTGCTTGTGTATGTGGATGACATTTTACTTACAGGGAATGATCCTCAATGCATTACTGAGTTAAAGCAAGTGCTTGATAAGAAATTTGGCTTAAAAGATCTTGGTTCTTTGAGGTACTTTCTGGGACTTGAAGTTGCAAGGAACAGTAAAGGCTTTACCTAGAATCAAAGGAAGTATGCTTTAGAGATTTTACAAGATTTAGGTCAAATTGGGCCTAAACCAGTGAAAACCCCAATGGAACAAAACTTGCATTTATTCAAGGATGAAGGAAAGCTAATTGCAGACTTAAGTTAGTACAGAAGATTGATTGGCAGACTTTTATACTTAACTTTGACAAGGCCAGACATCATATATGTTGTGCATAGGCTAAGTCAATTTCTTTCCGCACCAAGGAAACCTCATATGCAAGCTGCCTACAGGGTACTTCAGGACATAAAAGGTTCACCAAGAAAGGGACCTTTCTTCCCCAGCAATTCAAATTTGCAAGGTAAAGCTTATTGTGATGCTGACTAGGCAAGATGTCTAGATACTAGAAGATCCTTGACTAGTTATAGTGTGTTTTTAGGTGAATCCTTAGTTTCTTGGAGATCCAAGAAACAAAGTACAATTTCAAGGTCCTCTGCTGAAGCTAAGTACAGTGCAATGGCAACCACAACTTGTGAAGTGGTCTGGATACTACAACTGCTTAGAGACTTGAGAGTTGATCATCCGAAAAGTGCAATGTTGATTTGTGACAATCAAGCTACATTGCATATATAAGCTAATCCGGTTTTCCATGAGAGGACATAGTATATAGAAGTGGACTGTCATTTGGTCAAAGACAAGATTGCAGAAGGAGCTATAAGAACTTTTCATGTGATAAGCAGTCTTCATTTAACAGATATTTTCACTAAAGCATTAGGCTTGCCAGCTTTTGCTCGATTAGTGAATAGATTGGGATTAATTGATATTTTTGCTCCAACTGCCAAAGTTTCTTGCTCAGAACAGCAAGTCACAGAACCTACAGTTCTAGACTTGAGGGGGAGTGTTGAAAATTGAAACTCTAATTTGGAATTCTAATTTTAGTTTCTCTCAACTTCACCTATTATTATATATATAGATAATAATAACAACAAAATCGCATGTTGTAGTTTTAAACATCCTAGCTTGGAAGTAGAGGTTTCAATTTCATTTATATTTCAAACAACTAAAAATGAAATTCCCATTCAAGCAATATATCCAGATAGATTGCATAATGTTGGACCTAAATGTAAATATTCTTAGTATTATATTATTACAACAAAATCATTACCTCCATTTCCTAAGGCAAATCCAGCTGTTGCACCTCCAAGACATGATAGGACAACTAACTGGCATTGCCACCTATTCATAATGTAAATGAGTCAATTCCTTTTACAAATTCATTTATGCAAGTGGATGACTTCTATAAGATATTACTAATTATATGTAAAAAAGTAAGTATAAAAACTAAATGTTTATCGATCATACCAATTACACCCAAATAATAGTCTTCGGGAAGCCACTAGGGAGGTATCACCCTACAAAATAACAGTGAAGTAAGTTAAGGGGAAAAACACACACAAACAAAAACTATATAAGATTTGAGGTCATTTTATATGTGCACATACAAGATAAAAATCGGAAACACCAATATCTTCATCTTATAAGTAATTTACCACAAAATAGAAACCAGAAACCCCAATATCCTCTTCCACCAGTATCATTATCTTCTTTGTCTTTTTATCTATTGTTTTGATTTGTGATAGGACATGTTTGAAAAAGCTTGCATAAATACATATTTCGAGATTTAATAGTTACTATGGAAGTGTTCAATAGTAGAGCTCCAATACACTAATAGTAGTAGATTTATTTGCATACCAGTTGACTTGGAGTTCGTGTACTAACTTCAGGTGATTGTTGTGGAAGACTACTAATTTCTGATGGTTGTGGAGTAGCAAATGCGTCAGTTGGTTGTGAACCCTACATGCAGAATAATAATAATAATAATAATAATAATAATAACAATAATAAATGAATACAAAATTATGACAATAAACTAAAAAAAAAAAGTTAGTTAGGAAATTTTGGTTTTGGGTTTGGAATTTTTTATTTAGTAAAAATCTCAATTCTACCTTGACTCAAATGCCAAAATCATAATTGAGCAACATAGGGTGAATGAATAACAAGTTAAACCAAGGCTTTCGTCCAAACTCTCAGAATAGACTAAGGCTAAAGGAAATGAATGGCAAGTTAAACATCATACCTGATCATCTTGATTTATCTCCTCCAGCACCTGGTCATCCTGAACTACGGCCTCCAGCACCTGGTCTAGCACATAATCGTCCTGACCAATGGCCTCCACGGCCTCTGACATGGCCTCCAGGACGTAGTCGTCCCGAACTACAGCCTCCACGGCCTCTAGCACGTAGTCATCTCGAACTACCGCCTCCACGGCCTCGAGGATGTAGTCATCTCGAAATACGGCCTCCACAGCCTCCAGGACGTAGTCGTCTCGAAATACGGCCTCCACAGCCTCTAGTATGTAGTCGTCTCGAAATACGACCTCCACAGCCTCCAAGACGTAGTCATCCCGAACTACGGCCTCCACAACCTCCAACACTATGGCCTCCACGGCCTCCAGGACCTGATCATCTCGAACTATGGCCTCCATGAGCTACACAAAGAGTGAGAGTGTGTGTTAGAGTATTCGCGTCAGCTTGTGCAAAATTTTTTGTCTATTTTAACACAAGAATATACTTTTTTTTATTTTACATACTCGTTTTTCAAAACACCACAAATCAAATTATCTATTTTACACTACATTTCATTAAAATATCAATTTTTCTTCATTTTTTATTTTTTTTCTTTCTTTACACACAACAACTACCATCCACTCTCTTCTTTCATTCTCGAGATACACAAAGAAAGAATAATCAACTAAATGCAAAATGAATAGTGTTAGTGTAAATCTACACAGTTACTGTAGCAAACTTGTAAATTCATACAAATATACACAAACTAATATTGTGAGTCATTTTTAGGTAAAAATATTTTTCTATTATAAACGAAAAAGCAGTATAAATTCTAAATAAAAAAAATTTCCTTCTACAAACCACAAGTGGAGGAGCACATCATTTTTGCTAGTCATGCAAAACAAACATCATAAAGAGAACATTTTTTCTTGATAATTAGACTAGGTCTATAGCTATCTTTTGTTTCCTTCCCCCCTCCCCCCCCCCCCATCAATTTCTTCTTCTTAGCAACATAGAGTAGAGGAATTTGTCACACGGAGGATAACGTCTAAAAATATCTATCTTCTTACCAACCCCTTGCACTTTCAAAGAGTAAACAATGACCATAAACCGATCAAAAGAGTCTTCCTCCCAATCCTAGAGCTTGAGAAACATACAGGGAAACAACCAAAGGGAGCTATTTTGCATTTGGTTGCACCCACTTTGTCAGACACGTTGGATAGGGAGGAAAAAGAAAAGCCAGGATTGTCACAACTTTTGGAAGCTTTCAAAGAAATTTTCAAGGAATGCAAAGGCTTGCCACCTAAAAGAGCTCAAGATCATCACATTCCATTACAAACAGGAAGCAACCCGGTCTGTCTAAAGCCTTACAGGTATCCCCATTATCAAAAGTCAGAAATTGAGAGATTGGTCACTAAATGTCAACTGCTGGGGTCATTCATCCTAGCAACAGCCCTTTTTCCTCTCCTGTCGTATTAGTGAAAAAAGGTGATGGTTCTTGGCGTATGTGCGTGGATTACCGGTCTCTAAATCGGATCACCATCAAGGACAAGTTCCCTATCCCAGCAATTGATGAGCTGCTTGACGAGTTAAATGGAGCCATGTTTTTCTCAAAACTGGACCTGCGATCCGGTTACTATCAAATTCAAGTAAGCCCAAATGACATACCAAAAACAGCATTGTGCACTCACCATGGCCATTATGAGTTCCTTGTCATGCCATTTGGACTCACTAATGCTCCATCCACTTTCCAAGCATTGATGAATGACGTTTTCAAGAATCAATTACGTAAGTTTGTTCTTGTATTTTTTGACGATATTTTGGTATATAGTGTCTCTTGGCAGGAACATTTGCAACACTTGCAGATTGTTTTAGATATTTTGCAAAGCCATAAACTCTATGTCAAGAGAGAAAAATGCCAATTTGGGTAGCAGAAAGTACGATATTTGGGCCATATAATTTCACAAGATGGAGTGTTAGTTGATCAAGAGAAAATTTCAGCCATGGTACAGTGGCCTAAGCCAAACAATCCGCGAGCAATGCGAGGTTTTTTGGGACTTACTGGATACTATCGGAAGTTCATCCAGGATTCTGGCAAAATTGCAGCCCCACTCACACACATGCTAAAGAAGAATCTATTTTCTTGGACACCTCAAGCTGAAGTTGCATTCCAGCGGCTTAAGGATGCAATGACAAAGGCACCTGTACTTACCTTGCCAAATTTCTCTCACCAATTCATAGTTGAATGCGATGCTTCAGGTACAGGTATTGGCGCTGTTCTTCGCCAAGAACGTCCAATAGCATTCCATAGCCAAGCACTTCATGGTAAAAATTTATTGTTGTCAACCTATGAGAAAGAAATGCTGGCATTGGTAATGGCTGTTCGCAAATGGAGGCACTATCTATTGGGAAGGAAGTTCCTAGTTCGTACTGATCAGAAGAGTTTACAATATTTATGTTCCCAACAAATCACCACTAAAGCACAGCAGAAATGACTCCATAAGTGAAGAGCGGCTCAATCATCGATCAAATGGGCATTTAATAATCCACAATTCAGAGCCAGCAAATTATTGCTATTTACTCGTGCAAACAAAATGCATAACCAAATTCCAGAGACAAAAACAAAACAAAACTAATTTTCAACTTGAATTAAGATAAGGAAAAACAAAACATACCCAGAATTGAAATGATACTAAAAATGCTAAAAATACCCAAAAATTTAGAGTCAAAATGAGAAAAATAAAATAAAAATAAAAGAAGAAAAGAGAGACCCAATATCAAATACAAATTGATAAGACTAAAAAAAATATTAAGAGTAAAGAGAATTGAAGAAATCTCACAGGTTGATGATAGAGATCCATTTGAGAGTGGAGTAGACAAAATCTAGGTCATCAGGTTTGAAGGAGTTATTAACGAAGCACGCGACTTGAGAGAATGAAGATGAGAGTCATTCTCTCTCTAGGAATTTTTATGAAGATGAGAGTCTGTAAAGATGAGAGTGGACTTGCCAATGGTGGTAGCTAGAGCAGAAGCATTAATGCATGGAAAGATAGAAGGTTACTAAAATTAATAGTACGTAGGTATATTATTTCTTTTTTTTCTTTTTTGCGAAAAAGTATATTATATCTTAAATAGGAATTTTTCTTTTCTTTTTTTGTCACGTGTACTGACAGTGGAAAATCCTATATTCTTAGTGGTTGGATCCCAGCTTTATCATTTATAGTTGGTGGCTACTGAGTACATACGAGCAGTGCTCGATTTTCTCGTAGGTAACAATAATCAACATTGATGACATCATGTAGTTTCTCTTGTTGAAGTTATAGCAATAATTAATAAATAGTTTCTTGTAGGTAATTGTTTTTTTATTATTGATAATTGTTTTTTATTAAAGTAATGCTATAAACACAAATTATTTTGCATAATTTTTATAAAATAATATTGTAATCAACTTTTTATTGGTCCACTATTATATCACTTTTTCATTTATCAATAATTACTTATCACATCAACAGTTTGTAAAATTTTTGTAAAAGAATTTGTATCATCTCTAGCATTATTCTTTGTATTAAAGAGTAATGCTACAAACACAAACTATTTTACAACATTTTTACAAAAAAAAATTACAAATTGTTGATATAGTGAGTGATTATTGATAAATGAAAAAGTGATATTAATAATGGGCCTAAATGAAAACCAATAAGAGCTGGCCACATCAACATTTTGTAAAAATGTTGTAAAATAGTTTGTGTCTTTGGTATTACTCTTGTATTAATTGCTATGAGTAATAAATTTTAAATCCGGCATCTTTTTCTTTTTTTAGAAGACTTTAGTAACTAAGGCTTCCTTAATATTTCTAAATGGTCCAATTCCAACAATAAATAAATAATAATAATTGCCCAAATTGAAATAATCACCTCTTATTAATTACGATTCCACCTAACTATATACCTTGTTACTAAGAAAAAGTTAATGAGGTTAATTTATTTGTTATGCAATCTAATATCTGCTGCTCTCTTTATTCAAGTGCATTGCTATTTAGCTTTTAATAATTTTTACAAATAACAATGAGTTTCACTTTGATAAAAAGCTACACATAAAAGCTTAAATTAAAAACCCTAGCTTATAATTCAATGTCATACAGACAAGTCTAGTAGCTTTTGAAATTTGTTAAGACTAGGCAATATTGAAGGAGATATTTTTTTTAAAAATATCCAATTTTTCTTTTATTTCTTTTTTTTAACAAATTCTTATAATTAAATGCATAACTTGTTCTCTTTTATTAAAAGAACAAAAATTTGAATCCCCCTTCCCCATTATTGTACCTACAAAATTATAAAATAATAATGAAAAGTTTATAATCATTTTTAAAGATTTCTATATTTTTTTCTTATGAGCAAGAGGCAAGTACATAAATAATAATCCTTTTAAAAAATTTCTATTATTTTTCGGTTATGAATTGGAACAAAAAGTACATAAATAATTTATTTTTTGAATTAGAATGGTAAAAAGAAAATGGACCATATAAAATTACTAAATTGTTAAGTAGTACTTTTTCTTTTTCTTTTTTGAAAAAATAGAAAATTAATGCTAAGATGTTACAAATCGGTCCAACCGAAATAATTTTTACAAGCCAAAAAGCATATCAAAAAGTGGTTTTCAAAAAATCCATTTGAAATCCCTTTCGTGGGATTCAAAACTCTAATTAGCTTTTAATGCTTCTTTCACATTCACTAATGTAGCAATTTCAGGCTATGTGGAACTTCCCCTTAAACTTTTTCCAAAGAGTGAAAGATCTTAAATATCGTATACAACTTCTTCACAATATATATATAAAAACTCGTACTTGGCAAAATAAATCAATCACTGATATCCCAAGTAAGATTTTTTGAATTAACATGACTATAAAGAATATCTTCATATATACGAGTTAACTTCATATGATGTTTGATGGTGCAATAATTACAACCTTTTTATGATATTTTCAAAAGAGAAAAACAAAATTAAAAAAGCTTTTAAACTCTAACCATCTTGAATCTTGATGGTTAATTTATTTTGTTGGTGGTATCATTTTCTTTGTTATGAAAAAATATATGGTCATTTTAACCAAAATTTCAAATGGATAACATTGATCAATATTGTAAAACAAATATTGGCAACTACAGGATTTTTTTTTTAAAAAAAAGAAATTGTTAAATTTTGTTAGAACATCTTGAATTGGATACTTAGAGATAAAGTATTGTGCAATGACAAATACCTTTCATTAAAGGTGTTAGGTCATAGGTTTGAGTTCAACGATCAGCCTTGCCAAAAATTTTGGAGATAGGGTTACCTACCATGACATTTCACAGATCCTACAAAGAGTGGGAGTTTTGAACACTAGATACAACCAATTCTGAGGTTAAATTAGGAAGAGAAATATCTAAATCACGTAACCAATGTAATCATCTATGTATACAAGTACTAGTCTTTGACATGATTCTAGCATTAACAAAACTTGAGATACTAATTTTAAACGAAGATTTCAAAATTATTTTTTATATCCCAATTAATAAAACAACTTCATTAGTATTAATTTCTTAAAAAAAAATATCGTTGTCAACCATAATGTTTCAACTATCAAATTCATTATATAACATTCATAATAATAATCAACATTTTTTGCTTGAACAATAAATAATAATTTAGAATTTATAAAATTCAAATGAGTACTAACAAGATTCTTCATATATTTTTTTTTTTCCTTTTTATCAATGTCATTCAGTGTTTCTACACGTAAGCACAAATTATAATATAGTAGATATTTAAAGCTAAAATCATGGACTTGATGGGTATAGACTTGAATAAATAAATATACATACATACATATGTCTGTCTTTATATATATATATATAAGCATCAAAGTATTTTCTGCCTCCTTTTAAAAGACTTTATCAACTAAAAAGATTATATATATATATAAAAATAAAAAGAACCGTAAATAACAATGTACGTTTCAGCAAATGGTTGTAGCATGAACAACAAATGGGGTACTTATGTCATTCCACACTTGCACATCTCTTCTCACTTGTTTTCTCTCAGATTTTGGAGGATTTGTTTCTTGTGGGCTCTGGGAAATACCAGTCCTACCAAAATCAACTCCCATTTTCTCTCTCTACCAAACAACCAAAAATTATCTTTTCTCTTCCTGATTTTCCATTCTCCCAAAAATCACTCAATCCAAACGCACTCTTAGTTTTAAATGATATTATATAGTTCATGGCTTGGATCCAACTTGGAAATGGATAACAAAAGAAGATTTTGAATCTTTCCATGCATTTACACCATAACTATCCTTCTATCGACCGTAGAACTTTCCAATGGAGATTTACAATCCATCCATACAATGGGCTTCTGTCCTCAAAACCATGATCCATGTCTTGTGCTGCTGGGGTCAGTTGTTGACGGGCTCCTATCCTGTTTGTTACTCTCCAGTTCCCTCCTGTTTTAATATGGATGAATGCCACGTGAAAACAAAACAATCCAAAGGCCAAAAAATAAGCCACGGAATTCTCTCTCTTGTTTCGCCTCTCTCCATCACTTCACCTCTTTTCCCTCTTTATCTCTCTTTTCAAACGGACCAAACCTGAGCATCAAAGTATCAGAGGCATCAAAACAAAAGAACAAAGGATGTGAGTGTTGTGCTTGGGATTTTATCAGTCTCGGCAAGAGTGGTCAGATTGGGTTCCTCCCAATAGAAGGTTGGGTATAAGGGTAAGGATGGTAATCTCACACCCACCTTACACAGCAGTATTTTCTTGGCTTCCCCTGAGAAAATAGAGATCTTTAACTCCTTTTTGGTCTCCTCAAGCACTGATTTTCTCCGGCCAGCAAGCTCTGATCTTGGTGCCGACTCAGCTCTATATGAAAAATTATCAAATAAAAAATTGGATTTGTTTTGTGGCTTTTTTTTTCCCCCCCTTTGGGTTGCACAGAACTCACATCCTTTGTCCCTTTTTTTTTTTTTTTTGGATAAACTCTTTTGTCCCTTTGGTTTTGATGCTTATGATGCTCAGGTTTGGTCTGTTTAGAGAAAGAGGAAAAAGAGGAGAGAGAGAGAATAGGTGAAACCGTGAAAATAACTGGAAGATAACAAACGGGAGAGGAGCCCGTCCCGCAGTTGCAACTTGGGTCATCCAATATCTCAAGTACAGCAGCAAACTGCAGAGTTAAACAATGAGCAAGGATGAGACTAACAGAGAGGTCATGATTCGATTTTTTTATTTTTTATTTTTTAATGAAGATATAGTGAGACATTATCATCTTCTTCAAAGTACATTTAATCAATTGTACTTTTCAGCATAGTTTGTAAAATGCTGCAAAGTAGTTTATCATCATGTGAAAGGTAGCTGAAGGTTTTGGGATTATTCACTCAGGAAAATTCTTGTTTAGGACATAAAATAGTAGTGGCTTTGAGCCATAGTAATCTGGATCTAAATTTAAAGAGTCAAGATTAATTGCAACCTATGCTGTACAATTTAGTAATTGTAAATAATGCAAATAAGACACAGACAAACTGTACTTGATCAAATGTAGAACACTTTAATTTGTTTCTCAACATAACAGCAATTACATATAGTTTATGAATAAAGAAAAACACACTGACATATTTGTTTTCCACAGATTTACAAATGTTATCTGCATTTATGTCAGTGAAAGTAGTTAAAGAAACTAATATTCAAGAGATCTAATTTGCAGAATGGGAAATCCATAATCTTTTGCAAAGTTAAAGAAACTAATATTCAAGAGATCTAATTTGCATAATGGGAAATCCATAATCTTTTGCAAAACAAAACTGGGAATCAATTGTTAATGCTTAAAAGTAAAGCTACCATAATTTTTATTGATAGAAAGATAAAGAGATGATTCCATAATTTGGCTATTGGGTTTGGTTCCTAGGTAAGCAGAGATGCAGAAGGCCACTGTCACAGGTAGTGTGGGTTCCGCTGTTTTGATCAAAATAAGCTGGTTAGAACTGGTTTACATGCAGAGATTTGGTCTCCAAGTTACAAGTGTTGGCATGATTGAATAATTTGGCTTGTTTGTTGTTGTAAGTTACAACAAGAAACAAGCCTAATTATTCAATCATGCCAAGAACCAGAACCAAACCCAATATCTGATCAATGGCCTTAATCCCTCCCAAAATCAGCACATGTTTCCCACCTTTGGCAGAGGAGATGATGATTGGAGATCTGAATGGTGTTTAATTAGAGTAGAGGGGCCAAGACTGTGAAAGCTGAATTCAATCACAATTTGATGGCAGAAATGCAAAATCTAGATCTGGCTGGGGATGGACTCATAATTGGCGATCATCAATGCATGACCATGAGAATTCTCTTGGCAATGATGCTGGTTTTGTTCCCTTAGGAGGCCATGAACTAGGTGCATCTGGATACATTTCAGAAGGTTTGCCAATTTATGAGCATGATCATTCATTATCCAATATGATCACCAACAGGCCGGTGTCCCACTACACCTATCCAACTACAGAAATGATGAGCATCTACATGTGAGAAAGAACACCACAAACAACTTTCCATCGATAGAGCTAACAAAAGATAGTTCCAGAGGTCAACTTGGCAGAAATGGAAATCTTAGGGAGTCATAAGAAAGAATTGAAACTCCAGATGGTGTTTTGGCAACTGACCCAAACCCCAGGGGGTGTTTTTACATTTAAGCCAAGAATAAAAGAGCATACATAAAAAAAGAGCAAGCAACGTTGTCTAGGCATTGAAGAAATCTCAGGTGCATGGATTATATGAATAACCAAACGCTAACCCGTGCGATGCACGGGAAAGCTATTGTGTATGAAAATGTAAACAGACTAAAAGAATATATAAATATATATATATCCTTAAAGGAAAAACTATTATCAAATTTGATGGAAAAGAAAAGAATATCATATCCTCCTTGGGTAAAACTAAAAAATACAGTATTTTTGGTGGAAATTTCATGGTGTGATCCTAAGAAGGGACAATCATGCATAATTTTTACATGATAAGCTACAACCTGAATATGAAGAAAATAGTCTTCTTGCTAATGCTAATTAGCCAAAAAGGTCATATCATCATGTTTTAAAGAACTCCTCCTAAGTCCTAATAAATCCAATTCTTAAGGCCTTTGTTCATGATGAAGCAATTTTAGGTCGTAGCTTCACTTCAAGTGAGAACTTGAGTTCAATATTGATCTTCAATATTCTTTTAGTAATTTATTATAACTCCAATCTCCTATACTTCTTTCAGAATAAGCTACAAACAGATTTTCCTTCAACTCCTTAAATTGATCTTTCAACCCTATACGAATCCAATCACAGTTGAACATAGTTTACTTTTTGTATTTTTCCTAAAGGAAGAAACCACACAAACAAAATTTAATCACAGTAAAATGCAAATAAATGAGAGAATGATTAATGTTAATTATTAATCAAAGGATTCCAAATTATTAAAGAAATAGATCAGTAAATGGAACCCTAGAACTCAACTCTTGAAACATGTGTTGATATATATACATATATAAACAAACCAAATCTATGTAATGAGCTATAACTCATGTATTCTATATTCCTGGAAATGTTTCCATTAAATTCAAAAGCATGGAAATACCATCAAATATGATCCACAATATATGCTATAGATAAATGTAATCACTATTCTATTAACAAATGTGCCACCAAACAATTAGAAAAGAAATGAATGGAAAAAAAAAAGGGCAAACAACAAAAACTATATTATGTAAAAAAAAAAATGCCTATCCAAGTTTGAGGACCATCAACTCCAAAACCGGTTTACTCAAGCAAATACTGAAGAAATTAAAAGTCACAATTCACAAACCAAAATAATGCAGAATTAAAACCTTTTATATAGACAGCAATGCTTCAGCCACATACTGATAACTCTGAAAAATTATTACACAATCAGCTTTTCAAATATACATTACCAATTAAATTCACACACATGCTCAATGTTTCAGTCTCATATTTCACTAAACAATCAATGAGTAATAAGAAACATAAAAATATGATACACACCGACATTGATGTAATACACACAAAACAAAATAGAACTAACACAGTGTTGGCAATGCAAGAATACACAAAAGGTTCATTTCACTTATAATAGCCATAAATGGCCTCGCTGAAAAGACAAAAACTGAAGAGAGATATGAAAAAGACAGCATAGGATTAAAGCTAAAAATTTATTCACCAAGTGAAAAAGAAAAGGAGCATTTTGAACTTACCAGTTACCAGTACCACCCAAAAATAATGCAGCATATCAAAAATCAAAAGCAGGTCCAAAGAGTATATATTGGGAACTTGGATTTGGAAGCTCTCCAATGATGACTATCAACCTCAGTGTCAAAGCTTCACTCTTCTTGTATCCATCTAGGTTGGAAGAAACAAAATGAGAAAGAAACATAAATCTAGCATACTTTCACAAGTTGAGGGACCCTAAAATCATCATTAGCATATATCATAAATTTCAATGAGAAAGAAGCATTTTTTAAATCTACATTGAAAATTTAAATGCCAAAATTCAAACATTTTTTGTGGGCTGAGTTGTTTTTCATAATTTTAGTCTTCGGATGCTTTGGCTAGGCAATTTGATCAACATGTTGATTTAAATTTAAAGCATCCCTGAAATAGCAGCCACTACAACAGGATCTTATAATTTATGGAGAAACAGAGGCTTTTTTTTTTCTTTTCTTTTTTTAAGTCAGTAACAGAGAATTAAAATGTGAGTAACTTGTGTTAATGAAATTCAATCTCTTTCTTTTGCCCACAAACTACAAATACTAACCTTAAAAAAATAAATGCAGGTGAAATAAAATCAATCTAAACCATCATATACAGTTAAAAGAAGTACAAAATCAATAAAGACAATAAGCATGCAACTTTATATTTGAGAATTAAAAAAGAATCTACTAAATTGAATTGATTATAGATTATACTCTGGCTTTCTTGGTCCATTAAACACAATCCAAACCAAACTTGGACTATGCTTAATGCCAAAAAACTATCTTTATAAGCCATGCCTCCAAGCCAGTCCCTTTGTCGAACACTTTGAGGGTGTTGGGGCTGGCCTGTTTTCTCTACTCATCTAATCACTCTTATAGTAACTGATATGATATATTTTCTAAATATATAATTGGCAATTAAATATAAAAAACTAAAATAGCATAAAAATGCTTCCAAACTATTTAATCAGTAGTATTATACAGTTCACTACAACAACACAAAACCATGCCTAACAGAAGCAAAAAACTCAAGCCCAGCAAACAACAACAATAAATTTATTGATTATATTGACAACAATTTATATCTAGGTTTTCCCAAATACTATCTTCCTGGAGGACTTGATTCATAAAATAAACACCATCACTTGGCCAACTTTAATATCTCTACCTAATACAGGCAGAATACACCATGTCATCCCCTTGAATAAATGGCAAACAATCACATGAGAAGGGTCATGAAAATAGAATAGTCATTGGGAGAACCCATTGTCTTGTAGACACAGTGCAAAGAAAGAAGAGAGTATATCATACCTTTTTTATGCAAGGCATATGCAAGTCTGTGTAAGCATCGAGTATATATGTCAACTTATTAAACTTGAAACATGACATTGTAAAAAATCAAATTGTGGAAAAAACAAAACACTAATGTAATTTATCAAAAAATATGCATGCATGTAACAAAAAAGTTTTGTTAGTTACATCCACAGAAAAATAAGAAAGCAAAAATTTGAGACAATGAATTTTGGCATAATATTGGGGGGGGGGGGGGGGGGGGGGATTCAACCCAAGAACAAAAAAGGTAAAAAAATTCACTTAATTCTCTTTTGATTTACTTATAGGACATGAATCAACAAAAAATTCAAACCAAAAACCCTTGTAAATGATTGGAATAAAGTTGAGAATAATAATGTGTTAAGAGAGTAATAAATCGGATTACTTCAGAAAAAAAATTCCAAAAAGAAAAGAGAGGTACATATTAGGATTTGTGTAGGGAGGACTCCCTATTGCAAGCTTTTGTGAGAATACACCTTTGTTTCCTGAAAACCAAAAAGAAAGAAATTTATGAAATAACGAAAACACGGAAAACAAATTGGAAGCAGAAAGTTTTTAAAAATATGTAGAATTTGGTTTAGGGATGATTCTAGGGTTCTTGTTATGTTTATGCTTTGAAGTTATGTCTCCAAAACCTAACGGAGAAAAAAAAAATTAGTGGGAGGAAGAAAAGGTACCCTAATGGAGGCATCATTGATAGACAAATGAGGCACTTTTCCGTTCTTGACAATCTAGACAATTTGCATCTTCCTTCTTCTCTAAAGAGGTGTGAGTGCTTGAGAAAGTTTTCTGAATAATACACCTTTCAGCAGTTTTTTATACCTCCAGTAAGAGAGAATTAGAGTCAAAATCAAAATTTGCTATCAAAGATTGAAATATGACTCAATAACTTGAATAAAAAAACTAAAATGGAACAGTGTTAAAACCCCAAAAAAAATTTGTAAAAACCAAAGGTTCACCACCGTACAGAGAGAAGAAGAGGGTGAAAAATCACAATGAACTTGAAGTTTTTGATTTTTGTCTAAAGAAATATAAACTGAAATTTATTGGTAACAGTATAAAATTTAGAACTACCCACTGGAAACGGTGCAACTGAACACCAACTGTAGCAAAAAATAGTATTGAAAGTTGAAACAGTTTGCTTAAGCACCAAACGAAAAGATACATATTTTCAAAACTTAACATATATTGAAACAAAACAAAGAATCAAACAAAAATCATATAAAAACTATTTGAATTTTCTCATAAACGAAACATACCCACTTTAGAAAGCCATTGGTTTCTGCTTAGAGATTTGTTTGGGGGGGAATTTTGGGAATATGAGAAATCAATCAGAAGGGCTAAAAAACAAAAGCAAGGGATCCATAAATTTAGTACCTGAACAACATGGACTTTTAAAAAGGAAAAAAGTGAGAGACCAACCACAACAAATTAATAGCTTTCCACTCTATTTGTTTCAACATTAATGTTTTCTAGAAAATGATTCATTTTCCAAAGAGCATTTTCTAGAAAACTACCTCATTTTCCTATATTCGGTAACAACCTTGAAAATGTGCTTGAGAATGTTTTCTGGTACTTGGTATGCATAAATTTTTTATAACATTTCATGTATAATTTAAAACATGTGTATTATGTAAACCAACTAATGTAATCAATATAAATAAGAAACCAAGAATGAATTTGATTTTCATACTAAAATTTTGACAATAACCTCAATGGCTATTCTTGTGAGTAGAGGCCTTCACTGGCACATCAATGGCTATTCTTAATATTATTTTCTTTTATTACTATTATTTCAGTGATGATGTGATATTCTATTTTCAACATTGTCATTTGGGGGGTCAAGAATTTTGGATTTGGACTCTAGTCGTATTTGCAAGTGAGCATTGAGCAGATGGTGACTAAACTTGGTTGCGCATTCCTCTTAATTCTTTAGGACAGTTTCATATTCCAGATTTGTTACTTAAAAAATTAGTCATCATTATCAGATTCTAGCCAATAATGCAGTAAATGCAATTAGCATTGAATGCCTTGTCACCCTTCGGAAACTAAAACAAAAAACAAAAGAATTAATGTGTTTATCGATTTTATGAATAATTATAAAATCAGGTGCATTGAAGAAACTCAGGTGCATGGATTATATGTATAATTATAATATTGGAGGATAATCTTATGAACTAACTAAAACTATAATTACTAATTAAAAAAAAATAAAGTACCCATGATTGCAGATTTGAACATTTGAAAAGCACAAGTTGCAGGGATATATAATACATTTAACTCACATTAGTGCCGAAAGGAAACAATTACAACTTAATGCTTTTGTGCTTTCCTCCTTCTAGACTGTGCTTTCTGCCACTTCTTTCTTGAAACTAATTTGCTCTTCGGCTTCAGCTTTAACTCAGTTGAGAACTTGTAATTTTGATCTCTCATACGAGCTTGTATTCCTTAAAGAACTGCATATTTAATTTTTGGGCCTCCCTGTCTAAGCTCCGTGTACTCTGGTCCAGAAACAACCCTTTCAAATGCTCCAATTAGAATATCCATATCACTCATGACCTCCCACACACTGGAGTAACACCCATCTGGACGTTTCTTCAATTTTTTCAAGGCATTTTCAACTGCAATTTTCCTAGCTTGCTTTCCTGGGGACAATTCTTCTGGTTCATTTTTCAGCTTTCAATAATTCAGAGATTGTTCGATATTTAGGCATTTCCTCAAACTCAAACAATTTGTCTATGTACTTATCACTACTTTCATTTGGGTAGGCTTCTGTAGGAATATCGTCGTCGTCATCACCCTCACTACCAGTCCACAACGTCTTCTCCTCATCACTTCCAGACCATATACTTCTTAATTCATCACTGTCATTGGCATCAATTAGGTCAGAATGTTCCTTTGCCTGCTGTCTCACTCTCCGAATTTCTTCTTCAAAACAACTTTTAGGATCTTTTACATCATCTCTTTCATCTTCATTCCCTGTCCACAGAGAAGTATCTTCATCCATCTCTTTCTTCCATGTTTTTATGAAATCTTCATCACCCAGCTTTTCATTGCCAAAAAGACCATAATGTTTGCGCCCACCTCGGGAATAGGCTCGTGATGCTGCAAAATATTCAATATATTGTGGATAAATTTAGCATACCAGAGGAAGAACAAAAGCAGACAATGTGAAAACTAAATCCTTGTTGCAACCATGAGTTAGAACAAGAAAACTACAAGAACCCCTTCATATAAGTTGTAGGTCAACAAAATATATGGCATCCATCTTATCATGCATCGGTTATTAGTATAGAAGAATCATAAATTTGGTCTAGTTGTTGATGACAATGACCTAAAGTCCGATCTTAACTAGTGGGGCATTAAGTTCCTAAATTCTTAAGAAATCAAAATTAAATGGCATATTAGCTTCTAAAGACATATCTTAACTATTGGTACTTATTTAAAAAGCAAAACAAAACTCTACACTTAAGAGTCTACTTATATTCTATAATGCTAACAAACCAAAACCAGAGAGCTGTAGTGACAGCCAGTCAAAACCCGATTACTCCAAGACATATATCTATTTGAAGACCTCCTCAGCAATTTAATCAGCCATTATAGTTTTGTTTGCTCTGTAGAACCTCACAAGCCACCCAAATAGAAGTCTTGAAATGGGTAACTTTCAACTAATCAAACTAATGTTCTTCTATAAGGACTTAGCACAAATACATAGACTACATATCATAACATCACAAGCTTTCAGCCATGATTTTCACCAACAATCATAAACCTCTTAATGGGTTTTTTCACACACAATGAAAATCATTCAAAACTAGTGACAATGTAAAACCCAGAAGCCGTGAAAAATAGAACTTTTAAAAGAGGAATAGTAACCTTGAAATGCCGGGAAAACCCCCAAATTAAAGGGATATCTTGAGGCGCTTCCAGAAAGGATATATAATCTGAAAGAAAGAGCCAAATTGGGTTTCTCAGATTCTGTAAACAAAGATTATAAGCAGAAATGACAAAGAAACTAAAAGAAAGGAAAGCTAATACGTATTAGCTAAGCATATATATAAATATATATATATATATATATATATATATATATATATAAAATTATCAGAATGAGACCTTGGAGAAACAGACAGTTGCTGCAAATGGAAATGGAAAAGACGGGAACAGAGTCTGCGGGCCATCACTCACTTGCAGTTGCGAAAGCCAGCCACCAGCCACCACCAAGGACAAGCACCACCCACACAAAATATGATTAAAAAAAAGTTAATTGGGTACAGGCTTAGGTTTGAGAGTGACGGAGGAGAAGAGGAGACGAGGAAGAAGAGAGAAAAGAGAGGAAGCAAGAGAGAACTCACCGGCACGTGGATGGGGGCGGGGAGCGTGATCTGGGTTTGGTCCGAAGCTTGAAGATGGGTCTCTTGGTCTTCTAACGCTTTCTCTCTCTTCGGGTGTGTGACTCCGGAATTTAGTTTTGACATAAACATATGGAGAAAGCTGTGTACGAAGGTAAACGTTAAAGGTGGGTTGCAGTATGAACTCTATATTCTTAAGAGTTAAAGAGCAAAAGGCTTTTAGTACTTGCAATTGAGTTTTGAAATGTGGGGGTGTTCTGCAGAGGAGTTTGAGTATATATCGTGTTCTGTACTCTGTACTCGCAAATTTACAGAAAATAAACTTTATATTTCATGCCTCACATTTTTTTAATATTAATTGTAAAAAATTTAGGTGTTTCACACCTATAATGATTTACATATTGGCTGTGTTAGAGCATGCAGTAGTTGTGGCATAATTTATGTCACTTTATCACATCAAATGCCTATTTTATTATTTTACCACATCATTTTACATTTTATTTATCAAATATTTTATCATTTAATTCTATATATTAAAATAATATTTGCTACACATTATAATAATATTTATGTGTATGTGTGTTTCTCAAATAAAAAAAAGATACTCACTGTTGTCAAGTCATCCCACATTGATAAGATGTGATATTGAGAAGGGGTTTATCACTTGCTTCGCTACAATAACTGTTGCATGCAGTTTTGGTGTTAACGTGTAAGTGTATTCCCTTATCTCATCCCCTTTCCCCCATTTTATGTGTATGTGTGCACAATCAACAGGCACCACACTGCTACCAGCAACCGACAGCCACCACCACACAACCACCACATCCTCCACAACCCAAAACACAATTCAAAACAAACCCATAGCCCACTAACACCAAATCAGAAGCCCCACCCCCACCTTAACCACAAACCCACTTCCAAACCCACCGCCTCCACACCCACTTCCAAACCCAAAACCTTCATAATCCAAGTCAACTCAAACTCCAAACCCACCATCTTCATCGCTGTCATCGTCATTACCAACCCACACCAACATTCCTCCCACATCGACATCGCTGACCCACACCAACATTACTCCCAACCGAACCCACCCACCTCCGTCGGAACCGAACCCAGCTAATAAGCTCAAAGGAAAGATACCCACTTCTGTTACACTAAATGCATACCTCGAGTCTTTAAATCTTTCATCGAATGCGCTTGATGGTGAAATACCCACTTCGTTTGGGGACTTGATTTTGCTGAAGAACATGTCTTTAGCATCCAACTTGTTGTCAGGTTTGATCCCAGACTCAATCGTCAGCCTCGGCATCGGTGTGGAAGAGCAGTGAGGATTGGGGTTTGAGAGGAGAGGATTGGGGTGAGAGTTGGGAGTAATCTTGGTTGGGAGTAATGACGAAGAGATGAGAGAGAAAGAGGAATAATAAAATAATAAATCCATATGCGACACTCGTCTGTACCGTGGCAAATTTGTGACTCTACTGTAACATGTTGCAAAAAATATGAGATACGGCACATCTGATAAATTGGGTCAAATGGTGTTTGGTGTGCCAAATGTGCCAAATATTTAGTATTTGGCACATATGGCACATCCGCTATGGATGCTCTTATAAACATTTTTTATATTTGAAATTATATTATTATTCAATGCAAATACAAGATATTGGGGTATGGGTAAGAGTAAGATTGCCTAACAGAATCTCTCCAAATCCTTATAACATAATTCTTCCAAAGTCTTGTAAAAAAATGAGGGCTTTGTACAATGGACATAAATATAAACCCAGTTCAAAACACTAATATTACTATTTTCATGTGTATTCTAATAAGTATTACTGTTTTCTAAATAAATAAAAAAAAGAATGTTTATCTCATATTGGTTGTGTGTGTTAGTGTCCGCTGTTTATAACTCAATCTACAACTACAAATGTTAGGCCTTTTTGTAGTTGTACTCTGATTGTGTAATGTATTATAAACCCAGTTTAAAATACTAATATTACTATTTTCATATATATTCTAGTAATTATTATTGTTTACTAAAAAATATATATATAATAGCAATAAATTATTATTCAATATAATGGCATACACGTTGCACCGTGCTTCCCCACTATATTATTAAAATAGTTTATATTTTATTAATTGCCAATATAGTTTACTTTAGGTAAAATCAATTACCTAAGTTTCAAAAATATTACTAAAAAGATTAAATTAAATTCTACTCCAACTAAATTTAATTTCAAAACTCAATTGCAAGTACAAAAAGCCTTTTGCTCTTAAGAATATAGAGTTCATACTGCAACCCACCCTTAACGTTTACTTTTATACACAGCTTTCTCCATATGTATGTGTCAAAACTCAATTCCAGACTCACACACCCAAAGAGAGAGAAAGCGTTAGAAGAAAGAGACACCCAAGACCAAGTGACCTAGCCAAGAAAGAGACCCATATACAGTGTGAGCTAGGATTGACATTCTTATATAGAACTAGCTCAGTAGTATTATGACCGCGTGAATTAACTAAAAATTTTATGTAAAAGAGAAAATATTTTAAAAATATTATTAAATTAATCTAAATAATTAGTGAGTCACTTGAGACTTTAATAGACCTAGCTCACTCTTAAGCCCAACACCAAGCACAACGTTCCAACTTGTAGCCTTTACCAAACCAAAGAATCAAGCCCTAGCTATCCTACACTACGATAGCCCTTCATAAATTATGCCAAAGATAAGTTATAATTAGGAACATCTAATCATTCTAGGAAGAAAAGTTAATTTGGTTGTCATTTTATTGGTGTCATCTGGATGGCTATCCCTTATTATTGCTTGGTGTGGTGCATTTAGCAGGAGAGAAATAAACAGAATTTTGAGAACTCAGAAAGGACAATTGCTAACCCAAAACTTCTCTTTTCTAAAACACTATTAGATTGGATGTCGATTCAATTATACGAAGTTATTCTATTTCTTCTATTTTCAATTTGATGGATGCCCATAATTTGAATACTTGATTGTTTGGTCCCAAATATATACTTCTCGTATATTTGGGTGGCTCTTTTTATAATTTGAATAAAATTTACATTACTCATATAAAAAAAGAACATATTATCATATAAGTGATTCCTTAGAGCTAGGAAAAACATATGAGGCTTAAACACTCATATAGTCTCATCCACTATTATAGTTAAATATGGAAGGTGACTACCAAAGAAATCCCTACTCTAGAAGTAAATGTTTGAGTCCAAACAATTGTATAACAATGTCTTTAGTGTAAAATACCTCTCAAACAATTTTACTTTACACAACCATAAAAATTTTGCTACATCCAACTACTATTATCATTAGAGCATGTTCAACACATTTAATTACATTTATTATAACTTTAGCTTATTTTGATTCTTTTATCATGACACATACTTTTATCATAACCTCCAAATACTCGTTACTTATTTGATATCAAACTCACAGCACTAGCCACTAATATTTTTCTTACAAAGCACAAACATATGCATAATATATACATATTAAACCAACAAAACAAAATCTAATGATTCACAATGATTCTTCCAATGGAAACCAAACATTATAAATAACATCAAAATGAGACACATCTAAATGTCATATGTATAATAGTTCAGATGCATTTTTTTCCAAGTGAATCCATTAAAATGCTTTGAAAGTGAGTGCACTCATCACAGAGAGAAAGAGAGAGAGAGACCATTGAAAGGAAGGTCAACGTACAGAATGTTTTGAATCCAAGTCAATACAATGACTTTGGGACCAAACAACTTTTGTAGCACATACCTTGTCAAAATCTGCACATTGTTGCTTATTAAATATCATAATACTTATTGACTATTGGGTACACCTACTAGCGGAAAATTTACAATTAATGAAATGCAAAAGCGGAAATTTAAAATTTTGTTTGATCTAGAGAAAACTGAAATTCCAATTTATTACACTGAAGCAAAAATACATAGAAAATTACTGAAGGGACCGAAATTCTTCAGAACTTGAGGGAGCTTCCCAAAATTGCATTCATTTTGATATATTTTATCAAAACATTCCTGGGCAGAAAGTTGAACATGGAATAAACATAAGGATTCCATAATGTGATCCCTTTTTCTTTTCTTTTCTTTTCTTTTTTTTGGTTGAAATTTCGATAGTTACAACAGGTAAAGAATTTGTGCTCTTACCATTATGAAAAGGCAACAATAATCTTTACTATATTTTTTTAATCTCAAACAATGAATAAAGCAGAAAACATATCCTTTCTATATTTTTCAATAAGATTGACATTACAAAGATATGCTAACAAAGAAAATGCATAAAAGATGTAAAGAAAAAAAAAAAAAAAACGAAAAACAAAAAGAACATACAAAACAAAAGATAACCAAGGCGTTGAACATTTATGGTGCAAGCAAAATTATTAAATAAATGAATTGGTGTTCTTGCTGGCAATAGCAGTTTATTCTTAATGATTTGAAATTTTTAGTAGGGGTGTCAATTCGGGTTAGCGTGTCGGGTTCGTGTCGTGTCAAGGTATGGGTATTCGACTAAATGGCTCAACCTAACCCGACCTATTTAATAATCGTGTCATGATCCTTCAACCCTAACCCGACCTATTAATAAGGCGGGCTGACCTAACCCAACCCATTTAACACGCTTAATAAACGAGTCGTGTTGAGTTGACACGAATGTAACATAACCCATTTCAACCTGCATAATATTAAATATAATATCTATTTAGAAATAATATTTTTTACATCCCAAAAAGAAGTGCATACACTTCAAGTCTTCAACCCACATTCAAAATAATATAGTTCAACAAAAATATAACATTCATCTAGAAAATAAATTATTTACACTCCAAAAGACGTGCATACACTTCAACTCAAATTCAAAATAACTAAGTTTAACAAAAATAAAATAACATAATTCAACAAAAATATAATATCATTGGAACTCATCAAATGCTAAGTATCAATATTGAAAGAATCTTCAAGTCTTCAACCCACATTCAAAATAATATAATTCAACAAAAATATAACATTCATCTAGAAAATAAATTATTTACACTCCAAAAGAAGTGCATACACTTCGACCCAAATTCAAAATAACTAAGTTTAACAAAAATAAAATAATATAGTTCAACAAAAATATAATATCATTGGAACTCATCAAATGCTAAGTATCAATATTGAAAGAATTTAAGTAAATAGTAAACTAATCCTGATTATGACCACGATTATCATTCATAGATTCTTTGTTGATATCCAAATTCATAACATCTTCCACAAGTTCATCCAATTTCATTTGTGCAAGTTCTATGCCAAAAAAGAAAAGAAAAGAAGTATTAGTAGTTCTAAGGTCTGAAAAGTTTTAATTTCCAATTATATCTCTTGAAAATTTTTGTAATTACTCACTTTTCTTTTTAAATTTAAAAAATACGTTGGATATAAAAGGTATTTGACAAATCCAAAATAAAATAAATATTTATTTGTTATATGAGTTAAACGAGTTGTGTTAAGTGGGTCATTTCGGGTTGACACAAATAAATTGGCGTGTCAAACGTGTCTATTGCGGGTTATGCGGGTTGACCCACTTATGACACGTTTCTTATCGTGTTGCTTTCGGGTCGACCCGTTTATGACCCAAACCCATTAAGGTCCAACCCTAACCCGAAAAAACCCGTGTCGGGTTCGTGTCGTGTTCACGGGTTGGGTCGAACGTTGACACCCCTAATTTTTAGCATATATATTGATCATATATGGGTAAGACTTGTAGCAACCAACTAAACATGCTTATATGAGTTTTATAATATTGCATTAACTGACAATCAATGATGCTTGATATGGTTGAAGTTTAAAGGCTAGTTTGATGGCATTGGTGATTTGCTTGTGTAGGTTGGTTTTGTAAATTTATTTCTTTTAAGTATACTAGTTCGCAAATGAAAGTAGTGATAAGTACTAGTTTATTTTAGAATGGTGATAAGTACTAGTGACAATATATTGGTCCTAGTGACAATCATGATAATAATTATTTGAATTTATGCTGTCAATTCCATAAAATTCATTGCTTAGTAGAAGTTTATAACTTGATATTAATGTTCATTTGAGTTTTTACAAGTTAAATAAAAACAAAAATGAAGATGATTTTTACTGTTGCTGATCTCTTTCTTGTTTATCGAGTCCACATTTTTATAATTATTTTCCTACTGCATATTTTACTTAAATTTCTTAAGAATTATAATGAGTATTATCATTTTTCAATTGACTTTTTATGACTTTTGCTTTTCTAATCTAGCCTAGAGAAGCGATTGACCGGGGCCCTTTTAATAAATGAAAGAGAGGGTTTATGAGGCCTAGCCATGAAAGCCCACACTTGTGTGGAATTGACATATTGGTCCTAGTGACCATCATGATAATAATGATTTGAATCTAGTCAATTCCAAAAAATTCATTGCTTAGTAGAAGTTTATATTAATGTTCATTTGAATTTTTACAAGTTAAATAAAAAAAATGAAGTTGATTTTTACTGTTGCTCACAGTTGGCTCTAGCATATATAAGCAAGAGAGACCGTCATCTAAGGCCCCACGTAAAAAAAAGGCCCCCTAATTTTAACCAATAGAGTTATTTCATTCATTTTAATATTATTAATTAAGCCCAAATATTAGCCAATAAATAAAATAATATTTTTTTTTACGAAGAAGAAATTTTATGTTCATAATATTTTTCACAATACTTTCACAATAAATTTTAAGTAGCAGAATGTTACTAGCTGTTATTGGTGGTTAAAAAAATAATTTCAATGATGGGTTCAAATTAGAATTAGTAACAACTTAACACCTAGAATTTGTTGTGAAAATGTTATGAATTTACACTTTAAAAAAAAAAAAAAAGTAATACACAAAAAATTTCACAAGATTTTTCACAACAATAGAGTTGGTAAACTTTTACTAATTCTCATTGTAAGGACGCGTTTTGCAGCCCAAGCCCAAGATGTATGGGATCTTGACCCAATGAGCCTAGTACAATAAATTTGTAGAGAGTGGGTCAAAGAACTAGGCCCTAATGAATTGGACAATGGCTAGTATGGATTTAAATGATGATCAAATAAGAACAAGAAGCACTGATTTGAATCAATTCACTGTCCGAGAAGGTAAGTTTTTATATAAATCAACTAGACTGAATACAAGTATAATTTTGATAGCTACAATATTCTCTTTCTATTTTCCGGATTCCTTCCTCATGGAGGGTCTCTTACATTATATAGCTCCCTTTGGACCATCTTAATCCTACACATGTTGATCATTTGATCCTTTATTTGAGTACCGTCCCATCAGATACCCTTTTTGGCTTTCTGTGAGTTGTGGTAGGTAAGACAGCACTGTTTAGAGGTCTTCTCCACATAAATGCAGCTAGAAAAGTAGCTGCAGTGCATTCAATGCGGTGGTAGCAGTTTTCCCTTATATATTTTTTGGTTCCCCTCATTCTTGTATGTTCATGATGCACGTTTCTATCACTGGAGCTTCATGAAAGGCCACTCTGATCATTGGAATACATATTTCGTTGTACTTATCGTATCCGAGGAGATATTCCTCCTCAGACAATCTTCCTATTTGCATCTTGCACATTAAGTCCTGAGCCTGAACCATTCATTATCATTCGTTCCTTCTCAGACCACTCACGCTCTTAGCCAAGGCCTAAGGCCCAATATATAATTTGGGCCCTTAATCCTACATTCATCTAAGATCATCACTAACGTCACTTTTTTACTTACTATTATTAATTTGCCATATCAACAGGTGTGAAATGTTTTGTCAAATTTTTTTTGTCTACAAACATTCTAAAAAAAATATTCTAGGTGGTTCATATTAATTAGTAATTTTGCATCTAACAAGAGAATAGAGTTTAAGCAATATTTAGATTATTTTTTTAAAAGTCATTTTTAAATATATAAAAAATGTCTCAATTCTTTTTTCGCCTTAGGCCCCTTAATTTTGCTAATCTCTTCCTTGTTTATCGAGTCCACATTTTTATAATTATTTTCCTAAATAGTTAATGGGCATTTTAAATATATACATAATAATATTTAATATCCTCTTATTATATATCCAGTTATCTACCTCTCTTATTTGTATAAAAAGAAAAAAGAAATTTGAAAAGACTTTTTTGCATTTGAATGTGATAAATAATTAGATTGCCACTAAATGATTCTAGGCAATCATATTCCTCAAGATTAAAATTTGTATTTTTTTCTCACCATTCTTTTAATTGGTATTGGCAACACTAAAATGTATTTTACTTGCCACTCAACTGTAGCTAACATGCTCATAGCCTTTACGCTTTTGTTGGATAAAACCATTTAGCTTCAACGCTAACCCTTTCTTCATAAACTGTGTTTTCAGTAAGACTTTTTGTGGTCCCGTTCTTACCGTATTTGACTCTCTCAAACACAATCACTTCAACCTTGTCTTTGCATTCTCATTCCTACCTTATTCAACACCTTGCTCATATTCTATCACTCCAACCTTGCCTTCAAAATGTGGGCATTTTTGTATGCCTGTTTCTGGTGTGCATATATATATATATATATATATATATATATATATATATATATATATGTATAATATAATATAAGCGGGGACGTACCCACTAAGGGGCATAGCCCCCCTAATTTTTTTTTTAAAAAAATTTAAATAATATATAGGATAAACAAAAAATCCCCAATTCACCAATATCATAATTCAATAATTCATAACCAAAAAAAAATCTCATAGAAAAAAAAATTCCCTTAGGGGATTACAACATTTTATATGACTTTTTTAATTGATTTATAAACTATGAGAAAGTGAATTACAATATTTATATTTTTTTCAAAAGATAAAATGCCAAAATTTTTTTAGAAGCCAATATTGATGACGTAGCATTGCCAACTCTTAATATTGATATCCCAATTTTTTTAAATCATCAAAAAAAGTTTTGAAAAGCTTCATCAATGTGATTTTCAGTTGCATCCAAAAGTATGTGATTATCATATTGGTGAGTTGGTTAACATGATAAAATCAACATATTAATTCTAATTACCCAAAATCTAGAGATTTGAAGTCTTCTTTTTCTTTTTTTCTTATTCTTCGAAAAATGTTAGAATATCATGTTGTAACTTTCAACTTTTTTGGTTCATATTATATCTTTCTTGACTTAAATATTTAGGTAATAAGGTGTAATTTTTTGTTACCATGAATTTTTTTTTTTAATAAACCATATCACATGAAATTTTTTTGGTTCATACTTTGGCTCCCTAGGTTCAAATCTTGTTCCGTCCCTAAGTATAAGTGAATATGAGTATAGAAAACAGACCGAAATATGCAAATAAAATAAGTCAAAATACATTGTCAGGATAAGGGTTCATGAATATTAATTGCAAAACGCATAGGTAGAGGTGGCAGTGCTAAAGGTTGGCAAAAAGACAATTTGTCTAATTGTGACTAATAAATGAAGAAACACGAAATAATGATAAAAAAAGAAAAGAAAAAAGAAAACCATGAGAGTTACCAACTGGAAACAAAATATCATAAACATTGTGAGCAAATGAGCACTTAGTCTTAACAGTAAACAGAGCACTTAAGCACGTACGCTTTGAACACATAAATACATTGCTGTAATTTAATTACATAACTTAATTAATCCGTAGCCAACTCTATATAACCTCAGATTCTTTGCAACGCTATGTGAAATTGCATTCATTTTTAAGGTGTGGGTGCACTCCATGCATCAAGACCCCTCTCTCTTTGGCTTTTCTTGTCCATATTTTTTGAATTATTTAAGATTATATCAGAGTACATCCTTTAACCTTATCAGTTTTCTATGTAGAAAGTATAGCAAGCTATAATACTATTTGAACAATAAGAACACTCTAGGATTTGTTTGGTATCTCTATTTGAGTAACAATTTTCACATTCCAAACATACTTACATACTTTTTCACCTATATATTTCAAAAAACTACAAAATTTAAGGGGGAATGGGCAGACTAGCAGTGTGAGGGGCAACTATGTAGTAAGTTAGGCAACGTTTCAAAGTTTTAAGAAAAATAGCATCTCGAGTTTTAGAAACTCGAGATCCATATTAAAACTCAAGTTGGAAATACTCGAAAATGCCACATAGATCTCGAGTTTTTAAGACTCGAGTTTTATGAAAAAAAAATTTCTCCTATAGTGGTGTTTTTAAGCCTTACAGTAACGTTTTAAAGCCCTATAGCGGCGTTTTCCTGCAAAAATTTTATAAGTACAAGCCCTATAGTGGCGTTTTTAAGCCCTATAGTGACGTTTTAAAGCCCTATAACAGCGTTTTTCTTCAATTTTGTAAATCGAGTTTTAGACATTCGAGATGCTAGTTTTCAACATTGTTTTAAAACGTGACAACTAATTAAATTTTTTTATATTTATTGTTATTTGAAAAGGGTGTTCCAAAATTTAATCTCAAACTAATCTACTAAACACCTAAAAATACAAGTATAAAAGGTGCTATTCTTTAAATAAATAAAAAAAATAGCAATGAAAGTTTATACATAAAAACTATTATTTTATTTGGTTCTCCTTTAAACTTTCCTTTTCTCTTTTATTTAATCATTTCTTCTCTTCTTTGTTTCACTTCTCCTTCGTTTCTATCACCAAAGCTCAGCCACTCCATTGTTTCTCCTCTGGTTCTCTGTTACACTATCTTCTTCTTTGGTTCTCTATTACTCCATTTCTCTCTCTCTCTCTCCTCTCTTCTCCATCACTCCATTGCTCTATCTCCTCTATGTTCTCATCTCCATCACTCCATTAAAATCTCTCTGTTTGGGTGTGGTGGTCGTCGTCACTCGTGGTGGCTAGATTGGGTTTGTCATCGCCGCCGCCAGTATGGGTTTGTGTGGTTGAGATCTCTGGGTTTGCTAGGTTGTGTGGTTATGGGTTTGTCGAGGTTGTGGCGCTAGTTGTGCATCGTGGGTCGCAGTGGTTGTGTGCATTTTAATGGGTTTTTGATTTCAACGGTAGGTGATGTTTTTATTTTTCTTTTCCCTACAGGTAGTAGTGATGCAGTTGTGGGTTTGGTTGTGATTTTGGTGGTTGGGGTTGCGGTTGTGGGTGGTGGTGGTGGTGACAGTGGCATTAGTGGCTGTGGCGGTGGTTGTTGAGTGGGTTACCTTGCTAGTGGGTTGTGGTTGGTGGGTAACTGGTTTTTCTTTTCAGAGGCGGTGACTGGCGGTGTGGGTTTGCTGGGTTGAGAAGAAAGAGGGTTGAGTTTATTGGTTGGTTTGCTTCAGAGAAGAGAGAGAAGGAGATGAAGAAAGAGAGAGAAAATATAAAGAAAGAATGAAAACATAATGAAGTGGTGGTAAAAAATACAGTTGTTTTGAATTTGATGTTATAAAATAAAATAAAATATTAAAATAGGTAAAGGATCTTTTTAAATTACTAAAATTATATATTTGATAGCTTCTCTTACTTCTTTTCAAGTTACGAATAACTGATGAGTTCTTTCTGCAATATTCATAAAGTTACTATTTTGGCTGTCTCATGTTGTTGAATGAATTCAGCCTCTGACATTGGTACCTTCACTTCAACCTCCAAGTTTTTGCAAAATAGTCAACATAGTATTACCTATGTTTTATTACCCCCACTATAACTACATAGACATTGGTACCTTCACTTCAACCTCCAAGTTTTTGCAAAGTAGTCAACATAGTATTACCTATGTTTTATTACCCCCACTATAACTACATATTTACTGTAGATTCCAAGAACCTTGATTTCATTAAATTTTTTTTACTTTTGGTTCACATTATCTCAATAATTTTTGGAGAATAATAAATTATTTAGCCTTGCCTTAGAAATTAATTAGAACAACTTTGCTTGAATATATGTTGATTAAAGTACAGAGAAATAGGAAATTGTTGTGTCCAAAATCTAGTTGGGTTGGTTATTGTTCTTAGACTTTTTATTTTTAACTTTTTATGTGTAGCTTTTTAAAACTTTTTGTTACCATATCATTTGAATCATACATTATCTTTTTATTTTTTATAATTGTTATAAATAAATGAGGAGGAAAATCTGAATGTAATTCTCCCTATAATTGAAATTAAATAATACTACTAAACTACAAGCTTATTAATAACTACACACAAAAAAAAAAAAAAAGAAGAGTGAGAGATATGGGAGAAATTAGTCTTACTAGTGCATTTACTTGACTTATACTACAAGTAGAAAGATTCGAAATCTTCTTTTGTATAAATTTAGCCTTTTATTGATCTAAACCTATCTTGTTCATCCATTATTGTAGTAAAAAATAAAGCAAACCTTATCCATTAACCTCTTCAGGTGAGGAGGCATTGGAAGCTTCATTTGCATTTCTATCTTTAAGCTTAGACTTGAGATCATCAAGGTACTGCTAATAGACATACGAAACAAAACCCCAAATAGCCAAAACCACGGATATCACTTTTATTCCACCAATTTTGCCATGGAAAAAGATCACATCTAGAGCCGGAACAATAGGCAAACCTAAAACACAATGGCATTAATCCGAAACAATTAATATTTTTTTTCTTTTATTTATTTATTTATTTATTTATTATTATTATTATTAAAGTATATTACGTCTTGACATCTTGTGAGAATTTTTAAGAATATTTATGAGTCATTCATTTTTTTAAAGAATCATTTGGGACATTTAATTTGTTTGTAAAATTTGTCGTGTTGGTGAAGGTAAAAGAGACAAAGAAAAGGAAGGATCCAATATCATTTTACCCCGTTTAATGTCCTGCCAATGGAAGAAACCTCAAACCTCAATAGGAGGAAAAATGCTACTTGGAAACCATAGGTAAGAAAAGTATATATATATATATATATATATTGGAAAAACAAACAACAACTTTATTGGAAACCAAAAAATAAACACAAAATAAGAGGAGACGCAGACGTTTAGAGAGAGAGCGAGAGAGAGAGAGAGAGAGAGAGAGCATATCACAATGTTGGAAAGAGAGGGAGAGATTTTGAAATAGTCAGACGGGTTTGGTGAGAGAGAGGGAATTTGCTTGCTTAATCATGGGTTTAACTAGAGTTGAATTTATAGAGTTAAGTTAATAGATTTTAATTGAGGTGGCATGCTTTTGACCCTAGATATATTTCAAAATGATCATGTCCCTTAACTAGACAGCATCCATTAGAAATGGAGAGCATTCTCTCACCAAAAAGAAAAAAGAAAGAAGGGAGAGGATTCAAATCTATGTATCGAATGCATGAGTTGCTGTCGAAGGAAAAAAAACTCCATGAGAGAGTACATGTCACTTGCCCATGTGGATTATGTGTACATTTGGTTATTTGCTTAATATGAGACAAAATATACAACTTTTATACTAAGGCTGTGTTTGGCTCAATATAAAATGGCTTCAAAGTGTAAAATAATTTCAGCTGAAAATGTTTTTGGGAAAGGAAAATATTTTAAGGTATTTGGTTGCATTCCAAAAAATCTGTTGGAAAATATTTTCATGGGTTTGTTTTTGTTTTTTTTCTTGAAAATGCTCTAAAAACACATTTTCTACCTATTTCTCACATTTTATCAGCTTCCAAACACATATTACAATAACAATCCCAATATATAAACCCAAAAAAAAAAAAAATCTCAATTCCATATACCAAACACCAGATCGAGAGAGAGAGAGAGAGAGAGATAGAGAGAGGGTTAAGGCAGCGGCTATGAGATTTAAGAAAGAGACAAGCAATGACGATGAACTTGAGAGAGAGAGAGAGAGGCAACGATGATAAGATCGGCAGCGAGATCTAAAGGTCCCGTCAAGGTAGAGGTGGTCTGATCTAGTCACGGTGGTTGTTGTTAGTGGGTGGGCAAGCACAATGGTTCGATCAGTTTGTTTATGGGTGGTCCGATCAGTTCGTGGGTGGGTCATGGTGGAGCAATGGTGAGCAACGATGACAACTGTCCAGTGAGATGAGGCATGAACTTGCGATGAAGCCACGAGTAAGCTCTCTCTCTCTCTCTCTCTTCGAGTAGGCTGAAAACGGGTGTAAGTGGTTTGAAGGTAAAATAGAAGTGTAAACTATTTTACACTCCAGGGGTTGTTATTTTACGGTCAAGGAAAATCATTTCCGTTTAACTAAATTTTTTAGCCAATCTAAACACTCTCCATGGTGTAAAATATTTTCCATATTCCTTTTACAGCCAAAACAAACACAACCTAAATGTGTGACAAAAGTGTGTTTTTAGACCCCTTAAAACCACAATTGAATTAACCTAGGTAATTAGCCAAGTTGTTACTTAGTCAAATTATTCAAATCTAGGTTATCACAATCAAACAATCATATCATGTAAAGCAGCGGAAATATAAAAGATACAAGATATGATCACCCAGGAAACTAAACTGGTAAAAACCTGGGGAGGATTTAACCTAGCTATCCTCAAGGTAAACTTGAATCCACTATCTTGAAAGAATCGAAGTTCATACAATAAGACTTACAAGCCCCCACGCTTGACTTCTTATTACTACCCACTAGTAGAACTTACTAACACGACCACGTGCAAACTCCGAATCCACGGACTCCTTCTTTCTTGGATTCACCACCAGATATAAGCACACCCACTTGTGTTTCTTTAGGCTTCAATGGCAGCAACTGAATTGATCATTAAGGTATAAAAAACTTCTTTCCCTTGAAAATCCTAAGCTTATGTGAAGGAAAACTCCTCAAAGATCTCACAAGAGATTCACATAAACCGTAATATGAGCAACACTAAAACATGGCTAGTGAAGAGGGTAAAAATAGGAGATAAGGCCTGACGAGCCCAACGGGTCCATATCCATGGGCCAAAAGAAAGTCGAGCCCATTCTTTGTATGGAATCCCTAATGAAACGAAGGCCCAGTATGGATAGGGCAAAGCATGGGAAAATATTGGAGGAACACCTTAAAGACCGCAGACTCTTCACAATGAATAACTTGTCCACCACGTTTCGGATTCCTAAAGACTTGTTCTACAAGGAAACGACTTGGGCTAGAAGGAAACAAGGAAACGACTTGAGCTACAAGGAAACGACTTGGCTACAAGGAAAAGACTTGGGCTACAAGGAAACGACTTAAGCTACAAGGAAACAACTTGTTTTACAAGGAAACAACTTGGGCTACAAGGAAGGGAGGCAAGACCTCACTACTATAAAAGCCCCCAATATGTCCTCACATGAAGGTACGCATAATTGACCCCTCTCTAGCACTCTAGAGTTGTAAGAATATTTCTAACTTAACCTTCAGAGGGTATTTGGCCGGCTCCACACCGGTGCCTTCTGTAAGGCGTTCTTGTTTTCTTCTTGTGTGTAGGTGATTCTTGAGCTCAAGGATCGTGCATCTCACTGGTGAGAATTACGGCCTCATCAGTTGGCGCCGTCTATGGGAAAAAATAAAAGGGACAAAATAATCAGGACGGTCGTTAAAGAGTTAAAGAAAAATCTCATAACACGACGGAGTAAAATATACCAGACGGGTCCAAGATTCCCCATATTTTATCAACTGGCATGAAGTCCGTCTCCCCCGGGTGACACATCCAGCCGTCACCTTTCAGGAAGAAGTAACGGCTCTTCCAGTCACGGTTGGAATCAAGGGTTTCATATATGACTTTCAGTCACGGCTTTTCCAGTCACTACTATAAAAGCCCCCAATACGCCCTCACATGAAGGTACGCATAATTGACCCATCTCTAGCACTCTAGAGTTGTAAGAATATTTCTAACTTAACTTTCGGAGGGTATTTGGCCGGCTCCACACCGGTGCCTTCTGTAAGGTGTTCTTGTTTTCTTCTTGTGTGTAGGTGATTCTTGAGCGCAAGGATCGTGCATCTCACTGGTGAGAATTACGGCCTCATCAGTTGGCGCCGTCTGTGGGAAATCGTCGTGACAGTTTAAGCCATTGTCGCTTCCCGGACATAAGAGTTGCATGGTACTCACACGCTCAATGGCCACCACTAACAACGTTCAAGAAGACGAGCCGCCAAGGTCCACCGCATTAGAAAGACAAGTCCAAACCCTCCCGGCTACAGTAGAGTGCCTCATAAAGCAAAATCACGATTTGGAGGAGCAACTACAACAGAGGGACGCGGGACACAACATCCAGGAGGAAAACCAAGGGGACAGCTCCAAACGTAAGGGACCTGAAAGGCCAGAGGGCAGCAACGAGCCCAGTAGACCGGAGCGGCAAAATTTGAGCATGCCCTCTCTCACGGATGCAACCCCACCACCCATCCTCGCAGAGATGCAGGCGATGAAGGAACAAATGGAGGTCATGATGAACGCCTTCAAGGGACGCGTCTCCAGTGACCTTGACGATTTAGTGAATAGGACGGACTCGCCATTCACTATACAAGTCAACTCTTGTCCCCTGCCACAGAAGTTCTGAATGCCGCAGGTTGAAAGCTACATCGGGGTCAAGGACCCATTAGATCATCTAGAAACCTTCAAGACCCTGATGCACCTCCAAGGAGTACCGGACGAGATCATGTGTAGGGCCTTCCCTACAACACTGAGGGGCGCAGCAAGAATTTGGTTCAGCAGACTGACACCAAATTCAATCAACACCTTCAAGGAACTAAGTGCCCAATTCACCTCGCACTTCATCGGGGGGCACAGATACAAGAAGTCTACACATGCTTAATGAGCATCAAGCAGCGGGAGGACGAGACGCTGCGATCATACATGACTCACTTCAACAAGGAAGCACTTTCTATTGATGAGGCCGACGACAAGATTTTGGTGGCAGCCTTCACCAATGGCCTACGGAAGGGAAAATTCTTGTTCTCCCTGTATAAAAATGATCCGAAGACCATGTTTGAGGTACTCTACAGGGCCACAAAATACATGAATGCAGAGGACGCACTGTCGGCCAGGGAAGAAAAACCCAGGAAGAGAGAGAGACCGGAAGATGCCAGGCAGGACCATGGGAGGAAGAAACCGAGGACGGAAGACAGACGCGAGGAGAAGCGTTCTAAACCCCCAGGAGGAAGATTTACAAGCTTCACCCCCCTGAACGCCCCACTAGACCAAGTGCTGATGCAGATCAAAGACGAAGGATCCCTGACGTTCCCAGGGAAGCTAAAGAGCGATCCAGAAACAAGTATTGCCGTTTCCACCGTGACCACGGTCACGATACTGCGGATTGCTACCATCTGAAACAACAAATTGAGGCCCTTATCAGAGAAGGAAAACTGCAGAAATTCGTCAGCAAGGAAAGGACGGATGCACATGCACGGGAACAGGCCCCTCGACGGGAGAACGACCATCCGAGGCCCCCTGTCGGGGACATAAGGATGATAATAGGGGGCACGACAGCAACGGGATCGTCCAAAAAGGCCCGAAAGACCTATCTCAGGATGGTCCAGAATGTACAGACAAAGGGTTCTGTACCCAAGATAGTGCAGAGGGAAAGCCCGATTATTGGATTCTTAGAGGACGACGCGAGACGCCTCCACCATCCACACGATGATGCCCTTGTCGTCAGCTTAAGGGTAGGAGACTACAATGTACACCGGATGCTGGTCGACAATGGCAGCTCGGCAGACATCCTATACTACCCAGCATTCCAGCAGATGGGAATAAATAGAGCATGATTAACACCAACAAATGCCCCGTTGGTCGGCTTTGAAGGAATGAGGGTACTCCTATTAGGAGCAATCACACTCTCAGTGATGGTCGGTGATTATCTACAGCAAATCATTCAGGACATGACATTCTTAGTGGTCGACTGTTCATCCGCGTATAACGGTATAATAGGGCGACCCACGCTGAACTCCTGGAAAGCAGCAACCTCAACATACCACCTGATGATTAAGTTCCTTACGGAGTACGGAATTGGAGAGTTACGAGGAGACCAAGTGGCCGCCCGGGAGTGCTACATCGCCATGTTGGAAATAGAGGATCATCAGCAGACCATGTGCATTGGAGAGCAGTGGACCATCGCAGAGCCGGTAAAAGAGTTGGAAGAGGTCATGCTCGATGAATCGGGACCTGGACGGACGACCAGAATGGGCACCTTGGCCAGCCCGATGGTACGTCAAGACCTGGCAAGCTTCCTAAGGATGAATCAGGACGTATTCGCATGGAGCCATGAAGACATGCCGGGAATCGATCCGTCAGTGATAGTCTACAGGCTAAATGTTAACCCGGACTTTTCGCCAGTCCGACAGAAGAAGCGGGTGTTCGCGCAAGAGCGAGATAAAGCAGCGGCAGAAGAGGTTAGAAAGCTCTTGGAGGCGGGTTTTATCCGAGAAGTATACTACCCCGACTAGCTAGCAAATGTGGTCATGGTAAGAAAGAATAACGGAAAGTGGAGGATGTGCGTCAACTTCATGGACCTCAACAGGGCGTGCCCCAAAGACAGCTATCCACTTCCAAGGATAGATACCTTGGTAGACTCAACGGCCAGACACGAACTCTTGAGTTTCATGGACACCTTCTCAGGCTATAACCAGATTAAGATGAAGGAGGAGGATCAGGAGAAAACCTCTTTTGTAACCAGTCAGGGACTTTTCTGCTACAAGGTGATGTCGTTCGGACTCAAGAACGCGAGGGCTACGTACCAAAGGTTAATGAACAAAATGTTCGCGCACCAGCTTGGAAGGAACGTACAAGTCTATGTCGACGACATGTTGGTGAAGAGTGTGCGCGAGAACGGCCACCTGAGCGACCTCCAGGAGACATTCAACACCCTTCGGTCGCACAACATGAAGCTGAACCCAAGCAAGTGCGTGTTCGGGGTGACAGTCGGGAAATTCTTGGGCTTCATGGTGTCCCAAAGAGGTATAGAAGTCAACCCAGAGAAAGTGCGGGCCATAATGGAATTAGAACCCCCGAGGACAGTGAAGGCAGTACAGAGCTTGAACGGAAAAATTGCGGCCCAGAACAGATTCGTCTCCAAAGCAACAGATAAGTGTTTGCCTTTCTTCCGAGTACTGAGAAAATCTTTTGAGTGGACGGACGAATGTCAGAAGGCATTTGAGGACTTGAAGAAGTACCTATCGTCCCCACCACTGCTCAGCCCGTCCATGCCAAGAGAAAAACTGTACCTCTACATAGCGGTCTTGCAAGCAGCAGTTAGCGCGGCCTTAGTACGAAATGACGGAGGCTCGCAACGACCCGTCTATTTCATAAGCAGGGCGTTCTGAGGAGCAGAAGAAAGATACCTCCCGATGGAGAAATTGGCTCTTGCGCTCATAACCGCTACGCGGAAACTCAAACCATATTTCCAAGCTCATATAATCGTAGTTCTGACGGACCAACCTTTGAAGAAAGCAATGAGCAGCCTAGAGGCGGCAGGGAGAATGGCCTTATGGGCAATTGAGCTAAACGAATTCAACGTGCAGTACCGTCCGTGAACTGCAATAAAAGGGCAAGTAGTGGCAGATTTCATAGCCGAGTACACCCAGCCAGAAGACAAAGGGGCTGAAGGACAAAAACTGTGGAGCATCCACACGGACGGGTCATCAAATCAGCACTCAAGAGGTGCCGGTGTAGTTATACTAACACCAGAAGGGGATAAGATCGAATGCATGATAAGACTAGATTTCCCTACAACCAACAACGAGGTGGAATATGAAGCCTTGGTAGCTGGGTTGGATCTCGCAAAGGCCGCGGGTGCTAAGAACATGATCATACATTCCGACTCCCAGGTGATAACTAGTCAGATCAATGGCGATTATGAGTGTAGAAACGAGAGGATGAAGAAGTACCTGGAAGAGGTGAAGGGTCGAACCAGTGGCCTCGAGGTCAAATTCGTTTAAATCCCAAGGGAGAAAAATGAATGCGCCGACCGTCTAGCAAAAACAGCCTCCGCAGAATTCATGAATACGCCTAAACAGGTATTATCTTTCGTCCAAACCTGCTCGCTTATTGATGACGGGAAACAAATACAGGAGATAAATGTTGAAGAGGATTGGACCACGCCTTTAAAACAATATCTACAGTCGGGAGCTTTGCCAGATGGGAAGGACGCTGCAAGGAGATTGAAAGTCCGGGCGTCGCGATTCGTGCTGATCAGGGACGTTTTGTACAAAAGAGGTTTCTCTCGACCGTACCTAAGGTGTCTAAGCCACAATGAAGCAGAATATGTGATGAAGGAAGTTCACGAGGGGATTTGCGGGAATCACTCAGGAGCACGGTCTTTGGTGCACAAACTGATCCGAGTCGGATACTACTGGCCCACTATGCTAAAAAATGCCCAATCTTACGTGAAGGCCTGCGATAAGTGTCAGAGGTTCAGTAATCTAATCAGGCAACCATCAGAAGAACTCTCACCTATGACGGCTCCTTGGCCGTTCGCGCAATGGGGGTTAGACATCATGGGTCCCTTCCCAACGGCCTTAAGACAGCTAAAGTTTCTGGTAGTCGGTATCGACTACTTCACCAAATGGGTGGAAGCAGAACCCCTTGCCACTATCACAGAGAAAAGCATCCGTACCTTTATGTGGAAAAACATCATATGCAGATACGGGATTCCGAGGGTGCTTGTCTCTGACAATGGAAAACAGTTCGACAACAGCGCGTTCAGGAATTTCTGCTCAGAGCTAGGCATTCAGAATCATTACTCATCACCAGCACACCTGTAGGCAAACGGACAGGTAGAAGTCACGAACCAGACATTGTTGAAAATCATCAAAACCTGCCTCGAGGGGGCAAAGGGTATCTGGCCAGACGAACTGCCAAGCGTCTTATAGGCGTATCGGGCGACTGCAAGGACACCCACAGGGGAGACCCCATTTCGACTTACATATGGAGCTGATGCAGTCATCCCAGCAGAGATCGGCCTCACCAGCTATCGCGTGCAGAGCTACACGGAGGGCAAAAACGAAGAAGCTATGCGCCTACAGCTAGACTTAGTAGACGAGGCCCGAGCAGTGGCAGAATAGAGGTTGGCGCGATACCAGAACCTCATGTCAAAGCACTACAACACTAGGGTAAGGCACAGAGATTTTCAGATCGGCAACCTGGTGCTACGAAAGGTCATAGGCGCTGTTAAAGACCCTACACAAGGGAAGCTCGGACCAAATTGGGAAAGACCGTATAGAATCACATCATGGCAGAGGAAGGGCACATACCACCTCGAAACCATGGACGGAAGGAAGCTTCAGCACCCATGGAATACGGAACACCTCCAGAAATACTACCAATAGAAATGACATTCAATTTCCCCATATTCCTCAGTCCATTTCTATTTACTAGTCTTTGATTATTTTTTGAAGCACTTACTAGTCTTTTGATTGTTTTTGGCTTTTTGTTTGAACAATTACTTCTTCAGTACCTTTTTAAGCCCAAGGGCGAAGGTACTTTTTTCTACAGCTTCAAATCTAATGAAGGAACATTCAAGACCATGTCGTGTCCTTACTACTAAGATTATTACCATAATGTGGACGGATCCCACCGAGGGTCAACACCACAGTTCACAAAGTGGACAGACCCAACCAGGGTTAAATTTATACAATTCCAAAAAGTGGACGGACCCAACTAGGGTCAAACTTATAAGTCCACAAAGTGGACAGATCCCACCGAGGGTCAACACCACAGTTCACAAAGTGGACGGACCCAACCAGGGTCAAATTTATACAATTCCAAAATGTGGATGGACCTAACCAGGGTCAAACTTATAAGTCCACAAAGTGGACGGATCCCACCAAGGTTCAACACCACGGTTCACAAAGCGGACGGACCCAACCAGGGTCAAACTTATACAAGTCCAAAAAGTGGACGGACCCAACAAGGGCCAACTTATACAACTCCAAAAGAGGACGGACCCTACCATTGGTCAACACCAGTCTACGAAGTGGACGAACGCAACCATTGTTGAACTTACGCCAGTCCACAAAGTGGATGGACCCTACCAACGTTCAAGACCCCAATCCACATAATGGACGGACCCAACCAGTTCATAAAATTATACAAGTCCACAAAGTGGACGGCCATCAGGGGTCACGACCACATTCCATGGAATGGACGGACCCGACCAGGGTCGCAAACTTTATAAAAGTCCACAACGTGGACGGATCAAATTAAGTAAACATTAAAGCAACATCAAATAGGATGGATCCTACACTACAATCATCAACGAAATAATAAAAGATGCATTTAAATAAATAAGTTAAATGTCAATACAACGAATACAAAACGGCCCGGCATACAACGGGCAAAATCTAAATTGTTTTCAAAATACTTGGAAAAAGTAAATAATTATATCTACACGTTAGGAATGACGGGATCTTTGGCTTCATGGGATTTTCCTTCTTCAGCATGAACCTTGGGGACGATGGTGACGGGCCCTTCCTCTGGAAAAAGTTCATTTGTATCATCAGAAGCATCGGGCTGAACGGACGTAGCCACCGTGACATTGATGTTGACGGATGAGAAGTCAAGCTTGGGGTAAAGAGCTTTGGACGGACCCAACAAGGGCCAACTTATACAACTCCAAAAGAGGACGGACCCTACCATTGGTCAACACCAGTCTACGAAGTGGACGAACGCAACCATTGTTGAACTTACGCCAGTCCACAAAGTGAACGGACCCTACCAACGTTCAAGACCCCAATCCACATAATGGACGGACCCAACCAGTTCATAAAATTATACAAGTCCACAAAGTGGACGGCCATCAGGGGTCACGACCACATTCCATGGAATGGACGGACCCGACCAGGGTCGCAAACTTTATAAAAGTCCACAACGTGGACGGATCAAATTAAGTAAACATTAAAGCAACATCAAATAGGATGGATCCTACACTACAATCATCAACGAAATAATAAAAGATGCATTTAAATAAATAAGTTAAATGTCAATACAACGAATACAAAACGGCCCGACATACAACGGGCAAAATCCAAATTGTTTTCAAAATACTTGGAAAAAGTAAATAATTATATCTACACGTTAGGAATGACGGGATCTTTGGCTTCATGGGATTTTCCTTCTTCAGCATGAACCTTGGGGACGATGGTGACGGGCCCTTCCTCTGGAAAAAGTTCATTTGTATCATCAGAAGCATCGGGCTGAACGGACGTAGCCTCCGTGACATTGATGTTGACGGCTGAGAAGTCAAGCTTGGGGTAAAGAGCTTTGGCCTAACGGAGGGCATCGTCGAAACCGTCGTTATATGAAACTTCGAGCTTTGTCAAGAGAGCGTCGGAGTCACGATACTCCTGGACGGCTTTCTCTTTGGCTAGACGGAGTTCGTTCTCCTTGTCCTCCAGAACGGTTTTAAGCTCCTCTGTCATCTTTTGATATTCATCCTTCATCCGTTCCGCAAGCTTGAGCTTCTGCTCCGTCACCACCTTCCAATTCCTTAGCTCTAACAGCTCCTCCTCCGTCAGCTTGGCTTTTTCACGGACCCTTTCAGGCGCCATCTCTTGGTGAAGAGACTGGTCCATCAAGCCCTTCGTCATGAGCATAGGCTGACGACGGAATGGAGTTTTAGTTATTGTTTAAACAAAAAAAAAATAATAGCAATGGGCTCTTACTTGGGCAATGCTGAAGAGGCCCGTCTCCCTCATAGCCTCCGTCAAGTGGTTTCCAGGTCCTCATAGTCTTCGCTCCCGATAATAGAAGAAATCTTCCCCAAAGCATACTTTGGGTCTTCATGGAGTAGGACGGGCGGCTTCTTCTGACTACCGGGAGGAGGAACCATTAGACCTTTGCCACCCCCAGGTTTGGCCGGGGTCACCGTCTTCTTACCCTCCGCCATCAGACCAATGACGGGCTCCGTCGAAACCTTTTGTTTCTTAGGTGCACAGTCCACCTTAAGCATTGGTCTCTTCGCCAAGGGCCTGCTCGAGCTCGTCCCCATCGCACCTTCGACCGTCTCCTTGTTCTTCGCGGCCTTATTTCTGATGGCTGCCCTTCTCTTCGCGTCTTCCATCTCTGAAAAAATAAGAGTAGACGGGTAAACTCGTAGGAAGTGATCAAGTTAGTTGTAGAGGGTGACGGACTTACGCTGATGGGTGCGCTCCTCGTATTTGATAGCCGCCGGGGTGGGCTCGGGTCCGTCGCAATACCAATGGATGGTATTAAGGTTAACCAACTTCGCCCACGTTCGTTCCTCTGGCTTCGTCTTTGAAAAAATTCTTTCCAAAAAGTTGTACTCCTCTATATCAACTTGCAGACGCCGCCGCACTGAAAAAATAAAAGGGACAAAATAATCAGGACGGTCGTTAAAGAGTTAAAGAAAAATCTCATAACACGACGTAGTAAAATATACCAGACGGGTCCAAGATTCCCCATGTTTTATCAACCGGCATGAAGTCCGTCTCCCCCGGGTGACACATCCAGCCGTCACCTTCCAGGAAGAAGTAACGGCTCTTCCAGTCACGATTGGAATCAGGGGTTTCGTATATGACTTTCAGGACGGACTTGCTAGGGACGAAGCTATACATTCCCCTCGACTTGTCAATCTCATCTGGACGGTAGCAATGGAGGAACTCCCGTACGGTCAGCGATCTGGAACCGTCTGACATGGCTCCGTACAAGACCTCCATTGCTATGAAAACCCTCTAGGCGTTCGGGGATATCTGGCTGACGGACAAGCCTAAGTGCTGGAGGAGTTCTCGCTTGAGTGTGTTCAAGGGGAACCTAAGGCTAGCCTTGAGTGCTTGTTTATACACCCCTAGGTCATCCACTCCGTCGTAATAGCATTTTTCTGCCTGGTAGGGTAGACGGATAGGGATGTGGTCGGGTATTTGGTAAATTGCTCTAATCGTTTTGAAGTGCACTTCCTTAATTGTGGACCTAAAGTTATTCATCGTCCACTCAGGTAGCATGACGAACTCCCTAAGTCCGTCAGCCCCAACTACTGACTTAATTCCTTTACCACCGTCATCAGAACCTTCCTCTGGTTCGGCCAACTCCATATCCTCATTTTTTGAGGACGGTGAAGTGGCAGACGGAGTCCTCTCGCTTAATTCGTCTGGATCTTTGTAACCCGACGGGTACAATTCCTCGTAACCCGCCCCGTCGCGGACGAACGACTGGTTACTCGACGCACTAGACATTGCCTACAACATAGCGACAAAACCTAAGACTGACGAGTCTAAAATAAAAAAGGAAGAGACGGATGCAAGAAATTTAAAGCTTTTACCATGTTAAGTATAAAAACTGAAAGTATATTAAAGTGAACGGATGGAATCACTTACCGAGGAAAAGAGTGAGCGGATAAAAGTTGTTACTGGAGGATGTGAACGGGTAAGCTCTAACAGGTGACAGACTCGCTCTGACAATGTAGTTTCTGCGTAAAGTAAAAGAAATGAAGGGGAGGATGTTGGTTTTTATAGATGGAATGCACGGAAGATGAAGCGGCACTTCGATCCAAGATAAGAACCACTCGACGAGTGACACGTGTCATTGCCTTAAATGTCTCTGCAGCTTGTCAGACCTCTATAGACCTGACGGCATCATGCTCCATAAACCTCCTTCCAAAGGTCCTCGTCACCATCAACTGTAAGATTCTGACCGTCAGCTATAAAAGTTCTGACCGTCAGCTATAAAGTTCTGACCGTCACTATATTGATTATGTCACCGACCTCTCAGTATTCGCGGTCGCCATCTTAGCTCATCTTCGCCACCGTTCATGTATGCCTATTCGTCGCCCCATGAACATAGAACCGTCGTGACTATATTGACCGTCACCCCAATTAACCGTTTGCACAAAAGCGACGAATCAAATGGGGTGAAGGGGGCAGCTGAAAAGGGTAAAAATAGGAGATAAGGCCTGACGAGCCCAACGGGTCCATATCCATGGGCCAAAAGAAAGTCGAGCCCATTCTTTGTATGGAATCCCTGATGAAACGAAGGCCCAGTATGGATAGGGCAAAGCATGGGAAAATATTGAAGGAACACCTTAAAGACCGCGAACTCTTTACAATGAATAACTTGTCCACCACGTTTCGGATTCCTAAAGACTTGTTCTACAAGGAAACGACTTGGGCTACAAGGAAAAGACTTGGGCTACAAGGAAACGACTTGAGCTACAAGGAAACAACTTGTTCTACAAGGAAACGACTTGGGCTACAAGGAAGGGAGGCAAGACCTCACTACTATAAAAGCCCCCAATACGCCCTCACATGAAGGTACGCATAATTGACCCCTCTCTAGCACTTTAGAGTTGTAAGAATATTTCTAACTTAACCTTCGGAGGGTATTTGGCCGGCTCCACACCGGTGCCTTCTGTAAGGTGTTCTTGTTTTCTTCTTGTGTGTAGGTGATTCTTGAGCGCAAGGATCGTGCATCTCACTGGTGAGAATTACGGCCTCATCAGCTAGGGTTTGCCTTTTATACATAGGGCAAATTAGAAAACCCAAAACGTTTTAATTAAAATAGGGTTGAGTTGAAATTCTGCAGAAAAAACGTTCAGACCCGATTTTCGATTGATCGAGCCTAAGCTTCGATCGATCGAAATAGGCTGAAGTGCTTTTTTAAATCCTGCAACAACTTATTCCAACTTTACATCAACAAATCAAATTTAAGCAAGTCTAAACACGACTAAACACATTGTTTTGATCATAGTTTGCCAACAATACAAATTAGAGTTCTAAATACATAAAAATCTAAGGGCCTGTTTGGTTCAGAGGTGTCTCAGTTTTCATAACTCAGTGCTCAGTTTTCATAACTCAAACTCAAAACCCATAACTCTTAACTTAGTTTCCACTTTCTCTCAAAAATGCCAAAATTCTTGTTTGGCAACATAACCCAATCACATAACTCAAAATTTAAGCATACTTTTTGCCAAAATGATGGAGCCCACCACTGACACCACACTGTTTACTTATGGTTGGTACCCGCGGGGGATTTCTCTTACCTCTCACAAGACATTTTCTCCATCACACTCAGTCCAGAAATAAACCCACACCCCATAAAGTGAAACCCATTTCACAGAAGCCCATTAACATCTCTTTTCTCATAAACCCATTTCACGCACCAATACCCAGCTACATCGAAACCCAGCTCCACCACCACCAACGGAAAACCCAGAAATCCACCACCAACAGCCCTCAACACAACCACAACCTCCACTAAAAAACCCACAAACAAAAACCCACAAACACAGAAAACCCAAACCCAAACCCAAACCCAAGAATCCCTAGATCAAAAACCAAAATCACTAAAATAAGGTGTGGGTTTTGTTTCTGGATATAAATTTATGCATGTATGAAAATGGCGGAGTGGGATTTGAAGAAGAAAGAAAGAAAGAAAAAGAAAGAAGAAGAAGAAGAAAAAAAAACTTTGGAGTGGGTCTGAAGAAGAAGGAAAGAAAGAAGAAGAAGAAAAAAAAAACGTTGGAGTGGGTCTGAAGAAGAAGGAAAGAAAGAAAAAAAAAACGAAGAAGAAGGAAAAAAAAAAAAAACGTTGGAGTGTGGGTCTGAAGAAGAAGGAAAGAAAGAAAGAAAAAGAAAGAAGAAGAAGAAGAAATAATAAAAAAAACGTTGGAGTGCGTCTGAAGAAGAAGGAAAGAAAGAAAAAAAAAACGAAGAAGAAGGAAAAAAAAAAAAAAAACGTTGGAGTGTGGGTCTGAAGAAGAAACAAAGAAAGAGAGAAAGAAAAGGAAAGAAGAAGAAGAAGAAAGAAAGAAGAAAAAGGAATTGCCGTTGGTGATGAGTGGTTTGACTTGACAACACATAAGTCATGGCCCCCACAAGGTCCTTATATTTACCAGCGTGCCACTGAGTTATGTAACTCAGAAACTGAAAACACCAATTTGGTGTTTCCAGTTTTCTGCACTGTAGCTCAACTCAACAGTTTGAGTGATGAAAACAATGAGAGGAAATCAAGCCAAACACAATATTTTCAGTGGGTCCCATGCAATTCTCAATTTGAGTGATGAGAACTAAGTCATATGACTCAAAACAGGGGTAATTCAAACAGCGCCTAAGTCTTTAGAACCTAACAAAAAGGAGAAGACTTTAGTTTATTTTCATAAAAACTTAGTTTTTTTTTTTTTTTTAAACAAATTATTTTAACATTTAAGAGGGGGGAAGAAGTTAAGATGAAATCATAGTTAACTGGATTGGACCGACCAGTTCAATTGAGAATCGGACACCAATTTGGTCTAGTAAAAACCTGTATAAAACTGAAAAAAATTGGTCAAAAGTCAGAAATTAGGACTAAAAATGATTCTTTGATCTTACTAGTTTTTAAAACTATGCATGAAATGCAAAAATTGAAAATCAGAAGTTATTTAGGAGTATTTATATATTTATTTTTGTGTGTGACAAACAGACACTTTATAGAGAGTCCAGATGCAAGTGGACCAAGATTTAAATAATATGCACCCAACAAGCCCAACCCAAATCCATCAACGACCTTCGCCAAAAAAGCTAGCTAACGTCACTCACAGCCATAGTTGTCAAAACGTGAATCGTATTGTGAATCGATTTTTGATTTTTCTGTATCATGTATAGTATTGTATCGTATCTCGTAAGATACAGAAATACTTAATAAAATTTATAAAAAATTATAGATATACATATATAAATAGTATATTCATTATAAATTTTGAAAATATTCAGCTAATGACTAATTTTTTTATCACTTATGTAATAACATTTAACAAGCTAACTAAATAATTCAAACTAGCATGTGTTTATAATATACGCATTCAAATTGCGTAAATTCAAAAGTGATAATATATATAAATGACCCAAAAATTAATTTATTTTTATCATATTCATCAAATTGACTAATCAACCTCATCTAACTCAATGTTATCATCACGTTTATCATTTTTCAAATTTATTTCTTCATTAAAATTTTCTTCATCTTCATTAACATTTACTATCTCTTATTGATCTTTTTATTTTAATAATTAAAAAGTATTCAGGCATTCTAGTTTCTTGGACTTATAACAATATTGAAAAAAATAAAAAATAATTATATTTTCAATTAACAGTCTTAGTAAGTGTGTACTGTATGGTCCAAATTTTGTAAAAGAAAGAGAGGGGGAAAAAAAAACTTATGAATATAATATTTTATTAAGTTAAATTAAGTAACCTAATAATTTTGTGTATTAGGTTAAATTAAGCAACCTAATAATTTTGTGTTTAAAACAAGTCTAACAACTTGTTAGATTCAAATAAAAGTACACATTTTAACAAAAAATCTTTTTTTAAAGTATTTGTCTATGTATTGTATGATACATACGATTTTATGATATAATTCATACGATACACATATTGTATCATACGATTTGTGAGCATTTACGATACAATAGAAAAATTTTCACACATGATATGATATGTATCATGTGATATGTATCACGTATCATATGATACTAACAACTATGCTCACAGCAACTCTTCTTCTTCCTCCTTCGACACGCCACAACATAAGTCCTTCTCAATTCTAACAATGGAGAAAGGGGATTCGAAAGTTACAATTACTCTGGTCATCATTAGCTCCAAGACCAAAGCTCTAGTAAGTACCCTCATACTTTTTGGGTTCAAGTCAGCCTTCTCACTAGTTACAGCTACTACCTTCGTTTCCATTCATATAATGAAACTGTTACATTTGTTGTTGGTGTTGCCAAAGGACAGGTTTAGTCCTAGGTTCTACATTGCTGTTGCTACCGATACCATAAGCCTTCAAAAAATTCGAGGTACACACCTTAATTGAACCGATCAAACACATGTGGTTTTTAAACATTTTAAAGAGCAATGATGTTGCCACAACTTGTGCCACAACTTGCCCATGTGGAGAGTTGTGGTTGGTGGAGGAGTGTTCCCACATGAACCCACCATCACCCTTTTACCAACCATAACTCGCCACATGGACGAGTTGTGGCAAGTTGTGCCACAAATTGTGGCACCAGCATTTCGTCCATTTTAAACGGTGAGTGGAGATAGGATTCAAATTTTATGACCTATATTTTTTTTTTTGAGAAATAATTTTATGACCTATATGATGTTAGGAAATGGTGAATTTTGATTATTTAATCAATATTATAAATCTTTTTGGTATTAACTAGTTGGTAAATAACTTAGGGTGCCTAATTCTTTGATATGAGTAGAGGCAATTTTTACATGTTTGATTATTTAATCAATTTTATAACATCTTGTACATCTTGTGAGAGTTTTTTTGGAGTATTTACTATGCATTAAATTTTTTAAGATCATATGCGACATTTGTTTGTAAAACTTGTTGTGTTGGTTTTGATTTGAGCATGTATTAGAGAGTGAACTGATTAGCAGGTGAAGATAGAAGAGAAAGAAAAGAAAGAATCCAATATCGTTTTTAAATGTCCTAGCAATGGAAGAAACCTCAATAGGGAAAATAGCTGCTTTAAAACAATGGGTAAGCAAAGTAAAACTACCCTGAAGTCTGTTATAATATACATATGAAACTTTCACTTTTCAATTCCTTCTTTCTTTTCTTTTTTTGTTAAACTCACACGCCATTACCAAAACTTTCACTACTCAATTCCTTTTGCTATATGTTTTCCCTTCCCTTTTCTGGCATTACATTTCCATGTGTTTTGCAAAGAGCAAACATTTTAGAAAATGCAACCAAAGTAAATATCTTTCGGACAGATAAATTCCTTGCTAATATGAATTTTCTAATTTTAAATTAAAAAAAAAACCATTAAAATTTTGTAGGACATTTAGTACCTGTTTGTTTCAGCGTTTGAAGGCCAAAAGTTGCGTTTTCAAAAAAGTCAGCCCAAAAATAGTGTTTGGTAAGTATAAAACGCAACGTTTTGGAAAAAGTTGCGTTTTATATTTGTGAAGAGAACGCCCGATTGGGTTATGGAGCTCTAGAGGTACATAAAACAAAAAGCTCATGCACGTTTTGAAGCTATTCGTTGGGCTTTTCCAAAAATTACCAAATTACCCTTGATAAATCATCAGTTCTCACGCTATCCCTCATTCCTCTCATCTCATCACTCTACTCTCCCAACAAATTTCCAAATCCAAACACAAAGAAAATCTATAACAAATTCCCAAATCAGCTAAGGAAAAAAAAAAAAAAAATCAATCCCTTGCAAATTAGGATTTCTCAAAATGCAAACAAAAAAACATCAGAATATAGCAAAATGATAGAATTATAGGACGAAATTGAAGGCGAATGCATCAACAACATTGAGCTTTGGGTTAGATCAAATCGGCGAACCCTTCCCAATCAAACTCTCTGACTTCGACTCCACCCCATTTTCGATCTCCAAGCCCTTCCCTCTCAGCCACTTGTCGTCTCCAAACTCCACTGCCTCATCTTCATCGCACACTTCGATGGATTCTATGTCGCCAGAACCTGAGTGGGACGCTATCGATTCCGCTAAGAACCAACAGACGAAGTGCTAAGAGAAAAAGAAAGAAAGAGAGAGAGACGAAGAAGGAGAGCTTTAAATGTTCTGGAGTTTGGAGGAATGGCTGGGAAAAAAAGGAGGAAATAAGGCTAAAAAAGAAAAGAGTAAGGGTATGTGTGTGGAGGTGAAAAAAAGAGGGGAAAAAAAAGGGAAAAAAAAGAAAAAGAAAGAAATGCCGTGTGTGGAGGATAAAAAAAGAGGGGGAAAAAAGGAAAAAAGAAGAATGAAATATTTTCACAATAAATTTTAAGGGGTAGGTTATTATTAGCTAATATTGGTGAGAAAAAAATAATTTTTTTAGAAAGAGAAAAAAATAATTTTAATAGTATGTTAAAATTAAAATTAGTATAAATTTTTATCACAATATTTTCACAATACTTTTACAATAAATCTTTAGTGGTAGGTTATTATTAGCTAATATTGGTGAGAAAAAAATAATTTTTTTAGAAAGAGAAAAAAATAATTTTAATAATATGTTAAAATTAAAATCAGTATCAATTTTTATCACAATATTTTCACAATACTTTCACATTAAATCTTTAGTGGTAGGTTATTGTGGGGGCTAAATCTTGAGCTTTTGCGTTGGGCTTAAAGCCCCATTCACTAATAATAACGCGTTTGAGGAGGAGAAAGCATTGAGAAAGACCCCATAGTAGGTAGTAGTGCAGCTGAATGTTGAAAGATAATAGTCCGAGAGGGCCATACTCCTCGGACCTGACAAATGTCAGTCAAGTCAACTTCAACTTGACTTATGCAACCTTCCAGGAAATTCCAGCGATGAAGATAAGCTTCAGGTGAGCAAGGCAAGAGATAAGAACGCAGAAATATCTGAGGAAAAAGCTGCTACCACCGCATTAAATGCATTACAGCAGCTTTCCTGACCGCATTAATGTGGAAAAGACCTCTGAACAATGTTTTTAACCACTATTACTCTCAGCAAATCAAAAAGCTGTGAAAGGGGAGACAGAAACTTGAGTACGAGGCTAGATGATAGACAAGTGGTCGGTGGGATTGGATAAAGGAGGACTATATAATAGAGTAAAGTCTCCATAAGGAGGGGATCGAAAAAATATTAAGGAAAAAGACTGAGAAAAATTCACTGTAGCAATAGGAAGAACATACCATCTGAAATAGCCAATTCATCCAAAAACCTACTCCTCGGACTTAAGCTTAACCTTTGATTATGTGTTTTATCCTCCTCGGACAGGCTCATAACCCTAATTAACTACTATAAGATCCATTGCCAGCTCAGTTCTTTCACCCACTCTCTCACAAATTTATTGTATTGGGCTTATTGGGCCCATATCCTATTCCATTTGGGTTTGGGCTACAAATTGTGACCCTACAATTGGCGCTGTTTGTGGGAAGAGCTAGTGCTCGTAAGGATTATAATGGTTATGGCGGGTTCAGGACCACACCAGACTAGTCCACACCATGCAGAATTAGCTAATATTCATCAACAGGGCGAGTTCCATCACCTTGAGCGCGGAGACCATATAGAGAACTAGCAAGAAGGCAGCTTGCAAATGTTCCATACAGAGGGAAGTGGTTATTAACGAAGGAGTCATCTAGTACATGAGCAGGCTGATGAAAAGGATTTGCAGCGAGAAATTGATAATCTGAAGAGGAAACTTTGTCGAGCATAACGAAAACACACCCTTCCAGTTTTGATGCCTCTTTCAATGATGACGAAGATGCCAGTTATAGAAAACGCTCAGAAACTCCACCTAGTGAGTCCTATTCTTGTGAAGAGGAGCATTCGCGCAAGAGGAGGCGAAGGAGTCCATCTGGGAGGGGAGTAGGAACAAGCGTCATGAAGAAAGTTTTGAGCCAGATTTCTAAGTCCCCCTTTATTCGAGGAATAGAGAAGGCAAAGCTCCCCAGGCGTTTCCATCAGCCCACGTTCACCATGTATAACGGACGCACGGATCCTGTGGAGCATGTGAGCCAGTTTAAATAGAAGATGGCCATCCATTCTCAAGACGAAGCCCTGTTGGTGCAGGGTATTTCCCTCCAGCTTGGGACCAATGCCTATGAGATGGTTTGATGGGCTAAGAACGAATTCCGTCAGTTCTTTCAAGAAGCTTACCCAATCATTCTGCTCCCAGTTCATTACATGTAGTAGAGTCCCTCAGCCCTTAGATTCTCTGTTGTCTATGACAATGAGGGAAGAAGAGTCCGTGAAGACATATGCTAAAAGGTACTGGGAGATGTTCAATGAGATTGATGGTGATTTTAATGAGGTCGCTATTAGAACTTTCAAAGTCGGCCTCCCATCTGAGCATGGTTTGAGGAAATCCCTGACAGGTAAGCATGTCACCAGTTTGCGACAGTTAATGGATAGAGTTGACAAGTACAAGAAAATTGAAGATGACCAACAACAGGGGAAGGGGAAAGCTAAGGCTGTCCCTCAAGAAAGAAGGGATTTTAGATCGGACAGATACAACAACAACCGGCCAAGAAGGGATTATGCAAAGTAGCAAAGGCCAAGTAACAATCAAGTGGTCGGGGCTGTATTCCAAGAGCCAGTGCATTAGGTATTGGAAAAAGTTAAAAACGAACCGTTCTTCAAATGGCCCAACAAGATGGTGGGAAATCCTGAAAAGAGAAATCAGAACCTCTATTGTCAATACCATCAAGACCATGGTTATACGATTGAGGATTGTAGAAGTTTATGGGACCACCTAGACCAACTTGTCCGAGAAGGCAAGTTAAAGCAGTTGTTGCATCATTCCAGCGGGCTAGGAGGACAAACCAATTCTCGGTCTGAAAGGGAGGTTCCTTTAAGACTCCCTCTGGGAACTATCAACATTATTTTTGCAGCACCCGGCAGGACAGGATCGTGCCCGTCTAGGGTAATGTCCGTGGCTCGTTTGTCTTCTGACGATACTTGCCATGAACCGAAGAAAGCCAGACTGGAGCGACCCCTGGTCATGGGGTTCTCGGACGAGGACAAGATTGGAACTATTCAGCCTCATGATGACGCCTTAGTGATCACCCTCCGAATTGGAGGTTATGATGTGAAGAGGGTGATGGTGGATCAAGGTAGTGCGGCCGAGATAATGTATCCCGACCTTTACAAGGGGCTGAGTTTAAGAGCTGAAGATCTGACGCCTTACAGTTCTCCCTTAGTGAGTTTTGAAGGGAAGGTTATTGTCTCGAAGGGACAGATTAGGTTGCCTGTGCAGACTGGTTCGGAGACGGTAGAATTAGACTTTATCGTGGTGGATGCATATTCTCCTTACACAGCAATTATTGCCAGACCTTGGCTTCATACTTTAGGAGCAATTTCCTCCACCCTGCACCAGAAGATCAAGTATCCATCCGGGGGACAGATCAAGGAGATATTGCGCGATCAAACCAAGGCGAGGCAATGCATGGTTGCAGCCATCTGTCATAGGTCCGAACCTGAACCTATGACTCTCAGGGAGAGAGGGTTATAGCAGTTAAAACCCCCAACGTTACCTATTGGTGGGACATCCGATGAGGTGAAATGTGAAGATCTTGTGAAAATTACAATAGGAGATGATCTGGAGAAGTTTTTTCAAGTTGGATCCCAACTACCTCAGCAAGAGAGGGAGGAACTGATAGAATTCCTTAAACAAAACATTGACGTCTTTGCCTGGAATACTTACGAGGCTCCAGGGGTGGATCCAGAGTTCATTTGCCACCACTTGAACGTTAATCCACTAGTAGCTCCCAAAAAGCAGCTCCTTCGTCGTCCGTCCAAAGAGCATGCAGAAGCAATCCGTCAGGAGGTAGCAAAACTCAAACAGGCTGGGGCTATGAAGGAGGTCTTCTACCCCGAGTGGTTGGCAAACACGGTAGTAGTAAAGAAAAAGAGTGGGAAGTGGCAAGTGTGCGTTGATTTCACGGATTTGAATAAAGCCTGCCCTAAAGATCCATTCCCCATGCCCAAGATCGATCAGCTGGTAAACGCTACTGTCGGTCATCCTCGGATGAGTTTCTTGGACGCTTTTCAGGGTTATCATCAGATACCTTTGGCCTTGGATGATCAAGAAAAAACTGTTTTTGTTACTCCTATTGGGAATTATCATTATAAGGTGATGCCATTCGGTTTAAAGAATGCAAGTTCCACCTATCAAAGAATGATGACGAGGATGTTCAAGTCATTATTGGGGAAAAATATTGAGATTTATATAGACGATATGGTGGTGAAGAGCAAAATGGTGTCGGAGCATCTGGGAGACCTTCAAGTTATCTTTGAAATTCTCAGAAGCTATAAGCTACGTTTAAATGCTTCCAAATGTTCATTTGGTGTAGGATCAGACAAATTCTTGGGTTACATGGTTACTCACAAGGGAATTGAAGGTAATCCCGACCAGATTAAAGCTATTAACAACTTGCGAACCCCCCGGAACCCAAAAGAAGTGCAAAAGCTAACTGGAATGGTTGCGGCTTTGATCAGGTTCATATTTCGATCAGTAGATAGATGTAGACCTTTCTTCCTATTGATCAACAAATGGAAGAATTTTGAATGGACTTGCCTCGAGTAATCCTTGTTGAGGACTTATACAAACCATCAAGAACAGAAGATACGGTTCAAATTAATCAGATCAGAGCAGGGCCGAGCTGGATGGATTCCATCATACAATTCTTGAAGGAGGATTTTCTGCCTGAGGAAAAAGTTGAAGCTGACAAGATACGAAGAAAGGCTACCAGTTATTGGTTGTCGAAGGACCACAAGTTATATAAGCGTTCCTTTTCAAGGCCTTATCTGTTATATGTTCATCTCGAGCAAACTGAGTCACTTCTAGAAGAGATGCATGAAGGAATATGTGGAAGCCATACTGGGGGCAGATCCTTAGCACATAGGGCCATTACTCAAGGTTATTGGTGGCCAAATATGCAGAGAGAGGCTTTGGAATATGTTAAAAAGTGTGACCAGTGCCAGTGGTACGTACCGAGCATACACCAAGCAGGGGGAATCCTTAATCTGCTGTCTAGCCCATGGCCATTTGCTCAATGGGGCTTAGATATTGTCGGACCATTTCCCAAAGTAGTGGGAAACAAGAAGTATCTCCTGGTCGGTACGGACTATTTTACGAAGTGGGTTAAAGCGGAGCCTCTAGCCAATATTCGAGATGTGGATGCAAAAAGATTCGTCTGGAAAAGCATTGTTACTCGGTTTGGCGTTCCTCATGTGCTCATCTCGGACAATGGACTTCAGTTTGATAGTAAGATGTTCAGAAAATACTGTGGTGAACTGGGAATTGCTAACAGGTATTATACTCTGGCTTACCCCCAAGGGAATGGACAGGCTGAAACTGTGAATAAAGTCATATTAAGTGGGTTGAAGAAAAGATTAGACGATGCGAAAGGTAAATGGGTAGAGGAATTACGACACGTACTCTGGACGTACAGAACCATGCCTCGCAGGTCTACTGGAGAGACCCCCTTTCTCAATGACTTATGGGGCTGAAGCTGTCATCCCATTGGAGTTTGGGTTCCCGACGACAAGAACCAGTTCGTTCAATCCAAAAGACAACGATGAGCAACTAGCAAGAAATTTAGACCTGATTGAATAAAAGAGAGAGAACACGATGGTTCAATTGACTTATTATCAGCAGAAACTAAAGCAGGGTTATGTTGCCAATGTAAGGTTAAGACCTTTAACTCTGGGTGACTTGGTGTTACGTAAAGTTGTGGGCGTTGCAAAGAATCCAGCTTAGGGGAAATTAGGGCCGAATTGGGAGGGACCTTATCGTATTACTTCACAAGTCGGCATTGGGGCATATTTCCTAGAAGATCTGGATGAACATGTAATACCGCGTCCTTGGAATGTAAATAACCTAAAGAGGTATTATTATTACTAAAGTGTTTATTTGATCAATATGTGTTTTTTATATAAAATGTTTATACTACTCATTCCCAGTTCTATTAAATGTTTAAACTTAAATCCAATCATACCTGGTTTCCTCGGACCAGATGATTTGGGTTAGTGAACACTCACACCCAGTTCTACTCAGTGTTTAAACTTAAATCCAATCATGCCTGGTGTCCTCAAACCAGATGATTTGGGTTAGTTAATACTCACACCCAGTTTTATTAAGTGTTTAAACTTAAATCCAATCATGCCTGGTATCCTCGGACCAGATGATTTGGGTTAGTTAACACTCACACCCAGTTCCATTAAGTGTTTAAACTTAAATTCAATCATGCCTGGTGTCCTCGGACCAGATGATTTGGGTTAGTTAACACTCACACCCAGTTCCATTAAGTATTTAAACTTAAATCCAATCATGCCTGGTGTCCTCGAACCAGATGATTTGGGTTAGTTAACACTCACACCCAGTTCTATTAAGTGTTTAAACTTAAATCCAATCATGCCTGGTGTCCTCGGACCAGATGATTTGGGTTAGTTAACACTCACACCCAGTTCTATTAAGTGTTTAAACTTAAATCCAATCATGCCTGGTGTCCTCGGACCAAATAATTTGGGTTAGTTAACACTCATTCCCAGTTATACTAAGTGTTTAAACTTAAATCCAATCATGCCTGGTGTCCTCTAACCAGATGATTTGGATAAGTTAGCACTCATTCTAAGTGTCTTTAAGTATTTAAATTTAAACTTAAACACGTCACTTGAAATTCCCATTAGGGTTTATTGCATTTATTATTATCCTGTTACTACTAAAGATACTTATTCAATTTATGTGTTGACCCACGTTTTGAACCTTTTTGGTTGGACTTATCTTATAATATGCTCTATTTGTCCAATATAATCATATATACTAGTCAAATTAAAGGAAGATGGCATCAGAACAGTTTTCCATTATTTATCACACTTTATGAAGCAGAAGGAACATATTTTCATTAATAGTAAAAGTGTAGTACAGTTCCTTAACAAAAAAAATAAATACAGAAACAGTAAACAAGGAAAATAAATATATTACAAAAACTACTGCCCTAAACTTTTGCCTTTGGAGCCCCTGGATCAGCAGTTTGTTCGGGCTGAGAGATAGTGGTGTTTGAGGCCTTGCCCTTGCCCTTGTCCTTGCTCTTGTCCTTGCCTTGGGGAGCTTCAACTTCTTTTCGTTGGCCAGCATCTGGGCGAGAATCCGTTGGAACTTCCCTAGGGGCACGAGGGACTTGACTTGTTATGGGCACCTCAGACACTTTAGCAGGATGTTCTGGGGGAGGAGACTCAGAACCTGGGAGCTCACAGATGTCCGAGTCATAATATATGCTTTCAGGCCACCTCAGGACAGAATCAGCAGGGACTCCAGCGACATCAAGGGCCTTACCCCACGTGATATCGTAGTAGTCTCTCGCCACAGCAGAGAACTCCTCTATGAGACGGCTTTGAGTCTCCTGCACTCCCAAATCATATGCAACCTGCTTCTCAGCCTCAGTTGCCTCCTTTAGTAGTTGAGCAGCCTCCCTGGCCTTACCGAGTTCTTCACGGAGCTTTGCCACCATCTGTTTCTCTATTGCCAGATTAATTTTGGTGTAGTGCAGCTCCTTGCGAATGTCCTCAACTTGCTTTTCTGTCGTTTTCAGGCCTACCTCGGCACTATCCCTCTGTCTAAGAGCATCTTTCACCTGCTCGGTCATTTTAGCTTGTTTTTCTTTTAACGTGCCTAGCTACGCCTTTGCTTCACCTCGAGCATCCAGGGCAAGCCTTGTCTCACTACGGGAGTTCTTTACCCATTCCTCGGCCACAAAAACTTGTTGTGTGACCTAGAAAGTAAAAATAATAATAATAATAATAATAAAATATCACTTTTATTATAAAATGCAAGGAAATAAGTATAAATGAAGAAAAATGAACGGAATCACTTACCATAGCCAGGTCCCTTTTAAGGGATAGGAAGAGTTCAGGATGGTTGAAGGTCCTATAGGCCTCCATGTCCTGTGGGAGGAGGAGAGGCTGTTCCAGAGCCTCAGCCACCAGCCTAGCATGCCCCTCGCGATAATGCCTAAGGGTGGCATCATACGTGATTGACATACCATCCACCTCCAACACGGGTGACCAAGTACGTGTGGGCCGACGTACTTGGGCCACTTGAGGTTCCTCTCGGTTGTCCATAGAGTTGGACCTTCTGCTCTTGTGGTCCTATGATTATCTGGGCTGCTTACTTCCTTTGGAAGGGCCCAACTCTCCTTCTTCAGCAATTTCCATTTGCCTTTTCTTCCTTAGATCTGGGTTGAGTTTCAGCCCAAGATCAGCAAGAATCTGAGGGGGAGGAGGAGGAGGAGGATTTGTTGGGGGCTTGGACTTATTCTTGTCCTTAGGAGAGGGCGCCTTATTCCTATTCTTCATAAGCTCCCTTAGACTTGGGCCAGTTTTAGGGGCCATAGTTTCCTCCTCGTCTGAAGTATCCCTAATATAAGTTACTATTTGGGCAGGAGTCTAAACACACGAATACTCGTTCACCCCTTCTTCAGCCTTCGATATAAGGATGGCTTCTTCTTCAAACTTGAATATGTCAATTTCATGTTCAAGGGAAGAAGAGGAGGCGACTCCTTCCCCAATGATAACTTGGCTGAGGGGTACTTGTTGTAATGGTTAGGCGGCAAGAGGTATTCCTTGTGGAATAGGATGGTCGATGGGAGGAAGATCATGCGGAGCAAGGAAACCTGGCTGAGAGACTTCTATATGAGCTAAACGGTAGTCGTCTGCTTGGATAGAGTTGCCGACGTCTAAAAACGACCTAGAAATTGGCTCAAAGTCCAAAATCAAGTGAACGGCACGAAGTTGCCCGTCGTCGTTCACGAAAATTTGAGACCTGAGCAGGTAGTTAAGTGCTGGTACGTTGATTAAGCTGAGCTTGGGATTAGTATACGATTTATCTGTCAAACAAGAGAATCAAACAGTTAAGAACTTCAGTAAAAAAAAACAAATGAATTAAAATGATACTCAAGTACAATAAAGTAAAGCCGCGAACAAATTCCTTAAATCTAATGTTAGAAACCCTAGATCTAAGTTACTCCACCTGGCTCTCCTAGCTTGGTTGGACAAGGAAGACTGTCACTCCAAGGGCCTGACAGGATGAGGTAGTCATCTTTCATCCCTTTGTTAGATTTGGGGAGGCAGGAGATTAACTTGACAACACTGGATCGGGACTTAAGATAAAATCCTGCCCGAGTTTCTATATGACCTTCATATAGGTGAGCGACATCATACGAAGTCAACCCCAGCCCTAGATGTCGGTCCAAGGCGTCAATCGATCCTAAGACTCTAAAAAAATTTGGAGCACATTGTTGGGGGCAGAGCCTATGGGCATGTAAGTAGTCCCTTGTAATCCTACCCATAGGGATGGTCATGCCTCCTTCTATGAAGGCAATCATGGGGATTACGACCTCTCCTACTTTTCGTTCAAATGCCACTCCCTCTGTGGAACAGTTTCGTATCGATACTTCCTGGGGAATGTGGTACTTTTCTTTAAACAACTCTATCAAGGCCGGAGTCTTTACTAAACGCTCAAATCTACCCATTCTGAGCTTGCAAATGAGAGAACGGAGAGCCGAGGAGGTTATCCGAGGAGATAAAGGAAGTTTGGAGAACGAAACTTACGTAGGTTGGGATGCGAACTGATCTTCATATCTTTGGAGGATCTTTGAAGTCTCTTTTGTGAAGATATGATGAATAGTCTGATGATTAAGGAGTGTAGAGGTGTGAATGCTCTGAAATTACAAACTGTGATGAAAAAAGAAAGAAATGGCGTTTAGAAACCTTTATAGTAGAAACTGAAAACGAAGGGGACGTTATCCCGCCCAAATATTGAAGGAAAAATCTGGACCATTGGATTAGAACTTCACTATTGGATGTCTGGAGCGTAACGCAGCCCAAAGTATTTAGTGACGCTTTGCGAGTTCTGAAGCGTCAGAAGCCCTTGTGAGGTGACGAAAATGACCCTTTCGCGTGCCTGGGTTTAAATATCTTTATGGTCTTAAGTGTAATTATGTATACACGTCAAAATTAGACTTTTTCTTCTCGGATGAGAGGGAAAAATTAAAATTTTGAGGGGCTATTGTGGGGGCCAAATCTTGAGCTTTTCGTTGGGCTTAAAGCCCCATTCACTAACAATAACGCGTCCGAGGAGGAGAAAGCATTGGGAAAGAACCCATAGTAGGTAGTAGTGCAGCTGAATGTTGAAAGATAATAGTCCGAGAGGGCCATACTCCTCGGACCTGACAAATGTCAGTCAAGTCAACTTCACCTTGACTTTTGCAACCTTCCAGGAAATTCCAGCGATGAAGATAAGCTTCAGGTGAGCAAGGCAAGAGATAAGAACGCAGAAATATCTGAGGAAAAAGCTGCTACCACTGCATTAAATGCATTACAGCAGCTTTCCTGGTCGCATTAATGTGGAGAAGACCTCTAAACAATGTTTTTAACCACTATTACTCCTAGTAAATCAAAAAGCTGTGAAAGGGGAGACAGAAACTTGAGTATGAGGCTAGATGATAGACAAGTGGGTGGTGGGATTGGATAAAGGAGGACTATATAATAGAGTAAAGTCTCCATAAGAAGGGGATCGAAAAAATATTAAGGAAAAAGATTGAGGAAAATTCACTGTAGCAATAGGAAGAACATACCATCTGAAATAGCTAATTCATCCAAAAACCTACTCCTTGGACTTAAGCTTAACCTTTGATTATGTGTTTTATTCTCCTCGGACAGGCTTATAACCCCAATTAACTGCTATAAGATCCATCACCAGCCCAGTTCTTTAACCCACTCTCTCACAAATTTATTGTATTGGGCTTATTGGGCCCATATCCTATTCCATTTGGGTTTGGGCTACAAATTGTGACCCTACAGTTATTATTAGCTAATATTGGTGAGAAAAAAATAATTTTTTTAGAAAGAGAAAAACATAATTTTAATAGCATGTTAAAATTAAAATCAGTATCAATTTTTATCACAATATTTTCACAATACTTTCACAATAAATTTTAAGTGATAGGTTATTATTAGCTAATATTGGTGAGAACATTTTTTTTTTTTAGAAAGAGAAAAATTGATTTAAGTATGATGAAGTAGTTGATTTAAGTATGAACCAAACTCACATAAAAAAAATAAAAATAAAAAATAAACTCCCTTATATATACATTGTCCTTTTTGGTAATTTATCCCTCAAATTGCCATTTTTTTTAAGTGCTAGCCAAATATTTAGTTTTTTCAAAAAGCACTTTTTAACAGGTTTTACCAAACACTCAGCTTTTTGAAAATGCACTTTTTCATTATGCACTTTTTGAAAATTCAATTTTTTCATTATGCACTTTTACAAAAAGCTGAACCAAACTCACCCTTAATTGTCAAGTGGTTCAGTATCATAGATCCAATATGTGGGTTTGTGATATCTAAAAATGCTGTCTTTTTCGTACCATAGTTCTGTATCAACCTGACAAATCTGTAGGTATTTTTTTAATTGGTAGTTATAATTAGCATTTTATAGTCAAATTGCTTCTCTGACCAAATTTGAGCATCTATAATTGCAATAAACAATTCAAACATTTTTCCCTCAAAATTTTTTGATTGGGGTATTATTTTTTGGCTGCAAATAGGTTTCACATATTAATAACAAGACTTGAGATTGTTAAAGGGATAAAACCTATTTTCGTCCCTACATTTTCACGCGATTCCCACTTTGGTCCCTAACTTTTTTTTTCACCGCTTTTAGTCCCTAAAATAAAAAAAAAACGATCTCGTTTTTGTCCCTACTGTCGGTGCCCTAACGGCAAAATCCTATGTGGCAAACGGAACAACCTACTTACTAGCTGACGTGACGCTGACGTGGCACTGATGTGGCGCTGATGTGGCGATTAAAGTATTATTAAAAAAAAAAATTTTGGCATTTTTATATGCCACGTCAGCATTTTAATTTTTTTTTAAAAGCCATATCAGAAAATTTAAACCAAAAAAGAAAATATATTAAAAAACAAAACTTAAATTTTTTTTACTTTCATTATTTTTCATAAAAACTGAGGTTGTTCTTCGTGTTCTTCATCAAATCTCCAGCAAACCCCAAATCCAAATCCAGCAACCAAATCTACTCAATTAAATCTAGAAAAACAAGAAATAAATCCAAGAAACCAAACCAAACCATAAATAAATCGAAGAAATTAACCCATAAACCCAGTAACCAATTCAATCTCTAATAGGCCCATAAGCCCAGAATTTTTCTTCAAAATCAAACACACAAAAAAACCCATAAAAACAAACAACTCCACGTTCTTTCCAAAACCAGTAAATCATCAACAACCCCTAGAGAAAACCCAATCATCAACCCAAAATCCATAAATTACATCATCAAACCATAGATCCTCAACAAACCCAGAAGGAAACCTTGATCCTCTATGCTTCCCTCTCTTTTCAGATCTGGACCAATAGACCACCCAATCAGTACCGATTGGCCATGGGATTAAAGAGAGAGACAAAGATGATGAGTTAGAAAGAGAACGAACTAGACATCAAGAGATTGAACTGAGAAGATAGAAGATCTGGGTTTTCGGCTGTTGGTGGCATCATCGTGTTTAGCCCGTGATCTTGGGCTTCGACCATCAAAGGCAGTGGCGGTGGCTTGAACCGAGAAGATGAGAGAGCTTGAACCAAGAGATAGAGCTTGTTTGAGCGAGAGGCATTGAAAACGAAGCTACTGCTACGTCGCGAGTGAGAACGAGAAGTGAAAGAAATGGAGCAAGAGGGTTGGAATTTGAGGGGTTTGTAGAGGCCATTGAAGGACTTGGGAATGGTTAGGATTTGAGAGATGGGGTCGGTAGAAGAGAGCCTTTGGTATTGACTGTTGAGGAGAAAAGAATGGTGCGGCTGTAAACCCTTCTGGGAAAAAAAAAAAAAGAAGTTTAAAACTAAAAATTTTAAAATTAGTTTTGTTTAAATTTAAGTTTTGTTTTTTAATATATTTTCTTTTTTGGTTTAAATTTTCTGACATGGCTTTTAAAATAAAAAATAAAATGCTGACGTGGCATATAAAAATTCCAAAAAAATATGTTTTAATAATATTTTAATCGCCACATTAGCACCACTTCAGCTAGTAGGTTGTTCCGTTTGCCACATAGGACTTTGCCGTTAGGGCATTGACGGTAGGGACAAAAACGAGATCGTTTTTTTTATTTTAGGGACTAAAAGTGGTGAAAAAAAAAGTTAGGGACCAAAGTGGGAATCGCGTGAAAATGTAGGGACGAAAATAGGTTTTATCCCATTGTTAAATAATGGGGAAAACAGTGTCAAATATATATTTATATATATATATATATATATATATTTTTTTTTTGTACTTTTGTCTTAAAATCCCCAACCTTGGAAGAAGATTCACTTTTAGTTAAATACATGTAACACAATGACGGCAATATGTGGCAAAATATCTTGTAGCGGTTATTATTTCTGATGAAGAATTAAAAAAATTCTTATCCTAAATTTGGCTTGAAAAGTCATATTCTAGTGTTATGCTTTACCTTTGGCCGTATATGCTACCACATATTTTGCATTGGATCTATCACATTTGTCAGTTCTGGCTTTCCTTTTGCCCTTGAAGGACCCTGAACAGAACCTCTCTTTCATATTGTATTCATGGGTTCTCAGGAAATCTCAGCTGTTTCTCCTGAGCTTGCCCCCTTTATTTTTATTGCCCATCATCTTGACCTTGTTCATGTTCACCTGCGGTAAAGGGGGTATAGAAGGGGTGGTTCTGCTGTTGGGGTTTGTGGGGGAGGGGTTTAGGCTCCTTTAATCTGCCAGATTGATGGTCTAGCATGGAAATATGCACAAGACTTGCTACTAAGTGCATTACCCAAATTGGATGAGTAGTTTAGACAAAAAAAGAAAAAAAAGAAAAAGATCAAAGAAAAAAAAAAAGGTCCAATTATAGTTATCGGAATTTGAAAATATTGTTGGAAATGGAATGAACAAGACCATGATTTACACTTCATGTGGAGAAACACTGGCTTGGGGTTTACCTACAGATTTGAAAATATGAGATTGTAAACCATTCTAGGAATCGAGATAGAGGAAGAGAAGGATAAGAATAGCTTCAGTGCTCACAATTTTGGAAATTGTTTTCTGTGGAAAGTGTAACTTTTTGATAGATATTCTTTAGCCCATCTTGTTCATCGGTAATCTCTTTCAACGGGGGAAGCATTGAAATTTCTTTGACATCTATATTTTCAGCCTTGGACTCAGAATCATCAAGGTAGTGTTGATAGAAATATGAAATAAAGCCCCAAATAGCCAACACCATGGAAATCGCCTTTACCCCATCCATTTTGTCGTGGAAGAAGATTATGGCTAGAACTGGAATAACAGGCAAACCCAATACACTTATGATATTGGAGAACGGGGAAGACACTTCATGTATCAAGCCTACTGCCCCAGTATTGAAAATCTGCCAAGCTATCGCTGTCCAAATCAAAGAACCGACATAAATAAACTTCCCCAGTTCAAAGTCCTCCATCTCTCTCTTTAGACCTTTCCACTCTCCGCTAGCAAAGTGCCCCACCAGTGTAGCACAAGTTGTTACCAGTGACTGATATATTTTCATTTCCAAAGTCACTGTAAATGTTTATCTTCTTAAAACCTTTAGGAAGGAGAGCAGTGTAAGGGAAAGCATCATTCCTGTGGATACTGTTTGTAGTAGGCTTTTCGGGTAGAGAGATGTGTAAGTGATACCTCTGAGGAAGATAAAGAGTTCAAACGATAACTTGGATTCAAAGATCAACAAGTACTGTTCCAACGGTAACTTGGATTCAATTATTCAAAGATCACTTAAGCCTAAAACGATGACGTTCTATTTAATATAAACGGCATCGTTTTGCTTCAAGTCTGGCGTATTGTTCAGAACTGAAGACGGTGTCGTTTTGGAAGTTCTTCATTGAGCTTCAATTCTGGATTTGCCCTGTACTAGCTAACAATGTTCTTAGATATTTTTCTAGAATCCAGATATTTTTGTGTACAGCAGTACCTTCTGTTATAGGTTTGTTGAGGTTGTTAGAGATGAACCTTCTAGAGGTAGTTTTAATCTATGAATTTCTATAAATAGAGAACTCTGTGTATGTATTTACATTTAGTGAGCTTGAATACAATACAAAGCAATTTTAGGTTTAGCATTATAGTTTTCTATTTAACCGAATTTGAGGTTTACAAGTTTTCCCACTAATATTACAAAAAAAATATGACCAGAGTGTCATAAGGCTAACTTCATAAAATGAACAAATAACTTTACACAAATTCTCTCTCATTTAGCACTCCATAAAAATATCTCCAGCAATTTTTTTTTTTGGTTCTCTTTTTGGTAGTCAATTTTCAAGTTGTCTTAGACTTAGAAAAAAAGAGCACAATCCAAAATCACTAGGTCAATCTCCAATTTGCAGAAAAATTACTAGAAAAAACCAATGGAGCAACTACATCAAGCAATCAATTGACGTCAAGTTAGTTTGGTTGTCAGATGTACATCTTGTCCAAAACAGGGGTTATTATTGGGTACTCTGGGAGTATAATCCTTCCCTCTCACATAAGGTTAGGCCCCTATACTCTCAGAGTATCTAATAAATTTCACCAAAACCTATATGAAAATTAGTTGAGGACTAACTCTATGTCAACTTTATAAGTTCTCCAAATACAATTAGTTCAATGCTAGATATTTTTTAAAAATAAAACCATCTCTTCAAGATCCCAGAGTTTTAAAAGTAATTGATTGCAAAGAGAGTAAATGAATAATGTTTTCCTAAAATGGCTGTTTGATTGCTTTTCTTTGATTTTTAGTGCTTCAGTAATGTAGCAGGATAAAACTTAGCTAATAGAATCTTATAGAAATGCCCCACATATTTTTGTACTTTTTTTTTTTTTGGCTGAGTGAAATATTTTTGTACTTAAGTTCTGTGTTGCTAAACCTTATAGGGCACAAGTTCCCCTACAAATCTTTTGGACTTGAAGGAAGAAATTAGAAAAGTTGCATGATACCTATCTCCAGGCCAAATTGGTATGAAGTGCACAGATTCTATTTCACACAACTATTAGTATGAACGTAATTTTTTTTTTCCTTTTTGGGTAGTGTGAAGGTTGAGAGAAAACAAGGACTCAATCATGTCGAACTGTCTCCTCCATGGCCTAAAGTACCTGTTCATGTCGAATTGTCTTCTCCCCAATTTCAAGGACTTGATCATGTTGAACTGTCTCCTCCACGACCTAATCATGTCGAATTGTCTCTTCCATGAGCTACACATTAGCTAAATCCATTAGCAGGATATTCACATTAGCTAAACCCATTAGTTTGTGTGCATGTAAATAAAAGAAAACTATGAATATATAGAACTGGTTATTCATTGCGGCTGCATTAATGAATGTTGGATCTGCATCCAAATCCAAAGTTCCAAATCAAATATCATCATAAACAAAGCTGATGATAATATGGATGCATGAAATTATGTGTTTGTGTGTGTGATAGGAAGAAAAAGATTAATTTTACAATGAGACATAATGTGAAACTAAAATACCAAATTAAACACCCAAATCAAAAATCAAAATCAAATCTACTTAAATCCCAAATTTGTAGAACTCTAATTGGAAAAAAAAAAAAAAATTCTCCAGAGGAAAGAAAAATCAAATTTACCTAAAACTAAACAGTACCTTAGCAACGAAATCAAAAAAGAAAAAGAACGGAAACTCTAAAAAATGAGAGCATAAAAGATACAACATGATTATATATAAATATAAAAAAATGGGAGGGAAAGGTTAGGACCTTGAGGTTGATGGAAACCCATTTGACAGGTAGGAATACTTGTGTGTTTTCCTGAGAATTTTATTTGGTCTGGACTAAAAAAAGATTTTGGAGAGAACCATTTCTTTTTTAATAAATAATGTAAGAAATTTTATTAAGAATAAAAGCCAACAAAGTACACTGGAAATGTACTAAAGTGGCAAAGATGAGCAAAACCTTTCATATAAGAAGCATACAAGTAACATAATAAAATGCATACTAATACCGACATAATGCATAATATTATAGGCAACCTATTTTAAGAGGATCTCTACTCTTTATTTGGTGGGAAAAAAATTCTTCACAACATTTTCATGTGGCTGGTGAAACTCTAATTGAATTTTAACAAATGAAATTTCATTAGTAGATGTACAGGCCATATTACATCATAGATGCTTGGATTAAATATGAATTTTTTTTCTTATAACCATCCTTAGTAAAAAGTAAAACATTTCTTGAGGGGGGGGGGGGGGGGGGGGTGCTAATGAGTCAATAGAGGTTTAGACCAAAACAATTCAAAAAATTCAACACATTTTATAAATATCTCATGTGTAGCAATCAAAACATAAAATCTTGTAAAAATATGTTTCATGCACCTTCTTAAGACTGCAAATCCTAAATGTATGAGCAGTCACTCTTACACATAAAGCTGTAGGGATGTTCATTCTAGTGCTAGAATGAATCATTTGAAAATAATAAATCCAAAAGATTAAAGATTCTGAAAAGAAGAGAGTATTGACACTTAACCACTAAACACAATCCAAAGAAAATTAATACGGAACAAGCAACCTCAAAATAAAACGAAAATAATAAGACTTCATCATTTAAATTAGGCTTAGTGTAATTTTTGTTTCCTCATATCACCAATTTCAATTATTCAAAACTAAAAATTAAAGTAAGAAAATTTCTATGCTGCAAATTTAAGGTTTGATATTGATGACCTTGTAGAACCCTAAATTAAAGAAATTTGTATTGGAGAAAACAAAAATCAAATTTCCCGCAAAAAAGCATCTTAGCGGCCAAATCAAAAAGAAAAAGAATTGAAACCCAAAAAATTGAGAGCAAATTATATTTTGGAGAGAACAAAGAGATATGGAGAAAAAGATTATTACCGGTAGAGGTCTTTCAATCAGTGTAAGAGGCCATGCCCTTGCCTATGCCTCTGTGTGTGTCATAGGGTCCAAATTTTCACTCAATTTTCTGCCTTTGATGGTCCTAAGTCCTTGACTTAGTCTCAGCCAACACTATACACACATCAGACAACACAATCCACACAGCATGCCCATATGCAGCACACACCAAGTAATTGCCATTAGCCCATTAGCATCTATCCATGCATTTAACCAATACCCACTAGCCCAATGCCATGCATACAACATCTAATTACGCATCATCATGGCAACCCAGCCCTGCTTTGCACACAAGCCACCAAGTCCACTCATAAGCAACCAGTAACTAAGCCACCAATGCTATGCACCACCATATAGAGTTGACACCACCTACTACCGTCCCTTATGAAAACCAACTCTACTCACCATGGCCCCACTCTGCCATGGCCTTGGGACATCATGAGGAGCAAGGTGTCTCCACATGTTGCTCATTTGCATTGCTCAACAATCCAACTTGAGTAGGGTGACTAGACATGTCCCCCTTAAAAAGCCCTTAGGAGCATTACTAATCTAACATGAAGAGCCATTAATGTGTTAAGAAAACATGATGCCAAGTGATTGGCTTAATGCTGCACAAGTACCCTCATTCCTCATGCCATCATCAACAACAAGTAAAGCTCCTAACACTGTGTCTGGCTCCTTTCTCTTTCTCACTCTTCTCTCTTTGTTCTTTCTCACTCTCTGAGACTCTATCTCGTCTCTTTTCTCTTAGAGTAAAAATGATGAGTTTGATGATAAGTACGTAGAGCTAGTAGCACGTTATCTATACTATTATTTAAAGGATTTCTCCTGTTTGGATTGGACTTTTTTTGGTTCCAAAATACCCTTACAGTCTACATTTAAGTAGGGGCAAAATTTGGTAAAAATGTTTTTTTTAACTCCCATGTAAAATACTATCTACAAAGTAGAACCACATTCACCACACTTCCAATACACTTGCATTGGTTTTCAAGCTCAGATTGTTTCTCACGTTGGGACCACTCGTTTCTTTTACATTTATTAAAAAAAAAAAACTCACAATTTTTACATTCATGTTGTTTTGTTCAAAATTCACATATGAGTTCTATTTGAACTCAAATCACATATGAGTTCTATTTGGGCCCAACCCAAATCCATCAACGCTCCTCACAGGGACGAAATGGGTAATTAGGCATAGTTTCACAACCATTTAGTTAGTAGGTCTGGTTCGGAAAGTATACTTCTAAGTAACATCTCGAGTCTTAAAGACTCGATTTTGGACCCATAAATTAAGACTTGGTTTGCATGTTTTGTTAAAATCTGACCTGGCAGGAGGTCTACCTGGAAATCGAGTTTTAGAGGCTCGATTTCCCTCTAGCATCCACGTGGAAATCTTCGCTGGCTGTGATGTGGTGATCCACGTGGAAACCGGGTCTTAGAGACTCAGGTTCAAATAGGGGTTTTTTTTTTTTTAAATTTAACAGCCACTCCACTCTCTGTATCCACTCTCTCACCCTCTCTCTCACACAGATCAGCACCTCTCTCTCACACAGATCAGCACCCTCACCCACTTCATCTCTCTGTCTCTCTCTCTCTGCGCTCTTTAACATTTGGAGGTCTGTTTGAGTTCTGGGCTACGGAGAAATCAGCCAAACTCTGACCGCTTCTCTTCTCTCACTTGGGTGAAGGTTTCCCAAGAAGATCAAATTCATTTTGATAAAGTGGAACTGGAAGGTTAGGATCAAAACCCTAATTCCATAAAATATGTGAAATGTCTTAATTGCAATGTTTGTTTTGTTTCCCCAAATTCTTTGTTTGGTTTTTTGGAAGCAACACAGAAATCGGCATGTAAATCTAGTTTAGGATTGTTGGTTTGTGAATTTGTTTGATTATGAAGTTCAATGGTTGAAGAATCGGCACAAGGTTTTGGTGCAGAGTACTGGGTATTTTTTTTTTTTTTTAAATGATTATGGTTGTGGAAATCTACACATTAATTCTATGCTAGGTACTAACTTCTCAAATTTCATATATAGGAAAAGGTAAAATATTTCAAAATTTTAAAGAAAATTATTCTATATTTTATTCATATCTAATAAAGAAGTAGACTTCAGTTCCTTATCCCATTACAACTGCATTTACACATCACCACCCCTACTCCTTATTTCACTACTACCAGTAATAATTCTACAATATGCTAACTAAGGCATATAATAGAAATCAAAATTTGTGACTCAAGCTTACTTTGATGTCCATACTAAAGTAGAAACATAAAATTAGAAGGAATGCACAGTTATAAAGCTGTGACTTACAAAAATTCAGCTGAGACACTGTCCTTGTTTACATTTGCAGGAAGTGGCCATACTACCTGGTATGGTCCTTGTAAAATCTCTTGCAGAGATTGAATCATTTGAAAAACCTGATAATTTCCAGTACTGGGTTGAGCGTCTACCCTATACAGTTAATCTGTCACAAAATTGCATTCATATCATCACACGTTTAAAATCAGAAGTTTAGATATTGATCATAGAGATTGACCATGCCAACCAATTCATGGATGTATTATAAAATTAAGGCACATGACAAATATATAACACATGCTAATTTGATCATTTGCAAAGGAGGAGTAGAGAGAAATGACTCCAACAGCACAAGTTTTGAAATTGAGGTTTCATAATTTAATTCAATCAATATTCTTATTTTCTTGTCCTTGACCAATCCAAAGTTTTGTATAAAAATTCAGATAAGAATAAATATTTGTGAATAGATAAATGTAAATCATCAGAATACATCTTACTTCTGGTCATCAATCTCCACTCTAATGTCATGGCAATTGACGCCTGGAATTTCCACTGTCACAACATAACTGCATCCTGATTCTGCAACATCCATCCTGGGAGACCACTCAATTCCTACATGAAAAAGAACAAGTCCTCCGTCGTATGAATAATCTATTAAATATCTCCAACTCCAATCCACAATAAAGAAACCACCCTTTCATCCTTGAAATTCTACTTGCCCTATTTTGATATTAGAGGAGGTGTTTAAGGTTTTGTACAAAGTAGACAACTTTACTGAATACCAATCTATGAATTTTAAATTTAAAATTTAAAAAATTTAAAAATATAAATAAATAATTTGAAAGAGATGCCTGTTAAAACATTAAGTACTGCTAGGCACTCTTTTCATAGGTCATAGTCAAGCTAGCAATTTAGTTGGTATGAAAACCACATCTGAAAATCAGTCTAACACTTATAACCAACCTGCTTACCTTCAAAATAAACAAGTAGCAAACAGCCATGTCTCTACCACATATTTTACAAGTCAATGCCACATGCATATTTTAATAGAAACAAGAAAAGATAAGAGTAAATTTTAAAAATCAAACGAGTAGATGCTTGTTCATTCAATGATAAAAGCTATTAACCATTAAATTCAGAGGAGTCTATTTTCTTCTTGGAATGCAATTTCTTACTTCCACTGGTTCTTCTGCCTGGTCCAGCAAACTTAGGAGGCTCAGGCACGGTTAACATGCAACCTTGCACCACAGGTTGGGCAACATTTGCAAAGTCTGGTTCTTTCTTCACAGGTCTAGAGAATAATGGTGCTTCAGAATCATTATAAGATCCCTTATATCCAGAGGGTTTGAGAGGCAAATCAGACTCAGCTGGATTGATCTGGCAAAATATTTTTAAAACACAGAATAATAACAGGATCAGGTACTTGAAGATTCATAAGAGAACAGAATGGAGTCTACGAAAATTCTAACCACCTCTTCAGTAGTAGCCTGCCTCATAAAATTAGCGTGAGAAACAGATCCTTGCCTTGCAAAAAACATCCTATTATCACACCTTTGGATCACAGAGTTTAAACTGCTATTACAGTTCTGAACCAAGAAAGAAGAGTGGATAAATTAAGCGAGTGTAACCAAAAATTGGGAAAATCAAAGAAACTATTCTTAATAGTTAATACACTTAATGGAATTTAAGAAAATTGTAAACACCTCTCCAATGGTAGCCTGCCTCATGAAATTAGCTTGAGAAACAGATCCTTGCCTTGCAAAAAACATCCTGTTATCACACCTCCGGAGCACAGAGTTTAAACTGCTACTGCAGTTCTGAGACAGGGAAAAAGAGTAGATAAGTTAATCAAGTGTAAGGAAATAACTAGAAAATGTTACTCACTTATGTTATAATGTAAATCTAATTGATGTCTTTTATAGAATGATAAGTTTTGCTCTTGACATTTAAGTCTTTCTCAGAGTGTTCTCACATCTTGTCATGAAATCATAATGGGCGGGATGAGTTACTGGTCCTCCAAAAAACATAGAGTTGCTTCTTGGGGTAATCCTAAACTTGCTAGAATTCTATATGTGGTAGTTTAGGAGTCTTGCCTGTTCTTAAGAGTTACACACCTCTTGGTGGGAGGATAACTGTGAATTATGCCGTTGCTCATGTCTTTTTGTCCACTATTTTGTTGGTTTTAGTATCAGTTCACGTGGCTGTTAAGATAGTGAATCTACATAAAACATGTCTGGGGCTGGCTTAGGAGATGAGCAATAGGATCTATTGATACTGAATCTTCATGTTAGGGTTGATTTTTTTTGGAACTTTGAAATTAGGGCCTTGCTTGGGAAATGCTCTTGGGAACTTGTCAAAAAAAGGTCTTGGGAAAGCATCCTATCAGAAGTGGTCAGTCAATTTTTAACAGCTAACCATATAATGAAAACTTGAAAACATGTTTAGGTGTAATAAACCTGTCCCATATCAACCTCCACCAGTCAACCTTTTCACTTTTAAATGTTCAAATTTCCCAAGCTAAGCTGCAAGAGTATTGACCAGTATGAGATGATGTCCATATAAGCTTATCGTTATCGTGGATCACAACCGGCAGCAACCATTTTGCAATGCCCTCACTGCATCAGCTCTAGGGGGCCTCCAACACCAATTCCCATTGGTCAACACACTAGAAACCTTTGCTTCTTTATAACAAACAAACAACACAGTAGGTCAACACACTAATTTTTGTAAAGGCTAATTTTTAAAGTCAAACCAACAGCACATTGCTTGGGCAAAAGGCACTTTGATACTGTACCAAGTTTGACCCAGAGCGCCAGTTTAGCCCCTAATGTAACAGGATATAATTTGAGCAAGCTTGAGTACAACCTAAGCACTACATTTGGTCATCCAAGCAGTATTTTACGTGTTTTGCTAGGGTCCTTTCATCTAAAGAAACGATTTCTTTCTCAAGACACTAACATAGAAGGTTGACATGATGAGTGGTTTGGAGGGAGTGCCTTAATAGAGTTAGTTTCTGGTTTGCTTTTGATAATTGAGGATAAGGATGATAATTCTATTTATAATTTGTTGGGTGCTACATAAGGGTGAGGATTCAATTCCTTTCCCCTTATAGTAAACCCATCTCACAACAAACATATTGTGATCAAGCAAAAAAGAGACTCAAAGTAACAGTAACACATTGCCTTTTGCAAGTTATAGAGACAACTTTAGGAATAGTACTGAACATCATCTGCTAGTGATCCAAAAACAAAATGATTGAGCAACCTGCCACAATGTCACTTGCCAAAAACCCCATGATCTAAAAGGCAACTGAAATCCTGAATCCCTGGGATCAGTCAAATGCTTTAGATTTTTCTTTATCACATTTCAGGTCAATTTCGATTAAGGCTGTGTTTGGTTCGCGTAAAACTATTTCCGGAAAATATTCTATTTTCCGGAAATGCTATTTTCCGGAAAGGAAAACGTTTTCATGTGTTTGGTTGTCACAAAATTCATTTTACGGAAAATTAATTTTGGTGTTTGGTTCATTTAAACGTTTTACCAGAAAATGCATCAAATCCGGCAAAACGCTCGTCCGACGATCAGAGAGAGAAGAGAGAAGAGAGAGCCCAGATCAGAGAGAGAGAGGGACGATCGCGCCTCGCCGCGCCAACGAGCAGCGCGATCGTCGCACCGCGCCGACGAGCGACGCGATCGTCGATCGAGCGGTGCGATCGACGAGCGCGCTCGTCCGACGATCGCGCCGCTCGTTGATGGATGAGCGGCGCGATCGTCCGACGAGAGACGAGCGCGCTCGTTGATCGCGATCGTCGATCGTCGATCGCCCCGTTCGATCGACGATCGCGATCGTGCACCGCGTCGCTCGTCGGCGCGGCGAGGCGCGATCGTCCCTCTCTCTCTGATCTGGGCTCTCTCTTCTCTCTTCTCTCTCTTTCTCTCTCTCTCTCTTTTTCCGGAAGTGAATTGAAGTGAAAATGAGGGGAGAAATTCATTTCCGGGTCAAAGGTGAAATTTGTGGTCAACCGGAAATCATTTTCCGGAAAATAATGTTTTCCGTGACAGCCAAACGCATGGATTTTCTGAAATTGGTTTTCACCCGATTCAAACGCAGCCTAAATCATGGAAATCTCTCTTGACAATCAGCAACATTCACATGTTGCATGACTACCTGTTAGCTATGGAACATTGTTTTTTACTAGCATAGGATTGTGTATCACTAAAAGTTTAATCTTGGCTTTATCAGATTCATATAACTATTTAGGATTATCAAAATGCATAGAACTTACAGAAAGTCCAATGAACTGTATCAAAAACTAGAAACATGCAAATTGACATGCGCATAATTGGTGAAATGGATGGTTTATGAGCAACTCAACATGACTAAATATCATAAAACTAGAGTCTCATCAAATGAGATAGAACAAAACTTTGGCTACTATTTTAGTAAGGAATAGTCAATTTATTCATAAAATACATAGGTCAATGTAGACATTGGAAACTGGTGCGAGAATGAGTCTGCCTTCATATAATTATCCTAAAGGGTTAAATTGGCACAATGGTATGTGAGGAAAAAGCCTTCAATTGGTAAAGGATGTTAGGTTAAAAGATACAGATTCTATAATTAAACTGTGCTATAAGAAAAAGAGCCAAATAAAGAGAAATTACCAAGGAAATCAATGTAGTAACATGCATATTTTGCATACATACAGTTTAAGGTCACAAATTGCAACATTCCATGATAATCACTTATCATCGTCACAAATCAATGAGTATGAAATTATTTATCATGAAGATATAAACCCGAAATCCGAAAATTATGGTATCAAAAGAATCGTCTTTCTAAATTGAAGGAGTCCATCGGTGATAATAGATTTTTAAAATGACTAAAACTTCACAGATGTCCTCTAATTTTTTGAGGATACATACAGCATATTTTTGCATTAACAACAAATAGGGTCATGCAATCATACAACAATAGTTAATAAACGAAAAAAAAAAAAAAAAAAAAAACTTAAATTGAATAATAAATATGAAATTGGGAAATGCCTCTCTTGGCTTATGACCAGCACTTAAAAACACTAGAATAGAAGAGTCATATAGACTAGCTGTACCAGGTCAAGGACATGAACGAGAGCTTTAATACCATTCTCATCCATGGAATGAATATGCTCCTCCAACATTCCACTGGCTAAATCATTTATAACAAATTAAAGCCATGAATTTCATAAGATTTGTTATTTTTTCTCACCTCAACTCAAATAAACATCAATTCCATCAATTCTACGAGGTAAGGTCACCAGATGGGGGGGTATTAATATTAGTGTTGTAGAAGTTGATTGGGATATTGAATCTATTGACTCTTTCTATAATCTATTTTACTCAAGTTTTGTACTAGATGAAGGGGTTGAGAGATAGTTAATCATAATGGTAAGTTTTTGATCCTGCTATAAGGCATTCAGAATATCTAGAGGTAAACAACTTCCATGAAAGAGTTTTTGGCAAAGCAAGTTCCTGAGGAAAGTAGCATTTAGCATTAGACCATTGGGGAAGGATAAAAAAATAATTAAATAAAACCTCAAAATTTGATGCAGGACAAAAAATAAAATTAATGCAATACTGAATTAATACTTACAAATAAAAAAATGCAATACTGATGCAATAAGAAAAATAAAAACAACCTAGGAACTTATGTACAATTGTGGTCTCTACGAACCTAGGACCACTCTTCTTTCATTATTTCTTTTCGTTCTTTTTTTTTTTATATTTTATTTTAGCTCAAATAGATATCCTAATTTAATATACCTAATGTACTACCCCCACCCCTTCACACATAGGACCACTTGAACTTGGGTCCTCAAATCCCATAAGCCTTCAAGGCTTGGGGAAGTACCACTCTGCCAAACATGGGTGGTGATAACCTAGGACCATTCCTTGGTTATTAACAAAGATTTTTGTTAATAAGTGAAAGTTTAATCAATAAATTATTGAATTATTTTTTTCTTTTCCAAACATTTATGTGATTTTATTATAATTTAGGTTTGTCAATTAAATTCAATTATATGGTTGCATTAACAAAAAAGCAATACAAAAGAGTTACCTTGTTTCTCAAAAAAAGAAGAAGAAAAAGAGTTATCCTCCCTCATAAACATTTATGTGATTATATTGACCAATAAGTTATATGGTTGAATTTAGTGAAAGAACTTAAGGTACATCACCGAAGAAAACTCACAAACCTTGTATATATATATATATATATATATATTTTTTTTTTTAAAAACAAAATAGTTTCATTCCGTTGCAAATTTTCTTTTTTCCCCCTACCTGGTCTATCTTGAGAGTAAGGAACAAGTGCAGATTCAAGGAGTGAAGATGTACATAGCTTTTTTATTTTTCCCATTAATAATGTTGTTGATCTTTTTTATTTATTTATTTATATATATATATACAAGATAACCTGTATACTCTAGCCTATAAGCGCTTATACTTATGAATTGACTCTCATACTAAGTATGCAGTGATATAATCTATTTTTCTTGTTTACTTCACTTATGACATAGTTTTTTTCTTTATTAATATACTCAAATATGACATGTTATATAATAATAATTTAGGTATGCATATTATTTGATTTCGAATTAATAATTTGATATGATATAGTATCGTGTGATGCAAACTTAATTAGAGGGGGGTGTACAAACTTTAGCAATAACTTTGAAATGGTACCTTGAAATAGATTGATACTGGAATGTTCCATTCCAATGGGCAAACTGGAATGGCTTTTGAAATGATATTTAGAGCATTGGACTGAAATAGACCAAAGTAGACCGAATGGTCTACAATAGACCAAAGTGGACTGAAATAATGCAATTGTCTATGAACATAATTAGTTGGAATGTTACGTTGAAATTAGTTGGAATGTTACGTTGAGAATCTTTCTTAGAGTGTTTTTGTTTTTGTTTTCAATAATATCTATTACGTGCTAACTGCTTATCATTTTTGTGTAGTATGGCTGCTACAAATGCTGGTCGCATTAACTATGCAGAGCCTGGACCCATTGACATGTCGATGTTGACACAGCAGCCCAACCATCGATCCGAAGCTATTTGGAATGGGCAGGTAAAGTGCAACACTAAATCTTTAACTAATGTACATGCATTTAATTCATACAATGTACACGTTGCAGCCATACTTATATTAATCCATGGTTCTATTCTGTGCAGGATCCAGGGACCCTTACCTGCTGCAGCCATAGTTCAGAGTTCTCCAATCAAGAGCCAATGGTGGACGACCGAGTCGTTAACATCATTAAGGCACTTGGTTTGGAGGGACTCCTCTGGGTTTCGTGTAGAGAGATTGACCACGGCCTAATAACGGCCTTAGTGGAGCGATGGCGGCCCGAGACTCACACCTTCCACATGCCACACGGTGAGGTCAGCATCACATTGCAGGATGTGGAGGTCCTTCTCGGGCTTCCTATTAATGGTCACGCTATAATAGGGAGCACACAGAAAACCTAGACAGAGGTGTGTCGGGACTACCTTGGGTTTCAACCAACAAATTAAGAGGCGCATAAGCAACTCACTGGCTAGAGGATACTCATCAGCCGACTTTTGGAGCAAGTTGCTGGTCCATTGCTGCCTAATGCTGAAGAGGATGAGCTGCATAAGTACGCACGATGCTACATCCTAGTGCTACTGGGGGACACAATATTCGGGGACAAATCCGACGATAGAGTGCATCTAATGTGGGTACAGTAGTTGGAAGACCTTCGCAATCCAAAAAAGTACAGTTGGGGAAGTGCTTGCCTTGCATGGTTGTACCGGGAGTTATGCAGGGCAAGCGATAGTGGCACCAGTCAGATCGGTGGGTGCTTACTGTTGGTCCAATATTGGGCATGGGCCAGGTTCCCGTATTTGTGCCTGGCAGTTAAGCATGGCCCGCCAGTGGGGGTTTACGGTCCTCCAGTGCGTGGTCCATTGGCCTTGAAGTAAGTTTCTCTTGAATCCCATCCCCACTCCCTTCATTTTGGACAGACTACATCCTCTCTTCCAAAACCCACTCCACCCTATTTTTAACTAATTATTCTTGTTTGTTGAATTTTCTTTTTTGGTGTATTGGGCAACTAATTGTTTTTAATAAAGGCATTTTTGGGCAATCCTTGATGAATTCAAAACTGTTTGAAGAGGTTTAGAAGCTGTGAATATGTGCTTGGCTGTGAAAAAATAGTATTTTTAATGTTTGTTTAGTGATAATTGATAACTTCTACAACTTTGTTTGAATTTTATAGGGCATTCTATAAGAACATTGCACAACTGGGGTAATCTACTAGGTATTGTTACAGATGTGGCGGTAAAATTATAAATGGTAGGAATGGCTAGCTTAAGTGTTTCCATTACCATTAATTAACAACAAATAGTATAAAAATGGTTTCAATTCAAAAATGAATTGAAACCATATTACAGAAATCTGATAGATGAATATGTATACCTAGGCCATCGCAGAGAAAAATGGGTAATGATGCTGCGCGCCTTGCTACCTCATCGTTTCCCTCCATTCAGTTCCTCAAGTTCCTAGAAAACATTAGCTGATACACTGAATATATTGCTTACTAACAATAGAGCATGTGGATGATTGAGTTTACAAGCTTGTGTCTTGGTGTGTTACGTGTTTTTCAGTGTACATATATATGATAGAAGCCAAACCTTGAACATGGGAGCCAGCCACTTAGACCAACATTTGTGCTTAGATTGACAGGATAAAGGTTTCCATTCCCATAATTTCTTGAAACAAGGCATATAGCAAAATAAACCATATTGAAGCCCCCAATACCAAGTTTGACTGTCCAGTAATGATAAAATTACATACGCTTGAGTAGTAGTAATACAACAACAATAGAGCCTTAGGTCTAAATTTTTTGAGGTCAGTCATGGATATGATAACAAGACTTTTTTTTTTATAGGTAAGAAAGTAATGTTATTAATAGAAAAGAATAACATTACTTAATCAACCATTGACAGTAGTGAACAAAGAACAACATAGCAACAAAAACACTACTAGGAATCAAAATCCTATTCTAAGAGGCAAAAGAAAATCAATAATAGTAGAACATGGAGAAAGATCCCAACAGCAAGACCAATCGATGAGAGTTAACTGGCACAAATCTAACAATTGGTCCATTGATTTCTAGATATCCTCAAAAGTGACATTTTCATAGGCCTCTCAATTTATAGAGGACAGGGCTAGAACACACAACAATAAGAACAGTGGAAATCGAGTTTAAAATGATAAAGTGGTTGAAGTATCTTGTAATTGCTAAAAACTTAATTTTTATTGAAGATTATGCCTTGTTATAAATTTCTTAAGAGATAAATCCTTCGGGAGAAAAAGACATAAATATACCAAAAGTAAATGAATTACACATGAATGTCAACGGGGAAACTTTCTGCACTCTTGTACCATGCTAGGATTCAATTTAAAAATGACATGAACAAGGAAACAACCAAGATTAACACATGAACGCAGAAAACTAAGGACCATAATCACAATTTATTATTAATGATACATACCTTGCGCAAATGATGATAAATGAAAAATTAGACAAATAAGGTCACTGATATACTACTATAAAACCGTGGGGAAGTAGGTGATAAAATGATAAAAATATCACAATAATTTCAACTTGACTTTCTTACACTATAAGGGGAGAAAGTGGGGAATTTGAAACATAGTTCTTCCAAACTTCAGACATTTCAATCCAAATAATTAGCACTCTTCTACATGTTCAAAGAATTAGGGCTGCGTTGCATGTTTCATTTGCATAGGTTGAGAAAGTACTAAAAAGTTTGAAAAACCATACTTATTTCTTACGTACTTATTCACAGGGCCAATGAGATAATGAAAGTGGCATGTATGTAAAAGATGTGATTAAAAAACAAACATATGGTTGTATGGAATTTTCCACACTAGGTTGGTTTAAATCAAATCAAAGTGTCTAATTTTGTGACTGTCATGTGGCTTGTATGTGCTTTGTTTTTTATAAGGCCTGTTGAAGTTGTTCTACTGATATTATTAATTAAGTAAATATCTCCCTCATTATCTTAGTTGTTATACGTGATTATATTATAGATTTAATCATAACATTATCTTCCATATAATAATGTTTTAGATATTGATCTCTTGTTCTTCATTGTTGTAGGTGGTTGTGGGTCCCAAACAAGAAAAATAGGCCCGCCCACATCTTCAGGGACAGGTATCGCGAGCAAATAGCTTCAATGTTGCCAGGCCAGGTATGCAAATGCCCTGTTTTACATGTTTAGGAACAATCTTATAGGTTTGGTAAATTTTGAAAGATAAACATTGTTGCCTACTGTGTTGTGTACAATAATTTTTGGCTGTTGTAGGTGATGTGGCAGCCATATGAAGCTAAGTTAGAGGACCTTCCGCCGTGGTGCGTTGCAGGGAGGGTTGTGTGGACGGCAACGGTGCCGCTTATATGTTTCCACATAATAGAGAAACATACACCAGATCGTGTCATTCGTCAATTTGGGATGATCCAAGAAATTCCCCGTGATGTTGACACTGATGAGGTCCTTCATAAAATTGATTTGAGGGGGAAGGTCGGTGTTAACTGGATGCGGAAACATGCGGGGCACATACTCAACTGGGGTAATCGCCTTGAACGGCGTTTTGAAGTAGTGCTTGGTGATATGCCTCCACAGCATGCGTACTTCGGCTGGTTCAACAGGGTAACTCGGAGGTTTATCGATAGGCCCGGTGCTAAATTGACTATGATGGTAAGTTCTCTCTCCCTCCTTCTAGATCATACCGTACTTCTTAGCATGAAACCATTGTCATCATAACGTGATATATGTTACTACATTTTCTGCTTAGCACTTGCTCTCCCTATAATTTGCAATTATTACTAGCAGAACCAATTCAGAACCAACATTTATTTTATTATCGATTGGCATTGTTGATGATGAACGACATTACTAATATGTGTGGGTTTTCCATGTGCAGGTTTCACTTGTCAACCGTTTGTTGAGGCATCACCTAGTGGGCACGGAGGACCACAAGGACATTACTGATGTGCTGACGGCAGTGCACTTCCTTGACCGTGTACAACCTCCCATCCCTAAGGCCCTGAATGAGGAGGTAGCTACTCCTGCGGGCCCAAGCATGAGCACAGCTCCGACCGGATGTCCCTCTCGTCTGCCTATTGCGACCCCTCGGGTTGTCCCTACCCCCCATCCCTCTCCATCCACCCCATATCCATTCCCTAGCCCTACCATCCCTTCATCCACCCGACATCCATCCCCTAGGCCTACCATCCCTTCATCCACCCCATATCCATCCCCTACCCCTACCATCCCTTCACCCATCCCATATCCATCCTCTACCCCCACCATCCCTTCACCCATCCCACATTCATCTCCTCGCCCCACCATCCCTCCACCCACTTCACATCCTTGTCCTGGGTCTGACATTCGTCCGCCCACCCCATCCCTCCTTCCCAAGGTGTCACACATTCCATCCTTTGACCTGGGTATTCATCTAACCCCACCTACCATGCAGCAGAAGCCACCCTCCCATAGTACGTCTATTGGCCCTTCATCAGCCATTGACCTACCCCATGTTCAGGTTGAGCAGGCTGGTGGGTTACCTGCTCAACCAAAAGGTCGGCCGAAACGCATATCAAAGGCACCTCCTTGTGGGACAGGGGGGCACAAACATGGACACAACCCTGGGCCTGAGGTATCTGACGAAGGACATGCACAACCTCCTCCTCATTATACGAGATGACTTAAGGTCCAAAAAAGGTAACTCAAATGATATCTTTTCAAATGCAATTTTACAATATATGAGTAGCTAAAAAGCATTCTTTGTTCTGATGGAAATTACTTACTCATTATGGTTTGTTCACTTGTTACTTTCATCAAGATGATGATGCTATGAAAAGCTTGGAAGCACTGAAATTCAAGTTCAGCACAATAAAAGCAGCAACAAATAAATTTTCTAATGCCAATAAGCTTGGAATTATTAGTCGGATTTCCCCCTCCATTTTGATGTGGCTGGTAATGACTTTAACTTATTAATTTGTGATGTACTTAACTACGGCCAGTTAGAGGGGCTAAGTCTCATGAAGTTGGGGAGTTTAAAAATGTGGTATATGATTATGTTGTTTTGCAGGAGCTTATCCATTTTTGAACTTTGTTCTGCATGTAGGGTCCAAGGAAACTGATGACAAGGCTTATGAGGTTCTAAAGTAGGATATTTTCGATTGTTGGACGCCAGAAAATCACTATCGATGGTCTACCTTTGAGTGTTAAACATTTCTAGATTTAGACCATCGGTAGTGATTTTCTGGAGTCCAACAGTCCAAAATATCCAACTTTAGAACCTCATTAGCCTTTTCATTAGTTTCCTTGGACCCTACCTCTCAACACCTCCACAAAAATGAAGCTTGAAGAATCACTTTCTGAACATGTTGGAGCTGATCCGAATGAAGGTTTTCATACCTTTATTGAAAAAAAGGTCTGCTTATTTTCCAAATATTGTAACCTTGAATTAGCATAACGAGATTTGTATTTGAAAAATATTGAAAATTTTATCTTTATATATGCATTTATTTTTGGGTTGTGTGGTTGATGTAAGAAGGCAACTATTCCCTTCCGCCCCTCTCTCTAAACCAGATTTCGGCTTTCAAACCTTCATCGGTGATCTTCTTGGTTGCATAAGAGACAAAAATATTCCACTTCAAAACATGCATTTTGTGGTATGAATGCATTAAGGTAAAACTGGCCAACAATTTCAAACTCACGGGTGCCAAGTATGGCATTCTTATTTACTGTTTATTAGGTTGCACTCACTTAGGTTGTTGAAATCGAATCGTCAAAATTGAAAAGAAGTTAACAATTCTTTCAAATTATTTAACTGAAGTTTTCTCCCTTTGTTGAATATGTGCTGAAACAGAAACACACAATAGTGTGTTATGTCTATATTGTTGGGTTATAGGCAATCATGTCCATATTGTTGGGTTTTAGCATCTGTCTAATATAGTTACTCTATCCTGATCATTGTTGCTGGGTATTATTACAGGATGATGAAATAGTCATGACTGTTGTCCTTGGTCAGCGTATTTCTTTTATTTTATTTTTTTGGAATGGATTGTAGAATTTGATAATTTCTTGTACTTTGTTGCTATTTTTTGACATGGGAAGGGTAACTTATGCTAGATGATTATTAGAGAAGGTGCAAGTGGTAAGAAACTTGTGGGTGAGGCTTGGAATTGGATGTGAGGGAGTTGCTGTTGTCATTTTGTTTGAAAGGCATCAATTTAACTATTCTTATGTATGGGTTTTTGTTATTGGTACTTTATTTGCTAACTGATATTTGGTTGTTTATTCTTCCATTTAGGGTATTACATTTGAGCTACATGAAGAGATGGTTGCAAATGATGATGACCGAGAAGCATTACAGGACATAATAAACAACACCAAGCTAAGTGAAGGATATCTAACACTCGCTCGTGATATTGAGGTTATGGAGCCCAAATCTCCTGAAGATATTTACAAGGTTTGAGCTTTTGATCTGTATAATTCATAATGCTAGATAGATTTGACCCTCAATGACCATAGAGTTTTTAATTTGGTTTTCTAAAGATTTAAGAGTTGGTTGTTTTACTTATCAAAAAAAGTAAAAAACAGTTGTCCGGATATAATGTTGCTTTAGAGGCGCCTGCCCTTGCGTTGTTTATTATTACATTTTTTCGTGGAGGAATTTCATCTACTGATATCATGAAGTTTCACTCCTCATATATGATTCCTCTGTTTGTTTATGGTTCTTAGTCTGTACTTTTGCCAAAATGTTCTCATCACTTTTTCCTACTTATCTCTCTTCCTCTTTCTTTCTTTTTCTTTTTTCTTTGTTCTTTTTTCTTTTTTCCCCTTTTTTAAAAAAAAAAAGTACGAAAAGATTGCTGAAATTTTTATCTTGGTTTCCTCGAGTTGTGCTATTGTCCTATCAGAAGTCTTCTCATATATGATAATAGAAGTTCAATATACTGTTTTTTTTTTTTTATTGGTTAGTCACACTACCATAGTTGGTTTTTAACCCATGATGCTACCCTTCCACCCTATTCTTATGGGAGAGGAAGTGGCATTTGAGCCGAGTTTTATTGAATAAAGGTAGCTAGTTCAAATAAAGAACTTCTATATTGTGATTGTTGATAATAATTTATGGGCCTTAATTTTGAAGACATTTAAAAGTATTGCTCTTCTATCTTGAATATTTGATTTGATTTCTAAGACATTTAAAGGTATTGCTCTTATTTCTTTGTTTGGAGACCTTGATGAAAAACAATGTCATTAAGTAGTTCTACTATGAATATAGTGATTTATTTCTTCTAATTATGATGCTTCCAATTTTTTATGGAGTAGCGTAGGAATACTTTGCTGCCAATATATTGATGTTATGCTAGTCTCTTTGTTCCTTCCTTTTTATCACTTATATACTTTTTTTCTTTAATAAAATCATTACTTACATGTGCGTGTGTTTTATGCAACGTGCTGGTAGCCTATATGACTAGGTAGGTAAGAATCATAATCATTGAATTGTTTGGGCAACAATGTTGAGATTTTATAACTTAAAGTTTTTATCCGAAGTGCATTAATTATCAGAAATGGAGGTAATAAAAAAAGCAAAGTAGAATTTGTGTCATATTGACTAATTTGCTTGCTCTTGCGTTTTTGTAGGCACCCTTGCTTGATGGCCGGGCTAGTGCTGGTGCAACTGTTGATTCGGCTAGACAGAACCTTGCTGCCACCTTTGTTAATGCTTTTGTAAATGCTGGCTTTGGTCAGGTAACGTGGTTTTTTATTTGCATGAATGATATCATACGGGCGTGAGTTCTCTTGATTTTGAGTCTCATTTTTGGTGCAGGATCAGTTAATGACAGTCCCATCTGACAATTCAAGTTCTGGTTCTTCTGCTAACTGGCTTTTCAAAAATAAAGAACACGGGAAGACTAGTGCTGCAGCAGGTCTTGTATGCATCCCTACACTGCATGGTTTATTTATTTTTATATATTCATCCTCTTTGCCAAATTCTTATTGCCTTCTATCCTAACAGGGTATGATATTACTGTGGGATGTTGACTCTGGACTTGCCCAAATGGTCCTGTATTACTTCCACGCTAGTGACAGTCATGTCAATGAGGGAGTTGAGTTGATAAATACTTTTATTCTGCATATTATTTATTCCCTACCTTTTAGAAAAATGTAAGAAAGGGTCTTTTGTTGTAATATTATATTATTTTCATATATTTGTTAGTATCAATAATAATTATGTATTTGGATGGAAAAGGAAAAAGATTACCTGTAGGAGACTAGATTAGAAGAAAATTCCTTAAACCCACTATGTGGCAATTGATAAACCATCCACATGTACTTTTTAGTCAATGCCTTTATTAATGATTGTTATGACATAATGTTATGAGTTGCCATGTAATAGGTTAAATGAGATTCTTTCAACCTGGTTGGGAGAAACCTGTCCTTTAAAAGGGATAAAAAAAAAATAAAAGAAGCAAGAAGATAATAGTGTTAAAACAAACTGATTCTGATGATAGCTTAGAGCTTATTTTATGAATAGGGGGATCAAACTGTGGTTCAGTTATTACAGTTTTGCCAAAGGACTCTCTTTGATTGGTCTCGTTGTTGGGGTTTCTTGGATTGTTCTTCCTTTGCGGATTTTATTTCTTCTATTGGAATAGATTAGGGGCTGTTTTTGTCTTGTTGTTTCTTTTTCCTTTGTTCACTACCGTGAACTCAACATGTTTCTCTTACTTTTCTTTTATTAATATTATTTTCTTCTTACTTATCAAAAAAAGTAAAACAACAAGATTCAATTCAAATGCAATTTAGGAGTATAAAAAATAATGAGGGGTATAAAAAAAAAACTGGGTGTTCCTCAGCCATCATTTTATCCTATTTAAGCTACTAAAGATGGGAATGATCATTTCATTCCTTTCCGGCTGAAGTTTCCCTCCTCCCAAGTGAGTTGTTAATGTTAATTTCTATTTCTTGGTTTACCATCAATGTGGCCAAAGATGCCATACAAGGTGACTATTGAAGGTTACAACTCTAACCCTTTGGTTATCTTTCAATTTGTCTCTGGTGTTCGACAGGAAAGTGTCGAGGCAACGGCTGAAGTTTCTAAGACCTTTGATGAAAAAATCAGAAAATACTGTGTGATATGACATTACTTTCCGACAGCCTATGCTGCAACAGGGAATGTTCTTAAGGTATTCTTTTAAAGGCAATTTAATCATACCATTTGTAAATTTTTATAGTCCATTGCCAATGAGCTTTGGCTCAAAAGCCTTTTCCTCAAAATGGATGGAGCTTTAGGTCGTGGGTTCACAATAATTGGGCATGTGTAAATTATGAATATTTATTTTTTTGGTAGTAAATTATATAATTTATTACTTTCTTTTACTTATCCATAGTAGCTGATACTTTCTCTGTGTAGGTTCAAAATCTTCTAGGTCATTGTTCACAACATCTAGACAAAGGTGAAACTCACCAGGGTCCTGCTGTGCTTGGAATTGCTATGGTTGCAATGGCTGAAGAATTGGGGCTTGAGATGGGAATTCGTTGATTAGAGCATCTTTTGCAGTATGGAGAGCAGAATATTCGCCGTGCTGTTCCTTTGGCTCTTGGTCTCCTTTGCATATCAAACCCGAAGGTATAATTAAAGGAAATTATATAATGATGATGTGTGCAGATAAGCTGTCTGAATCTCTTTTAAGCTGAGGACAAATAGTATTTCTCCGTCATTTTGCTTTGCTTATCAAATTGTTGATTGGTTGTTTTAGTCAAGTCAATGTAATGGACACATTAAGCAGACTTAGCCATGCCACAGATTCAGAACTGGCAATGGTAATATGATATTACAACTTTTATAGTTACTCTGTCTTGTTATTTCTTCAGTTACCGTTTTAAGGCTAAAAGTATGTATTTGGATGCTACAGGCTGCAGTAATGTCGTTAGGTTTGATAGGTGCAGGCACCAACAATGCTCAAATAGCTGGCATGCTTCGTAATCTTTCAAGTTATTACTATAAAGATGCCAGCCTTCTTTTCTGTGTAATGCTTCTACTGAATTCCTTATACTTTTCTATACAGTATTTCATATAGTTTTTTTTTTGTTCTTTTTTAATATAAAAATGATGGAGTTCCTTTGCCTTTTTTACAGGTGTGAATTGCTCAAGGTCTTGTACATATGGGGAAAGGCTTATTAAGTCTTAATCCATTTCATTCTGAACGGTTTTTGCTTTCCCCGTAAGTAATTGTTTTTCATAGAAACCTTTGCAGCCGCACTTCACTTGTTTAAAATGTATATTATCTTTACCACCCTAACCTAAGTCATTGAGGATTCCCCTCCATTATTTTCTCTTGCCTTTTGTTCCATTGTATATTGTGTAAACAAATTCTTTTTATCTATCAGGACTGCACTTGCTGGAATAACTATCATGCTACATGCATGCCTTGATATGAAAACAGTTGTATTGGGAAAATATCATTACATGCTCTACTTCCTCGTTTTGGCCATGCAGGTTTGGGTTCTCCCTTTCTCTTGTTCTTCATTTTGGTGGTCAATTTTGTATTTAATTTCATTAATTAGCCTCTAATGGTCAATCCTTTTTGTTGCTGTGACAGCCAAGAACGTTGATGACTGTTGATGAGAATAACAAACCTGCCAACATTTACCTGTACGAGAAGGCTAATATTTGTATTTGTGGATTTTGGCAAAGCTGTTCAAGAAAGAACCAGCGAGATCTCTCCAACAACAGTCAGGTAAACGTTGGTAGTATGCTGGATTTACTCGTGCCTAAACATACACAAGCTCACACTCTAATTATAAAATAAAATTTTACTGCAGAATAGGGCATACTGTGATTTACGAAAACCACAATCTTCCTCAAGACCTGGGACTTTTCAATTCACAGAAGTTGCATCCAATAAAGCACTTGGTTTGTACAAATGTGTTTTGTTCTATTATGGGAAGAACGTTATTAAGTGGATATTACCTCACAAGTTTATTGGTGTACTTGTTATATATTCTGTAGACCGCATCGTATGACAGCATTCACGTTTCTCATTCACTGTTAAAAAGCAATAAACTTCTAAGCACTGAAAAATATCTATGTTCTTTGCAGTTCCCATCAGAGCCCTGGAGACAAATTTCATTGCCTGTTCATGTTGAACGAGTTGGGACTAAAGACATTGGACAGCATTCTGGAAAAAGCAATCGGCTGTTTAATGCCTTGCTTACCATGATCAAGTCCAAAAGGGAAGGTGTATTGTACAAATACTTGGATGAGAATTGAAAAAGGGAAGAAGAGCAACATGTTAGGAAGTAGAATGACTTAACAATGTATAATTGATGGTTCTTCATACAGAAATGTCTTGCCACTAGTGCCTCTCATTTTTTTTGAATGGAATTATTGGCCAATTTCTTGACAAATTTAGTTTTTGAAAATAAATAATGGTTTATATCATTGTAAATGGGTGTTGGCCAATTTCTTTTTTTATAGAGCATGAATGGATTTATTGGCCAATTTCTTGACAACTTTAGTTTTTGAAATAATTAATGGTTTCTATCATTGTCAGAACCTAATTATAAGAATGCTCTTGTTTTTTTCTTTTTCTTTTTTTCCTTTTATTGAAAATCTTATTTATCTAACCCCACTGCAAGGTTGTCAAGTTGATGGCCTAACAGCTCCTACTCATAATGCACTGGGGTCTACGTACAAATCAGACTTCGGACAAAGGCTAACATTGACAATGTGGTTTTTTTAGTTAATTAATATAAGCCCCAGTTCATATTAAAACAAATTTATGGGTCTAGAACCTTGTAGTTAGGTGTGAAAACCTTGAAATCCATGTCAATTTATTTATACATTATTCTGCAAATTACGTGTTTTGAGTTTATTGCCAATTGCATCTCATTTTCATGAGGAAAATTCCAAGTCATGGTGAAGTTCAGTCTATAGTTTTTATTTGCCGCCTAAGCTGACTCCAGCACATAGGACATTTTGTTGTCTTGCTCAGAATAGATTGCATTATCTATATCTCAAATGAAATTGTCAATTCTGTGATATATAAGACATTTTCTAGAGATTTGGTTAAGCCAAATTGGGAAAATTTATTAGCCAATTTTGACCTCTTATATATAAGATCAAAGTTGTGTAATCATACATAAGTGTGTTGGGAAGAAAATACTTACATATTCTCGGAGAGTTAGCGAAATAGTACTGTCTTTCACATTCATGATGAAAGGGAGAAACACTATTCACCGTGCGTGAAGAGTACCTAATTAACAATTACTTATGTTGGTAGAGTTTGGTGTTAATTCTACAGAGATTATGGATTGGAAGGTGTTTTGAAATTAAATGCTTGAAAGAGTAATACATTCTCATCTATCCCGCTATTCATGCAACTTTGGGAAAGGATTCCTAAATCCTAATGCGCACACACTTCAATAATTTCTAATTGTCTTTGAGCGCCAAAAAAAAAAAAATAATAATAATAATAGACAATTTGCTTGAAAGATTCCATCTAAAGCTAATTTTGAACACAATTTAGTGACGAGATAATTTCTACCAACTACAACTGCCCCTTCCTTGACAATTCTCATGATATCATGCCATTGTGTCCTTTTGTCCGGAGCTCATTTGTGAGAATTTATTTGCATTGAATGATTGGATTAGAAAAATAAGTTGGACGCCAAAAAATATAGTTCTACTTAGAGAAAGTAAAAGTTTAAAGTAGTATATAACTAGATAAGTTGAAATTTTTAGGCAACAGATTGTAGCACTCAATATATACATGCTAGGCTGTTTTGAATGGTCAAGAAAATGACTGCTTGTAATTACATTTTGCACTTGTAAGTACATCTTGTACCATAGTAAACAATGAGAATACCATTATTTAACTTACAAAAAGGGTGTTCCCCTTGCTCTTCCCTGACTAGCAGAGTCAGTTTATTTTATTATTATTTTGAGGAAGCTTTGTTAAAGACAAGTAAACTGTACAAAGTGAGAATTTGAAGATATGCTAAATTGAAATAAGACTATTGCTTCAAACACCGAGCTTAGGGTGGAAATCAGAGCTAATAAATGGTGCAGTGAACTCATCCAAACAAGCCATCCGGATGCCAACAGCAAACTCTAGAAAAGCAAGGGAAGACAACAATCTATTAGAAAAATCAAACCATACACCAACTCATCAAAATATAAATTAATTAAGACCATATTGGTTTCAAGTGTAACAAACTCCAGCAGAGGACCATATTCAAAGTGCAAATGATGATCATAAAAATGTCTACATAGCAAACAGAATGTACGAATAATATCAGCAACTATCAAATAAATGGCACTGGAGTTCAAACATTAGTTTCCCAAGTTTACAAGACTATAACATATGAAGCAGGATTGGCATTCACCTAGAAGTTTAGAACAAACGGATTTCAGTACATATATTTGCTCGCATGCATCCAAAATTGTTGATCCATATATATCAGAACTTGCAGAAGCAGTTGTTGGTGATGAATTAGGGACCTGATTTGGCAGCATGACAAAAACAACATACATATATGTTTATAACTGTATACTATATATGCATATATGCATGCAAGTATACATTTATGTATGAAGAATAAGATGATTCAATACCATTATTTAATACAACAGAAATCCAAGATGTATTCCTAGTTTTCACACATTGCTCTTGGATGGTTTCATTTCCACTTTAATTTCTAGAAATGTTACCATTGTGACAGATTCTAATGGAGAATGATGAGAGAAAACATTCCAGGTTGAACCACTGGCAATGTAGAGAGTTTAAAAACCAATTAGAAAGGCCAAGCACTTCTTTTTCAGGTTTTTCTTTTTTTGAATTATTTGGAAAAGGAAAAACAGAACAAGTGGAAGGGGCTACTCCTCTCTAAATATGGGTTGCAGAAGATAGTTTATGATGCTTGTTACTGATAAATCTGTCACACATCAGATAAGTAACTATGCAAAAATCACATATGTTTGATTCCCTTTTCATCTCACAGTAGTCAGTGTTTTTTAAAAACAAATATAAGGACAAGTATTTTACAAAACTTCCATTTTATTCATTTTTTCTAGCACTTTCGATAAAAGGATACAGCCATGCCAAGTCTCACCAGTGATACCAATGATTATTTTCTGCTGAACATGGTCTGGAGTAAATAACTAAACAAGACGTAAAACCTTTAACAAAACATCACTCATTACCTTGTCAGTACTTGTCTCAGATATAAAGACAGAACTGAGAGGGATATTGAAGGCAGAAGCAGCAATCTGAGCAATTTTTGTGTGTAAACCTTGCCCCATCTCAACACCTCCATGTGTAACTAATACATTTCCATTGGTATAAACATGAACAAGAGCACCAGCCTACAGTAATTAGGCAGATTTACATAATGAGGATCTGATGACATGATTCTAGAATAAACATAAAATGCAAACCTCATAGCCCAAAAGCAAGAACGTCATAACAAATTCAACCAGTAATAATAGTTCAGCAATCTATAAATTTTCAAAACTGATGGAGTACCATGAAAGCAACCGCTATAGACATATATACAGGGCATCCCAAAACAAATTCTAATATCCAAGCATTAATTTGGCACATGTCAGATAATGCCAAGGGTACTTCAGTTTGGGCCTAGTGGCTAGCAATTCACCATTTTTTACGTTCTAAAACTTTATATTATGTAGGATGGGAAGATATAAGGAAACTTGTATTATGTAAACAAAGTTAATGTGCCACCAAAAAGAAACAAATGATAAAAAAGAAAAGACAACTTTTTAAAGTTTATAATGTTGCTTTCTGTGATGCAGTGCAACCTTTAACTGACCGTCACGCAAAGGCTTTTCTGTAGGTACTCGGCTGGTTAATTTGATCTCATCTACACTAGAGATGCTAAATTTTGATTCTGAATATTTATCTAAATGTGCATTGATTTGCAGTGCCCCTGTACATTCAGTCCAAAATATTAGCTTGAGGGAAAATCAAGACCTGGGCAAACATCAAAATGAAAATACAATGAAACAGGACTAGAGCCAACAGCAAAACTAAAATTAATCTCCTCATCACATGACATAGGTATTGATGAAACTAGTTTAATTTACCCTTTGACAATTGATACCCCAACAACATGATATATGAGAACTCAAAAAAATTAGCTTCCCACAACAGAATCATACCTTCAGGACTTACATATGGCTCACTAACCTCCACCAAATATTTTGGGAGTTCTAGCATACTTCCCGTGCTCATATCTTATGATAAACATTTCAACTTCTCAGTTTAGGATGGTTTTATCTTCATTCAGTAAGGTAACCTGTGATACTTAACAGTATTACTTTTTCAAAGGACGATAGCCTCTAATTACCATCTAAAGTATAACATGCATCCCTACACATGTACCTCAAGGAGTTTAAATCAAGTTTAAATGAACCTGCATCTGGAAAGAGCCACAAAAGACAATTTTGAGGATTCCATTGTGATATTTCTTGGCCTTTTTCGTTATCTGACTAGTATTAGAGCATGCCATTCTACATGGCAAAGGAAAAGTGGTTGGATAACACTCAGAAGACAATCAAAAGGAATTTTGTAAAAGTGCAAATTTAAATGCAGGTGCCACCCAACTATCCCTGTAAAATAAAACAAACTACACAAAATATGCCCACCATTGCCTGTATCAGTAACCTAATTTCGTGAACCATATGATACTAAATTTCTAATTTGTGGATTCATAAAGACCTGTCTTCCAGACTGTTAAAAAAAATCATAATTATTATTTCAGACCTTAACCATTTAAGTTTTGTGTAGTACCTTCCAAAAGCAACATTATACAAAATTCAGTTTTAGGCCATGGGCCATGTGAGAAGGTGAATGCTGACCATCTGAAAAATCACAAGAAGGCAAATAAGGAGTAATACAGGTGTCCAAACAGATATTTTTTATTAAAAAAATTATAAGAGATCAGAAAGTTGGTGTTACATTTATAATAACTGATGGTAAGCCATCACAGCAAGATGGATAACTTACAAGTAATCAGATGAGAGTAAAAGATATACTAGGAATAGATTTATCTTTATTTTTTACATATTTTATTTATTCCAGGAGATGACTTTTATTTAGGAGAGTATTTTCTGTTTTTTCCTTTTTTTCTTTTGGATAAATAAATGAAAACATTTTAAAAGAAGATAATAATGGAAATGGAAGAGTATCAAGTTGATAAGAAACAATTACACTAACCCTTTACAACGGATTTTCTGTCTTGATGACAATCCTGTTGCCCATGCATCATTGGTGATTTTTTAATGATATTTCCATTTGGTGGTATCTTGTAATATTCAAATGAATCAAATCAGCTGGAGATTTATAGTTTCCTTCAGGTTCTCCAATGTCAATCAAATGAGCATCAAATGCTATTGATTCACCAGATCTTATAGCTTCACCTTTCTTCAGAAACCTGCTATCTATAAGTTTCCTGGTTGCATCATATAGCAACACCTGAAAAGGGACCCAAAAAGGAAGCTTACTACTAAATATGGACAGAACACCAGTGAAAGAAGAAAATAAAAGCAAGTCAATCTAGAAACTAAACATAAGATTTTACAGGGGATGCTTAATTATGTTGTTAGTCAGTTACGCAGTGGGTGACAAGGAAAAGTAAAAAATCAATGATATGAAAAAATTAATTGAACGGATGTCCACCAAGGCCAACATGAATGAGAATAATTATCTAGAGACTAAGACAAACTATAGTTCTGAAATCAACTTGCATCCCCGGGGAGCCGCAAATTGCAAGTCGCAAGAAACCGTGATGATACTTCATGGCTTTTTGAGTTCATCTCCTAGTGTATAGGACTTGCCATTCTATAAGTAAAAAATATGACATAATAACCTGGGGGAAAAACAGAAAAGAAGATAAAACAACTAGGACAATATGCAATACATCCCAAGGGAGATACAAGATTCCACTGCAATGTAAAAAACATAATAATAAAAGAATCCTAGACAAGAAATATCAATGTTTCAATTTTGTATTTCTTTTTTTGACTGTGTTGATTGTTGAACTCATAGACTGCCAATTAGGCAAATCAAGTTTCTGTAAATGCACACGAGTTGCTTTTGACAGGATAAACATGGAGACTCTAGAAATGCCAGAGCATGTGCATTATTCTCATTCATATCAATCTTTGACATGCTGCAATGCCAATTGAAGTTGTTCACAATTATGCCTGTACCAGAATATGGTCTTCATTCATGACAACATAGAAACAGCTATAAGCTTGAAGCATATCACAAGTATTGAAATTCCAATGGCCTTATAAATAAAAACTATTGCATTCGATGAATATCAACAGCTCGATTACATAGCATTTTTTTATTCATAAAGCATTCCAAATGGAAATAGATACATAACATACAATTTGAAACACATATGGGGACGTGCTAGGCTCCCATATTTATTTTATTTTAACTTCTTAGTAGTTACTAATAAGATTTGAACTTAAGGCTCATCCCACAATTCCCTTTACAACCTGATCCAAGGTATGGTTGACAATGTAGCAATGACATTTGAGTTTCTCAACCATTTTTAGGACCAAAACAGATTCTTTGTGAGCTAATAAGGGTCACGAAATGGTATTAAATATTAATGCAGTAGAAAACTCACAAACTGACCTGTTAAACTAGTATTTTCTGTATGCTGAATACTCTTCGGTGCTCCATACTTGTCTAGTTCACTCTTCTTGAACTCTGAAATGAAATCAATAACATTATGAGGATGAAGTATCATGCTAGCAATCATATGTCAGGGACAAAACTCCATTTCAACTCCCAAAACAAGACAAAAGAAAGGGGGGCCAGAAGGCCCTTGGAGCACAGATATTTGAAACACAAAAGTGTGCAAATGCTTCCAAATCCCAAAACTAAAGCAATATATCAATTGTAAAGGCATAGAAAACTATCATTGTCAGAAAGAAAAAAATTGAAAGTGGCTAAGGAGGTAGAATACATTAAACAATCATTGTCAGAAAGAAAAAAATTGAAGAACTAATCAATATATTACTAAAAGCTAAAGCGTAGCGTTTAATTCTGTTGCTCTCACGTTGCGCTACATCAGCTGCCACATCATTCTCTTTATAAATAAAATTATTTTCCCTTCAATTTTTAAATGGTTTTTATAATTTACAGCCCTATAAATCTTAGCCCACTACTTCTTTATTTACTCCCACTATCACCCTATAATAAATTTATATAATTAATCCAGCCCACCTCCCTATAAATCCCAGCCCACTACTTATTTATTTTCTCCCACTATCACACTACATTTATCATGCCATGACTTTAATTTTGTTTAATCACCCCCAAATGATGAATTCATGAATTAAATAGAAATAAATAATAGGGAATTAAGTATCAAATTTGCTGTTTTCGTTTGATAAATAATTGGTAATAATTGAAAGCATGAATAGTTTTAATTTTTCATAGAACCTACAAAAAATTCTACATCTAAATAACTAGCATAACAACTAGTTCATTCCCACAAATATTTAATTTCCATTCAACTGTTGTTTTAAAATTGACAAAACATCTCTTATCACTTTCACAATTTCTCTTATTTATATTGAATATTTTTTTTCTGTAAATTAATAGAAAAAACATTAGGCACTTATATTAAACAAAAAAAAAAAAACAAAAAAATTATGCTACAGTCTCAAAAAAAATTATAAACTAAAGGAAGAATCTCTTATGCCACATACCAAGACCATCAGTCATGTAGTAAACCCACAAGTGAAATGGCACCTTCTATGGTTGTAAGAATAACGTGTGAGAGGATTTTACATATTCATGTATTTCATTTTTATATTTAACAAGTTCATCTACTTTATTTACACATTAATAACTAGACAATTAAATCATAATTCATACAAAATTAAAAACTACAAAAATTGTCTATACCTATTCATCATGGATGGTTTTAAATTTACATTTAACTTTGCATTTATGTATTCTTATGCTTTAATTTACATATTTATAACTAAACAATGAAAATTATGAAGAAAATAATTACAGCAGTTCTTTTTTCTACTCTTTAAAAAGTCACAAATTTTCTTCTTCTTTTTTTTTTTTTTTTTTTTTTTTTAAAGATTATAGTTTGCTTTGCTATTGCATCGACCCATAACAAATATGACTTTAATTCTGTTTAATGACTTGCTAACTCCATACTTGAAAATGAGGTAAAATTTTGGTTGAGTTAGTGTGGCGTTAGAGTATCTTCAACAGCCACGCTTGAGGCTCTTCCTCTTCATTTTCTACATACCTCACTTGAGGCTTTGTAGAAAATCCAACTGCTACAGCGGCTCTCTAAATCCAGAAAGGCACTGTAGCTCTCCAAGGCATTATATTATATTTTCCTTCAATAATACACAGCTTTTAGACTCTTAGAGAGCTAAATTTAACACATGGTATTTTCCTCTGGCTTTCTTATTCATATCTCCAACAAACACATGCCTCTCGGATATACCCAAACCAACAATCTAACCCAAGCTACACAGCCCTGAGCTCCAATGTTGCTTTATCTCCAGTGCCAACCTGCCAAAAAAATAAAATAAATAAACCAATGAAAATTGAACAGTCAAACATAATTTACAGGATTTAAGACTTATAGAGAAGGGTATATGAAAAGCTTCTATCCAAAAATGAAACCTAAAAAATTAATTATAAATAATTGCAAATAAAATCAACAATCACTCATCCATACAACAATCAAAACACAATAAATTACAGAACAAAACAACCAAAAAATACACACCAAAAATAGCATAAAAATACACTCACCACAATCACAAAAATGAGCATGCAACATGAATTACCAATAGATTTATTGCTCGAAATATTTTCCAATGTTGGAAGACAATCACCAAAAATTTTAGGCAACGTCAAAATCAAGTACACAACTTTAAATTTGAATCTCATGTTTGTTACTTTCATATGAACTCGCCACTTTTTCCCTACTAATCACAATCAATCACATCCATAATTGTGCCACAAAATATTGAAATCTTATATTTTCTCTTTTTATTAATTATTTACTATGACATAGTGCACAATTCTATAGTCATTGTTATATTTCTAAAACAAAAAATATTTATAGCTTCATCAATCAAATATTGCAATTAAAAAATAAAACAAAATTTACACTCCCTAGGGGTTGAATAGATGCAAACTTTTTCTTTACGTCTATGGCCCTTCACATTAAAGTTCCCTGCGTTACATAGATGGTGTATTCCAAAATCATGACATGAATGATATTATATATATATATATATAGATATATTTTCTTCCTCATTACAATGTATATATCTATATATATATATATATATATATATATATATATACATATATTTTCTTTCTCATAACAATGTTGGTCCATATATCACAACTTCCAATTTCCTCTTTTTATTAACTTTTTATTGTGAACTACTGCACAATTCTATAAACATTGTTCTATTTCTAAAAGAAAAAAAATTTATAACTTCAATAAAATATTGCAATTGTGATAATAATAATGTTCAAGTATAATTCTTAGTATATGATTATTGTCATGTTTTGTCACCCGTTCATTTTTTCTATCGCATTAGTTTCTTAATATGTCTTTTCATTTTTTTAAAAATAGCTGCAAGCGATTCAATCGGCTAACCAAAAGGAAAAAAGTCCTTCACCACATCAATCTAACTAGACTACTCCAAAATCCATTATTCCTTCGAAACGATGAAGAAAAACTCATTCATCAATACTTTAGGGCTAGAAACAAACAAACACTATTTTGGGTCGGAGCTCACAAATATTTTTTACAAGATCAAACTAAAGAGGGAAAACAAATCCTTCTTCAAGCAAACATAGAAGGAGACAAAAATGCAAAGTATGGACTCGCATTTGCGTTGTTATGCGAATCAAATAATGAACAAATACAATTATTATTATCAATTCTAAACCAACCAAATGGAAAACAATTGCTGCAAAACTATTGACAAATCCTTTGACATATAGTTTTTCCAACAAACTCATTTCGCATCCCAAAAAACCAAGCATGCAAGAAAAATGGAGTGGGTCATTGGGATAGTGAATGCCCTTACCCATATGGAAATGAAGAATTACATGTAACATGCAAAATGTGCTCAATTGACTTGGAAATGTACAAATTAGCCAACTGAGTTTGGTAGAAATTATGTTTCCAAAAAGCATAATATAATAAAATTTCCTCATCTTATTTATAATACTAATCTCTATCTTAAAAGGAATAGATCTTTTTTTATTATTAAAATTTAATAAAAAACACTAGAAACAACTTAATTACAGTCCTCTAAAGTTTTCACCTACCATGACGCTAACTTCGAATTTATCAAATTCTTTCTATCTAATTTTAAGTTAATTAAAATTTGCTAACTTGGGAAGACAGATGATCAACTCTTGACTGACTACAAGGCCAACTATAGTTCTTTCCTTTCCACACCTAATTCCAAGACAATGCCTTCTATTATCATGAATCCTACAACATATTGTTTATACATATATAATGCAACTTAAGTACTAATACATTCAAAAATATTTCAAATAATAATACGATTATAAAAAAAAATAACCACGCACAACGCGCGGGTCCGCGACTAGTGTTGATAAATATGGGAACCAACCTTGGCCAAGAGGTTTATTGAGGTTAATACAGTTCTCTTGTCCATGCATTATCCAATTTTTCTTAACAACATTGAGACTGTTTACTACGGACATTCAAATCCATGAAAGGTTTATGGTCTCCATCAAGATCTCCAACTTCAACCAAATGACCATGGGTGCTATTGATTCACCAGATCGTCAAACTCATCTTTTTTAAGGAACTTGCTATCTAATAGTTTTCTGCTTGCATCAAATAGCATCACCTGAATAGAGACCCAAAAATCTGAGTGTTAAAGTACGGTCATTAGTTTCGAAATGCGAAGAACAAAAACCAAATGAAATTATGAGTATCTTATATAAAAATAGAGAGGGCACTTGCCTAGTTTGTAGCACTACCACTTGTCGAAGCCCCATGGGAATTGGGACAACTTCTGCGGTTATGCCCCTCTTGATGACACACTGTGCATCGCTGCCTCAGTTGAATCTCCCTAAAGTCCGGATCTTCTCTTCGGCTTCCCTGTTCTCGCCATACCCCATCCATTTCATTCCTTATTCTTGACTTCACAGGATGACCTTTGCCCTGCAACAGCTCTGGGTCAGGCACCCACCGTGGTCCGCGAACGTCCCTCCACAAGTCCTCTGAACTTGGCACCACAAAATGATGTGAATATGTGTGAATTGCGTTGTTCAAACTGTAACATGGGTCAATATAGCTGGTTGCATCGAGGTGTAGACCTTGAAGAACTTTAATTGCATGTGAACAAGGGATCTTCAAGTTTTGCCACTTTCCGCAACCACATGTTCTATCAAATATGTGCACTTCATGACTGTGGTTCCCCCTCCACCTCTATGGTCATTATACGGGGTAACCACTTCATATACACCATTTGCATGATTAAAATTTCTTAGAGTGTGTCCTGCGGTTTTCTACTCATTTTTGTTATAGATCTCCATTGCATAATCACTCCACACCTTACCTTAAGAAAGATCAGAAGTAATTTGATTATGTCGATCGTGGAAATATGCAACAAGTTTGCACCAAATGAACTCAACCATTGCAGCAATGGGCAAACCGCGGGCACCTTTAAGTACCCCATTAAAGCATTCAGAGATATTGGTTGTCATTGCCCCATAACGTCTTCCACCATCATGTGCCTGGGTCCATTTATCCAGATCCAGACTCACTAGATATGTGTCTGGCATATAACGTGCAATCTGGTGATTAGTAGGGTCTACACCCCTCAGTAAATTAATCTCGACCTCCTTAATGGTTTGCATTATGGAATCAAATTTAGCTTGATGAGTTGCATATCCAACTTTCAAGGCCAATGCCTTTAGAGTCGGGTCATCAAAGTGTTTGTTGAAGTTGCTAGCAACATGTCGAAGGCAATATCGATGATATACCCGTTCTCTTCCGTCCTCACCTCTAGGCCACTCTCGAATGGCGCATTTGATACCTTTACGTCAGTTAGAAATAATGCAAATGCCCTCGTTAGGTATAACACACTCTATCGAAGTCCTTAGACACTCTAAAAACCACCCCCAACTAGGCCTTGACTTCTTGTCCACAACAGCAAATGCGATAGGCAAAACCTTTTGGTTAGCATCGTTTGCCATTGCAATCATCAATACCCCTTTGTATTTACCATATAAATGAGTTCCATCAATACTGATCACTGGTCTGCAATATTGGAATGCAGCAATGCATGGAGCGAATGCCCAATATACACAGCGCAGTAACGCAGTACCTTCTAATGGCCTAGGTATGGTGTGATAGCTGTATTGGGTACCCAAATCCTGATCCAAGTATGCCAACAACAACTTTCGCAGCCTTTGGTAAGACTCCTCCCAATCCCCAAATATCTTAGCAATTGCCTTTTTTTTTGCATCCCATACTTTATAGTAAGAAACCTCGTGCTTATATTTAGTACGTATGATCTCCCAGAGCTCATCAGTACGAGCAATGTGATTTTGTCGCAATCTTCCCACAATTTCTGATGCAACAAAATTAGAATCCATCATTTTACCGTCTCTTCGCAGGCCAAAGGGTATACAAGTGTGTGGACTGATATAAGATGTGACCATCCACAAACCATTAAGTTTAGACTTCATGAATGCCCCAACGTACCACTTGCAGTTGTCGTCAACGCATGCGACACAATTTAGTTGTGGTCGACCTTCGGATTATAAAATTTCTATTATCAGTTGCTACGTATATTATCAATGCACGTCTCACCGCCTGTTTATTTGCAAAAGTCAACCCTTTACAAAAATGCATCCCATCTTTCCAAGTAGAAACAAATGGTATCTGAAGACATGAAGGATCAACCATATTTTCCTAAGTATTTGCGTAGAATGAGTCGGAAGGAGGTCTGTAGCCAGTGGTCGTATTTGTATCATGTTGGACGCCAATATCATCGTCTGCATCACCTTCATCATCCATTCCCATATTTTCCTCTTCAAAATTGGGAATGACTTCATGGTCATCCACATCATTCTCAAAGTCACCTTGCTCAATCCTCTCTTCATACTCATCCACATCATCATTATTTTCACCATCATTTGCAGCATGATCTTCGTCTTCGACTTCATCTTCGTCTTCCTCCTCTAAATGCATCTCTTGAGGATGGAAGGTTTCACTAGTATTAACAACATGAACTTCAGATGGGAGCGTATAACCTCCCATTGTATACCCTCCCATTGTAGTGCATCCATCATCTACAGCTATACATTGTAAAGACATAGTTGTTTGTTGCACCATCTCAGTATCAACTTCTGAAAGCGGTTCCGAACTTATGTACAACTCAGCAGCATTTACTTGGGGCATTTTCTGGATACTATTAAACATCATCTTTACATGTTTATCTTCTTTGATCGCCATATACCCATAATTTATCCGGTCATGAAGAACTTCTTGTGGGTAACGATAGATAATCTTGATGTCATACCAAGCAGGGTTCAAATTTAATTCGTCCATTATTTTCCTCTTCAGATCATTCAACGTCTTCAACTTATGACGTATCATCATGTAGTAGCATTCGATACCCGACCCTTTAAATGGGAATCCGTCAATCTGTCCAAGATTCTCAAGGGGTCCACCGTAGTATACATTTACATTAATATTCTTCAAAGATTGTGAACCTATTAGAGAGTCAAGTATAATATGTTAGTGACATATTTTATCTCTTTCATTTAACATCAATTACAAAACCTTTTCTACCTACTCAAAGTACAAAAATTACAACTTCTCACCCCACAATTACATATACTCACCCCACATCACATACAAATACACTCAAACATTATTATTTCGTACTCAAACAAATAAAAAAACTAAAGACAAAACTCACCTCCATTACAAAATTCCAACTCAGCTCTAACAAAAATATAAATATAAATATAAATATCAAACCAAACAACAAAAGTCATGAGGATGTGCAAATGCCAAACTAAGGAAATCATAAGTTAGATTTGTTCATCAAAATAAAAAAGGTATGCTAATTACACTCACAGTTATATATATGAAATCATAAGTTAGATTTGTCGTTCTTTAGTTATAATTTATCGTTCTCTATTCTTTAAATAAGCATTGTGAAAATAACTTTAATTTTTTTTTTTAATGAAGATATCGTTCTCTATTAAGATTTTTGGTAAAGAAAAATATATATAATTATCCCACAATGAATTGTTTGTTTCTATCTTAATATTAATTTAATACGATTTTTTATGGATGATTTGGAAAAAAAAAAATCATTCTTATAAAATAGGGGTATATATATAATTCAAATTAAATTATCATTTTCCTTTCATATTTCCTTACCAAACACAAAGAGAAAGTATGATTATAAATAAAATAAATAAAAATAAAGAACAAAAAGAAAGTATATGTAGTTACTATTTTATCTTTCTACTTTTCTATAATTTTAACCAAACATAATAGAGAAAATAAAAATAATTTTTTACTCCTACATTTTTATTTTTGCCCTATTCTATCCTACCATTTTTCTTTCCTATTTTTCCTATTGTTCGTACCAAATAGATCCTCGCTACAACTAAAGAGCAAAGAGGGATGTACTTCGAGTCTTACCATAGAAGAAAAAGGGGTATGATGAAAGCAAAAATAAAAGAACTTTCAATCAAATATTATATGGGAATTTTTTTTTAGAAGATTTTTTAGTGTAGCTCTACCTTGTAAATGCAAAAGATTAATTCATCAGACCAATTAACCATCACCAATTTAATATTTATTTAAATTATTGATAATATATTAAAATCCAATCCATTCATTTTAAAATAGATATATTTTTTTTATATATATATTATACTAAAAATCCACTTTTTGCATTTATGGGCATTTTCATTTGGGTTTCCTAAATAAGTTTTATGTATGGTGGAACTGTTTTCGACAAAGTTTCATTATGGCCCTTACTGCCATATAACAAAAACTCAAACAAATGAAAATCCCCAATCAGCAGCGCTTCTTTGTTGCCCACCATAAAAATCCCCCACTCAAACACCACCGCAACCCTCCATTTGAAATTCCACACTTTTCGTGAAGTTAAAAGAAAAAACTGTGAAGAAAATTTCTCCTAATATGAAAAATACTCAAACATCTATGTATCATGATAGAACTATCTTAAGAACTCTAGAAGATTTTAATCCAAGCTAATCAAATTTCGTCAAACAATGCCAAGTCCAAGATTCCTACAATGACACAAGATTTCTTATATGACACCCACTATCTCCAATCTACTGATTCCTTATAGAGATTTTTGTGAAATGACACAATTTGCTTCCTAAACTTTGCTTCATCATTATATATTCCTTATAGAGATTTTTGTGAAATGACACAATTTGCTTCCTAAACTTTGCTTCATCATTATATATATATATATATATATATATATATATATGGCTATTGTTCATGTAGACCCTACTATGCTCTGAACTATGAAGAAAGTTTTTCCCTGTTGGTAATCCTTCCTACATTTGAAATTGGGAATCCTTTTGACATCTCCTGGAACATGTAGTGGTGGAGAAATTCTAAGAATATTATAGATCTGCAATTGTGGGGAAGAATAAGAAACATACTTGAGGAATAATATAGTTTAATGTTTAGGACACATTTAGGGGATCTATTTACAAATGATTATTGTGGGCTTAGGGTTTGGAGGAAATTTAGTAAAAAGGTTAAGGATTAGTAGATTGAATTATAGGTTGAAAAGATTCACTTTTGATGGCCAATTAGCTTTAGCTCAAATCGCACTTCTTCCTCCCATAACGGGATGGAGGATGAGATCTTGGGTTCAAGACCCCCTAAGTGCTTGTGTAACTTATAAATAAATTAATTAATTAATTAATTAATATATAAATATATATATTCACATTTTATGGATGAAAGAAACTGAAACCAAGAAAACAACTTACTGCAATTTTCTGGCAGTGGTAAAGGTTGTACTATTAGAAATGTTTCGACTAAAAGATTGTTATATTTTAGGTCACTAGGTTTCAAAGGGTACAGAGAAGGGTTCTGATTTGGGTTTGGAAAAGAGCGAAGAAAAGTGAAAATATTGTGTTTGTTAAGGGCTGTGAATAAAATAATTGTGCCAAAGAAGAAGAGAGACAATAATACATAGGGCCAACATACTTGAGAGTATTTACCCCTGTATTGCTGAAGATGAGTTGGAAGTCATACTTATTGATGCACTGATTGTCAATTAGTTCAGTACCTTTTTCTTATTTGGATTGTATTTGATGCTGGTCAACATACAGTGGTAGAAAGTTCACTAATTTCTTCTTATTCTTCTAAAATCAGGGAGCAGCATGGGATCCTAATGGGCGTATGATACTAATTGCTTTCTCAAGGTCGTCAATGTTGGGATCTGTACACTTTGCATCAAAGCCTCCATCATTAGGTTTGCAACCTTAGTTTTCTACTTCTTATTTTGAGTCATTTAATTTTAAGAAAGAAAAATTGAAATTTGATATCTATATTTTATTTCAACCCTCTCTAACATTTTCAAATGTGTGATCTTGTCTATTAAATGATATTCCAGAAATTGTATATTTTTCTTTTGAATCATAGGTTACATATTAGATTCACACAAGAGCCTCATCTTAACATACTAGAAACCTCATGAGGTTAATGCCAAAAAACAAAGGCAAGAAAATAGTATCATCTTGTACACTATTATTTTTTTTCTTTTTTTAAATATATATGCTGGGTTATCAACCCAAATTTGAACAATGCAGAACTCCAATTTGGTTGCCAATTTATTCTTCATCTTAATAAAGTAGCAAAGAAAACAACATTCCCACTCTTACCTTCCCAGGTAATCATTCAAGACCTTGATTCATAATAAACTTTTAACAGCAGCCCTAACTGCAAATGTAATGTCACTCTCTTTCTGTGCAATTTCAGGCAGCAATGTTTTTTGTATTTACTAAAATATTTTCCATTTACCATGCTTAGTAAATAGCCATCCACACATTCATTCAGAGTTGGACTATTTTAGTTTTCTCAATTGGTCCAGCTTACAAACTACAACCTTTTACAAATTTATTATGTTACTCCATATGGCACAAAACAAAAACTAAAGAGAAATATCAAAATCAAACAACAAAAGTCATGATACACAAATATATCCTAAAACTATATACACCAACACTAGAAAATACACTAAAAAATCAACAGACTTACCTGACATTTTGGATGTAAACGTGCTGAGATTATTGTATGAATGAGAGAGGAGTGAAAGAGGAGAATGTTCACTGTATGAGATAAGAGTTGTATGAATGAGAGAGGAGTCAAAGAGGAGAAAAGTTCACTGAGATAAGCTCTGCTGAATACGTATGACCCAGAAAAAAAAAAAAAAAGATATGATGATATTAGGGACCCAGACATGATTATTGCCACGTGGAGAGTTGTTCACCACAACTTCAAAATCAAGTCTCAGAGACTTGTTTTACTTTAAGAAAACCAAGTCTCTGAGACTCGATTTCGATGTGGCATCCACGTGGCTGTAATAACACAAATATCAAGCTTATTAGACTCGTTTATGAAAATTGAGTCTATAAGACTCGATTTCCATGTGTACATCAGCCACGTTGGAAGTCTAAGAACACTAAAACCGAGCCTCTAAGGCTCGGTTTATAAGCTGAAAATCGAGCCTTAGAGGCTCGAGATGCTAGAAATTCAATACGTTTGTAACTCTCTGACTAATTAACTAGATAGTTAGACAAATTAAATTAGTTACCTGGATTAACCTCCTCACAGCAACTCTTCTTCTTCTTCTTCCTCCACAACGCCACAACCCAAGTCCTTCTCAGTTCTAACAATGGAGAAAGGGGGGCTCGCGCACTCGACAACTCCGAGGTACATACCTTACCTGAACTTGATCAAATTACCGATTGTCCCGAGTAGAAAATTATGAATTTAACATTTTAAATGGTGAATTTAATTGTTTAATCAATATTTTAGCAGTACCTTACTCTGCATTTATTTGCTCTTGACTAGTTGGTTAATAACCGAGGATGACTAATTCTTTGATATGATCGCGTTTTAAAAACGCGGCCTCAGAACCGTTTTTTCATAGTGTGAGTAGAGGCGATGTTTCATGTTTTGAAATCAGTGGTTATTTTTACTTTGACACTTTCAATATCAGACTTTACTTTCTCACCATGAATTCTAGCACCTCGGTCAATCCAAATATGGTAAATGATAGCTGCATGAGCAATCTTGCAGATAACATGCTGCCACTCTCTTCCTTTAACCTTTTTAATGGCCCAATCAAGCTCATACGACCAGCAACACATTTGCTGATTGAACAAGCACTTCCTCAAGATTGCTATTCAGATCCTACTAGAAAAATGGCATGCAAAAAATAAACGGTCACGAGACTACCGATTTATTGCTGCAAAAGTACATAGCTTAGTACTCATTGCCAAGCAGCTAACTAATGCATGCTAAGGAAAAACTTGAGGAAATTGCACAATCTTCCACTAAATAACCTCAACCCTTCTCTCTTATCACTTGCCAGGTGTCCTTACAAGTAAACCAACAGTGAGCCACAGCCAAGCATTGCACCTGATCTTCCTCCCCAATTTGTACTTCAGCCAGCTTAACTTAAAATGCCACCAATTCATTAGACCTAACAGGAGGCCAGTTCCAATGACCGTTCAAAATAACACAACATGGTTGACCTTACTCAACGCTTACAGCATCATAAATCACATAAAATCCATAATTTTTGCAAATGGGAGCCATCAGGATGCCTAGCAGCATGCAATAAGAAACTTTTTCCCCATTCCCACTTTAGGCTTCACCAAATGCCTTACTTCACTCATAAGCTGCAAAACCTTCCTCCACCCACATAAGCAATAATTTGGTATAAAGATATACCCTTATGCAAGTCAAATAAATATCATCACAGCTGCCTTATTCCAACCACATACTTCCTTGCTGGAAGGTTGAAACTCATCCTACAGCAACATATAAGGAGGTTTAAAGATCCAGTATCTTTGGCACTTATAAATCATTTTGTTAATTATGATTTCTTTCCCTTATAAGTGAAGTGTTGTTTGGAAAAAAGGATGAGGATTGGATGAGCCAGGGGGCAGAATATCACATAGCTTCTGCATACAAAGGACACAGTCTTTTATTGTTTTCTCCATTGTTGTTGTCGCAGGTGTACTTACATTGTGCTTCTCACTGAAAGCTGGATTTGATGCAGCATTTGTACTACATTGTATCTTCTTATGATTGTTGCAGGCTTGTCAACAAAAGTTACATTTTTTAAATGGTTTCTACTTCAGATAGGGATTAAGGTGGTAGAAACTGCTCGGTTCAGGCAGATCTATCGAAGCAGGGAGGTTGGTCAATCATATTTAACATCTGTTTGGAAAACCTTGATTGCGATGGCTCATGCACTCTAGCTAATGACTAAAATTAGACCCCAAGTGGTATTATCTCTATCCCTGTCTATGCTTCCAGGCATGCATGTTTTGAACACATAAATATATTCCTGTAATTTAATTATATAACTTAATTAATCTGTAGTCAACTTTGTATAACTTCGAATTCTCTGCAACGGGCCAGGGACTTGTGTTCCACTATGTGCAATTGCATTCTTTTTTAAGGTGTGGATGTACTCCATCCATTAAGACCCCCTCTCTCTTTGGTTTTTCTTGTCCATATTTATTGAATTATTTAAGATAATATCAGAGTACATCCTTTAACCTTAAGTGCAGGTAGTTGGGATTAGATGGTCATCAGTTTTCTATGTTGAGAGGATCGCAAGAGTGAGAAGGCTCTTATTAAGTGGCTTACTTCTTTACAAGTTACGAATAGCTGATGAGTTCTTTGTGCAATGGCCGCACCTTCGAAGGCAATATTCATGAGCTCACTATGTTGACTGTCTCATGTATTTGAATGAATTCAGCCTTCAACATTGGCACTTTCACTTCAACCTCCTAGTTTTTGCAAAGCTGTCAACATTTTCAAAGTGTCACTATAGTATTACCTATGTTTTATTACCCCTACTAAAACTATGTATTTGCTGTAAGTTCTAAGAACCCTGATTTCAATAAATTTTTTACTTTTGGTTCGCATAATCTCAATAATTTTTGGAGAATATAAGGGCCTATTTGGTAGGCCATTTCAAGCAACTTTTTGAGCATTTTAAACACACTTACACACATTTTCATACACTTTTTCACCCACACGTATATCAAAAACACCCAAACAACATTATTCAAACTCTTCTACTAAACACCTCCTAAATTATTTAGCCTTGCTTTAGAAATTAATTAGGAGATCAACTTTGCTTGAATATATGTTAATTAAAGTACAGAGTAGCAGGAAATTGTTGTGTCCAAAATCTAGTTGGGTTGCTAATTGTTCTTGGGAATAATTATAGATTACCAACTGTGGTATAGGGTGGTTTTACTTTGCCTAGCCTTGGTTTTAAAAGTAAGACATTGCTTTTAGTTAATAACTAAATTATGGTTGACCATAATCTTCCTCCTCAGACTTCACCATTTAAAATGGGTAAAAATGTCTTTCAATGTGCTTTTTAAAAAAAGTATTTCTTTCTCTTCCTCATCTGCTGATCTCTTCTCTCTCCTCTAATGAGTACTTTGGTGCTAGAAATCATCCTAGCAAAGTATCCTACAAGGTCAATCTTAAGGTTGGGCATAATGTGAAAATTCAAAGAGGGGTGATGGTTTTGTGGGTTTTGTAGGACCGGGATTTTGGCTGCAAGAATGAAGCTCTACAATGTGTTTGACAGGGTGGTGCATTTGGTGCAGTTGACATGCTGTGGATAGGTGGATACCTGTGACAGCTATAGAGTTTATGATTTATGATGTAGATAGCCTTTTGAGGGGTGGAGGGTGCCTGTGGTTGGATCATTTTTTCAGCAGAGGTATGGATCTTGATAAGTTATGCATTGTTGATTGGAAGATTAGGGTACAAGAAGATGAAGTGTGTCACCAGCAACAAGACTGGACAAGATTATATGGGGCTTTAGTTTGAATTTGGAAATTTATTTCCATGAGTGGAGCTTTATATGCATTAGGATTATGTGGAATTTATTGGATTATCAATAATTAAAATTTGAGTGAAGAATCAAATTGGTGGGAAGCATGTGTTGGTGGGTACTTATAATGTGAGCATTAGCATATATTGATTGCATCTATGTTTGGTGGTTTACCGTTAGTGGTGGCAGCAGGTGAACATGATTCATGCCGGCATATTGGGGCTAACTCTTTCGTTCTTTTATTTATTATTTTTTAGTATATACATCTTGACATCTTGTGAGAATTTAAGGAGTATTTACAAGGCATTAAATTATTTAACATCATATGGGGCATTTGTTTGTAAAATTTGTTGTGTTGGTTTTGATTTGAGCATGTATTAGAGAGAGAACTGATTAGCTGGTGAAGATAGAAGAGAAAGAAAAGAAAGAATCCAATATCATTTTTTAATGTCCTGACAATGGAAGAAACCTCAATAGGGAAAATTGCTACTTTAAAACCATGGGTAAGCAAAGTAAAACTACCCCAAGTGAGTTATCTCTAATTTTATATATGTGTGTGTGTCCTTTGGGCTATCTGTTTTCCCTTCCCTTTTTTGACGGTAAATTTCCATATGTTTTGTATGGTGCAAACAATTTAAAAAATTCATTGCTAATTAAAAAAAACAAAAAATATTAAAAGTTTGTAGGACATTTAACTGTAATGTGGTTCAGTATCATAGATCCAATATGTGGGCTTGTGATATCTGAAAATGCTGTTTTTTTCGTACCATAGTTCTGTATCAACCTGACAAATCTGTAGGTATTTTTTTAACTGGTAGTTAGAATCAGCATTTTATAGTCAAATTGCTTCTCTACCAAAATTTGAGTATCTAGAATTGCAATAATCAATTCAAACATTTCCCTCTCAAAATTCTGACTGGGGTATAATTTTTTGGCTACAAACAGGCTTCGCATATTAATATTAAGTCTTGAGATTGTTAAATAATGGGGAAAACAGTTTTTTTTTTTTTTTTTTTTGTGCTTTAGTCTTAAAAGTCCCAACCTTGGAAGAAGACTCACTTTTACTTAAAATGCATGTAACACGGTGATAGCTATATGTTGTAGTAGTTATTATTTTTGATGAAGAATTCAACAAATTTTTATACTAAATTTGGCTTGAAAAGTCATATTCTGGTGTAATGCTTTACCTTTGGCCATATATGCCACCACATATTTTGCATTGGTTCTATCTCATCTGTCAGTTCTGGCAATTCTCTCTCTCATTTTTTTTTTTTTTTTTTTTTGGAGAAGGGCAATTCTCTTTCTACGGAATGATAGAGAAGCATTAAATCCTACTAGACAGATGGGAATGATAGAGAAGCATTAATCCTACTAGAAAATCGTTTCCCATCGTCTCTTTGATTTTGGGGGAAGCCTTCCTATTATAGTAGCCAAGATTTAAACAAAGTAATGATATCCAAAGGCACAAGCTATAATCAAGATCAAACTTTGGAAGTGAATTAAAAATATGGGACCAAGACTTTGACTTAGTTTATAACCATGATTTGTGCCATCCCTAGGTTCCTGTACTCCATGTAAAATAGAAAATGAGATCACCTTAACTAGCATATGAATTTCTCTCTCTAGCTTTTCTAATGCTCATATGGAAATACTTTATAACCAAAAAAAAAAAAAAAAAAAAAAAAAGAGGAAGAAAAAGAACAAATACGTAAAACATATCTATGGGGTCATTGGTTTAAAACTTTAAATAATAAGTCAACATAAAAATTATCCACTATCTGATCAACTCTCACTTTGATATAAAAAATCATCTTAACAATGTAGCCTCATTGCAGCTTTCATTATCTCTTTTTACACAATTCAGCTTTTTACACAAGATTTACTGTTATGGTAAGTAAGCTTTAAAAAGTTACCCCCAAAAAAAAAAAAAAAAAAACTCATTTTTCTTACAAAGATTTGGCCATTTCTCAAAAGGAAAACAATTTCAATTAAAACAGACTTGCACACTAATGCAAACTTGATAAACCCAGTGTCTTTTAAAGCATGTAAAAATCATTCTCTTATGATTACAAGGACATGGCTCTTTGTATGAGTCTTGTGTGCAAGTCTATGTTTGGTGTTGGATTCATCAAACCTCCAAGTCTTAGGACAAGAGGCCAAAACTACTTTTATGATAATTCTTTATTCAAGAACCTAGGCTAAGCATATATGTACCCCTCAATTATAAACTAGATGTGAGTCATGTGACAAAGAAACAAATTACTTGACAGTTTTAAGGTAATAATATCTTCTCTTCCTCTCAACGCCTATGATCTGCAGTCCAAAAATAGGCATGCGAGACATTTTAGAGCATCTTATGGCATGGTAATATCAAATGTGTTAACATGGATACTTCTCAAATTTTGGAGAAAAAAGAAAAAAGAAAAAACAAGTAGATGAAGCAATTCAACAGCACATTTAAGGACGGTTTGAGGAGAGAACCAAACAGAAGTGAACCACTGAAGCTACTATTTACTGTTGAAATAGTCATTTTGGGCTATTTAGGAACCAACATGAAAAGCCTAAATTCTTATCCACTAAAGCAGAACACCCCATTCAGCAAAAAAAAAAAAAAAAAGAAGCAGAACACCCCTGTGCTAGTGCTGGGTTAGTGCAGCACTTACTTTTGTAGACAATCTTAATTGAAGTCCAATGTGTTACCTTTCTCCTTGACTCAAAATGCCATGTAATGACAGCAACTTGTTATATAAATCACGTTTTATGAATTGGAAAAATATATTATGGTTTAAGCCGGTGGTAGTGTGGGTTGGACAGGAGGAGGTATGAGTCCTGGAAGTGCAGTTCCTACGTGCATAATATCATCCTCATAATAAAATCTGGCCTATAGATTTGGACCACATAAGCTAGCATCTATAATAGAGTATCTTTCCAAAATGAACAGCTGCTTACCTCGTCAAAAACCAGGAGAGAACCAAAAACATCACAAGCTCTATGCAAGGCATATAAAAATTCCTTTGTTGCACTATATATGCCACCTTCACCCTGGATAGGTTCTACAAATACAGCAGCAGTATTTCCACACTGAATCAGTTCCGCTGCAGCTTGTATTACCATACTCCAAGAATGTGACTTCAGGCATGACGGGCTCAAAGGGTGACCGGTAATGCTCTTTGCTTGTCAAAGCAACGGCCCCCATAGTTTTCCCATGGAAGCTGTTTGTAAAAGAAATGAACTGTGTTGCTAGCTGTTTCTCATCAGGATGTGAAAATCTTTGAAACTTTCTTGCAAATTTGATAGCAGCTTCTTTAGCTTCTGTCCCAGAGTTTGAGAAAAAGACACGATCAGCGAAAGAACAAGCCACAAGGCGTTTTGCAAGCTCCACCTACTGCAACAAGACATTGCTTTATGTTTATGGTGAGCAAATTTTGTTGAAGTACTTAAGCAGCTAATGCAAATACAATCACAATAGGCCAATTTTTGTGATTGGCAGATGTTCTATTTGCAATGAACGACATTAGGATATCTTTCTGCTCATATTCACATTTCATTTCCCATTTTTTTAATGATAATTCATTTGGGGTCTTTCTGGCTTCATTGGTCAGTAGGCAAAACTTAAAAACTTCACAATATGATTCTGACCTGTTAATAAGTACCACTTGCGATTGAAAAGTGAGACTTTTCACTGGAAATAGTTTCAATTTGGCCCGGTTTTTTGGTGTTTGGTGTGGTAGACATATTGGGACAAGTAGCACAATCCTAGGACTTTGCCATGACACCAACTCTGCTTTGCCTAATTATTGAAAAGATCTACATTGATGAAACTAGTTTACCATACCTTGCCATGACACCACCTCCGTTACTGCTATTTAAAAAGAAAAATTGATACATTCCAATAGGCGATCTTAGTGTTCTCAAAAAAAATAAAATAAAAAATGGTGTGAAAAATTAAGTACTATAAGAAACAATTTTCTAAATTGAAAAGTTCTACACAGTGTAAAGGAGACTCCAAAGACTTTAGAGAAATAAAAAAAATGAAATCTCCAAAACTCTCTTTTAAGACTTTACAGGTTCAAAGTCTTTGGATTTTATATTTGTAATTTTCAAAACAAAAAGGTGTATAAATTGAATTATCATTATTTGAACAATCATGAGTTCAAAATTATTAATTTGTATTTTGATTTTGATCATAATGGTGGCAGCGTAGGCGTAGCAACCCCATTATGTGTAGGAGACATTTGATCTAATTTTGGTTTTCAAATAAGAGACTCTAAATTTTGGTTATTTTTCTTTGAATCTTATGAGTCTTTAAATATTATTAAAATTTGAGTTTATGGGTGTTATGTCCACTATATCAAATAATTTAGGTGACTAAGAAGAGAGGGAGCATTTAGTACCTAAAGCGCTGTCTCTCTTTGTTCAATTATTTTTGGGTAAATTACAATTTATCCATTTATAATTTGGCCAAAATTTAAGTTATCTACTTATGATTTAAAAGTTAGCACTCTACCCATCTGAGGTTTACTTCGTTAGGCTTCCGTAACTCACCTCTATACTTTCACAATTAAAAACACAGAAAACATAACAAAAGCATAAAAATCAAGATCTAAAAGCATATTTCTAAAAACATACTCAAGTCAGTAGTGCAAAAGTGCAAAACGGCATCGCTTTTACTTAAGTATAAACGGCGACGTTTTGTTCTACCGAAGGATCCTTTTAAGTTGACACTGAACGACATCGTTTTAGGCAGTTTGCTTCTTATTCAGAACTACCCAGAAGCTCCCAGTCTTCAGTGTTAAAATGTCCAAGAGATCTTACGCGCTCCACAGATATTTCTTGTTATTAGATATTTCTCTCTCTTGTTAATGCACATTAATCACGTGTGTATTCAATGTAACTAATCCCAATCTTTTCGGGATTATAGTTAGTTACGCCACAACCCAAGTCCTTCTCAGTTCTAACAATGGAGAAAGTTACAATTTATTAGCTCCAGTAAGTACCCTCACCACTTAAAGCTACTGCCCTCGTTTCAATTCATATAATGTATCTGTTACATTCGTTATTTGTATGTATGTACAACTTGACATCTTGTGAGAACTTTTAGGAGTATTTACAGGGCATTGAATTCTTTAAGATCATATGGGTCATTTCATTTGTTTGTAAAATTTGTTATGTTGTTTTTGATTTGAGCATGTTTTAGAGAGAGAGAGAACTGATCAGCAATATCGTTTTTTAATGTCCTGACAATGGAAGATACCTCAATAGGAAAAAAATTGCTACTTTAAAACCATGGGTAATGTGGTTCAGTATCATAGATCCAATATGTGGGCTTGTGATATCTAAAAATGCTGTTTTTTTGGTACTATAGTTCTGTATCAACCTGACAAATCTGTGGGTATTTTTTTTAGTTGGTAGTTATAATCAGCATTTTATAGTCAAATTGCTTCTCTGCCAAAATTTGAGTATCTATAATTGCAATAAACAATTCAAACATTTCCCTCTCAAAATTCTTTGACTGGGGTATAATTTTTTGGCTACCCAACAGGCTTCACATATTAATAACAAGTCTTGAGATTGTTAAATAATGGGGAAAACAGTGTCAAATATTCCTTTTTTTTTTGTGCTTTTGTCTTAGAAGCCCCAACCTTGGAAGAAGACTCACTTTTACTTAAAATGCATGTAACAGTGATAGCTATATGTTGTAGTAGTTATTATTTCTGATGAAGAATTCAACAAATTTTTATCCTAAATTTGGTTTGGAAAGTCATATTCTAGTGTTATGCTTTACCTTTGGCCATAAATGCTACCACATATTTTGCATTGGTTCTATCTCATTTGTCAGTTCTGGCTTTCCTTTTGCCCTTGAAGGACCCTGAACAGAACCTCTCTTTCATGTTGTATTCATGGCTTCTCAGGACAGCTCAGCTGTTTCTCCTGAGCTTGCCCCCTTTATTTTTATTGCCCATCACCTTGACATTGTTCATGTTCACCTGCTGTAAAGGGGGTATAGAAGGGGTGGTTCTGCTGTTGGGGTTTGTGGGGAAGGGGTTTAGGCCCCTTTGATTTGCCAGATTGATGGTCTAACATGGCAATATGCACAAGACTTGCTACCAAGTATGATACCCAAATTGGATGAGTAGTTCAGACAAAATAAAAAGGGCCCAATTATAGTTACTGGAATCTGAAAATATTGTTGGAAATGGAATGAACAAGACCATGATTTACACTTCATGTGGAGAAACAATGGCATGGGGTTTACCTACAAGTTTGGAAATATGAGTTTGTAAACCATTCTAGGAATCAAGACAGATGAATAGCTTCAGTGCTCATAAAATTTGTTTCTGTGGAGAGTGAAATTTTTTGATAAATATTCTTTAGCCCATCTTGTTCGTCGGTAACCTCTTTCAACAGGGGGCGCATTGAAATTTCTTCCTTGATATCTCTCTTTTCAGCCTTGGCCTCAGAATCATCAAGGTAGCGTTGATAGAAATATGAAATAAAGCCCCAAGTAGCCCACACCATGGAAATCGCCTTTACCCCATCCATTTTGTCATGAAAGAAGATTACAGCTAGAACTGGAATAACAGGCAAATCCAAGACACTTATGACATTGGAGAACAGGGAAGACACTTCATGTATCAAGCCTACTGCGCCAATATTGAAAATCTGCCAAGCTATAGCTGTCCAAATCAAAGTACTGACATAAATAAACTTCCCCAGTTCAAACTCGTCCATCTCTCTCTTTAGACCTTTCCACTCTCCGCTAGCAAAGAGCCCCACCAGTGTAGCACAAGTTGCTACCAATGACTGTTAGATTATCATTTCCAAAATCATTGTAAATGTTTCCCTTCTTAAAATCTTATGGAAGGAGAGCTCTGTAAGGGAAAGCATCAATCTGAATCCAGCAGATGCACCAACAGTGCAAAAGAGTCCAATTTCATAATTCACATTAGAGTTTCCGGTGGGGTTTGTAGAATTGGTTTGAAATACCAGCAGGGCAGAGGAGATGGTGAGGAGGACTAGAGAATTGATTATAAAAGGAGTAAACTTCTGGGAATTTATAAGGAAGGAGAAGAAAGCGCTGAAGGTCAACTGGGATGCGCAAATAAGTGCAAAAGTAGATACTGGAAGGTGCAAGAGCCCAACTGAATACATCATGCTGTTTGCTGCCTGAAGTACACCTAAAGAGACATATATCAAAGCAAGGATTAAGGTGGAGGGCTCATTCCTGTGGATACTGTTTGTAGTAGGCTTTTCAGGTGGAGAGATGTAGTAGTAAGGAATGATGATTGGGAATCCTGCAACTTGCACTAGTGTTGCTGTCCATTTGCTCTTTCCACCTTTGTCATAGTAGAATCTTCCCAATAGTATAGCTGCTGACTGGCCAGAGAGGACAAAGAGTGTAAAGATGGTCATTCGGAGCCACTGCATAAAGGTTCTGGGTTGAGAGATTGTTTGGTTGGTGGCATTGATATGACCAGGTGAGTTTGCTTCTTTAGCTTCTTGAACTGGTAAGAACATGTAAAGGGATTACTAGAGGAGAAACTTTGCTATCTTATAAATTCCTTTTCAATTTTGATGTGTATTGCTTTCTAACTAATTAGTTTGTCAACGAGCATTATTGTTTAGCAGCATCAATAAACACACTCAATCTATGCTATTAATAGGGTCCTTTTTATTCTGAAAAATTGAGGGTCTTCCACTAAGTGTATTGTGCTTTCTTTGTTAACTCTTTATGTTTTGTACTTTTCTGGCTCCCTGATCTTTATCAAAAGATTCAAAACTAGTGATGTATAATGTACAAAATATAAACTATTTTATAACATTTCATGTTACTCTGTTCCCATTTTATTGCTCTCTCTAGTTATTAGTTAGGGATGTGCACCAACTTGACTCAATGCCTTGGGTGGGTCTTTTTGTGTGTTGATAGATTGGGTTGTGTTCTAAAACTTTTTCAAAATTTGGTTTGGGTCAGGTTTGGTTTGGCAAAATATTTCACCCAAGTAACTTGGCCAAACTCATGCAATTAATAGTTTATAAAACATTTATGTATTTTAAGTTTTTTTTTTTTTTTTTTTTTTTTTAATTCATTTGGATTTTGGGACTTATTTTATATATGTTAGTTGAATTTACTTTGGTATTTGAGACTTAGTTTTGATAAAATTGAAATATTATTCCTAATTGTGTAAATTGAAATCATTTATATAATAATGGTCTTAGATAATTCAATGAAAACATTTTTTTTGTTTGTTTATTAGTTATAACAAAATGAGTCCAACCCAACTCAATCCCTATGGTCAAATTGGTTTGGTTTTTAGAGTTGCCCTGAGTTGAGTTGAGTTAGATATTTCTCAAATTGAGAAAGTAGAATTAGATTGAAAAGTGCTCGAAACCCAGCCCACCCATGCACAGCCCCCCTAATTATATGTGCTTTAACTAAGAAGCATGAAGCATGAGTAGGGCTTGTGAAAGAAATGCTGATTTTGAAGTAATAGAGTACTAATTACTAAACTACTAATAATAAGCGTCTACATCTATACGTAGATTGAATATTCAAACTAAAATTGATTAAATATTGCTTCGAAATTTCTACATTAGTAAAGAAACACATTAGTAAATACCTTTTATGAAAAAATTATCTGATGATTTTTTTCTCTTGATTGACAACTCCCCAATAACTATTTTTACTATTTTATTATTAATTTTTTGGTATAGTTTATGTTACTTAAAACTTTGATAATTTGTATCTAGAATGCCAATATGATTGTGAGACCGTCCTAGTAAGCATTGTGTTTCTAGAAAGTAATTCAGAACTCCCCAGATGAGCTATGACAGCAGGATTGTGTCATCAGCTCATCACATAGAGGACACTTACTAATGCCTTTCCTACTGTTGAGACTAGAGAGTTTGCACTTCCTGTATAAATTATTTCTTAACGGGTAATGACTATCATACACGGTGAGTACGTATGTACCATGCAACAAGGGCTGAAATTGTGTTTAAAAATTTTAAAATTGTATTTAACATTTCATGATCTCAATGGAGTGTCTATGGCAGTGTGTGATAAGCTGTGTGCAACAAAATTTACTGTTACTTACATTGTGAGTTGATTAATGTGTTACAATGCTATACTGCTATACAGTTTTCATTCATATCTATCAACTGCTATACTTCCTATTTCAAACTAAGAGAGATCTACGAAAAGCTTTTGTACTAAAATGATTTTAATATTTCTTCCTTATAATTTGGAGGGGAACAAAAACAGAAGGGAAAAAAGAAAGAATATACCGATATACAGATGGACTGGAATATTTAGCAAAAAGAACAAAAAGAAAAGAAGAATATACAGGTTAGCTGCTTTTCTTCTCTAATCTTTGGAAACAGAAATTTGACTTACCCGTGACTTGGAGTTGAAGATTTTGAGCTTGCCCCATGTTGAAGGTGAATATAGGGGAGAGAGAGGGAGAGAGAAAGAGAGAGAGAGAGAGAGCCTTTATGCACAAATAAATTGAAGCATGTACTTGAACTGCATGCAATTTATGGCTGTAATGGTTGTCCAACTCCAGTGATGTTAGGTCTTATTCCATAATTAACACGTTATTGCATCATTTTAAACATTTATAGCTTCTTAACAATTGCAAAATAATATGGGCTCAATCACAATCGTGATCCAATATCATGATAGATGTGGTTTAATTCGATGATTTATATTTCTTGGCATGAGTTTTTAAGTTGTATGGATTTCATTTTATTTTACTTTTTTTAGGTAGTATGATGAATATCATTAAACTATGTTGGGATTTTTGAAAAATTATACCATTTTGCAGTAACTTTTTTGTAAGTAAATCATCAATGCAATTACCCAATTTCACTTAAAAATTCATAGTTTGCTTGATTTGCTTCAATTGCAGGACTTCATGAGAATTAACTTACCCTAGAACTCCCATGATCTATTTAGATAGGCACGTGTTGTTAAGATTTTAAGCTTTTTAAATGTGGGAAAAGAAATTTGAGAGTGAGAGAGAATTTATACACTTGAAAATGTAGCTGGTACATGTATTGCATGGTGGGTGATGGGTTTCCAGTACCTATAATAGTATAATGTGCAGTCTTATTCCTTAACTAACACCTTATTGCACATTTAAAACATTCTCTTCCCAATATTATTTGAAATGGTTATATCATCACCATATCATTTGAATCATGTTAGTCTTTATTTTATTTTTTATTTTTTGAATATAGTTATAATAAGTGGGTAGGGGAATTTGTATCCTAATTCTCCTTATTAATAAATCAGATTAGATAATACCACTAAAGTAAAAAGTTAATAATTACGCAATAAATAAGGAAGAAGATTGAGAGATATTGTAGAGATAAATCTTAACTAGTTTATCTGCTTGACTAATACTACTAAGCCATTCCATACAAGTAGAAAGATTCGAAAATCTTCTTTTGTAGAAAATTAGCCTTACATTGATCTAAGCCTATCTTATGCATTCATTATTGTAGTCTAGGCAAACCTTATTCATGATCCATTAACCTCTTGTAGTGAGGAGGCATTGGAAGCTTCATTTGCATTTCTATCTTCATGCTTCTTGGACTTGAGATCATCAAGGTACTGCTGATAGACATACGAAACAAAACCCCAAATAGCCAAAACCATGGAGATCACCTTTATTCCACCAATTTTCTCATGGAAAAAGATCGCAGCTAGAACCGGTACAATAGGCAAACCCAAAACACTTATGGCGTTGGAGAATAAGGAAGACACCTCAAAAATCAAACCTACACAACCTATAGCAGAAACCTCCCACATTATAGCTGTCCAAACCAAAGTCATGATATAGGATACTTTTCCTAGTTCAAACTCCTCCATCTGTGTTTTTAAACCTTTCCAATCTCCACTAGCAAAAAGTCCCACCAAAGCACCTAAGGTTGCAACCAGAGACTGATAGATTATCATGTCCATGACCGCTGTAAATGTCTCCTTTTTAAAAACCTTTTTGAAGGCAACCTGTGTAAGTGAAAGCACCCAACCATGTCCAGCAGATGCACCAATAGTGCATATTAAGCCAATTACATACTTTTCTTTAGAAACTTTGGAGTTTTCTGAAGAAGGGTCTGTTTCAAAAACTAGGAGGATGGAGGATATAGTGAGAAGGACTAGAGAATTGACTATCAAAGGAGTGAACTTTTGTGAGTTAAGGAAGAAGGAGAAAAAAGCATTGAAGGCCAATTGTGATGCACAAATGAGAGAGAAAGTAGACACAGGAAGGTACATTAGCCCAGTTGAATACAAGAAGCAATTTGCAACAACAAGTAGACCGAGTGATACATAAACTGATACATGTACCAAGGTGGATGATGGTTTAGAGTAGATAGTGGTGGCAGTACTTTCTGTTTTGAGATTTTTGAGTGATGGGATGAAATAGTAGGGAAGAAGGACAGGGAAGCCTATGAGTTGCATAATCACTCCCAACCATCTGCTCTTTCCACCTTTGTCATAATATAATCTTCCCAAGAGTAATGCTATTGACTGGCCAGAGAGGAGAAAGAGTGTGTACATGCTCATTCGGAGCCACCATCCATAATTTCTAGGCTGAGTGATTGTTGATTGGCTGGTGACATTTATATGCTCTGTTGTTGAATTTGCTTCTTTCGCTTCAAGCGGAGCTGCTAAGATCACATTGAAAGGACAATTATAGTTGGAAAAAGCTATCTTTGTGAGTTTAGCAAGTGTTAAAAAAAGTTCTCTTTTTTATTATTATTTATTTTTAGTTTATTTTGGTAAGCCACATTAAAAAAAAAACAATTGATCCCCTCTTCAAAAAGATAGCATATGAAATTATACATATAAGAATGTCCTTTCACATAAAGGTGAGATCCACCATTATGTGAAATGGAAATTACATGATATCTTTTTTCTTTTTTTAGAGTACTGCAATAAATAAATAATCTCTAGAACAATCCCAACGCACAAATTAATTGGCATTATATCAAGATGTTTTTATATTTTTCAATTAATTTTGTGCGGTGTAAAACTTATATACAAAATATCTTAAGTGTAGTACACTAGGTTTTCTAATTGAATTTAAACACTTGGTTATATATATATATATATATATATATATATATATAAAATTTAATACCCCTCAAAAATATGACACTATTTGTCTTATTGGTCAAAATAACTAAATGTTTGAATTTAATTGGAGAATCTAATGTAGTGTATCTAATTTTACAATTTTGTGTATGATCTGGTTCTTGGAAAGGTCTTTCATTCAAGCTTTAATAAAACACCTTATTTTTTCTAACCAGAAAAGAAATGACATACGGTTCTTGATTTCCCTTTCTAATTTTTTTTTCTTCTTAATAATGGTTAAAGAGTAGGAACCAATATATCATCTTTGTGGGCGTAGAGGCTAGAGTACGATTATTTTTTTCAACGTTTAATAATGAAAGGTATACAAATAATATATATTACGTTATCATATCCTATATGGCACTTAATTCCAAATCTAAAAAACATAAAATGTTAGGGAAAAAGAATTTGAAAACCCAAAAATATATATATATATATATATATATATATATATATATATATAACTTTGAGAATAAAAAAAAATGATAAATTGATGACTTATATGACAAGAGAAAAATATTATTTCTTTGAGAAAATGCAAAAACCAATCATTTTGATACAAAAATAGTGCATTCAATTAGGCTTTATCGAAAATACTTAATACTATATTTTACTCACCGGATAATTTTCAAATTATTATTTGTTATCTGCTCTCTTTATAATATCAAGATCCAAACATACAAACATATAGAGTTAGCATATACAAAACATATATAGTTATAATTTTTATTCTTATAACTAAATTTAGTAATTCAACTAGGAAAATAAAAAATAAAACAGAAAACAATATATATATATATATATATTTTCAAACCCAAAGTTTTAGCATTTTGTAGTCAAGAAAACAAAATTATTCATAATAGTGATCCAAATAAAATTTTCTTTTTAAAATTAATTTCGGAGAGAAAGAGTGAAGACATATGGGGGTGAGAGCCATTGTCTCAATCAGTATCGCAGGTAGATTGAAAGACCTAGAGGAACTGGTAGTCTATTAACAAGGTAACAACACTTAATTAAGCTAATTTAAGGCTTCAATATTGTAGCACCACATATATTTAGGTATCTATTAACTAAAAAGGTCTTTTAAGTTTTAACCTGTCCAAAAAAAAATTAAAAAATTAAAAAGGTTTTTTATGATAGGGCCCTGAGTATAAGATATTTGGTAATTTGCATTTTTGGGTTTTCTATGGGCCAACTTAATTTTTAAGAGAGAATTAGATATCATTTTTGGAAGGCTAAACTTCAAGTTTTAATTATATATACTATAAAATAATTTAACTATATAAATTGTTCAAAAAAAAAATCCTTGGGGCCAGGGCCATGTTCCTTCCCTGCCTAGGATGCTTCTTCACTTAGCATAGGTGGCAGCTTCATCGCTATGAATATAGATTATAGGCATGCATAGTATATATATACCTATTATTACATCCTAGAGATGTTCTGGATTCATTTGAATTGAACTTATTGTTACTGAAACTAAAAACTGAAAACTGAAAGTACTGTAGTAAAATAATTTTTAAATGTGTGAATAATACTGTAGGACCCATTTTTAATATTTTTTAGTGCATGAACAATGATGAATAGTGTGTGAATAGTGATTTTTGTCTCCTACACAGTAAACCCATATGAGGTTACTGTTCACGTACCCAAAAAAAAAAAAAAAAGTGAAAACGTGAAACTGAAAACGTGCCGCAGGATTCAGCTGAATCCAAACGGTCACTCTATTACAGAAATGCGATTTTTCCTCATAGAATTCCATCAATATAAGAGAAAATAACCATATATTGTTCTTTAAGACATAAGGATTTCTTCAAAGGTGATGTATCATGTTCAAGTTCAACCATTTTACTGTTGGATAGTTCTTAAAATATCAATTAGTTACTATCATAGCAGAAGTAAGCTCAGAATTACAGAAACAAACTTCTCTACCAAAATCGAATTAAATCTCTCTCTGTCTCTTGTAACTTTGACTATTGAAAGGTCAAGAGATTTGTAATTTAATTAGCACCTCTCATGCACAAAGTACTTCATAGGTTAGAGGGAAAAGAGTTGAAGTTATGGAATTAACAGCATTTTGTAACTATTTTTAAAAAATAAAAATAAAAAACTTCTAAAAGACTACAAAAAATAAACTTCTTGCTCTTTGATAATAAATTTATGAAAATATGACTTACTCATGATATGGAGCTGAAGTTCTTGGGCTTCTTTCATGTCAAAGTTGAACGAGTTCAAAGATGTTTCAGAGAGATAGAGATGGAGAGAAAGAGTGTGTACACAATAAGTGAATCATGCACATTGGAGCAATAAGTGAATCATTGTATTCTGGCTGTAAAGTGTCGCAGTCCAATAAACAATTTTGTTGCTTTATGGTCACCGTTTCTTCTTATCATTTGACAAATGTTCAAGGGAGAGCGGAGTGCATACAAATCATTGGAGCAAAGCGGTGAGGATCTGTTTGAAAATATTATTTTATTTTATTTTATTTTTTTGTTGATGTCAAATTCAGTTGCCGCAACCCCACTAAATGTTTGTATGGCTATCAATTTCCTATAAAAATCAATATTAAGTTGTCCTATAAGGCTATAATGATTTTTTTTTTTTGTTTTTGTTTTTTTTTTTTTGATAAGGCTATAATGATTTTTAATTGTTTGTTTGTTGCTTCTTCTTGTTTGTCCCATGAGGGGAATAACTTGTTAATTATCACCTTATGGGAAGTGATGAAAAGAGAGATGAAAAAGAAGAGATTTAATATAAACTAATTAATAACCTTCACTTCTTCATGTTTATGAGAGTATAGTATTGGTGGTGCCAAAATTTTAGTAATTTGGTATTACAATTTTTTTTTTTTTTTTTGTCTATTTTACCACCTCATTTTACAAAACACCCATCATTAGTAATTTTATTTTAGCATTCAATAAAATAATATAAACAACACGGTATGCTACAATAAACAACAACCATCATCACCCACACAATAAAATAATATATCTTTTAATAAAATATTAGATTTGCTGCACTGATGTTGCCCACTTTTGCTACATTTTGATGGTAAATTTATCATTTTAGCAAAATGCTTGCACCAATACAAATGCTCTGGGTAGTTATTTAACTAGATTTCATAAGGATCACATTGGTTAATTATTTGCAAAGGCTAGCTCAATCAATTTCTAAAGGGTTGGTGAGAATGTTCAAAGCAAAAAGATATTAAAAAAAATTACTTTATGGGATAGCAATACCTGCTTTGTCTCTATTACGTAGCAATAGTGCCATATTAGCTGTATTAATTTTCAGAGTATATTGGCTAGAGGGATATTATATTAGCTGCCAGCTACAATTGCATCCAATCATTTAGGGTTTTGAGTTTTGACAATTGCTGTAGAAACTCTGGTGCTGGAGTGGCACTTGATTATCGAAATATCATCAGCTGTTGTTCTTTCTAGTGCCTGTTTCTCTTAATCGACGAAGAGAATTCAGTTCTTGATTTCATGAATGTGCATGGTTTGTAAGTGGATTTATGTGCATAATGTGATCTTAAAGTGCAAATATATCCATGTGGACCATGCCTACATATTGTACTACTAACAAAACAAAACCTATGACAGCTTTTTCATTGCTTAAATGTCACGCACAAAATTCTTACACGTTTTTTCTTTTTCCTTTACCTTCTTTTTTTTTTTTTTTTTTTTGGGTTAGCGTGTTGAAAACTTCAAAACTCTGTTAATAAGGTACGCAAAAGTATAATTTAACTGTGTGATAAAAAAAAAATCTAGAAACACAAAAAATGTCTCAACATTTTCATATCTCTTATTTTCAGTTAAGGTAACATTAACACCTAAGTTTTTATGAAAATGTTGTGACAATTTGTTCTGTTTATAGAACAACTCCGTGATGAATTAAAGAAATTGAGAAATGAAGGAAAATAAGAGTGAAAAGTATCATGAATAAGAGGTTTATTTACCAAAGGCACTTCCTCAGGAATAAAATTTCAGTATCATAGATCCAATATGTGGGCTTGTGATATCTAAAATTGTTGTCTTTTTCATACCATAGTTCTGCATCAACTTGACAAATCTGTAAGTATTTTTTTTAATTGGTAGTTATAATCAACATTTAATAGTCAAATTGCTTCTCTGCCCAAATTTGAGAATCTATAATTGCAACAAACAATTCAAACATTTTCCCCTCAAAATTTTTTGATTGGGGTATAATTTTTTGGCTACCAACAGGCTTCACATATTAATAACAAGTCTTGAGATTGTTTATCAAAAAAGTCTTGAGATTGTTATAATGGGGGAAAACAGAGTCGATTATTCTTCTTCTTCTTTTTTTTTTTTTTTTTTTTTGGTGCTTTTGACTTAAAAGCCCCAACCTTGGAAGAAGACTCACTCTTTGTTTTTTTGTATTCTTTTTTTCTTTGGTGAGAAAGGGACTTACTTTTGGTTAAATACATGTAACATAGTGACAGCTATTTTGTAGTAGTTATTATTTCTGATGAAGAATTCAACAAATTCTTATCCTAAGTGTGGATTTGGATCCACAATTGAGTTTTGCATTTGCCTTTTTCTTCTCTTTTTTATCTTTATTTTTTTTCCTGCACGCATTTCAGAGGGGACAAAAATTCACTGATCACATACTGTTTAACACTGTTCACGCACTGTTCTGGTATTATTCATGTACTGTTCATGGGATCCACAGTCACTTTATTCAAAAAAAATATTAAAAATGGGTCTCACAGTACTATTCATACATTTAAAAATTATTTTTTTACAGTATTTTCAATTTTCAATTTTCAATTTCAACAAAAATAATTTGTATCCAAACGTACCCTAAATTTAGGTTGAAAAGTCATATTCTGTGTTATGCTTTACCTTGGCCATATATACTACCACATATTTTGCATTGGATCTATGACCTTTTTCAGTTTTGGCTTTCCTTTAGCCCTAGACGGACCCTGAACAGAATTTCTCTTTTGTGTTGTTTTCATGGGTTCTCAGGACATCTCATTTGTATCTCCTAAGCTTGTCCCCTTTATTTTTATTGACCTTGTTCATGTTCACCTGCTGTAAATGGGGTATAGAAGGGGGGTGGTTCTACTGTTGGGGTTTGTGGGGAGGAGTTTAGGCCCCTTTATTCTAACGTATGTATTTTAATGTAGGGGGTCATACAGTAGGGATGCTTAATTTGTTGTCGATGTTACCGATACCATGAGCCTTCAAAAAAAGCTCGCGCACTCGATAATTCCGAGGTACATACTTTAACTGAACTTGATCAAATTACCGATTGTCCTGAAAGCCAGTAGAAAATTATGAATTGAACATATTAAATGATGAGTGAAGATGGGGTTCGAATTGTCTTGACAGCCATGAGAAATTTTGTCACCTACCTAAAAAATAATTAGATTTTTATTAATCAAGGCTAAATAATTATAATTAAATAATACTAAACATAATCTTTTTTGGTTAAATAATTATAATTAAATAATACTAAACATAATCACCAATCACCATGACACAACAACTCTGAAAAACGATAAAACTTTGAATGGTCAAGTGATTTGTTTGCAGCAACCGGGTAACCTGCAATATCCTGTAAAGGTAACCGGGAGCTGGCTTTCCGACAAGCCAACCGTTGTCCAGCTATTTGTTACAACTTTGTCAAGATTCATGGTCGCTCAAACTAAAAAAGGGTCCCACCACACTCACGCTATAAATAAAACCTTTCGTGCTTCACAGACCACCAAACATTCAATAATACAACCAATAAAAACACTCCACGTAACCAAAAAACTGACCAGTGTTGTCCACAAATCTCCATGGACCGTCCGATCCTCGAGCCCGCAAATCATCACCATCTTATTCGGTGACAGTGACACAAATTTGTATGATTAATGCTGAGGCTATAATTTTTACCACAATTTGATCGTGCCCAAAAAAAGAAGAAAAAAGAAACAAAAGCAGAGAGAGAGAGAGAGAGAGAGAGATAAATACAAAGTAAAAAAAGAAAAGAGAGAGAAACACAAACAGTACCAAAAAATTGAGTGAGTTGAGAGAGAAGAAAGAATATTGGCGGAAATGGCTGTCTCAGTGTCGATCTTAGCCATCATCATCTCTCTCCACCTCATCGCTTTCGTCTTTGCCGTCGGCGCTGAACGACGTCGTAGCACGGTAACTCTCTCTCTCTCTCTCTCTCTCTTACTGTAGCTGAAGCTAGCTAAGCTAACACTCACACTTGACTACTATACTGTACCGTGTGAACAGGCTAAGATTGTTCCTGATGAGTACGATGAGAGAACGTACTGCATGTACGCCTCGGACGCGTCGACGGTGTACGGGTTGTCGGCGTTTGGGCTGTTACTGATAAGCCAAACTGTGCTTAACGGCGTCACAAGGTATCTCTGCTTCGGTACCACATGCTATTAGAAATCGGTGAATTTTATTGTTTAATCAATATTTTAGCAGTACCTTACTCTGCATTTATTTGCTCTTAACTAACCGAGGATGACTAATTCTTTGATATGAGTAGAGGCGATTTTTCATGTTTTGAAATCAGTGGTTATTTTTACTTTGACACTTTCAATATCAGACTTTACTTTCTCACCATGAATTCTAGCACCTCGGTCAATCCAAATATGGTAAATGATATCTGCATGAGCAATCTTGCAGATAACATGCTGCCACTCTCTTCCTTTAACCTTTTTAATGGCCCAATCAAGCTCATACGACCAGCAACAAATTTGCTGATTGAACAAGCACTTCCTCAAGATTGCTATTCAGATCCTACTAGAAAAATGGCATGCAAAAAATAAACGGTCATGAGACTCCCAATTTATTGCTGCAAAAAGTACATAGCTTAGTACTCATTGCTAAGCAGCTAACCAATGCATGCTTAGGAAAAACTTGAGGAAATTGCACAATCTTCCACTAAATAACCTCAACCCTTCTCTCTTATCACTTGCCAGGTGTCCTTACAAGTAATCCAACAGTGAGCCACATCCAAGCATTGCACCTGATCTTACGCCCCAATTGGTAATTCAGCCAGCTTAACTTAAAATGCCACCAATTCAGTAGACCTAACATGAGGTCAGTTCCAATGACCGTTCAAAATAACACAACATGGTTGACCTTACTCAACGCTTACAGCATCATAAATCACATAAAATCCATAATTTTTGCAAATGGGAGCCATCAGGATGCCTAGCAGCATGCAATTAGAAACTTTTTCCCCATTCCCACTTTAGGCTTCACCAAATGCCTTACTTCACTCATAAGCTGCAAAACCTTTCTCCACCCACATAAGCGATAATTTGGTATAAAGATATACCCTTATGCAAGTCGAATAAATATCATCACAGCTGCCTAATTTCAACCACATACTTCCTTGATGGAAGGTTGGAACTCATCCTACAGCAACATATAAGGAGGTTTAAAGATCCAGTATCTCTGGCACTTATAAATCATTTTGTTAATTATGATTTCTTTCCCTTATGAGTGAAGTGTTGTTTGGAAAAAAGGATGAGGATTGGATGAGCCGGAGGGCAGAATATCACATAGCTTCTGTGTACAAAGGACATAGTCTTTTATTGTTTTCTCCATTGTTGTTGTAGCAGGTGTACTTATACTGTGCTTCTCACTGAAAGCTGGATTTGATGCAGCATTTGTACTACATTGTATCTTCTTATGATTGTTGCAGGCTTGTCAACAAAAGTTTCATTTTTTAAATGGTTTCTACTGCAGATTGGGATCAAGGTGGTAGAAACTTCTCGGTTCAGGCAGATCTATCGAAGCAGGGAAGTTGGTCGATCATATTTAACATCTGTTTGGACAACCTTGATTGCGATGGCTCCTGTACTCTAGCTAATGACTAAAATTAGACCCTAAGTGGTATTATCTCTATCCCTGTCTATGCTTCCAGGCATGTATGTTTTGAACGCATAAATATATTCCTGTAATTTAATTATATAACTTAATTAATCCATAGTCAACTTTTTATAACTTCGAATTCTCTGCAATGGGCCAGGGACTTGTTCGGTTTGGCAAAATATTTGACCCAAGTAACTTGAACTAACTCACTAACTCACGCAATTAATAGTTTAAAATATATAAGTATTTTCCATTTATTGTTTTCATTTATTTTGGATTTTGGGACTTATTTTATATTTGTTAGTTGGATTTATTTTGGTATTTTGAGACTCTGTTTTGATGAAATTGGAATATTATTCCTAATTGTGTAAATTGAAATCATTCATTTAATAATGGTCTTTGAAATATTTAGTGTAGATCTCGTGTGATAATGTTTATTAATATATTGAAAATTTCTATATAATCTTTTTGCTAGGTAACTTATATTATTATTTATATTCACTCCATTGGCATGTATGCACATGGTGTTTATTCTTATAAACATCAAAGGCAATTAACTTCATAATTTCATTTAATCCCTGTAGATTAATTGCGTAAAATCAAATTTTTGTTCAAAGGCAATCCATGATGAGCCAAGTGTTCATTCAGCTATCCTGTTTGCTCTCTTTAGAATCTCCTAGTGATCTCTTTATAAAGTTTCAATGAAAGACAAGAAGATTTTGCATAAGTGAGCAAAGTAATTGTATTCTTTGTAACAAATTCCAAGGCTATTTGGTGGATTCTTTGCCACCAGTAACTAAGAAGGAAGCCTAGATTGCGAAAGTGTGGCTATTTTTGCAGTCTACTTCTCCTCCAATGCTAAATCTAGCCTTTGATGTTTAAGGAGAATATTTTCATTGTTATTTTCTATAATCTCATAAAGAAACAATTACCTTGGATCTTTATTTTAAAGCTTTTCAAAACTGGATGGTTCATTTTTTTAGAGAAATGTTATTCATTTAATATCATGATTGTGCTTGCAGGGGAGCATTAGTGAAAATATACTTTTAAGGGGATCTGGACTCTTACTTGGGACAGACCAAATTGAAGTTTTACACTTTTTCAGGCCCCAATTTAGGTGGACAATTTCTCAAATATCATTATGAAGATGGGAATGGTACTTATCTTTGGCAGGATAGTTGGCATCTTGGTCCTCTGTTGCGTAAATATGTACCTCGGATCAGCAATGATAGTCAGTACTGTGAATGGAAAGGTCTCATCAGCTCACAATGGAGGAAACTAAAGTTGGCAGCCAGCAGGGTTTGCGGCTTTGGTTCATATTCAGGGCAAGTGTTTTGAGGCAAACCTTGATCAAAATGTAGCGGAAAATGTCAATTTAGAACTACAAAATCAGGAGAATTTGAGTGTGGGGGACATCATGGAATGCTATTAGATTTACTCCACCAAAAGTTTAGCCGTTCAAGCTTACCAGGTATTCTAACTAATAGACTTTGTTCCATTTCTTCAATACAAAAGGCATAATGTGCTAAAGTTCTTGCCCCACTGTTGGCCCTTTTTGAGATTAATTGCCATTGCCATTGCAAATTCACGAACAGCATGGCACATCCTCTATCCTCTTCCAACGAGTTTCCAAAAGATGAAAGACATGGTGATCTTGAGAGCATATGGCACTGGCGTGACTCTGAATATGACCTTCGGCAATTATCACTCTTAATCCCATTGTAGCAGTCCATCTCAACCCCATAACCAATGCCACGACAAGAGCTTCAGTCTCAGAGTTTGTTGCTCTTTCCTTGGTACTCGAAGTCTTCTCCGATGCAAATTTGCCATGGTTGGTAATGAGTTAGTACAAGCTCAGCATAACAGATGTTTGCACTCATTGGGAACGTTCAGTTTCCATAGGACTCTTCACCCAAATAACTCGGTGCTCGGAAGAGGATAAATTTTCTACAGGCACAGCCAATATATTTATTTACTCTTTATCTCTTGTATCAAAGAGTTGTTCTAAAAGTGAGACCATTCCACCAATGAGTATCATGGTCCAAACAAATCTCGAACCACCACAATTTGTTCGGCACTATGACGTGTTGTTTCTTGAACATTTGTATTGTATAGTTTTGTATTATGGTGCACACGTGATATGCTAAAAGGTTTATTCAATGTCAATACTATTGAATTGTAGTTAAACTGGATGCGAAGGATGTCTGGTTGTGCTGCTCATTCTCATCTTCAGAAAGCTTCAACCAAGAAACAACACCCATTTTTAAAAATTAACGGCTATTTCTAACAGACCCCTGCAAATTACCTAAGGTTTCTTAAAACGAAGAAGAGCTCCACCAAATCCACCTGTAATTTAGGAGAACCACAATCAAAATCATTAAATTTAATTAACAGTATATAAATCAATTTAAACCAAAACAACTAACATAAAAGATCAAAGATACCTAGACTACTCCATGTATAATAAACTGATTGACACTATCAAAATTCTTGTAGCGCAACACTATCAAATGTTCATTTTGGGAAATTGAAGTTCATTATCAACAATTCATGGTGTGGTAGACATATTGGGACAAGTAGCACAATCCTAGGACTTTGCCATGACACCACTTCTGCTTTGCCAAATTATTGAAAAGATCCTCTACATTGATGAAACTAGTTTATCATACCTTGCCATGACACTACCTCCGTTACGGTTATTTAAAAAGAAAAATTGATACATTCCAATAGGCGATTTTAGTGTTGTTAAAAAAAAAATGTTGTGGAAAATTAGGTACTAAAAGAAACAATTTTCTAAATTGAAAAGTTTTGCATAGCGTAAAGGAGACTCCAAAGACTCTGGAGAAAAAAAAAAAGAAATCTCCTAAACTCTCTTTTAAGACTTAACAGGTACAAAGTCTTTGAATTTTATATTTGTAATTTTCAAAACAAAAAGGTAAATAAATTGAATTATCATTATTTGAACAATCATAAGTTCAGAATTATCAATTTTTATTTTTATTTTGATCACAATGTTGGCAGTGTAGGCGTAGCAACCCCATTATGTTTAGGAGACATTTGATCTAATTTGGGTTTTCAAATAAGAGATTTGGACCACATAAACTAGCATCTATAATAGAGTATCTTTCCAAAATGAACAGCTGCTTACCTCGTCAAAAACCAGGAGAGAACCAAAATCATCACAAGCTCTACGCAAGGAATATAAAAATTCCTTTGTTGCACTATATATGCCACCTTCACCCTGGATAGGTTCTACAAATACAGCAGCAGTATTTCCACACTGAATCAGTTCGTTGCAGCTTGTATATTACCATACTCCAAGAATGTGACTCCAGGCATGACGGGCTCAAAGGGTGACCGGTAATGCTTTTTGCTTGTCAAAGCAACGGCCCCCTTTGTTCTCCCATGGAAGCTGTTTGTAAAAGAAATGAACTGTGTTGCTAGCTGTTTCTCATCAGGATGTGAAAATCTTTGAAATTTTCTTGCAAATTTGATAGCAGCTTCGTTAGCTTCTGTCCCAGAGTTTTAGAAAAAGACACGATCAGCGAAAGAACAAGCCACAAGGCGTTTTGCAAGCTCCACCTACAGCAACAAGACATTGCTTTATGTTTATGGTGAGCAAATTTTGTTAAAGTACTAAAGCAGATAATGCAAATACAATCACAATAGGCCCATTTTTGTGATTGGCAGATGTTCTATTTGCAATGAACAACATTAGGATATCTTTCTGCTCATATTCACGTTTCATTTCCCATTTTTATTTATGATAATTCATTTGGGGTCTTTCTGGCTTCATTGGTCAGTAGGCAAAACTTAAGAACTTCACAATATGATTCTGACCTGTTAATAAGTACCACTTGCGATTGAAAAGTGAGACTTTTTACTGGTAATAGTTACAATTTGGCCCAGTATTTTAGTGTTTGGTGTGGTAGACATATTGGGACAAGTAGCACAATCCTAGGACTTTGCCATGACACCACCTCTGCTTTGCCTAATTATTGAAAAGATCCTCTAAATTGATGAAACTGGTTTACCATACCTTGCAATGACCCCACCTCCGTTACTGCTATTTAAAAAGAAAAATTGATACATTCCAATAGGCGATTTGAGTGTTCTTAAATATATATATATATATATATATATATATATATATATATATATATGATGTGGAAAATTAGGTGATATAAGAAACAATTTTCTAAATTGAAAAGTTTTGCACAGCGTAAATGAGACTTTAAAGACTCTGGATAAATAAATAAAAAAAACGAAATCTCCAAAACTCTCTTTTAAGACTTTACAGATTCAAAGTCTTTGGATTTTATATTTGTAATTTTCAAAACAAAAAAGTATATAAATTGAATTATCATTATTTGAACAATCATGAGTTCAAAATTATCAATTTGTATTTTGATTTTGATCACAATGGTGGTAGCGTAGGCCTAACAATCCCATTATGTGTAGGAGACATTTGATCTAATTTTGGTTTTCAAATAAGAGACTCAAGTTTTGGTTACTTTTCTTTGAATCTTATGAGTCTTTAAACTAAATATTATTAAAATTTGAGTTTATGGGTGTTATGTCCATTATGTCAAATAATTTAGGTGATTGAGAAGAGAGGGAGCATTTAGTACCCTAAGCACTATCTCTCTTTGTTCAATTATTTTTGGATAAATTACAACTTACCAATTTATGATTTGACCAAAATTTAAGTTGCTTACCTATGATTTAAAAGTTGACACTCTACCCACCTGAGGTTTATTTCGATAGGCTTCCGTAACCCACCTCTATACTTTCACCATTAAAAACACAGAAAACATCACAAAAGCATAAAAATCAAGATCTAAAAGCATATTTCTAAAAACATACTCAAGACAGTAGTGCAAAAGTGCAAAACGGCATCGCTTGTACTTAAGTATAAACGGTGACGTTTTGTTCTACTGAAAGATCCTTTTAAGTTGACACTGAACGACATCGTTTTAGGCAGTTTTGTCTCCTTATTCAGAACTCCTCAGTTCGAACAATGCAGAAAGTGGGTTCGAAAGCTACAATTACTCTGGTCATGGAAAACCTCTTATTATTAGCTCCAGTAAGTACCCTCACCACTTAAATCTACTGCCCTCGTTTCCATTCATATTCACGTATGGGTCATTTCATTTGTTTGTAAAATTTGTTGTGTGGGTTTTGATTTGAGCATGTATTAGAGAGAGAGAGAGAGAGAGAGAGAGAGAGAGAGAACTGATCAGCAATATTGTTTTTTAATGTCCTGACAATGGAAGCTACCTCAATAGGGAAAAAATTGCTACTTTAAAACCATGGGTAAGCAATTTTAACTGTAATGTGGTTCAGTATCATAGATCCAATATGTGGGCTTGTGATATCTAAAAATGCTGTTTTTTTCGTACTATAGTTCTGTATCAACCTGACAAATCTGTGGGTATTTTTTTTAGTTGGTAGTTATAATCAGCATTTTATAGTCAAATTGCTTCTCTGCCAAAATTTGAGTATCTATAATTGCAATAAACAATTCAAACATTTCCCTCTCAAGATTCTTTGACTGGGGTATAATTTTTTGGCTACCCAACAGGCTTCACATATTAATAACAAGTCTTGAGATTGTTAAATAATGGGGAAAACAGTGTCAAATATTCCTTTTTTTTTTTTTGTGCTTTTGTCTTAGAAGCCCCAACCTTGGAAGAAGACTCACTTTTACTTAAAATGCATGTAACACAGTGATAGCTATATGTTGTAGTAGTTATTATTTCTGATGAAGAATTCAACAAATTTTTATCCTAAATTTGGTTTGGAAAGTCATATTCTAGTGTTATGCTTTACCTTTGGCCATAAATGCTACCACATATTTTGCATTGGTTCTATCTCATTGCCCATCACCTTGACATTGTTCATGTTCACCTGCTGTAAAGGGGGTATAGAAGGGGTGGTTCTGCTGTTGGGGTTTGTGGGGAAGGGGTTTAGGCCCCTTTGATTTGCCAGATTGATGGTCTAACATGGCAATATGCACAAGACTTGCTACCAAGTATGATACCCAAATTGGATGAGTAGTTCAGACAAAATAAAAAGGGCCCAATTATAGTTACTGGAATCTGAAAATATTGTTGGAAATGGAATGAACAAGACCATGATTTACACTTCATGTGGAGAAACAATGTCATGGGGTTTACCTACAAGTTTGGAAATATGAGTTTGTAAACCATTCTAGGAATCAAGACAGAGGAATAGCTTCAGTGCTCATAAAATTTGTTTGTGGAAAGTGGAATTTTTTGATAAATATTCTTTAGCCCATCTTGTTCATTGGTAACCTCTTTCAACAAGGGACGCATTGAAATTTCTTCCTTGTCATATCTCTTTTCAGCCTTGGCCTCAGAATCGTCAAGGTAGTGTTGATAGAAATATGAAATAAAGCCCCAAATCGCCAACACCATGGAAATTGCCTTTACCCCATCCATTTTGTCATGAAAGAAGATTACGGCTAGAACTGGAATAATAGGCAAACCCAACACACTTATGACATTGGAGAACAGGGAAGACACTTCATGTATCAAGCCTACTGCACCAATATTGAAAATCTGCCAAGCTATAGCTGTCCAAATCAAAGTACTGACATAAATAAACTTCCCCAGTTCAAACTCGTCCATCTCTCTCTTTAGACCTTTCCACTCTCCGCTAGCAAAGAGCCCCACCAGTGTAGCACAAGTTGCTACCAATGACTGATAGATTATCATTTCCAAAATCATTGTAAATGTTTCCCTTCTTAAAATCTTATGGAAGGAGAGCTCTGTAAGGGAAAGCATCAATCCGAATCCAGCAGATGCACCAACAGTGCAAAAGAGTCCAATTTCATAATTCACATTAGAGTTTCCGGTGGGGTTCGTAGAATTGGTTTGAAATACCAGCAGGGCAGAGGAGATGGTGAGGAGGACTAGAGAATTGATTATAAAAGGAGTAAACTTCTGGGAATTTATAAGGAAGGAGAAGAAAGCGTTGAAGGTCAACTGGGATGCGCAAATAAGTGCAAAAGTAGATACTGGAAGGTGCAAGAGCCCAACTGAATACATCATGCTGTTTGCTGCCTGAAGTACACCTAAAGAGACATATATCAAAGCAAGGATTAAGGTGGAGGGCTCATTCCTGTGGATACTGTTTGTAGTAGGCTTTTCCAGTGGAGAGATGTAGTAGTAAGGAATGATGATTGGGAATCCTGCAACTTGCACTAGTGTTGCCGTCCATTTGCTCTTTCCACCTTTGTCATAGTAGAATCTTCCCAATAGTATAGCTGCTGACTGGCCAGAGAGGACAAAGAGTGTAAAGATGGTCATTCGGAGCCACTGCATAAAGGTTCTGGGTTGAGAGATTGTTGATTGGTTGGTGGCATTGATATGACCAGGTGAGTTTGCTTCCTCAGCTTCTTGAACTGGTAAGAACATGTAAAGGGATTACTAGAGGAGAAACTTTGCTATCTTATAAATTCCTATTTAATTTTGATGTGTATTGCTTTCTAACTAATTAGTTTGTCAACAAGCATTATTGTTTAGCAGCATCAATAAACACACTCAATCTATGCTATTAATAGGGTCCGCTTTATTCTGAAAAATTGAGGGTCTTCCACTGAAGTGTATTGTGCTTTCTTTGTTAACTCTTTATGTTTTGTACTTTTCTGGCTCCCTGATCTTTATCAAAAGATTCAAAACTAGTGATGTATAATGTACAAAATATAAACTATTTTATAACATTTCCTGTTGCTCTGTTCCCATTTTATTGCTCTCTCTAGTTATTAGTTAGGGATGTGCACCAACTTGACTCAATGCCTTGGGTGGGTTTTTTCGTGTGTTGATAGATTGGGTTGTGTTCTAAAACTTTTTCAAAACTTGGTTTGGGTCAGGTTTGGTTTGGCAAAATATTTGACCCAAGTAACTTGGCCAAACTCATGCAATTAATAGTTTATAAAACATATACGTATTTTAAGTTTTTTTTTTTTTTTTTTTTTAATTCATTTGGATTTTGGGACTTATTTTATATATGTTAGTTGAATTTACTTTGGTATTTGAGACTTAGTTTTGATAAAATTGAAATATTATTCCTAATTGTGTAAATTGAAATCATTTATATAATAATGGTCTTAGATAATTCAATGAAAACATTTGTTTTGTTTGTTTATTAGTTATAACAAAATGAGTCCAACCCAACTCAATCCCTATGGTCAAATTGGTTTGGTTTTTAGAGTTGCCCTGAGTTGAGTTGAGTTAGATATTTCTCAAATTGAGAAAGTAGAATTAGATTGAAAAGTGCTCGAAACCCAGCCCACCCATGCACAGCCCCCCTAATTATATGTGCTTTAACTAAGAAGCATGAAGCATGAGTAGGGCTTGTGAAAGAAATGCTGATTTTGAAGCAATAGAGTACTAATTACTAAACTACTAATAATAAGCGTCTACATCTATACGTAGAGTGAATATTCAAACTAAAATTGATTAAATATTACTTCGAAATTTCTACATTAGTAAAGAAACACATTAGTAAATACCTATTATGAAAAAATTGTCTGATGATTTTTTTCTCTTGATCTACAACTCCCCAATAACTATTTTTACTATTTTATTATTAATTTTTTGGTATAGTTTATGTTACTTAAAACTTTGATAATTTGTATCTAGAATGCCAATATGATTGTGAGACCGTCCTAGTAAGCATTGTGTTTCTAGAAAGTAATTCAGAACTCCCCAGATGAGCTATGACAGCAGGATTGTGTCATCGGCTCATCACATAGAGGACACTTACTAATGCCCTTTCCTACTGTTGAGACTAGAGAGTTTGCACTTCCTGTATAAATTATTTCTTAACGGGTAATGACTATCATACACGGTGTGTACGTATGTACCATGCAACAAGAGCTGAAATTGTGTTTAAAAATTTAAAAATTGTATTTTACATTTCATGATCTCAATGGAGTGTCTATGGCAGTGTGTGATAAGCTGTGTGCAACAAAATTTACCGTTACTTACATTGTGAGTTGATTAATGTGTTACAATGCTACACTGCTATACAGTTTTCATTCATATCTATCAACTGCTATACTTCCTATTTCAAACTAAGAGAGATCTACGAAAAGCTTTTGTACTAAAATGATTTTAATATTTCTTCCTTATAATTTGGAGGGGAACAAAAACAGAAGGGAAAAAAGAAAGAATATACTGATATGCAGATGGACTGGAATATTTAGCAAAAAGAACAAAAAAGAAAAGAAAAATATACAGGTTAGCTGCTTTTCTTCTCTAATCTTTGGAAACAGAAATTTGACTTACCCGTGACTTGGAGTTGCAGATTTTGAGCTTGCCCCATGTTGAAGGTGAATATAGGGGAGAGAATATAGGGGGGAGAGAGAGAGAGAGAGCCTTTATGCACAAATAAATTGAAGCATGTACTTGAACTGCATGTAATTTATGGCTGTAATGGTTGTCCAACTCCAGTGATGTGAGGTCTTATTCCATAATTAACACGTTATTGCATCATTTTAAACATTTATAGCTTCTCAACAATTGCAAAATAATATGGGCTCTATCACAATCGTGATCCAATATCATGATAGATGTGGTTTAATTCGATGATTTATATTTCTTGGTATGAGTTTTTAAGTTGTATGGATTTCATTTTATTTTACTTTTTGTAGGTAGTACGATGACTATCATTAAACTATGTTGGGATTTTTCGCAAAGTTATACCATTTTGCAGTAACTTTTTTGCATGTAAATCATCAATGCAATCGCCAATTTCACATAAAAATTCATAGTTTGCTCGATTTGCTTCAATTGAATATATGCTTCAATTACAGGACTATATGAGAATTAATTTACCCTAGAACTCCCATGATCTATTTAGATAGGCACGTGTTGTTGAAGATCTTAAGCTTTTTAAATGTGGGAAACGAAATTTGAGAGAGAGAAAGAGAGAGAGAGTTTATACACTTGAAAACTTAGCAGGTACATGGATTGCATGTAACATGCATGGTGGGTGATGGGTTTCCAGTACCTATAATAGTATAATGTGCAGTCTTATTCCATAACCAACACCTTATTGCACATTTAAAACATTTTCTTTCTAATAATATTTGAAATGGTTATATCATATGAATGGTGTCACAATATCATTTGAATCATGTTAGCCTTTATTTATTTATTTATTTAATAATATTTACAATAAGTTGGTAGGGGAATTTGTATCCTAATTCTCCTTATTAATAAATCGGATTAGATAATACCACTAAACTACAAAGTGAATAATTACACAATAAATAAGGAAGAAGATTGAGAGATATGGTAGAGATGAGTCTTTCTAGTTTATTTGCTTGACTAATACTACTTAATTAGCCATTCCATACAAGTAGAAAGATTCGAAAGTCTTCTTTTGTAGAAAATTAGCCTTACATTGATCTAAGCCTATCTTATGCATTCATTATTGTAGTCTAGGCAAACCTTATTCATGATCCATTAACCTCTTGTAGTGAGGAGGTATTGGAAGCTTCATTTGCATTTCTATCTTCATGCTGCTTGGACTTGAGATCATCAAGGTACTGTTGATAGACATACGAAACAAAACCCCAAATAGCTAAAACCATGGAGATCACCTTTATTCCACCAATTTTTTCATGGAAAAAGATCACAGCTAGAATCGGAACAATAGGCAAACCCAAAACACTTATGGCATTAGAGAATAAGGAAGACACCTCAAAAATCAAACCTACACAACCTATAGCAAAAACATCCCACATTAAAGCTGCCCAAACCAAAGTCATGATATAGGATACTTTTCCTAGTTCAAACTCCTCCATCTCTGTTTTTAAACCTTTCCACTCTCCACTAGCAAAAAGTCCCACCAAAGCACCTAAGGTTGCAACCAGAGACTGATAGATTATCATGTCCATGACCGCTGTAAATGTCTCCTTTTTAAAAACCTTTCTGAAGGCAACCTGTGTAAGTGAAAGCACCAAACCATATCCAGCAGATGCACCAATAGTGCATATTAAGCCAATTACATACTTTTCTTTAGAAACTTTGGAGGAGTCTGAAGAAGGGCCTGTTTCAAAAACTAGGAGGATGGAGGATATAGTGAGAAGGACTAGAGAATTGACTATGAAAGGAGTGAACTTTTGTGAGTTAAGGAAGAAGGAGAAAAAAGCATTGAAGGCCAACTGTGATGCACAAATGAGAGAGTAAGTAGACACAGGAAGGTACATTAGCCCAGTTGAATACAAGAAGCAATCTGCAACAACAAGTAGACCAAGTGATACATAAACTGATACATGTACCAAGGTGGATGGTGGTTTAGAGTAGATAGTGGTTTCAGTACTGTTTGTTTTGAGATTTTTGAGTGATGGGATGAAATAATAGGGAAGAAGGACAGGGAAGCCTATGAGTTGCACAACCGTTCCCAACCATTTGCTCTTTCCACCTTTGTCATAATATAATCTTCCCAAGAGTAATGATATTGATTGGCCAGAGAGGAGAAAGAGTGTGTACATGCTTATTCGGAGCCACCATCCATAATCTATAGGCTGAGTGATTGTTGATTGGTTGGTGACATTTATATGCTCTGTTGTTGAGTTTGCTTCTTTCGCTTCAAGCTGAGCTGCCAAGATCACATTGAAAGGACAATTATAGTTGGAAAAAGCTATCTTTGTGAGTTTAGCTAGTGTTAAAAAAAGTTATCTTTATTATTATTATTTATTTTTAGTTTATTTTGGTAAGCCACATTAAAAAAAAAAAAAATGATCATCTTTTCTAAAAGATAGCATATTGATTATACATGTCATCTCACATAAAGATAAAGGTGAGATCCACCGATATGTAAAATGGAAATTACACGATATCTTTTTTCTTTTTCTAAAGTACTGTAATAAATAAATAACCTCCAAAACAATCCCAACGCACAAATTAATTGGCATAATATCAAGATGTTCTTATATTTTTCAATTAATTTTGTGCGGGGTAAAACTTATATACAAAATATCTTTGAGTATAGTACACTAAGTTTTCTAATTGAATTTAAATACTTTGTGTTATATATATATATATATATATATATATATATATAATTTAATACCCCTAAAAAATATAACACTATTTATGTCTTATTGGTCAAAATAACTAAATGTTTGAATTTAATTGGAGAATCTAATGTAATGTATCTAATTTTACAATTTTGTGTATGATCTGGTTCTTGAAAAGGTCTTTCATTCAAGCTTTAATAACGCACATTATTTTTTCTAACCAGAAAAGAAATGACATACGGTTCTTGATTTCCCTTTCTATTTCTTTTTTTTTTTCTTAATAATGGTTAGAGAGTAGAGGTCTTATATGCATATAATAAGTTTCAAGCCATGGATGCCCAATTGCCCACAGCAGGAATGGAACCAATATATCATCTTTGTGGGCCTAGAGTACGATTATTTTTTTCAACGTTTAATAATGAAAGTTATACAAATAATACTACGTTATCATATCCTATATGGCACTTAATTCCAAATCTAAAAAACATAAAATGTTAGGGAAAAAGAATTTGAAAACCCAAAATATATATATAACTTTGAGAATAAAAAAAATGATAAATTGATGACTATATATGACAAGAGAAAAATATTATTTCTTTGAGAAAATGCAAAAACCAATCATTTTGATACAAAAATAGTGCATTCAATTAGGCTTTATTGTATGTGTTCTAATAAATATTACTATTTACTAAAAAAAAAAGGCTTTATCGAAAATAATTAATATTATATTTTACTCACCAGATAATTTTCAAATTATAATTTGTTATCTGCTCTCTTTATAATATCAAGATCCAAACATATATAGTTATAATTTTTATTCTTATAACTAAATTTAGTAATTCAACTAGGAAAAAAAACAGAAAACAATATATGTATTTTCAAAACCAAAGTTTTAGCATTTTGTAGTCAAGAAAAAAAAAATTAAACTTTTGTAATTTAATTAGCACATCTCATGCACAAAGTACTTCATAGTTTAGAGAGAAAAGAGTTGAAGTTATGGAATTAACAACATTTTGTAACTATCTTTAAAAAATAAAAATAAAAAACTTCTAAAAGACTACAAAAAATAAACTTTTTGCTCTTTGATAATAAATTTATGAAAATATGACTTACTCATGATATGGAGCTGAAGTTCTTGAGCTTCTTTCATATCAAAGTTGAATGAGTTCAAAGATGTTTCAGAGGGATAGAAATGAAGAGAGAGAGTGTGTGTACACAATAAGTGAATCATGTACATTTATAACTTGTATTCTGGCAATAAATGGGTGTCGCAGTCCAATAAACAATTTTGTTGCTTTATGGTCACCGTTTCTTCTTATCATTTGACAAATGTTCAAGGGAGAGCCAAGTGTCATTGGAGCAAAGCGGTGAGGATATATTTGAAAATATTATTTTATTTTATTATTTTTTTTTTTTTTGTTGATGTCAAATTCAGTTGCCATAACCCCACTAAATGTTTCTATGGCTATCAATTTCCTATAAAAATCAATATTAAGTTGTCCTATAAGGCTGTAATGATTTTTAATTGTTTGTTTGTTGCTTCTTGTTGTTTGTCCCATTAGGGGAATAACTTGTGAATTATCACCTTATGGGAAGTGATTAAAAGAGAGATGAAAAAGACGAGATTTAATTTAAACTAATTTATAACCTTCACTTCTTTAGGTTTATGAGAGCATCAGTATTGGTGGTGCCAAAAATTTAATAATTTGGCATTACAAAAAACTACTTTATCTATTTTACCACTTTATTTTACAAAACACTAATCATTAGTGATTTTATTTTAACATTCAATAAAATAATATAAACAATACAATCTGTTACAATAAACAACCATTCCACCCACATAATAAAATAATATATATTTTAATAAAATATTAGATTTGCTCCACTGATGTTGCCCACTTTTGCTACATTTTGATGCTAAATTTATCATTTTAGCAAAATGCTTGCACCAATACAAATGCTCAGGGTAGTTATTTAACTAGATTTCATAAGGATCACATTGGTTAATTATTTGCAAAGGCTAGCTCAACCAATTTCTAAAGGGTTGGTGAGAATATTCAAAGCAAAAAGATATAAAATAAAAAAAAATTACTTTATGGGATAGCAATACCTGCTTTGTCTCTATTACGTAGCAATAGTGCCATATCATATATATATATATATATATATATATTATTATATGCGTTGTCTGGTGGGTTCCACGTCAAGGTGGCTGTATGGATTTTCAGAGTATATTGGCTAGAGGGATATTATATCAGCGGCAAGCTACAGTTGCATCCAATCATTTAGGGTTTTGAATTTTGACAATTGCTGTAGAGACTCTGGTGCTGGAGTGGCACTTGATTATCGAAATATCATCAGCTGTTGTTCTTTCTTTTCTTGTGCCTGTTTCTCTTAATCGACGAAGAGAATTCAGTTCTTAATTTCATGAATGTGCATGGTTTGTAAATTGTAAGTGGATTTAAGTGCATAATGTGATCTCAAAGTGCAAATATATCCATGCGGACCATGCCTACATATAGTACTACTAACAAAACAAAACCTATGACAACTTTTCCATTCCCTAAATGTCACGCACAAAATTCCTACATGCTTTTTCTTTTTTCTTTACTTTTTTTTTTGGTTAGCATATTGAAAACTTCAAAACTCTGTTAATAAGGCACGCAAAAGTATAATTTTACCATGTGATGAAAAAAAAAATCTAGAAACAAAAAAATGTCTCAACATTTTCATATATCTTATTTTTAGTTGAGATAGCATTAACACCTAAGTTGTTATGAAAATATTATGACAATTTGTTTTGTTTATAGAACAACTCCGTGATGAATTAAAGAAATCAAGAAATGAAGGGAAATAAGAGTGGAAACTGGAAAGTATCATGAATCAGAGCTCTATTTACCCAAGGCACTTCCTCAGGAATAAAATTTCAGTGGTGAAATTGATAGTAAAAACGACTCTAATTGAACCAAAGAGAAGCCCTCAGTGATATACTAATATGTCCTCCCAAGTTGAGTAAAAAAATGCCATCAAAAAGAGAAGTAGAAGAAGCAGCATTGCTTGGAAACAAAACGAAACGAGAAAGGCCAAAGAAGATTTGAGTCAAAGACAAAGTGCAGAATCTAGGCTCAAGCGACCCAGTTTGAGACTTTGAGGTTAGCTTGGCCTCATCATCAAGCCCTTTCCTCAAGGACAAACTGGATGATGTGTAGAATTTTTACCTCGTGTTTTAGCAATTATATGCCTTCCAACAATAGCCAAAAAGATAAAGACAACTCATGTCCTTTCAAAGTTATTTTTTTAACCCCTTGATTTAAGTTTCAGTTGACACTTCAACAGTTCAAGTGTTCAACGTTCAACGCTCATTTCATGAAATTAATGGTCACATCACTACTCACTCCACTCTACTGGTGTTAATAATGGCCCATATTGACCACAAATTAAGAGAACTGAGGTGTCAATTTCAATATGATGTGCGTTTCACACTACCCATACATATTCAATGGTTTTAGGTCCAGTGATTAGGATCTAATAAGTGTGGATTAGAACCTATTTAGAATTTTGAACCACTTTGAGGGAGTGCTGCCTGTGGATTTTCACTTGGATGGGTCCCACAACTTCAGTCGGTATAAGAAATTTCTGAGTCAATCACACGCCTAAGACTAGATGAGTTTTCCAAGTTGGCTGCTCCTTTTAGTCATTTTTATTTATAAAAAGACATAAATATTGCCGTATTTTGAGGATTAAGTGCAATGCCTAGGGTATTACAATACTTAAAGTATTGCGCTTGATACAATTCTAATGAATGGTTGAGATTGATAGTTGTAAAAAATAATTTTTAATTTTAACCATTAATTCAAAAAAGTTAAGAAAAAAAAATTAAAAAATGTAAAAAGGTGAAAAGTGAAGAAAATTTGTGAGAGGAGATGAATGAAGGATATTGTACTGGATCCTAATCCCGTAATCCGTATTTTGACTACTTTGCTACAACTTTTGGCAACCTATTTAGGGTTTGATAATATTGGCAACCTAGATCAGTTTTCCAATCTGGCAACCTATTTAGGGTTTGATAATATGCTCACGGTTCTAATAAGTAAACCAAAACCAAAAATGCTCACAAGCGGCATTAAAAGTGTGAAGCATCAAACTGCCATGCTTTTGGTCCCCGAGGAAAACAAACTTCCCAGCTTTCTTTAATTTCCTACTGGAATAAAAATCGAAAAGTATGAAACTAACGTCACAAACTCGAAATAAATAAAAGGATTGTGTTGCATGAATATACGAAAGAATCGCTCACAATTAAATTTTCCAATTGAATACATACACCAAGTTCGTGAATCCTCCACTCATATAATGAGACAAATTGACAATGTTGCATTACTAATGAATATTGAATTTCTTTGATGCCAGACAATGAATCTATATCACAGGAACCTATATTTTCCTTTTAATGACTGAACAAAATGGAGAAAACTTGATATGTGACAATCTGCAATACTACAAAAAAATTTCTTTGGTGTCATGTGCTGCCCTCTGCCACACTCTCAATGCATGCCCAACTCTGATTTTCTACTATTATGCAGCAATGAGGGCGACTTTCCTCGGCACTATTGGAACATTTGCTTTAAAAGCTAAATTTGCAAGCAACATCTTCCAAATTCCCCTTATTTTACTCCCGCCTATATGTTTTGTGCATCCAACAAGAAATATCTATGTAACTCTTTTCAAGTCATGATTTGTCAGGCCTGTAATAGTAAATTGAATTGCTAATCATCATATACAGGTAAGTAAACAAAAAAAAAGGGGGAGGGGGGGGGGGGGGGGGGGGGCTCAAAGATCCCCTTTTTTATCCCCTCGTAACATATGTGTGCATATATAATATATTAGAATCAAAGCTCTTCATGAATCCAAACTATGAAAGTTCACTCTCTATAACAATTAAGTGGCAGAAAGGCACTTACCGGTTAATGAGGGATCTGAACGAGAATGAATGCAATGAAATACACACACACACAAATGGCTGCCCCAGCAACAAAATTAGAAAACAACCGTCGGTTGTCTTTTGTGGGTATAAAAACTGTCTTCAGTGTATTGGTTAATTCAAAAAGGCGATGAGATATCTGCATAAGCAAATTCAGAGAGCAACATGTTAGTACTGAGTGGCTTTCACAAAATCAGAGGGTAAAGAAGAAATATGCTTACTATGACATAAATGGCAGAAGTGAGCATGAAGTTAAGCATGGGATATTCTGGAATAAGAGAAAGGAGCCACTTAGGCTGTCCATTAGGCACATTTGATCTGCAGAAAGATATATGGAAATTAGAAATGCACTTGAGTTAATTGTCAGCATAGTCTTCTCTTTTTGGGTGCTGTTTTTCTTATAGTCTCACACTTTCTTCTTATTTTTATCAATTTCTCTCTATACATTTGCATTTTATTAAACCTTTCAATATTATCTTTTTATGAACTGTAGGAGGAAGAGAAGGGACTACCTTTACTTTAACATTAACTCAGAAGATGGAAAAAAATTTCAACGCTCCTTTAGAAATCTTATGAAAGCTTAAATACCTCATCCACCAAGTATAAAGATGGACATGCTTTTCACATCATGGTATCAATTCAATTCTAGGAAGGGTTACACAAGATTATGAACTCATATAAAGCAACAGAAGAGAAATAAAAATGAAAGCCACTATGCTTATGCATAAAGATGTGCTCAAACAAAACAAACATATTTTATAATGGCTATATAAAACATCACTAGGAAAATTAGGGAAAAATAAATGAAAATATGAATTAGTTTACACACCTCAACCAGATATGGAATTGTGAAATATAGGTCTCCAAAGTTATCTTGCCAAGCCACCTAATAATACCAAGTAGACAATTAAGAAATCTCAAAATATGGTAGCAGAATACACAGAGGTTGAGGGGGTGGTTAAAGGGCAGAATGGTTTCATGATAGAGATAGAAAACTTACGAAAGAAGAGCTAAAGAGCAACTCCGAAACTGCTGAGTGAAATTCCGCAAGCAAATATAAACACTGAAATCATAAAGAAGGCGAAAATAAGATGCTGGAAAATGAAAAAGGAAATAACTGATTAAACATTTTGCATGTAATGCCATAATATGATTCCCAATTTAGACCAATAAAACAACTACTCAATACGCACGTTATAGGAATCCATGATGTGTATGGATGGTATTTGTTGTATGTAACCTTGTCCAGTTTGTAAATACATTCATACCACAGATAACCAACCTGGAAAAAATTTAAATAAAGAAATAAAACCAATAAATTAGAAAACTCAATAATAAATCATCAATAATCTATAACAAGATAATAGAAACAACACGGTAACAAAATCAAGCAACTCACAAACACGGAAACTGCAACAATGCTTGCTTTGATTGAGACTCTCCTCTTGGTTTCACATTCCTCCAATCTCTCCATCCATTTCTCAACCTTAACATTAAAATATTTGAAAATTTTAGTAGTTGGCAGTTGGTGCAACAAGAAAGCGAGATCTACCATACAACCAAACTTTCAAGGGATTACATTGGGGTGGTAGTATGCATATATCATTCCAATGATCCAAATATAGCGATCAAGTCCAGATCTGAAATGCCACTCATGTAATCGAGGGAGATCTGGTTTTGCAGGATCGGTATACCCTGTCATCAAAAGTAACTGTTATGTATATGCATAAGCCAGTAAGTCCATTTTAATCCACTTGTATTAAAAGGTCATACCCGGTGCACAAAGTAAGTATACATGAATTAAGAATAAAAAAATCACCTTGAAAGTTGAGGGTGGTTATTTAACAGGATTTCATGTGGGGAACAAGGATAATGGAGAGTTTCTTATTTCTCATTCTTTGTTTGTGACTGACACATTCATTTATTGTAAGGTAAACTTGGAGAAGATTCTCTTTCTTTGGTGTATTCTTCTGTGTTTAGAGGCAAGTCTAAGGACTCAAGAAAATTTTGGGCAAGAGTGAGATTGTCCATGTTGGACCAGTTCAGGATGTGGATAATTTAGCTTATCTTTTTGGTTGTAAAGTGGGTGCCTCACCCATGACTTATTTGGGATGGCTGATTGGGTTGCCTTAGATTAAAAAATGGAAAAAATATCATAAGGTAGTTTTTTTCCCCCTAGGACAGAAGCTCATGGTCAAATTCTGAAGGCAGATAATCTTTGTAGGCAAAACATAGTCATTGTTGATTGGTGTTGCATGTGCAAAGCAATGACAGAGACAACTGAAATCTTTTCTTGCATTGTCCCTAGGGAGCTTTGTTTGTTGGCTTTTGCTTCATTTGGATCTTTTAGCATGTCGGAGAGCTAGCACCGAGCAATCAATGTTTAGATGTGTGGAATGCTATTCCATTGTAATTGATCCAATGCATTTGGAGGGAGTGAAATGCTAAACTGTTTGGTGGTCTTGCGGACTCCTAGCTTCACTTGAGACTTTTACTCTTTTAGATCTTTGTTTGAATGGTTAAGGGATATTATGGATTTAGCTTGTAATTCTTTTAGGGAGTTTTTAGCTTTTTATAATGTTAGATGTTAGATCTTTGGTGGTGCTCTTGTATTCTCCCATGTAGGGCTTCACCCTCTTCCTTTTTATTAAAAGTCTTTTGGGAAAAAACAAAGGAAAAAGAAACGGACCGCAAAGTATGAGACCCAACACCAAAACACACCCCAACCTAAAGCCCCCAAAAAATGTCATCTTTAAATTTTAGTACAATTGATTGCTGTTACATTTCTACTAAGTTCACTTAGAGTTAAATCAAGCAAGTTTAATCGCTGAGCTATGAAATGAGTTGCTAAGTCCAGATCAATAATAAGTGTAGCAGAGAATTAAAACCAAAAGACAGAAGATAGGTTACTAACCTAAAAGGAATGCTAGAGGACGCCAGAATATTTCAAAAAATCCCGGGATTTCCCATATCAAGATAACCACAAGAAAGCTTGCAAGAAACTTCACAGCCATCACTGATCTTATCTCATTATACTTGTTAAAAATCCCAAGGGCTCCATACACCATTACAGTGAAAAGCGTGTGCATAGGGCAGATATAGTACAGCATATAGTCATTGTTCAGAACAATGCAGCAAAATGCCACAAAGAAATTTAACCGCCACATCATCTGTTTCATATTGTAAGGATTTAGAAGATCATAGATTACAAATATATACAGAAAAAAAAAAAAAAAAAGAAGATAATAAGCCAAATAATAAACGATTATACATTTTATATTCAGTGAATTAAAAGGTTACCTGAGTAAAACGTGCAATGCTAAAATCCTTTCTAATATAATAATAGGAAAAGTTGCCAAATCCAGTCAAAAAAACATATGCAGCAATAAAGACGCGTATTGCATTGTATATCTCTGTTGCAGCAAAGTAATGGTACAGTAAAAATAGGACCTGCCAAAACATAAAAGAAAATTTAAATGCAGTCAATGACAACTTGTAAAGCAAATTCACAAACCCAGGTAAAAAAACTTATTATAGCTAATTATATAAAAGATGAGTGTAACAATAAATTGATAAATGTAGCATACTGTGCACACAAGCAGTTTCAGATATTAAATTAATATGTGAGATTCGATACATCAGAAAAGAATGTTTTTTGATTAATGATATATTAGCAAAGGGGGAACAAGGTCATTGATTATCTATGTGATGCATTTTTTTTATGACCTTGTTAGTCTCAAATCTGTTATCATTCAATAATTAAAAACCAAAATCATATCAATCCATCAAATAGGTTCACGGTTTCTTTGCAGCATCTATTATCAAAATCATAATGCATGGCTAAAATTAACAAACGAGAAAGCATGTGAGCCAAATTTTAATAACATCTGGAACAAAATGAATGACAACTAAGGTAAATTAAGCTAGTTTGTCACCATATGAACACAAAGTAGTGCCAGAATACAATTATCCAAAATAAATGAAGCATGAAGTAGCAGGCATAAGTTTGAGAGAAGTTAAATGCATTACATATGTTTTCCCAAGTAAAAAGCTACAGCAATGCAACTAAGTACAAGTTATGAGCTTTAAAAAAATAAAATAAAATAATACTTGCCTGCATCCATCCTTTCCATTCTTCAGTTTGATGCCGATTAAGGTAAAGTAGGGATTTTCCAGAGAATGCTGACATATCACTATGTTTTTTCAAAGAAGTAAATGCTGAAACTATGATCAGCAGAATGTTGAGAAAGAGGAAAAGATCCCGATTGTAATTCTGCCCAAAAAAGCCACCAAAAATTGATCGAAATTGTCAATAATAAATTGCAGCCAATTGTGTTTATCAACATGTGAATTTAAAGCAGGACTCTAACATCATCAACTGTAAGCTAGAAACAGAATGTTGGGAAAACAAGGTCATAAAAAAAATGCATCACATAGATTAGCATGGTTATTATTCTATTCTCTTGTACTAATAACTTCATAGAATAGTACATTTTGGCTACAAATAAACTGTACCATAAAAATTTGAATTTCTAGCCCAGCTAAATAATAAATAAAAGCAAAGAGTTTTTAGGCTATCATCTTATGAGGCTTTCCACCAAGTGTTGAATAGAGAGAGTTCTTTATTATTGCCAATGACCTTATCTTCACCTTTTCTTATGAGAGAAGGCGTTGTTTGAGCTAGAGCACATTGGCATGTTGAAAAAGGGGGAACAAGGAAGGACAAAAGAAAATTTCTATTTTCCTAACCTGAAAGAAGTTCATAGATTACAACTTAATCCCGTATCTTTATATAGATGAAGCTGGTCAGGCCCAATGGAAGGTACTCAAATCCACATAAATAATAATAATAAGAAAAATGATTTTATTTTATTTTTCTTTTTGGGGCAGGGGCATGAACAGATATAAGGCAACACTATAATGAGGAAGAAAAGAACAAGAGTCCAGAATTAAATAGAAACAAGTGCCTCACTGCCTTGTGTGATAAGTATACAACTATGCAACACAACATCTTAGGGAAGCATCTGAGTGCAAAGGCGTCAATTAACTATATATATGGGATTAAGGAAATATGTTCTATGAGCAGGAGAAATGCACCTTTGTAGATTCTCCCAGTAATTTTGTTCGATCACATATGTAGAAATAGACCAGAATTGCCCCCAACTCAGACCTACAGCATGCAGTTATGATATGAAGATAGAAAGAATGCTAAGTTTTGTATATCAAAAATAAAAAAAGATAATGACTTACATTGCTCTCAAAGTTGCCCTATTTTCGAGCAAGAAAGAGTCATCCATTGTCAGAAACCTAGAAACATGAGAAGCAGAAGGTAAGAACACCCAAAGATAATCAAAGCAGAACTCCAAAAGAATACATAATAGCAAGTCACCTAATTAGGTTCATTTTAATGGATGTACTATGAAACTTTGCAGATGCTGATCTTGAGAGGCCTCCTTCCAGCAAAACAGCCCGATCATCTTCTTTGATTGTCTCCTTTCCCAATTCATCTAGATTAACGTCTGAATGACTGCAACCCAGAAAGTATTTTGCATCAAGAAAAATTAGAATGAAAAGTCGTATATTATTTCTTCCTTCCATTTTTATAAATAAAAATCTTCTCAATTTAGAATATATTCATTAAACAAAATCTTGGAGACTTAAGTGTATCAGAGCCCAAAAGGATGACCCATTTGATTTATAATCATATTACATATTTGGAAACTAAATAAATACTCCCTCATCGTAAATAGTTTGTCCAATTTAAAAAATGATAAAGTTTGGCTACAAACTTGGATGTAGTTTAAGGCTATAACTTTATTCAATATCTTTTTATTAAATGTGAATTTTGACAAATCCACCATTGATGTACATTTTCTTCTTATATCTTCCATGTTTGAAAATTTTTTAGAAGATCAAAGATCAATAACTATGTCATCAATCATTTAAATTGCAAATTTTTGTAATCTAAAATTATACATAAAAAATAAGTTTAGGAATCTTATACTAAATAATATCAAATTGGCACAAAATTTGATACACGTGTTAAGAGCATAAAGAACATGCAATTTAATGGTTAGATTTTCAACATATGTAGCAATGTTAATTTTTTTAAAGAAAGTTGTAGCCAAACTTTGTCTTTTAAGAAAACCAACTTTTTAAGAGAACATCATTTAATGCATTAGTAAAAAGTTACTAATTTCCAAAATTACTCTTTGTTATTTATACTCAAATAAAGCAAATGGAAAAGAAGTATTGACTTCTCAAATAAAGTACATGGTTAGCTAGAAAAGTCATAATAATTGTGTTTATTAACTTTTCAAAGTGGACAATATTTTGGTATGTCCTAAAATGGAAGAGTAGAAAAACAATGTCAGACAAAGGGATTATAATTTAAGAAACCGCTACATCACATGGAGATCACATGTTCTTAAAACAATTTAAATGATAAAATTAGTAGAATCAATAGTTTCTAGTGTTTGATAGATATTAATGAAGTTCTAATAATAACAACTGCATGCTTACTATTATTAATTAATATAAAACTTCCTACCATAAAATCATTGGATCATAAAAATATTTGTGTAAACCAATTGCATAAAGTACATATAATCATAGTAAGAGCTTACTCTGATGGTCTTCGTTACCTAAAAGTATCATTTCATAAATTTCTTCTCTAATTCTTTACTCTACTCCTCATTTTCTCATATTAAGTCTTTAAATGACAGAACTAACATAGAGTTTCATCATCTTCAAAATCATAGTCAATGTATGTGATTTTGTTCCCCTCTCCTCTTTGCTTCCATCAACTTACTCTCATATCCTATCTCTGTTTCCTCTCTTTCTCTTGTTTTTCTTCAGCATTATTATACTATATGCTCCTTCCTTAGGGATGGCAACAACACCACTTTTAACCCTCATAGGGAAGGTTAGGGAGCATGCATATGGGATTTGAGTATTTGGGTTTGTGTGTAGAGTGTAGACAATCATTAAAGGACTAGGTTTGGAATAAGTTTTGGAATCAAGAGGTAAGGTTCTGAATCCTACCCCCAAGTAGTTTTTCCTAATAAATACCCTATAAAAAAAAGGTTATATCCGGTGCACAAAGCTCTCACTTCTGCAGGGGTTTAAAAGAGATGATTTGTAGGTAGCCTTACTCACAATTTTTTTAAAGATGCCAATTCCTGGGAATGAATACCCTACCAATGGCCAAAAAATAGTAGTAATACTAATAAGTGACCCTCCCCACCTTTATATTCTTCAAATTATCTTTGACCACATAAAGCCCCAATACAGCCCCCATTTTCATCAAGTGTTGCCTCAGTCATAATTCCTCAATTGTTGTAGTCTGATGCTTTTTTTTTTTTTTTAACCATGTTCATTCTTTTTTTGATAAGTAAAAGAGTAGAGATAAAAACCACATTCATTCTCTCTCCCTCTCCCCAAGCCACTTCCCCTTCCTAAATCCTTTAATTCTTTTTTAGATTTCTTCAAGGATTATAGGAATAGAAAATAAGAATTTCAATATTTTTTTTCTCACAATTGCTTTGTCTCATCTGGATGCTGTGACTGAAAATGGTACTTTTTCTGTTTGGATGCCACTAAACTCATGTTAAGGGAACATAATAATGCAGGAAGGATTAGAACCAAGTCTCCCCAATTCTAAATAAGACAAGTTAGGGTAGGGTTTTATCACTTCAAATTTCTTTTTCTTTTTTTGGATAAGTAAAACCATGTTTGAATACAGAAATTGATCTCATAAGCTAAAGTTTGCCTCAAACTTTTAAACAGAGTACACAAACTAAGCTTGAAGATCTTAATAGCTAAACTAACTAAATCACATTCCTTACCAAATTAAAGGTTTTCTATAAAAATCACTTCAAATTTCTTTTCTATGTATAAGCAGACACTTATTTTCTATTTAATACTTTACGATGAAAATTCATAATTAAGATTAATATCAATGGCCGCCTTATGGTTTAATGGCATTCTATCCCCTTTGTGGAGTTGTTTCCAGGGTTTGATTCCTCCATCTGACATTAAGCCAAAGGAAATTTAACATTAAAAAAAAAAAAAAAAAAAAAAAATTTAACATCAAAAAAGTTTATCATATGGAATAACAAAATTTACTACCAAGCAGAGGGACTAATCACAATTATCTACCATATTATTTAATCAGTAAACGGCTTGCCAGACAAAAACCGATACCTCAAAATAAGATGTTGGGCCTTTTGCTCACAATTTAGATCCATCAGACACCTTTGCTCCACAGACCAAGAAAACTACCAAGCAAACTATTTCAACTCTCTCTCTCTCTCTCTCTCTCTCCTACAAACGCTCTTAAAAAGCAGAGGTTTTTGCACAGACACCAAACAGAGTATCAGAATTAATTCTCTCGGTACAATAGTACAGGGCCATGAGGTCCTATGTCCATTGACTCTTAAAGAGGCTCAAGGGGTTACATACAATTAAAAATATATTTTTTTAAAAATAAAATCTAGCTAACACTTCTGTCCTCAAAATATCTTAAATAATTCATATATTGTTTCCACCATTTACGAAGAAGAAACTTAATATAGGCAAGCCCCACATTCTTGAATACCCATATAACAAAAGTTTAAAAAAGAATAAGCTCAGTAAATATTTATGGGCAAAATAAAGGAAGCAGATGCATATTAATTATTGGTTAAAAAACATAATATAAAAGCAAGTGTATTTCAAACAATAGCACTAGAGATTAGAAAGCTCAATTCATCAAGTTTGTAGCTCTCCATGTTGACAAAAGAAACTTACACTTTAGAAGGATGTGAAGATTTCTTATATTCTAGAAACTCTGCATATATCCATGAGACGAAAATTGGGATAATTCCAAGTAAAAAGGACACCTGGGACATATATAGGGAAGCTTCATTTAGTATCATGCAAATTAGTCAAAGGAAAAAAGAACTAAGCAGTAATGAGCAAACAGAACAAGAAAAGAAACACAGAAGATGCAGCTCCATATTGATTGCCATCTAACTTGACATTGTACAAGAGAATATCTTTCCTCAACCAACTCCAACATATAATAATGAAAAAAATTCAAATCTTAATAGGTGTTATCTCAGGGAGAAAACTAAAAAAAAAAACCAACAAAATAAGACAAGATAGTTATGTCATCCACTGTCTGTTGGATGCAAGTACACAGCATGTTAGGCATTTGGGGCTGGTCAAAGGTGTCCAGGTAGGAAAAAAAAAATTACGTACGGAATGATGTCCAATAGAAACACGAATCTTTTAGAGGGTACTTATGCTATCGAGTCCTCATATCAATGGGGAACATAAGTTTCTTCACCCACTTTAATTGAGGAGAGTAGTCAATTTTGGGGAGAGTAACTTGAGCCAGTAAGAAAGTTTTGATACATGAAATAAGTCATTTCAAATGATTTACACCCAACCTACAAGATCTTATTGATTCTGAGTTATGATCTGCATTTGATTTACACCCAACTAACAAAAAAAAGAGTTACTAAGTTAACAACTACTCTATATGTGCTGGGGAAAAACAGAGAGTAATAACAGAAGAATATGAACCATGAGAAATTCTAGTCATAAATAGAAAGACCGAGATTCATGAATACTACTTCAGACTTTGCAGCAAATGCATTACTTTAAAAAAAATCCGATACACGAATCTACACAAAAAAAAAAAAAAAAAAAAAAAAAAAAACACTTAGCATATCTGGATAAACAACCAATACACACCTAATCCTATTCGCGAACCAACAACATATCATCTCCACACAACAGAAATACGCGTCATCGACATCAAATGAGAAATACAATCCTGATTAGATCAAGTGCTCACTCTCAAAATTTTCAAACAAACCGCACAAAAGGAAATAGAATTCCACGTTTTTGAATGAAATCACACAACAAGCAACTACACAGATCTTTCAGCACAAAGTACACATTCACTATTCAATTGAATTCAGATAACCGTACCTGCCCCGGCGTAATTGGCGCCGAAACCGACATTTTTCCGGTGGCGGAAAATCGGTTCTAAACTGCAGAAAAAAAAAAAAATTTTGAAACAAAAAAGATGAATCAGAAAATTGGAATCGCAGATCGTGTAGAAAAAGTACCTGTGAGGCTTAGGCGTGGAAAAGAGAGCGTGTTGACTTTGATTAGCTCTCTAGAACATTTGGGCATATGTAAGAAAAACGAGAGAGATATAGAGGGAGAGAGGGAGAGAGAGAAAACCTAACAGCTAGAAATTAGAGAGAGAGAGAGAGAGAGATCTGAGTAGAAGAAAAAGAAGAAGAAAATAAGGCTTTCGCTTAAAGAATAGAGAAAATGTCGGAGGGTACGTCTCTCTCACACACACACTATTTCTTTCTCTCTGCTCTGCGCTTGCTTAGCGGTTGTTGATTACAATTACATAGCTGTTGAGGGTGGGTACGGTTATGGTTGTGCTTTTGTTTTCTGTCATATCTGTCGTAATACTACCAATTTTTTACTCTATTGATTGGCTCACTCAGTTTTGAGTTTAAATTTATTTATTTCCATTTTTGTTGGAGCAATTTAATATCACAAACTAACTCAGGACTTTTGCCACAATTTTCGTAAGTGTCATATTGTTATCCGCTATTATCACTTTCCCATAAACCTCTCATCAACCATAGAGGAGTTGTGAAATATATATATTTACCCTTTATTTGTAAACTATTTTATCTTTTTTTTTAAAAAAATATTTAACAAAATATTATTATTTTTTAAACTCGATGATAACAATGTTGAATTTTATATATATTGTATCGAGTTCCAAATAGAACTTGACATTAACAATATTGATTTTCAAAATAAAAGTATTTTATAGATACTTTGAAAATATGACTATTTAGCCATTTTACGTTGGAAAAAATTATGTATTTTTTTTTTTTTTGTAGTACTAGATTTTTTTGTTTTTGTTTTTGTTTATTCCTGTTAGGTGTGTTATGATTGGGGAATTGGGTTTCAGCTTTAAGTCGTACTTGCTTGTTTGACCTTTTCCAATGTTATAAAAATTGAATGAGCAAAACGAATCTTAATAAAGACTTCATTTATGGATTAGGTGATGATGTTATATAAAATTGGTTATGCTTTGATCATTGTGAGTTTAAACATCAATTTTGGTACTCTTGTTGAGTCTTGTCATTGTTTAGCTTCTGACCAAAGAAAACATGAAAGCACCTGGTTTATTTTTTAATATTTATCCAATCGAAGGACTCATTGGGAAAAGGGCTCAATGGGAAAATGGCTGGATGGTAGTGTCACTTTGTAATTGGTATACTTGTTTTTTTTTTTTTTTTTTTTTTTCCATTAAGTTTTTGTGGTAATCACCACAACGGAGACCTAGTTATATGTATCCTGCAATCAGTTATGATCATTATCCTGAGATGATCTCAATAATGATTTCTGTTGCTAATAACATTTTACTATGTCCTACCCTTCAGCTAAAAAATAATATATATATGTCACAACCAAAATAAATAATTTTTTAGGATGTAAATAATAAAATTGGCTCAAATCAGCTTCCAATTATAATTTTTATTAGGTGTTGATTTCTTTTTCTCCTTGTGATGTAGTAGAAAGAAATACTTGGCTCCGTTTACTTCAACAAAAAAATGTTCATAAAAACATAATATGTTTTTTTTTACTGATTCACATAATCCACCCTCCCAAAACTTTTTGTGCCATTTTGACTCAAACGGAAGATGATTCATATTTCATGTAAGAGTAACAATGACAGAGATCATGTTAATGGCAATGATGAAGCTAGTGTGTGATGTTGACAACGGGATTAGCGATGTTGATTTGGTGGTTGTAATAAGCATTGATAGTGGTGGAAGTATAGCGATCATGGCGGTTGTAGTAGTGGTGGTGTGGTGGCAATGAAGGGAGTGGTGAAAGTGATGGCAACAATGGTAGTCCTGAAGATGGTAATGGTGGTGGTGTCAATGCAATTAATGGACCCATAAACCATGAAACACATCAAACACCGAAAAATACAGGGGAGAAAAATTGCCCCAAACAAACCATGTATAAAGCTTAGCTAGAAAGAATAGATAATCTCAATATTCCATCTTTATTGTTTTATATTCTTTTATTATAATGGGCCTACAAATATTTTCTGAATTGTTAATACCAAAGTTATTATAAATTTTACTACAAAGACTTACTAGCTAACAACACAATGAATGTCATTAGGAGGGCTGGAACCATAAATTTATCTCAAGAGGGTGGGGTTAAAGACTAAAGTGTGATAATTTTTTTCCCACCATTTTCAAATGAAAATTATAAAAGATTTAATACTAAATTATTACATTAAATATACTACTACCATCTATTTTCGTTAATATAATTTTTTTTTAATACATTTAAACTTAATGAAATTTATATTAAAAATATTAGCAAAGCTTGATATTTATTCATTTAAAATAAATATTGTAGGGTCCCGATTTGGGAGGTGTCTTTCATTGTAGATGTGAGCGAACCCAAACCCAACAGGCCCAATATAATGAATTTGGTAGAGAAGCGGGCTTAAGAACTGGGCCTTTGCGAGGACTTCGTCAACAATCGGGCAGGATTGTTGGAGAACAGGATCATCAACGGCGTTGTTGGGGGGAGGGTCAAAGTCCGTCCGAGGGCTTCGTCCGAGGATGAGTTCTTCTTCTTCTCCTCTGATACTGCACCATTAAAGCTTTCTCGTGTCTTCCGAATTTCCGTCCTCCTTTTCATGAGATCTCTCTGGTTATATATTCTTCTGCTCCCTTCATCTTGGCCGTCCATCTGTCGATTACGCAGGTCGCCACTTGAGTATCTGTCCCATCCAGCGCTTCCCTCAACTTGCTGTGAGTTGCAGTGGACAGCATGGCACTGTTTAGGAGTCATTCTAGACTGCCAGCTGCGGGCACTTAATGTGAAGGTGATAGGCTCTTCTACAATAGCCCTTTCACCATGCTCCCATAGCTGCCTCCCCTACGCTAGTCCCTTCGTTTGGGGATGACGGAGAGGGTTACGGTGGATGGCGTATTGCCTTTTCTTCTCAGGACACCAGTTCGCTGAGGACATGACGTTCCTCGGCGATTTCTCCTAGTAGCTTTGGGCCTTCCTAAGTCATCCTCGAACGTTTTCCTCTTCGGCTGGGCCCTTGGGCTTATTATTCGAAATGGGCCGGGGCACTTAGATCCTTTGGCCCCACAAATATTGTTGATTATATGTTTATGAACATGTTTAAGGTTTTTATGTTTATAAATATGTTTAAGGGTTTTTTTGTGTGAAAAATAATGGAATTATCTAATGAATATAAAAAGATATCGACAATTTGTGATTATATTTCCAAGGCTTTTAGAAAGGGTGCCCTGAATTAGATATCGACAATAATAAAAGATAGTATCATTTATCTACTTATCATATTATTAGAAGTGATATAAAATGCTCGGAATTAATATGTTGTATAATATTAACTTGGTTGGAAATAATAGTTTTCTTTTACTAGGAAGGAATTAATTGATTTGATTATTTGATTGAGAGATGATAGTATGAGATATAACATGAATGATAAATTTCTATAGAAGTTAAATTTATAGCGGTTGTTTATGTAACAAGGATTCATTTACCAAGATATAGCAAATAACATAATTTATACCTATGATTTATTTTTGGGGAGCGTGAGAGCAAATTGTATTGACCTTCCTTGCATGCTCCAGTTGACCCCTATGGCGTACGCCAATTATTGTTGGTCCTGTACTGGAATATATGCTAAACTACAGTAACAGAAAATGTTGAAGGATATTATAACAGAAAAATAAAATAAAATAAAATAAAATGGCTTGCAAAGTATTTTCAAATAAAAATTGCAAAAACAAGGTATTAAATTATCTTATATCTTGTAACCCCATAGAAATAGTTTATTACATCGAGAGTTAGATACAATTAAAGGACAAAAGTGTTAATTTTTTTAAAATAATTTTTGTAATGGAAAAGATTTTGATCATTGTTATGTTTGCAATCTTGTTATGTACTTTTATCTAAATATATGTTCAAAATAATATTAGAAAGAATCGTATTCAAATTTGAAAGAAGTTTTACAATATTGGTGGCCTATGAGATATCAAAGACAATTTTTTTTTTTTATATTTGTACTCGTTATTGTTGCATATATCTGCGAAAATATTTTTAAAATATTCTTTGAAGTGGGAAAATTCCTATTTTAGCTCTATTTTTTTTTCTCTTAACTCTACTTATAATTTTGGATATACCATATGAGTGGAGGTTGAATCAAATTTGTATGCAAATAAAGTTTACATGAATTAAATATTGTTGCTTATATATTTATGAACATGTTTAGGATTTATATGTTTAAAAAAATGTTTAGTATTGAAATTTTATTTTGAGTCACGAAGTTTATGGATGTCAACTAAAATGAGAAGAAAACTTTAATCTTATAAAAAATAAAAAATAAAAAAAAATAAAAACCTAAAATGAGGAAGTTATGAATAAACATTGAATAAATAATGACATGGTCTACACATTAATGGTTGTCAACAGATAGATTCATTCAATTCATGTAAAGATTTTTCCCATGTTTAAGATTGAAAAGAAGTTTGGAATTGAAACGATGATCGAGAACCTTTAATCTTAACAAAGGCTACTAATTTGATGACTTTTTTTTTTCTTTTTTGCTAAAAAAAAAAAAAACTGAATCAATAAATTAAGACTTTGTCAGACCATTTTCGTTAAAATATTCGCATGAGTAACATTATCATTGAAACCAGAATTCTTAAAAACCAGTTGATTGAGTAAATATTTAGTCACTTGCAAGTACTAGTAGGGCAATTGGACATTGATCAATCATGTCGATGACTCAATTTAATAGCATATTCTTAAATTACAATATACATACCCTTTCACTTTACCAAAAATTCATTTCATTGACCCAAAACAACATAGTTTTTATTTTTAGTTTATTAATTAAAAATATGAAAATTAAAAAATAAATTAGAAAAATAACCACTTTTTTTTTAGTTTGTCTAGTCTGCTTATCTTTTTTTTTTTTTTTTGGAAAAAAAAAAAAAAACCACACAAATTTCTAAACCAATGTCAATAGAATATTTGGGAAAAAAAAAATTCTTACCTCTTCCTCTTAAATTCATTTTCTTTCAAACTCATATGACGAAAAGCCGTAGAATTAAAGAAAAACTCATTTTCATTTTCTTTTCTTAACACTTTCTCACAATTCCAAACAGCTTGGCAAGTTAACATTTTTCTTCTTCTTAATCTTGTTATTGTGAACGGCAGGACGGGTAACTTTATAAGCCACCGTCAATGCTGGTGGTGGCGAATTGGTGTAAATAATACTTGGACAAACAAAGACCCATATGCTAAAAATTTCTTGGCCACAAAATACCCAGCTTGAAAACAGAGTTTTTATTTTTTATTTTTTTAGTAATCAAACTGAGTGAAAAACGGGCACAATATTACCTCAAACAAACAAACCAGCAAAAAAAGAAAGGAGTGTACATTTTCTCAAGAAGAAAAAGCGACTATACATGAAGCATCTAAGCATGAAAATCAATCACGTACATATATAGAAACAAACAACCAAAGGCCAAAGTCAAATACAGATGCATACCTATTAACTAAATCTTTTTTTATGGCAGAGAAGCAACTAATTATCCCCGATTGACATCCCCTGCTTAATTGAGTTTTATTTGCAAGTAGAAAATTAATTTTATTTCTTTCAGAAAAATTATTATTTTTAATTAAATTTCATATTATTTTAATTGAAGAAACTAAAACAAATCAAAACTATGTGGTTTTGGTAGTTATTACCAGTGCAATTCTAACGGATACTAATGGAAGGACATAAATAAATAAGTTGATACTTAAATTACTAAATTGAATTTTAGGTAAAGTTAAAGAGTACGATTTATAATTTTGACAAAAAAAGAAGAAGAAAAAGGTCTGACCTTGAGTAGTTTGAATCAGTACAGAGTAGTATCTTAGAGATTGGGCCCGTTTGGTAGAGGAGTTTAAGTAATATTGTTTGTAGTTTTTTGAAATACGTGTGGATGCAAAAAGTGTGAAAATGTATGTAATATTACTTAAAAACTGAAAATGAGTTGTTAACAACTCTACCAAATGGGGCTTAAACTTGCAAGAAAAAGTATGAATGAAGCAACCACTTACTATAAATTTTCTTTTGTTAATTTTAGGAGTACAATTTGGTTATGATAGCTTGACATCGTAACAGAAGTCACAAATGACAAAACTACAAATTAGCCTTGAGAATATAGAAAACAACGGATACCTTTCAAAATTTTGCAATTTTCACTGCATGAATACCTTGAGATTCATTCATGATTTCTAAACAAACATTTTCGGAGATTGTGTTAAGCAGAACTTAGGATTGATAGTTTTAGTTTGTAGTGCTTGTGAGCTGTTTCCAAGATCTAGAAACAAGAAGTGCATGGTAATCCCATTAGGATGAGAATTACCAACACAACAATAGAGAGAGAAAATCTAATTTACAAAATGAATGAATTCTATTATTTATTGCAAATCGGTGAAGCAATACCATCCACCAAGTGAGGGTTATTGCATTAGCTTCTTTTTGGCATTCATGAGTCCTATTGCATTTTTTGATACTATTCATAGATTCCATCGTACTATTCAGTTAGTTTTTAATTTTTTTTTCTACGTTTTCAGCAAAAAGTATTTAGTTTCAGCTAAATAAGTCGTTCCCAAATGGATTAGTTTTAATATACTTTTTTTATTACTTAGGAAAAATAAATAAATATTTTTGTTTTTCTTCACCTTGATAAATAAAATTTTCTATTCAAAACTCCCCTTTCTATCTTTTCAGTAAAAAAAAAAAAAAAAAAAACCTCCCCTTAGGGTATGGCAAATAATTGTAAATATTGGCCCTGCATATATACTACAAAAAAATGTATTTTGGTGAGGAAAATTTTTCCGTCACCAAAAGGTAATGTACACTCTATTTGTTTCAGTAATGATGTTTTCTAGAAAATGAGTCATTTTTCAAAACTCATTTTTTATAAAACTATCTCATTTTGTAATGTTTGGTAGCAACTTTAAATGAGTTGAAAAAGAATCTCATAACTTCCCTTATTTAGCTTGTTCTGAGATAGAGTTGTTTTTCAAAATAATTTAATGGAAAACAATGTCTAAAAATAAGTTATACTTTTTATGTTGACCAAAGATAGTTTTCCTTTGACTCATATTTTTTTATGCTACCAAACACTGGAAAACACGGAAAATTATCTTTACACAAGATTTTCCATCAAAACAAACAGAGCGGTATAGCAATGAAACATCTCAATCCTACGATCTTTTTGTTTTAACATTATCATTTTCTAAAAAATGAAATATTTTTTGAAAAATGTTTTCTAGAAAAGCTATTTTATTTTTTTATGTTTGATAGCAACCTTAAAATAAATTGAAAAACTATATCTTAACTTTCCTTATTTAGTTTCACATGAGATTAGAGTTTTTTTTTTTTTTTTTTTCTTCTAGAAAATTCTAGTGGAAAACAACTCTATCTTATGCCAAGTTAAATAATGGAAGATAAAAGGTAGTTTTCATTTAATCCCTTTTTTTTTTTTTTTTTTTTTTTTTTTTTTTTTTTGTAATACTACCAAACACAAGAAAATGCGAAAGCTATGTTGACATAAAGTTTTCCATTGAAACAAACGTAACACTAATGACTTTGATATATATGAACCATGTATCAAATGAAAATGACAACTTTTTTATTTATCAAAAGATATAGTGTTTTGCATAGTGTTTATTAGAAGACATTGTTTATAGAAAAAAAAAAATATATAGCTTATTTTCAACTAAAAGTTAGATTATTTACCCCCCCCCCCCAAAAAAAAGAGATAAAGCAAAAAAATAAAAAGTAAAAGTCAAAATGGCAAGCCTTGGAGGCCTCTAAACTTTAGACCATCTTATGGGTTTTCTGCATAATCCAAAAAACAAAATAATAAGATAATGATGTTGCAAAATAGCTAATGTCATCATTTTTTTGAGCATATCATTATTTACAATTATCCAAAAATTCTTTCATGAATTATTTTTTTTGAAAGAAAAATCTGCATTCAATTAACCAATAATGTTTGCATCATGATACAAAGCTTCCCTAGCTAAAGGAGGTAAATCTTCCTTCCATTGCATATCATCTATTATATTTTTTGCATATTGAGCTAACACATGAGCCACTTTGTTTCCTCCCCTTCTTGTAAACTCCACATTCACCCAAGGCAGTCCTCTTAGCATCTGCTGGATGTCACCTACCACATTACCCATCAACAATTCATCTTCATTCAGAGAGGAAATAGCTTGCATGACTGAACTATTATCACCTTCAACAATGAATTTAGAAAAACCAGCATCCATGGCAAATTCAATTGCCTTTCGACATGCAAGGAACTCCACTTCTTCACTGCAAAAAACCGGTGGACCCTTGGCTGACATTGTAGCCATAACTTCCCCTTTGTCATTTCTAACCACTGCTTCAAACCTAGTCCTATCCAAACCAAAGAACATAGCGACATCAAAATTTAATTTGTAAACCAAAGATGGAGGAGGCTTCCATGAATCTCAACTTGGCTACTGCACCTGGTCTACATCAAACTAATTCTGTATAGCTCAATAGTCCTCTAAATATTCCATTGCTCTTTTGTTTAGCCAACCTAGATCATGAAATCTCCCACCATGTATCACTCTATTCCGCTGAGTCCAGATCAACCATGCCTAAACTACCATCAACTCTAAATCTTCCCATGCCAACCGCTCCATTAAATACTCCATCAGCTGGAACATATCAAGCAGCTCATGTTTTCCTTTCTGCAGCAATTTCAAGCTACCTGCCCACACATCCTGAGTAGCATCACAATCCTAAAGCACATGCACAGTTGTCTCTGGAAACCTAGTACAAATCGGACAAGCAGCATCAGCAATAATCCTTTGGTTAACAAGATTCATCTTTGTTGGTAGAATATCATTGCAAGCTCTCCAGGCAAACACCTTCACTTTGTTCGGGATTTTAAGTTTCCATAGAGCAGCCCAAATCCTCTTCCCAACACAACCACCAGAGCTTTTGGCCACATTCTCTCTTCGCATCAGCTCCCTAGCAACCTTGTAAGCATATTTGACAATGAACAATCCCTTCTTATTAGGCAGCCAGAGTATAGAATCATCCACATACTATCTACTTAAAGGAATTATACATATGGCTTCAGCGTCTTCCTTATCAAACATCTCCATAATCCAATCAGTCCTCCATAAATGTAGCTCTTGGTTTATTAGGTTCGAAACTAAAGCATCCCTAACATCCTCCTTGGCCGAATGAATAATAGACTTTGTAGGATAATTAGGAATCCATTTATCCCCCAAAACTTGGATTGAATGCCCACCTCCAACCCTCCAACAACAACCCGATTTTAAAGTAGGCATGGTCACCATAATACTCTTTCATACATATGAACAATTATGGGACACCTTGGACTTAAGAAAATGAGTTCTTGGAAAATACCTTGCTTTCAGGCACTTGTACACTAATGAATTAGTATCATGCAGCAACCTCCACCCTTGCTTAGCCAACATAGCTAAATTAAAAGCCCTTAGATTCCGAAAACCCATTCCACCATCTTTCTTTGAGAGCGTAAACTTTTCCCAACTTTTCCAGTGAATTTTCCTTCCATTCCTAACCTGACCCCACCAAAACTTAGCATACATCGCACCAAGTTCATCACAAAGTTTCATAGGGAGTTGAAATACACTCATGGTATAGGTGGGAATAGATTGAGCCACCACCTTAATAAGCACCTCTTTACCCGCCTTAGATAACATCATACCCTTCCAGCCCTATAACTTTTTCCAGATTCTATCCTTCAAGTACGAGAAAGTATGGTATTTAGTTCGCCCTATCAAAGTTGGCAGCCCCAAATATGAATCAAATCTACTCACCTCCTGCACCCCTAATATTCTCTGTATATCTTGCTTCTAATCAGCAGATGTGTTGCTACTAAAATAGACTAAGGATTTCTCCAAGTTGATGCATTGCACTGATGCATTTGCATATGTCTGAAGGATCTTTGAAATGGTCTCCACTTCATTTATTGTAGCCTTGTAGAACAATAATGAATCATATGCAAATAATAAATTAGAAACTTTGGGTGCCCTTCTGCAAATGAATACTCCATGGATTCTTGCTTCATTTTCTGCCTTTGTCAGTAAAGAAGAAAAGCCCTCTGCACACAACAAAAATAAATACGGTGAAATAGGATCTCCTTGTCGAATTCCTCTAGAAGGAAGCACATTACCATAGGGTTTCCCATTAATTAAAATAGAGAAGGATGAAGTAGTAACACAACTCATCACTCTATCAATCCATTTTTCAAGAAAGCCCAATCTTTTCATATACTCTATAAAAAAGGCCTTTCCATCCGGTCATATGCTTTGCTGACATCTAACTTCAAAGCCAAAGAACCTGTCTTACCCTTCTTCCTGGAATGCATAGTATTTTATACAAGGTTAAAGTAATAACAATCCAAACTGACATTTCAAAGTATTTTAAGGCATGAGCATGCGTATTCGTCACAAATCCTATTTATCAAATGCAACCAAGAGAATGCACAAATGTTACATACAAAAATCAACATCTTGTCATAGAGCTAGTACTTACAGTTTCAAGATTGGGGTCTAAAATTCTATGAATTAAGGATTTTGTTGCAAGTGGAAACCAAGATGTACATGAGAACTCTACTTTCTCAATCTGCAGAAAACAATTCGAGAAAAAAAAAATTAGACTGATAAAATTCTAACATATGTTATGAAAAGCAGATAAGGGGAAGCAAAATATATTGGGTTTGGATTGACAAAGGAGAATTAAATGATGATCAACACCATAATCCACAAGGAAGTGCACCTAATAACAAGATTCATGGACAAAATAAGACATAGACCAGAGATAAAATCTCCATATTCCTTCCCACCAAATATAGGTGCCACAGGACTGCTAAATCATTGTTTTGGCAGTATAGACTAGGCACAGTAACTGGGCTACTAATTCACTAAACTTAACTAAACTTAACTATATATAGCTATAACACACAACTTTTATTATATATAATATATGAAATATATAATATGAAGCAGTGGCGGAGTCAGGAAATTTTTTTATGGGGGGCCAAACTAACCTAACCAAAAAAAAATTTGATGACTAAAAAAAAGTAAAGGTCTTCATTTCATAATTACCACATTATTGATCCATAGAATTTTAGATTGTCTCATAGGTATGAAATGAAATAGTTTAATCAAAAGTCATGACACCACTTTTCGTAAGTATTTGAAATAAAAATAAAAAGGTTATACCCTATCTTCTTTCATATTACCAAAATTATTTATAAATAAGTACACATATTACTATTTCAAATATAATACTATATCTTAAACAACAATTAAAAATAATGACCTTTTTTTAATTTAACAATAATAATAACTTAGTTTGGTTACTCAAACCACTATTTAGGGCCGGCTCAACAACTTTGGAGGTCTTAGGCAAACAATTTAAGTGGAGTCTTTTTAATATTTAAATATTTCTTAAATAATATTTATTAAAAAAAAATTTATTTAAAATATATTTTTCTTGCTTTTTGAGATGCAAAATTACTAATTGGTTATTGCAAATTTTATAAAATCGTAACCACTTTATACTTTAAAGTCTAAACCTACACAAATAAAAATTAATATATTACATGGTTCGATCAATAAATTAATATCACTATAATACAATTGAGTTGATATGATATACTTCAAATTATTACTTAGTGTGATAATTATAATAATCCATAAAGGAAAAGCTTGCATAAAAAAAAAAAAAAAAAAAAAAAAAAAAAATATATATATATATATATATATATATATATATTAATTTGAGTGGGTATACATTAGGTGTGGGTGTGGCCTGTGTGGGTGGGTTACTGGGTTAGTGAATTCGTAGGCAATGAAGCTGTGTGGGTGGGGGCTAGCTACTAGCTATATGCAGAGATCTCTTGCACTTGCGCACACAGCCGGCTCTAGCATATAAGTAAGAGAGACAGTCGCCTAAGGCCCCGCGTAAAAAAAAAGGCCCCCTAATTTTAACCAATAGAGTTATTTCTTTTATTTTAATATTTTTAATTAAGCCCAAATATTAGCCAATAAATAAAATAGTATTTTTTTATGAAAAAGAAATTCTACATTCACAATCTTTTTCACAATACTTTCACAATAAATTCTAAATAATAGGATGTTATTGCTGTTATTGGTGGTTAAAAAAATAATTTTAATGGTAGGTTCAAATTAGAACTAGTAACAACTTAATACATAGAATTTATTGTGAAAATGTTATGAATTTAGCACTTCTAAAAAAAAAGAGCAATACACAAAAAATTTCACAAGATTTTTCACAACAATTGAGTTGACAAATTTTTACTAATTCTCATCTACGTCCACCGTTAAGTCACTTTTTTACTTACCATTATTATTCTGCCACATCAACAGATGTGAAATATTTTGTCAAATTTTTTGCATCTACAAAAATTCTAAAAAAAAATATTCTAGGTGGTTCATATTAATTAGTAATTTTGTATCTAATAAGAGAATAAAGTTTAAGCAATATTTAGATTTGTTTTAAAAAAAGTCATTTTTAAATATATAAAAGGTCTCAATTCATTTTTTGCCTTAGGCCCCTCAATGCATCAAGCTGCCCCTGCTTGCGCAGTAGTTATGAAATTTTTCTCAGTCGAGTATGTGACCGTTTGGATTTGGTTTAATTTTGCGGCACGTTTTCCAATTTTACATTTTTTTTTCTTCTTATGCGCATAAATAGTAACCTCATATGGTTCATTGTGTAGGGGATAAAAATCACTATTTATGTACTATTCACATACAAAAAAATATTAAAAATTGGTCTCACGATACTATTCACACATTTAAAAATTATTTTACTACAGTACTTTCAGTTTTCAGTTTCAGCAACAATAAGCTCAATCCAAACGGACTTTATATATCCGGCTATCATTCTACCAAGTTCTGTGCAGTGTGCACTGTTACTGTAGAGTGTGACAGTGAGCAAATTGTGCATTGTTTTTTTCCCTTTTAATCTTCTGTAATTTAGGATAGAATTAAGCATTTTTAATACATTTTATTGATCAATAAAAAGATTAAAAAAATTATTTTGTAATTAAAATATATAGACAAATATTATATATATATATATATATATATATATATATATATATATATATATATAGGAGTCTTCTTTTATTTGGGACCTTAAATAATTGCATTAATTACATTTATTTTTCAGCCAGCTGCCACCATCAAAAGTCAAAACTAATATAAGTGAAAATAATATAACAATAGTGGAGGATTTGTAAACCTATACGTGGCTATCAAAATTGTAGTCTATAGATAGTACTATTATCATTTATAAAAACTAAAACTAAAAATTAAATAAAATTAAATAATATTATAATATGTGCAAGCTGTACACCACAACAAAAGTAATAGAAGGTTGTGGAAGATTTAAAAGTCAAAAACATAAACTCAGAGACTATTTATTAGACTAACACGCATATCTCTCCCCTTTTTCTCAATATATATATACACACACTCAAAGTAGACACACAGACAATTTCAAAAGAAAGTGACAACTAAAAAAGTGAAAAAAGTGAAAAAAAACCACTTTTGGCCTTCTTTATTCTTTATTGTGAAACACTTAATTATGGGAGGAAAATTAATTATCTTGTTTTCTATTTTCTTATTTCAAAAGACAAAGAGAACCAAAAAAAAAAAAAGGATATCTTTCTCATTTTAAAGGATTTTATGTGTTAAATTTGTCAATTATGTGTGAAAATATGCTTTAAGGCAAAAAAAAAAAAAAATTATAATTAGATATAATTATATTGGTTATAAGAGAGGTGGGGGAGGGGGATGTGTCATTTGACATTCACTGTTGTGATGCATTTAATTACACGTTTAAACACTCATTTATTTAGAAGTATGTATTGTATAATTAAATGAATATAAATTAGCAATAAATTGAAAATGTGTAAAAAATATGTATGATGTGTTCAAATCATTGTTTGCCATATGAAGTTATAAGCTTGCATCATTCTAAAAGATGGCATGTGCCATTGTGATATGTATTATCAAAGGAACACATGTCATCATTTGTTTATCCACCTATAATAAGGATCCAACTTTCATAATATATATATTACAGATTCTTTTAGTATAAATGACCCACAAATATTTTTGTTTTAAATTGATAATACTAAAGTTACTATAAAATTTAATTCAAAGACTTACAAGCTAACTACACAATGAATGTTATTAGGAGGGATGGGACCATAAATTCATCTCTCAAGGGAGGCATCAAAGTATGATAATTTTTTTTCACCATTTTATAATACTAAATTATTACATTAAAGATGTTAATCCGTGATTATATTTCCAAGGCTTTTAGAAAAAGGGTGCCCAGTATTAGATATTGACAATAATAAAAGATAGTGTCATTTATCAACTTGTCATCGTGTTATTAAGAGCTTGTTTAGTATTAGTCTCAGCTTTTAGCTTTTAGATTTAGTGTACAATTTTTTAAAACCTCATTTTTTCTCACAATTTCTCACATTTTCAAATTTTTTCAAAGTACAAGTAATTTTAGTACACTTTCAATAAAAAGTTTTTTCAGCAAAGAGTCAAATAAGTTGTTCTCAAAACAGACACTAAGAGTGATATAAAATGATTAGGTTTAATATGTTGTATAATATTAACTTGGTTGGAAAATAATAGTTTTCTTTTCTTAGGAAATAATCAATTGATTCGATTATTTGATCAAGAGATGAATAGTATGAGATCTGACATGAATGATAAAATTTTATAGAAGTTAATTTGAGAGTATTTTTTTTGAAACAATTATTTATTTACCAAGATGTAGTAAATAATGTAGTTTATTTGTAGAATTTGTTTTTGAAGTGTCGGGGGGAAAACTTCGTAACACACCTGGCAAATATTTCCAATTGAATCAAAAGACAAAAATGTAGGGGAGAAAACCTCTAAGCATTATTCTTGTCAAGCTTATAATCTTGAAAGACAGAAGTGTAGACTTAAATACTGTAACAAAAAAATATTGAAAGATATAATAACAGATAAATAAAATAAAATAAAATGGCTTCCAAAGTATTTTGAAATAAAACTTGCAAAAAGAAGGTATTTAATTGTCATATTTTTTGCAACTCTATAGAAATATTTGATTACATCGAGAGTTTAGATATAATTAAAGGACCAAAAGTGTATATAACAAAAGAATGTTAAATTTTATTATTATTATTTGTGTCACTGAAAAGATTTTGATAATTGTTATGTTTGCAATCTTGTTATGTACTTATATTTAAATATATGTTCAAAATAATATTTAAAGGGATCATATTCTAATTTGGAAAGAAGTTTTACAATATTGGAGGCCTATTGGAGATTTTTTTTTATATTTTATAATATTTGTATTCGTTAGTATTACATATATGTGTGGAAATATTTTTAACATACTCTTTGAAGGGAAAATCCCTATTTTAACTCTAAATTTTTTCTCTCTTAACTCTACTTCTTATGATTTTGGTTTTCTCTCTTAACTCTAATTCTTATGATTTTGGATCTATCATCTGAGATGGGTGAAGTTTGAATCAAAATTTGTATGCAAATAGTGTTTACATAAATTAAATATTGTTGCTTATATATATACGAACATGTATATAATTCTATATGTTTAAAAATATGTTTAATTTTGAACTTTTATTTGGAGTCATGAAGTTTATGAATTTTGACTAAAATGATGAAGTTATGAATAAAATATTAACATAATAATGAAATGGTCTACACATTAATTGTTGTAACATGTAAGACATATAGATTCATTCATTTCATGTAAATATTTTTCCCATGTTTAAGATTGAGAAGAAGTTTAGACTTGAAAGGACGACCGAGAACCTTTGATCTTAACGAAGGCTACTAATTTGACGACTTGTGAGTAAAAGAATTTTCTAAAACACAAACTCAATAATTAAGACTTTGTTTGACCATTTACGTTAAATATAAGCATGAGTAAGTGAGTAACATTATCATTGACCAAAAGTTTACACCATTTCACTTTACCAAAAATTCATTTCTTGACCCGAACAACTAATTTTGATTTTTTTAGTTTATTAATTAAAAATATATAATAAAAAAAACAACCTTGCTTTTTTTGTTTTGTCTAGTTCTACACCGCTCCAATTATCAAATTTCTTCTCCCAAAAAAAAAAAAAAAAACCGTACAAATTTCTAAACGAAAGCCAATATATAGAATATTCGGTGAGAAAAAATAACTTACTTTTCCCACATTTTCTTCCTCTTAAATCCATTTCCTTCAATCCCATATGATGAAAAGCCGTAGAATTAACCAAAAACTTATTTTCTTTTTCTTTTCCCACATGCTTTCTCACAAACCAAACAGCTCAAAATATTGAACAGTTTTCTTCTTCTTAATCTTGCTATGGCGAACAGTGTTGGAGGAAGGGGTAACTTTATAAGCCACCATCAGTGCTAGCGGTGGCGAACGGTGTAAATAAAACTTGAAGACAACAAAGACCAAATGCTAAAAATTATTTGGCCACAAAATACCCAACTTGAAAATAGTGATTTTTTTAAAATCAAACTAGAATGGAAACGATACCTAAAAATGTGTTCTACAGCAAAAACTAATTTTTTAATGTGTGCCGTGTGGTGTTAAAAAAAATAGTATTTTAATGCACTGATAGTTGTGATTGTTATTTATTGTGTTTGATATGTTATTTATATTATTTTAACGTGTTAAATATTAAAATAAAACCTTTGATGTTGAGTATACTATAAAGTGAAGTATTAAAATAGATAAAGTACTGTCTTGAGTTGCTAAAAGCTATATTTTTTAACAAACTTGTTGTGAAGGCTTTGGATACATAAGCAAGACATCTCTAGCCCTTTATAGAGAAGAAATAGTATTATAGATCATAAATATTTGTAATCAGTCATTTATCACTTCACTCAGGGTAAGAACAATAGGATTTCATTGCTATACATATGGACTATTGAAAAGAATAAAACATGTATTTGGATCTTTTTCTTCAACCCCACAAAATTGAATTATTTATTTGACACTAATGGTTGAAGTGCATTTTCTGAAGATAAAATGGATTATGGGAGTGAGCATGAAATTATGAGATTCTAGCGATTACTAAAAATCAATCACGTATTTAAAACAAAAAAACCAAATGCCAAAGTAAAAGTCAAACATAAATACAGATGAATACCTATTAACTAAATATTTTTCTCAAAAAAAAAAAAAAAAAACCAATCTATTGTTAATGGCAGAGAAGCAACTAATTATCCATCGCCAGCTTAATTGAGTTTTATTGCAAGTAGAAAATTAGTTTAATTTTTTTCAAAAAAAAAAAAAATACTATTTGTAATTAATTTTTCATATTTTTAATTAAAGACACTAAAACAAATCAAAACTATATGGTTTTTGTAGTCAATACCGGTACAATTCTGATGGACTAGCAAATACTTAATTGAATAAAATTAAAACTTAAATAACTCAATTGAATGAAATTGAAATTACAGAACTTAATTGTATTTTAAATTACTATGACTTTTGAATAGAGTTGTAGTGTGTCTTTATGTTATAACTCATTTTCTTCTCCCTTATTTGTAAATATGTGTTTGTTTCTCAAAAAAAAAAAAAAAAAATTGTATTTTAAGTAAAGTTAAAGGGTGCGATTTTGTAATCTAGTCCAAAAAAAAAAAAAATGCTGGTCAGGCCTTGAGCTGTATGCCTGTATGAAACAGTACAGAGACCTTTAAGCTTAAACTCAAAAGAAAAAGTACGAATGAAGCAACTACTTACTGAAAATCTTTCAATCAACTTACTATAAATTTTCTTTTGTTAATTATAGAAGTACAATTTGGTTATGATAGCTTGACATCTTAACAGAAGGCTCAAAACTATATATATATATATATATATATATATATATATATATATAGCCTTTAAGAATACAGAAAAAAAAAAAAAAATATATATATATATATATATATATAGCCTTTAAGAATACAGAAAACGACGACGTATACCTTTCAAAATTTTGCCAACTTGAGATTCATTCATGATTTCTAAACAATTGTTTTCCGATACTGTGTTAAAAAGAACTTAGAATTTATAGTTTTAGTTTGTAGTGCATGTGAGTGTTTCCGGGATCAAGAAATTTAAACTTTGTTTTCTTAAAAACTCTTTTGTCATCTTTTCAAAAAACAAAGTTCAAACCTCTTTGAAAATTGGATAAACCCCATGGTTTTCCATAAAACCATGGAAACCCTTTTCCTAAAATAAAATGGTTCTTAAACCTCTCTTCAAGTCTTTTCTATCCTAAAAAAAAAAGAAAAAAAAAAGAAAAGAAAGAAAAACCATGATTTTCTTTAAAATTATGGAATCCATTTTCATGAAAACCTGACTCTTCCCACACACAAAAAAAAAAAAAAAAAAAAAAAAAAAAAAAAATTCCAAGCTCTTTTCCTTAAAATCAACACATTCTTCATAATTTTTATTTTATTTTATTTATTTATTATTATTATTATTTTTTTTTACATCCAAGAAAAACCCTTTTTTCATGAAGACCAATAAAATTCCCTTTTTAGGACTTTTTTCAAAATATGTAAACCTTAGGTTTTTAGAAAACGTTTTTCAAAAGTCTTGGTTTTCCCTAAAGGAAATTTCCTTTTTTTGTAAGGTAAGTGTTTAAAGCCTTTTTCATGTACACTATTTTGCACTCTTTTGGATTTTTTTTTTCTTTTTTTTTTCTATTGAACCAATAGGAACCAATCAAGCTAACATATCCCCTCTCCCCTTGACACTAATGTTTTGGTCCATTATGTTTGTGCATGAGAATTAATGAGAAAATGAAGGATAAATTTGTTAAAATGTGCTATCTTTCTTACCATCTCTTTTATGTTGTATATATTCACATGCTAGTTACGCAGCAAATATTATATTCACATGCTAGTTATGTATATATTTAAATTTAGCTTTCACATGCTATGTATATATGTTTCACATGTTTTTATTGTAAAAAACTCTTTGAAATAAATATTCACATGCTACGTTATATGTAAATAAATACTCACATGTATACATAAATACATATATATATATATATATATATATTGTTTGTACAAAATATTTTTCAAAAACAAAATGTCAAGTATCTAATTTAATCTCTAAAATGTTAACGTTTGAATTAAAATTAAAATGGGTTACTCTTCTTTGGATAGGCAGTGCGGAGTGTCTAACACCGAACTTCTAAGTCCAAAATCTTTTGTTAGAAACTTTTGGTTTACCTTAATTAAATAATAACCCTTGAATTGGTTTTAGTTAATTAGGTAATTAAAAGAATTAGACAAATTGGTAACCAATCACATCTAATACAAAATCAATGGTTGTTGGTGAATGCTAAAATAAAAATAAGAAAAATAGACTTATACACACACCTCACCTTAGAAACATATGCCCACAAAGAATCAAATTGCCCAAAACCCAATGTGCGATAAACCAAACAAAGACTCCTAACTGGGAATCTTTTTTAGGGCGTCCACAAGGACAACCGGTTAATATAAGTTTTCTTTTGTTAATTACAGGAGTACAATTTGGTTATGACAACTTGATACCTTAACAGAAGGCACAAAACTACAAATTAGCCTTGAGAATACGGAAAAACAACGTGTACCTCTCAAAATTTTGCAAATTTCACTTCACACATACATTGAGATTAATTCAAGATTTCTCAACAAATGTTTCCGAGATTGTGTTAAGCAGAACATAGGATTGATAGTTTTAGTTTGAAGTGCTTGTCAGCTGTTTCCAGGATCCAGAAATAAATTCGTTTAAATAAAATTTTCTGTTCTTTTAATAATAATAAAAATTCCATTAAAACTCCCCTTAGGCTAAAGCAAATAATTGTAACCACGACCCCTGCTTATGGCACTTAAGATTGGGTCGCATTAAAACATAAAATGAAGAACAGCGGATTATTACTGTAAGTCAATCCTAATAGTTTGATATATATATATATATATATATATATATATATATATATATATATGAACTGTGTATCAGAGGAAAATGACAAGCAAATCTTCCACAAAATATTGGAAATTATTAGCATTGCTTGAGACAATTCACTCCGACATCACTGTCCCCTTAAGAAGTAAGACACACGGGAAAATTATTTTTGTGTGGTTTATATGGGCTTTAAAACTATTAAAATTTTTAAATGACACATATTTTGCGTAGGCGTAAAATATGAGGGAATGTGAGGATTTAAATAGAAAGGATCATTTCTCAACATAAAAAGAAAAAAGAAAGAAAAAAAAAGTGTGAGAATCAATGAAATATATATATATATATATATATATATATATATATATATATATATATATTATACATAGGAAGAATCAATGATATTGAGAATAGATTTGGGGCAAAATGGGGACCCAAAGTAATCAGAGAAGATTGCAAGTGGAGGCCCAACGTGATTGAGGCCCAACAGAATTTTGTACTACTATATATACAAGTTCATACAAAAAAAAAAAAAAAAAAAAAGATTATGAGGCTGGGGCATTCTTAATTTCTTAACTTCAGCTCCACGAGGCTGAGGCATTTTTCTTGTCAAAAAAAAAAAAAAAAAGCTCCATTAGATAATTTTTGTCAAATTTTGTCGGTAATACGTAATTTTCGGATTTTTGTTAAAAAGGCAAATTCAATACTCTTCAATAGTATTGAATTTTAATTAGTTATTGTTTTTTTTTTTTTTTTGAAAAAATAAGTTACGATCAATAGTTGGTTGGATTACATATAGATCAAATTTCATCTCGGTATGTTAATTCTAATAAACTAAATAAGCTGAGATATAAATTATTATTATTATTATTTTAAAATCTATTTCGTTTCAAATCTTGATAGTTCTCTTCATTGCATCAACGACAACCTTTGCTTTTTAGTAACGAATTTGTTGGAGGTTCATAAGAACAAAAAAATTATTGTAATTTGGTGCAGTGATCAAGGCTTCTAAGCCTCTGTTGTAATTTAGTGTAGTTAATTGGTGCAACCATAGTTTTTAAGCCTAATCTTTTTTTATTATACATGATTCTTTACAATAATAAGGATATATATATATATATATATTTATTTATTTATTTTATATAATTCATTAGCTATAACAATAGAGATTTATAAATAATTTATGACGGGTTATTATCTATTAGAATATAAATTCTATGATTTATCATAAAAGCTATACCTATTCTCCCTAATTATCTATTTCAAATCATTAAACACAATCTCATACTAATCCAATGAACATTAATTATGGTTATGTATTATGTATAACCATATGGTTTAATAAGAGAATTGAAATATCTTTAATTTGATATAAATGCAAAATACATGTATAATATTATATAGATAACAGTGGCAATTTTTTTTTATTTTGAGCATAAAAAAGACAAAAAAATCTATTATATTAATTTCTCTTCAAATGAAAATGAATAGAAAATGAGATGAAGTTATAAACACAAAACATGATACTTAGACAATCAACAGTAAAACTATTGGTAAAATTTCTGCGTGTGGAAATTGAATAGGAAATTACATGGCTATTTTGAGCATGAAAAATAACAAAGAAAAAAAAACCATTATATCCTTTTATCTTTGGAACAAGTTCTCCTATTGTTGGACTAATATTTTCTGTCATCTAGCTTGGAAAAAAATAGTTGTCATAGTCCACATATGCGAGCAACGTTTGCTAGATTACCAGAACGCAATCCTAAGTTAAAATACATTAGTTTTTAATATTGATTTACCCATGACTGGCTAAAGCCAATAGAGAAAATTATTTGATTGGAGTAATTGATAAATAGATTAGTAAGTACCTTTAGTTGCATATATAATCAAATACTAGGCAACAACTTGGTCCATCTTCTTCTGAGATAGGCGTAAGGGAGATTCTCAACCGTTAACATTCTTGACCGTGAACATCTAGAGACTAAATCTGAAGCGTGAATAGAATAGACTCACAATTCAATAAATAAATAAGGTATTTAAAATAAAAATAAAAATAAAAACAGTTAAGTACCAAATACCAAATTCTAAGTTTTAGGAAAATGGTTGTTGAGTACATTAAATTGATATTCAAGATTTTAATTTTCAATTTCATAATGACAAATTAAAATAGTATAATGAAAACTTTCAAATCCTCTCTATTTTCCCTCCTCCCTCTCCCTAATCCCTGAAAAATGAAACCAAATCCAGCCAACCAATTATTTATTGTTTTATGGTTATGTATAAACATAAGACTTAATAGCAATTTTTTTATTCTTTCTTTAGGGTACTATTAGGGCAATCTGTGGGTTTCTGGGCACATCAAAAGCTTTGAAAGAAGCAACTTTCCCGGTCTACCGATCTGCCCAATGCATATATATCTTCCAAAATATTGAATTTTTTCTGCAAGCGAAACCATTGGTTTTAGTGTTGGAAAATATGGTTTGCATCTTATACAAAACACACATCGGAAGCAACAATCACGAATTTACTTCATTCATGAGAGATAACATGTAACCTTGAATTCTATAACAAAGAATAGAAAACGTACCTTAATACTATGAAATTCAAAACCAAGACATGAGAATACCTCTAATCATCATCTCAATTCTACATGGTGCCCGAGAAGTGTGGTCTTTCAATTAGTTTACATGTATCTGTTCAAGGGAGAAAAAAAGAGTGGCTTACACTCACATAAACACCATTTCCATAATCATATTCTATCTTATAAAAATTTTGTATGTTTCTCTCCTTATACATAATTGATTATCTAATTGGGCTAACTTTTTGGGCCTGCCTAATTGGGCTTTAGTTTGTGCCTTGAGATGGGACCAAAGGGAACAAATAAGACTCTAACTCCAATAGGCCTTAGGCTTATCTGTCAACTCTTAATAAGTCCAAAATTATCATTAATTATATTTAATATCACTATATAAATATAATTGCACTCTAGGTCTTATTAATAAATTATATCCCAAGACTCTAATGATATCATTTAATCCCTCCATGAAATATCTATAGTGAACAAAGTCATAATAAATTGTTACTTTGTAAACAATTATTTTATCATTAAGTACCTGGTTTAATATTTTAGTTATTCACATTTATTAAAATCCGATTGCAATAAATATAATCTTTAGTAACTCCTTACTAAAGTGGGAGACCTGAATAACCAGTCTCCATTAAACTTATCTCAAGGGGATATTTCGTGTCTCTATAAAAAGAGATTATGGATTCCATCTTGAAAATATGTGTTCCCTCAACACTACGTGTAGTTACCCAATATATTGAGGTTTTGACCGTGAATATTAGATCTCACTCTTGATATATTAAAGTAACCTACATTTCATGATCGGGTTCACTATCCTCTCAGGATTGAGAGCCTATGAAATTAGAAGTTGTGAGATCAATTATTCATGTGATAGTTGTTGATTGAATAATTAATCTCACAGTGATCCAGTTCAATATGTCTTAACTTTTAAATATAATCTTTTAGTTATTCACATTTATTGAAATCCGATTGCAATAAATATAATCTTTAGTAACTTCTTACTAAAGTGGGAGCCCTGAATAACCAGTCCCCATTAAACTTATCTTATGGGGATATTTTGTGTTTTTATAAAAAGAGATTATAGATTTCATCTTGAAAATATGTGTTCCCTCAACACTACATGTGGTTATCCAACATACTGAGGTTTTGACCGTGAATATTAGATCTTACTCTTGATATATCAAAATAACTTACATTTCATGATCGGGTTCACTATCCTCTCAGGATTGAGAGTCTATGAAATTAAAAGTTGTGAGATCAATTATTCATGTCATAGTTGTTGATTAAATAATTAATCTGACAGTGGTCTAGTTCAATATGTCTTAACTCTTAAAACACATCAACTAGAAGTCTCCTCTTCCATGATCAAGACAAATCATCTTAGTTGTTGTGTTATAATCTTTGTAGATGAAACGCTTAATTTCATCACTGACTACGAACTATATTTTGAGTTTACAAGGAACTTGTGATTTATATATTCTATGACTAAATTACATAAATCACATACAATGCATCTCAAGGACTATGATAATATCTTATTAGTTCATTTACAAATGTTCTCATATAATTAAACAATTTAATTATTTATGACATGCCAATAAATTGGATTTTAGGGCATAAACCCCAACATTCAGTTGAAGGTCTAGCCCTAGGGAAATACATGCCCCCTTGGCCCCTGAGGGCAAATGATTTGAAAAATTGTTAAACACAACCTCATACTAGTTTATTTAATTAAAAAAATATGAAAAATTATGGAAAAAAATATTTTTTTAAAGAAAGAAAACCATACTATTTTCTTTTTCATTTGTCTAGTTCTACACCCACAATCCAATTATCAACATTTCTCTAAAAAAAATTCTAAAGAGATGTCTATAGAATATTAAGAAAAAAAATCTCACTTTTCCCACAATTTCTCAATAGCAAATCATCACAAAAATAAAAATGAACTCCACATGTTCAGTAAAGTGAACATTATATCTTCTTCTTAAATCCATTTTCTTTGGACCCATATGACGAAAAGCCGTATAATTAACCAAAAACTCATTCTCATTTTCTTTCCCACACGCTTTCGCACTTAATAAAGTGAACATATATGTCTTCTTCTTGTTCATGTTATTGCGAACTGTGCTGGCAGGAGGTGTAGCTTAATCACTTGGCCACAAAAAAACCCAACTTGAAAACAGGGATTTTATATATATAATCAAATTGAGTGGAAATGGGCACAGAATGATCTCAAACAAACATACCAGCAAAAAAGAAAGAGAGTACATATTCTCAAGAAAACGAGCAACCCAAACATCTAAGCAACCACTTAAATCTTAATGAGTTAATGTAACTCTCAATCTTTTTGGCTATAAAACAAGGGCTATTTAGTTAATTTGTAAATAGGACAATTGGTTAATAAAAGTTTTCTTTTGTTAATTACAGGAGTACAATTTGGTTATGACAACTAAGGCTGTTCACGGGTCGGTCCAGTTCGGGTCGGGTTTGTGCCCAACCCACAACCGACCCAATCTGAATGGGTGGAGAAGTTCCAGACCAACCGCCGACCGCAAAAAGCCACTACTCGAGTCGGATCGGGCTCGGGTGGGCGGCGGTCAACTTTGATTTCGACCAAAATACAAAGATCAAACACTGAACTTCGATTCCTGAAGAACAAAATCAACAAATCTACAAACCCAAAAAGAAGATCTACAAACCCAAAGAACATATCCACAAATCCAAAGAACAAAAACAACAATAGACAATAATTTCATAGATAACAGAACCTAAGAGATGAAAATTTCAAGGAGGCGAAGACGAGTCTGAGAGATGGAGGCGAAGACGAGCTAGGGACGTTGAGGACGAAGAGCGAACGCCAATGATGAAGAGCACAGATCAACGACGAAGAGACAAAGATCGACAATGGAGAGGCCGAGATCGACGACGAGTAGGATCGGTGAAGGTAGACATCGACGAAGAACAGATCGTGATACTGAGACTTGGTCATATCTCGGTTCGGTCGGGTTTCTTTGGGTTTTGGGGAGAAAACCCGCCAACCGACCCGCCGTTTTCAGGTTCTGGAGGTGGAGACCCACTGCCGACTATCACCGGCGTCGGGTCGGCCAGTTCTCGGGCTGGATCAGACGGGTTGGGCGGGTGGGTTGGGTCTCGGTTTTTGTTGGACACCCCTAATGACAATTTTGACATCTTAACTGAAGGCACAAAGCTACAAATTAGCCTTGAGAATACAGAAAACAACGTATACCTCTCAAAAAATTTCAAATTTCACTGCACACATTACTTGAGATTTATTCATGATTTCTCAACAAATGTTTTCCGAGATTGTGTTAAGCAAAGGTAATTCATTTTGATATCTGTGTCTCCTTAAGAAGTAAGACACATGGGAGAATTGATTTTGTATGGTTTATATGGGCTTTAAAACCATTTAAATTTTTAAATGTCGCATATCTTTTGTTTGGTGTAAAATTGGAGGGAATGTGATGATTTAAATAGAAGGGATCATTTCTCTACATGAAAAAAAAAAAAAAAAAAAGAGGAAATGAAGAGAATCAAATCTCAACTGCTCTACCGAGAATAGGAAAAATGAAATTGAGAATAAATTTGGGGGGGAAATATGGACCCAAAATAATCAGAGAAGATTGCTAGTGGAGGCACAACATAATTGACGGGGAAAATGATAAAATTTCAGGTTATTAGCAATAAAAATGTTCTAAATTGTAGACGTAAAACAGAATTTTGTACTACTATATATACAAGTTAATACAGAAAAAGATTATGAGGCTGAGGCATTTTTAATTTCTTACCTTCAGCTCCATTAGATAAATTGTCAAAATTTTGTCGGTAACATGTTATTATGGTTTTTTTGTTAAAAAAGCAATGGTTGCAGAGTTGTCACCATCATCAAATGAGAAGTGTGGAAATGTACTAAATCATGAGGAAGTTGTAGAAGCACGTCTCCGCACTTCTCTTGTTCTAGACGGCTCTTCAATAGTTCTTTGTTCATGTGTACAAGAACAATTGCATTCTCCTATATTCTATTCCAAAAAAGCATAATGTTTGGCAAATTCAGGCCTCTTAGTGAAACTAGATGTGCCTAAACATTGGTCAAGTTTGTATGATTGAAAATTTGAGCCGTATACCTTTCGGAAATTATGAGACAAAAAATTGTAGTTTTTAGTAACATGTTTGCTAAATGTGTGACAAAAAGATAAAAAATTATTTTTCTTTTTTTTAATATATATATTAATTTGTCCCCAAAAAAAAAAAAAGATAAAAAAAATGTTAGAATTTCAAGTTTATTCCAATTCTAACTCACTTGAAATCCTAAAAGTCACAAAGTATATGTTTTCAAAGATAGACTTTATATTTTGGGGGGCCAAATGAACTTTTACCCTTTTCTCATAAATTTTCCAGCAAAATGCCCCATGTTTGAAACTAATTAGGAAAATGCCCATGTTTTGAAACTTGATTTTCTAAAAATCAAGTTTCAAATGTAAAACTCGATTTTTGGAACATTGAGTTATAGTGAACGAGGATTTAGAAAAAAAAGAAAAAAAGAAAAAAGAAAATTGGAACTCAAGTTCCACTTGAATTTTTTCAAGGAACTCGAGTTCCAGAATTTTTTTCTAATTTTTCAGTTTGCTATAACTCGATTATCCAAAATTCGAGTTTTAAATTGAAACTCGATTTTTAGAAGGTCGAGTTTTAAAACAGGGACATTTCCCTAATTAGTTTCAGATATGAGACATTTTGCTAAAAAATTTTGGCGAAAGGACAAATACCTATTTTCACCTATTTTCTCCTATTTTGGGGTCATAGTTGATTTGATTCTACATTTTGGCAATAATCAATTTAGTCCATATTGTTTTCAACTTGTAGTCAACTTCCATCTTGACAGTTAACAGTGACTAAATTGAAAATAACATGGACCAAATTGACTGTTACCAATATATAAGGAGCAAATTAACTGTTACTAAAATGTAAGAACCAAATTGATAATGACCCTAAAATAAAGAAACAAAAATGTTATTTTCACCTTAAAGATAATCACAAAATTGAAATGGCAGTGCCATTGTGAGGGTAGCAATACCTATTTACTCAAAAGACAAAAAACAAGGGTTTCGTTTTATTAGAAGGAGTCTTGGACCACATCATTAAACGGTGGACAGTGGACACCACTTTGTTGATAGACTATTGGGATGTGGCAAGAATGGTGAGCTTCTTTTGTGAATTACAATGAATACAAACTCCTTATATTAATTATGCCAACGCAACGTTGTTGTTGTTTTTTTTTTTTTTGGGAGTGCCAACGCAACGTTGTTGGTGTCGATTTTGTAGCCCACCGTAGGAATAGCTAAGGTTAAAACTCTTTATTTTTTTTCTTATATATGCGTTGAAAAAGATTTTTATTGTTATTATGTTTGTTTTATATATATATTACCAAAGACCTTGTAGCTGAATTGGTATCTCGCCATGTACAAAGTGCTTGAGGGTCTGGGAGGAAAAAGATTTGAGCTGCGGAATTAGCAGCATGTTGTAATTATTTCTCAAAAAAAAAAATATATATATATATATATATATTAAATATCTGTTCAACATAATATTTGAATGAATCATATTATTATTTGGAAAGAAGTTTTAAGATATATATATATATATATTAAATATCTGTTCAACATAATATTTAAATGAATCATATTATTATTTGGAAAGAAGTTTTAAGATGTGGAAACCTAGTAGAGAATTTATTTTTTGAGAAACAGAAACGTAGTAGAGATTGAAGAAAAAATATTGTTATGTTTGTACCCCTATTGTTGCATGCGTGTGTGGAAATAGGTTTAAGGTAGTCTTTGAATGAGAAAACTCCTATTTCAACTCCAATTTTCTCAACTATACTCCTTATAATTTTGAATCTACATATAAAAAGGGATGAAGTTTAAATTAAATTTTGGTATGGAAATCGTGTTTACTTAATAAAAAAAATTTCATGGACATGCTTAATTTTTTATATGTATATAAATATGTGATTATCAAAAAAAATATTTATATAAATATGTTTAAGGTTTTTTTTGTGCGTATAATATTAAAATTATCTAGTGAAAATAAAGAGTGAGCGTTCAAGATGTTGGTTGGTGATTATATTTCCGAGGCTTTCAGAAAGGGTGCCTATAATTGGATACCAATAATAATAAAAGATAATGTTATTCATCTACTTTACTACTTATCATGTTAATATAAGGACTGTCCCATCTTGTACGAAACTTTAGATCCTATGCTTTTTCCCATATCAAACGGCAGGGGAATATCCCTGCCCACCTATTGGCCCAACACTCAAGTGGTGTAGAGAGCTACGTTGCATGGGTAGAGGAGTGTCCTAGTTTAATTGAGCAAGCATGTTCTCGTGATATTTGTACTTGAGTCCTATTCTGAATAAAAGTTTTGTCTTCTTATCAAAAAAAAAAAAAAGGAGAGTGATACAAAGTGGTCGAGCTTAGTATGTTGTATAAGATTAAGTTTTTTTTTTTTTTTTTTCTTTTTTTTTCTGAGAAGATTAAATTATAACAGTTCCCCTTTTTTATTCAGAAGGAAATAATTGATTTGAATATTTCATCAAGGAGATGAATAGTATAAGATATGATATGGATGATAAAGAGTTACTAAAACGGTGTAAATAATAAACTCACAAAATTTCTGGCCGGTGTATGTTATACAAGTTTGAGCTTTTTATGGCAGATGCCATTTATTAACTATTGCAAAGTGCAATTATATTATTTTATTACTGTCTTTAATTATTTTTTCTTCTGTTGGACACATTTTCACTATAATGGAAGTCGGAAGAATTACTAAAATGTGTCCAAAGAATAAAAAATAATTAGAGACAAGACCGAATAAAGAAAATTTTAGATTTCCAACCTCGGGACAAGATCTTGAAGGAGAACGAAATAAAAAAGGTCCTTGAAGAACTGGTAGGGGACAAAATCCTCAAACGGATGGTAAGTCAATAACATGAAAAGATGAAGGATATTAACATTTTTTTAAAATTGTTTTTCAAGTATTTTGAAAGAAAAATTGAAAAAACTATGTATTTAGCTGTTGTGGATTTAGTACCTCCATAGAAATAGTTGATAACATTGATAGTTTAGGTACAATTAAAGGATAAAAAGTGTATATAAAAAAAGAGTAATAAAATAAATATTTTTATTTCTATTATTTTAATCAGGGGAAATATTTTTATCATTGTTATTGAAGAGGATAAAAACAGAAAACAAGGCCTGACGGACCTAGACGAGTGGGTCTAACGGGTCTATATTCATAGGCCAAAGGAAAGTCAAGGCCATCCTTTGTGTAGAACCCATGATAAAATAAGGGTTCAATAAGAATAGGGCAAAGTATTGGAAGATTCTTGAAGACACACCTTAAAGCCATGGGCTCTCCACAGAAGAATAACTTGTCCACCACGTTTTGGATTTCTTAAGGAAGAGTCCTATAAGGAAATAACTTGGGCTACAAGGAAGGGAGGCAAAACCTCACTACTATAAAAGCCCCAATGCTCCATCGCATTAAGGTACGCATAATTGACCCCTCTCTAGTACTTTAGAGTTGTGAGAATATTTCTAACTTGACATTCGGAGGGTATTTGGCTGGCACCACACCGGTGCCTTCTGTAAGGTCTTTTTGTTTTCTTCTTTTTGTAGGTGATTCATTTGAGCGTTAGGATCGTGCTTCTCACTGGTGAGATTTACGGCATCATCAGTTGGCGCCGTCTGTGGGAAGCGATGACTGTTTAAGCCAGACTAGTCGCCTCCCGGACACAAGAGTTGCATGGTACTCACGCGCTCGATGGCCACCACCAACAACGTTTAAGAAGACGAGCCGCCGAGATCCACCGCGCTAGAAAGACAGGTCTAAACCCTTGCGGCTGCGGTAGAGCGCCTCACGAAACAGAATCATGGTCTGGAGGAGCAACTACGTCAAAGGGACGCGGAACATAATGTCCAAAAGGAAAACCAGGGGGACAGCTCCGAACGAGGGGGACCTGAAAAGCCAGAGGGCAGTAACGAGCCCAGCAGACCCGAACGGTGGAACTTGAGCATGCCCTCTCTCATGGATACAGCCCCACCACCCGTTTTTGTGGAGATGTAGGCAATGAAGGAACAAATGGAGGTCATGATGAACGCCCTCAAAGGACGCGTCTCCAGCGACCTTGACGATTTGGTGAATAGAACCGACTCGCTGTTCACGATACCCGTCAATTCCTGTCCCCTGCCACAGAAATTCTGAATGCCGCATATTGAGAGCTACGATGGAGTCAAGGACCCACTCGATCATCTGGAGACCTTCAAAACCCTAATGCACCTACAGGGAGTACCATACGAGATCATGTGTAGGGCCTTCCCTACAACGCTGAAGGGCGCAGCAAGAATCTGGTTCAGCAGATTAACGCCCAATTCAATCAACACCTTCAAGGAACTAAGTGCCCAGTTCACCTCGCACTTCATTGGGGGACACAGGTACAAGAAGTCTACAGCGTGCTTAATGAGCATCAAGCAGTGGGAGGACGAGACGCTGAGGTCATACATAACTCGCTTCAACAAAGAAGCACTTTCTATTGATGAGGCCGACGACAAGATTTTGGTGGCGGCCTTCACCAATGGCTTACGGAAAGGAAAATTCTTGTTCTCTCTATATAAAAATGACCCGAAGACCATGTCTGAGGTACTCTATAGGGCCACAAAATACATGAATGCAAAGGACGCACTACTAGCCAGGGAAGACAAACCCAGAAAGAGGGAGAGACTTGAAGATGCACGCTAGGACCAAGGGAGGAAGAAACCAAGGACAGGAGACAGACGCGATGAAAGGCGTTCCAAGCCCCCAGGAGGAAGATTTACAAGCTTCACTCCTCTGAACGCCCCGTTAAACCAAGTACTAATGCAGATCAAGGACGAAAGGGCCCTGACATTTCCAGGAAAGCTGAAGAACGATCCAACCAAGCGATCAAGAAACAAGTATTGCCGTTTCCACTGTGACCACGGTCATGATACTGCAGATTGCTATGATTTAAAGCAGCAAATCGAGGCCCTCATCAGAGAAGGGAAGCTGCATAAATTTGTCAGCAAGGAGAGAATGGATACACATCCTCGGGAACAAGCCCCTCGACGGGAGAACGACCATCCGAGACCCCCCGTTGGGGACATAAGGATGATAATAGGGGGGACAGCAACTACAGGATTGTCCAAGAAGGCCCAAAAGACCTACCTCAGGACGGTCCAGAATGTCCAGCTAACGGGCTCTGTACCCAAGATAGCGCGGAGGGAAAGCCCGATTATTGGATTCTCAGAGGAGGACGCGAGACGCCTCCACCACCCACGTGATGATGCACTTGTCGTCAACGTACGAGTAGGAGACTACAATGTGCACCGGATGCTGGTCGACAACGGTAGCTTAGCAGACATCCTATACTACCCAGCGTTTCAGTAGATGGGAATTAACAGAGCACAATTGACACCAACAAATGCTCCCCTGGTTGGCTTTGGGGGAACGAGGGTACACCCGTTAGGAGCTATCACACTCTCAGTGACCGTCGGTGACTGTCCGCAACAAATCACTCAGGATGTAACTTTCTTAGTGGTCGACTGTTCGTCCGCTTATAACGGTATACTCGGGTGATCCACGCTGAACTCGTGGAAAGTTGCAACCTCGACATACCACCTAATGATCAAATTCCCTACGGAATACGGGATTGAAGAGTTGCGAGGAGACCAGGTGGCCGCTTGTGAGTGCTACATCGCCATGCTGGAAATGGAGGATCATCAGCAGACCATGTGCATAGGAGAACAGCGGACCATGGCAGAACTTGTTGAGGAGTTGGAAGAAATAATCCTTGATGAATCAAGACCTGGACGGACGACCAGAATGGGCACTTTGGCCAGCCTGATGATACGTCAAGACCTAGCATGTTTCCTAAGGATGAATCAGGATGTATTCGCGTGGAGTCACGAAGACATGCCCGGGATCGATCCATCGGTAATAGTCCCAGACTAAATGTTAACCCGGCCTCCTCGCCAATCCGACAGAAAAAACAGGTGTTCGCACAAGAGTGAGACAAAGTAGTAGCAGAAGAAGTTAGGAAACTGCTAGAAGCTGGTTTTATCCGAGAAGTATACTACCCCGACTAGTTAGCAAACGTGGTCATGGTCAAGAAGAATAATGGAAAGTGGAGGATGTGCGTTGACTTCACGGATCTTAATAGGGCTTGCCCAAAAGACAGCTATTCGCTCCTTCGGATAGATACCTTGGTGGATTCAACGTCCAGACACGAGCTCCTGAGTTTCATGGACGCTTTCTCAGGCTATAATCAGATCAAAATGAAAGAAGAGGATCAAGAGAAAACATCTTTTGTCACCAGTCAGGGACTTTTTTGCTACAAGGTGATGCCATTCGAACTCAAGAACGCAGGGGCAACGTACCAGAGATTAATGAATAAAATGTTCACGCACCAACTCGGAAGGAACGTACAAGTCTATGTCGATGACATGCTAGTGAAGAGTGTGCGCGAGAGCGACCACCTGAACGACCTCCAGGAGACATTCAACACCCTTCGGTCGTATAACATGAAGCTGAACCCAAGCAAGTGCATGTTCGGGGTGACAGCCGGGAAATTCTTGGGCTTTATGGTGTCCCAAAGAGGTGTAGAGGTCAACCCGGAGAAAGTACGGGCCATATTAGAGCTAGAACCCCCGAGGACAGTGAAAGCAGTGCAAAGCTTGAACGGAAAAGTTGCGGCCCTAAACAGGTTCGTCTTCAAAGCAACGGATAAGTGTCTGCCTTTCTTCCTAGTATTGAAAAAATATTTTGAGTGGACGGACGAGTGCCAGAAGGCATTCGAGGACTTGAAGAAATACCTTTCGTCCCCATCACTACTCAGCCTATCCATGCCAGGAGAAGAACTATACCTCTACATAGCGGTCTCGCAAGCAGCAGTTAGCGCGGCCTTAGTAAGATATGAGGGAAGCGCAACGACCTATCTATTTCATAAGCAGGGCATTCCGAGGAGCGGAAGAAAGATACCCCAGGATGGAGAAGTTGGCCTTTGCACTTATAACCGCTGCGCGGAAGCTCAAACCATATTTCCAGGCCCACACCATCGTAGTTCTGACGGACCAACCTTTGAAAAGAGTAATGAGCAGCCCAGAGGCGGCCGGAAGGATGGCCTTATGGGCAATTGAGCTAAGCGAATTTGACGTACAGTATCGTCCGTGAATCGCAATAAAAGGGAAAATAGTGGCAGACTTCATAGCTGAGTATACTCAGTCAGAAGACAAAGGGGCAGAAGGACACAGACTATGGAGCATCCACACGGATGGGTCATCAAATCAACGCTCAGGAGGTGCCGGTGTGGTTATACAAACACCAGAGGGGGATAAAATCAAATGCATGATAAGGTTAGATTTCCCTACAACCAACAACGAGGCCGAATATGAAGCCTTGGTAGCTGGTTTGGATCTCGCAAAGGCAGCAGGTGCTAAGAATATATCATGCATTGCGACTCCCAAGTAATAATAAGCCAGATCAACGGCGATTACGAATGTAGAAACGAGAGAATAAAGAAGTACGTGGAGGAAGTGAAGAGTCGAATTAGCGGCCTCGAGGTTAAATTCGTTCAAATCCTAAGGGAGGAAAACGAATGCGCCGACCATCTTGCAAAAGCAGCTTCCGCAGAGTTTATGAATGCATCTGAGCAGGTATTATCTTTTGTCCAAACCTGCCCGCTTATTGATGATGGAGCGCAAATGCAGGAAATAGCTGTCGAAGAGAATTGGACCACGCCGTTAATAGCATATCTACAGTCAGGCACTCTGCCAGACGGGAAGGACGCTGCAAGGAAGCTGAAAGTCCAAGCCACACGATTCGTGCTGATCAGGGATATCTTATACAAGAGAGGTTTCTCTCGACCGTACCTAAGGTGTTTGAGCCATGATGAAGCAGATTACGTAATGAGAGAAGTTCACGAGGGGATCTGCGGAAATCACTCAGGAGCATGGTCTTTGGTACACAAATTGATCCGAGCTGGGTACTACTGGCCCACTATGCTCAAGGACGCCTAAGCTTACGTCAAGGCCTGCGATAAATGTCAGAGGTTCAGTAATCTGATCAGGCAACCATCAGAGGAGCTCACACCTATGACGACTCCTTGGCCATTCGTGTAATGGGGACTAGACATCATGGGTCCCTTCCCAACGGCCTTAAGACAGCTAAAATTTCTAGTAGTCGGTATCGAGTACTTCACCAAGTGGGTGGAAGCAGAACCCCTAGCCACTATCACGGAGAAGAACATCCGTACCTTTGTATGTAGAAACATTATCTGCAGATATGGGATACCGAGGGTGCTTGTCTCTGACAATAGAAAGCAATTCGACAACAGCACGTTCAGGGATTTCTGCTCAAAGCTAGGCATTAAGAATCACTACTCATCTCCAACACACCCGTAGGCAAACGGACAAGTAGAAGTTACGAACCGGACATTGCTGAAAATCATCAAGACCCGGCTCGAAGGGGCAAAGGGTATCTGGCCTAATGAACTACCAAGCGTACTATAGGCATATCGGACGACAGCAAGGACACCCACTAGAAAGACCCCATTTCGACTTACATACGGAGCTGATGCAGTCATCCCAGCAGAGGTAGGTCTTACCAGCTATCGTGTGCAGAACTACATGGAAGACAAAAACGAAGAAGCCATGCGCCTCCAGCTAGACTTAGTGGACGAGGCCCGAGCAACGGCAGAACAAGGTTGGCACGATACCAAAACCTCATATCAAAGCACTACAACACCAAGGTCAGGCATAGAGACTTTCAGATTGGAGACCTGGTGTTACGGAAGGTAATGGGCGCTGCTAAAGACCCTTCGCAAGGAAAGTTTGGACCACATTGGGAAGGACCTTATAGGATCACATCATGGCAGAGGAAGGGCACAATACACATCAAAACAATGGATGGAAGAAAGCTTCAGCACCCATGGAACACGGAACACCTTCAGAAATACTACCAGTAGAAATGATAGTCGACTTCCCCCTATTCCCCAGTTTATTTATATTTACTAGTCTTTTGATTATTTTTTGGCTTTTGTTTGAACAAGCCTTGCTACAATAACTTTTTTAGTACCTTTTTAAGCCCAAGGGGGTAGGTACTTTTTCTACAAGCTTTAAATTTTATGGAGGAACATTCAGACTATGCTATGTGTTATTACTACTAAAAGATTACTACTGTCAGTGGACGGACCCGACAAGGGTAGAAAATTTAAACAAGTCCACAAAGTGGACGGACCCCACGGAGGGTCAAGACCCCAGTCCACAACGTGGACGGACCCGACAAGGGTAAAAAGTCCACAAAGTGGACGGACACCACCAAGGGTCAAAACTCCAGTCCACAACATGGACGGACTCGACAAGGGTAGAAAACTTAAACAAGTCCACAAAGTGGACGGACCCCACGGAGGGTCAAGACCCCAATCCACAATGTGGACGGACCCAACAAGGGTAAAAAGTTCACAAAGTGGACGGACACCACCAAGAGTTAAGACTCTAGTCCACAACGTGGACGGACCCGCCAAGGATAAAAAACTTAAGTCCACAAAGTGGACGGACCCCACGAAGGGACAAGACCATAGTTCACAACGTGGACGGACCCGACAAGGGTAAAAAACTTAAATAAGTCCACAAAGTGGACAAACCTCACGAAGGGTCAAGACCATATTCCATAACGTGGACGGACCCAACAAGGGTCAAACTTATGTAAAATGGACAGATCCCACGAAGGGTCAAGACCCCAGCCCCCAAAGAGTGGACGAACCCCACAAAGATAAAAAATTTTACAAGTCTACAAGGTAGACGGACACCGCTAGTATTAGCAATTTAAATGATCAAAGTAAACGGACATCCAAGTGGACTCTCAAGGCTACACTATTTAAAGAGGACAAATCCTACACTATCATCGCCAACAAAATGATAAAGATGCATTAATGAAAGGTTTAAATAAACAAGATAAAATGTCTACACAACGGATACAACTTAACTTGGTACACAATGGGCAAAACTTAATTGTTCTTAAAATACTTGAACAAAATAAATAAAAATTTTCTAAACATCAAGAGCAGCGGAGTCTTTGGCTTCACGGGCTTTTTCTTCTTCAACCGTCAGAATCTCAAGGGCGACGGAGACGGGTACCTCCTCTCCAAAAAGTTAGTTCGTATCATCTGACTGATCGGGATGAACGGACGTAGCCTCCGCAACGGTGATGTTGACGGATGAAAAATCAAGCTGTGGATACAGGGCCTTGGCTTGACGGAGTGCATCATCAAATCCGTCGTTATATGAGACTCCGAGTTCTGATAAAAGGGCATCAGAGTCACGATATTCCAGGACGGCTCTTTCTTTGGCTTGACGGAGATCATTCTCCTTATCCTCCAAAACCTTTTTGAGCTCCTCCGTCATCTTCTGATATTCATCCCTAGCCCATTCAGCGAGCTTAAGCTTCTGCTCCGTCACCACCTTCCAGTTCTTCAGCTTGAACAGTTCCTCCTCCACCAGCTTGGCCTTTTCGCGGACCCGTTCGAGCGCCATCTCATGATGAAGAGACCAATCCATCAATCCCTTTGTCATGAGCATAGCCTGAAGACAAAATGAAGTTGGATTAAAAAATAAATAATGAATAAATAAAAATATCATCCGCGGGCAATATTATGACGGGCTCTTACCTGGGCGATGCTAAAAAGGCTCGTCTCCCCCATGGCCTCTGTTGAGTGGTTTCCAAGGTCTTCATAGTCCTCGTTACCAATGATTGAAGAAAGCTTCCCCAAAGCGTACTTTGGGTCTTCACGGAGCAAGACGGGCAGTTTCTTTTGACTGCTCGGTGGAGGAACCATGAGACCTTTGCCACCCCCATGCTTGGCCGGGGTCACCGTCTTGTTGCCCGCTGCCATTAGACCAATGACGGGCTCCGTCGAAACCTTCTGCTTCTTGGGAGCACGGTCTCCCTTAAGCAACGGTCTCTTCTTGGCTGAGGGCCTGCTCGAACCCGTCCCCATGGCGCCCTCGTCCGTCTCCTTCCTCTTCACGGCCTGAACTCTTATAGCTGCCCTCCTTTTCGCGTCTTCCATCTTTGAAAAGTAGACGGGTAAGTTCGCAGAAAAACAATCAAGTTAAATATGGATGCTGACAGACTTATGCTGACGAGTGCGCTCCTCGTACTTAATAGCCGTCGGAGTGGGTTCAGGTCCGTCACAATACCAATGGACGGTGTTGAGGTTCACAAGCTTAGCCCACGTCCGCTCCTCTGGTTTAGTCTTTGTAAAAATTCTTTCCAGAAAGTTGTACTCCTCGATATCAACTTGTGGGCGCCGTCGTACTGTAAAAAAAATAAAGAGACGAAGTAATCAGGACGGTCGTAAAAGTGTTAAAGAAAATAGTCACATTCACAACACGACGGATATAGATATACCAGACAGATCCAATATTCCCCAAGTTTTATCAATCGGCATATAGTCCGTCTCCCCTGGGTGACACATCCAACCGTCACCCTTCAGGAAGAAGTAACGACTCTTCCAGTCGCAGTTGGAGTCTGGGGTTTCATAAATAACTTTAAGGACGAACTTCTTAGGGGCAAAACTGTACATTCCCTTTGACTTATCAATTTCATCTGGACGGTAGCAATGGAGGAATTCCTGTACTGTCAACGATCTGGCACCGTCAGACATAGCTCCGTATAGGACCTCCATCGCAATGAAAACCCTCCAGGCATTCGGGGATATCTGGCTGACAGACAAACCCAGGTGCTGGAGAAGTTCTCACTTTAGAGAGTTCAAGGGGAACCTAAGGCCGGCTTTGAGTGCTTGTTCGTACACCCCTACGTCGTCCACCCCGTTATAGTAGTATTTTTCTAACTTGTAGGGTAGACGGATAGGGATGTGATCGGGTATTTAGTAGATTGCTCTAAGTGTTTTAAAATGTACCTCTTTGATCGTGGACGTGAAGTTATTTACCATCCACTCTGGTAGCATGATGAACTCCCTAAGTCCGTCAACACCCACAACTGACTTAATTCTTTGTTCACTGTCATCAAAACCTTCCTCTGGTTCTGCCAACTCCATATCCTCAATTTTTAAGGACGGCGAAGCGGCAGACGGACTCCTCTCGCTTAGTTCATCTGGATCTCTACAACCCGACGGGTACAATTCCTCGTAACCCGCCCCGTTGCGGACGAACAACTGGTTACTTGACGCACTAGACATTGCCTACACGTAGTGACAAAACCTAAGATTGACGAGTTTAAAATAAAAAAGGGTGACGGATGCAAGAAACTTAAATTTTTACCATATGGAGAATAAAAGCTAAAAGAAAAGTAAATTGAACGGATGGAATCACTTACCGAGGAAAAGAGTGAGCGAATGAGATTTGGTGGTAAATGAGTTGAACGAACGAATCTCTGACAGGTGACAGACTCGCTCTGACAATGTATTTTCTGCGAAAAGCAAAGGAAATGAGAGGAAGGTTGTTGGTTTTTATAGATGGAGTGCACGGAAGACGAAGCGGCACTTCGATCCGAGATACAAGCCAATCGATGAGCGACACGTGTCGTACGCCTTAAATGCCTCTGGCAGCTTGTCAGACCTCTGTACCCCCGACGGCCTCATACTCCATAAACCATCATCAAATGATCCTCGTCACCATCAGCTATAAAGTTCAGACCGTCACCCTGTTGATTGTGACACCGTCCACTCAGTATTTACAGTCGTCATCTAAGCTTAAAGTTGTCACCGTTCTTGTCTATATCTCATCCGTCGACCCATGAACATCGAACCGTCAGGATTAATTTGATCGTCACCCTAATTGACCCCCTTCTGCCAAAAGCGATGGACCAAATAGGGTGAAGGGGGCAGCTGAAGAGGATAAAAACAGAAGACAAGACCTGACGGACCTAGACGAGTGGGCCTAATGGGTCTATGTCCATGGGCCAAAGGAAAGTCAAGCCCATCCTTTGTGTAGAACCCATGATAAAATAAGGGTTCAATAAGAATAGGGCAAAGCATTGGAAGATTCTTGAAGACACACCTTAAAGCCATGGGCTTTCCACAGAAGAATAACTTGTCCACCACGTTTTGAATTCCTCAAGGAAGAGTCCTATAAGGAAATAACTTGGGTTACAAGGAAGGGAGGCAAAACCTGACTACTATAAAAGCCCCAATGCTCCTTCGCATCAAGGTACGCATAATTGACCCCTCTCTTGCACTCTAGAGTTGTGAGAATATTTCTAACTTGACATTCGGAGACTATTTGGCCAGCACCACACTGGTGCCTTCTGCAAGGTCTTTTTGTTTTCTTCTTTTTGTAGGTGATTCATTTGAGCGTTAGGATCGTGCTTCTCACTAGTGAGATTTATGGCATCATCAGTTATGTTTGCAATCTTGTAATGTATTTAGTTTTAAACATATGTTCAATATCTTTCTTTTTTTTTAAAATGAAATTCTAATTTGGAAAGAAATTTTACGATATTGGAGACCTATTAGAGATTTAAGACAAATTTTCTTACATTTGTACTCATTACTAGACGTGATAAATGGGTGGGTTAAGTTCGGGTTTGGGTTAGGTCAATTGGGTTGCAAATCAATCGAATTGCAAGTCAAAACGGATCATTTTAAATTGGTTAGAAACTAGTCAGGTCAAATAGGTTGCAGGTTAAGTTGGGTTAATTTGTATTTTTAATATGAATTTTTATATACAAGAAAATAACATGTATTTGCCATTAGAAAGTCAAAGAACAAATTACTTTATATAAAATGCATTATTTTGAATTCACTACTCATATCAAGAATGAGCTTAACTAAACAAATTAATACTTTTTCATTAATTTTAAATTTATACAAATCCCAACATTACTAACCAAAACAAAATAGCACAAAGGATAAGTAAAACAAATACATAAGTTTCATTTCTACGTAATATCAACATCCCAAAACATAAAACAAAATTACAAATGTCTTATTGAATAACTAATTTGATAAAAAAAAAAAAAAAGCATATAAGAAATTTACAATCTTGAAAACTAATTTTATAATCTATTATCAATTATGGTTGGCACTCTATTTCAATTTGAGAATATACATTAAAATTAGATTATTTACTTATTTATACATAGGGTGAGTTTGGTTCAGCTTTTTATAAAAGTGCATAATGAAAAAGTGGAGTTTTTAAAAAGTCCATTTTCAAAAAACTAAGTATTTGGTAAAAGCTGTTAAAAAGTGTTTTTTGAAAAAGTTGAGTGTTTGGCTAGCACTTATAAAAGTGGCAGTTTGAGAGATAAATTACTAAAAATGACAATGTATATATAAGAGCATCTCCAACAGGTTAGACAAATTTTTGTACTGTTTGGATAATCAACAGTGACATTTATCTTTTGCCTACCCACTTTTTTAATCAAATTTATTCTTTTTTAATATTTATTTATTCTTTTTCTATTCATTCTCAACAATTATATTTTTCAACAAAAAGTGTTATATCCACAATATTTTTTGCAATACTTTCACAAGAATCATAACAAAATTTTATATGGAAAGTTGTTACTAGTTCTAATTTGAACCAACCACTGAAATTATATTTTTACTCAACAATATTAGCTAATTACTTAAAATTTATTGTGAAAATATTGTGAAAATATTGTGGTAGTATTTTTAAATTGTGATTTCTAATTCTTTGCCTTTCTTTCATCCATACATTTCATTTTTCTTTTTCTTTTTTTTTTCTCTTGCATTTTGTCCACCACACACCTATACCCATAGGATTCCATCATCTCTTTTTTTCCTTTACATTCCACTTGATTCCAAAGCCTTCCTTTCTCCTTATTTCTCCAGCTCTCTCATTCTTTTTTTTTTTTTTTTTTCTCTACTTGATTCCATAAATTCTCTAGCTCTCTCTGTGATACTTGATTCCATAATCTTGCTTGCCTTTTGGTGTCACTATCTTCAAAGTTCAAACACACACAGACACACATGGAGAGAGGAGAAATCGTGCAAAGGGAGAGCAAAGAGATGAGATGAGGGGCGTGAGGCTTCAGGCGTGAGAGACCTGATGAATTTTTATGGGTATTTTCGTAATTCACCATCAGCCCAACGGTAATAGTTCAAACACGCATGCGCGTTTTGATTTATGGACCTCCTGCGGTCCATAAATATTGCGCATTTTGAACGCGTTTTGGGCTGAGCCAAACGCATTTTTTCTTCAGCTTTTATAAATATGGGCGTTTTCAGCTCCTAAAAGTGCAAACAAACGCACACATAGTCTCTTTTATAAATTTCATGTCATTGTTAAGCAACACACACTCTAAGAAATATCATAATTTATTTTGAAAAACTTTTTATTTTGAACATGAATTGTTAAAAAAATGTGCCTAAGCATTCATAATTTATGCTAATTTCATTGATACTTTGGCTTCACTCTTTTCACATTTGTGAATATTTCTCATACATGTCTTTAAATTTAAATATATGTTTTTTTAACTCTATTGTAACTAGATTATCTTAGCATGTACTTTGTTATTTGATATCTATAACACTTTACTCATTATAGAATGCCTCAATCATTTATCTTTCGATTCATTTGCATGTAGCTCTGTAAATGAATTGAAAGATAAATGATTCATTTGCATGCATTTATGTAAAAGAAAATGATAAACACGAAATCTATATATATCTAACATCTGAAGCTTAGCATTATTGTTGCTATGCTCCAATTAAATCACCTTATCCTCTATGTCATTGGCCACGTCATTATTCTTTTTCTTACTTACTTTTTACCTTTTTTTTGGGGGGGGGGGGGGGGGGAATATTAAATATATAAATATATTAAAAAGAAATGTGAGAGTCAAATCCTTTCCAACCACATTGCCGAGAATAGGAAAAATGAAATTGAAAGTCGATTTGGGGCCAAATGGGGACCAAAGTAATCAGAGAAGATTGCAAGTGGAGGCACAACGTAATTGAGGTCCAAAATGCTAAAATTCCAGGCTATTAGCAATAAGAATGAGTTTGAAAGAAAAATGTTCTAAATTGTACACGTAAAACCGAATTTTGTACTGCTATGTATACAAGTTCATACAAAAAAGGATTATGAGGCTGAGGCATTTTTAATTTCTTACCTTTGATCAGCTCCATTAGATAAATTTTTGTCATAATTTCATCGGTAATATGAAATTTCGGTTTTTTATTAAAAAAGCAAAGGTTGCAGAGTTGTCACCATCATCAAATGAGAAGGGTGGAGATGTACTAATCATGAGGAAGTTGTAGAAGCACGTTTCTGCACTTCTCTTGTTCTAGACGGCTCTTCAATAGTACTACTATGTTTCTTCATCATGTGTACAAGTACTATTGCAGTCTATTATATTCTATTCCAAAGAGCATAATGTCGGCAAATTCAGGTCCATCTGTGAAACTGGATGTGCCTAAACATTAATCAAGTTTGTATGATTGAAAATTTGAGCCGTATACCTTTTTTTTAGGAAATTATGAGACAAAAAATTGTAGTTTCTAGTAACACATTTCCTAAACGAGTGACGAAAATATGAAAGTTATCTTTCTTTTTTTAATATATAAATTTTTATAATTTGTCAAAAAAAAAAAAAAAACTAAGATAAAAAAAATGTTAGAATTTCCAGTTTATTCCGATTCTAACTCACTAGAAATCCTAAAAGCCACAAAGTATATGTTTGGGCAAAACATTATTTTGGTCCTTACATTTTTGGATTACTATTAATTTAATATCTACATTTTGGTAGTAGTTAATTTAGTTTGTATTATTTTTAGGTTGCACTCAATTTTCATTAGTGAGTTTACGATTGAGACCAAATTACTTCAAGTTGAAAATAACATGAATCAAATTAATTGCTACCAAAATGTAGAGATTGTTGATGCCCACTTTGGCAAGAAGGCCCAATAACAAGAAGAAGCCCAACAATATAAAAAGGGTGAAGGAAGAAGAATTAGTAAAGTAAGAAAGAACCATTAAGCCCGAATGGCAGGAATAATAGTCCACAAGCCTATGAAATAGTAAAAAGGGCCCTAAAGAAAGCAAATGGGCCCAAGGGAGCCTAGAGAAGGAAGTAGTAAGCACATGAGAATCATAAGAAGTAGAAAACAAGCAAAGATGGGGCAGAGGAGCCCAAAGAGAGAAATTAGTAAATGGAATTGGTGCAAAGGCCAACAAACCCCAAAAGTAAAGGACATGATAATTGGGCAGGGGAAGCCCGAAAGATTTAGCAAAAGCCCATGGGAATTTAAGAATGAGATGGGGCAAGGATACCCAAAGGAATGAAGCAGGATGGGGATGTCCAAAAGAATAAAATGGGCCGAGAAAGCCCAAGATGATACGAGAACTAACCCAACAGAAATACTAGGCAACGTGAACTAAGAGAAAGAATAATACATGGCAAGCCCGAAGGAGGTCTAGGAAGCACAAGTTAAGTGATACCACAGTAGAAGCAGTGCAATGGTGTGGCAAGAATACCAGTTGGCCCACAAACCAGAAGTAAAAGGAGACAATGGCTGAATTAAAGAAGAAAAGGCCCATGCCCAAGCAATAACCAACCCAAAGAAGAAACAATATGCAAATAATGAAGACCCAATAACCCATCCACGCCACAAAGAGTTAAAAATAAGCAACAGAATGCGCAGCAAAACCAAACAAACTCGTAGACAATGGCATGAACAGTAGACAAGCCGTGAACTCATATGAGAGTGGAGCATGCACAAAGCCTAGGCATCACCCACTGGTAGACAATGTCAAACTCGTTGAAAAAGGCTTAAGCCATTAGCCTTTTTTTGAACCATGGGTGGCTGATGGGACACATCCACCTTCGTTCTTTGTGTCTATGAGCATGCTCCCTTAAGTTGTCCTAATCCCAGCTGACTTCTTTCTGCATATCTTTAGGATCCCGGGCTTCTGGGAATCTCCACGTATCCTAGTCTAGTCCCTTTATGGGCTCCCCAGCAAGTTTTCTTCACAAGGGTTGGGCTAAACTTCCTTTTTCCTTTTTCTTTATTTTCTAAGGCCCAAAGCTTGCCCATTTATGGGTTTGGACCTCCTCTCACTTATCTTAAGTGGACCTTGATTGACGGATTTAGGCCTTGTTCCTTTTTTGAAGGCCCAAATGGGTTCTTTTTCTTAAATTTGTAATATTTTGGGCCTTGACACATTACTTGTGATATTTTGGACCTCAACACCTTTTTATCATCATCATTTGAAAGACTTATCAAAAACTTAAAGTCCATTTCCATATTCCATTGAATATATTGTCTTGAATGTGATTATGATCGAGACTGAGATTGTGATCAAAATAAGGATTGAGGTTGCTTATCTTTTCTTCTCATTTCTAGTATTTGGTATTTGGACCTTGATATCAAATCTGTCAACATCCTAAAAAATGTTAGATTACCAATAAGAAGGGAAAAAAGCACAGTATTCCCATTTCTGTTTACTGAATATACTTCAGTTTGAAATCCATAGAAATAGTTATTGCCATGAAGAGTTTAGGAAACTAACCAACACAGTATCAAGAAGTCCCACCCAATAGAGTACACTTCCAATCTCCTTTATCCCACGAAGAACCTCCGCTTTGAGCTCTGTTTTTTTACCCAATTAAGATGTTCTTTCACAAGCCTCATACAACCTGTGCATGAACAATAAATTCACAAACTAGGAAAGGTTAACTGAGACAGCAAATAGAAGTTTCATTTGGGGTTATGGTACTTATGGGATGTCTAAATAGAAACAAAATTCATTTCCATTCCAAAGAGTCCAACTCACTGCTACATAAGGAGTGTATTTTGAAGGCTTTAGAGTTTCATTTTCTTTCCTTTCCAAAAAGTTCTTCATGGCCTTAAGCATCATTTTTGAATTATGGGATGTGATTAAGGAAATTAGTTCTAAGATGTCTGAGAAATTTAATGGAAGTTTTTCGTCAAATGAATAAGGCATTAAGAAATGCATAATGTACATTATAGTATTTTGTGGGAACATTGCCTACAACCTATATCTTTATGTCATGAATGTAATGTTGAGGTAGCAGAAGCTCTAACACTAGATTGTTGAACAAAGACTGAATAAGAGAGCTTTTATTTAAAACTTGACTCTTTGAATTACAACACTTTACAAGCACTGATGCTTTAACTCACTAACACTAGTGTACACAAAGCTACTCTAGCACACTTAGCTTTTACAAGACACACACCAACTCTCTAGACACCTATTTACTGACAGTACACAATTGCTATCTATGGCACACACTTCACCACCTCATACAACTTCACACATCTCTCACTTGATGATTTATGACACTCTTCACTTCACAAGTCTCTCACTAGTCTCACATACTTCTTCACTTACCACTACATCTATTTATACAAGGTGTATGTTGGTTAGGAAACCAACTTGAAGCTTCTAGCATCTTCCTTCCTTTTTATTGGCATTAAATGAATGCCATTCTCCAACCTTCTAGACTATTTTATAAACATGTGGCTAAAATTCACTAGTGCAAGGAAGCTTCTAGAGAAAATATAAGAACTATCTTGGAGAGAATTCCGGAAAGAGAGCAAGAGAGAAATTTCCGGAATTAGAGAGAAATTTCTAGAGAGAGAGAGAGATTGTGTGAGAAGTTCTAGAAGTTTCTAGAGTACTCTAGAAATTTCTAGAGACAAGAGAGTTAGTGTTGATTTATAACATGTAAGCAATTGAGAAGTGTAAATACCCTCTAGTCATCATTTTTTTTTTTTTTTTTAATCTTAGGGAAATATAAGATCAGGATGTAGGCTTCCCCATTCTTACTTGTGTCTAGGAGATGTAGGGAATAGTATTTGCTATGGGGAGAAAGTTTACCCGTATTTTAGGAAACTATTCCTTAATCTAGTGATAAGTTGCTTGTGTGTACCTTAGACATCTTCATCCAAATAAATTTTGCAGGACAAAAATATTTGGGGTTAGCAAAATGTAGAGAACTAGTTTTGGCCAAAAAGAAAATGTTAGTGGGAAGAAATGCATTTGTATTTTGACTTCCTTAGTGATGCACTTCTACCCCAACAAGCTTTTCTCTTATTGGATTTATAAGGACAGGCATCAGTGCCACAATTAACAAGCTTACAAATCCTTCACTTGCTGCAAAAATTCCTATGCTACCATTTCAATTTCCTTCTCTTCTCTGATGAAAGTTTAAGTGTATGATTATGGGATTGGTGTCATCTAATCTATTGTACCTTGCCTCCTTACCTACCATTGCATGATGCTTTTACCAAAGCACCACCTCAGTTGAACAGCTTTACTGAAAAAAAAAAAAAAACAAATAGCTGACAAGAACTGTTTACACACACACAATGAGTTTTGAAAAAAATGAACCAAAAGCTTTTATCTCACAAGAAACAAAGGCAATTCTATTTCAGTTAAACCATGATTCTGTCCTCAATTTAAATGATCCCAAGCTTTTTGGTTCTCAAATAATTAAAGAAAAATTCTTAGTTGAACAACCTCACTGAAAATATGAACAACTAATCCAAAAGAAACAAGGTGATGCAGCGTAGGCGTGTAGAAGCAGAATCTATAACACACAAATACTGCAACTCTTCCACTAAACCTAAGTTCTACAAGAACACTAGGCTAATAGGCAAAATAATAGAGAAAACCTCTCTAGCAAACTTTTATTCAAAAACACACATAACATAAATAACCTCTCTATAAAGAGTATTTATAAGAATAGAATTTCTTCTACTCCTTTTAGGAAAAGAGATAATAAACCTACTTCTACTAGAGAAAGGAAAAACAATTTAACTAGGAAAAGAAAAACAATTAAAATCCCAATTCAACTAGGAAAAGGATTTTAATTCAAAGTACTAGAGTAAATAAATCCTAATTTAAATAGGAAAAGGAAAACAATAAAAACTCTTTGTTCTTCATAACGTGATTTGCATCATCCTTCCTGGGTTGGAAGAAACTCGTCCTTGAGTTTGGAGTGTGGATTGGAATTCTCTCCTCGATATGGAACAAGATGCTTAACATTGAAGACGTTAGATGTACGCATATGACTTGGAAGTTTCAATCGATAGGTATTAGGATTAATTTTCTCAAGAATCTCCAAAGGACTAATCTTTCTAGCTACTAGTTTGTTGTACTCCCCCACAGGAAAGCGATCTTTGGTCAAAATTGCCCAAACAAAATCACCAATCTCAAATTCTACTACTCGACGTTTCTTGTCAGCGGTTTGTTTGTACTTAGCAGAAGTCCCCTGTAAATGCTTAGCAGTAGCTGTATGAATTTCTTGAATCTGTGCGATTAGATCCTCAGCTTTCACATTGACACGCTTCAAGTTAGGGATAAATCGCCGATAGAATGACACCAACCCATGGAAACTACGGACCTCGTGGACTGTGGTTGGTATTGGCCATTGTTTAACAACAATAACCTTTGATTCATCAACTGATAGTCCATCCTTAGACACCACATATCCAAGGAATAAAACACTATCTGTCATAAAAGAACATTTGGCTATGGTAGCATAAAATTTCTCGCTACTTAGAACTATAAGTACCTCTCGAAGATGTTGGAGATGTAAATCAATATTGGCACTATATATCAGGATATCATCAAAATAAACTATAACAAACTTGCCGATGAAGGGGCGAAAAATCTGGTTCATAACATGCATGAAGGTGCTAGGAGCATTAGAAAGTCTGAATGGCATTACTAGCCACTTATACAACCCCTCACGTGTCTTGACTGCTGTCTTCCACTCATCACTAGGACGTACTCGAATTTGATGGTACCCACTTTTTAAATCCAGCTTAGAAAACACTGTAGCACCACTTAACTGATCAAGCAAATCATCCAACTGAGGAATAGGGAATCTATACCGGACTGTAATTTTGTTGATGGCACGACTGTCTATGCACATTAGCCATGATCCATCCTTTTTGGGTGTGAGTAAGGCTGGCACGGCACAGGGACTAAGACTCTCTCTAATGTGCCCTTTTAACAACAAACCCTCTACTTGTCTTCTAAGTTCTTCATACTCTTTTGGGCTCATGCGGTAGTGTGGGCAATTAGGTAGATTAGAACCTGGTACAAGATCAATTTGGTGTTGTATACCTCGGAGTACCCCTTAGGTAGATCATTAGGAAATACATTTGTAAATTTATCTAATAAAGATTGCACAGCCTTTGGTACTACACTACCCTTTGAGCTCTCCTTTCCCAATAATACAAACACCAACCCTGAATCAAACATCTCTTCAACAAATGCCCTTTTAGCTAAGAGATTCTTACCCCCTCCTGAAGTTGGCTTAGGTTCAATCTCCTTACAAGGCAACAACACAATTTTTGTGTTACCAAACATGAAACTGTATGTATTCTTCCTACCATCATGTTGAACCTCTCTATCATATTGCCATGGTCTACCAAGGAGAAGATGACATGCATCCATAACTACCACATCACACCATGCATTATCCTTATATTTCAACCCAATAGAAAAAGAAACCAAACAACGTTTAGATACAGTTACCTCATTACCCTTTTTGAGCCAAGATAGTTTGTAAGGGTTAGGGTGCTTCTCTGTCGCTAATCCCAATTTTGAACAGCCTCTTCTGATACCACATTCTCACAGCTTCCAGAATCAATAACAAGTCTACATACCTTGCCCCCCATAATACATGTAGTTTGAAAGATATTGCTTTGGAGCCAATCCTCGCCTTCAGATTTGCGAGGTGTGAAACACGCCCTTCTTGTAACTAACAAAGGGCCATCATCCCCCTGCACATACTCTTCTTCCTCTTCAGCATCATAAACAGCTTCTTGCTCAAAGGTATTTAAATGATCATCAGTACATTCTTCACTCTCAATAAATAAACCCTTACCATACTGGCCACCCTTCTTGCAATCAGCCATTCTATGCCCTGCCTCACCACACTTGAAACATCGAGAGCCAGAACTACTAGTTGCAGTGCGGTTGGGTTGTGGATTAGCTTGATTAACTTGGCTTTTTCCTTGTGTAGATTGTGTAATTGCACCATAAGGAGGAGCTACTGGTGGTAGTCGGTTGCCATTACTATTTGAAACCATGTTAGTCCTCCAATTCATCGTTTTTTCTAAATGCAAAGCTCTCTGATGGGCTTCAGATACAGAAATTGGGTCAAATAAATTCAAAGTATCTTGAAATTGTTGCCTCATGCCTTCAATATAACGTGAAACTAATTGATCTTCCGAATCTGCAAGGTCAACTCTAGTTACAAGTTGATAAAACTCTCGAGTCTACTCATCTATAGATTGTGTACCTTGCTTAAGATTGTGTAGTTGTTGATATAATGTACGCATATAATTATGGGGCAAAAATGCAGCACGCATATGTTTCAAATTTTTTTCCCAAGTATTGATTTTAGACTTACCTTGGCGAATACGGCTTTGCTTTAATTGTTGCCACCATGCAGTAGCACGTCCTCTGAATTTGGTCGCCACCAAAGAAACTCTTTTGTCTTGCGGCACCTCCTTAAACTCCAAAATTTCTTCAACCGCAGCTACCCAATCTAGAAATTCTCCAGGTTGTAAACAACCTTTGAACTCTGGAATATCTAATTTGAACCCAAATTCCCATCTGTTTGAATTGTATGAAACCAAGGGTTTCTCCCTCCTTCTTCTATGTCCAGCAAATGGATTTTCCATCTCATCCTCAACATTATAGTCTACCTCATTTTCCTCCACAAAACGTAGAGTTGGACTACGGTTTCGAGGCTGGTTAACAACGGCTAAGGCAGCAAGCTGCTTTGTTAGCACTTCAAACTGCTCTTCCATCCGCTGACAGCATGCCTCTAGTTGTGTATTGCATGCAATCTCATCGCGTTCATACTCACCATCTACAGCAGCGTGCCTTCCCCCACGTGATCCTCGTGCCATGGTAGGAACCTAACCTGGGCTTTAATACCAACTGATGCAGTGTAGGCGTGTAGAAGCAGAATCTATAACACACAAATACTGCAACTCTTCCACTAAACCTAAGTTCTACAAGAACATTAGGCTAATAGGCAAAATAATAGAGAAAACCTCTCTAGCAAACTTTTATTCAAAAACACACATAACATAAATAACCTCTCTATAAAGAGTATTTATAAGAATAGAATTTCTTCTACTCCTTTTAGGAAAAGAAATAATAAACCTACTTCTACTAGAGAAAGGAAAAACAATTTAACTAGGAAAAGAAAAACAATTAAAATCCCAATTCAACTAGGAAAAGGATTTTAATTCAAAGTACTAGAGTAAATAAATCCTAATTTAAATAGGAAAAGGAAAACAATAAAAACTCTTTGTTCTTCATAACGTGATTTGCATCACAAGGGCAATTCTATTCAGAAATAATTATAACAAGAACCACTATACTAATCACATCATGATTCTGTCCTCGGTGAAAATTATTTCAAGCTGATTACGGATTTATTTGGATAACATAAAATATATTGCAGTATAGTCATATAACAATTCACATGCTCTATTTATGTATATCTACAGTTCATAGAAGCATTTCATCTAACACATAATTTACATTAGAAACCCACAAACGAAAATAGAAATAGAAAATAAAGAAAAACCCAAAACAAATCATTGAAAATACTATGAAAAAAAATGCACAAACAAATCAAACGAATCCCAAACAAAACCCACACACAAATCAAAGGAAACCCAAATAAACCCACAAAAAAAAAAAAAATGAAACCCACAAAAACCCCCAGAGCCTTTATGATTAAGATTCAGTAGAAAGAGAGAAATAAAGAGGATAAAGAGGAAGAAAAGAGTTGAGAGAGACAAACCTTGCTGCGAAAAAGAGAGAAAGAAGAAAAGCTTAAGCGAGGAAGAGAGAGTGTGACAGATTTCTGGAGCTGATGAAGAATTGAGAAGAGAACGTAAGCATGAGGGCAAGGGATTTCTAAATTCTTGGGTTTGTGAGGGAATTTCAAATCCATGGATTTGGACCCTTGAAATCCAAGATGGATATGGGCCAAATCCAAATCCAAATCCATGCCATCCAAACATACCATTAGTGCTTTCACATAGTGGGCTTTAGAATCCTCAAATTCTGCTACTGCCTTTGTCTTGGCCTCGTCTATCTAAACTAGAGCCATCCCCTTTCTCTTTAATTGCTAAGAACCTCTTTTTTAGCTACCTTCAATTCTTTGTATTTCAATGTCAATTGGTCCTTCACCCTGTTTAGTTGATCCTTAAGCTCTTACACCTTTGCCAAAGCATTAGCCCTCTCTTTTGCCAACTCTACAAGAGCTCTAGTGAGGGCTTCATTGGACTTCTTCATCAAAACAAGCTCTCTCTTCTCAGTTTTGAGTTGATCCTTAGCGAGAAGACACCAAGAGTTCAATACCATGGACTCACACAAAGTAAATGACAACAAGGAAAGATAGACAATAGCCATGTGGACTAAACTTCTTGTAAGAGTGGATGTTCCTTTTAGCAAAAATGTTGATGAGCTCCTTCCCCAACTACTCATTGTCTTTAGGAGAAAGCATACTCTTGGATTTATGTAGAGCTATAATGGAATCTTCGTGGATGGTGGAAAGGAAGTGATCAACCCCACAACTTGTACCTCCTACTCCAAAGGAACGAAGGCTAATAGAACCTTAGGAGTGAGCGAGGGGATATCATTGGGTACCTTCTCTTAGGAAAGATGACTTGGTGGGAATCCTTTCTTTACCTAAAAGGAATAATCTTACTTCTTTTAGGCAGATTTGAAGGCCTTCTTCAGCAAAGCTTTGTTCCTTTTTATGTTCACCCTTAGCATAAAATGACATCACTATATATACACTTGTATATAAATAGAGAAATGTAAAAGATGTCTCCTACTTTTTACAATACTCTTAACAAGGGATTGGAAGAGGTCAAACAACTCTGGATTGATGTACCAAAGGAAAAGATTATGAAGAGTGATGAGTTAGCCATAGTCTCTCATTGAATACTGGCAAGCTCATGTGGTTCTATCCTCTTGATTATTTCTATCACATGATGATTGAAACCTTCAAATAAAAAGACATAAAGGTCATTCATCAACATTAAAAGAATAAAAAAGCTCTGATGATACACAAAATCGTCAGTGAGTTTATCATCCACATGCGCGACGATTTAGTGATACAAGAATCTCCAATAACTTGAAAGTGTAAGAACTAGGAAATTTCACATACCTTGGAGAAGAGGAAACTTGGTGCTTATATAGTGTTGTAGTGCTAATCAAAACCTCATGAACATAGGATCTTTCCTTGTAGGGAATATATGGAGTTAATGTTCCGAGATCTTAGGTCTTTACTTCCCATTTTGGAAGGATATGAATATGTAGAAGGATCTTTGGACGTGGTGTGCAAGTTCTTTCCAAATAGGGATGCATGAGTAGAAAACACACAAATGATGTGGGACTAAGTGTAATCCATCGTCAATATTCGGAAACCTGACGAGTACTTTCTTACCCTGTGGTGAATGTGAGTGGAGAGTATGGTTGAAGTTGTGTCATAATCAACCCAAAGGGAACTTAGTACCCGAAGAGCAATCGAAACCCGAAGGGTAAAAGAGGACTGATGAGCAATCCAAAACCTGAAGGGTAAAAGGAGACTGAATGGAAATCCATGCCCAATGGGTAAAAGGAGACCGATGAGCAATCCAAACTAGAAGGGTAAAAGGGGTCTAATGAGCAATCCAAACCCAGAGAGTAAAAGGAGACCGAAGGGTAATCCAAACCCGAAGGCTAAAAAGAGTTAGAAAATTTCTCAGTCAAAATATTTCTTATCAACTGCCCCTTATTCCGTGGCCATTGAGATGCCCGATGGGTCACGAAATACAACGAGCAATTTTGTTTTTGTAGCAATCTACCTCGAGGTTTGTGTAACCTATAAGGAAAAACAGTATTTTGAAATGCATAGGGGACATGTGATATCTTCTGATTAGGCAACATGAACGGTCACATCACATCGTTTCTCACGCTTCTTCACCTTAAAAATAGCTCATTACCTCTACACTATCCTTACTATTTATTTTTTTTACATTCTTACACCGTTCGTTCATCCGTTGGTTAGACCTATCCATTTTAGAGATCATCCGTCACCTATTCAATCGTTTGTTCTCTTGGGTAAGTTTTCACTCTATATAAGGAGGTCATTTAGACCCTGAACACTAAGCTAAAGGCTTATAAGGCCAAGATCTTCAAGCTTGAGGGGCGTGCCCTTCAAGTTGAGGAGTTAACGTAGGAGAACTCCAACCTGGCGACAAAGTTGGCCACTTTTCGTGCGCACATAAATGATGCCAAGGTTAAAGTCGTCGCAAAATTTTAATCGTCCTAAGCATACTTAAACAAGCTAGGGGTGGAGTTTGGGCAATGCTTCCGCCATTTTCATGAGCAGGCCATTATTCTCTTCCTAGACTTAGTTTTGGACTTTACCCATTCAAATTAATGTGAATGCGACTGTCTCGATGACTCCTTGGTCATCAGTCCACCCTATTGGTAGGACTTAGTTTTAAACAAGTGACCAGTCACCTGTCAGTTTTCCTTAGTCATCAGTCCACCTCGTAGGTAGGACTTAATTTGAATGAGTAACTAGGCACCCATTGGTTGTCCTTAGTCGTTGGTCCACCCCGTAGGTAATACAATTTGAATAAGTGACCAGGCACCTATCGATGTCCTTGGTTGTCAGTCCACCCCATAGGTAGGATTTAGTTTTAATAAGTGACCATACACCCATCAGTATCCTTGGTCGTCAGTCCATCCTGTAAGTAGGACCCGTTGGTGTCCTTAGTCATCTGTCCACCCCATAGATATGACTGTTTTAATAAGTAATCAGGCACCCGTCATTGTCCTTGGTCGCTAGTCCATCTCGTAGGAAGGACTTAGTTTTAACGAGTGACTAGGCACTCATCGGTATCATTGGTCATCGGTTCACCTCATAGGTAGGATAGTTTGAATAAGTGACCAGGCACTTGTCAGTATCCTTGGTCATTAGTCCATTCCATAGGTGGACTTAGTTTGAATGAGTGACCAGGCACCCGTCAATGTCCTTAGTCGTTGGTCCACCCCATAGGTAGGACTTTGTTTGAATGAGTGACTAGGCACCCGTCGGTATCCTAGATTGTCGGTCCACCCCATAGGTAGGACAATTTTAATAAGTGACCAAGCACCCGTTGGTTATCCTTAGTCGTTGGTCCTAGCCAATTTGTCGATCATGCGATGCACTAAAACAAGTGATCCTCTAAGCATTGTTATGATATCACTAAGCAAGTTGGTATGTTCATTGGACGAGTATAATGGGTCATCTATCAAGAGTATCTCATCGATTTAGACTAGTTAGTGTCTACGTTGTTCGACGCGATAAGTAAGGTACCTGACGATCCTTTGATACATGACGACCATTAGGATGGAATTTGTCACGCGGTGTCAAGGAAGGTACCCAACAACCCTTTGATAAGTGACGACGGTTAAGGCAGAGTGTGTCGCGTGATGTTAGGGAAGGTACTTAATGACCCTTGGGTACTTGACGGGCTCTTAGTGACCAAATACTCTTTTGGTGAGGTCATGATGTTTTTGGTGACTGAATACTCTAGGTGTTAGAAAAATTTTAGGGATAGTGAAAATATTCTCTATTAGTTTCTTTCCATTTTGTGGTCATCACATGAATGGACGAGTGCAAAATATGAAGGGTTGCATTGTAATCGTCAAAGTGTTGGGGGCTCTATTTCTTGGTCCCCATTCCATGAGCATTTAGTGTACCCTGCTCGAACGACCACCACTTATGCATATTGATGATTTCCAGGGTCAATTTTTTGGGTCACCTTAGCAACTTAATTGGAGAATCATTACTTGAGTCAATTGTCATCATAGGATTGCTACTTGAGTCAATCAATATTAGAGGATCCCTTGGATCATTCATCACCTTGGTGACTTAGATCGATCATCACTTTGATGACTTAGACCATTCATCACGTTAGTGACGTGGTTCATTCATCACCCTAGTGATATGGTTAGAGGATTGCTACTTGAGTCGATCGTCTTTGGAAGGTCCCTTGGATCGTTTGTCACCTTGGTGACTTAGTTAGACAATCTCTACTTGAGTTGATCATCTATGGAGGATCCCTTGGATCATTCGTCACCTTGGTGACTTCGTTCGTTCGTCACCCAAGTGACTTCAATGGTGGCTTGGTTCGTCTATCCGTTCCCCTTCTAGGTAAGAAGACTCAAGTATTCATCCTTCCCGCTTGGGGATGACGTGAATTTGATCGTCCACCTGTAGTTGACTCTGTTCATTGTCCTTCCTTCTTGGGGATGACTTTATGTTGGATCGTCCACCTATAGGTGACTTTGGTTGATGTACTTCCCTTTTGAGGATGACTTTACATTGGACCGTCCACCCGTAGGTGAATTTGGTTTTCCATTCATCCATAGGCGAGTTTGGTCATTGTCCTTCCCTCTTGGGAATGATTTTACTTTGGACCGTCCACCCGTCAACGACTTTGGTTGTTTGTCCACCTGTAGGTATCTTTGGTCATTGTCCTTCCCTCTTGGGGATGACTTTACTTTGGAACATCCACCCGTAAACGACTTTGGTCATTATCCTTCCCTTTTGGAGATGACTTTATGTTGAATCGTCCACCCATAGGTGACTTTGGTTGTTGCCCTTCCCTCTTGAGGATGACTTTACATTGGACCGTCCACCTATAGGTGACTTTGGTTTTCCATTTATTCGTAAGCAACTTTGGTCAGTGTCCTTCCCTTTTGGGGATGACTTTACTCTGGACCTTCCACCCATAAGCGACTTTGGTCAGTGTCTTTCTCTCTTAGGGATGACCTTACGTTAAACTGTCCATTCATAGGTAGGACTTAGTTTTCTTCCTTTCTCTTCATGTATTCATGTGATAATTTATTAAGAATTATGCCTTTATTGAATTAGGAAAAATACATGGAATAGTAAATTAGGTGTCAGACGAACACTCTAAAGTTTACTTATAAAAATTGAAAGAGAAAGTTAAAACGTAGTTTTTAATTGATGAACTACTGGTAATACTTCCTTAGGTGCTTGGCATTCCAAGTGTGATGTAGCCTTTAGCTTCCTTTTCTATGAACTCGAGGATGAAGTCAGCCAAGGCTTGGGCTTTGATGGCTATTCTTGGAAAATACTGTATGTCGAACTCACTTAATTCTATTGCCCATAAGACTATTCATCCGGCTGCTTCTAGATAGTTCATTGTCTTCTACAAGGGCATGTCCATTTGGATCACTATTGTCTTCTCAAGGGCTTGTCCATCTAAACGGGGGTCGTCTTGTCTTTCTCTTTTCTTTGTCTTTCCCCCTCGAGCTATCGTGGTGTCTTCGACATTCACGTAATTGGTGGCTCTGTATAGCATGTTTGTCATCATCTTCGGGTAATTCTTGTAAACGGAGTAGAGGAATTCTCTAAAGCATAGCTCGTTGGTGAAGACTGTGACTAACACCTTGTCATCGACTTCATCCATCAAGAGGGTTTCCCTGTTGAATCAAGCCATATAGGACCTCAACCTCTTATCTTCTTGTTGCTTGATGTTCAAGAGACTTGTCAATAACCTCTCGTGTCTTTGTCCGCCAATGAAGTATGTGACAAAGTGCTCACTCAACTCCTTAAAAGTTAAGATGGAGTTTTGAGTAATATTGATGAACCATACTCTAGTTGATCCTTTAAGCGTGGTTAGGAATGCTCTACAAATTATCTCGATCAGTACACCCTGCAGGTGCATGAGAATTTTGAACGACTTTAGGTTATTGAACGAATCTTTTGACCTGTCGTATGTCTCAACCTGAGGAATTCAGAACTTGGGCAAAAGGGGACAAGATATGACCTGTGCCGTGAAGGGGGAGTCAGTATAGTGGACCAGTTCGTCCATGTTAGTGGACACTCTTCCTCTCATGGTGTTCATCATCATGTCCATCTTGTCTTTCATATTTTTCATATCTTACACCATGCGAATTGCACCTCTCTCTAGCTCTAATTGACGATCAATATCCTCCCGTCGGTCACACCTACTGATGACATTGCTTTCTTCTTGATCTTCTCTTTCGCATTAGTCACCTATCAAGAGATTAGTGTTGTTCTTGCTCATCGTTGTGTTGCTCATCATGTTCATTGTTGGTCTAGGCGTGACATTCATTCATAAGGTTCATCTGCTGTTCAAGATCTTGATTTCCCTAGATGAGCCGCTTGACGGCTGTGGTGAGGGTTTGCACTTGCCTCTCCAAGATATTGGAGGGGATTCTGGTCTCCAGGTTGGTGGTAGTCATTAACTGCGTCTAGACCGTGCAACTCTTTGTCTTAAAAGCCGTGATATGGCCAATCACTCGATTCCCACAGATGATGCCAACTATTGATGCATAAAATCTTTAGTGAGTTAACTGTCTACAAGCATGGCAATTGAAGTACTTGAAGAACAAAAAAAACGAAGAACCTGTGAGAGCACTAGTGGGGTGCCAGCCAAAGACCTTCCAAATGTTAAGTTAGTAATAGAAGAATCTCTAATAACTCGAAAGTGTAAGAGTTAGGAAATTTCACATACCTTGGAGAAGATGAGACTTGGTGCTTATATAGTGGTGTAAGGCTAACTAAAATCCCATGAATGTAGGATCTTTCCTTGTAGGAAAGATATGGAGTTAATGTTTCGAAATCTTAGGGCTTTACTTCCCATATTGGGAGGATGCGAAAATATAGAAGGATCTTTGGAAGTGGTGTGCAAGTTCTTTCTATATAAGGATGTATAAGTGGAGAACACACAAATGGTGTGTGACTAAGTGTAATCCATCGTCGGTATTCAGTAACCTGATGGGTACTTTCCTACCCGACGGTAAATGTGAGTGGAGAGTATGGTTGATGTTGCATTGTAATCAACCCGAAGGGGACCTAGTACCCAAAGGGTAAAAGGAGACCAAAGGACATTTCAAACCCAAAGGGTAAAAGGAGACTGAAGGGCAATCTAAACTTGAAAGGTAAAAGGGGACTGATGAGCAATCCAAACCTGAATGGTAAAAGGAGATTGAAGGTTAATCCAAACCCGAAGGGTAAAAGGGGATCGATAGGCAACCCAAACCCAAAGGGTAAAATGAGACCAAAGGGCAATCCAAACTCAAAAGGTAAAAAGAGCTAGAAAATTTCTCAGTCAAAATATTCCTTATCAAGCTCAGATTAAATGAGAAACAATTGACCAAACTTCGGAGGAAAGCCCCATGAACAACAAACATGGATGAAACCTTCAAATAAAAAGACATAAGGGTCATCAGGGGACATTAAAAGACTAAAAAAAAAAGCTTAAATTAAATGAGAAACGATTGACCAAACTTGGGAAGAAACATGGATGAACTTCTCATCCCCAAACTCCGATGAGTGGTGCTTTCAACTACCACAATAGATGAAGAAGAAGAAGTCCTTCCATACAAGGTTGGACGAAGGGAAAGTACCGATCACTTTGGTATATGTCTCCTAGTTAGTGAAATACCAATGCCCTTAGGACCTTGAAAAGCGTGTAGCAGGATAGGAACTATCGATAACAAGTATGTTAGTCCCTTTGCTACGAACTTGCCACAATATCATGTGATGAGTCCAGGAAAATCAATTTGTTGTGCACCTTAATGGACAACATTAAGTCACCAGCAAGCCATTAAAGAAAGATAAGAAATAATTCAAGCATATTCAATATATTCAATGACAACCATTACTCAAAGGCCTTAAACTATCATCAAGACAATGACTTACTTGGGGTGATAATCACCTTCAATCATGTACAGCAGGACCTATAAAATGGAGAATTTGCCTCACTTGGTAAGGTATTAGAAAAATACTACAAAAATACTATTTATATACAAAGTTTATGGGTTAATACTAACTTAAGTGTTGGAGTCTCCCCCACTGGGCACAACCCGGTGCTCTGAATTAGACAAGTGGCTCAACTGATGATTTTTGGTATCATCAATTTTGTGCTGTCTGTGGGAAAGCAATTAGTCATTAAGCTTTTCCTACGAGAAAGGGTTGCTAGGTTCTATTACTCATTTCAAACTCATAGATGATGATGAAAAAGCCCATATCCAAGGTTTTAAGACTTTTGACCTCTAACTTAATAGAGAGATCACCAAGATTTTGATTGTGAAATCAAAGCGAAGTGCGACTTATGGCGGTAAGACCTATCTGGGTCAGTCAATGGTGACGTAAGAGCCTCATGATCCAATCCATTACCTTCAAGGTATGAGACATAGGATTGCTTAAGGGTCCACACCATTGACAGAGAAACAAATCATATAATTGGATTTGCAGTGAAAAGGCAATCAAAAGGTGAAGCCTTCTTTAATTCCAGATCCATTTATCAATTTGGTATTCAAAGAATAGAACCTCAAAATTTCCATTAAGGCTGCGTTTGTTTTGGGTGAAAATGATTTCAGGAAATCATTTTCACCCTTTTCCACGTGTTTGGTTGAAACGGAAAATACAATTTTCCGGAAATTGCATTCCTGTTGACCGCAATTTACCCCTTTGACCCGGAAATGAATTTACGTTTTCATTTTCCCTTCAATTCACTTCCGGAAAAAGAGAGAGAGAGAGAGAGAGAGCGCGCGCGCGCGAGAGGAGAAGATCCAGTCCGAGATCGCGAGCTCCAGCTCCAGTCCGACGGCGCGATCGACGGCGAGATCGCGATCGCGCCGTCGATCGCGATCTGGCGCCATCGCAATCTCAGATCGCGATCGACCCGTGATCGCGATCGCGATCCAGATCGCGATCGCGCGCCGTCGATCGCGATCTGGGGCCATCGCGATCTCGGATCGCGATCGCGATCCGCGCGCCGTCGATCGCGATCTCGGATCGCGATCGCGCTGTCGATCGCGATCCGAGATCGCGATCGCCCCGTGATCGCGATCGCGATCCAGATCGCGATCGCTCCGTGATCGCGATCGCGATCCAGATCGCTCCAGCGCCGTCGATCGCGATCTCGGATCGCGATCGCGATCTTGTGTTGTGATCGTTGATGATTTTTTTTCCTGGACTGTGGCTTTGTGTTTTCTGATTTGTTATTTCCTTCTTCTTTTCCAAACACCAGAAAATATTTTCCGGAAAATTTTTTAAAGTGCAACCAAACGCATGGAAGCATTTTCCTTTTCCGGAAATTAACATTTCCGGAAAATATATATTTTCCGGAAAACGTTTTACAGCAACCAAACACAGCCTAAATCACCCAAAGGTGGCTCACTGTAAAGCACAAACTGAACATGAGACAGACATGGACTATGAAAGACCATGACAGGCCTCAACGATATGGCCTAAGTCTTGAGTATTTAGGTAAGATCTCATCTTGTTAAATAGTTTTACCACATGTTGTTAAATGATCTAGAAGACTAGGGATCTGTTTGGTAAGAGATTTCTAATAACATTATTTGTATTTTTTGAAAATACGCCTAGGTAAAAAAATGTGTGAAAATACATATAATGTTGTTTAAGCATTGAAAACTGTTGTTTAAACAATAGTAACAAATAGGCCCTAAAAGTCTAAATACACAATAACCTCGTCTAAGGCTTTTATAAACATAACAAAGGATTTTACTTTGATTAAATATCATTTTTTTTAGAAAAGGGTTAATTTTCAGCCACCCAAGTCAAAAGCTTTGACTTGGTGATTTGTATTCTTCACACAAGATATACAAATCATTTAGCAACAGATGATATAAATTCTCCTGACAAGAATACAAATCATTCAGCGTTATATAATATAAATTCTTCACACAAGAATACAAATCATTTAGTGACAAATGATATAAATTCTTTATACAAGAGTACAAATCATTCAGCGATACATTATCCGTTAAAGAATAAAATTGTCCAATCAATAGATGATATAAGTTCTTCACACAAAAAATATGAATTATGAGAGAAATATACAATCCAAGTATTCGTCGTCCAAAAAGGCCACTGAATCTCTTCCAAAGAAATAATTGATTCAAGTGATTGTCATCCAAAGAAGCAATGGAACCTCGTCAAAAGAAAAAATTCAATCCAAGTAAACATCATCCAAAGAGGCCACTAAATCTCACTTAGGTTGTCCAAAGAAAATAGCTTACTCACAAGACCAAGCTATGATCCCTCGAATGACCAAAATGATCTTCAAAATGCAGACATTAAGAAGTTGTAACAGGTAAACCACTATCCCTGAAGAAGAAAGTAATTGAATGATAAAGAAGTCCGAATCTAAACAAGTCAAGAAAATTCCTTAAGCTTGACCAGCACAAGGCAAGTCAACCTCAGGAATGAGGGGCAATTAATGAGTCAAGGAAATTCAATTAACCGTTCACCTTGATGGACAATATTAAGTTACCAACAAGCTATCAAAGAAAGATAAATAACAGTTCAAGCACATTCAATATATTCAATGACAATCATTACTTAAAGGCCTTAAACTCCCATCAAGACAATGGTCGTTATACTCAGGGTAATAATCACCTCCAGTTATGTTCAATAGCTACCCAAATCACCTATAAAAGAAACAATCTATTTCACTTGCTAAAGTATGAGAAAAATACTACAAAAATACTATTTATATACAAAATATATGGACTAATACTAATTTAAGTGTCAGATGATCCCCCACCGGGTACAACCCAACAATCTCTTCGATCAACTCTGTTTTTTCTTGCAAATTTCACTAAAATAGTTTCATTAGCACTTGAAGTATTATAAGTCTAATAAAACAGAGACTCTAATTATAATATAGTTATAGCATTTGAATAAAATATAAAATATGAATAGAGTAAACTAGATTAATTAGTAAATTTGTCTCACGCATATATCTTTATCAATTCATAAAATAGAAAAAAAATCATGTTGATTATAATGAAATTCGGGGTTAATAATAATTTTAATTTATCATGGGTAAAGACACTATTGTTGATATAAGACCGTCAAAAGCGCTAGATTGGACAAGTACTCAACTGACGATTTTTGGTATTATCATCATGCATGCAAAAATGGTTTGCTAGGGCAAGCTAGTTGGGGGCAATACCAATTCTATCTCACAACTCCGTGATGAAGGGTTGAAAGGGAAGCCTCAGACTTGCTTGAAGGTCCGCTTTGTATAACGCCAAGTCTCCTACTTCCCTCTCGTCACAATTAGGAAGCCTTTAGACAACACCCTTAAGGACTTGGTATTGTTAGAAGTATATAATTAAATTATTAAATTTACCATATTCTAATAGCTTAAACTTTTGAGACAATTGGTAATTTAACATTTATTTCTCCCTTACCTTGTCAAAATGCTTATCTCCAAAGCGGCTTCGATAATTGAGTGATTCAAATGACTCAGTCTCTTCATTTAAACCAGACAATGCCCTAAGAGACTAAGCTAGCTTAGGCAAGGCCTTGCCACTGACTTAAGCCTCCCCATCAAAGACGAACTTCATCTCAATAGGGGTCGAGCTAGACGACTCCACTCCCCTTTATCTCTTGAAGTCCATTTGGACGACCCGCCAATATTTTTCTGTTTCTCTTAAAGCCATTACTTTCTTAAATAAACTAAGAGTGCTCACTACAAGACCCAATAAAGAAAAAGGTTCTACCCAAACGTTGTAGAGGACGCAATCTAGCTATACAAAATTAAAGGTTAAAGCACTTTCTGTGGGACTCAATGAAATAGCACAATCTTGCAAACCTAAAGGGAATTCCTACCGACTCTAGTGTGAAGAAATTAAGAACTGAAAGTAGAAAAGACTCATTGGTGTAGTGATGCAATGACAGTCAAAGAGAGGTGAAGCCTTAAAGCCTCTAGCGGTGAGAAGAATTTTGGAGTTTGTTTTCGACTTTGAGGAATGTTCTGATAGCCCAAACGTTCAAGCATTCAAGATTTTGAGGAGTTTGCTTTGGAGCTTGTTTTGGACTTTTAAGGAATGTTCAAGCTTTCAAGCCTCTTGTTGAGAGTGTTCTGTTTCATTGTCATGCATGCAAAAATGGTGAAAAAATCTAAGAGAAATCTAAATATAATTGGGAGAATTTCATTGATCAAAATGATTACATGAATTAAATGAATAATTAAACACACAGTGCTCTGTTTATATACACAGTGAACATAACCGACTATCAGAGAATGGCGCCAAAGTTAGTTATCAAAACTAACAGAATTATACACGTGTCAATTTGACTTAACTACTTCCTTGAATCACAGAACCCAACTCCTCAGCGCTCTTGGATGAAGAACTCATGATGTGGAATTGCTTCAATGACTTCCAAGACTTCAGCGCTAATCTGGTTTGATGCAAGCTGTGTGACTTGATCACTGCTCTGCCTATCAGCTATTGATGCACTTCCTGCAAACCTTGTGGCTTGGTCAGTGCTCTTTGCCTTAGCAGCAATTGTACTGCTTATCACACTTGTAGCTTCTCTCGTGCTACTCTGTCCTGCAGTATGCTCTGCATTTTTAACACTCCCCCTCAAGAGCACAGCTCTTGCCTTCTGACTTGACTTAAGTGGGGAAGGATGCTCCACTATATGAGCAAAAATATTGATAACACCCAATCTACTAATCAACCTCAAATAGTTTTCAACTCCTAATGCTTTTGTAAAAACATCTGCCAACTGATTTTTGGTTGAGACATAGAAGGTTTTAAGGGTACCATCAATGATTCTATTTCTCACAACATGACAATCAGCTTCTATATGCTTGGACCTTTCATGAAACACTGGGTTTACCACTATGTGTAGTGTTGCCTGGTTATCACAGTACATCAAGATAGGTCTATCATGTTTAACATGCAAATCTTGCAATAAATGTAATATCCAACTCAGCTCACATGTAGTTGTGGCCATTACTCTATATTCTGCCTCAGCACTTGACCTGGACACTATACTTTGTTTCTTAGATCTCCAAGACACCAAGGCATTACCCAAAAATACACAATAGCCTGTCAAGGACTTCCTTGTGTCAGGGCAGCCAGCCCAATCCGCATCACAGTATGCTTTTAAGTGTAAATCAGAATCTGAAGGAAAGAAAACACCTTAGCTAGGTGTGCCTTTAATGTATTGAAGTATTCTGGTAGCAGCCTTCATATGTGGCACTCTAGGTTGTGCCAAGAACTAACTAAGCCTATGGACTACATATGTGATATCTGGTCTGCTCAAAGTCAGTACATTAGCTTCCCAATAAGCCTTCTATACTGTCCAGGATTAGAAATCAGATCCCCACTTCCTTTGGATAACTTCAATTGCTGCTCCATTGGTGTTTGAGTTGGTTTGCAACCTGTCATCCCAGCTTCTTTAAGAACTTCAAGAGCATATTTCCTTTATGTTAGACTTATGCTAGTCTTGTTTCTTGCAATTTCTAGGCCTAAAAAATACTTGAGTGACCCCAAGTCCTTGATCCCAAACTTCTGATCTAGCACTGACTTCAGAGAAGCAACACAATCAAGATCATTTCCTGTAATGATCATGTCATCTACATAGACCAATAGTCTAGTGAACAAAGATCCTTTGCTATGAACAAATAGGGAATGGTCTAATTGGGACTGAACAAAACCAAGCTGTGTAATTTTTGCTGACAGTTTTGTGTACCATTGCAGAGAAGCTTGTCTTAACCCATAAAGGGATTTCACTAGTTTACACACTTTAGGACCTAAAGAAGAGGCTGAACACTCCCCCTTACTGTGAAAACCAGGAGGCAAGGTCATGTAAACCTCCTCATCCAAATCCCCATGAAGAAAGGCATTGTTGATGTCTAATTGATGTAAAGGCCAAGACCTGGCAGCAGCCAATGCAATCAAAACCCTCATTGAAACAGTCTTAGCAACTGGAGAGAAAGTCACAAGAAAATCAAGTCCTTCTCTTTGAGTATAACCTTTAGCCACCAACCTTGCTTTATACCTTTCAATACTTCCATCAGGATTGAACTTGATCTTATATACCCATTTGCAGCCAATGGGAAGCTTACTAGGAGGTAAAGTAGTCACATCCCAATTGTGATTATTCTCAAGGGCCTGAATTTCTGAGTCCATGGCAGCCCTCCAAAGAGAATCTTGGACTGCCTGGGAGAAGGCCTGAGGTTCCTGAGGGCTAGAACCCACTGTCATCAGGTAAGATTGGTAACCAGGCTCCAAGTGAGAATAAGTAATGCACTCAGCAAGGTCATAAGCAGCACCATGAGCAAATGTAGCACAAGCATAATCCTGCAAATATGCAGGAGGTCTAGTGTCTCTAGCTGATTTTCTGAGAGGCACTGGAGATGCTGGTACAACTGGTGAAGAAGAAGAGGGTGTAGCTGGGGAAATATCCTGACTAGGACTAGGTGAAACAGCAGTAGACATTAAGGAAGAAGTAATTGCATTGTCAAGAATAGGGTCAGTAGAAATAGAGGAAGGAAGTAAGACAGTATCAATATCATTTGGAATAAAATCAGGGACACTAAAGGGAGTGACAAAGGAATCATTACCTGCTGAAGAAGAGGGAGCAACAACATCATCACAAAAAGGAAAAGAATCTGGAACATTATTAGAAGCAGATGCAAAAGGAAAAGAATGCTCATGGAAGACAACATCTCTAGAGAGAAAAACACTTTGAGTAGCCAAATCAAGAACCTTATATCCCTTTACCCCAAAAGGATACCCCAAGAAGACACATTTCTTTGCTCTAGGAGCAAACTTTGTTCTATGATTAGCAAGGGTAGAAGCAAAACACAAGCAGCCAAAAACTCTCAAATGGGAATAAGTGGGTGGATGACCAAACAAAATTTCAAAGGGAGTTTGATTTGACAAAACTGAAGAGGGAGTTCTATTTATCAAGTATACAGCTGTAAGAACAGCATGTCCCCATAGGTGTAAAGGCAGATGTGATTGAAACATTAGAGCTCTAGCAACATTGAGGATGTGTTGATGTTTCCTCTCAACAACACCATTTTGTTGAGGGGTTTCAACACAGCTCAATTGATGACAAATACCTTGCTTGGCAAAGAAACCCCTCATGAAAAATTCTACACCATTATCAGACCTAATGGTCTTAACCTTTTTAGAAAATTGTGTTTCTACCATGGTACAAAAACCTTCCAAAACAGATTGGGTTTGGGACTTATGTTTTTACAGGTAAACCCAAGTGCACCTTGAGCAATCATCAACAATTGTCAAGAAATATTTGCAATTATCAGTGGTAGACACTGAAAAAGGACCCCACAAGTCACAATGTATCAAATCAAAACAAGTAGCAGAAATTTGAGAGCTTTTATTGAAAGGCAAACATTTTTGTTTTGCAAGTGGGCAAATATCACAAGTAAGATCCTTGACTGAAGTACAAAGTGGTTCACCATTATTCCTAATTGAAACTAATTTGGCATTAGACAGATGGCCTAATCTAGAATGCCATACATGAGTGTTATGAACTAGAGGTATTGCAGCAGAAATGGAAGCAGATAGTGAAGTGGAGTTGCCCCTTTCCAACAAGTAGAGCCCATTGCATTCCTTACCCAGACCAAGTGTGCTCCAATGAGCAAGGTCCTGGATATAGCACAAGGTCCCAAAGAAGATAAGACAGCATGAAATAGACTTGGCTAACTGACTGACAGAGATGAGGTTAAAGCTGAATGATGGAACACATAACACATTGTAAAGAGTAAGCTTTTCTGAAATTCTCACAGTACCAATGTGTGTGACTAAGGCCATCTCACCATTTGGTAAATTAACATGAGTATTCAAGATGGTGTTGATAGAAGTAAAACAAGTGACAGAATGTACCATATGGTCAGTAGCCCCTGTGTCTATGGCCCAATCAGTGGTATGAAAACATTCTTTATCAACTTTCTTGGCAGAAAATATAGAATGTTGCAAAGTAGGTTTGAAAGAAAGACTGGAAGAAGTACCTGACATGGTGTCAATAAAATTGGAATTGCTATGGACTGATGTAGAAGGCATACCAGTTGCAGCAGGCACACCATGAGCTTCAGTAATCAAACCAGAGACACTTCCACTTGTACTGACAGATGCAACATGATGATTCTGACCATGATTAATTCCAGGATTGAAAAGAGCAAGGAGCTGCTCACATTGTGCCTTAGTAATAGGACAATGATCAGATGCATTTGAGGAATTATCAACAGCTGCTCCTTGTGGAAAAGAAACTTGATTAGCATTGAACTTCCCCTTTTGCTTATAACCTAGTGGATAGCCATGGAGTTTGTAACATTTGTCCATAGTGTGTCCAAGCATGTTGCAGTGGGTGCACAAGGGCCTTTCCTTCTTAGGTCCAGCTTTGCTACCAGGATTCCCTTTGATATTAACATACATTGCTACTGAATCTGGTTTAGGAATGAAGGCAGAACCATTACCATGACCAATTCCTTTGTGAGCCTCCTCTTGAAGAATCAAAGCATACACCTTGCTCATTGATGGAAATGGCTCAAGCATGAGAATATGACTCCTCACAGTCTCGAAATTCTCATTGAGCCCCATTAGAAACCTCATCATATAGGATTTCTCATGAGCAATGCTTATTATCTTCATCGCACCACAAGTACAGGCTGGCAAAGGTTCATAATGAAGCAGTTGATCCCAAAGTTTCTTGAACTTGGAGTAATATTCAGTCACTGACAATTGACTCTGAGTTATTTGAGAAATTTCTTGTTGAAGATTATAAATTTTTGGTCCATTTCCTTGAGAAAACACATGTTGTAATTCAAGTCACATCTTCCTCGCAGTCTCACAATACATAATGCCACTTGACACATCAAAATGCATTGAATTGATCAACCAGGATAACACCATTGTGTTACAGCTCTCCCAATCTTCATACAATGGAGAATCAACTTCAGGTTTCTCAATCTTTCCATTGACGAAGCCTATCTTCTTCTTGGCAGTGAGTGCTAGAACCATAGCCCTAGACCAAGATTGATAGTTCTTCATTCCCAACAATGGCTGAGTGACTAAGATATTACCTGGATTCTCACTTGCATTTAACAGAAAAGGATTAGGTGAATTGGTCTGTGTATTGGAAGTTGAGATTGGTCGCGTGGATTGAGTGTGTGTTGGATCAGAGTGATCTTCTCCTTCAAAAGAAGCCATGATTCAAAGCTTGAACGAAAGTGAAAACACTTCAATGGAAAGAAAAACAGAAAGAGATTCTCGAGAGATTTCTTAGTAAAACAAACAAGGAAATTTTCTTGAGAAAAGAAAATTTCTGTTTGGAATGAAAGAAAAAAAAAAATTTCTGGAACCAAACTTGAAAGCTAGGAAATCAGTGTAAACTATGCTAGTTGCTCTGATACCATGAAAAAATCTGAGAGAAATCTAAATATAATTGGGAGAATTTCATTGATCAAAATGATTACATGAATTGAATGAATAATTAAACACACAGTGCTCTATTTATATACACAGTGAACAACCGACTATCAGAGAATGGCGCCAAAGTTAGTTATCAAAACTAACAGAATTATACATGTGTCAATTTGACTTAACTACTTCCTTGAATCACGGAACCCAACTCCTCAGTGCTCTTGGATGAAGAACTCATGATGTGGAATTGCTTCAATGACTTCCAAGACTTCAGCGCTAATCTGGTTTGATGCAAACTGTGTGACTTGATCACTGCTCTGCCTATCAGCTATTGATGCACTTCCTGCAAACCTTATGGCTTGGTCAGTGCTCTTTGCCTTAGCAGCAATTGTACTGCTTATCACACTTGTAGCTTCTCTCGTGCTACTCTGTCCTGCAGTATGCTCTGCATTTTTAACAAATGGTTTGCGAGGGCAAGCTGGTTGGGGGCAAGACCAAGTCTACGTCACAACTCCCGGACGAAGGGTTGGAAGGGAAGCCTCAGACTTGCTTGAAGGTCCGCTTTGTGTAACACCAAGTCACCCTCCACTTCAAACGAATAGTCTTTCTCGTCACGATTAGGAAGCCTCAAGACAACACCACCCTTAGGCCTTAGGGACTTGGTATTTCTCCCTTACCTTATCAAAATGCTTCTCTCCAAATCAGCTTCGATATTTTGAGTGATTCGAAGGACTCAGCCTCTTCATTTAAACCAGACACTGCCCTAAGAGACTAACCTACCTTAGATTAGACCTTGCCACTAACTTAATGGCTCGTTCAGCTGGAGAGGGAAAGATGGGTAGTAGAAATGAGTAGAGTAGAATTGATTAAAAATAAACTAATTTTAGACTAAATCTACTCTACTCTATTTTACTCCCTCTACCTCCTCTCAATCCAAATGGACCATAAGTCTCTTCTCATCAAAGACGAACTTCATCTCAGTAGGGGTAAAGCTCATTTGAACAACTCAGCCAATTTTTTCTGTTTCTCTTAAAACCATTACCTTCTTAAATAAACTAAAGGTGCTCACTGCAAGATCCAATAAAGGAAAAGGTTCTGCCCAAACGTCGTAGAGGGTGCAATCTAGCGATACAAAATCAAAGGTGTAGACACTTTTTGTGGGACACTACGAAATAGCACAATCTTGCAAAGCTAAAGGGAATTCTTACCCACTCTAGTGTGAAGAAATTAAGGTTTTTTGGGTTTGATGGAAGAGGAAGGAAAAGAAAAGAAAGGAATGACTTTCCTTTGTTTCGTTAGAAATGAAAACAAGAAGAATGGGAGGGAAAATGTTTTCCTGGAATTCATTACAGTATTTTTTTTCTCCTAAAATTACTTTTATACCCTTAAAAAGTCTTGACTATTTTTGTGAAATGACATTTGTATCCTTATTAATTTATAATTTAAAAAGATAAAATTATAAATATCTCACATCTTTCCTTTCTCTTCCTCTATCTATTCAAACACACTCAAGCAAGTACTTTCTTTTTCCACTCTTTTTCCTTTCCCTTCCCTTTTCATTTCTCTTCTCTTCCCTCCCCTTCCACTGAACCAAACATAGCCTACGAAATGAAAGTAGAAAAGACTCGTCCAAGTAGTGATGCAATGATAGCCCAAATGTTGAAGCATTCTAGACTTTGAGGAGTTTGCTTTGGAGTTTCTTTTGGACTTAAAGGAATATTCAAGCTTTCAAGCCTCTTGTTGCGAGTGTTCTGTTTCATGCTTGTGTGTGTGTGTGTGTGTGTGTGTAGGCTAGGTGATCTACTGAGATTTCAGACATCATCACACGTAAAAAATAAAAATAAAATAAAATAAAATTCTACTACCAAGTTCTTAAGAAAAACAGTTTCAAGGTTGATGCATTTTAATATCTTACCTACAGCTCCATTAGATAAATTTTATTAAAATTTAAGTGATTGAATACTGTGAAGAAAGAGAAAGGGGCCAGATTTTGATTTTTGGTTATGTATTTTGTAATGCTTTTTTGTATTTTAATGGTAGACGTACACAAGCTTGGATTTTTACTTTGTAATACATAATTAATTTCACATAGGAAAAGTTACTTTTAAAACCATAAAGTGGACAAAAGTATAAATGACTCAAATTACGTTATGGTAATATGTAATTATTTTTATTATTAATTTTTCTTTTTAAAAATAAAAATAAAGGTTTTGCAGAGTTGTCACCATCATCAAATTAGAAGTATGGACACGTACTAAATCATGAGGCAGTTGTAGAAACACGTTTCTGCACTTCTCTTGTTCTAGACGACTCTTCAATAGTACTATGTTTATTAATCATGTGTACAAGTACTATTGCATTCTTCTATATTCTATTCCAAAAAGCATAATGTTGGCAAATTCAGGCCTATCAGTGCACCTAGATGCGCCTAAACATGGGTCAAGCTTGTATGATTGAACACTTTAGCCCTATAAATTTAGGCAATTACTTGATGCTCCCGGCACATATCTAAGCTCAATTGTTTATAGCATGGCATAGGTGTTCAGAATTTTTTTAGGTTCTGCGAATAATGGCTCAAAAGTTAAAACACATAAACAATATCTATGTAGAATTCATGAGGAAGCAAAAATAAAGGATTTTATTTATGTCTTCCTTTCTTAAAGTGTTATTTTTAATGCTTTAGACTGCGCTTATTGTTCTTGGACATGCATGTTCGGATTCTTCGGATAATCGGATGTCTTGCGGAACTGTTTTATTCATTCTTTGTTCCGACATTGGTACTTCATATTTTGTAGTGGTAATAAGAAATGTGTTGCATACATCACATAAGTTATGGAGACAAAATGGGAGGAAAAAGAAGGTGCATAATAGATTTATAATGGCATTCAATCTCAATGGTAGGATTCCTTAGATGAAATAAAATATATATTCATGGGTCGACCTAAACAAAGTGAAATTCTTCCCTTAAACCCCAACCCAAACAAGGTTCGTTTGCATCTCAAACCTACAATGGGATTGGATGGGGCAGGTACCATTAACCCCTAAATTGTCACCCATAAAACCCAATCGTCAAGCTATATAGTCTCTTTTCCTTTTTCCTTTTTTTAAAAAATTATTTATTCATTATATTTTCCAATATCAAGAAAATATTTGACGAAAAAATATAATTAAAAGATGAAACAAGCCAATTTTGAAATATTTACTCTACATCAATTTACATCAATCATCACCAGTCAAATTGACACAATAAAAAAAGAAAGTATCTTAAGTATTGGATATATGCATCTAACCTAAAACCTTCATAATATGTATGGCTTGAAACAAGTGACGATTAGGCCTAGTTCGAAATTAATTTTTTCAAGATGAGTAAATACGTTTTTAAGATCCTTAATATCTCTTTCTTGCAATATTATTCTTGACCGTTTTCTATTTGACTTGCCCCCTTTTTTGGTGAAATAGTGTACCGACATTTTATTTCACGTGAGAAATTCAAATTTTGAAGATAGAAACAGGAAGTCTATCATTCCGGCATTGTCTGTTTGTAACTCCAATGGACAAGAAGCCCATAACTAAGTTGTGATTTGAACTTGACAAGATGACCAAAATCTTTTCTATTTTTCCACAGACGTCTTCTCGAAGCATCTTTTTTAGCATATATGAAAATAAAGTCATACAAACTCTGAATATTTAAAGGCAATAAAAATCCTTTTATCAATTGTGATAAATTGATCTAAGGATAATGGAGGAAAAATCTCTCCTATTTGGAAATCCTCATGAAGGAGATACATGCTCCGACTGGGACTGAATATGTAGTACAAGCATGTCTAATTTTGAAACCCCACTACTTCACTACACTACCAACCTCATCTTCTTCCATACATTTCCCATAGTGGCAATTCAAGCAAAATTACATTCAATCTAAAGATTCAACTTCACTTCTAAATTGGACATGTGAACTAAGATTCTTTTTATCCGACAATTATCTCATGTATTTGATATAGGCATCATTTTTCTCAGTGTATGGGTCTATCATCATATAAGATATATCCATACGCTGTTAGAGGAAAGATACATATATTCAAATTTAAGAGAGAACTTTTCATCCATATTAAGAAGTGAAGAAAAATATAGTTGCTCAGAAAGATGGAACTAACTTGTGAGTATATGTACAATGAGAGAGAAAGAGAGAGTTTCATGGCTCTTGTTTAAGGAACATAGAAGGTATTATGTCTTGTAATAGTCCATAGTCAGGAAGTTGATACTGCTGGTGAGGATTATTCATAAGGTTCTGCGAATAAATGGAGTTTGCGCCACCTTGGTTACCCATTTGAGGCATTTGAACAAAGAAGTCTTGAGGAAAAGTTGGTCCCCTTATCTGTGGTGTGAACATGGAAGGTGGGAACATTGCAGCCGCATTTCCTCTTAGTGTTGCGGGTATTGGGTGGTTGTGCTGACCTTCATATGTTGTAATCACAGTAGTTGGGTCTTGAAATGACCTCTCCACACGTTTCTTGACCGTGCATTTCTGAGTAGTGCAGCGGTAATAGCTCCTGCATGCATTGGAATTGCCAAAAATTTCATGTTCTTGAAGACATAGAGAGTTATCACGATCCTTTTGGTTGCTCAAAAAGATGAAAAAGCAAACCAAAAAAAAAGACTCAGAATCTGACAACAATGTAAGGTTTTCGTTTACTTTTCCATTAAGGAAGTTACGTGGTACCAAAAAAAAATAAAATCCACTTTTGTGGCGTAGTAGTAGGAAAAGGAGGAAACTTGGAATCTTAAGACAACATAGTCAAACATCATCTTTTTAATAAAACTTCAAGTTCCATTTGCTTTCACATGTATCAAAAGGAGTATTAAAGAATTAATGGAAGCAGCTAAGCAGATTATAAATCTAAAAATGTATCCATTAAAATTTTAAATAATACGCTATTAGGATCATAAAAATAAAAATAAATAAATAAATTTTCAGAAGAAACATAAAAATAAAATCTTAATCATAAAATTGTTGTCTCCATTATTTGACTTAAAATGGAGGGGATGCTGTTCCAACAGATATACAAGCATAACCATTAACCAAGTTGTTCTGAAAAATTATGGCTTCCAACAGGTCTTTACAGTTGGGTGCAAGAAAATGATAAACCTACCTTGGATAAGGGCTATTCTTGACAGCCTTTTGTCCATATTTTCTCCATCTATATCCATCTTCCAGATGATCAACCTCACTCTTGGTCATAAAGGCAAACCGTGGCTCTCTTTGCTTTTTCTCTCCTTTCTTCTTTGCTTTTCCCCTGTTGATTTAACCATCAATATTAATTGCACCGTCCTAGCTATATGTGAAAATATTTAACCATAGATAAGAACCAAAAAACTTACACTTTCTTAGAGCTTTCCCCCCCATCTTCTGATTCTTTTGGCTGCCCGTCTTTCTTACTCTTGTCTGAATCTTCTTCTACACCAGCCTCAGTTGAAGAGGAAGAGATGGAGGAATTTTGAGTCACCAGATTATCACTACCACCACCACCACCGCCACCACCACCTAAATCTCCAACATCTATCGGCTTTGGGTTGCCTTCCACTGAAGAAAATACTTCAGAGGATGAAGGTGACAATCCAAAAGCACTTGCTAATGAATTGTAGTCCATGGGTCCTTGTAGACACTCAGTGAAGCTCAAATAAGAGGGATCAAATCCTTGTGAATTGTAAGCTGATGAACCAGCAATGGTAGGAGGCTTTTGATTGTACATGCCAGTCCCACTGGCAAGGTGTTGATTGTCTTGGAATAGGTCATGGTAGTAAAGGTCTCTAGGTTCATCAGACATGGGGAAAGAAGGAATTAAGGCTTTGACAGAAAGCTTTCTAGAGGTCCCTTTGTTTTGTTCCAAGACTTCTAGTTTATACTTATCTATCTCCTAGTGTGGTTTGAGTTTTATATATATCTTAGTGAAGGGGTAGTCTAGGTTTGAATGGGACTTTGCTATAATCACTTTATAAAGGAGGTTGACAAAACAACCTCCCAATCAGATGACCAAAAAGTGCCTTCTCAGACTGAAACATTTCAGGTCCATGCTAGTGAGTCTCATTTAGTTTCTGAATTGGCCTATAAATACCAAACATCTTTTACTATATTCTTTTGGTAATAAATAAATAAAAGATGAAAAGACAATAGACCCTTAATCTAATGATGATTAAGATTCTTGATAGAATATATATTTCATTCACCACACCTTCCTAGAGATAAAACGTATTAAGTATGATACTTCTTACCGATAATGTTTAAAATAAAGTAGCATGTACTTCGAGGTCGTTCTAGTACTAAGATAACATTTTTGTCCGACTGAGATATATACTAATTTAAATTACCTCATAATATTTTAGTTCAAATAATAATTGAACAGAGTTTAGTTACAAAATTGGTTGTAAGTTAAGGCTACAATTTTACTCAATAAAATAAATATTATTATATATTTTGAAAATCTAACCGTTGAATTATATGTTCTTTATACTCTTAATACACATATCTAATTTTGTGTCAATCGGATATCATTTACTATATCATCTATAAGCTTATATTTTATGCATAATTTTAAATTACAAAAACTTGCAATTTAAACAATTTATTGATGACATAGCTATTGATCTTTAATTTTCTAGAAATTTTACAAGCATGGAGGATATAAGAAGAAGATGTAATCCAATGGTGGATTTGTCAAAATTCACCTCCAATAAAATGATATTGAGTAAAGTTGTAATCTTAAAATACAATCAATTTTGTGACTAAAGTTTGCCCATAATACTTCCCCTTTTTTCATTATGACTTGGAAACCTCAAGTTTGAAACCAAAAAATAAATGAAGGGAAAAATTTATGTACAAATTATTTTGGGTTTGAACTTTAGATTCTTTAATTGAATTCAAATGCATGATTGTACTGAACAATCAAAACAACAAAAATAAAATTATCCTTTTTAAGAACGTATGTTATGTTTGGAAGTTTATAAAAAAATTAAATAAAACTTTTTAAAAGATTGAAATGAAATGAAATATGATATATTTTCCCTGATGTGTTTGAGAATTTATAATAGGAGAAATAATAATAATAATAATAAAAAGACATAAATAACTTGACTATTAAACAATTCATCTATTATTTGTTTTATTCTTAAATTAGGTTTCATATTCATATTTCATCTCATTTCATTAATGGGATGAGCATTTCTAGCACCTATTTTTGAGAGGAATGATCATTGAGGCAATAGAATGACTTTCATAATGATTCCATACATTTCTATTAAATTTAAACCTCCAAATAAGTGAAAGAACGAAATATTATTTAAAAGGATCCCTTGGGAACCCATTCTATTCTTTCCCTTCCCTACTCCCAATAACAAATCCCAATATCAAATGTGAACTAAAATTCTTACACTCAAATGAAGTACAGCCAGCCTACATAAGGGGAAGACTAAGAGACACAAACAAGAAAAATAAATAAAAACCATCTCAATTAAGTATAGCTTAAAAAATACTCCACTAATCATCTTTTTTAGACACAGACAAGAAAATTATGACAGAAAACATAATTAGTTCTCACAATTATTCACACACCCTTTTAAACTTTGAAAAGTTCAACGCACATAAAAGTATGGCAAGAGCGTGAGAAGCAGGAAGATAGGGAGAGAGTGAGAAACTAAGCATATGACAAAAGTGTTGTTAGCTGAAGATGTTGGATGATAAAGTCAGCGAAGACTTATGAGGCCAACGCGGGATATGGTCAGTCCATAAACAATAATTTAGTTACAAACCTTATTCCAAACACTTTACTTTAACTATTTTACACCGTAGACTGTTATTGGTAGTTTGTCATTTTTATACGAACCCGTCACTTTTTATCAACTGTTTATCACACATAAGAAAGTTATGTTAAGTGTGTAGAATAAGTTGTGATCTAAGAATTATTGGTTGAGGAAATCTAGGATTATAAATTTTTTGCCACAATTTTGCTATAATTTTTGATCTAGTAGTAGTAAGTGGTAAAAAAAAATGATAAATTTATGTGATATTAATAAGCAATTACTCATAATCTACCGTATTAGAGTTGTAACAAATTTATTGAAAAAAAAAAAGAAAAAAGGTTGGAATTCTAGAACAAGTTGGATCAGTCACGAGTTTTCCCTTTTTGTGTGAGAGATGAATATGAATTATGAGCAGTGTTTTGTCAGAACTCAGTGGTCAATGATTCAAACTTTGTTATAACAATTGGATGGAGAGATCATAGAGTTTTAGGAATATCAGGCTAACACGCGTCGATAAGGCCCCCGGCATTTGACCGTAGCCGACACATGACCCGGCACGTGGGACTGGGAGAACCTCTATGCGGCCTAAAAAGGTTTTGTCCCACCAAAATTGATCCATTTAATATTTCTACCACACGTCTCACGAATTATCTTTTTTACTCTTCTTTAATAATAGCCCATATTTCATAATATTTTTCCAACCAACAAATTAAAATACTAGTGGGTTCTAATTAGCTCAACTGGTAAAGTCTCTGATAGTTGAATAAGAAATCTGAAGTTCAATCCCCGCCTACACCAAAAACTGATTGGTGTCTTGGTTTGATGATAAAGTTATCATCAGGAGTTGACGTCATAAGTTGTGAAACTCTCTCAACAAAAAAAAAAATTTAAAATACTACCATAAAACAATACTAATGTGAAAAGTCAGGAGTTTTCCCCTCCAAAGGGGTGAGCAATCAATTTCTTACTCAAATCAAATGTGGCTGGGACCTCAATCTTCACCCTCGACATACCACTTATCTTGGAATACATCTGTTCTTATCCAAGAATAGGTCTGAAGACCTAAAATCTGTGGATAGACTGGAAAGCAAGCTTATATGGTTATACTTATATATATGTTTAAGATTTTATATGTTTAAAATATAGCTAAGGATTTTTATGTAAAATATCGAATCACATTAACCTCATATTACACAACAAAACTCTAATAACTTACACAAAATTTATATTTTCCATATTGCATGTCCTAATATAAACTCAAAGTGCATTACTAAATATTTTATCACTTATTGTTAACAATAAAAATGACACAAAATTAGCCTAAGAGTATCTTTCTCAAGCATAACTAATGTGTGTCACTTGTCCCACAAATTTTCTAATTCAAAGATATAAGATAGTTTAATAATCAAACTAAATTGTGTAAAATATAAAATTATTGATCATGTAAGGATTGTAAAAATATATTCTATACGACTATACTTGAAATGTAAGATTAAGAATTTTACAAACTAATTCAACCTTTTTTCTTTGAATTATAACTTAGGCGAAAATGCATTTATCTTCTCTACATTTTCATCTTATTTCCATTTTGATTCCTACTTTTTTTTCCCCAAATCAAACAAGTGCTCTCATTTTGGTCCCTACCGTCATTTAACTAACAAAATTTGCCTACACGACAAATGGACTACACCGCTAGCACTCTAAATGCTGACATGACCCATTAAAATAATATTCAAACCATTTATTTGGCATTAAAAATTTTCCATAATATCAAAATTCTAGTTTTTATATTTTTTTTCTTCTTTTATATCTGTAAGGACACAATTTGGCTCCCAAGCCAAAAGGATGAATGAACTTAGACCCAAAGAGCCTAATACAATGAATTTGTAGAGAATGGGTTGGAAAATTGAGTTTTAATGAGTCAATCAACAATTAAAGTGGATTCAAATGACAAGAAAATAAAAATTGACTGGTTTAAACTAAAGGAAATCGTACTCGACACAATCCAGTAAATTAAACATAACACATTTTAAATTCTACTACATCTTGTTTCTCCATAAAAAATAAAAGGTTTTCTAAAAAGAAATAGAAATTGTTGGGAATCAATTGCAAGAGATGTCTCTGACGTCTAAAAATAGTTCTAATTTTGTCGAGTTAGCATTAATTGTTAGGTGTAGTGCTCTGTTTACAAATACTAAGTAGTCCACCGACTTCGACTTCAATCTTATTAGAGCTTGTGTCAGCAACTTAACCAACAATAAAAATGGATAGAAAAATTCAATAATGATCACAAAGTTATATTCCACTATTTAGATTAGGTTATTTGGGGTAATTTCAGTATTTTATTTTTCTAGTTACAAGTTGGGTTAAGTTTACCCTAATTAGGTTATTTGGGGGTAATTTTCATGTTTTATTTTTTAGTTAGGGGTATTTTAGACTTTAAAGAAAAGAATATTTTGAAAATCAAAGATTTCATCGGACTTAATTGAGGGGGTAACAAAATGAGAGTATTTGCTCATTTTGGAAAAATAGAGGGGAAAATTGATTGATTACACAAATAAATGGGGGAATTATGAATTACCCCAAATATAGTGGAAGGAACGTGATTTTTGCTTTAATGAATTTAACAAACATTTTTTAACATATATTCACACTTAAACATAAACTTGAATTTTAAACATATGAAAGAAATTAGGAAACTTTTAAAAATATTTACATATGTGCTTGTATTTGCATATGATGCTATACACATAAATGAGAATATTGAAAACTTCCATGCCAAAACCAAAAATATTTGTGTCAATTTCTAAGAAAAGGTAACCAATGATTCTTCTTTTGATTGAATCTTTTTTTCTAATAAAGGGAGATATTTAGTGAAAGTTAGGGATAGAAGTCTCTAATATTGTAGAGCATTGTGTATACAAAACAAAAGAAAACAAAAACAAAAACAAAAAAGGAGATATGAAAAAAAAAAAAAAACATACACAGAAACATGTACATAAACATTAACGAGTTTTTAGACAAATGAAAATTTTAACAATTTTTTACATTCATCCCATTTTTGCATATTTTTGGTACTATTTTTTTTTTTTTTTTTAAGATGGGTGGTACTATGAAAATAATTACTTATATAATTTGATGTTACTTGTAATAGTTTAATTAAATGGAGTATGGAGTAATGTTGAAGAAAACCATTTGTTGTAATAATTATATCAATTTCTAGAAATAGTAGCAAACGATTTTTTTTATCTAGTTTAATCCCTTTTTTTCTAAAAAATGGACATATTTAATGAGTGTTAAGTATTAAGGTAAGTTTGTGTGATTAAGCTAGTGCAGTAATTCTTCACACTAGGTAAGTTTCTTTCTTTTTAATTTACACATTCTATTTAGTTCCTTTTCTTTCCTACATTTATTTTCCTTTTGTTTTGCATGTGTCTACTTTTTCTTTTTCTTTTAATTAGCATTGCTTCTAATTTAATTCTTCGAACGATATTTAAAATTAAGGTTTTTGCCTCAAGATGCATATGAATCATGAAGATTTGAGTATGCAACTTGAGACTGAATATACGCAATCGCCAGACTATAAATGAAAACCCTTGTTGTTCCTTGCTTTCTTTCAATTAATGTGTCCATATGTGGTGTGGATCTGCAGTATGTTTCCTTCTTTCTTTTAATTATGCATGTTTGTTTCTTATATTTAGGTAATTCACTCTTTTGAATGATTAAATCTTGAGCTTTATCTAAATTGAATTGTCTTATTCAAATCTTGTATGCTTAAAAGGAAACCAACTTGTTTGGAAGCTTTTTAGAAAATGTCAAGGTAGTGCAATTGGTACCTAATACCTTCTTAAACCCATATCCTAATTCAAAATTAAAGTATAATTGAATTGGACCTTTGTGTATGGGTCAAAAGAGTGGTTCTTAGACCAAAACTAAATGACCTCTACCGTCTCCGCCTTAACCACGAGTTAGTTGCGTGCTCCTAAATCTGTGTCTAAGAAGGATCCACGTTGGGCGACTATTAAGATAGTCATTTGCATGGTAACCACGGTGGCATTCAAGAACCATGCCTTGGGCTGCTCATAGATGATATAATGTAATATTGGTGTTTAGAATGAATTAATGACTGCTTTTGTTTAAGGATTTCTTAGGAGCTGATAGGTGTTCCTAAATTTGGATTTTTCAATAGAATGACGAAGATCAAATAGTTAAGAGACATAAAGCTCCCCTTTTATAGTTATTATTTGCTTAATTTTAGCTTTCCCATGTTCATAGAGATAAGATTGACTGCAACAAATGTGGATCAGTCGAGAAATTCCTTTTGACATATAAATATGTATTCATAGGGGCACATAGATAATCTAGTTGGGGGTAGATTTTTTTTTTTTTTTTTTATATAAGATAAAATTTCTACTCTAATCTAATTTAAGTATATATATATATATATATATATATATATATATATATATAGATATGTGTGTGTGTGTGTGTAAAACTCCCTCTTGGAGACTTGAACCCCCCCTCACCCCACCCCACAAACATTTATACTTGTAAAATGACAATTGCATCAAAGGTGTACGTGCGATGTAAAGGGTAGAAAATAATATGGAAATGGGAGATATACGCATCTTGGAGCTACCATATTTAAAGTAAGAAGATGGTCCAAATCAAGAAAGTCAATTTCGTACCGTACCGTACCGGCCAATGCACCGATACAGACAACCCCCCTTATTTCGTTTCGGAAAAAATACTAGTCGTACTGACCGTGTACCGACTGTACAGGCGAAATCCAGCTGTTTCGGTTGGTAAATGGATACCGAGCTAAAACATGAAAAGTCTCATTTGTAAGGAAAGAAAACAAAAAGAAGGAGAAAAGGAAGAAGACGACAACAAAGTAGGGGTGGCGTCGTGAGGCAACTGCTTCTTCTTCTTCTTCTTCTTTCCTTTTTTTCTTCTTCTTCTCTGTCCATCTCCCTCTCTCTGTCTTTTGCTGAACTTTGTTATGTATGTGGTCTGGTTTCTCACTTTCTCTTTCTTTGTTTTGTATTTGTTTTTGAAGTTTCCTAAGCTCTCCACGTGACTACAGTACACAGACACTAGCTGCCTAGCATTGAAAATATTGAAAACTTTTATTTTTTTGAATAAAAGATGAGCTCTCCACGTGAAAGCTCTCCCTCACTTCTTTTCAGCTTTGGCCTTTGAGCCCAACATGATGTGACATAATGTACGTGTATTGCCATATTGCCACGGTATTGCAACAAATGTATATTTAGAACAATACTAATATTACAACATTTTAAACAATTTTTGTCATAATTTATCGTGTGAGGAGTTGTGATGATGAAAATGTGAACCCACATACACTCACAATTTTTTTCACCCCTCACAACTTATCATATAAGGAGTTGTGGTAAAAGTTAATAACTCTATCAAAAAATATAAAAAGTTGCCAATGTGATATATTGAGTTATTAGAAATATAACTTTGTATATTGTATAAAATAGTAAAAAATAGCGGTAAATCCGAAACAGTACATCGGTATTAACCGGTATCCGAAATATATTGTACCGTTGGCCAAACTGGTACAGCCTCCGGTACAGTATTGACTCTCTTGGTCCAAATAAGGGTTTACACAGAACAGATGTATAGCACAAGTATTGCTTAAAGCTTGAAGTGCAAGTACTCTCTCCACTTGTTTTACTTTTATTGGTATGCAAGTTTCTAGTAAAAATTAAAGATTAATGGTAATTATGAAACATTTGTGGGAAATAAGGTGTGGTGAAACCGCGGTTGTATTTTATGTAAGTTTGGGACCTAGGTATGTTTGTTTTAACTTAAAATGTCATTTTATTTTATTGTTAGACTATAATGGATCCATTTGAAATCCGCTTATTTTGCTGAAACTAAAAACTTTTTGCTGAAAGTACTGTAGATAAAGGTAAAAGTTAGTTGAAATAGTACAATAGAACCCATGAATAGTACCAAAAAGTGCAATGAGACCCATGATTAGTAGCAAAAATAAGCTGAATAGTAAAATAAGTTGGCAAAAATAATTTTTGTCAAACACTACACTATGCGTGCATTTGGGTAACACGTTTTGCAGCGTTAGGCACTATTCACACGTTTTAAGCATGGGACCCACGGAACTATTGCAAACAAATGAAGAAAAACACAGACCCACGGCACAGTGTGAGCAGTGTTTTGCCATTTAAAAAATATTTTGCTACAGTGTTTTCAACAATAAGTTTTCAGTTTTCAGCAAATTAAGCGGTATCCAAACAAAATCTATGTATAATTTTTTTTTGAAGATACAATTATATTTTTATATTATTTATTTTTTAAACCAAATAAATTATCACAAGTTGGCTAATCCAAATATGTTATAGATCTTATTTCACTACAAGAAACTCCACAACTTAGCATAATCATGAGTATTAAAACAAGAGACTGTTTTTATGACTAAGTCTAAAGATTCAATCTGTGTGTCATACGTACTTTTTTCGTATTTAACTTTTCTATTACTAATGGCCTAAATAATGTTAATTCTTTTTTTATTTTAGGTGTGTGAATAATTGATTTAATTTATAGTGTTGATTGATACAGGTTTAGTCAATACTTATTTCAAGCCATCTACTCAACTTGGTAAAATCAAGATGAGCTAAGCCTCCTCAAAACAGTCTAGCATCTCAGCTTGGTCTGCCCAAAAGCTTGTTAGCATAATTAGTGAACTCACAAATTAATCAGGTTCAGAGGATCACGCCAAGAGTTGCAAACCGCTATTTGCCATTAAAACAGGATAGCAAAAATGCATGGATCGGTTCTTCATTAATGACCACTAGGACAACTTTAAGAGGATACAAAGAAAGAAACAAATCTCATGATAGAAGCATGTTTTACTTTCTTTTCAAAAATACAATCCGTTTGGTTCATAGGATAGAAAAGTGAAAAAATAGAGTATTTAAGAATGATAGAAAATGTTTTAATTTTCCCCTCATGTGTGCTGGATAGGGATGATGGAAAAGTGAAAGAATTGACAAGTTATTTGAACAAATTTAAAATTACACCCTTACTACGTTAAGACCAAAAATAAAGAAGCTTTCTGTAGGGAATGGAACAGTCACATCCCGAGCCTGAAGCCCAGGGAGCAATTGGGTCATGGAGAAGAATTGGGTCTGACCTATGTTTAGAAGGAAAGCTCGGTGGGTAGCACACCATGCACGGAGAATAGTAGGGTCATCCCAAGCATCACGGGAAGAGTGAGTGACGCAAAAGATTAGTTCCCATGGAGATGATAAGGTGCTACTTTACTTGAGCTGAGGAACATAGGTGGTCCACGTATGATAACCAGAAGATTCTTGAAATCACGGGAAGGATTAGGAACTTGCAAGAAGGTTGAAGATCTTTACCTCCGCATCAGTGATGAGGGTCTTACATCACCTCTGCCACATTAAATGCAAAGGAGACAGCCTAAACAGTAGCAACAACCCTCAAAAGTCAGAGTTCCAGGATAAGGGAGAGGAGGAATTCGATAAAGTGGAGAAAAATATCCCTGAGGTTCTGGTGAGCAACAAGACAGCTATAATGATTGAAGTTATAAAAGGAGAGAGGGAGGCAAAGTAAAGGGGGAGGAAAAATATACTTGGGGAGAGAAATTGAAAGAGAGAAAGAGTAACACTAAGGGTGTCACCACGAGAACAATATAGTTTCCTATATTAACACTTGTAATTGTAATTGCGCCAAAGAGAATGATAGCAATCCACTGCTTGTGTTTCCCATTGTAGAGTGTTTATTCCATGTCATTTATTTAAGTTGTGCAAACTATTATTGTTGAGTCCCGATGTGAGCTCCTCGAGAAAGGGCTAAATTCTGTGTCCCTACACTTTCCATCGCAACAAACAATGAAAAAATTCCATCTTTCCCCTTTTCCACTGAACCAAAGTGATAGGTGGTTTACGTTTATTTGAATTTTGATGTACCACATCATCTATACTCTAACAATGCCTAATAATTTTCTGTAGATGATTAATACTTTCACTAAGTCTTACTAATTTTTTATTTGACTCTTCTTTAATAATAGTCCATAGTTCATAATATTGTTCAAGCCAACAAATTAAAATATATTAATTTAAAACAAGACTAACGTGACATAGCATCAAGGACGTTTTTGCGACAAGGGCCAAAATACTAGAACAAGCCCAAAACTCCCCTTGGGTTTATTGAAATTGTGATTAATTTGAGAAAGTCATGCCCAAACTTCTAACATTTAGTGAATAGAGGCTACTGGTGCATCACAAGAGTGGAATCAAATTGCAAAACAACAAATAAATGGAAAATATGCATAATTCATTAAATTTGGAACTATTTTGCACATATAAGAGGAAGAGGAATTTGAGAGAAGTGGTGAGGGAGAGAGAAGACTCCCTAGTACCACAATTTTCACCTCTAAGTTTCAGAATGCTATAAATCTTAATTGGCTAAGATGGTTTTTGCTCTGAAGTTGTGGTTTTAGAGGAAAAACATGAATTCATTGATTTCAATCTAATTGTGTGGCTTTATAGCAAGCTTTGGATGTCCTTAAGGACTGGTCTATGAATAATGGATGAGGCCGGCCATGGTTCTCTTTGGTGCTAATTTGATGTTTAAGCTCAGTTTGATTTTGTTTAGGCAAAGGGTTGGCTTGCTTTTTATATCAAAAGGGGAAAGGCTTGACCAAATGGGATTAGGTGCTCTTCCCAGCCAATTTAGCCCCTTGGGAATTTGACCTAAGTGGTAGCATGTAGCCAAAGTTGGTCTAAGAAGTCAACTTGTTCTTAGGGACTAAAAAGTGTTCGCCTAAAGGTTTCAAGCACACACAACAAGAGATATAAGCCATTATTTGGGTGAAATTTTTCAATATTAGACCCTTTCCATGAGCTTTAGGTGTTGCCAGTGTCCCTAGCTCACTTTGCAATACAAATGGCTCAAGTTCATGCAAAAGTTCCAAAAGAGTCGACTTATACTCTCTAAACCACACTCCCTCAAATTCCCCTTATGTCACATGGGCGTGTGTCATGCTTAAAAGAATAAAATAAATTTATAATAAACATGGCTCAGGCTCATGCAAAAGTTCCAAAAGAGTCGACTTATATCCTCCAAACAACACTCCCTCAAAATCCCCTTATGTCACATAGGCATGTGCTATTCTTAAAAGAATGAAATAAATTAATAATACATGAATTAGATCCACAAGAAAGTCAGGCTCGACTAAATTGGGTTTGTAAAAAATGTGTCGTGAAAATGGATATCAACACGTACTTACCTCATGATTCAATTTAAAAAAAATAAAAATAAAAATAAAAAATTCCATTGCACTCAGGAATCTATGACAAGATAGTTGATTCTTTCTTTTATACTTCACTTTTGTACGTTGTGACTAGTGGCAAAGTCCTGTCACACATCTTTCACGCCATAATACCACTCTCTCATATCATATCGTATCATAGTAAGAATATGAAAGTTTCTACCCAATTACTCTTTTCTATATCCTAAATTTTTTAATCTACTTATTGACAAATTTTTTATTAAGGTAAAAAAAAAATCTTAATTCTCATTTGTATTTTATTCCATTCAAAATAAGTTTATTACTTCCACATATTATACAAAATTCATGATATCTTAAATCTAATGTTTTTAGATCTAGCTAATAATACAAATATTTTAAATGATTTACTATCAATAATTTTTGTAATTTAATTTTATAATTTTTATACTTCAAGTTAAGAGTTATTGATAAATTTTTTTAAAGAAAATATGTTGAAAAATCAGAATGTAATATATCTTTGGATATACTGTTGAAACTTAAATTCTCAAAAGCATCCTAAGAATTTCCAAGGACAAATATTTGCAAATAATTTGGTTGTCTATATATAGAATGAGAAATTAGTAAAATTTTAGTTCACATTCGATATATGATTATTTTAATTCTTTATTAGACCATAGACTATAGTTTTGAGTGAGGATATTTAGTTTTTATATTTTATTTCATATACCTACCTAGTACTTCCATGATAATTTATCAAAGTTGGGAAAAAAAAGTACTAAGCTTTTTCCTTAATCTTAGCAGACATTTATTAAGTTTTATAAATATTTGTTTTGTTATACATCTACTAATTTATAAAATACTTCATTTAGATTTTTGAACTATGTTTAATTTTAGTACAAAACTATATATAACATAATTAATATATATTCATGACTCTGCATTGATCAAAATGTTTTCTTTGTTTCATTTTATTTTTAATTGAAGAAATAAAATTGCAACTCATGTTTTTTTTCTTATATTTATATTTGTGTTGGGAAAAATAGAAGAGTTAAGGTATTCTAGACATTTAGTAACATTTTCTAATAATTAAATTTCATTAATTTAATATATACAATATAAGTGAATAAGTGAGTGAGAAGGAATTTGAAGCTTAGATATGTCCGTTGAAAAGAGCAAAAGATGTCATTCGACTAAAAGGTCATTGACAACTATATCAAAAAAAAAAAAAAAAAAAAGAAGAAGAAGAAGAAGAAGGCCATTGACTACTAATCTAAAAGTTATTATCTTTTTGGTGCAACTAAGAATGATTATTTATACTATTATACTATTACAATTATTTAAGGGTCCAATTAACAGATCTCCTTAGGGCATTTGTTAATAAACAATTTTAGGAAAGTTTTGATATCACTTTTTAGGAAAATAAAAAACTGTCAAAAAAATCATTATTTTTTCTCATAAAAGGTTTCGAAAAATATTTCCTAAATCAATGTCTTAGAATATATGTTAATTTTTCCCATTATTTAAAAGGATTCCTTGCTTTTGACTGTTTTTTAATGTCCCAAAATACCCACACGCAGAGATCCTACTAACCTAAAAGTTTTGAACTAATGGGAATAAACAAGTAAAATAAAATTTTTGAAAACTCCATAATTTTAAACATCCCACTAACCCACTTTTGATTCCCCTTGTTTCATCTCAATAATGCCACAGCTTGAAGACCATTTTCACAAATGGTCTTTCGATACACTCCACAAGTATGTTCCACAAACCAATACAACACTCAAAAAGTAGTCGCGAGTTTCACCATAGTCTATGGAGGACAACACAACACTCAAAAGATATATGATTTGCAAAATTCTTCTATAGCATCAAAAGGAAATTCTTATAAAAGTACATTACATGCATTCTATTAGATTGCTTACTTGTTGGATAAAAAAATTCAAAGAGATTGTCTTACAAATTTAACGCACTTTCGAAGAAATAGAAAAATGAAAATGATTAAAAAGGAAGAAATCAAACTCCAAAAACGATAAAACAAGGGTTTGATTTACTTTCAATACTTTTTTAATAGAAATTTCCTTTTGTTTTAATAAGAAACTACTGCATCACCCACTATCTAAGTAAAATGTGAAGATTAAAGCTCATTACCACTTACTATTGTGTATTTAAAACAAAATGAGACCTACAGTTAAAAAAAAAATACTGAGATAAGCCAAACCTTTAAAACAAAACCCTTCAATAAAAAGCAAGAAAACAAAAGGAAAATATAAAATAAAATAAATAGGAATGAAGAATTATACCTTCTCCTAAACAGAAAGTTTCATTGTGTCTAGTAGTAGTTTATAAATATGGAAAGTCTCAATGTGTTTTGTACACAAGCCGGATTTAAAGATCCATGTATAGTTTTATTCCCTTTTATTTTGTTTTTCATCTTCTTAGAACATTTTTCTTTACATGTTAGATATCAAAAAATATTTTGTACCTAAAATTTTAGTTTTGGGATAAAAGTTCTCAATATTTTCTTATAGCATCATACAAAAAAACGATATTAAAAGTTTTTTTTTTTTTAAGAAACATATTAAAAGTTATCTAATTTCTTTCATATGTTTAAAATTTAAGTTTATGTTTAAGTAAAAATTTATGTTAAAAAAATGTTTGTTAAATTCATTAGGGGGAAAGAACTTTTCCCTCTAGTTCACAATTTCCCCTCTTATTTTTAAAAACCAACCAATATCTCATTCTATGTTTCCAAAATGAGCAAATACCCACATTCCATTTCTCTCTCAATTTTTATTTTGAGGTTTCTGTGTCCCTAAGAAAGCTAGACTCTTTGGTACTCCGCCTAGACAGTAGAATAGTTTTTTCTGTCCCTTCTTGTAAGGCTGATTTGGCACCTAGGGCAACAAGTTTGTCCATAGGCTTTGTGGTATTTTCTTTGTTGGGGTTTTGGGAAATACGAGTGTGTATGGTGACCATGGAAAGCTTAACGAAACACTAGAAGAAACTATCTCTACCCGATAGAGAGAGGGGGACAATCTTAATTTGAGAAAAGTGAAGTGCTCCAATGAGTTTTTTCTAGCCGCAAAATTCTTGACAAAAGGTACCTTAAATACAAATGCCATTATCTGGACCTTCAATCCATTATGGCAAGTCCGTTCTAGTTTTAAGGTGCGTGATGCTTGTGATCATGTTGTCTTGTTTATCTTTGATAATGACACTAATGTTAAAAGAATCCTAAAAAAAAGTCAACATTGGAGCTTTGATAGACATCTAGTGGTGCTTCAACGCTATGACAATCATTCCCCTATCAAGGAGTTAGCCTCCGATTAGGTTCCTTTATGGATTCAAGTCCATGATATTCCGGTTTATTTTTCAAATTGAGAAATAGCTGAAAACATTTGTGATGTTGCAGGGGAAGTGCATCGTTCAATGGACTAAGCAGTGGTTGAGGGTAGGAGGGGGGGGGGGGGGGGGAGAGAATTTTATACAAGTTAGGGTTACGGTTGATATTTTCCAACCCCTGTGTAGAGGCAGGGTTATATTTTGAAAAATGAGATTCCTAGTGTTGGGATCATTTCAAATATGAATGTCTCTCAAATATTTGTTACTAGTGTGGATGTCTAGACCACGAGGATAAGGATTGCGAGCTCTAGATCGAGAGAAATGGTTCATTGACAAAGGAAGATAAGGAATATGGCATGTGGATTACAATATCTTCTAGTGAATTGATTTCGACTTAGAGGGTCACAGAGAGATTTTTCGCCAAGTTCTTTGGTTTCCTCTTCAATAACATATCTTAGTGTTATCTTGTGTTTGCATCTATCTTTCCTACTCTTTCAGCTTTCTTTTTATTGTTGATGATAGATGAATATGGCTTAGGATAGAGTTATCGGTTCATTTCGCTTATTTACTCTTGTTCCGCACTTAGTTTAAGTTAGAGTAAAAGTAATATAACCATAATTTTTAATTGGGGGTCTAAACAAGCTCTTGTGTTTTAGCACAAATCCAAACTTTCACTAAAAAAACAAATCCCTCAAAAATAATAAAAATGGTTGAGAATTGATTACGGGTTGTGTTTTTGACAGTCAAAAGACATGCTAAATATATCAAGTTTGCACTAATTCTTGGGCTTAATATTCCTGACGTGGTATGAATCTGGATGGTGCTTTGTACAATTTTCCCTAAGAATTTCTTTATTAATGTACTCAAATGTAAGCAGCTAAAACAACACTATATTGGGGAATAAATTTTCAATTTTGATTATCAACGTTATATTCCAGTAGTATTCAAGTTTAATTTATGGGATGAGTTTAATTTACCTAGGTCAATAAGGTTATTTGGGATAATTTAGGTATTTTATTTTTTGTAGTTGAGGGTATTTTAGATTTTTCACAAAAGAAAATTTCAGGAATCAAAAGATTTTGTCAAACTTAATTGAGGGAGCAATGGAATGGAGATATTTGCTCATTTTGGAAACATAAAGGGGGAGATTGGTTTGTTTCAAAGATAAAGAGGAGAATTATGAACTAACCCAAACATAGAATGAAGCGAGTGCTTTTTTTCCCCTAATGAATTTAAAATTTTTACAAAAAATTATCATAAATTTGTACTTAAACATATGAAAGAAATTAGATAACTTGTAAAATTCATTCCATATGTGCTTGTGTTTTTGTGCGATGTTATACAAACAAAAGAGAATATTGAAAACTTTTATGCCAAAACCAAAATATTTGCATCAAATTCTAAAAAAGATAACTAGTGATTCTTCTTCTGATTGAATCTTTATTCTAATAAAGGGAGATATTAAGTAAGAGTTAGGGATAAAAGTCTCTATTGTATGTGTACAGCATTGTGTATACCAAAAAAAAAAAAAAATTGAATTTTATATATATACACACACAGACATAAAGGTTTTTTCAGAAAAATGAAAAAATTTAATAATTATTTACATTCATCCCATTTGTGCATATTTTTTTGGTACTATTAAAGTTGGTTCTTATATAGTTTGATGTTGCTTGTGATAATTGATATTCTTCAAGCTATAAGCTGAATACCATTTGTTGTAATATTAGCATCAATTTCTAAAAATGGTAGCCAATGATTTTTGATTTAGTTGAATCTTTTTTCTGAAAAAAAAGTGACATATTTAATGAGAGTTAGGGATTAAAGTAAGTTTTAGTTCCTTTTCTTTCCCTGTTTACGTTTTCTTTTTTCTTTTTTTAATTAAAATTGCTTCTTATTTAATTATCGATATGTAAAATTATGGTTTTTGCCTCAAGATGCATATGCATCATGAAGCAATGAGTACGCAGTTTAAAATCATACCTATGTAGCCTGACTATAAATGAATAACCTAGTTGTTCTTTTCTTTCTTTCAATAAATGTGCTCATATGTGGTGTAGATCCAAGGTATATTTCCTCTCTTTTAATTACAAATGGTCAACGCTTTGTTTACTATAATCAAGTAACCCACTCTTTTGAATGATCGAATCTTGAGTTTTGTTTGAATTTAATTGTCTTATTCAAATATTGCATGCTTAAAAGGTAACCAACTTGTTTGGAACCTTTTTAGAAAATGGTTAGATATTACAAATGGAGTATAATCCATTAAATTAGACAGGATTGGGTGCCTAATACCTTCCTAAACTCATATCCTAATTTTGAACTTAAAATGTGATTGAATTGAATCTTTTTGTATGGGTCAAAAAAGTGGTTCTTGGACCAAAACCAAATGACAACTCTCATCTTCGCCCTAACCACGAGTTAGTTGCGAACTCCCAAATCCATGTCTAAGATGAATCCACATTGGACAACTATTAAGAGAGCCATTTGCATAGTAACTATAGTGGCATTCATGAACCCTGCCTTGGGTGATAATATATGATATATTGTAATATCAGTGTTTGGAATGAAGTGATGATTGTTTTTGATTGAGGATTTCATAGGAGTGGAATAGGTGTTCTTAAATTTGAATTTCAATAAAATGTAGTCAAATAGTTAAGAGAGAGAGTCCACTTTTATTGTTATTATCTATTTGATTTTTTTTTTCAATTTATCATGTTCATAAAGATGAGATTGACTGCAACATATGTGGAGCAGTGGCAATTCCTTTTGACATTTAAATATGTATTCATAGGGGGCACACGGGTAGTCCAGTTAGGGAGTAGAAAAGAGATATAGAGAAAAGTGAGAGACATACATATCTTTTATCAACCATATTTAAAGTAAGAAGGTGGTCCTAAGAAGGGTTTACATAAGACATGCATGGCACATGTATTGCTTAAAACTTGAGGTGTGAGTACTCTCTTAAGATTACTGATAGAGATATGAAGTGTTTGTGAGAAATGAGAATTAAGGAAAGTGGTGAAACCGTGGTAGTAGATTACGTAAGTTTGGGACCTAGGTATGTCGTTTATTTTAGCTTAAAATGTTAGTTTAATTTATTGTTAGATTATGTATAATTTTTTAATTTTATTTTTTTAAGATAAAGATTTATATTCTTTATTTTTTAAAACCAATTAAATTATAAAAAATATGCTAATCCAAATATGTTATGGATCTTATTTTACTGGTTAAGATATTCATGAGTGTAAAATCTAGAGAATGTTCGTATGAGTAAGTCTAAAGATTCAATTAAGTGTTATTCTTATACTTGTTTTTTTGTATGTAATTTTTCTATAACTAATGGTTCCAAATCATCTAAATTAATTCTTTTTTTGGGCGTGTGAATAATTGTTTTCATTTTATAATGTTGACTGATACATATCTGGTTAGTGCTTGGTCCATGTCATCTACTCAACTCGGTAAAATCAAGATAAACTCAACAAATAGCCTACTCGGAACAAAAATTTATTGGGTACTCCAGGAGTATACTCCCTTCCTCTCACATAGAGGTGGGCCCTATGGTGGGTGAGACCTACCTCTATATGAGAGGGAGGGAATATACTCCCGGAGTATCCAATAACAATCCACTCAAAACAATCTAGCATCTTAGCTTGATCTAAACATGTCAACATAACTAGTCAACTCATGAATTAATCAAGTTCCGAGAATCACGGCTAACAATTACAAGCCGCTATTTGGCATTAAAACACGATAGCAAAGATGCATGGAACGGTTCTTCATTATTAACCACTAAGACAACTTTTAAAGGAAATGAGAGAAAGAATCAAATTTCATGATAGAAGCACATTTTACTTTCTTTCCAAAAATACAATATATTTGGGTGGGAGGGAAAAGTGAGAAAATAGAATATTTAAAAATGATAGAAAATATTTTAGTTTTCCTTTATATGCATTTGGTAAAGAAGATGAAAATGTGAAAGAATAGAAAAGTTAATCGAACAAATTTACTATTACAATGTTATTACATTAAGGCCAAAAATACATAAGTTTTCCATCAAAGCAAACAATGAAAAACTTCCATTTTCTATCTTCCCCTTTTTCCACCGAACCAAATTGATCAAAGTATTGAAGAATCCGCGGGTGTCACCACCCCATTTAACCTTTTGTACAAGTGTGTATTGACTACATCAAACCGTCCAAATACAACCAACCTATACCTCATCCTTGTAGAAAGTAGTAATTACGCCTTATTGGCAAATATTGTTAAATAAGAACAGTATCCCAAAGATGCAAAAATGAAAATGATCTTGTACATTTAGAATAGTCATAGAATACGACTAGTATTTCTTCAGTATATTGTTGAATCCAATTCCTAACATCGCTATTGGTCTCTATTGATTTCCCACGATGGGCATTGTTTTATTGGTAACCCCACTGATATATTGACCAATAGCGGTCCATTGATGAACACAACGACACCCACCACGACAGGAAGACCATCCTTGGCCTTGAAACATATGTAAAATATTTAACAATCTGACTCATGTAATGCATGTATATATATTAAATAACAGCTTATTTTAACAAAGTTTAATTTCATTAGTTGAGATTAGGTCAAAAACGAAGCTTAGAGATCTTAGTTAGTCAATAGTCAAGAACTATCATTTCTTTTCACCATCAAGAACATTAATGTCTTCTATCCTCGCGCCCATGAAAATCAAACAAAAAAAGATAAAACTACAGAACTCACCAAGGATCAGATATATATGAATTAAGTAATATTATTTTACATTAGTAAATTGTGTAATTCAACACAATAAATCAATCAATCATGTTTTGTCCCATACACTTCATGTCATTTTCTATAAATTTCTCATCCCAAGTGAGTTAATTTTATTAGCAATATATTATAGTGATGACGATGAGAGCATAAAATTTTATCCAATGACATTTTAGGTAGAACACGTACATATCTTGATTCCCTCACTTATAGTACAGTCAACATAATGCATTTTCCAATAGTCATCATATGCCGAAAAGAAATAGACAAACTAGGAAATTATGAAAAACAACCACCTCACTCATGAGATTTGGTCAATAATAGACTAGCTTGGAAAAATCAAAGGGCACAAAAGTTACTTTGTGTTCCTAACAGGCAAACGCTTGTCATTGGAGCAGTCAAAATAGCCTTTGTGGAATTCGTATGCCCACTCAGAAAGATGGTGAAAAAAAAAAGAAAAAAAAAAGAAAAAGAAAAAGGAATATGAATATAATCATCCCCTATTGATTAGTTGAATAATATTGATTGCTTTTTTATGGTCATGACCCATGAATCATGATCAAAAAGCAATAGTGTAAAATGGTAAAAAGTTCCCAGTCGAACATTATAAAAAAATTTGTGCCATGCCGTAATTTGTGGCTAATTGTTTGCATAACATGAATCTTACGCCATTGGTGTAGTAAAATTAACCTTTGTGTAGTAAACTAACTGAACAATTCAAACTACCTCTATTTTTTTTTTCTTTGGTACTTATTCATAATGTCATTTTATCAACTTTGTGTGACATCTACCTACCTTCTTCGGTTGTTAGTTGTTAAGTAACAAAATTAGCCATCTTTTTTGTCCACAACACTGCCTATTTGAAACACATCAAAATTGCTTACGAAGAGTTCACAAATGAATGAAAAGACAGCCACCAAATTTTTAGGTCGATCAAGGAATTCTATGAGACTAAATGACTAATATTCATTATATATATGCTGAAATATCCTAAACTCATCAAAGAACAATAACAACAACAATAATAATAATAATAGTAACAACAAAAAGAGAGAAAAAAAAAAAGGTATTTAAAAAATATTAATTACTTTCTTTTCTTTTTTTTTCTTTTTATAAAGCATGGATGGTGAACATGATTAACATAATAACATTATATAATACAAATCAGGGACAGCTATCTCACTCAACACATCAAAATCAACAATTACAAGAGAGCTTACTGGTTGGATGTTGAAAGATCAATTTGTCATAAAAGACTGAGTTTACAGACTTTGCTTTTTTCTTGGCTCTAATTCCTACCACAAGAAGAGAAAACTTAAGTATTACAAAGAAGCATGACGTGCAAAGGGGGCTACCTATGCGTCATGCGTATATCACTTGTTCTATAACACAATAATAATATATGTAACTTCGTCAAATAGTTTATAGATGATTAAGGGGTTGAATCTAGAAGAGTAACATATATTCTTTTTTTTCTGATTGGATGGTACTCATCAAGAAAGAAAGTTAACACATATATATCAATAATGGAAAGTGTAAATGATACAAAGTTGATAGATGAGGTATGGGAAACGGTAGCAAAGAGAGCAATTAGGATGGGGCGGTTGCTTGAGTGAGACGGACTTTCAAGTGGTAGAGAGCTTGAATTTAATTAAAATATATATATATATAGCATGAGATTGTTGACCTTGATTGGTTGAGTGTGTCCGTTATATGTGACATAAAGTGTGGTCTTTGGTATTGGTATTGGAAGTCATTGTCAATATAGAAGAGAGCAGGTTTTTTGTTAGGTGTGCACTAGGAAAAAAGAATCTTTGAGATGTAGACTCATTTGGGTAGCAACCCAATTAACCCCCTAATTTAAGGCCTAATGAAATGATGTACCTTTCTCCCTTCACATCTCAGCAACGTCACTGCTTCCATTTGCCTAACCATTCAAGAATGAGAAAAATAAGAACAACAGAAAACTGCATTAACTTGTTAGCTAGGAAGCTGCAAGTTTAGAAAAATACAAATTATCTGTTCCACTTTTTGTGTTTCTGGATCTACCTTGCATCAATAACTCCACCCTTACTACTTATAAGTAGTTTTAGACAAGTTTCTTTTGAAGTGGATCTTCGTAATAATCTGTCGTCCAAGACATATAACAATTCTTTCGTCACATAAAGCGTTAATTTACCTACTAAAATATTGCCCGTTTCGACCCAAGAGCCCAGCATCACAATTCTATTTTTGTCTAAATTTCGAAATAGGCGGGCTTTGTGATGTGGTATTTCATTAGTGATTCTTTTAGAACCATAGCTTTTCACATGAGTAAGAATTTCATATTTCCATTTTCACTTTATTCTTTACCAAATTATGTCTGAAATCAATGTCCATGCGATTGCATAAGACATGATTTGTCTTAGAATATTGGTTGCAGCTTGTATCCTACTAGGTCTTGAATTTTTTTTCCAAAAGTAACTTTTCAGGGGACTTTAAATGATAAGTGATGAACTTGTGGGAGGATACATACAAAGTACTCAGATTCCAACCTTTTACTTCTGCTATTGACATATATAACACATACAACACTTTTGTTTAATCCGCTGAATGACCTAACACTTTTTTTTACAGTAAAAACAATCTTATCTTATTTTAGAGTAATTATTTTAGAAGTTTATACAGACATTCACTGCATGCGCATGGACAGGTAGAAATCAGTCACTTTCTACCAAACCGCAGGTTAATTTATGCAAAACAAGTGTTACATACAATTATTGATGGTCACTTTGTAATGAAACCACAAAAGATATACACAGACATCCTTGAAGCAACAAAAAATTTCTGGCTTTCTTTAACTGCGCATGACTGCATGGTATGTCATGTGTTTGTTTTTCTATCTTATTTTTCCTTTAAATTTTAGTTGCTTAAAAAAAGAAATGTATGTCACATTGCGATTGATTGAACATACAGTGGAACACAGGAATTGAAACAAGGGATTTTTTTTTTTTTTTTTCTCTCTCTTTGAAAATAGCATGTCGGCTAAAACATTTTCCATTTCTTTTGTAATTAAAGTCTGAATCACCAAATTAGTTGGGAAACAACCGTGTCAATATTCAAATTACTAGTGCATGTGGGGGATGTGAGAAAACATATTCACTTTATTAGGTTGTGCCATGATGAGTTTGATGAAACTTCATAATGCTTTGGATTACAACAAACATGGGAGAGAGGAAATTTCCACTAATGATACAAAAGAAAACTTAGATTCCACGATTTTCCTTCCATTTCTTTGGATCTTTCTAGTATGCATATTGATGAGACTAGCGTGGTTCATGTGGAAAATGCAGAGGAGTAGAAATCATTTTGGAAAGCGGAGTGAAAGCCCAATACAAGCTTAACTTTATTTTATTCTACAATTTTGTTCTTTCCCATTGCATCTAATCTCTAGTTCATTTTAATTGTTCTTTCATCTACGCTAGCATATCACCAATCCACATCACTCATATGAAACGTTTAACCTCTTGTTCTTTTCTTTTCTTTTTATCTTTTTTGATGATATTATTTAGTTCTATTGACTCGAAAGCGAAAGTCAGCATGCACCAATGAAAACTATTCACCATCCACTCCACTTGGAATGTTCCAAATAGGTCAACATTTCTAGTTTTTAAAACATTATACAATAATAGTATCAATTATAGTTGCAAATTTAATAAGCAAAACACATCCATGCCTTCTCTCTAATCCACCTAGATAGTGTTCCAGAAAGCTTCTAATGTGAAAGGTCTTCTTTTGGTTTGATTCTCTCATAGGTCAAGAATTTATTTGACTGGTTCTAACTACTAAAAATTCGATCCCACTTTATTTAAACCGATGCTAATTTCTTAAGTTGAATTTTCTAATATTATGCCCCACCATCTACTAACTAGTAAACAAGAAGATAGAGAAAGAAAAGACCTTTGTTTACCATTTGTTTTTTATTTTTTCAACTGTTGATTGATAGAGTCAGCAAGTGTCATAAAATTGTAACAGGACGAGTTGACTATAGCTAGCCATGCCACAACATAAAAACCTTTTCATTTTCTTTTTCCTCCTTTCGTGTAAATGCTTTATTAAAAAGTAGACATGGTCTATGCTTGCCCAGTCAAGACCAGTGAAGAAAGTCCATCTCATTAGAATTCAAAAGTTTGCACTATGATTTTTTATATGTTTTTAAGTTATTTAGAAAGAGAGAGAGAGTGAGTCTATGGCATGCAATACTTTCTTCAGAATAGTTTATAGTCTATAAAGTCTATACACCATTTTTGATTCATCATTAATGTAGGCTGTTTTAACCTAAAAGGACCTTGAATTCGGAAAGTTGTGTTGAAACTTGAAAATGTATTAGAACTAAACTTAAAGCAACATAGTCCAACACGTGCTTCTTTTCATCCAAAACCTCATTTCTTTCAAATTATGTTACAAAGTGATCGATCTGATGTGAACTCTGAATAAGCTTTTGAAAGTTCAACTCTGAATAAGCTTTTGAAAGTGAACTTTCAAGAAAGACGTGAATATTAACATGACCGCTAATCTACTTTTACCTTTTAACATTAATGTTCACTGAATACTTCTAGTGGAATACGAATCAATATAATGCTTTGATTTCATTACTTAAAAAAGATCGTGTAGGTGCCTAAGTTGGAGAAAGCTTGACTTGGAAAGCGCAACTTGTTGAATTTTGTTGTCAATTCAAGATATGATTCATTTGGATTTTTCTTGAATTTTCAAGGGAAAAAAAACACGTGGATGATGACGGTCAATGAGAAACAAATAATTTCATGTCTTTTCGTTTGTTTTATTTTTTTGTTCTCTCCCTCTCTCTCTATTTATTGATCTCTTCACTGTTTTATACTTAGTTTTCAATCTTGAAGGCCAGTATATATGCCCTTGAGACTCTTATTGTGGGTTACCAACATCAAGTTATGAAAAAAGCGAAAGCTATTATTAATTTTATTATAAAAATATTTACAAACTCACATAGTAATAAATATGATTAGTGTCACATTTGCACATATACACATAAGTACGTAATTATGTATAACAATGACACATATATAACCCCATACTCCCAAAGGTCTTTTAGTCTTTCTATTTTTGGAAAACTCCAATCTAGAGAAAAGAATTTATAACCTGAATTAGACAGAATTATTAATGTATGCATATTTTGCATGCCACACATAAGTGACGACTCACTGGTTTATTTGAAGTACGAGGGCTTTGGGCATTATGCTTGAAGTTGCTCTCTTTAAGGTCCTTCAGGCAAATTAAAATTCAACACGTACAATACTAGACAGTGGACCATTGCCATAAAATGCAAGCGTTCCAGATTATGTAGCCCCAAGGTAGAGTACAGCTATATATTCTTGGTTATTGAAAAAAATTTGGACAACCATAAGATTGTACTCTTTTAACCTACACATACTCATGGAACCCACGGTACACTTATATTTAACAGTCATTGCCAACAGTAAAACAAACTTCCATTAGCAAACTTCCATTAATAATGGAGATCTTACCTTCTCAATTCCCTTTCAAATTGATCATACATTGACACTTCAAGACCTACTTAACCAATCCACCTGACTTCGTATGTGCTTTTTAGAACTTCACTGCATATAATATTTTTCCCAATTATAAGCATCCAGTCGATTTTTGCAAGCAAGGCATGATTTATATCCTTGAATCACTTGGAGCTAGATATGTTCAAGGAATTGAAAAAAAAAAAAAAAAAAAAAACTGATTAGAACTGACCGCCCTTTTTAATTTCCTAATGCTCAATCCAACCCAACTCGCACAGTTAGACAAGAGAAGGGATGATTTTTCTTTTTTCTTCTTCTTATTACAATATGTGGAAGGAGGAGGGGGAGGGTAAGCTTGTAAGTTTGTGAGTATCTGATCAATTTATCTATTTTCATAGTCTCTAAGAAGCAAATTTAATCCCAAAAATATTAATCGACAATAATAAAAATAAAAATAAAAAACAATTATATGATAATGTAATCCTCATACAAAATGTAATATATTGTAAATTTAATTTATTTTTCATACCTAGGTTAATTTACCTTTAAAATAAAGGTGTGTGTGTATATGTGTATATATATATATATATGAAGACATCAAAATCTTGTAAGTTAACAATATTTTTTTTTTGATAATTATTAAGGGATAAAGATAGAATCCTAACTTTGGTTTTAACATGAGTAGGACATTGCAGAGTTTGAAACCCATTGTCAAATCTTTGTATAATGTGTATTTGTAATTTGTGTTTTAGTAGGTTATTTATTATTTCTTGTTTGTGTAGTTTATGAATTTGTGTGACTTATATTAGAATATTAAATTATTAATTATAAAATTTGTACAATTTATTTGGTTTTATACCTTAGTTAGATCTCTAACTAAATTTAACCGCATGACTATATTGACTAATGCAGTGCAGACAAAACTATTTTTCTCAAAAGCAGTTAAATTTAACTATGTCATTTATTGGCCAATAATTGAATTTAAGTGGGACTAAGCTTTACCCCATTATTGATATGTACTGAAAGTTTTCTTGTTCAGACTTCAGAGTTTAGACTTAAAATATTGACAGTTAAATGTCTCCTTTTTAAATATCTTTTAACCTCCTTCTTAAATGTCTCACGCTGCTCAAGGACGTGGCCTATAGCAAAACATAGTTCTTTGTTTTTTTTTTTTTTTTTCCTCATAACTTTTATTTAGCTTACCCTATTCAACTTGGCAGACTTCTAAAAAAATAAACAAAAACAAATGTGTCCTAAATTTTGATTGGTGAAATTTTAAATCTTTAATTGAGGCCCAAATAGCAATAGAGTCCAAAATTTTTGGTTCCTAAAGCTTTCATTGCAGAAATTTTAGTAGTTTAATAGAGGCACATATTCAAAATGGACCATGGTTATCAACATCTAGCCCGGTTTTTTATTATAATAATAATAATAAATAAAAAATGAACCCCTAGCCCAAACAGGCAACCCATTCTGATGTTTAAAATTTCAAAAACTTAAGCTCAGCCCATCAATATCAGTTGGCCCAACCAACCTAACACACCAAGGAAAGTCTTTCTACTAGACAAGAAAGAACAAGAGAGTTTCGAATCATGGCAAGTCTCTCTCATCTCCAAAAGGGGGAGGTGTTATTAATTTGAGCTATGATTGGCCAAAACTTTACAATGAGTGAAGAATTCAAGCTAACTGTGAAGGGATTCCTTTCAATAGATAAATAAAATAGCTCGGTTGTTAGTGACCATGGCATGTTGTTTATAACTTTTCATGCTTAGAAATGAAAAAGAAAATATGTATCTTATGAGATGATCTCATTACACCTCTCATCGTGTATTGATTCTACATATTGTAATAGGGTAATCCCGTACGATATCCTCTCATCTAAACACTACATAGTTCCTTCCCATTTAAAAAACCACGACCATCCAACAATGCTATATAAATTGGATGAAACTCAAATGATCCAAGTTGACACAAAATATTGCTAAATACTAACTTAACAAGTTGTAAACCACCTAGGCCGAAACAGATGGTGGGAGAAACTGGTCCAAAACACCTTTAACAATATAACTTGAAGCTCAATGCTCCCAACAGAATCATAGGTAGTGGTATCACTCCTAAGTCCTTACAACCAAATGCTAGAATTGTGTTTTTTTCAGCTATATTTGTTAAGACAACCACATTAATTACCACATTCTCTAAAGGGGAGCAACCAAAGACAAAGTAATTATTAAAAAAAAAAAAAAAAAAACGATTCTTTAGATGCTGACATTATAAAGAAGAATGGAAATACTCAAATTAAAAATTAAAAAAAAAATTAATTTAATTATGCCTTCGTCTTCTTCAATCATAATAGGATTTCATAAACACAGTCGCAAGTTTCACCACAGTCTATGGAGGACAACACAACACTCAAAAGGTATATTCTTTTCAAATTCTCCTACAGCATCAAAAGGAAATTCTTACAAAATCCTTCACATTCTATTTAGATGTGATTATTTGTTGGATAAAAAATTAAAAAAAAAATAAAATTGTCTCACAAAAATATCGCACTTTTGAAGAGAAAAAAAAACTTTTGTTAAAAAAATTTAAGGAAATGAATAAAATGGAAGAAATCAAAACTCCAAAAATTTTAAAACAAGACCCTTCAATAAAAAAGCAATAATACAAAAGGGGTGATAAATAGGAAGGAAGAAACTTGCCACCTCTTAAACGGAAAGTCTTATTGTGTCTATCTATAAATTCAAAAATTCTCATTGTGTTTTGCACACAAGTTGGATTTAAAGAAACATACATAGTATTATTCTTTTCACTCTTTTTTTTTTTTTTTCAACTTCTTGGAACCTTTTTCTTTTACGTATTAGATATCAAAAAATATTTTGTGGCTAAAATTTTGGTTTTGGCATAAAAGTTCCCAAATTCTCTTTTATGCGTATTGTGTCGTACAAAAAACACGAACACATATGGAGCGAACTTCAAAAATTATCTAATTTCTTTTTTATGTTTAAAATTTAAGTTTATGTTTAAAAACAAATTTATGTTTACAAAACTGTTTGTTTAATTCATTAGGGGAAAAGCCTAATGAATTTTCTTGAATGGAAATTAAGAAAGTGGAGCTCTAGGAATTACTTTTACTGAGAAAGAAAATAAGCGGGAGGTTTAAATTCAAATGAGCATACACATGTAACAAATCCTTATAAATATTTTAACTGTTTTTAATTTTAACTTCTTAATAACAAAATTTATCTAAATTTTAAGACACGGGAAAACTAATGATGATAGTTCAGTTGATTAAGATCATATATTTGAAGGGCATGACTGTATTCCTCCCTATGTCCATCCAATTATATAACGTTTTACCTAATTAAGTAACAATATAAACAAGGGAATGCTATGTAAATAACAAATAAAATTCTAAGTAGTAAGTTGCTACAGGTTATTATTAGCATAGAAAAAAAAATTAATTTCAATAATAAGTTTAAATTAGAATCAATAATAATTAACCACCTATAATTTGTTGTGAAAGGTTGTGGATAGCATTTCTCTATTAACAAAATGCATTATCTTTTTTTTAACTAATTAGGATTAATTATCGCAATGCTTTGTTTCCTCCTTTCTTTTAATTATGCATTACCAATGCTTTGTTTCCTATAATTAGTGTGTGTTTGGCATTGGCTTAAAAAGTCTTTTTTTTTTTTTTACTATTCAGCTTATTTTTGGTACTATTCATGGGTCTTATTGCACTTTTTAGTACTATTCATGGGTCCTACTGTACTATTTCAGCTACCTTTTAACTTTATCATAATATTTCAGGCTTTTCATAAAAGAATATTCAATAAATCATAATATTCCATTGGACTTAACTATGGGAATAACTGAATGAGAGGTATTTGCTCATTTTGAAAACGTCCATTGGACTTTTTTCTTTTTCTTTTTTTGAGAGGAAAACTCAATTCTCATTAAACTAAATCTGAAATTGAAGTACAACAAAGGGGAGAAAGGACAAAATAGGTAAAGCTAACATTTTGCCCGATCAATGATGAGCAAACTTTGCAACAACGGAGGGTCAACTCCTTCCCAAGACTAAGTAACCCCAGCAGCTTTTGCTAACTATGCTAATTCATGCGTAGCTCTATTGAAATCCCTTTTTAGATGCTTCAAATTCCAGCTTCCAAACACCCTTAGAAAGCCAATGATTCCTTGAAAAATTGAACCCAGCTCTTCCATGATTAAGTTTGAATTGATAGCCTGGACAACTGACAGAGAGTCCAACTCAATGACAACATGATTGAGTCCTCTTTCACGAGCAAGAAGGATACCTTCTTTGACTGCAAAAGCTTCAGTTGTTTCTACTTCAAACATTCCATTCAACACCTTGCTCCTTGCTACTACTACCCTACCCTCACAGTCCCAAATGATTACACCCACACTAGACATTCTTCTACCCTCATCAATTGCACCATCAACATTTATCTTATAATAACCCGGTGGTGGTGCTGACCACCCAACATCTGTAGGCTGCTGTCTTATCTAGTGTACAACCAAAGCTCCTTTGTAATCCTCTTGGGTTCGCTGCGCAAACCCCCAAATTTGGGATGGAGCAAGGCAAAGAGAATCATGGACCACTTTGTTCCTTCTGTACCATAAAGAACCAAGCCGTGGCACACAAAGTTTCCAGGTCAAAAAGTGTACCCCTGCTCAGAATCAACAAAGCAACATCCACAAAAGTCCTATTCTCTGCCAGCAAGCTAATCGGGCACTCATGCCAATTCCACCACACATCCCAATTCCTTTCACAGTACAGTAAGGCATGGCTAGTGCTTTCTACACCTTTCTCACACAAAAGGCAATTCACTTCAGTGTTTATCCCCTTCTTATGCAAATTCAATCTTGTTGGCAGTCCTTCCATGCATGCTCTCCAAGCGAAAATTCTGATCTTTGAAGGGAGTTTGAGCTGCCACATTTTCTTCCATAGTGGGGTCCTACAATCCCCACTCGAGCATTCACACAATTTAGATTTTTCCACCAATGGCAAAGCTACATAATATGCACTCTTGACAGAAAACATACTGCGTTTGTTTCCTACCCAAATTATCTTGTCTTCTGGCAGGTTATAACTAAGCGGAATGTTTAGAATGGTTTCAGCCTCAAAAGGTAGGAAGAACCTTCTGATTCTGTCCATTTTCCATCGCCTCGTTTCTTCATCTATTAGGGACGAAACCATTGGGAAATCACCAATATCTTGCGGGGGGGAGCAGATTTTATATGTGGTTAGAGACGGCATCCATTTGTCCTCCCATATATGTATCATCCTTCCATTCCCCACTCTCCACCTAGTGCCCTTCCTAATTACCTCCAAGCTACTATGGATACTCCGCCAAGCATAAGAAGGGCTACCCCTAAGCTTTGACCCCAAGATGTCACTGTATGGAAAATACCTTGCCTTGTATATCCGTGCAACCAAGGATGTTGGATTAGTCAAGATGGGCCATGCTTGCTTTGCTAACATTGCTAAGTTGAAAGCATGGAGATTGCGGAAGCCCATACCTCCATGTATCTTTGACATGCACATTTTCCTCCAACTAACCCAGGACATTTTGGTCTCCTGGTCTTTCTGGCCCCACTAGAAATTTCTCTCCATCCCCTCCAAATCCTCACACAAGCCTTTTGGGAGCAAGAAGCAACTCATGGTATACGTGGGGATTGCTTGAGTTACTGCTTTTATGAGAATTTCCTTCCCACCCATGGATAGCATTTTTTCCTTCCAACCCGATAACTTCTTCCCAACCCTCTCTTTTATTTCTGCAAAAACTTGATTCTTTGACTTGCCAATAACCGATGGGAGGCCAAGGTATTTTCCTTGTCTTGTGTCCTGCATGGGACCCAAAATTTCCAAGACTTCACTTCTTGCTTCAGGGGTTGTATTGTGGCTAAAATTCACTGCGGACTTATCTGCATTAACTTTTTGTCTCAAAGCTGCCTCATAAAGTTTTAGGATTTCAACCAACTTGATGCAATCCTGTCTTTCTGCCCGACAGAACAAAAGGCTATCATCCGCGAAGAACAAATGGGTAACCCTCGAACAACCCCTATATATAGATACTCCAGTGAGACTTTGGCTGTTATTTGCTTCAACAATAAGGGCTGAAAAAGCTTCTATGCACAGGAGGAACAGATAGGGAGACAAAGGATCTCCTTGTCGAAGCCCCCTACTCGGACAGATAGTACCGTGAGCTTCCCCATTAATCAAGACTGAATTCGTGACAATTGTGATGCATTTCAGCACCCATTCGGTCCATTTTCCATGAAAACCCAACTGCCTCATCACCTTTTCAACAAAAACCTATTCAACCCCGTCATATGCCTTGCTCATATCGAGTTTAACGGCCATAAAACTCTCTTTTCCTTGTTTTTTGTGATCTAGATAGTGCATTAGCTCAAAAGCTACGAGCACATTATCCGTTATCAACCTCTTCGATATAAATGCACTTTGGTTCTCTGAGATTATTTGTGGATGAATTATTTTCAACTGGTTTGCAAGGACCTTGGAAATTAGCTTGTAGCATACATTGCTAAGGCTGATAGGACGGAATTCTTTCATTCTAGTAGGTTTTTCACTTTTGGCACCAAAACAATGTTAATGTTGTTTATGTCAATTATAGGAGCATCTGAATTAAGCACATTAAATACCATATTTGTGACATCATTTCCAACAATAGCCCAATATTTTTGGTAAAAAATAATAGACATACCATTCGAGCCAGGCGCTTTTGTTGGATGCATTTGGTTGAGAGCTAATCTGACCTCCTCTATGGTGAAGTCCCGAATTAGATCAGCATTCATCTCCATAGTAACTTTGCGAGGGAGCAAGTTCGTTACTTCTTCAACTCAGGTTGGGTGTGTGGTTGTATATATCTCCTCAAAATATGCAATTGTTGCACTGGCAATATTTTCTTTACTGTCACACCAAACCCCCTCTTCATTCCATAAGTCATTGATTGTGTTCTTTTTCCTCCGTTCTGATGCTCGATGATGGAAGTATTTTGTGTTGCGATCTCCCTCACCTAACCACTGCACCCTACATCTTTGTTGCCACCATATTTCCTCCTCATCCAATAACTCATTAATCTCCCTCCGAACTCTACTTATTTCAGCTCCATTCTGTCTGTCAATATCATCCTTGGTTAAGGCACTTAGAGCTTTCTTTTTCTGTTGAATCTTCTTTAGTATTTGGCAAAAAACTGAATTGCTCCAGTTGGAGAGAGCATCAACACATTGCCTCAGCCCTGTGATAAGTCCACTTGGATTATTCAGGCCTGTACCCTCATTCCAGACTTGCTCAATTATATCCTTACAATCCACCCGTCTAGTCCACATTGCTTCAAAGTGGAATCTATGCTTACCCCGCTGCTGCAAAACCCGTGATTCAGCAAGTAATAGAGGACAATGGTCAGATGTTGTATCTACCAAATGCCTAACCTTAATGTCTCGGAAATGTGCCAACCAATCTAGTGTAGCAAAAGCTCTGTCTAACCTCAAGTACATCCTGTCTTCCCCTTCCCATTGATTGCACCATGTATACTTTGACCCGCTATATCCCATGTCCTTGAAACCACACCTGTTAACCACATTGCGAAAGGCATCCATCTATTGCTGCAGTCTCGGAGCTCCACCCAACTTTTCTTCTCTCAACAGGATTTTATTGAAATCACCAAGACATAGCCACGGCAGATGATATTGTTGGTTAAGCGTGTTTAGGAAACTCCAAGATTCCCTTCTACGATGGGTCTCTGGGTGTCCATAAAACCCAGTTATCCTCCATTTAAAACCCGATGCTTCTTTAGTAATCATATCGTCAATGTGGTGCTTAGAATAACTTTTGATCTCTAGATTGATCTCTTTCCTCCAAAACATTGCTAAGCCCCCTCCCTTTCCTTCCCGCTGGACAAAAAAACCATTCACAAAATCAAGTTTCACTTTCACCCTCTTCATTCCTGCAATCTTCTTCTTTGTCTCCGATAAGAAGACTACCTTGGGATCCCAACGCCACACACAATCGCGCAATGCTCTAACTGACCGAGGGGTCCCAAGCCCCCGACAGTTCCAACATAGGGCAATCATGGCTCTCAACGGGGCTGTCTCTCAGCCTCTGTCATTTCTGCAGGTACCAGAATATCACTGGTAATGACTTCAACACATTTCCTTTTACATTTTCTGTCTTCCTCCTCTTCTAAAGTCTCTAACTTACCTTTACGTTTAAGTCCAATTTCTCCTTCGTGGTCCAACATTACTGCATCTCCTGGTGGGCCTCTTTCCCTTGCTAATTTCTTTAACCTTCCCTTTGATTTGGGCTTTTTTTCTTTGCATTGTCCCATATCAAGGTAACCTATTTCACTCTCAGCCTTTGTGCTTTGCTTGGGCTTTAATGGGCTAGTGACCTCGTGCTCTTCACTTAAGCCCACTAACTGTGAGCCCACTGCCGAGTTTGCATTAGTGCCAACTTTTTCTTTTCCTTTAGCTTGTTCAAAATTTAAAACTTGTTGTGAGGCACGTACCTGTTCTCCTTCTCCACTGGTTGGTATTCCCTCCTCCGTGCTGTCCCATCCTCTAGGGTGACTAGCTTCCTACCTTCCTAACACCACACCATCACCTAGAGCTCCCCAATTTTCAGATTTTTCCTCCCTTCTGTCACTATCAAATCTTTTGCTTCCGCCTCCATCGTCAATCCTCACCAGATTTTTTGTCCCCTCTGTTGACGGTTGAGAGTTTGGTTTTCCACCATCACTACTTGACTGGATCCCGTCGTCTTTCCTGGTCTTCATCCTCTCGTTGCTTCCTTTGTAATTTCCATTGGCCTTAATCCAATCACCATATTGATACTCCACTTGATTACCGTCCCTGGTACTATTACAGTGCCTCTTATCATGGCCTATCTTTCCATAAAGAAAGCAAATCATTGTGAGTCTCTCATACTTGAATGTGACCTATGTTTTGTCTCCTTCCATATCCATCAAGTATCCACCTCGATGGAGTGGCTTGTCTATTGGTAGTTCAACTCTGACTCTCATAAACTTGGCTTGGTCCATCTGCCATGATCTCTTATCCATTTCAACAAAAATTCCCATTCTATTCCCAATGTCTCTTCCAATTTCTCTGTCATTAGCTCAAAAGGCACTCCCCACACCTGAACCCAGAATGGTGTGTGTGAGAAAGTAATGCTTGCAGCTATTAGTCCTTTTCGCCATCTACTCAGAAGTAGGAGATTATTGTCGAAATTCCATGGACCATTTTCTCCACCCATTCCAGCTGATGCTTTGAAAAAAACTTGAACTGGAGGATGTCATTACCTACTTCCACAATCCTCAAATCTGATCCCATCCTCCAAACTGATCTTAGAGTGCTCTTCAGAGCACGTTGATTTTGCTGTCGATCTGATAAAAGCTTGCTAAAAAGACTCAAATGGCATTCCTCCAATAGTTCGTTGCTGCTATGGCTTGAGATCTATATGCTATCTTCTTCCTCCTTGGTGAGTTGCAGGTTTTGCAACCCATCCAGCACTGCTTGTTCCATAATATGAGCTTATAGATTGACCATACTCTGGCCGGTGAAAATAAAAGTAGTCAAAGGAAAGCCCCACAGTCAGTGACTATGGGAGATGACTCTTACTCAAGAGAGAAATGACTCCTACTTGGGAGAGAATAGTGGGTTAATGTCCATTGGACTTAATTAAGGGAATAACTGAATGAGGGATATTTACTCATTTTGAAAACGTATAAGGGTTATTAGTTAGTTTTAAAAATAAGTGACAAATAATGAATTACTCCAAACATATGACGGGAAAGTGCTTTTTCCCCTAGTGAATTCAACATTTTTTAATATAAATTGTACTTAAACATAAAGTTGAATTTAAAACGTATGAAAAAAAGTAGATAATTTTTTAATTTTATTCCATATTTACTCATATTTTTGTACAATGTTTTACACATAAAAGAGAATATTGAAAATTTTTATGCCAAAACCAAAATATTTGCATTTATTTCTAAAAAATGCAACTAATGATTCTTATTTTTATTGAATCTTTTAATTTAATTAAAGGGAAACATTTATGTGTATAGCATCATATAAAAACATGAGCACATATGGAATGAATTGTAAAATTTATATAATTTCTTCAACTGTTTAAAATTCAAGTTTATGTTTAAGTACAAATTATTGTTTAAAAAAATTTTGTTGAATTCATTATAAAAAGCATTGCCCTTTGTGCTTTATGTTTGGGGTAGTTCACAATCCCCCCCCCCCAAAAAAAAAAAATCTTCAAAACTAACCCATTTTTCATTTCATGTTTCCAAAATAAGCAAATACCCATATTCCATTACTCCCTCAATTAAATCCAATGAAATCTTTTGATTCCTAGAAAATTATTTGAGTGTAAAATACCTCTAACTAAAAAAAAATGTTGAAATGACCCCAAATAATCTAAACTTTGTAAAATTAACCCAACCCGTAAATTAAACATAAAACATACAAATTACTGCATCTTGTTTCTCAAAAAATCCCTAAAAAATAACAGAGATTGTTGGGACTTATTGTCTTTGATAGCAAACAGAAATCTTAAAGCTATTAAGTTTTATTATTAATATATTTCGGCTTATTACAATGTTTTCTTTTCTTTTCTTTTTTTGTTATTGGATTGTTTAGGCTTGATCAACTTTAGTTCTAAGACCAATGCCTTCAGAGTATTGAAAATTTTGCCCTTTTTATGTAGCTGTCTTAAAGATTCCACACTTAACATAAATCTATTTTTCAATTACAGTTAGTATCTGGATAAAATATAAATTAGGGAAGAAAACTTCAATTTTAATTAGCATTCCAGTATTCAGTTTTAATTTATGGGATGGATTAAGTTTACTCTCGTGTAATGTTATATGGGGTAATTTTGGTATTTTATTTTTTAATAGAGTTTATTTTTAGACTTTTCACAAAATAATACTCCAGGGATCAAAAGATTCGTTGGACTTAACTGAGGGATTAATAGAATGAGGGTATCTGCTCATATTGAAACATACAAGAAGAAATTGGTTAGTTTCAAAGATAAAAGGGGAAGTGTTTTTTTTCCCAAATGAAATCGACAAACATATTTTAACATATATTTGTACTTAAATATGAACTTAAATTTTAAACATATGAAAGAAATTGGATATCTTTAAAATTCAATCCATATGTGATCATGTTTTTGTACTATGCTATACACATAAAAAAGAATAACGAAAATTTTTTTGCCAAACAAGATATTTGTGCTACTTTCTATCAAAAAAATGTATCCAACGATTCTTCTTTTGCTCAAATCTTTTTTTCTAATATGAGGAGATAATTAGTGAGAGTTAGTGATAAAAATCTCTAATGTATTTTGTAGAATTGTGTATACCCAAAAAAATAGATTTGAATTTTTTTTTTAACATAAACATGTTTTTAAGACATATGAAATAAACTAATAATTATTTACATTCATCCCATTTGCGCATATTTTTGGTACTATAAAAGTTGGAATTTTTTGGAGTATAAGTTGAATACCATTTTTTGTAATAATTGTATCAATTTCTAAAAAAGGTAGCCAATGATTTTTGATTTATTTGTGTTAGGGTCATATTTTCTATGTATTAGCATATCCTTTAACAAAATGCACTTTACTTGTAATTAGGTAGATCTAAGATGGGTTTAACATATCAAGAAATACGTTGCACAAACATAACAAGTAGTATCATTAAAGATATGAAGATTGATCCAAGAAACAAGTGAAAAAAAGCTAAAACGGTGAAACTCGACACTAGTTCCAAGTCTTTTGACACTAGCATCTATCGAGGCTTAATGAAGAATTCTCAACACAAACTCGACACCTCTCGACCTATCGAGCTAACAAATTTCATAATATCACTAGCAATCTTTTATTCTAAGAGGATATTTGTTTATGGGTTTGTACAATCCTAATAGTATTAGGAAAGGCCAAGGTTTGTGTAAACCTAATTGGAATAGGAGAGCCTATTTAAATGGTCCATTGAGCTCCTATTTAAATAAGGAGGTGGAGAAAGAAAACCCAAACCTTAAAAAGCTTCATAAAGTTTTCTTTTTGAAACCCTAGCCTCCTCTTACAAAGAAAGAGATACTGCTGCATTTCTTGTATGCCTTTGGGTTCTATAACTAACAAAGTCTCTAGCACCAACATTGAAGATCTTATTGGTGTTTCTATGTGAAGCTGTTGCAAATCAACTACAACAATCAAAGGGTTGCTATGAAGTTAGTCACGTACTAAGATTTGTGCAAAAAAACTAGTCACATACTGTGATTCGTGCAAAGGAAGAAGTCTCTACAAGAGCAAGTCCAACTGGGGATTGAAGTAAAGGTTCAATTTTAGGTTGGTATTTTGGGATAGTCCAAGGTAGTGGTAAAATTCCTTATACTTGTAATTACTTGTTCTTGATTAATGGATTCTTAGGAGTGATGACCTGAAATTCACCCAGTGAGGTTTTTGCCTTGCAAAAAGTTTTCCTCATTCATCAACAAATCACCATGTCATTTAATTTCCTCTACGCTTAGTTTTTTTAGTGATTTATTGGTGCCTCCATGATTTGCATGTAATTTAACATAATTAATCAATTTGGGTAATTTAATTAATTAACTAAAGTCAATCAACAACCCAACAATTTGAATATTTTTTCTTTAAAAGGGACATATTTAATGGGCGTTAGGGATTTAGGTAAGTTTGATATGATTAAGGTAGTGCATGAATTCTCAACACTAGGTAAAATTTTCCTCTTTTTGAATTCCACATTCTATTTTAATTCCTTTTCTTTCCTGCTTTTCTTTTTCCTTTTGTTACCAATCTACCTTTTTTTTAAATGGAATTGCTTCTTATTTAAGTCATCAATCGATGTGTAAAATTAGGCCTTTTGCCTCAAGATGCATATGCATAATGAAGTAATGAGTACACAGCTTGAGACCCTACATACGCAGTTGCTTGACTATAAATAAAAACCCTAGTTGCTCTTTGCTTTCTTTCAATAAATGTGCACATATATGGTATGAATCCAAGGTATGTTTCCTCCTTTCTTTTAAGGCGAAAAGCCACTTTTAGTCCCTAAATTTTTAGGCGATTTCCATTTTAGTCCCTAAGTTTTATTTTTACCGCTTTTAGTCCCTATTCTGGAAAACGCCTCCATTTTAGACCCTACCGTTATATCAGAAACGGAGAAAGCTAACGTGGCAAACGGCAGGAATAAATAATATTAAATTAATGTCCACATGGCCTAAATTAATAATAAAAAAATGTTTTTTGGCATTAAAAAATGCCACATCAGCCTCTAAATTATAAAAAATATATATATATTAATTTTAACTAAATAAAAAAAAATTAAAAACAGAATTAAACACTAAAAATCATATGAATTGAGATCTAAGTGTGTCTTGAACAAGAACATCAAGAACACAAATCTAGAAATTATTTAAAAAAAAAAAAAAAAAAAACCCAAACTCAAAATTTTGAGCGAATCAAACTTAAATTCTCTAATTTCAGTCAAAGCACAACCATGAATCAAAGCAGAAATTCTTAAACCCAAATTTTAATTTCTCTACAAAGTCACCCAAACTCAAATTATCTACCCAAAAAAAAATCGATATTGGTAAACACCCAGCAAGATTGAAACCCAGCAAACTCAGGTGGTCTTTCACAGTTTTTAGCAAAACAAACCATGCGACTAAAACCCAATGGTAGAACCCAGATCAACATAGAAACCCGGTGGTAGAAACTGAGATCAGCATCCACAAACAATCCCAAAACCCATATTGAGGAGACAAAACCAGATCAACGGTGAGATTGGTGGACTCGATTGACGCTGCAAACTGAGAAATCAAACCTAAGAACTGGTTGGGACGACGATGGTGGAGCTGGTGATGAGTTGCGCCAACGAAATATGGAGGGGGAGAGAAGAACCAAACCACAAAGCAAGCCACACACCAAACCCAGATCGGAACCACCAACACCACTGCCACCCTGACCTGAATTAGAACCACAACCCAACAAAAATCTACCCATGAAACCCACGAATTTAGAACAAACACCGTGGCCCACTCCTAACAAACACAATCAACAAACCCCCCCCCCCCCCCAAATCCAAGACCAGCGACAAACCCAAATGTGAAAGAGGGAGGAAAAGAGAACTCAACGCCGTCGTGCCTCCGCCTTGGACCTAATCTGGTAGGGCTAATGGGTTCACGATGGGCCGATGGTTTTCAGGTGAATGGGCTATGCGATTTTCAGGTGGATGTGCTGTCTCACGTTTGACCGACGAGAGTTGTAGTGGAACGAGCTTTCCGTTGGAGAAGAACTCGTTGGCGGGGAGCATGGCCACCGAATCTGGGTTTGCTTTAGGTGGGTTTGCTGGGTTTCCTTTTAAATGAGATGGGTTTGCTGGGTTTCTTTTTAAATGAGATGGGTTGTTCTAATTTTGAGATTTTTTTGTTTGGATTGGTTATGTTGTATTTTTGGATTGATTTGATACTATGAGGTTTTAGGATTTGATGATATTGCTGGGTTTGAGAAAATGGTGATTTTGAGATTTTTAATTTTTGGGTTTGTGTTCTTAGATCTGAGTTTGAGTTCTTGTTTAAGACACATTTTGATCTCAATTTATGTAATTTTTAGTTTTTAATTATGTTTTTAATTTTTTTATTTAGTTAAAATTAATAATTTTTTTTTTATTTAGAGGCTGACGTGGCATTTTTTAATGCCGAAAAACATTTTTTATTATTAATTTAGGCCACGTGGACATTAATTTAATATTATTTATTTCTTCCGTTTGCCACGTCAGCTTCCTCCGTTTCTGATGTAACGGCAATGACTAAAATGGAGGCGTTTTCCAGAATATGGACTAAAAGCGGTAAAAATAAAACTTAGGGACTAAAATGGAAATCGCCTAAAAATGTAGGCACTAAAAGTGGCTTTTCGCCTTCTTTTAATTATGCATTACCAATGCTTTGTTTCCTATAATTAGTATGCGTTTGGCATTGGTTTAAAAAGTCTGCTTTTTTTACTATTCAGCTTATTTTTTGTACTATTCATGGATCTCATTGCACTTTTTGATACTATTCATGGATCCTACTATACTATTTCAACTACCTTTTAGCTTTATCTACAGTACTTTCAGCAAAAAGTTTTCAATTTCAGCTAAATAAGCTACAATCAGCTCTTTTGAATGATTGAATCTTGAGCTTTGTTTGAATATTTTTGCCTTATTCAAATATTGCATGCTTAAAAGGAAACCAACCTGTTTGAAACCTTTTTAGAAAATGGTTAGGAAGTACAAGTGGAGTCTAATCCACCAAATTAGGTGGGATTGGGTACCTAATACCTTCCTAAATCCGTAACCTAATTTTGAACTTAAAGTATGATTGAATTGGACCTTTGTGTATGGATCAAAACCAAATACGTGAGTATAATTGAAAGTTTTCTCTAAAATATATTCATTATGTATTTTTCTCTTGTGGGATATTAAAACTGATCAACTGATCATATAGTCTTCAAAAAAAAAAAGGCTAATCATACACACATGCAGCCAAGAGTCAAGATCAATTGAGGCATAGTTTTTGAAGCATTATACAAGTCAAAAATTTGTGAAAATATAAAATTCAAGAAATAAATTTCTTCAATCCAAAATTAAAATAAAATCTTGGTATGGAAATATCATACGATGTCTTGGTATTTTTGCCGCAACTTTTTACACAGATATCTTATTTACTTGATTCTTGTGGCCTCAAAAAGAAAACTAGAAAATCTTCAACTTTTTAGTTCACCACAAATTTGGGGAAAAAAAATTTGGAGGTCAAACGTGGATAGAAGTAGATAGTGGACAAAACTCCGAAAATTATGGGATTCACATCCTAAATTTGAGGGAGGTTGAGGTTATAGAGGCACAAAAACACTAGAACATTTTTCATCATGTTGTTTATTTATTTTAGACATTTAGCTTTATTTTTATGGATTTATTTTGCATAACTAGGTGTGGCTAAATCTCTACCCAGGGTTAAAGGTGAAACCTAATATTTTTATCATGTATTCTTGAGATTATCTATATGTTTTTTATGGATTGAAGACTGAATTTGAGGTTGATTTTACCATTTGTAGGGTTGTAAATGAGCTGAGGTTTGTCGTGTAGTGCATGTTCGAGCTTGGCTCAAGCTTGAGATAAGCCTAAAATAATGTTTGAACTTGAGCTTGTGGGAAAGCCAAAAGGTTTGAGCATAGCTTGACTTAGCTTGATTAATTAGTCAAGCCAGGGTTGAGCTTAATATCAAGCTCAAACTCAAGATCAAATCAAGCTTTTGAGCTTGAGATCCAACAAAATTACATTATCAAATGATTATATCTCCAAGAGTCAAGTTAAAAATAAATTAAATAGCATACTTATTTTATCATGCTTATAGTCACACCTATGTTTAGCCATTATTCAAATTACAACTTTACATAATTAAATTCATCCATTTATCCTTCCATGTCTATAGCTTCAAAATTTGCTTAAAATACAATTTTTACATCCACATTAGATGGTGAAGAACTAAAAAAAAAAAATTTGACCATATGAATATGAAAAGACTAACATGTTTTGTAACTATACATTAGATGCTAAATGAGGAAGGACCATACATGGCCCACTTTTTTAAAATGTAAATAAAGTCAAATGTGGTGTTTGGTCAATTTAAAGGGAAGGAAAAAACTTAAGGTAATGGGTATTGGTTCCATGTGACTATGTGAGTCATATCATTATTAAGATGTGTAATGAGTTTGTATAGCAAACACATATCAAGCCTATAAATGAGTCTATACTCAACTTGTTTTTTACCAAGCCTTATAACTCACGAGTTTGTTCATGAACTTTTTTTTTTTTTTTTTTTTGTGCTTAGGCTCGGCTTGTTTATTAAACAAGCCTAAAAGTAATGCTCAAGCTTAACTTGTTTATAAACAAACAAACATGAACAAGCTTTTTATCAAGTCAAGTGTGAGTTGCTTATGAACAGGCTTAGTTCATTTATAGCCCTAACTATTTAGAATCGTTGCATGTTGACAAGTTCTTAAGATTTAATATGACTTTCTCCATTAACTTCTCTCAAATTTATTTTTTTATTTTCAATTGTATTTCAACATTATCTTGCTCCATCTTTTGGTGCAAAAACAAACAAAAAACTGTTTTTCTTTTATGCTTAATAATAGAAATTTTTATATTAATGTCAGTCATTCACTATGGATCAACCTCGGACTCACCTAACCTAAACATTATTACTTCCGATAACTTGGGTTTGAAGTATTTTAATCGCAACATTAATTGCGTACTCCCAAATCCATGTCCAAGATGGATCCACAATGGACAACTATTAAGAGTCATTTGCATAGTAATCATAGTGGCTTCTTGAACCATGCCTTCTATTGTTATTGTCTGTTTGATTTTTCTTTTTCCCCATGTTCATAGAGATGATATTGACCACAACATATGTGGAGCAGTAGAGCAATTCCTTTTTACATTTAAATAATTATTCGTAGGGACACACGGTGGTCCAGTTAGAGAATAGAAATGAGACACAGAAAAGTAGGAGACATATGCATCTCTTTTTATCAACCATATGTAAAGTAAAGACAAATATATAGTGTGTGTTTGGCTCCAACTTAAAAAACTAACTTATTTTACTATTCAGCTTATTTTTGTTACTATTTATGGATTCCACTGCACTTTTTGATACTACTCATAGGTCCTACTGTACTATTTTGGCTAACTTTTACCTTTATCTACAATACTTTCAACAAAAAATTTTTCAATTTCAGCAAAATAAGCAGATCTCAAACAGACCCATAATATAGGACACTTTTAGCATAGGTATTGCTTAAAACTCTTTTTTTTTTTCCTTTTTTTTTTTTTTTTTTGGTTAAAAGGATACTTCATTGAGAAAACTAGCCAGCCTCTAAAACAAAAGGGTACAAAACGTTCATATAAAGTTCCAGCCAAATCAAGGCTAAGAAGAAAAGCAACATCAAAAGGAGGATCTAGAAAAATAGAAAAATCTTGGCTTAAGAGTGCACCCCGAGTGCATCTGCACATTTATTAGCCTCCCTATAGCAATGATGGATCCTTACTAGAGGAATAGCTTTCAAACTGTTTCTGCAATCAGCTACCAAGACATCTATACCATTAGGATTATCCAGTTCTTTCTTCATAAACTCAACTACCAGTTTGGAATCCAATTCAATTTCTACCGTTGGTAGCTTGAGAGCAATACACAATCGGATCCCATCTCTGAGAGCCCAAAGTTCCGCTGCTACACTCTTTGTAATCCCAATTGCTCTTGAATATCCCTCAACCCATTCTCCATTCTCATTCCAGATTAGGCCACCTCCACTAGCCAGACCGGGGTTACCCAGGGAGGAGCCATCCGTATTCAACTTGAACCAATTGGGAGAAGGGTGAAGCCATTGAACCTGGATTTTTGACTTAGCTCGAGCCTGTTTCCCATTTATCCCTAGATACACAAACTCAGTTGCTTTGGCCAGTGCTTTGGCCTTCAGATTCTTCTGGTGGGGTGTTCTTCCAAAGACAGTATTGTTTCAATATAGCCATAGTGTCCAGAGCGCAATGGGAAAGATAGTACCCTAAGCGATGTTCGATGAGTCACAAGTCCTGGAGCTCTTGTAGTTTAGCTTCAGCCAACCCACCAAGTGAGATCCATAAAAAATGGGGGCTTTGGAACGACAAGGAGAAGGAGCTCCAAAACAACTGGGCCTTAGGGCAGTCCCTTAAGGCATGGATAATTGTTTCAGGAGCATTGTTGCACACGGTGTAGAGGAAAGGAATTTCCATACCTCTCTTAGATAGTAAGGCTTGAACCAGGATGCTATGGTGGCAACATTGCCAGAGAAAACACTTGATCTTTGGAAGGGATGACACTTTCCACACCCACTCACCTCTAAAGGCCTGCCCTACCGTGTTGCTGTCTTCCCAGTTAGCTAGGTGATACGCCTCCTTTAGCTTAAAAAAATAAATAAATAAAAATTCTATTTAGTTGGGAGGATGGAAATGTTGGGGGAAATGGCTATTTAGCCTTAATTTATTAACTATGTAGTCAAACAGCCTCTTTTTCAAACTATGTAGCAAAAAGCTCATATTTTGGAACTTGATATTTCTAATGTCGAGTTCTATGTATATTTTTAAGTGGAACTCAACATTCTCAATGTCGAGTTCTGCGCAAAATTTTAAAAGGAAAAAAAATTAAGTGGCAAAATACACATAGAACTCGACATTTCTAATATCGAGTTATAGGCAGAACTCGACATTGGTAATATCATGTTCCAAAATAGTGGTATTTTACTACATAGTTTGAAAAGTGGGCTACTTGGCTACATAGTTCAAAAAGTAAGGTGAAAATAGCCAAAATACCACGTTTTGGCAAAATTTATGGCAAACTAGCACTGTTTCAAAAATATTTAGCAATCTACCACTTTTTTAGTACTCGAGTTTCACAAAATCAAGTTTTAAATAGTACTCAAGTTCAGTGAACTCGAGTTCCTAAATGAGTCGCCAACGTGGCACTTCTGACCTGGAATTTGTGCAGTTACAAAAGTAATGTGGTACTCAATATTATGGAAATCGAGTACTTCTTTACAGTACTCGATCTTACTAAAGTCGAGTACCTTGTTTTTTTTTTTTTTTTTTTTTTTCTCATAGTTGAAGACTAGTTCCCACCAACTCTGCTGAAACTTCCAAGCAAGTGATGAAATGTAAATGTAAATGAAAAAGAAGATTTTTCAAAAAAAGAAAAAAGAAATGAAATGAAAGTTGGAATAACTGGGTTTTGAAATACCTGTTTGAAGGGAAGAGCTTAATAGTAGTAGTGGGTAGCAAGGAGCTTCAAACAATCAATCAAAAAGACAGCAAGTTCTCTAACTCTCTCTTAGACAGAGTAAAATTGGATTTTGGTTCTGAAAATGGAGACGCTAAGATAGGAAATATATATTAAAAAAAATGGAGCAACGGCCATTTTTAAGCTAAGGGTGACTTAAAAATGAAGCCGCTGACTTCAATGTAAAGAAAGAGAAAAGAGAAAAGAGTTTTTAATAATTCTAATAAAAGTAATAATGACTTTGAAAAATCAGTTGTCGTGTGGGAGTGGGAGTGGGATGGATGGAAAAAAAGGTGAAAAGAAAGGGTTTGTTGTTTGTTTACATTTACATTTACATTTCATCACTTGCTTGGAAGTTTTAGCAGAGTTGGTGGGAACCAGTCTTCCACTACGAAACAAAAAGTAAAAAAAAAATTAAAAAATTAAAATAATAATAATAATAACAAGGTACTCGACATCAGTAAGATTGAGTACTATAAAGAAGTACTCGATTTCCATATTATCGAGTACCACATTACTTTCACAAATTCCAGGTCAGTAGTGCCATGCTGGTGACTCACCTAAGAACTCGAGTTCACTAAACTCAAGTACTATTTAGAACTCGATTTTGTGGAACTCGAATACTAAAAAAGTGGTAAATTGCTAAATATTTCCCAAACAATGTTAATTTGCCACAAATTTTGCCAAAACGTGGTATTTGGCTATTTTCGCTCAAAAAGTAAGGCTAAATAGTCATTTTTTTTCCCCTAGGAAAGTGAGAACATAGAAAATTAAGAAATATAGAAATGTAGATAATGACCTTCAATGAGCACAAATAATATAGTCTCTCTCTCTCTCTCTCCCTCTTTCTCCACTATTTTATACTCCAATATTCACTCTTGAACCACTACGCACCCTTGGCGCGATGATCACTCCACAAGTATAAGTGTTTGTGGGGTGTGAGGAGCGTTGATACCCATTTTTGTGACACACTTTTTACAAACCTGATTCAACCAAGCCCGACTTACTCGTGGGCTTAATTTAGGTATTGTATTATATTTTATTCTTTTAAACATGGCCCAAGCCCATGCAACATATTAGGGAAATTTAGGAAGTATAATTTGGAGGGTATGGGTTAATTTTCTTCAAACCTTTTGCATGAGCCCAGTCCATGCATGCTACCAAGTAGGCAAAGGATACTGATAGCACCTTAGGCTTATGGAAAAGGTCTTGTACTCAAAATTTCTAATAACTTTTATGCTCTGGCTGACTGTGGCCCAAAATTTCTGCCCAAACTCTTTTTTCCTTTAAAAATGGTTGGCTCTCATTGGCCAACTTCAGTTGCTAGCTTTCATTTAAGTGAGCCTCCCAATGGTCTGAAACAACTAAAAAGGGGGAGCCAATGGGGGTTTAGTCAAGCATTTCCCTTAATGATGATAAAAGTAATCCTTCCTTTTATCCAAACAAAAGCAAACTTGAAAATTACTACTTGCGTAACACCTTGGGGTCCAAAGCCTCTTCTATTGACCAAAAACCAGTCACTTAGAGCACCCCCCAAACTCAATATAAATGCCACAATCAGATTCAAAACAAAGAAATCAAGTTTGACTTTGAGAGCAACACCCCAAGCTCAATATAAGAGTCTCTCTTCGGCTAAAAAACCAAGAACTATGTTTTCCCCCACAGAGCTGAAACTTGAGACCAAAATCTCATTCAACCAACTAACATTCTCACAATTCTGAAGTTTAGGGATGAAAATATGGGTACAAGGGAACCTTCCCTCTCTTCCTCATAACCTCTCTCAATTTACTCTTCTCGCTGACTGTGGGTCGAAGTTTCAGACCTATGTACTTTTTCTGCATTTTCTTGTATTTCAGTTATGGCATTTTGATTTCTCTCTTTTTAAAGCACCAATAGCCTTTTGTTCATTATACACTTGAAATTTTGGGCTTGATTCTCTACAAATAAACACTTCTAAAGAACCTAAGGGGAGATTTGGGCTAATCTAGCATTTTTGGCCGTTGTCGCAAAAACGTCCCCGATATGGGATAAGGGCCAAGGTTCAAGTCTCAAGAAGGAAGTTTCACACATATATACGCTTAGATTAGGCTTGAGCAGAATATATATATATATATATATATATATATATATATATATATATATATATTCATTTATGCCCTTGAAACTTTTTAGTGTGGGTTCCAACATCCTTTAAGTTATGAAAGATGCAAAAGTTGTTAATAATTTCAATATAAAAATATTTACAAACTAACATAGCAATAAAGGTAATTGGTGTCACATTTGCACACATATGCATATAGCTATGTATAACAATGACACATATATGAAATAATATTTGTATACATAATTTGCATGCCACTCATAAGTGATGACTCACTAGGGTTTTTTTTTTTTTTTTTTGGGTGATGCAGTTGAACTCGTGCCCACCTAAATTGTGTGTGTAGTATTCACCTTTTATTTGAAGCATAAGGGGCATAATGCCTGAAGTTACTCTCGTTAAAGTCGTCTAGGTTAATTAAAATTCAACAGCATACTAGAAAGTTGATTCTCAAACTTGGGATAAAGCCATCAAGCCATGGAACCTACGGTATACTTATATTTAAGAGCCATTACCAACAGTAAAACAAACTTCCATTAATAATGGAGATCTTACAAATTCTCAATTCCCTGCCAAATTGGTGATGCATTGACACTTCAAGACCTTCTTAACCAATCCATCTGACCTTGAATGTGCTTTTTAGAACTTCACTGCATATAATATTTTTCCCAATTATAAGGCATCCAATCAATCTTTGCAAGCAAGACATGATTTATATCCTTGAATTACCTGAAAGTAGAGGAGTTCGAGCCTTCACGGAACTGAAGAAATCGATCAGAACCGACAATCCTTTTTATTTTCCCTAAACAATCAATCCAGCCCAACTCACACATATAGACATGAAAAGGGAAACAAACCCCTTCTTATAATTCGTGGGAAGGGGAAGCCAGGAAGGTAAGCTCGTATGTTTGTAAAAATCCAACTAATTCATCTATCTTCATAGTCTTGTAGGTTTGTAATTTGTGTTTTAGTAGGTTATTTATTATTTTCTTTTTGTTTAACTTAGATTAGAATATTAAATCATTAAGGTTAAAATTTGTACAATTTCTCAAGTATTATTCCTTAGGTCCCCAATTATATTTCACAACATGACTACACTAACCAATGCAATGCAAATAGAGTTATTTTTGTTTTGTCAAAAACAATTAAATTCAATCATGTATGTTATTGGTCAATGTAATCATATGATTGAATTTATTTGAGAACCATAGGTCCTAAAAAGTTGTATTAAGTTTTACCCAATCATTGATAGGCACTGAGTTTGTTTGTTGAAAATTTTCCATAACGTGTATGTGTAACTTGTATAGTTTTTTTTTAAATACTTGTGTAATATTTAATGCTTGTTGACCTTTTCAGTAGGTGCTGAAAGTTTACGTTGATCATCATGCATTTCTCTTCTTTCAAAATCTTTCTCCCTCTTAAGGACTTGGCCTATAGCATAGTTCTTTTTTTTTTTTTTTTTTTTTTTACCCCTCTTAACTTTTATCTAGCTTACCCTATTTAAGGGTTTTCAACTTAGCAGACTTCAAAAACCAATGTGTCCTAGTGTTTGATTGTTGACATAATGAATTCTTTAATAGAGGCCCAAATAGCAATAGAGACCTTTTTTTTTTCTTTTTTTTTTCTTTTTTTTTGAAGAGGAGACCAAAAATTTTAGGTCCTAAAAGTTTCATTCCAGAAATTTTAGTAGTTTAATAGAGGCACAGATAAGATATCCATGTAATACTGGGTATCAAGATAAAATATCCACCAAAAAAAGAGTATCAAGATAAGATGCTGTACTTTTCCCTAGAATACTCAAAAGTCAACATTGGAAAACCTACTTTTGAGTGAAGAATTCAAAAGCAAAGGGCCCACTTTAGTGGCCGAGTAACATTGCAGTCAAAATGTATAAATAAAAGACCCAAGTTGGTGACCTATAAATGAAGTTGAAAAAGCATCTTATGAGATAATCACTTCATGTGTGGATCCTATACATTGGAATTTTTTTTTCATTTAACATTATTTTTGAAATATTTTAGTTAGTTGTCATATTTGTAAAACTATGTAGCAAACTAGCATCTCGAGTTCAAATATGAAAATCGAGTTTTTAAGACTCAAATTACATGTGAAGGCAAACTGATATGGAAAAAAATCCACATGAAAATCGAGTTTTAATACTCGATTTCCGTTCTTCTTATTCTTCTTTTTCTTCACCTAGTCTGTTCTTCTTCTCTGTTTTATTGGTTCTTATGTTTTCTTGGTTCTTCTTCTGCAGGTTCCTTTCCTTTTTGTGCTTGGGTTCTTCATGTTCTTCCATGGGTTTCTTTCTTCTTCGTGTTCTTTTTATTCTTGTGGGGACTGTTCTTCTTCTTCCTCTATGGGTCACTTCGTCTTCTTTTCTTCTTCAATTTCAGATCTTCTTCTTTCTTCTTCAAATTCTTCTTCTTATTCTATGAAACTCGAGTCTTTAAGACTCGAGTTTCATGTGGCAAAAATATCTCCATGTCAGCAATCGATCTTGAGTCTTTGAGGCTTGATTTCTTCAAAGAACTGGAGTTTCAAATACTTGAGATACTAGTTTCCTAAATGGTTTCAAAACCTTACTAACTAATGATATTCTATCCCCTCACTATGCTAGACTCCAAATATCCCCCTATATATTGTGAGAGTCTAATAAGATATCCTTTCATCTAAACACAACATGCTCCCTTCTCATTTCAAAAAGCACAGCCATCCAACAGTGCTATAAATTGGATGAAACTCTCACATGATCTAAGTTGACACAAAAACATTGCTAAATAGTAAATACTAACTCAACAAGTTGTAACCACCTAGATAAAATTTCCATACTTTCTACCTGAATAAAATTTGCAATGCAAATATACCCCTAGCCCAAATACATATACTAGAATAATACAAAGGTTTAGACGATTGACCCATCGATCCAGAGACAGAATAACTAAAAAAAATACAGAACTAAAAGTTACAACAACCCTTCCCCCCCCCCCCCCCCCTCTTCAACCCCTTTTTTATCTCTCCTCCCTCGAAGCCCAAAAAAAAAAGTGCTTTTTACAAGTATCACATGCAAGATAGAGAATGATCACTAACTTTCAAGAGCTATGAAAACAAAAATGCAATCAACTCAGGGATTGAAATTTTGCTTACCCAAAAAAAAAACCATTGCTATTTTGGCCTGATAGTAAAGAATGATCATCTAGACACTATAAGTTCAAATTCTATCATATCTACGATAAATTATTATAAAAAATATAAAAATATAAAAATATAAAATATAAAAAAACTCTGGTAGTACCATTAATGGAGGTCAAACCATTTTCACCTTCTATCACTAATAACAACCACTGACATTGCAATCCCACCCAAAAACCCAGATCATTCTCTCAATCCAAACCTAACAAATACACACAGGAAAAAAAAAGGATCTAAGAAGCAAGATAAATTTGAATTACAACACTCTGAAATCCCAAAGCCTACCCAGGAGCTATGATTATGATCCATAACAATGCAATGCTTCCAACTTTTTATATATCATAGCATATTAGGGCACAAAGTTTACAACTAAAAAATGAAATGACAAACTATGGGTGCAATGGAACTCAATCAGTTGGTGCACAGAGAGTGAGGGTGAGATACTTCAAATGCTGCATCATCACAATGAAACCGTCATTTCCAAAGGGATGTAGATATGTACCTTCATTATAAAACTTATTGATGAACAAACTCATATGGTCCATATAAAACAGAAAAGAAATTGACCTATAAGTTTGGCTGATGGCTGAAACATGTAATTTTAAAATAAAAGAACTGTTTGTATTTACAACAATCAACTAGATCTGACCACAGTGAACACCCAGCGTGAGGGAGAGAAAGAGGAACTCAAAACCAAAATATAGAACCAATAATAAACTTTATAATGATTGATCATAATCTTTTATCATCAGGTTTTCGCAAAGAATAAATACAGACCTTTGAAAAAGTAGTACTAACATAACTTTGTACAAAGTTGAAAATAGCTTCAAGCAGAAAAAATTTTCCACATGTCAAAACCCCTGATCTACCGCACATCATGATGGGCAAGGGCAAGTTCGAAGATGCAGTGACCATCACTGTCTCTAACCGATTTGTACAATTGAGTGAGCAATAAAACCATGAAAGATGGTGTTTGTGATGCACTCGTATTAATCACGCTTCATCCATGGTTCTTGTTGAACAAACTCAAATCGATACCTAGTACTCCCACTAGTAAAAAAAAATGATATAGCTATTCAATTGGAAGATCAGAATTTAAATACAAACGAGGAACAACTGACAAGGAAATTAAGTTCATAAATTACCTTATGGAACTTGAATACATAGTAGCACCTTCATCAACTTACAATAACAATTAGGATTTTCTTCTGCCTTTCTGTAGCTTTATAATAAGAATCTTACCAAGGGTCGTTTATGTCAATGATGGCTCTCCATAAGATCAGCAAGAGTTATCTTTCCACAGTTTCCAGTGTCTAGCCTATCAAATTTGTCACAGATCTGCATAATGTCTTTCTCTGATACCTTTCCCATCTCCTTGAGCTTGTATATGACGTATTCTGATTTACTGCATATATAAAACCAGGAAAAAAATAATCAACAAAGACTCAACCTAACTGCTTGGGTTGGCTTCAAACTCAAGATAAATGAAGACTACAAAAAATCATTGAGAATAAGAAAGAAAGAAAATCAATGTTAATATCAGGGACCAAAACAAAGAAAAATGAGTGAAGTAGCAAGTATGAGCTGATCAAGCAAATAATATAGCTACTTTCTACAAGAACAGAAAAATTCAATCACAATGAAGATGATACATCTGGGGCTTTTATCACTGTTGTATTACTAAAGACATCTGCATTCAAGTCAAAATAGGTGCGGATAGATGACAAACGGCCACAAAATAGAAAGCAAGGGATTGGATTCTTTATCATCAGCAGGATGCCACATTACATCCCACCTTCTTTTTAGTATAATCAGAAGCTACTGTGCTACTATTAACCAAACAAAACAAACTACTTAAAGAAAATTAACCCAAAAAACCTTGCCATGGTATTCCTTAGCACAGATAAAACTTGAACATCACTCTATAACTAGATTTCATGAGAGATCCCCTTTTCTGTTTTTGGGTAAGTAAAATCATAGACCACAGAAGCAACAATAACCATGGCTGTGATTTTCATAAGGAAAACTAAACAAAGAGGAAATAAACATTGGATGCACAGAAGCAACAATAATCAACCATTTGCCTTGTCTTTGATGCACAAATCTAGGTAGATAATCTGATGCAGGACAATAAAATCAAACAGGGAGAATTGTCTTAGGGAAGCAAAAGAAGAAAAAAACAAACAGATAGGACCTCAGAAATTGCATATAAGGTTTGTTGGGAATTAGCACCAAGTGATTAAAAACAGAAAAATAGAACCTCGGAATCACCACCAAGCATGGATAATGACAGAACCCAAGAATCAGCACCCAGGCTTCCTTAGAATCAGCTCAAAGCATTATTAAAAAACTTCCAACCAAAATATCATTAATCCATGATTAATTTCCTACATTAGTGAATTTTGGACCCTTTAAAATATGGTTTTTAAATTACATCAGACATGGAAAAAAAAAAAAAAAAAGCCTTCATAATGAAATTACAACATTATATGGAGAAAAAAATCAAGTAGTAATCAAATCTCTCTAATAGCATTAATCAGTGGCAGTCACAATCAATCAAGTCCATTAAAATCACCCAGGTCCAGGAATGTGATGCACCTGTGGATTTCATCTTCTAGGCATCAAGTCACAACACCACAAGTACAAATACAAAAACTCTGGCATTCACAGCATTGCATTCAAAATCACCATGTAATCTTGAACCTTTTGGATTGCCTTTTCTCCTTTTAGGAAAAGATGAAAGCATACTTAGCCACATTTATTTAGTCAAGGGTAATTTTCTATTTTAATAATTGATGGAAGCGGGCAGTAATTGCGGAAAGAAGTTCTTGCTCTATCAGCTTAGTCTATTGTTCAAAGTTTTTAAATGATGAAGTCCAATACCTACTAGGATAAAGAAAGGTTGTAAAACCAATAAATCTTTGAGTACCCTCTAAAGATCATTACAGTTTAATTGCTGAGATCTTAAGTACTTTTGAACTTGAAGGCATTGTTATCTGGCTGCATTTTTCTCTCTCTTTTCTTTCCTAATTCCTACTCTTCCCTGTAATTTTCTGCATTTTCATCACCCTCTTAATCCTGGAACCAGATCCCAGCATGACTTATTTAACGCTGATAAATCATAATTTGATAACCCAAACCTTTCCACCATAAAAAACTAGTCCTTAATAACTCAAAACAACAAAAGAACAATGTTTCTGTCTCAGATTACTGCTCATACCCTTAGACCAAGCCCAAGTTATGCCCTTTTCTTACCTCTTTACAACCCCATACCAAAGGCTTATCTCACAACCTTTTTTATAAGTAAATAAGCTTCATTGATAGAAAAATAGGACAGTACAAAACAACAAAATAAACCAAAGCACACAGAACATGTACTAAGGACAATGAAAGAATAAGCAGAAACTAAAAAGAACTTAAGCTACATCTATCGAGCAGATCAGTCAAGCAAGAAAAAAGGAAGACGCCCAATGCATTTGTCCACCCAAGCAAAGTTTGTAAACATGTCATCTTCAGCTCATGAATCACTCTTTCGGTTCCTTCAAAAATCTGAGCACTCCTCTCCCTCCAAATGCCCCACATCGAACAGTGGGGACCACGTTCCAAATCACCCCATTCTTATGTTTTCTGAATTTTCCTGGCCAGATAGCTAGAAGCTCCACAACCTCCTTAGGCATAACCCAAGATACCCCAAAAAGTGTGTACACCATACTCCACAACTCCCCAGCTATTGGGCAATGCAAGAGTAGATGATTTACGGTCTCCCCTGCCCTTTTACATATACAATACCAATCAATAACAATAAGCCAACGCTTCCTCAAATTGTCATTGGTCAAAATCCTGGCTTATCTCACACCCTTCCAATCCTCAGAACCCCCAAAGGTCTCCTTGACCTTTTGCCATCAATTAGCCCATCAAAACCAAACTTAAAACCCTTCATTGCGGCTGCCCAGAAAACTCCACAACTGGTTTCTTCTATATTTTAAACATTTTGCTTCCAAACCTCATTTTATGTTAATTCTGATCAAACTAAAAGCCATAAACTCCTTCCACTTTAACAGACAACCCTGTTATGATCTTGATAAACCAAATACAATAAAAGAATTATGAAAGTGTATGGTATGTCTAACCAAATTTAATTATTGGTAGAGCCAGATGGTTGAATGCAATGCTCATCATTTGATGGAGGCATTCAACAAGTACAACATAATTTCAAGTTCTTTGACAAATGTAACTTTTTATTGGTAAGTTACAATGCACTCAATGGACCTAAGAACCATGGACACAGCAAGGGACATGGTGACACAGAAACTCTTGAAAAACTAGGACACGAAAATTAATTAATTAATATTTAATTTAGATTTTTTTTTTTTTTGGGATAGGTAATAAGACTTTTATTGAAAAAAAATTGAACATTAAAAGTGGTTGAATTTATGTGTGACTTTCCAAGGTAGCCATGTGTTGAAGGACCCTGGCCCATGGGTTTAATGGGCTAACCACATCCTACATGGGTGGGTAGCAATTACAAACAATTGAGTTTGAATAGATTATCAACATTGAAGGCCCTCTTGGTCCCTCATCCTACATGGGTGAGTAGCAATTACAAGCAATTGAATATTAATATTTAATTTAGATATAATTTATATATTTTGGGAATATTTTATGTTCTCACTTACAAAGGTAATGCATATAGAGGGCCTCTAATTAAAGCTATATCACAATTTACTAGAATCACAAAAGCAAGAGAAATTCACCTGAGCCTTCATTCCAAAGCCCAAGAGAGCCAAAAATAACATTAGAAATCCAACCATCTTCATTTTTTTTTTCTTTTTTGGGTGCGGGGGGGAGTGAGTCTCACAACATAAAATTTAAGTTATCATTACTTCACACAAAAAGTCCTCACAATATGTTAAAGCTGAAGATTATAGGACTTCATTAAGTCACTCAGAGAACATTGTTAAACATGTATGTTAAAAGTGAAATGAGGAGTTCTTACAGAACAATAACTCATATCAAAAGTAATCAGAAATTTCAGAATATATCATGTAAACTTAAAAATTAGTTAGGCCTTATAGTCATGTGCAACCATTAGTACAATACATTTATACAATAATATGGTTGATGCACGGCCAACATGAGTTGCATCTTTATCATATCATATAAAACCAGTAAAACATGCTAGAGCCATGGTGATTTCAACACTTCCACAGTTTTCTCATTGTACAACAAAAACTTACTCTTGTTTTATGTGCAAAAACTTACAAATCTCCAAAAAATAAGAAAAGACCATTGTCATAATACAACAAAGCCCCAGTCCTAATTTTTTTGGGGTCAACTAATAATATTATTATTTTCATAATGATATTTTTAAAAAAATTACACACACATAACAACACACTTAAAAGCCTATGCTTCAGTTTTCTTGGACAAAAATTAGGGGGGGTGGGAATTCTCACGGAACTAACACATTCATGACACATCTTTGCATTATGTGGATAGTTTAGGGAGAGAGAGAGAAAGAGAGAAACTGCATTGAGTTATCTACTATTGAGCCGAAATTATTATTACTAAAAATTTTTGTCTTAGCGGTACATAGCATTTGGAAATGTTGCTTCTCATTCTTTTGTAGATCTCTTTAACGATATTATAAGGAAATTCAACTTATAGTTCTTTAGGGGACTCATTTGCATACTTCCTCTGCACTTAGGTTCCCCTCCTATTGATAAATTTTTATCAATAAAAAGAAATTGTTATGAACAATACGATTTTTAAAATGTAAAGTACAGTTCTTGACATTAAAACTTGACATAATAAATAAAAGTACAGTAGTTGTGCAATCAAATGGTTTTTCTAGCAAATTCATAAATCTACAGAGTATAATTATGTAGCATTTCTAAATTAAGGACCTAGTACTCACATTTCGTAAACAATTATTCCCAATTCCTAAGTTTCTATAAAGAAATAAACGATTATTTGACATTTAAGTTTTCATATAAATGAAGTTCACTTGTTATCTATTTCATTCTTGAAGTAATAAACATAGGTTGCATTTATTATTTTGTTACTTTCAATATCTCGCATTTGAGCTTATCTATCAATACATAATACAATAAAATGGAGATGCATAAACCACAAAATAATTATTAAAATAAAAATGCAAGCAATTGACTCAAGGCCAATATATACCTCACAAAGCCATTGTTGTCTATGTCAGCAGCAAGAAACTCAGAGACAGTCATGTCCTGACCAAGAACCCACTTTGCCATCCTCCTATGCCGCTTATCAACTCTTGCCTCGGCCAAGTACAAAAATGCTCGAGCAACCGCGAGTGTCGAAACCAGCAACCAAATGGAAGCAAAAATACGACCAGTCAAGGACTCAAAAGCCCGGTCACCGTACCCAACTGTGGTAACCGACATAACTGAAAGATAAAACGAATCCACCCACCCAAGCTTCTCCACAAAATGCATTACAGCCACCCCAATTCCAATACAAAGAACCACAACCCCCAATGCCAATCCCACCTTCATCCTAATCCTCATCCTCCCTTTCTTCACATCAACAATATAAGACCTCCCGGCTTCTTTCCCACCCTTACTCTTCATAGTCCTCAACAAATAATTCTCCTGCAAATCAAGCACATAGCTGACCATCCCACTCAGCAATATATCAATAAAACCAAACCCCACCAACACAAACAATATGGAGAACAACTTGGCTGTTGTAGTTTTGGGCGTAATATCACCATAACCAATGGTACACATTGTGACAATACAAAAATACAAAGCATCCACAACAGGATGTGTCTCATTAGAAGAGAAATTGTCCCTATTAAACCAATAAATAACCACCCCTAATGACAGATACAAAATTAGAAGAATACAAGCTTGACCCACAACAGATTGAGACCCAAATTGAGGTCTAGGCACAGAAGGGTGGGTAAAATCGTTGAGAACAGCCATAGCCGGTGCAGTTTTGGATCGGTGAAGATTGGTTTTGGTCCATGGACAATTGGGGTCAAGAAGCCAAGCTTGTTGGGATTGAGGCGTGTCATGAGCTTGTGGGGTTGAAGGGTCAAATGTAGAAATGGAAGAAGAAGAGGGTCTTGGAGAACTGAGAGAAAGGGTCAAGGCATCAACTAAAGGTGAAGCTTCTTGTGGAGAAGAGGAAAAGGGTCCAAAGATGAGACGGTCTTTGAGCTCAGAAGGTGTTAAAGGGATAGAGATCTCGTTGTTTTCTGGGAGTGGTACTAATACTGGCGGTGGTGCTGGTTGATATTTTTTTCTTGGGCTTAGATAAGAAAGCAGAGGCTCTTTCTCCATATGGGTCTGAAAATTTTTGTTTTGGTTTAAGGAAAAAAATAATACTAATAATTTAAGGATGTTTTTTTCACATGGAAATATGGAATGAATGAAAGTAGAAACAACACAAACAAAGAGTTCGAGAAAAAGGGTGGTTGTTGTTGTTGTTCGTTTTTTGTTGGTGTTGAGAGTATGATTCGGTCGGTTTGTTTTTGTGTTTGTGTTGAATGGTTTGTGTGTGTGTGTGACTGTGAAGTAACTGTGAAGCCTAAGATGGTGGCGAGGGAAGTTGGGAGCTTGAGAGAGAGACAAAACGTTAATGGATTCGGTATGCGGTGCAGATAGAGAGAGAGAGAGAAAAGGAGAGGTGTATATACTTGGGGAAACGCGCTTTGTTTTGTGGTGTGAGTGAGTGGAAGAAAATGGAGTCTCGAAAAAGGAACCGTACTTTCTCATTGCGTCATAGATTGGACATTTTGGCCAATAATTGGAAAAAATAAAATGCTGGATTTCACTCTTCTTTTTCTATTTCATTTTTTTATATTTTTTCTTTAAAAATATGTTAGAAAAAGAAAATGCTGGATTTCTCCCTTGTTTTTTTTTTAATTTTTTTTTCCGTAAAAAGAGTTTGGGTGGTATTTTATAATTTGGAGAATGTTAACCAGCACCAAGCGGGGCTGGTTAAGGGCAGAAAAGACAAAAGATATTTGTCAGAAAAAGTCAAAAAAATAAGAAATAGTACCTACAAAACTGAAAAAGTGGTACAAATATAAAGAAAAGATAAAAAAATATGTCAGGAAAAAGTGTGCTTAACGGGCACCGTGCGGTGCCCGTTAACACAACCCAATTTAATTTTAGTAAAAGAAATGGATTTATGGGTTATGTGGGTAATTCTGATTGTGGTGGACTGTTACTGTCCAGTTATATCTTACTATTTTATATTGAGAAGATCTTAAAATTTTGGTTTTAAAATTATTGAAATTTTTTTTTTTTGCATTTCCTCCCATTGCGTAATTTGTTTTCTTTTCATTTTTATTTAAAAGTAAGATATATAGCACTTAAGAGCAAATAGATATCAATTATCGCTCGCATAAAAATAAGAATGAATTAGAGGATTTAAATAGAGGATATCTTTTCCCATTAGCACTTATGGTATTTCAAACACAAAGTTCAGATCCGTTTAGGATAATTTATTTTGTTAAAATTGGAAATTTTTTATTGAAAATACTGTAGATAAAGGTAAAAATTAGCTGAAATAGTACAATGGGATCCATAAATAATACCCAAAAATGTAGTGAAACCCATGCAAGCTTATTTTGCTAAAACTGAAAACTTTTTACTGAAAATACTATAGATAAAAGTAAAAATTAGCTGAAATAGTACCGTAAGACTTATGAATAGTACCAAAAAGTGCAGTGAAACCCATACAAGCTTATTTTGTTGAAACTGAAAACTTTTTACTGAAAATATTGTAGATAAAGGTAAAAATTAGCTGAAATAGTACAGTGAGATCCATAAATAGTACCAAAAAGTGCAGTAAAATCCATGCAAAGTAGTAAAAATAAGCTAAATAGTCAAATAAGTTGACAAAAATAATTTTTACCAAATGGACACTCAAGGTACAAAATTTTATAAGAATAGTTTAGAATTTAATAAAACGTGGTAATTGAGATATTTTACCTTTTAGATATTTATCAACCAAACAAGCTATGTAATATTGATAATTCCCTTGAATTCCACTCTAAATTCTTATGGAAATCGGCCTAGATCGAATGCTTATGTGTACTAGACTCATTGATATGTAGATATGTATCAAACGCTTGTTACGGTCCATATTTCAAAGGGTCTAGCGCACAAAAGAACTTAATCCAATCTTTGGCCCATTCTTACCAACTAACCGAATAAGATTCTTACCAACCAACCAATTTTTGATTTTTTTTTTTTTTTTTTTTTGAGAACCCACTCCAACCGAAGTAGGAGAAAATTTATTACGTAATTTCATAAATGTAGACATTAGCTATATCTAGTGAAACATCTTCCATCCAGACTTTAAAATTAGAAGACAAATTGGCTAATCTAGCAAGACCTTGAGCTACTATATTCCCCTGTCTTCTAGTGTAGCAGAAGATGTAGTTTTGGAAAGAGGAGGAAACTGACTTGATATCCTGTAGGATATGCCCAAATCTGGAGGAAGAGAAATTATTAACATTTAGTGCCTTAATCATAACTTCAGAGTCTCCCTCACAAATTACTTAAGTAAAGTTCAGCTCTTGTGCAAAATAGATTGCTCTCTGTGCCACTAACACTTCCACCAAATAAGACTAATTATAATTTTGGGTACAATACATCATATATGTTTGTTAAGAATTATCAAGTAGGGGGAAAGAAAGGGGCTTCTTCTAATTTTTTTTTTTTTTTATAAAAAAATACAAAAAGAAAAAGGCTCACTCATATAAGGAACCCAAACCAAACCAAAAACAGATACTGCATATACAAGGAAAACCAAAAAAGATACCGCATATATAAGGAAAAAATTTAGATTGTAGGGAAGCTGATTTTTTTTTTTTAAAATACTTTTCCGTCTAATACGAAAATAAATAACTATTGACAATTAATATGTACGGTACCATCTGATAATAAAAAGTACAGTACCAAATGAGGAATGATATGTCTACAATATTTTTACAACAAATCCTAAATAGCTGGTTGTTATTGTTGGGGCAAAAATGTAATCTTAGTGTTAGTTTCAAATTTGAACCAATAACAAGTAACCACCTGTGATTTGTTGTAAAAATGTTGTAGACATAGCATCTCTCGTACCAAATAGATCATATGTCTTCCAAGTATTTAATATTTTATTATCACTAATATATATATATATATATAACTATTTTCTATTTCGTTTGAGCCCCATGAACTCTAACCAAAATAGCTAATTCTATAGTTCAACTGAAGAAAAAAAAAAGAGTATTTGTCTTTGTGATCCTTTTTTTTTTTTTTTTTTTTTTTGATAAGTAAGAATGTTATATATATGAAAAGCTACTCTATGCATGAAGAACAAAGAGCAAACCCAGGAAATATAAGAAGAAGAAAACAAAGAAAAAACAAAAAAAGAAAACCAAACAACAAATAATTACAAAGAGAAAAAGAGCTAAGGAAAGAAGGGAGAGAATCACTAGTCGTGAGTCCCCATGCTTGAGACCAATCAAAAAGAGTCCCACAAAAAAAAGTAAGCATCTGATCACTGGAATTATCCAAATCCTCAAAAGTCTACCGATTCCGTTCCTTCCAAATACACCAAAGGATGCACAATGAAATTAAATTCCAAATCTGAGACGAATGCTTCCCCAACCAATTTCACCAGCCAAAAAGTAAATATGTGATCGATCTAGGAATAACCCAAGACAAGCCAAAAGTTATAAAGACGAAACTCCATAACCGATAAGCCATCTCACAATGAAGAAGTAAGAGGTCTACCATCTCTCCACAATGACGGCACATAATACACCAATCCACAAAAACCAATCTCTTCAATCTCAGGTTATCACCCGTTAGGATCTTATTTCAAGCTACACACCAAACAAAAAAGGAAACTTGCCTAGGGGCCTTTGCTTTCCATATAGCTTTCCAAGGAAAGACAATTAAGGGAGAGTCCCTTAATTTATTATAATATGACCGGATGTCAAAATCCTCATTAGGCTTCAACTTCTATCTCATCCGATCTCCCACATCCATTGGAGGAGTATTAGCTCCCAAATTATGAAGAAAATGCAGCCCTTCATCCATCTCTCAATCATTAAATTCTCGAATGAAACGAATATCCCAAATTCTTCTATCCTTCGCCCCCTGCCTTGACAAAGAAGCTTCTTCAGAAACCTCCTTATCAATGGCAATACAGCCTTGGGAAAGCCAATTGAAAAGGTTGATCCCCATACCATCCATCCTGCCAAAACCTCGCTCTATTCCCCAACCCAACAACAAACTGACAATTTTTGCTAAAATCCTCCCATCCCATACGAATACATCTCCACAAACCACACCCATGAACTCCCCTACCCAGCTTTGAGGTCCATCCCCCCCAATCTTCCCCATATTTTGAAGCTACCACCCTCCTCCATAACCGATCCTCTTCCTTCCCAAACCACCACAACCATTTCCCCAATAAGGCCTTATTGAAAGTAGTAAGTTTCCTTATCCCCAAGCCACCATTGGCTATTGGCACACAAACTTTATCCCATCCTACCAAATGACTCTTGCTATCACCCCATAGAAAGTCCATTTGCAACTTTTCAATTTTATTAGCCACATGAGTAAGGATTATGAATAACGAAAGAAAATAGGTAGGAAGACTAGACAGCGTACTCTTGAGTAACATCAATCGACCCCCCTTAGACAAATACAACTTCTTCCACCCGGCTAGTTTCGCTCAAATTTTTCCAAAATAGGATTCCAAATTGAAGGGGAGTTATGGGAAACCCCCAACGGCATACTAAGATAAGACATAGGCAACTCTCCAACTCTACAGCCCAACATTTCAGCCAGGGCATGCACATCATCAACCTCCCTTATTGGAACCATTTCACTCTTATGCACATTAACCTTCAAACCTGTTACAGCCTGAAAATTAAGTAACAACAACCGAATATGAAGAATTTGCTCCACATCCGCATCACAAAATAGAATAGTATCATCTGCAAATAATAGATGTGAAACACATTCACCACCACCCTTCCTACCCTCAACTTTAAAACCACGGATCAAGCTAGCTCCCTCTACTCTTCTCAACATCCTACTAAACACCTCCATCATAATCAAAAATACATAGAAGATAGCGGATCCACTTGTCTTAAACCCCTCGAAATACTAAAAAAATCAACTGGAGACCCATTAATCAAAACAGAGAACTGAATTGTGGAAATACAAGTACGGATCCACTTACACCACTTCACTCCAAAGCCCATTCTATTCAACAAATACAACAAAGCCTCTCAATTCACATGATCATAGGCTTTCTCAATATCAAGTTTACAAATGACTCCAAGAACCCTACTCTTCCCTCAGCTATCCACACACTCATTCGCAATGAGAACCGAGTCAAGAATTTGTCTCCCACCCACAAAGCTATTCTGAGTCTCAGAAATCAACCGATCTAAAACCACTCTCAATCGATTTGCCAAAACCTTAGACAAGATTTTATACACACTCCCCACAAAGCTAATAGGTCGGAAATCTCTAATATTAGTGGCATCATTCTTTTTAGGAATTAAAGCAATGAAGGTAGCATTAAGGGATTTTTCAAACTTACAATGTTGAAAAAACTCTTCAAAGACCGCTAGGACATCTTTCTCCACTACTCTCCAACAAAGATGATAAAACACCATAGTAAACCCATTCGGACCTCGAGCTTTGTCCCCTTCCAAGTCACTTACAACTTGGAGAATCTCCTCTCTCTCAAACTTTCTTTCAAGCCAAACCCTCTCCATATCCCCAATACGATCAAATTCCAAACCCTCCACAAAAGGCCTCCACCCCTTAGTCTCCTTGTACAAATTTTTATAAAATTGTACTACCTGATTAGTTACCTTGGATTTCTCCTCAAAAACCACCACATCCACCTCCAAGGTCCTTAGATGATTAAACCTTCTTTGGGAATTAGCCATTTTGTGAAAAAACTTGGTGTTATTATCCCCTTCCTTGATACATAACATCCTAGATTTTTGTCTCCAGGAAATTTCTTCCAAGGAAAGAAGATACTCCACCTGGGACCTCAAAGCTGCCCTATGACCTTTCTCACCGTCAGTGAGACCAAGGTTCCCTTCCTTGGCATCTAATTTTTTTAGCTCCTCTAATAATTGCTTCTTTTGACGCTCTACATTACCAAACTCTCGGCAATTCCATTGCATAATGTCCTCTTTTAGAGCCTTCAATTTTTTTGCAAGCATGAAACTTGGTGTACCTACAAAAGAATACTAATTCCACTAGGATTGAACTCTATCCACAAATCCCTCCGTCTTCAACCAACTATTTTCAAATCTGAACGAACTTTTCCCCCTTGCCATTCCTCCTGCCTCCAAAAGAATTGGACTGTGGTCTGAGATAGGACAGGGTAAAATCCTTTGAATAACATCTAGGAAATGGTCATCCTAATCTGGAGTGACCAAAGCTCTATCAATCCTAGACATCGCTAGTTGATCAGTACCACTTGATCAAGTATAGCTACCTCATTCCAAAGGCAAATCTACCAAGTTAAGATTTTCAATAAATTCAGAGAATTTTTCCATAGCCAAGGTCAAACGAGTCTCACCCCTACGCTCACTAGGAAAGCGAACAATATTAAAATCCCCAAAGCAACACCACGGTAACCTCCAATTCTGTTGAATACCCACCAACTCATCCCACATGTAACCCCTCTCAATATTCTCATTTGGGCCATACACCCCTGAGCAAGCCCATATAAAACCATCCCCCACCCCATGCCACTTTACCAAAACTGAGAAAGTACCAACCATAACCTCCACCTTCTCCAAAACCCTTTTGTCCCACATAAGCAAAATACCACCAGCAGTCCGATCAACCTCCAAAACAGCCCAATCCACATATGGACAGCTCCACAAACTATGAACCAACTGTCTATTCATGCTAGCAATTTTCGTCTCTTGTAAACAAACAACATCACACTTCCACTCCCACAAAAAATTCTTCACCACAAGATGTTTCCGAGAATCATTTAAACCTCTAACATTCCACGAAATCATTTTTATCTTCATAAACACAAAACTATCCCCAACTATTAAGCCCAGCACAAGACCACCCTCTATCTCCTGTCATAATTCACCAAACAGATCAAATTTTGCAACTCTCTACATCCCTTGTTTTTGGACTTAGCCACTTTTTTGCAACACCCTTCTTTTCTTTTTCTTTTTTTGTGTAACACATTGGCTACTTCCATCACAGATTCTAGCCCCTGTAAGAGAGCAATGTACAACTTCTCATGTCGAGTCATTGACAACCCAACCAATTTACTGAACCCAGGAATTCTGTGTTTCACCCACCCAGAAATATCTAACTTATTCTTAATACTCAATACCTCAATGGCCTCCTCTAACTCCGCTGAAGTTGCTGACACACTCAGAGCAATGGTTTGCAAAGATAAACAATCTGATACTTCTATTTCACCAAAACCCATAGAAAAATCAAATGCATCCTCCACAAGCATGACCTCCCTAGGAAGACTTAAAAGATCTTTACTAGAAAAAGAAATAACCTCCTGACCCGATACTCCAAAACCCATTGACCCAACTCGCAAAAGCTCCAGAAAAAGATTGGGAAAAGAAGGTCCAACCAATCTTGGCACAAATTCGAGAATCACCAACCTCTTACCTTCAGAAATCAACCCACCTGACAGCATATAAAATCCCAAAATACTGTTCCGGTCGGAGCTAAACCTAAAACCCATCTTCAGAAAAGACTCGGTGCACCTCGACACTTCCACCGACGAAACCCAACGCTGGTGAGTTGACAAAACTCCCTCTGCCTCGATCTGCGTCGCCCCTACCGGCGAAACCACATACACCTGATTGATCGAGAGGCTCCTTTCATCGTCATCGCTCCTCGACATAACCACCGGCGTCGCTAACCCAGTTGTAATTGTAGGCTCCGTCGACCCAACCTCCGTTATAGGCTCTGTCGACCCACTGGAATCATGAGCTTTCATGAGCTTAGGCTCCGTCGTAGTCGTTTTGGAGCTTGCCACCATCACCAAATCATGAGCTTTGTGGGTTGTCGGTCTCGAGTCAGTCAAAGAAGAGCTTTCACCCACTTCAAGTCTAATTGGGTTTGTTAACTCCTCTAGGATATTTGGAAAGCCCATGCATGTGTCACCATTTGGGCCTAAATCCAACACAGGCTTCTCTAGACCTCTTGTGTCACAATTAGAGCCTAAGCCCACTATGGGCTTCTCACCCCGTGTGACCCTCTTAAGGCTTTTAGATCCACTATTAAAGCTATCTCGTGTAGCACGCCTCTTATGATAAACCCGTGACCTTGAAGGACCCACCACCTGCTCCCTCTGACTACTATTAACCCAAATAGAATGCATCAGTCCATCTTTATTAGATAACCATGCTACACGTGTAATACCTTCCCTATTCACCTCGTCAGGATGCCTCAATTCACGCTCTTTTCCATAAGCATGTTTATTCCAATTTGAATGGATTTTCAACGGAGGTCTCCTTTTTTTCCTTTACTATATCTGTCTCTCCAAATTCAAACTCCTCATTAATGCACCGGGAACCCACTTCTCCTTTTCCAAGAGTCATCGAACCTGATGTGCTCACCAGCCTCTGTTCAAAAACTGGGTTCTACTTCTCTCTTTTATTAACCTCTAAAAGCATTTTCCCTTTAACATGGGCGCTAACCAGCTTTGGCTGATGCCGGCCCTTGACCTACACTTGAGGCCCACACACCACATCGACAAAGGTTTTAAATGTTTAAACCCCCGAGTTATCCTTATGATGCTGAGCTACGAATTTCGAAAAACCAAACCCACCATTCACATAGTTTTCAGGTCCTAATAGCTTCCTTAGTTCTAACCCAAAAACCCTCTAACCATTCTTATCTCTGCCTTCTGGAATAAAAAAGGACCTCCTAGACCCGTCAACTTTAAACTCAGTCAAGAGTAAGAACATGCCAAAAGAGTTGGAGCTCCATTGGAGGGTGTAAGCTAAGTCACCTTCGCTAAATGTATAAAAATTCTTTGGACTGATGCCAACGACAATCTGTTCTATACTCCTCATTAGCCATTGTGCCCCATTCTTACCCATGAAGACCGACTTAATGAAGTACCTACTCCGCTCAAAAATCCTTAACGAAAAGAACCGACCCCCTTCCTCTACCACCAGTTGAAAAAATTTGGATTCAAGAAAAAAACTGCAAAAACCACCCATAATCACCCTACACTACTAGTCTTACTCACTTCTTAATCACCCTTACACCATACACCTTTTGTTTGTTAACTATTATACACTTCAAATCCTGCGACTTGGAGTTTCAAATCTCAAAGGAGAAGATTCCAGCTAAACTGTTGCATGGGATAATTTTTAATTTGCATCAATATTAGAGCAACTTATAGGACTAGGATGAACATCAAATTATTTAGGGAGCAAACATTGATTCAATAATTAAGCATAAAAGATACTGTAATAAAACATAACGCAAGATAAAGATCTACAACTCCAACATCCTTTTCAAGCAAACATTTCGCCCATAAAAATACAACTGTGAACTTTGTTAATATACAACCAACAAAGCATTGTACCATTGATGTATCTCACTCCGAACAGCATTATATAATCAAATAAGCACACTCATTCCAGATACGAGCTAATCATCGTCATCAAGAACACTCCGACGCCTCTGGATCTGGAATATATATAGCAATATAAGACAGCAATTACAGCAATGAGGAAAAAAAATTTGCAAGTTGTAAAAATCCTTGAGTACTTACTGTGACTTTGGTTTGCCTAGTCGTTTGGGTGTTAATTTGTTCCAGTAATGATATGAGCCTCTCTTCAGAAACCTACATATAAAATGTAAAGTGTGTGCTATTGGTCAGAGAACGACTTCTTTTGATTTATTTTTTAAGATAGATGCTCCACCAAAAGCAAATGGCATGTAAGATTGCACTAGGACAAGATTGGTGAGGCATTATCTTGTGTAACAGATGCATACAACACCCCTCACATAGCGATTGATCCCATGCTTCTCAACCAAGTGAGAGGGGTGTTGCAGGCAATTGTTACATAAGATGATAAGCCCAAGATTGATTTGGTATACCTTCTCAACTATCTGACCCCTTTGAGCAGCATTTAGCAACACATCTTCAACACCTCTAGCTTTCTCAGGTTTCACCAAAGCAATTCGGGCAACTGCACAGACAGCATAACAACAGATATTGGACACGTGATGCCAATCATATACAGAATAAACATACAATAAAATCAAACAAATTTGCCTAATGAAACAAATGTACAAACTGGTTAAGACACATTCCCATATGCTGCTGATTTACAAAGAGATATAACGCATCATTACTGGCTTTTTAGATTTTACTGCCCTCTTTTATTCATAAGTTTCATTACTGGCTTTTTAGATTTTACTGCCCTCTTTTATTCATAAGTTACAGTTACTATTATACACACACCTAACCCATGACCTTGCCGTCCACTCAGTGACTTCTTATTGCCCCCTTTATTTTTTGATAAGTAAGAAAAGTCTTTATTAAAAATACAACCTTATGCAAAAAGAGAACAAAGTAGTCAAATAGTACAAGCAAAAAAATTTTAAAAGAAAAAAGAAAATTAATTGCAGGAGAGAAGACATCTAATGAAAAAAGGAGATCATAACCTGAATCTTATGTTATAATATTTCTAAGAAGTTTTGCAACAACAAAGTATCATTTACATTTGCTGTGAAGCACTTCACAAATCTGTCATGTATCATTTAAATTAGCAGGTCATCTCCACCTCTGCATGTAAGCTAATGTCTGCTTTCATACCAATTCCAAGAGAATTAGTTTACATTAGCAAGTGATCTCCACTTACATAAAATCATGTCTGGTAGTATTTAGAAGCTCGTTTCAGCAGGGTTATTCAAAATTAACATTTTGTCCCCGAATTTATGTATCCAGAAAAAAGAACCGTCACAGAATTTTCAGGTATAAGAGATTTCAAATGGTCTTTGAACCAAACAGCAATCTTTCCCCACTTAGATAAGGGATAGAGGATTAGGTTAAAGGTTTCAACCCCGTATAGGTGCATGAGTTATATATACCTACAATTAATTAAAATTTATAGGTTTTACCAACATCACAATCATAATGCTGCATAACTGTTAGTACACTTCTACTCAATTATTTTCCATCATAAAAAGGTGAAGCCTAAGAAAGCATGCTGCCATGGAAACCACTTCTATTTACAATTGATTCCCAGGCTATCAATTTTTTCAACCTATTAAGTTTTGGTCAATATTATTATGTTTCTAAGCCTTTGACACAAAGTTCCATACCAATGACCGTTTAAGATTAGCCAAGGAACATAAATATTTTGGTACAAGTCAATACCAAAGTACCATTTCAGGAACTTAAAATATTTATTGCTATTTATATATTTATATTTATTCATGAACTTAAATTATATATATATATATATATATGAACATATATATTTGGTTACAATTTAAAACCCACAGAATCATGAAGAGTCTTCAAAAATGCAAACTCATGCCACCAGCCAATCAGCCATATTCTGGTCATGTTCACCACCAACCTAATAAATCAAACAAAAAAGTACATGTGGACCCTAATAAATCTAATTAAAAAAGAAAGTACACCTAGAGCGTAAAACTTGAAAAATGACACCTAACCATCTAACAACCCAGAGAAAACCAAAAAGAAAAGTCGTGAGCTGTCATACGGGATAGAGAAAATAAAGAAAGAAGAGGAGCTGAAGTTCTACCAGCACGAATTGCATTTACTAGCAGAACTTTCCAAAAACAGACTGAAACGGCCAGTATAGGCTGAAACAGGCCAGTATTTAAACCAGTATGTTTCTGAGGGCTTAACCATACCAGTTTAGTAACCGGTACAAAAATTTTCAGTTGTAATAGTCAATACGGTGAAAATTTTATAACTTTGCTTTCACACCAATAACCCAAAACCAACCACTTGTTGTATTATATTTGAAATCATACCATAAAGAAAAGTTGTTTGAAAATATTTGCTTGCGAGAAGGAAGTAAATTTGAGCAAGAGTGCGGATCAAATTAATTTTATTCTAGCTTTATGCTAGTTTGAGACTTTGAGTCCTGCTTATAAAAAAATAAAACATTTTAGGTTTGAGTCCTGTGCAGTTATTAGAAAGTTTCAAACTCGCTAAGAGGCAGTTTCCAATTTGGGGACTTTCTAAAATTCTGTTTAGTTATGAGCAAGTTTTGACTTGACTAAGTAAGAATTTCCAAAGTGGGTTTGTCTTAGTTTTGCTTCCATATGGGAGACAATCAAACAAGTTTACATATGGGAATTTAATGCAGAGTTTGCAGTGATTCAAAGATAAGACTTGCATAGAGTTCTTCTCTCTTTATTCTTTTGTTAATTTACAGTCTGCAGCATAGAGCTCTCAGCCATAATCAGCCTATCATTAACACTAGATTCATCCAGTTAACCTAAACCCATTGGCCAGAAAACCCTACTACCTTTATTGAGATCTAAAATTTTGTTTGATGTAGAATTGGAGCAGCTTGTTTTACTGTATTCTGTAAAAACACCTAAAAACCACACAAAACACAACCATAATTCCCTTCACAGATCTTAAAAACTCTGAGCCATACAGTTTACTTTTTCTCCTGATAACTAGTAACATTTTATTAAAATAGAGGAGAACCCACATGAATACAGGATATACACTTAAAGCTCCCCTAAAGTATTACAATAACACATTTTTCCAAATGAAGGGAGAGACTCAAAAAATCGACAATAGAAACTTTATCCCCTGTGCCAAGGTTGTGGGACCACTCAAACAACATTGTCACATATGGTCATTTCATTTTCAGCTCAATGATTGAGAGTTCCACACCATTAGAAGTGTAATTGCTTTTATCCCACTACATGGTCCATGTTAAGTATAAGGGGGCAACATTCCAAGCAATAGGGCTCTGATGTTTACCAAACCATGATCTCCAACCAAATAGCACATCCACAATGCTCTTAGGCATTCCCAGCGAAACCCATTGAGCCATACAGATATTGTCAAGCCAAAGGAGAAGAAAGAAAAACAAACAAAACACAACAACAATCAATCAGTATTACAGTGGACAGCCCTACAAACACACACATTGACCCAAATTCATCTATAATCTTACAATGAAAACCCTAAAATAAAAAAAGCCTTAAACCTACTTATCATAAACTAATATATATATATATATATAAAAGGCTTAAACCTACAGGTGTTGTCTGCCACAAAAACAAAAGGAAGAGAAGAAATATAACAAACAGCAAACTAATATTGATAATAGACAAACACACATCAATATTATCGTTACAATCAAGAAGGTAAAGATAGAATTCACAAGTATCAAAAGAGAATTCTATTCTGGTATATGGAACTCCTAGTGTATTTTTTGGAAGCTCTAGGGACCTGCGACAAGGGATTCTCTTTCTGCTCTTTTATTTGTTTTAGCAATGGAGGCCTTTAGCAAGTTAATGTTGAGGGCAGTTGATAGGGGCTTCATTCAGCGGTTTGAGAGAAAGGAGTTGTTGTGTGTGTGTGTGTGTGTTGGGGGGGGGGGGGTGGGTGGGGAGGGCCTGGTTGTGGGATGCATTGTTGATCTCACATTTCTTGTTTGCTGATGATACCCTTATTTTGTGTGGTTCAACTCCAGAGCAGATTGGTTATTTGAGATGCATATTGTTGTGCTTTGAAGCTGTTTCTGGATCAAGGGTAAATTTTAGCAAGTCTGAGATGGTTCCAATTGGAGCAGTGCCTAATATAGATGATCTGGCTGCAATTTTGGGATGTAAAGTGGTGTCATTGCTCATGAAACTGCCATTGGGGGCCCAGTTTAAATCCACTGCTGTTTGGACTTCAATATTAAAAAGGATGGAGAAACGACTTATTGTTGTGCTTTGAAGAGGAATTTATCTAGAGGTGGGAGAATTACTCTCATCAAGAGTACCCTTTCTAGTCTTCCTACCCATTTCTTATCATTGTTTCTGATCCCTACCAGTGTGGCTCACCGATTGGAAAATTTGCAGCAGGATCTTCTGTTGGGTGGTTCAGGCAATGAAGTTAAAATGCAATTGGTTAATTGGAAGACTGTATGTCAACCACTACAATTGGGTGGTTTGGGTATTAGAAGTCTTACTTATTTTGACACTGCCTTATTGGGTAAGTGGTTATGCCACTTTGCTTTAGAGACAAATGCTTTGTGAAGAGTAGTGATAGATAACAAATATAGCTGCTGTAGGAGTGATTGGTGTTCTGGAGTATCAAATGAACCTTATGGGGTTTCTTTGAGGAAGTAAATTAGAGGTGGTTGGGGAAGCTGTTCTCAAAATGTCCAGTTTGAGGTGGGGAGGGGTTCTCAGATTCATTTTTGGGATGACATGTGGTGTGGGGAGGGGGAGCTACTTCTTAAGAAGACTTTCTAACTGCTGTATCGCATTGCAAGGAACAAGGATGCGTTTGTGGCCAAACATTTGTGTTAGAAAGATGGGATTGCTCATTGGGATGTGCTCATTATTAGACAGATACAAGATTGGGAGCTGGAGAGCTTGGAATCTTTTTTTTCTCTTCTTTACTCTGCTGACGTTGGTCAGAATGAGGAAGATAAATTGGTGTGGTTACGGGTTACCTACCTGGAGTGGTTTCTTTGAAGTAAAGTCATCTTATAAAACTTTAACAGGTAGAGGAAGCCATTCTTTCCCTTGGAAAAGTATCTAGAAGGTGAAAGCTCCTTCTAAGGTTTCCTTTTTCACTTGGACAGCTGCTAAGGGAAAGATTCTCACATTGGATAATTTGACCAAGAGGAATATTTGTGTTGTTAACAGGTGTTGCATGTGTAAGAATGATTGGGAATTGGTGGATCACCTACTCCTTCATTATTCCTATGCATACAACCCGTGGTCGTTTGTATTTAGCTTGTTTGGTATTTCTTGGGTTATTTCTAAGCAAGTGGTTGAGTTGCTAGCTTGTTGGCATGGAGGCGTTGGGTGACATAGAGCAGCAACTGTTTGGGGTGCTATTCTGCAGTGTATTATGTTGATTATTTGGAGGGAGCAGAACAACCGAACTTTCAAAGGGGAGGAGCATTCTATCATAGAGTTGAAATGCTTTTTCATACTGTCTTTATTTGATTGGATGACTGCTATGACTGGTCTCGCCTAACCTTCTTTGCTGGATTTTCAAGATTTATGTAGTTTTGTTTAGCTTTTGTTGCCCTTGGTACACTCCCTGTGTACCAGGGTAACTTTTTTTTTTTGAACTACTTAGGTTTATTTTTAATGAAGTTTTTACTTACCTATAAAATAAAATAAATAAAGAATTCTGGTAGACTTCCTCACATTTTGAGAATTAAATTCTCCATTCATGACCAAAGTGACCAGTCCAAACTTCTTAAACAACAGAAACACTGCTAGACCTATATGATAAGACATAGTGATATCATGATTGAGTGCAAGTTGCATAGTTTACCAACAGGAAATAGGAGATCAAATATAAAAATAAACCAAGATTAGAATTGGTTGCCTTTTAGACAAGCAGTATCCAAGAGTAAATTCTTCAGGAAAATGCAAGAGCTGACAAACATATGAAGATATGATTATATTAAAAGGAAAAAAAAAATAAAGGTCCTAATAAACAACTACAACCACTAATTTCAGATTTAACCTTACGTCTTTCCCGTGCTTCAGCTGACAAAATCTGACTAAGCATCATTTGCCTCCGTTCCTCTGCCTCCCTAAATAAATTTCTTGCTCAAATCAATAACTTAAAAATAAATAAGTAATTGCCTTCACAGTAAAAACCCTTGAACTGGCAGAACATTTGTGGCATAATGCCACAAGCCTAGAACTAGATTCAAAAACCAACCTCTTGGCCTCTTCCTGAGCATTCTGCTGTTCAGAATTTTGTTGATTCCCCTGTATATCAAATAATATGATAAGCAATCAACGCCAAAGCACGAGAAGCAAGCTGCAATACTATTATGCAAAAAATTTACATCATGTCAAAAGAAGATTGCCTACCGCACCATGTTGACCCATAAGCTCCTGCATTCTTCTTTGTCTGATTGCTTCTAACTCAGGATCAGCCTAAATAAAAACAATAAGTGGTAAATTTTGAAACCCAAATAATTGTTCCAGTAATAAAGGGTGGGGGAGAAAACTTCAAATTTAAATAAACACTCCCAAAGGGCACCATATTCTAGAAAACCAAAACAAATTATTACCAATGCCTATCAGTCGAATTAAGGTGCTAATTTTAGCATTTATTAAGCCATATTGCAATGAGAAAACTGTAAACATCCGTCAGTGAAACCATAATCAAATATCAAATGCTGATCCAGCACAAAACATTGAATACAAAATTCAGGACTATGAGCAGCATCTGCAGTGTGTACACATAACAAGAGAGAAAGCAAGAATACTTGGGTAACAGCTTCAAGGTGAAATTCCATTTCAACAACTATTGAATTTGAAGTTTTACTGTCTTCATTTATTCTTAGAAAAAGCTAAGTAGTTATTTGAGTACCAAATTGTATGGCCGTTCTTGCTTGCAGAGTTGATAGCAGAGTATCCTCACTACAGACGAGCACTACTTGGGAAGCATATTTCACGTGACTCTTGCAAGTGTGGGCTCATGAGAACAAGCGAGTACATAGACGACTTCACTTTATGATTTTTCCTTCCATTTCTTTTAGGCTAAATTTAGCAGCTTATCATCATGATCAAGGTTTCTTCTATGACCAGAACAGACTCATCTTATGTGTTATTCTTTATGCAACTAGATATTCAGTTTCAAACCTTATAAAAAAACATCATTGCTAATTAATAATGCACAAACTCTAAGGAACATCAAGTTGCTTCATAAATCATAGTTCATCCTTTTAAAAGCGATTATTAGATAGGTTCGCTAATTATCCTGACCCAACAATGTAGCCACATTTCATCGGTATCACACACAGTATTCTTTTTGATTCATTGAAGCTGATTCCCTTTTTTAATAGGTAGGGAACCTTTCTAAAGAAGAGCCCATTGGACTCGCGCCTCTAGCCAGAATAACCAACATGCAACTGACCCCACTAATCCGATGGACTAACTAAGCAATTCATGCTCATGCCCAGGAACACACACACGCACATAATTGTAGTCAGAGTATCCAAAAACCACCAAGTACTAAAATCTCTTCAAAGACCAAGCAAAGCAAACCCACTAAAAATGAGCATACCCCAGATTCAATTTTGCCCTGCTCAGCTTTTACACAAACAAATAAAAAAATGGGTTTTCATTTTCACTACCTATTTCTTAGCCAACTCACAATTATAAAAATCACATTACACACACACACACAATTGAAATAGCATAATTTTCACATTACAATGATCCAAAAGCTACAATACCCAGAATCTAAAAAGTGAGCAAGTGTATAAGACATTCAGTTCACGAAATCAAAAACAACAACAACAAAAACTTATCGCTAACTAACTTTTTACAAGATGAACACAAAACCTAATGCTCTGTTTGGTTGGTCCAAAAAAATGAATTTTTTTTTTTTCCTTTTTTTGAGAAAAATAGGTAAAGTAAAGAAGAAAAAGTAGAAACTATAATACGCACCATTGTTTGATTTGAACGCAGAGAAGCAGAGTGGGTTTTGTTTTCCTGTGGATTTGGGAATAAGGATCTTCTTCTTCTTTCTCCTCCTTCACAAAAAGCAACAGATTTTTTGGGGGTTTTTGTTTTAGCTTTGCACTCGCGTTTGTAAGACGCAATTTTACAGGCTTTTTATGGGCCTAAGGTCCACCATTGTTCCATTACCCATTGCAATATTTTTCTTTTCTTTTTTTCACTTTCCTTCCTATTTTTTAAGGTCAAAATCACTTTGATTTTGATTCTTAAATTTAAAGCGATTTCTTTCGGTTACTAACAAAACAAAAGTAATTGTACCATACCTTTAGTGCGATAATCACTCTATAAGTATTGGTGGGATATGAAGAATCAGGGTCGGAATTCAGGTTTCTAAGAGTGAGTTTCACACACATATACACTTAGATTAGTATATAATAGAATTCCTATCTTATATAAAAATAAATAAAAACAAAACGAAAGTAATTGATTTTAATCCTTTACAAATTTAATAGGATGGATTTTAGTCCATAAATGTGTCTAAAAGAGTGATAACGTGTCAATTTATAATTTGTCCATGTCATTTAAAGGACTAAAAAAAATCACTTTAAACTTTAAGGACTAAAATTGCTCATGAATTAAAATTTAGAGACTAACAACATGTTTTACCTTATTCTTTATTTAGGGTCGGTACAAGGCCTAAACCCAACGCTCCCACTACAAAAAGGCCTTATGTCCTTATCAAAAGGCCTTGTCTTTACTTATGAAAGGAGATAAAAATTTTATATAAAAAAATTATGCATTATTTTTCTCACCTCTAATAAGTTCTCCAAAAATATTAGACCTATACAAATGCAATCCAATTTAAATCCTAAATTGTTTGAAAAAAAAAATGTTGTAAATAAGCCCAATCATTAATAATGATTAATTTTCCCTAACAACTTGAGATTATAATTTTTGTAAACCAATATTCTAAATGGTAGATTTTTAACATTAGGTACTTAATCTCCCTCATGGCTATATACCAAACAATCTCTATCTCTCTCTTAATACCAAAATCAAAATTGAAATTAGATTACAACTTTACTTAATCATTCATCTCTGTATATCCAAGATAAAGTAAACCCCTCTTTATATATATATATATATATATATATATATATATATATATATATATATATTATGGGGACACAAAAACTGGCCCCCAAGGAGTTCTCTACGAATTACCACTATGATTATTCAAACAACCTATATATAAGTAAACAATAAGGGATAAACACTTCACAATGGAAAACTCAAGCAATTGATTTCTTTGACCTCAAATGTTACAATTTCTATCTAGATATTACAATAGGTAACTTTCCCGTTCCCACAGTGTTACCCTTACTCTCTCCTTGATTGATTTTCTTCTATGGGTCCATTTGGATATAACTTATTTTGCTGAAACTGAAAATTGAAAATACTATAGCAAAATAATTTTTAAATATGTGAATAGTACTGTGAGGCCCATTTTTAATGAAAAAATTGCTGAAAAGTGAGATTTGTGAATCCCGTGAACAATGCACGGGACCCACTGATGTGCTGAAAAGTCAAATATTGCAGCTACTGTTCATGAATAGTAGCCGTAACAGTGTTATTTGTTCCTGAAACGCATGCCAAAAAAAAAAGGAGTAAAATGCGTAAACGCGCAAACGTGACACAGAAATGTGTATCCAAACAGATACTATGTATCCTATTCCTTCTTTTTCTTTGGATCCCTTGCCTTTTTCCTCTCCCTCCCCTTTTATAGCTTCAGTCATTGCTCTTATCACTACAGCTGTCATGTTGCCTACCAGAGTCTTAGGAATATTTTCCTTAACTTTATTGATTTCCTCCCCACCTTTATCTTAGAACTCTGACTTTTGGGAGTTGTTTGTATTGTTTAGGTTGTCTTATTTGTATTTAATGTGACAGAGGTTAGGTAAAAACCCCATAATTAATGCGGAGGCAAAGATCTTCAATTTTCTTGCATGTTTCGGAAGTTTCCTGTGGTTCCAAGCATCTCCTGGAAACCACACGTGGACAATCCGTGCAGCATCCTTCAGATAAGACTAGTTCTTTCTTTCTCCACGAGAACTACATTCTCGCATCACCTTTTTCTTCCATAGTACTTAGGATGGATTAGCTGTTTTTCCTTCACAACTCATTATCCCTTGGGCCTTCCTTGTAGCATATAAGATGGGTCCAACTCATTTCACGTGGCCTAACTACTTTTTGGGCCCCAGGTCTGAATGGGGACTCTTCCACTCCAACATATATAAACTTTTCATTTCTTTTTATTAAATTTTTTTATGCTTGAACTATAATATTTGATTCTCTATATGATATTAATTAACCATAATTTTGTTAGAATTAATTCATCAAGTTATGTATTTAATTAATCAAATTAAACTTGATTCTTAAAATAAAAAAATAAAAAAATAAAAAAAAAACCTTAATTTTGTACGGTATTTCCACACACAAAAAAGAATTAGTCAATATTAAATAATTTTATTTAATTAATATTTAAATATAATATGTCCTACTTAAATTTATCTGTACCTCAAACAATATTGAGTTGACTCTTTCTTTATTAGACTCCTTTTTTTTCATTTGTTTTAAGTTAAATTAACTCCAGTAGAATCGATCCAATTTTTGGGTTATTATTATTATTATTTGAGAATCATTAGAATTATCAATAGATCACCTCTGGATTAGCTTTGTTGTTGATGACATTATGGCAAATCTTGTCAAAATCCCCTTATTGTTGGTTCTTTTTTTTTACTTTATTCCTTGATCTGTCATTTTTGTTGTCCATAATCTTTCAAAATGGGCTTCCTCTTGTAATTCATGGGGCCCCTTCCTCTATCTCTTGATTCTTAGTCGCCTTATTCTAATGAAATTTCCTGTTATTCAGCAAATAAAAAATTATAATCAAACCCACGTATAAAATCCACCAACATAAGTGGAATTTGGATAAGCTATTATTAATTCCATTGGCATGATTTTTATTAGATTTGCATTCTTAAATTGAGCTCGGTAAGATAATTAATGGGTCAATTAAGAGCCAACTCAACCAGGTTTTAGATTGAATTATATGTTTATGTTAATCTAGAGATGGTGTCATCTCCCAATATTTATAAAAATTAAAAAATATATATATAATAAAGATGGGTCACCTTAGCCATTGGTGAGTGGGTCATCAATATCATTGTTGTCTCTGTCACTATTAAAATCTTGTTGCACTCTTTTGAGTCCTATCTCTATCTTTCTCTCAAATGTATGGACTATGGAGGCATGAGCCTAGAGAACAGACAAAGTATGCTTTTTTTTTTTTTTTGGTTGTATAAATATATGACTTTTCCACACCAAAGGTGTTCAATGTCAATCACAGAGAAAAAATTAACTAACGAAAAGACATGTTAAATTATAGAATTTGTCTAGTGAAAAATCAAGAATTAAGCCATTACCCTTGTATGTGATGTTTCAAATGTTCTTACAATTTCTACAATTATAAACTTTATCCCTCCAAACTCCTCCCCCCATCACCTCTCCCTTTCTTCATTACTCTCAAATGTTCTTACAATGTCTACAATTATAAACTTTATCCCTCCAAACTCCTCCCCCCATCACCTCTCCCTTTCTCCATTACTAGAGTAATGAAGAAAGGGAGAGGAATTTACTCATTTGTCACACCTCAAATCCACTAAGGTTTAATGCATGAGATGAAAGTGTCCGTCAAATAAATGATTTGTCCATCTGACATAAAAATAGTAACATGTTATAATCTCTTTGGTATAATTGAGAGCTCAATAGAAGGTTACAAAAGTTATAGGTTATGAATCATACATCTTTGAAAAATAACATATATAGTGATATATCCAAATCATCGTTTGATCTATTTCACAAAACAATCAAGATCACATTAGGATAGTTAGAAATTAAAAATCACTGTAAGGATTCATGGGATCGGCTTGTGATTGTAGGATTGTACGATCTTGCTCTAAATGGTATGAAATTTGGACAATGGGCATCTTTTTGTAAGTGGGAGGATTCTGTTCCCATTTCTATCCTCCACTCCTTTGGAGAAGGGTATAGTTGGTTAGATCATTTCCCTTACTTTTGTTATTGTTTTAATAAAATTTTCTTACTCAACAAAAAACACATATATAAGATCAAATGATACTATGATCTAGATCGTGATTTTAACCATCTTGATTATAATTATATCATTCTCATAGGGACTATCTCATACCTATAAACAACCCTCCTTATAAAACAAGAGAGGCATAAAAATTATTGTTATCAATATTCTGTTTATTTACCCCCACAAAATAGACATCTAACTTTATCTTTGGAGTACTCAAGATCAACCTCCGCATGATCCCTAATCTAGCCTCTAGGTAGTAGGCTTGTTTTTGTTTGTAGTTGCCCTTGTTACTGCTGAGAAATCATATTCATTTTATATTGTTGGAGTTCTTATTGTGATTCCTCTTCCTCCCAGATATTTGAAAGAAAAGTTAACGGATACCCTAAAAGCATTAATCTAGGGAATATTTTTAGAACTTATTATGGAAAAAAAAAAAACCTAATTTTGTTAACAATTTTTTATATTTATTTGTGTCTGTTTGGTAAAATTATTTTTGTCAACTTATTTTACTATTTAGCTTATTTTTGCTACTATTCATGAATCTCACTGCACTTTTTAGTACTACTGTTTGAGATTCGCTTATTTTGCTGAAAGTATTGTAGATAAATGTAAAAGTTAGTTGAAATAGTGCAGTAGATCTCATGAATAATATCAAAAAGTGTAGTGAGACCTATAAATAGTAGCAAAAATTAACTAAATAGTAAAATAAGATGGCTTTTTAATTTGGAGTCAAACGTACATTTAAGTGTCTATTGGGTATGATTAATTTTGCCAACTTATTTTTGCTACTCTTCTTCATGGGCTCCACTACACTTTTTGGTACTATTCATAGATTTCACTGTACTATTTTAACTAACTTTTATTTTTATCTATAGTATTTTCAGAAAAAAAAAATTCAATTCCAACAAAACAACAGTTTCCAAACAGACAGTATAAAAAATTTCCTTTGAAATGAATTTGTTTTATGGACTCTCATGTTATGATGTTATATTGACTTTTACCTCAAAATCATATTATCATCGAAGTTAGGAATCTACTAAATATGATTTTAAACAGTTTTTTGAGACTTATTATTATTTTGTGTGTGTGTGTGGATAGATTCTAAATTTTCTTGAGTAAATAGAAATTCGTAACAACGTGCTATGTCTTGTAATGGCACGCAATGATGTTGAGTTTACTGATATTATATTTACTAGAGGGTCATGTGGAGAACAGAAGAAAAGAAAAAAAGTCATGTGAAAGTGCCTTTGTCTTGTTTTTATTGATTTGGGAATGAAGCTTCTTTGTGAAAGGAAAAAATAAAATAAAAAACCAATTAAAAACAAGTATTTGTGTTTTTGGTACCATCAGTCAATACCTTGAAACACGGTAACAATACCATTATCTCATACATTATTCTAATGACCCAAAAACAGAAACACAGATCTGCATGAAATATGCTTTGACAAAGACCAAAGTAGGTCCCTAATTCACGTGCCTCCAGTTATTTGATTTCCCTTTTAATTTGTTCATTTTCACGTTAAAGAAGCAAAGAAGAAAACAGGAAAAAAGGAAAGAAGTAAAATATTGATGAGCCCAAAATGGCCGACCCATGCAACCCACTTTCCTCCACTGGATCCCAACAAAATCTCTAGATTTGCATCTTAAAACATAGTTACTTTCCTGATTCCATTGCCAGCAATCATTCCAATCCAACGGCCACAAAAACTCAAACCTTATTATTTACTTCACTTCAACTCACTTTCACTTAAATTAAGTCAACAAACGGTGAAAGCTTAAAAGCAAAAACAAAATCTAAGTACAGAGTCACAGACACATACTAAACAACAGCGTAGAAGTGAGGAAAAAGAAGAAATGGGTTTCACCATGGGTCTGAACTTGCTGCTCCTCCTAGCCATGGTGGCTACAAACATCTTATCTCTCTACCACCTTTCGTCCACACTTCAGACCCCAAAGAATCACCCAACCGCTGCACTTCTAGTCCCTGACCACCTCATTCAGCAGCTCCACACCATACGCGCCACCATCAACCAACTCACGCGCCTCCAACCCACCGCCACCACCGCCACAACCACAGCCACCAAATCAACTACCCCATCAGATCTCCTCCTCCACTCCCGCCTCTCCCCAATCGCCTCGTCTTGCCACAACCACGCTGACCTCCTCCACAAGTACATGACTTACACTCCTTACTCTCTCTGCCCACCGGACTCTGACTCCGTAGCCGAGTCCCTCATCCTCCGTGGCTGCCACCCTCTCCCTCGCCGCCGCTGCTTCTCCAAAACCCCACCAAAACCCACTTCCTCTCTTCCCCATAACCCTTTCCCTTCTTCTCTTCCCGACCAAAACGTCCTCTGGTCTGACAAAAACTACTCTTGTAGCTCCTTCAGCTGCCTCGTTCGCTCAAACCCGAAGCTTGGCTTCGACCCATCTCGCGAAATCGAGAGATTCACCTCCTACACCAACGAGCTCGACCTCCCGATCCCGCAGCTGTTCCAGATTGCGAAATCGGCCAACTCTGCCCTCCGGCTCGGCCTCGACATCGGAGGCGGGACCGGGACTTTCGCCGCGACGATGAAGCTCCACAATGTGACTGTCATTACGACGACCATGAATTTAGGAGCTCCTTACAATGAGGCGGTGGCATTGAGGGGATTGGTGCCTCTGCACGTGCCGTTGCAGCAGAGGTTGCCGGTTTTCGACGGGGTGTTGGATCTGGTGCGGTGTGGACACGCCGTGAATAGGTGGATACCGGCGACGGCGCTGGAGTTCTTGCTTTATGATGTGGATAGAGTGTTGAGGAGTGGAGGGTACTTGTGGTTGGATCATTTCTTTAGCAAAAGTGTGGATCTTGATAAGGTTTATGGGCCGTTGATTGGGAAGTTGGGGTACAAGAAAGTGAAGTGGGCAACTGGGAGTAAGGCCAATTCGAAGTATGGGGAGGTTTATTTGACTGCCCTATTGCAAAAGCCTGGCTCCAAATGAGCTTCAATATTTGAGGTAAGGTAGACAAAATGTTTGATACCTTAGTAGTTTGAATTGAATTCGGAAATTTATTTACCTCGGTGGAGTTTGATATGCATTTAGAACTTCTTGGTGTTCTGTTGAATATAATAATTAAGATTTGAACAATTAACTAAGTTTGTTGGTGGGTATTTATTTATAATATTAGCATGTAGTACTGACTACATTTTTTTTTTTTGGGTAAGAAAATAATGGGGGCTGCAGAGTGTAGATTAAAGTGTTACTAGAGATGAAACCTTGTGCATAATCCTGTGTCCAAAGCTGAATCTGGTTGGTGAAGACACAGGATTTGTTGATTTGCAATTGTGGTGTGTTGTTTGTTGTGCTCTCTTTGATTACATACGAGAAAGTTTGGTTGTGGTATTATGTATGCATTGATAATATCTGTCAATTTCAATTGATCTAATGACATTTTGCACACATCATTGATCTATCAAGCAATTATAGCTCTTTGATTGACAAAGTTAATTCAAGTTTTTATGCAAACTGAAGTCAATTGTGAGCACTGCTTGAAATTCCTAGCTGAAATAGTCCTGTTGTCTTCGCCTAAGTTTGGCTCTGTTATTATCAGATTGTTAGGTACTTACCTAATTCACAAATCACTAGTCATGATGGCCCTCTCTTTTTATGCTTATATTTTCCAACATACAAAAGGGATATACATGTAACCTATCCAGGAACAATATCTTGAATCTTAGATCAGTAACTTTCATCTGAAGCCCTGATATGGCTCTGTTTTAATTACTGGTTTTCATGATATCTCTTCTGAATGAAGAAGTAATCTTCCTTCCTGAGACTGACATAAGTCTTAGTGTTTTACTAAGAAAAAAAACCTTGGTTTTCAACTTTTGGCGATTCATCAGTGGTAAAGAGGCCAGTTGACATGCTATATACATCAAGCTCAATAATCCCATCAAATCCACGTCTTCTATGGGCGTTCAGTTTGATAACCCTTAGTAGTGATTAGTTGTTAGTAGGTGAACTTTTTTAATCAAATTCAAGAATTGATAGGCTAACCAATGAATATTCATGATTTCATAAGTTCTTCTTGCTAGTTTCTTTTAAAAATAAAAAAGGGATAAAACCTATTTTCGTCCCTACATTTTCACACGATTCTCACTTTAGTCCCTAACTTTTTTTTTCACCGCTTTTAGTCCCTAAAATAAAAAAACCAATCTCGTTTTTGTCCCTACCGTCAGTGCTCTAATGGAAAAGTCCTAAGTGGCAGACGGAACACCTTATTAGCTAACGTGGTGCTAATGTGGCACTGATATGGCAATTAAAATATTATTAAAAAGTATTATTTGGCATTTTTATATGCCACGTCAGCATTTTAATTTTTTTTATAAAAAGCCATATCAGAAAATTTAAACCAAAAAAAGAAAATAAATTAAAAAACAAAACTTAAATTAAAAACACAAACCTAGACAGATCTAACACAAACCCAGAAATAAAGAAAATTAAAAACAAACATTTAAACCTAAATAAAATATATATAAAATTTCATTAGTTTTTCGGAAGAACATGATTGTTCATTTTTCATGTTCTTCCCCAAACATGTTTCTTGCCCAGAAAATTAAAATATTTAAGATGTCTTTTTTCTTTTCTTGCATTTTCTTAGCAACCAAACCCAAAAAATTACTCAGATTTACAAAATAAAAAGACATGCCCATAAAAATTTACAAAACACAAGCATTCAACCAGATTTTCTTATGCTTTGAAGCCAAACACAAAAAGCACAAAACTCAAACCCAGATTTTCGGCCTCCATGCACACCACAAACCCAGAAATCAACATCGGAATACAACATTACCACAAACCCACAAACCCAAAAATCAACATACACCACAAACCCACAAACCCATATCAACAAAAGTCACAACCCACAAACCCACCGTCGGAATACATATCTCCACCACAATCTACACCACTGAGCTGAGAGATAGAGAGATGAAAGAGCCATTTGGGTCTGAGTTTGAGCGGAGATGAGATCATGAGATTAGAGAGTTTAGGATCATCTCGGCTTCACAACCACTGATCTGGGCTCCAATACCGAATCGGTGACTGGGGTTTCGTACAACGGAGCCATACCAAATCGATGACTATGGTGAGTTACCGAATCAGTGGACCTTCGCGATGGGTTTTCTTTCTTTGACGGCAGCGGCGGCCTCACTGAGTCTTGAACGAGTTCGACGGCAGCAACCTCATCACTGAGATTTGAGAGAGTTTGGGTCAGATTGGAGCTTGGCAGTCGGTGGAGATGAGATTTTAAGAGAGTTTGGGTTTGAGAGAGATTTCGTCAAGGATGAAGAGAGAAAGAGAAAATTAGAGATAGAGAGAGTTTAGAGATGAGATTAAAAGAAAAAGAAAAAGAATTAAGGTTAAAGAAAATTTGATTTGAAATGAGATTTGGAAGCTTATTTTTGTGTTTGTGTTTGTTTTTTAATTAGATTTTTTTTTTAAAAAAAATCCGTTTTTCAATTAGATTTAAGTTTTGTTTTTTAATTTATTTTCTTTTTTGGTTTAAATTTTCTGACGTGGCTTTTTATAAAAAATTAAAATACTAACGTGGCATATAAAAATGCCAAATAATACTTTTTAATAATATTTTAATTACCACATCAGTGCCACATTAGCGCCACGTCAGTTAATAAGGTGTTCCGTCTGCCACCTAGGACTTTTCCGTTAGGGCACTGACGGTAGGGACAAAAACGAGATTGGTTTTTTTATTTTAGGGACTAAAAATGGTGAAAAAAAAAGTTAGGGACCAAAGTGATAATCGTGTGAAAATGTAGGGACGGAAATAGGTTTTATCCAATAAAAAAATAAATTTAGCAAGAGATGATTAATAATGATTTTGTTTAAATAATGGATGTTCACATTCATGACTCATTTTGAAGAGTTGATGAAGTATGCCGATGAGAAGGCTTCTAATCTCCCATTTCTCCTCTGTTCCTTGATTAGTTCCCCTAAAGTTCCTCCTCACAAAGAAATTTTCAAAAACAGTGAAGTTTGCCCTATCACGAGGAAATATTCCTATCAAATGCAATAAAATTCATGACAAATTTGTGTGCAAAAATTGAATTGGATTGTTGAGAGTTTTTGGGTTCCTTATGAACCTAAACAACCTAAAGATAGATTGTATTCTTGCTTGATTGTGTAATTTAGGTCACTATTACATGATGCATCATGGTTATCTGATCCGTCTGTGAATTATATTGTATAAATTCTCTAGTACTTATAAGTCCAACCAGTTAGATTGATTTACCATTTAACAGTTTCTATTAAAATGGATTACGGGTTTCGAACCTTTTTTTCTCCTCATCAAACTTCAAATTAATTTATCTAAATCAATGAACATGTCTTAAGACTCAACGTACGTATAGTTTACACTACTTTCTGCAACTTCTATTTTGAGTGCTCTGAGTTGATTATTGGTTGGCTTACAGGTATCGCTGCAAAACTGATTGCCTCATCAAAGAATTTGATTCCCCCGTGCTCCTAGACATGGAGTCCTCCGTAAATGAGTAATGAAGCAAAATATTTTATTTCCACTTAGGTGGGTTATACATTTAGCATGATATCAATGATGTAAAGTCTTGTAGAATGAAAAAAAAATCATAGGGAAGTTGAAGTCTAGTTGTAGATCCAAAGGGTCTTTTTTCTTTTTTTTTTTGGGTGGGGGGGGGAAGGATGCTTGAGGTGGATCCCCTTTATTGGTTTTGATTGATTGTTATATTTTTTTTTAACCTTCTCTTAATAATCCTTGCTAGATTATGGTATTTCTGTTTTATTGTTTAGAGATAAATCTGCAGAGCAATTACACTCATTCACAAAAAAAAGTTGCATTTATTTTATAGAGACATTTGGTGGTCTAAGGCTCTAAAGCCCAAAAATATGGATTTTTTTTTTTAGATAAAAAAAAAAGTATGGATTTTTTTATTCCATACCATGCTAAAAAGCGAGAAAGAAAGCAAAGAGAAAGGGGAACATGAAGGATGATCGAACTTTATTGCTTTTTTAAGTTTTCAACACACCACTCCTAGTTGTCTGGTTATACAACTACAAACTATCCATGGAAATCATGCATGGCAAGTTAATGATCTAACTTTACTCATGTTGCTATTTTATGTGATGAGCCTTTGCTTAAAAGGGAATGGATCTCAAAAAAAAAAAAGAAAAAAAGACACAATCAGTTTTGTCCTTTTTTAAGTGATTATCTTCTTCATTACCAGCAAAGAAATTTCATTCTCCTCATCATCTTTCTTTTACCTTAATTGATTGTATCAGTCTTTTAGAATATTAAAGTGAAACATTGTGATTGATGTGATTTGATAAACAATGGAAACTTGTCAAATCCTTTTCTTCATATCTACTCGATTATGTGTTCCTTGATCCTCCAAGATGAAAATGGAGACCAGCAAACAAATGTGCCTCTCTAAAACATTAAAGTTACATTGGATGATCCTGAAATGTGAAATGTCACAAGCTGTGGGTTCACAAGCAAACTTACCCATATAAGATTATGAAAATTCTATTTTAGTCTAAATAGCACTACATGGATATTGGATAAGAATCGACATTAAAGTCATACTCTCCCAGCCATATGGTAACAATTATATTTTCTTTCCCTTCCTTTCTTTTCTTCCCCAATCCCTCCTAACAAAACAAAGGGTTAGTTGAAAACTTGAAATCGTATTGACTTTACATACCAGGTGGGCCTTTTTCTAATCATAACTTGTAAAAGGACAATCGTTTCTCCCATTTTCAGGATGTGGACGGGCATCACTTGTCTGACACAAGGACCAAGTTCAAGGAACTTTTTGTTTTTTCTTTTACTAACTATATTTATTTTGGGTTTGCCTAGGGCATATGTTTTTTCCAAACACTTTCTTTTAACAATATTAGAATCACAACTAAATTCACTATATTCATATATATATATATATATATATATTGCCACAATTTGTCCACATGGTGATTTGTAAGTGGTGGAGTAAAAGTGGTGAGTTCATAACTCCCTCACAACTTACCTTGCGGACAAATGATGGCAAAATTTTGGTCTTAGCATTATTGCTTTTCTTTTAATACTACTCTCAAAGCCCACCAGACTAACTCCCTCCTACTAATGTGGGTTGAAGCACACCTTGGACCCTTTAAGTTTTTTTCCTTTTTTTTCTTTTAATTATAAATGTAATTAAAAAAGGAGAGAAGATGAATAAATTGTTGTAAAATAGAGGAAATATATAGGCAATTAAAGAAAATATGAGAATGAGATTATATCTAAATTGCTTCTTGTCTAGTGGTCATTCACCACAATATATAATTTCCGAGACTGATATAGAATACACATATATGCATCTTTCTTTACTCTTGGTGTTTCTCAAATATTTCTTAATGCACCTAACAATAAGAGCAGAAGCTCGCATATATAGAGAATGGAGGAAAAGCTGAAGCAGCTAAAAGGGGACAAAATCCCCTAAAGTAGCTGCTTCTATTTAATATGATGAATGTATGTCCATCACCCGGGAAAAGGGAATAGTATATTATTTATAGGTGTAAGCCACAAGTTTACCCAAAAGGAGTACTTGGTAGGTTGGATGCTTATTAGTTATAAAACCACAACTAACTCTCTTCTTAGAGCACTCCCAACGGCTTTTAGCCAAAACATCATTTCAACTAAAATAGTCCTAATAAACCTAAAAAATTGACACACATTGGATTAGTAACTCATTAGCTAAAATAGATTTTAGCTATAGTGATTAACCAAAAAAGGAAAAAAAGAAACTCGTGATGTGTGATCATGGAGGGTTGCTTCAAGACCCAAGCAATTGCAAATCTTTCCCAGCCATGTTCATGGGAGGTAGACAACTCACACCCTTCTTTTTCTTTTGATGAGAATTTTTTTTTTCCCATATTTTCTGTCCTCTTAAAGTGTGGACCTTAACATCTCCTTGAGGCTTTCTTTGTTTAGTGCCTATGGAGATTCTTTGATGGCAGTGATTAGTATTTGGTGGGAACGACTTGGATGGATTAAGCTCAATGGTTGAATGATTTACAATCTCGTCCCTTTTCACTTACACATTGCTTGTTTGAGGTAATGTATGAGTTAATATTATTATTATTATTCTAAAAGAATTTGGACAAAGAGACCTTCATGAAACTTGTTTCTTTCTATGAGAAAATTTTGTTTCAGTTGAATGCTTTTTTTTGAGAAGACAATTGAATGTATTTAATGATTGTTGGAAGACTTAATAAAAATAAATGAAGAAAGAATATTTAAAGAAAATAAAGTTTAGAATAAAGAGATATGGAATGTTGTGAAAAGCGATTAGTTAAAATACATAAAGTAACTTCTTATTCTAAATATGACTAAAATTTTGCTTAAGCCAAACAACGTGGGACAAGCTTTATAGATGAAGCTTCTTTTCATATGGCTGGTTTGCGAACATGATTATGCAGTCTATGGTGAAATTATTCAAAACATCTCTCATAAGGGTTGGCCTCACCTGTAACACACATTATATCCAGTAATATAAGAGAGACATAATACACCAAATATACTGTATTTTACCCAAACCATAGGGCCTCCATATGCACTTCTAATATAGATCCACTAACAGGAGATGGAATAGAAAATTAGTTTGCAACTTCAGAACAATAGAGCAATATTGAACACCTACTATGGATTAAGTGTTCTGTACACAGCTGCAATGTCTCACATATCCCAAAATTCGTCATAAACTAAATGCTACTAAGGTGGTCCATTTCAAACTCAAAATTGTATCAATAAAAGACAGAAATCAAGTATGCCACACCCTTCTCAAAAAAAAGTATGCTACACTGACAGATGACATATGCAAAATTCATATGCCTTAGGGTGCATTTGTTTTTGCTTCAAACCATTTCAGGAAATCATTTTACACCTCATTGTGTGTTTGGATGCGCATGGAAAATATAATTTTCCGGAAAAGCATTTCATTTGACCGTAAAATAAAGGCTTTAACCCAGAAATTGTTTTACGTTTCTATTTTCACTTCAAACCATTTCCAGACTTAGACGTGCAAAGAGAGAGAGAGAGAGAGAGTCTTCGACTTCGCGCAACCAAACACGCCGGCGAGATCACACCCCAACCCCAGATGCGTCTATGAGATCGCGCCATTGAGATCGTCTCGCTGAGATCGCGCCACATGAAGCCTATCGTCACTTAACCGGTCTCGTCCTCCTCTGGGTCAGATCATCTCCTCCTCTGGGTTGATCTCGTCGTCCGCCACTCGCCGATCTATCTCCTCCTCTAGGTCGATCTCATCGCCAATCTGCTTTCTCTCTTTGATCTCTAATTTTTTTTTTTTTTTTTTTTTTTTTGTGTGGTGGTATGGGTGGTGGCGTTTTGGTGGTTTCTATGTTGTGTGGTGGTGGGTTTTGTGTGGATAATGGTGGATTTTCTGTGGGTGCTGGTGGATTTTCTGTGGGTGCTGATGTGTGGGTGGTGGTAGATTTTGTGATATAAAATTTGTTTGGAAGTTGAGAAAATGGTTGAGAAAATGTGAAAAATTTGTAAGAAAATAGCATTTTCAGAATGTTACCAAACACTGAAAATTGTTTTCTAATATAATTTTTAAAATGCAACCAAACACAAGAAAATATTTTCCTTTCCCGAAAATATTTTCACCTGAAAATATTTTACACCCGGAAAATATTTTACACTGGAACAAAGGCAGCCTTATTTTCAAACTCAAAATATCAACAAGAGATAGAAATCCACATCACACCAACGTAACAGATTTCATATGCCATATTGTGCCGACTGTTTAATCGGTAAGTTTTCGCCTCAGTAGGTGATGCATATTCAGCTTATTGATCTTCGTAGCAAGTATGAAGTCATTTTCAGTTAGTCCATCTGCACAAATAAAAATGATGTCAAAAGCACATCTCTAATGTACAGCAAACTTGTGCCAGAAAAAGAAAATAAAAGAAAATATTATGTCTGAAACTAGATTCCAAAAGAATGACTTCAAAATTCAAATGCTTTGTTAGAGTGATATGTAGCAGGTTTTATCATGCAATGGGTTAGGATTCTAATACTTAGGAATAAGGATAGGGTGATTTCACTGTTGAGTGGGTCAGATTCATGCAGGTCTTGAAACTGCCCTAACCACCTGGTTAAAAAACTGAAGTATATATTAAGCCACATATAACCAAGACTAAAAAGCAACCAAAAAAAAAAATGCCTGAAAAATATTCAATGGCATCAGATGCTGGTCAATGGATACCAGGACCAAATCCAAAGCCTTATTTTCTTCTGCTTGCCATATTTTTTTTAAATTTATAAACATTATAAAAATGTGGCACCGATATATTAAACACCTTTGAGTAATATAGCCCCTATAGAATTCCCACCCTACACACACACCCAAAAAAAAAGGACCTTCCAGTTATGTGTGATCCTTAACATAAGTAATGTAACATATTGGATTCTAATTATTCTCCATCTCTGTTGTTCTCAAAAAGATTAATACCTCCCGATTAAGTATTCAACACATAAAATGATATTTTGATGCTTACTTAAAAGGATTCAAATCAGCAATATGTATTACATCTTGCTTTGAGAAGATACCAACGAACTGTAAGAAATACGTGCAAGGAATACAACATCAATTCAGGTCAAATAACTTATGACACTGAAGTATGTTCTATGGGAGTTTGAAACCATAACAAGCAAAGTTAGCAAAAACGTTTTACAAACATAAGTTGAAGATAATTGCTTCTGCTCCTGGTTAGAAGAAAATTTATAGCTCAACAATGACAGATTAGAGGGACTGTAGAAAATGTTTATTCAACCAGTCAGTTTTATTGGCCTATACAAAAAGAACAGATAATTTTACTTGATTAATGGATATCTCTTACCAACTGCATGAGTCCAGATCTCAATCGTTATGTTGTTCCATTCAACAAGATGAAGATCTGGATGGTGACCTGCATTGAACAGGTATTGTTGTTAATTTGTTACTTCACAACATAAAATATGCTTCCCATGTGTTTCAATTGACGGCATGTGCATATTCACAAACTTATTAGCAAAGAGCTATATACCTTCAGCTTCTGCAACGCCAGCTATAAGCTGGAATAATTCCAGACCTTTGGTAAAACTCTTCACTTTCATTGATCGATTCAGCTTCAACACACCACCTTCATTCACCAAATTCCATCCAGCCACCTAAACAATATAGAGCACTAAGAAACATGAATTTATATATAAAAAAAAGGGGTGAAAGATAACATATGTGCAAGCACCAACCTGTCGAAGTAGACCATTTGCCGTTTCTTCAGTCATGGGTCGCAGATCTTTTAAGTCACATGGCACACACTTCTTAATTGACAAATCTAACATCACAATCAAATGTGTCACACAACTATCCAATTTAAAATATGCAATCTCAGACAAATCTAACAGTACCCAATTCCAAATTATGAAATGAGTGGGCATTGAGAGCCAATGATGGAAAGATGATAGAAAAGACACAATTTGTAAGTTAAAAAGCAACATGCAGCAGCCAGCAAAATATGGGAATGCATAAGCATGATACAGAAAAAAGACAATAATTATTATAAGAAAGGAAGTCAGAAGTAAACAAGTTACACGCCTCCTATCTCCTGAACAAAATAAAATAGAAGTAAACTACCAATTTAGCCCCTGTTTAGTAAGATTTCTGAGAATGCATTCTCTCTCGATATTTTAAACCAAAAAGGATTCTAGTTATAATTCTTGCTAAAAATCAATGGGACACATATCATATTGCACAAGATAGCACAAGTTCTGTTTCTCTTGTTTCTTTTTTTAGGCCTCTTTATTTTTTGAATTGTAGATTAGTGGATGCGGGTAGCCATGTTATCATGCCCTTGACTGAGTGTGGAGGTTTGGGGGAGGATGCATTTAGTGGATTGGGGATTTTTGTTCGGATGAAAATGGTAGTTGATTTGATTTTGGGTAATGGAGATTGGCATTGTGTGTGGTGGCTTGACTATGGCTTCATGGCACAGGTTCATGTAAGCCAAAGGCTTGGAGTTTGGGTGACGGTGGTTTTTCTCCCAAAGTGATTTTATGTGGGTGATGGAGGTTGAATTGATTTTCCCAAAGTTTTTCAATAATCTATTTATGCAATTTGGGTCATGGTGGCATGGAGGGTGGTTGTGCTTTAATGGAGAGAGAAGGTTTTGGGGGGGGGGTGGTTATTCAGGTGGCTGGGTCTTTGCATGATGGCAGTTTGGATGGGTTTCACAATGGTGGCAGCTTGAACCTTGGCCGATGATTTGGTATGGGTCTTCGAAGAGGCTGACTAATTTTTGTATGGTTGACAATTGAATTTGATTCATTTAGTTCAATTTCTTGAATTTTCTTTACCCTTTTCGTTTGTAACATTTTGATTCGACAATGGAACCCCACAATCACAAAACCAACTTGTGATTAGGGAATCTGGGTCGTTCACAATGGTGGATAAAGTTGGGATTTGGATAATTTGGTTGGGGTTGGTCTGGTATTTGTGGGTTGGAAGGGTAGTAGAGCAATTGTAGAAATTGTGGATCATTATAGAGAAACTGGAGAAATTGTCACATTGAATAATATTTTATATTATTTATAGACAAAATATAAATTCTCCAATGACATAACCGAACATAATTTCATTTAGTATAATTACTTTCTAGTAAGAGTTTTAGCATGATACCAAAATTTATTTCTCAAAAGAATGTAGTCAAAAAAATTTGTTTGGTCTGAATTCATTCTACCAAAGTTTAAAATCTATTTGCAGTTGTCTCCTCAAATGCTGCCTTAGAAGCTACAAAAGGCAGATTGAACCTATGGCATTAGTAAGCATCTCATGACCATGCACCCTTTTAGGACAAGAGGCCAGTCCCTAAACTAGCCGATGGAGGCAATTTTGATTTGAAACAGGCCTATAGCTTCATTAATATATCAAAGTTACCATCAACCCAAAAAAAAAAATCAAAGTTACCAGAACTTCCATTACCTTCATAACCATTTACAATGTATGCAACTACCAATCCACATAAAATGTTTATGCTTCACATCAAAAGTGATACCAAATAATTCATGAGGTCTTTAACCTTAGACTAAACAACAATGGCATACGGCAGAAAAATATTCTACCACCCAATCTAGAGACCGAGATAAAGGAATTCCAAGAATAAGAATCATCGATGGAAAAGCTAAGAGGATTTAAATTAATTTCTAAGCTCTTACTGACCCACTGTGATGCATATTGGTTAGCCAAGTCCTAGAATTGGTGCCAAGGAGCTCTTGCCTCATGTACATCTCATACATCAATTTATGTATATTCTATGATGAATGATTTTTGAAAACCCAAAAACCAATACTTCATTTCTAAACACAATTATCAAAAATACATTAGATTGAAATTTGAAGGAGGAGTATTAAACCCAAACCATCTGAGAAGTGAAAACCCAAGGTTATCTATGATATCCAACCATCATTATTGGTTTCCACCACTTATTTTACTAAAAAATAGAAAGATCTAGAGATAGAGAGGTTCTTGACTTAGGGATTTGTTGAAAGTTTATGATTTAATCTCTTCTCTCTTCTTCTGTATTAGAAGTGTGATATACATGTAATATATACTTTATTTGTCTTACCATATAAAATTAGTTAAGCATAGGGTAAAGTTAAGTTATGGCCCTGATTCTCTTTTTTATTTTTTGATAATTTGATGGTTGGAGTGGGGGATTCGAACCCTGGATGTCTACATCGGAAATGCCAGGAGGTGCCAATTAAGCTACAAGGCTCTTGGCTAGGTTATGGCCCTAATTATCTTGCAAATTCAGAACTACTACCAGGCAGAAAAGGACCTTGGCTAAAATTTTGGCTTTAGCATTGCCAATACATTTTAGCATTTCTAATATTTACTAAATGCAGTAAGATATTGGAATTTAAATTGGGATCAGACTAACCAAAATAATAATAATGCAAATATAATGATTGACTTAAGGGGTAGAAATTTGTCTTTAACAAAATAGCATGCTTTAATCATAGAAGCAACGCAGTCTTAAAAATATACGTAGGCACCACAAATCATACCAAACATTTATTGAAAAAAAATAATAGTGCTTAATATTCTCAATAAAAAATGTTTCAGGGCTATAAAACAGGACAATAGGCAAATAAAGTTATATTATAAATGAAGCTTTAAGAGAATTTTGGAATCTTTGTCATATGGAAGAAGAAACAAAGAAGTAAGAAAGTGAAGAAACTATTATCTCACAGGAATCGATCAAGAGAGAGACATGCATAAAATCTAATCTAATCACCAGTTGTTTGGATTTGTGTGAAGCAAGTAAAAGTGATTTCTCCAAGCATTAAGAGGATATTTATATGATGCTAAAAGCAATTCACACTCTTTGAATAGACCAATATGGAATACAAAAAAATAAAATAAAATAAAAAAACCCTTATTCCCTAAACTTTGAGGTCAGCAATAGGCCTATATGGAAAACCTCAAAATGGTGTGATGATTATAACAAAGAACCTGGACGTTGTTCTGCATGTAAATTGCAAAGGATGTATATAGATTGGCACATGAGTGGAATCACATTTAATAATCAAATGAACAAGCTGGTTAAATGTACACACACACCTTGGCCAGTGCAAAAAGTTCTAAATCCATAAATTGAGTTCCTATTTGATGACACCCCCACATGGTCTAGAAGTATCTCAGTTACTCGTATACTGGAACTGTAAGTACAAATTTCATATGCACAAATAAAATTAAATCCAAAAGAAATGGATGTGAAAAGGGGGGAAATTTTAAAAAGAGGAAAGATGAGCAGCCTCTCAGAAAACTAGGAGAAGTTTTAGAGTGTCATTTCAAAGCATCAAGTACATAAGTCAAAGACCATGTAACAATAACAATATAAGAGAGGTACATTTTTCATGAAGATTATCTAAGTACTCTAGGTAAAATGTGCAATTCATAAGGTGACAGAAAGCTCTATCATGTTCACCAACATGAGCGGAAAAGTTTCTATGAAAAAATCAAACATGAATACTTTCATGAACTAATTTGATATTATATTGAAGACACAGATACCAATCGAATATAAGAATCGAAAAGAGTTTAATGCCGGTTAGAAGGACATGAATTGACCCCCTTTAGCTTATATCATTGCAGAAAATTAACATTTCAGTCTAAGAATCTCTTTGGGAAATCCTAAAAACAAAACTAACTGTGTTTGGGAAGCACCAGCCTGCTAGACGAATTATGACATATTTGGCTATGCCGTTCATTCTTCATATTCAGAAAACAGCCCTTTACAAACCATAAACCACGGAAATAGAATTACCCAACTCGTTTTCTACAACTGGGCCTACAAAAAACAACACCTTGTTTTCCCACAGAGACTCTTATACCCATATATTATAGCCAAACATATAAGACTCTTATTGAATTATTTTCTTAAACTTGGACATTAATTCAGGAATATACAATAAATATTAATAAATAAATAAAAAGATAAAACACAAACATTGCACTGCATAGCTTAAACTCATCAAATCCCATATCTTTTTTTTTTTTTTTTCCTAATATTATAACTAGAATATAACAAACGAACGTGTACAAAATTCGGAATTGCACTTAGACGCAGAACACAAACTAGAATCCAATACATGGGTTATTCTTGAAATTAAACATGGGATAGGAAAAGCAGGTACCGTCCATGAGTTCCAAACAAAGACACCGATGGAGGCTGAAAGCATAACAAAATCACAAGCAAAGATTTATGATTAGCCAAAAGGGTATTATGTAAAACTCATGAAAGCTTAACAAAAAAGAGAGAAGTGAGAGAGTTTGGTACCTTGAAAAGATCAGGTTTAGAGAGACAGAGAATGGGATGATGGAGACGTAGCATCCGAAGCATAGATATAGAGTCACGAAACATCATATGTTTCATAATAAGTGCTGTTTTCTCTGATCTACAATAGGATTGGATAGGTTCGCACTTTTTTCTGATAAGTCTTAACTGACTATCAATCTCATCAAATGGTATATGTTTTTGTTTTTGAGCCCAATTCCACTTCCTCACAATTTTTTTTATTTTTTTTATTTACCGTATCTGTCTATGATTCTATCATTATATAATAAAATTTATTTTGAGAATAATTAATTAATTATCTTGTACTTTTGTATTATTTATTTATTATTATTATTATATTTATAACGGTAAATACACTTCTCTTCCTTGAAATTTTGGGAAAATGGAAAAAAAAAAGAAAAAAAAAAAACAATTCCCCTTTCACATTTGTCTAATCAAACTCTAATAAATTGATATTAAAAATGTTGTAAACTAACTTGCGCTTTTTTTAAGGGTAGGTTTTCAAAAATTTTACCCATTTTAGAATTAAAATTCATTGATTTTAAATTTTAGTTAAAGAGTATTTTAAAATATTTAGTGACTCTTTTTTTAGTTTTTCAACAAGTTGTGGAGAGATTTGACGTTGCAAGTATTTTGGTGGTTAATAAATTTTAAATTATTATTCTAAATTTTTAGTTATTATTACTAATCATGATTAAACTTTGGTAAATATAATATTATAGAAATTTATAATATTATGTTACTACTTTTATATTTATTATTGATTATTGATTTATTTATTTTTTATACTGCTATTTAAAAGGTTTCTTCTTTGGGAGGAAGATTTTGTTGGCTCAAAAATACTATCTATACTCTTAAGTTTAAAGTAGATAAAAAACTAAAGAATAATTCGATAAAAACACAATTCTAACTCCCACAGTCCTACTAAAAGTCTAAAACATTGTTTACAAAATATGAACACTCTCTATTTAGATATTTGAAATGATTAAAGTACTACCATATATCTTTATTTTTTATGAATTGCAATCCAATTGCCACAATAAAATATAAATAAATGTTTTCTCTTTCACTCCCTTTGTTTCACTTTGGGATATAAGTAGAGGGGGCTTCTCTTATTTGGGCTAGACATTTCGTTGGTTCAAAAATACATCTACACCTTTAAGTTTAAGTTGAGACAAAACTAAATAATAACCAGTTAAAAATACATTTCTAACTCCTATTAAAACATTGCCTACAAAATATAAATATTCTCTATTCAGATATCTGAACGGCTCCAACTATCCATATTCCTTCAATCACTAAATTCACATTGTTATTTTTTATTTTTACCTTTGTCAAGTCTCGACTGTTTCTTCTTCGTTTACTAACTCCTAATCTCACGTTTTAATTTTTTAACTTTTGTGTGTTTTGTTTTGTTTTTTTTCAATTCTATTCTTTATTTTGAATTTAAAAAAAAAAAAAAAAAAAAAAAAAAAAAAAAAAAAACACCTACTATAACTTCTCATCCATAAATTTAATTACTACCATTACCCTATATCTTTATTTTTTCTAGACTACAACTCATTTGCCAAAACAAAACATAATTAAATGTCTTCTCTTACCCTTCCTCTATTTCACTTTAAGTTATAAGTAGAGATAATTTTCTTAATATTCAATTTTTTTCCTCACATGTTTGTCTATTTGTCTTTATTTTACACAACTTTATAGTTCTGAAATGATTTTCCTTGACTCTTTTTAGCTGTTCAAACTTGAAACACTCTTCTACACTAGAGTTAGTGTATATTTCAAATAATTATTTTGTATATAGAAATTAGAAATACCAATGAAGAACAATTGATGCAATACAAAAATACAAATAATTATTTTAATTAAAAAAAAGTCTCTAAATACACGTGTAGCACGTGTTCAGAGGCTAGTACTAATATAAATTGAAGGGGGAGTGTTATTTTCTTCAAAACCTCAAGGGAAGAGTGTTTTTTCCCCCTTTAAATTTAGGGTGGAGTGTCATTTCTCCACACCTCAAGGAAAGAGAGTATAATTACCCATATATATATATATATATATATATATATAAAAGAATAAGGTTAACCACAACTCTCATAGTATAAATTTGAGCTATGTCATTGTCACCAAGTGACATTCAATCCGATATTGTAGCACAATATTGAACAAAATTGAATCCCTCACATATGAACACATTAAAGCAAAAGGTGAACAATTGCAACTACAAATAAACTGCCTTCATAGATCAAAGCACAAGAATATTAAACGGTGATGTCTAAACTTTCACAAATTTGATAAAAATTCACGCAAACACATGACAGTCTAAACAAAGGCCTCCAGTGATTTAAAATAAGTCCTTGAGGCAAGTGAGCCTTAAACAAAAGGAAACAGTAATTACTAGTATTCTCTGGCAAAAATGGCCCACTATCATTATTTAGCCAAAAAATTACCAATCTACCACTGTTTTGAAAATATGTAGGAATCTACAATTTTTTTGGAACTCGAGTTTAGGGATCTACCACTTTTTTGAAACACGAGTTTGCTGTGAAATTTGAGTTCCAAAAACTTAAGTTCTTTGAAAAAATATACTTTGAAAAATTTTGAAATTTTTTTTATGGAACTTAAGTTTATGGAAAACTCGATTTTGCTAAACTCAAATACCCAAACAGTGGTAGATTCCTATATATTTCCGAAACAGTGGTAGATTGCAACATAATTTGTGAAAAGGTGCTATTTGGCTATTTTTGCCGGTATTCTCTTGCTCAAACAATAAACAAACTATCAACCCACATACCCTTGTACTTTCAATCCAAAATAATTACTAGACTACTATTCCAAAAAACCTACTGTGGGGACCAGTTGTCTCTGGAGTACTGTTGAGGCTGTATGGACTGGGCCTATGGCCTAATGACCCAATCCGAGAATGCTAACAGGTCTGAGGACAATTAAATAAGGTAGTAACGGAAATGGCATTGAAGGAAGAAATGAAAGTTAGTTATGATGGTCCCAAATCTATCCGAGGTGAAAAGTCACCTCGGAAACATTTATCCGAGGTGGTTTGAAACCTTCCTATCCTCCTGAATACTATTTTAAAGTGGCCTAATGACGGGGAGTCGGACATTGGATAAAGGATGAGGGAGGAGGATAACAAATATCTACGAGAGCAGTTACCTCCATATTAAATGCGTCTCAACTAACTCTCTGGCTATATTAATGTGGAGGTAATACCTGACAGTGAATGAGCAGCCTTTCAGCTATTAGTAGAAAGTTCAAGGAGGTGTGAGATGGGACAGGAAGAAGCTCCCAGAACCAAATTTACACATGTATGGTAAAGATGATACTTAAATCATGGTATATAGTATGAGAAGGTCGCCAAAGAGGGGGGTTCGAAAAAACACCAGAGAAAAAAGACCAAAGAACTAGTTACTGAAAAAAGAACTCTTGGCTCTTGATTAAATTATTACGACCGAGTTACTCAGGCTATGCTGAGGACAATCTTTGTATCTTATGCTCTCAATACTTCTTCCAAACCACCCATGATCATTACCTCTTTTCTAAAATCAGACTAGTTCTTTCTCCCACACTCTACAAATTTATTGTTTAGGCTTGTTGGGCCAAAACCTAATCCTGTTTAGGGTCCAAGCCAAAACTGGTCCTTACACCTACTTATGTTGTTTTAGGAGTTTTTACCTCTTTTCAATTGAATGACTACTTGAGCTTAAAAAAAAAAAAAATTATAAACATAGTTAAAGATGAACATGAAGTATTTTATAAACCAATAGATGTATAGCAAAGGGTATTTATCAAACTTAATAAATATGTGCTAAGATTCAAAAAAAATATTAGAAAAGTTTTACATATCTCTAATCAATTTTCGTTTAATACTATATAGGTATAAAAGAAGAAAAAAAAAAACTAAATGTTTAATATTATGGAAATTTTTTAATGCCAAATAAATGGTTTTAATATTATTTTAATGGGTCATGTCAGCATTTAGAGTGCTAGCGGTGTAGTCCATTTGTCATGTAGGTAATATCTGTTAGTAAAATGAAGGTAGAGACCAAAATGAGAGTGCTTTTTCAATTTGAGGACCACGTATGGTAAAAAAAAGTACGAATAAAAATGGAAATAGGATGAAAATGTAGGGAAGATAAATGCATTTTCGCCTAAGTTATAATTCAAAGAAAAAAGGTTGAATTGGTTTGTAAAAGTCTTAATCTTACATTTCAAGTATAGTCGTGTGGAATATCTTTTTACAATCCTTACATGATAAATAATTTTACACAATTTATTTTGATTATTAAACTATCTTATATCTTTGAATCAGAAAATTTGTTAGACAAGTGAAACACATTAGTTATGCTTGAGAATGATACTCTTAGTCTAATTTTTGTATGTCATTTTTATTGTTAACAATAAATGACAAAATATTTAGTAATGCACTTTGAGCTTATATTAGGACATACAATATGGAAAATATAAATTTTGTGTAAGTTATTAGAGTTCTGTAGTGTAATATGAGGTTAATGTAATTCAATATTTCACATAAAAATTCTTAGATATATTTTAAAAATATAAAATCTTAAACATATATATAAGTATAACCATATAAAATTTTAAACATGTAACAAACAATAATTATTTTTGACAAAATTTATTTTTATATTTTGTTTCTTTAACATCATATGATAGATCGAACACATATATGTAATAGGAGCAAGACTTAGATATAGTACTTAAGTGCTATTTCTTAGGTTTTCCTTTTAAAATTCTGCCATGTGGATTTCTTCTCATGAGGTGGAAGTGTATTTTTTAATTAAGTAGTCATGTGATTGAATCTTAAGAGGGGAACCTAAGGAACAACACCTAAGGTATTGTACTTAAGTTTTGTTCAATGCAATAATAACAGGTATAAACACGATAAATTTGCCTTAAATTTCTCATAGGTCTCTGCAATCATAAAAAATTGTTTCAATTAAGAAAATGATTCAATCAAATCATGTATTGAGCATGTCTTAAACATAAGTACAATAACAAGATTGAAGATATAACCATGATAAAAATATTTTAACATTCTCTTTTGATTTGAACCTTTATTATTTTAATTAAACTAAACTCTCGAATCCTCAATATTATTAACCATTGTTATGATGTGCCACAAAACAACAATGATGCTAGCCTTGCATACTATAAAAACACTAATTATAAATAGCATTGGAAAAGCATTGTACTCTATATTTCATGTCTATTCTTGCAGTGTTTTAGGATTGAAGTGCTGAAGTAAGGTAACATTGGGACCAGTAATCATAGATTCATAATATGTAGAGTTCTTACATGATTTGCGATTTCTTGTCCTCAACAATTTTGTTTGCATATCAAACCATCTTAAATCTTTGAATGAACAAATTTGTTGTGTATGATACGTACTTGGATGATTTTAGAAATAATGCATTTGAGCTAATTTCTTGGCGTGTTTTGATAGGTTAACAAGAAATAACAAAAATATTTTAGAAACATACTTTAAGTAGATGTATTAAGATTATATATATATATATAATATTATTTTAGGCAAATATCGTTTTTCTACTTAATTTTCTTTCTTAAATTCATTTCTCACATGGTAGATCCAAATTTTATTTTATAGAAAAAATAGATCCAAAATTATAAGGAATGTAATTGAGAAAAATAACATTGGATTTGAAATTGGATAATTACATTTCAAAAAATTATATTCCCACACAAATATACAATGGTAATAAGTACAAACATAACAAATTTTTCCTTCAATTTCTCATAGGTTTGGAAGATTGTAAAATTTATTTTCAAATAAGAAGATGATTCAATCAAATCTTATATTAAACATATGTTTAAACATAAATACAATTATTACATTGAAAATATGATAATGGTAAATTTTTTTTTTTTTTTGGATAAAAACTTTCACTCTTTTAATTAAAACTAACTTCTCGAGAAGAAATTAACAACACCTACAACAATCTGAGTTAAAAGTTAGAAGAGATTAAAATGCTATAAGAGGTGAAAAGTGGGGCCAACCTTTTGTAAGGCTTATTTATGTATGTGTTATAGTGTTAGTGATAGAACCAGTTAAATGTGTGTGTAAGTATTGTCCCTATGAACATAAATTATTAATATATAAATTGCATCTCATAATCTTAAATTTATGATTTAAATAATAATATTTCACTGTAATTAGATTTCACCATAAAATAGAGAGAAAAATTAAGACATACTAAGTTTAGCTCGATGGTGTTTTAAATTATCTAATAACATGATAAACAAATTATCATCAATTCCATGAGTTTGAGGTGACAAAGTTGATTTTATATATATATATATATATATATATATATATATATTACAAACATATAATATTATATATTTAAATAGAGTTTCACATTCAAAACCTTATTCATAAACACATTTTTGTGCTTGGGATTGACTCGTTTAATAGCCAACCCTCAACTTGAACTTAAATTTGATTCATTTATTTGAGAAACCAACATAAACAAACTTGTTTTTAAGTCAAATCCAAACCATTCATAAACATATTGATTTATTCACTGTCCCTAAAAACTCCAATATCCATATATTACTATATATTCCAACCCTAGTATAAAAAAAAATAACCAAAAAAAAAAAAAAGTTTGCCAACTGGTCAATAAAAAATTACATAATATAGGCAAAGACAGAGCTTCTATCTTTTATATCCAAAAAAATAGAAAATAAAGAAGGTAAAGACAGAGATAATATACCCAAAAGAGAAAAAGAAAAAGAAAAAGAAAAAAGTGCCTCATTGGCAAATAGTAATTCATTTTGGTCATGTCTATATATAATTATATATATATAAAAAAATACTTATTTCACCCTTTAAAACCCGAACGATCTGACGCATTCTCCCGGACCCAAGTCCAAAGATTTTCTTGGAAAATTCCGCCAAACAACATGGTCAGTTTCTTTCCACTCTCTCTCTTTCTTTCTTTCTTTCTTTCTCTCTTTCTCGTACCCTTGTTTCACGTTTTGTTCTTCCTTAATTTCTTTGCCTCTGTCACTAATTTTGCTTTGAGAAATAGAATTAGATCCGATTTGATTATCATCATAGAAATTCGGACTCAGGTCAATTTGACTTTTAGCCATAGGTGTCTGTTAGCTTAGATCTGAGCTCTTTAACAGATTCCAAAATTTAGATTCATATGATAGCAGACCCATGTCTCTAAAAACTTTATCTTTGCCTATCCCCTGATGATTACAGAAATACTTATTTTCTAGATTACATTACATTACACATGCTAAAAGAACATTAGTAGTAGTGGGTTTTCAATTGATAAAGTCTTTTGTTGTTGAATAAGAAATCTGGGTTTTGAATCCTGCCTACACGTAAAGGTAATTGGTGTTTTGGGCTGATGATAAAGAGTAATTATCAAGAACGGGCGCCATAGGTTGAAATAGTTAAAAATGATATGTTAGTTTAGGAAGTAGTAGAAAATATGATTTTGGATAGATTAGTATTGAGGAAAATAATACATGTGGCTGAATCTGATTAATATGTTGATAGCCAACCCCGAAATATTTGAGTCTAAGATTTTGTTGTTGTCGTACATTACATTACAAATGTACCCAAACACAACAGAAATGTGCAGCTTAGTGACCATGTGTTTTATATGTTTCAAAAAAGTGAAGATGTGGCTAGAAACTAAGAAATTTAATTGAAACTAAAAATTCGTGCTCCCAATGCAGTTCTAATGTCCCTAGATTTGTTTTAGAGTGACTATTTTTAGTTAGTTTCTCAAACCAGCCTAACTTATCAAAAAAAAAAAAAAAGTTTCTCAAACCAGCTTCTTGTGATTTTAATATCCTTGTGGGCTTTAGTTAACTCAATTGATAAAGTTTCTTGTGTTTGAATAAGGGATTTGGGTTTAAATCCTGCTTACACCAAAAAGAAACCATTTGGTGTCTTGGTTCCAGTGGTAACACATAATCATCATAGTGGGAATACCATAGGTTCAAATCTTATTGTAACAAAAAAAAAAAAAAAAAAAAAAATCCCCTATTAGGCTATAAACATGTTATAACATCCAGATAAAGTGTTTGGTTGGTATATTTAGCTCTTAAAATATTTTGAGCCTCTGTTGGGAGTTCGTGAGCTTTCATGATATTTTGGCTACTTCACTTTTTTTTTTTTTTTCATGAAATAGCATTTTTTCAATAAAATTTATCTTACTTATCCAAAAAAGAAAAATATATCCAAAGAACTACACTTGAGGATTGCTAGAGATATACTTTCTGAGTTTTGGCGATCTGAAATTGCCATTCTATTTCTGCTGTTAATTGTCCTCTCTGAAAGTAATATAAGAAGAAATGTCCGAACCTCATATAGCATTTGAAGCTTTAGGCAAAAATAAATTGATTAAAACATGAAATACCACCTTCCCCTCTTTCCCATACTTCAGTATGTATTGCACCATGTTTCCGCTGTACCACATTTATACATGTTTTGGATAACTTAAGCTTGCAAGAAAAATGGTTGAATGATTAAAACACTGATCAAAAAAAGAAAAAGAAAAATGATTGACTGATTAAAGCCTCTTGAATATGTGTCAAAGTTAGCAACATTCTTGAGTGTTGACATGTTTGTAAAGGTGCAACATTCTAACAAGATACACTGCTAAACTTGGAATGAACAATGCATTTGACCCTCCAAGGGACATTTCTAAGGCTACCCTAGATAATTTTGTTAGTGCTAAAATCAGTAGCCATGATCATACTGCTTAGATTCTTGAATTCTCTAATCCTATATCATATGTTGTTTGTAGGAGTCATGCCCTTCAATAAAAAACATACTCCTTTTGGATTCTGAAGGGAAACGTGTAGCTGTCAAGTATTACTCAGATGACTGGCCTACAAATACTGCGAAGGAAACATTTGAGAAAGCTGTATTTACCAAGACTCAGAAGACAAATGCACGGACAGAGGGTAGCCTGTTTCCTTATTATTTTTTCATATAATCTCTTTTTAATTATATAAATAAATAAATGATGAATGCCTTTCTTCCTGGATGTGTTGTTTGTGTGTTTGTCTTATATCACAATCTTTCTACTCTCTAAGTAGTGGGTGTCTGAGAAGAAGGGAAAAAAGAGGGGGGGGGGGGGTTCAGTTTCTTGGGGGTCAAATTTGCAAAGATATCTATTCCAATGCAATTCTGTATTTACAATTGGTACTCATGTAAACATTTTTGGTAATGGTAGCATACTACTCTCATTTTGAAATGGGTCATCTACTTTTGAGAATTTATGTCCTTTATCTGCCATTGAATCTAGTTTTTGGGTGACAACTCTTTCTGTATGAATCCCTTGGAATCCTGTTTACTTGTTCTTTATGGTTGATGAAAACAACTATGGACATTTACAGTGCTTGGCTTTGATGCTTATTGTTTGCATATTAACATCTTACAACTTCATCTACAGCGGAAGTAGCAATGTTTGAGAACTGTATCATTGTTTACAAGTTTGTTCAAGACCTCCACTTTTTTGTTACTGGGGGTGAAGATGAAAATGAGCTCATCCTAGCCACTGTTCTTCAGGGATTTTTTGATGCAGTTGGTCTTCTTCTTAGGTATTCATAATTGCTGTTATTGTTTACCCTTTTTTTTTTGGGTATTCATTCAATTGTTGTCATTATTCATTTATTAACAAACAAAAAATCTATTTTGGTTTGCTTTTTACTCAGAGGTAATGCGGACAAGAAGGAGGCACTTGAAAACTTGGATCTTATTCTGTTATGTCTTGATGAAATTGTTGATGGCGGGTATGTAATATGTGTATTTGTAAGGTCTTGTTTATTTGTTTTATCATCCTTAAGTTTTTTTTAAAAAGGAGTGTTAGCTTTTTTTACTGATATTATTATTCCATAGCTGTGTTTTATTTATTTATTTATCATGCTAGTTGAAACTATGGATTCTAAAAATCTTCAGTGGTAGAAGTTTTATGTGGTTAACTTAATGATCGTATAAATTTATGATTGTGAGGAACAGCACACAAGCAAGCCTGTGAATATTTCTGAAGCCATAGTTCGAAATTGCATGTAAGCCCGTGCAAAATTTCTAAAGCCTTTAGATGTCCCAAACAAATGCTAAACCATAATCAGCAGGCTTCCTTCTTTTCTTTATTTTTGTAGGTCTCACTTATGACTTACTATAGATTATAACTTATCAAAAAAGAAATTAGGTTTAGATTGTAATTCTTTAGGGAAATCTCTTGCATACTCATTTTGTTCTTGAGTTTAATAAAATTCATGGTGACTTACGTGAGAGAGAGAAGATATTGCTGTTCCCAAATCATTTTCTGAGGAATCTCTCTTGATATTATCTGTCATGTTGGAGCGTTATTATGATAGACCATGGCTTCTTATAGTGGATGCACAGTAGAACCTAGCGAAGCCAGGAAAGCACCATCTTGTGCTGTGACCTTTTACTATCACATTTTTATTGCCCCAGAGTACTATAGAAATTTATTAATAAAATAAAATGAAAGCTTTTAAGGAAGACCTGCCTAAAGATTACAACCGAGGCCCAAGTGATCCATATAATCAAGTAAAGAAGTACAAGAACAACACTAGCCCCCCCCCCCCCCCCCCCCCCCCCCCCCCAAAAACAAAAACAAAAGCAAAAAACTTGCACAGCATTCAAATAGAAAGCGCAAGAAGAATCCTTAAGTTCAACCACAGATCTCAATGTAGGCCACATAAAAGGAGTGTGACCTATGAAATTGTTAAAGACACTGTAATAGTTTTGAATTATTAGCTCAAGAGTACTGGTCTGGGCCGCTCATTAGGCCAGGGGGCTACCAGGCTGTGGCCATTGGCTTTCTGCTAACCCTTAGCTGTTTGGTTTGTTGTTTTAGGTTTTGTGTTTGCATGACTGGTTTACTTAACCAAAGGAATAAAAAAAGTTTGGAATTATTATCTTTGATGAGCTTTCTTGGACATTCCAAAATTTCAAAAGTTTGAACTCTAATTACTATGGTAATTGTTCTCATATGACTACAAATTAAAATTATTGGCTGCTAATTAGTTCAGTTGATCATCTCAACTTTTATGGGCTTACAAGAAATACTTGAATTTGAACAATTTTGCTGGACTACCACTAGTTTGTGTACTCTCTCTCTCTCTCTCTCTCTTTTAAATTTCTGTACAATGCCATTTTAAGAAAAAGTGAAAAACATATTGTGATGTTGGGTGTGAATAGGATACACAGGTAAACATCTGTAGTCCTTTTTCAGTTAGTGAACCCTTAGCTAAAATTCAGTGCTTAATCATAGTAAAAGACACATTGAAAGCAGAATGCAGTTTAAAACTTTTGAACTTTTGCCAGGAGGACTTGTTTATCTATAGCCCCATACCATAATTGTTTGGTTCTTGTTTCCCCAGCTCTTGGGGGCTCTTTGTTTCCCTCTCAGCCTGCGAAGCGGGCATGTCTACCCACCCAGATCTAACTCTGTATTTTCTACAGTATTATTCTTGAGACAGATGCAAATGTTATAGCGGGTAAGGTTGCAAGTAATAGTTTGGATGCTGGAGCTCCCTTATCTGAACAGGTATTATAATCCTGTTCTTCTCTATCCCTTTCTTCCTTATATCCTTTCATTGCTCCCATAATTAGAAATTGTGCAAAAGACATTTAGTTAAACTAAAGGACAACCATTGATGCCATATTAATGTTGTATCTGTGTTTTTGTATTTTTTGCAGACAATTAGTCAAGCATTGGCCACCGCACGTGAACATCTAACAAGATCTCTACTTAAATGATGCATATGCTGGATGAAAGTAGAGGAGCGAGGAGGGAACATCTTTTTGTATTTTACAGTTCCATTATACTTGGTGTCATGGTTTATAAGCATTGAATTTTGTTATACCTTGCATCCTTAGTTTAGTTTATTTCAATGTCAGAGTGTTGGTAACCTGCTGAATTTACATGTTTTCTTGTAAACTTGATTAATTTGGACATCCAATGTCAATGAAGGTGGTATAGATGAATTTTTGTTAAAGGTTTTGACTTTTGGATATGAAGTTAGAGTTCATTAACATGTTTTTACAAGTTTTGCAGTAACATATGCCCACCTGCACACCTGTTTACACGTATAATGACATTTCTGTTAGATAATTATTAAGCACCTTGCAGCTTATAGTGCCAGGAATGTTTTGCTTTATAGAGGAGAATTTTTGCAACAAAAAGCATGCTTGTTTAATTAGCATTTTAGATATCGTTGATAGGGAAGTTTAACATGAGAAAAATTAAGGGGAAAGGTTCTTGCTTTTGAAAGGCGCCCGAGTGTTTTAAGAGTTATTGAGGTGTGCATGCGTACACCACCCATTTCATACTCTTGGTTGGGTGGAAAAGGTGAAGGGTAGAAAATGATGGATGGAAAATGGGGCGGGTGGAGTTTTTTGCCCAAGTCCACCAAAAACCATCCTCCCAAATTGGGTGGAAAGTGGGGAAGAAATTTTTTTTATTAAATGAAATTTATTAGTTTGCCTCTTTTATAATTTTTCCATCCTCTCATGATATAAAAAAGGTACGGTGATTTTATTCAATCACATTTTCTATTATTTCATTTTTTCATCTTCTCTATCAAATACATAGGTAAAAAACTAAAACATTTTATCCTTTTTACATTCTCTATCATCTCTACCAAAAACACACAAGTACACCAACACGCATGGCTTATTGGTGTCAATCAGCAAATGTTATGTTTTCCAAAATTTCTACTCAAAGAGAAGATCCAAATGTACCTCGTAGATTTAGAGGAAAATTTTAATGGGCTTATTGATTATATAAAGCTTCTCTAAACTCCTAGTCTTAAGTGCGACTCATCCTGGGCAACAAATATAATTGGATATTTGGATGCTTTATTCAATAGGCATTCCACATGTATATGTTAGTTTTATTGCCTATTTGCAGCAGGCAACGACTCTATTTCATCCTTATTTCCATGAATGTGCTCCTCCAGTGTTACCAATTCATCTGAACCAGCAGGAAGCTAAGCTCAAGTGCCAGTTTGATTTGTTGGGCTCGAAATCAAAATTTTTTTTTAACGATGAAAGACTAAACTCCTTGCAATTTTCAGGGGAAAAAAGAACAGAAAACACTCCTTGCAATTGACCAAAGTTTCAATTCTTATATATCATCCTGGAACTCTCTTGCACCTATGATTGGAAAACGAGCACAGATGGAATCCTCCTCCCAGTGGTTAGTTAAAATTTAACTTTGATGCCGCTGAACGTAACAATAGGTTATTCCTTGCTGTGATATGCAGAGATGTTCTTGGCAAGTTATGATATGCTGGGATTGGACAGCTTGTGGCATGGCTGGAGATTAATCCTAGGCAGAAGTCAGAACAGCAAAAGGTTGCCTTCCTAGCTGTTTCGGAGGCAATTAGGCAAAGAGTCAAGGCTCTCCTATGTTATATTTGAAGACTGACTCATGAAACATGATCTCATCTTTGTCCCTAAAATTCATTTTATCATTTCAGCCTTAAACCTTAACCTTACATTTCTATCAAGTATTGACAAGTTTGACTTGATAACAATTTTTTATCGATGACAATATACAGAAGCACCAACTCACCAACTCGACTAAGATGGGGGGCTGGGTGGGATATTTAGTTCAAACTTAGAAGATGCAATTTGAATTTTACCCAATACATGTAGATCATCTAAATGGTAGATAAAGGTGCTTCTAGGGGAAAAATTAGAACATCTTTACTGTTTTTGCCCCCCATACGGAAGGGGATGAGGCTAATACTTATTAATCCCAAGCCCACATCAAAAGAATTACTCAAACCTTCAAGGTAGAAACACACGCCCTTTCACTCACTCTCTAGTAAGGTGCAACAAAATTACAATATTAAACGTCTTATATTGTTACCAAGTTTCTCCAATATAGGTAAAAATGGGTGAAGCCTCATTATGATTGATAGAACACTGCCCTATCATGGGTTTTTATATACATTCTTGCATTACGGAATTACAAAAAATATCTCCTTCATGATCCCTTCCTGAATTATTATTCACAGAAAGTTGAGAAACTTAATGTCAATATAGGAAGGGACAGATAAAGTAATTTGGCACATTAAATATCACCTAGAAATTTAGAGGTTTTAGAGTAGATTTTGATTCTTTATGTCTACACAAACCTGCAACCATGCACGAACAGTACTTTGCATCACATCTTGAATGGTAAACAAGCGGCCACGAACAGCTTCTTGCTCCTCAATCATTTCTCTTGTACTTCTTCTGATTCCATCTAACAAGCTTTTTGCTGCATTTCCTCTCAAATGTTGGAGAAGCTCAAATACAATCTCCTCCCTTGCATGAAGTGACCACTTAACTCTGATCACCTGTATTAGGAATTGCAAAGTTATAGATTGCCCCATCTTCGTACCCATGAACTTCAGTGGCAGGGTAACCTTCCAAGACTCAGACAAAATGCAAATAGTAATACTGGGTAGCCTTAATATGCTAAATATTAAAAATTACTATTAGTAGCCTGCTTGAACAAGGAATGGAATTTCCAAGGTTAGAGAAATAAGGAGACAGTACGTGAAGTTTGCTTCTCCACATATACATAATTAAGCGATATAGGCAAGAAAGAATTGTTAAAGTAAGATATCAATGCAAATGAGAACTGATGCAAATCTTCATGGAGTGTTAAATAAGTAAATCTTAGATTCATCTAAGTGTAAAAAAAAATGATAGTACTAGAACTCCATGCATGGGAACCAGAAATTAATCACCACTCCCCTCCTCCTCCTCCTCCTCTCTCTCTCCATAGACCAGAGTATGTTGAGTGGAATGCCTCCATTCCCATCCCATCCTTTATGATCTCAGATTCTTCCAAAGTAACTTCAGTTTGGTGTTGTTGCTTGGATATATGATTCATCATAAAATCAACAACAATCACAAGGGCTCATAAAGGCATATATTTTATATAAGTCTAGAATCAAAAAGATCAAATGGCCTCTTTATCCCTTTATCCTGTAGAGCACCTCCTGAAAATACAAATCTATTTATCTGTAGCTTGAAAGTCACAGGCATTTTAATCATTGTCAACATACACTCATAGCTGTGATGCATTGCTTAGCTGGGCTACTCCCAATTGGAAAGAAAGAAAGTCTAAGGTGATTCTACTTGAAGTTTCTTGGGCTGCACATCCATACCATATATGGTTGGAGAAGTGTTTGAAGGATATAAAAAGTGAGAAATCCTTATTCAACATCATCTTCTTGGATGTTTGATGCCCATTATCTAATAATGAAAAAGTCCAACATACAATGCAAAACAGAGATTACTCTTAAGCTTGGATTGGAAGATCCTTTTATATATCCTGGTCCAGTGATTGTTTCTGATCTGATTGAATTCAGCTTCCACTTAGCTAGGAAGATTGTTTCTGTAACCCTTAATGTTTCAGATTGATCTGGGTTTATTTCTGTTTGGTGGTGTTACAGGGAAGACTCTATTTCTAAATTTAACCTATTGTTTCAAAATGTAAGTTTTTTATTCATCCCAACAGAAAAGTAGTGATTTCATTGACTGCAATCACATAGAAACAAATAAGAAAATAAGAAGCGAAAGGGTCTCTCAAAAATCTCATTTAACAAATTGACTTTATGACTTAGCAGATCATGACTTATCAAAATTCCATATATATCATATCCCAGCTGGGCATACTGGTGGAAGATTCTCTGCAAGTGTGTCCATTCTAGCAAGGAGAAGTGACATACCTGCCTTGATAACTTTCTGATTTCTTGGTTGAGGATTACACTAAAGAGATGCATATCTTCATGGTTTCTCCTGTTAAATAGGGAAAATATTGGTCACCATTGTAGTATATCAATGTTGTGGAACGAAATAATTGGTTTCAAAATTGCGAGGTACAAAACCTGTCCATGAACTTCAATTCAATCTCATCAGCAGCCCCAAAAATGTCCTTACGAAATAGCCTATAAAACAAATTAAACACGAAAGTTGTCCAGAAAAATTAAAAATTGAAATGAAGTTGTATAATAACAAGTATACAATAGTTATGATATCATATATGATGAAAAAGGATATGACTCAAAGCTTGACATGGGAAAATTGACAGATATTTTAGAATACCTATTAAAGAATAACACCCTATACCAGGATAAAGGCATAATGTGAATAACAATAACTAGAATTACATGTGTCATGTGTCTGGCTCTATGCACTTCATGTGTGTTTGTATAAATAATATGTATATATCTCCACACACACACAGATTTTCTTTGTATTTGTATGATTTATGGAAACATCATCACACAAACTTTACAAAGAGATTACTTCTGCCATTATTTTATTTAGTGTTTTTGAAATTCATCCTTGAAGACATGTAATTAATGTCCTATCTGAGAATAGACATGGATGCACTAGCCAAATTGTTTGAGAGATATGTGAATTGACAATTGTCAAGACTCGAGAGATAGATGGCATAGGCTTCCTTTTGTGGGAGATGTCCCAAATTTGTTTTTCATTTATGGACAATGGTTGGTATATTTTTGGTGTTTAATAAGAAATGGACTAATTGAAATGCCTAAACAAGGCCTCAACGAGAAGAAAAGTCTTGTAAAGTAGATGTTCATCTCACTTATGGCATCTAAAATATTTTTGACTGTGTAGCTAGAAAGAAAAGGAAAAAATGAATACACATCGTTCAAAGGTAGGCATGCTTCTATCGCTCTCAGAATATAAACAATAATAGTTGTCCATGCATTAGTTACCTATCATCCCATCGAGAAAGTCGGCAAGCTAGATGTGCTATGACTTCATGCACTGTTCTTGGCGCATTATAACCTCCAGTAGAAAGAAGCTCCTATCAAAAAAGCAGTGCACCAAATCTATAAAGCAGTAATGAAGTAAGCAATAATAGTTACATGCATTTTCAACTAGGGACAGATTATGAAATTTTCATGGGGAGGGCCAAATGGAATAACTATGTTTGAAGCAGTATGTGGATAATTTGTCAAAAGCTAGAGTCGTCAAAATCGTTAAATATCAACTTTGCAGCCTCCCTAGAGACTCTTCCCTATTTCAAATCATAAAACTTAAACTAAAACATTTTTTTCCAAGCATGAACAACCTGAACTTCTGTGATACCCAATACATTTATTCTGGAAACATTTCCTTTTATATGCATTGCAGTTATCAGGAAGTTTTGTGCTTGCCAAGACCGGAGTACAATGGGGATGTCATCCTCATCAACAAAAGGATCACCTGCTGACTGTCCCAGTAGCTCAAATAACAGTCCTCCAGCAACTCTAACTGGTACCTGAATAATAGCATAAAGTATAATAAATCATCCAACACAATCAGAGTCCATAAAAAGAGTCGAAGGCCAAAATCCAGTGACTTTTGAACCACTTTTTCATAAGAACAATTACAACATACTATTCTGTTTTAGTTATTATGAAATGACCAATAAACACTAAACAACAAGCTTAATTACAGTACTTGATCCTATAGATATAGTAAGACCCCTTAATGTAACAGATGACTGTAAAAACCAAACACCATCAAACTGACTGTCAATGGAGGACTCTGGTGTACAAGATTACCCCTCATGACATTTCCATCATATATTCTTTGAATATAGTCAAACTACAAAAGTTTTACATTTGCATCCTTCATCTTTTCATAGTCCTTTAAAACAATTCAACCAAGTTCAGAAGTCAGGCCAACTGTCTACGTATGTGACTTAATACTTGTGGTTTTTATGTTCAATTAAAGAAGATTAAGGAATAGAAATCATAACAACTTCCAACCTTAAGGACCATGAAATCTTTGATGTTCACAGTGTAAGACTATTTAAACATAGGGGCACTATATGCATACATACATATCCAAGGGCATGCAACAAACGCTGTGATTTGTATTTTCTTCCTCTTTCCTTCTCATCATAACCATATAAGATTTGACCATCATCAATGATTTGAGTGATCAACTACAACTCAATTTAAATCACCAAAGCTCTATAAAAACCAGGTTCAGCAACTTGAATAATTACTAAAGTTTAGCTTCATTATTCCTATTTTATTATTAATAGCTCATCGTGTAATTATAAGAAAAACTACACAATCAATTGTCCAAGTTTACTTCTAGATTTTTCAGATGCCAGGCTAAAAGTCTCATTGTGAAACAACAATGGACATTAACTTTTCAACTATAAGTAGTGTTTGCCAAAAAGATCATATATGAATTTTAATATTATTATAGAAGAACCACTCCATACCCTATGGAGCTCTTATTGTAAGAGTGTAATAAATTTATGATCTTAACTTTTACACCTTCTTCTTGATTTATTTTATTTTCATTTTTACTTGTTGTTTCTATTATAAAAAAATTATAGTAATTTAGGTTAAGCTTCATTTGTTTTAGGAAATAGATGGTAGATGAATTAAACAGGACAGACAATTATATAATGAAAAAAAATTGTTTAATAACTAAGAGAGAGAGAGAGAGGTATGGAGGGACATAAGGAAAACTGATGTAACAACTAACGAGTACAGACTTTTCAAAGCCAACAAATTTTAGTTCAAATGACATATCCCTCCCCTATTAGAATGGGATGGCTGGTGAATTCATGGATTCAAGAGCCACTTGATGATGTTTGTATAACTTACCGATCTTTTTAAAAAAGGTACAACATATCTAAAGTAATTAAGGTAGCAACAACATAGGAATTGGTAAACTAGCAATTTTGCTGTTTAAAGAAGGAGTATTTGTTGCTTTGATTGAAAAAATCATCTTCAACTTCCTAGACACTTTTATCTAATGTGCAGTCATGCAGTCACATATTTAAGACTTTTACTAACAACATAAAGAATCTTAGATCCATAATGCAACATAAAATAATCTAAACCCACCCCAAAATAAAATTTTCATACCCAGCCTCCCCTAGAAGATAAGCATAAGTAATGTAAATTTATTAACAGTTGATCCCTCTTTATCTGCATCAGTCTCCAGATATTGATCATGACTTCATGTTAATGATAATGTGTTACATGCTATTCTGGACATGGGTCAAGTAATTAGTGAAAAAAACAAGTGAGATACTTTAGGGTACATTGGGAATTATGGGAGATAGGGAGGAAGAGGAGAGGAGAGGAGACAGGAAGGGTGGAAGGAATTTACTAATTTTCTGCCATCCAAACATAAGGTACAAGAAATCTACCTCATAAAGAAGGTGTTTCATCCGCTCACTAATCAGGCGACTTTCATCTTTTAAGGCTAAACTAACAGCAGGATGTAACCAGTGAGCATTGCTGAGCCATGCTTGAATGGAGGGGTGACCTGCAGACACATGGCACCACCATGTAGGCCCTGCTGGACGCTCCCAGTAGGGAGCTGCTAAATCAGCAACAGTTAGGTCAGCTTCATCATCCATGGACTCAAACTGACGCGAGGTAAAGTCAGCATCTACTTGCAGATTTTGGACAAGTTCTGAAATTCTAGCCCAACCAATTGGTACCCAATGACTACCATCAAGTCTTTCTACACCATGCAATTGGCTTGGTTGACTGATCTGGCTATATTTGTAGTCATCAAAAGAGGAAATCTCATTGCTCCCGAAATCATTTAAGGATGAATTCTCTAATAATACATTCCTATCTAGTCTTGGGGAAGAAGCCTCAGCTTGTCCATTTGCAGGCATGTGCGTCATTCTTGAACTGATTGATTTCTTGCGGCCCCGAATGAATTCAAAAGCACAGATAAGCCCATCTGTCCAAAGAGCATTTCGTGGCATGTCATCTTTATTAGAATAATGTTTATGGATATCTGGTTTCTTCATTTTATTCCCTTGGGTAGTAGAGTGGTTCTCACCCTTGTCATTAATTATTTGTTCCATCTATGCATATACAAAAAAGAACCATCAAATAATATCCTCAGAATCTCCAAATTTTCAGTCGATGGAATACAGAGAATGATAAATATCAATCAGTCCTTCTTCTGCTATCATCACACAGCAAGAAACTCACAGAATCTGATTTCAGAAACAGCTTTTCAAGAAGCCCATGCTGACATGCTGAGAAGTTGAATTTGTTAGCATAGCTGCAAGGGCGTTGGTTGTTCCAAAATAATGCCACAAATTCCAATGGGGAAACAAAAGTTAAAAAAAAAAGAAAAAAAAAAAATTTCAATACTTTAAAGGACTGCTTATTGTTGCTGCCATAATTTAACAACATATACTTTTAAAGGACCGTTTTAATGGTATCATTGTTCATGTTTTTTCTTTCTTTCTTATCTGATAACATACGGTTCTAATTATGCTTATTTATTTATCTACTCTAAATTTGAGTAATATCGCCTTTTCATTCAAATTGATAACATAACTTTTACAAAATTGATAACCTCACTATATAACAAACATTTATATGAACCATAACATCAAATTCTTAAGATGGGATTGAAGAGATATAGTCGGATACATGGAAGAAATAAAATTGCTTTAAAAAAAAAAAATTAAATTCACATTTAAAATTTATCGAGAGAAGAAACATATTTCTTCAAAAGTCTCGAAATTGTAAAGGGAGACAGAGATTTGAAGCAAGAGGTTCCTTAACAACACAACCATGAACATAATTTCAAAGTTCTGAAATTTATCTTCAATTTAATATCTTTCAATCACAATTCACCTTATAGCAAATTAATCCACCAAGCTTTCTAAAGAATACTACTATTGAAACAAAGAAATTAGAGTCTATCAGCCTAACCAACCAAGCATTAGCAAAAATAAAAAATGGGAATTGACATCCAAATAATTAAAACCCAGATTTTAAAATTAAAAAAAAAAAAAAAAATCAATGCAGATAGCTATTGGGCAGTGATTATAAGCTCAAAAAATCAATATGAAGGCAAGATAAAAGAGAGGAAAGCATAATCAGCTTTGTTTAATAAAAGAGTTCTAAAAGGAAAAAGCCATGAGGGAAATGAAAAGTAACGAATAACGAAAGTAAAAAAAGAGAAAAGATACGTCAAGATGAGATAAGAATTACCAGTGAATGAAGGAATGAAGAAGGTGGTGGAGAAGCAAATGGATTTGCAGAGAGAGAGAGAGAGAGAGAGGGAAAGAAAAAGGTGAGTGAAGTGAAGTATGTGTGACAAGTGTCCTGCGGAGATTGCCGACATGCACAAGGAGACACGCGAACGCAATGAGAACCAAATCTCGGTCGCCTCGGTAAATGTTACATTTTGGTCACAATCCATCTGAAAATTCTAGGAAGTAAATTTATGCGGTTCTAATTCGGATCCACTGTTAATACTATTTTTTTTTAATTATTAATAATAATTTGTTATTTAAAATTATTTGTAAAAATATGGTTAACAATTTTTTTTTCTTTTTTTGGCAAGCATATTGGGTTCAAGGTTGGGTGCCCTATTGAATCTTGCAATGGTAAATTAATGACAAAAATTGAAAAATTATCTTTTTTGATTTCATACATTGAATTAGAAAATTTTTTTACCTTCCTTTTTTATTTAACTTTTACATTTGTTAGGCTAAATTTGGAGTTTTTTTTTGTTTTTTTTTTTGGGACGTAATTCTATAATCATAAAGCTTGTCATGGTGTTTTAGTTATTTTAAGGGGTTTTTAAGGATATTTTTGTCATTTAGAGATTTCAAGTGTATTTTGAAACAAAACATTTCTAGTCCCGTTGTGTTGGTTTCTCTGTTCACATCGCGATGACTAGACAATAGAATCTCTCTAGAATATTTTTGTCTTTGTAATTGAGTACGGTCTGCATCTTTGAGAGAGAGTGTTTGCCATGGAAGCTGAGTATCGCAATGAACCACCATGATCGAGTGAGGAAGAAGATGAGCTAGGATGTAGTGTCAAGAAGTTCAAAGAGAGCAGTGGAGTTAAGCAGGTTACCCCACTAAAGGACTTTGTAAGCTACAAAGATAGACTTGTAGGAGACATTTCTGGAGCTTATGGACAAGCTTTTAAGCTGGATAATGTCTGGGATAATGGTGAGGAATCAGACACAAAAGTTGAACCTCTCATCGAAGGAATGGCGGAAGTGAAGCTGTCTAAGGAAACTAAGGCTCGTATCAAAGCTCCATGGTCCAAGGCTCTGATAGTAAAAGTGTTTGGTAGAACTGTTGGGAATAGCTATCTCTCTTCAAAGCTCAATGCTTTGTGGAAACTTGCAGCTAGGTTGGATTGTGTCAATCTTGGGAAAGACTATTTCTTGATTAAGTTTCACTGTGCAGATGATTATGATCAAGTTTTACGTGGAGGTCCTTGGTTTATTGGTGAGAATTTTTTGGCCATTAAGCCTTGGGAACCGTATTTTAGGGCCTCAGAAGATAATTTAACTTTAGTTGCAGTTTGGGTGAGGTTCCTTGAATTGCCAATTGAGTTTTATGATATGGAAGTTTTGAAAGAAATTGGTAGTGTTATTGGGCCGGTTCTTCGTATAGATTCTTACATTGCCACAGGATCACGAGGAAGCTATGCAAGACTGTGTATACAAATTGAGCTGGACAATCCTTTGATAAATTCCATCAAGATAGGTAGGTTGGTGCAACAAGTTAAATATGAAGGTATCTTGTCTCTTTGTTTTGCTGTGGGAGACTTGGGCACAAGCAAGAGAACTACTGGTACCAGATTAAGGAAAAAGATAGGAGTGATAGTGATACAGAGAAAAGTCTGAACCAGGCTAGTGAGGAAGAGAAGCAATTGGATCCTAACTTTGGTCCGTGGATGTTAGTTACAAGGAAAAAGAATTCAGTTAGGAATGGACGGTCAGGATCTCTCTTGAGGAATGAACATAAGGGAGAAGTCAACCAGAAGGGCATTTTTGTCCATGGGAAGGAAAATATTGAGGGCGCTTCAGTCAAGTCCAATAAAAGGTAGGTGTTGTCCAATCTACCTGACCAAGCATGTGCTGTGAGTGACGTTTCTGCCCAAGGAGAAACGCAGAATGGAGATATGAGAAACCTTGTAGTAAGCTTTAGTGCGACAAGTCCGAAACAAGGGGCAGAAGTGATGCGGACTGATTGGAAGTATCATCATGGCTCTTCAAGCACGATTACAAGGGGCAGCAGATCTATTGGAGCGAAGGGATCAAAATCCTTGAAAAGACAACACCCCTCTTCATCCCAGAGAGCTTCATCTTCAAGGAGTGAGTAGATAAGGGAGAATCGAGGGAAATCGAGTGAATCGGTGCAGTTCAACAAGGAGTGGCTGGGCGGTTTGGCACTAAAACAGCTTGATAGAGGTGCCAGATGAGATAATCCTTCAGATTAGGTCAATACCGACGCAGGAGTTGGGGTGGTGCAAGGCAGAGATGGGTCAGGTATGGAGGAAAATTTTCCTGTTGACAACGAAGAGCCGTAAATCGGGGATGCTTTTGCCGAATCATCCGTCCTGGGGGCAGACGCCCAATCCTTGGTGGTGATTCATAATGGACTTTCTGTTAATTTCATAGGAGGAGGCCGAAGCCTTGAACAAGCTAAGAAGGCCATTGGTGGTGCCTCACTTCGACGAATTTGGATGGTTGATTTAGGAAAGAAGGCTAGTGGATTAGAGGGGTATGGCAACAACTTTAATAGGGAATCACCCGATGCTAAAGCTTATCCAAGTCATTGCTCTAATAGAGAAGAGCGATGTGTTGATATGTTGCCGGGAAGATGTAGTGGGAATATTGAAGCACATGATGATATGGAAACTGGAGTGGAATCATTCAACAGAGTTGTTGAGGAGGCTAGGATGGAGCATGATAGAAGCTGCAACAATGAAGCCTAGTCAAGCTGAATTTCCCTTGGATCAGTGTGCGAAGATGAATATTCTAATGTGGAATTGCAGTGGTGCATTAAACCCGAATTTTAAGAGGAGGGTACTTGAGATGGCTGTGAATCATCGTCCAGGGATAATGGTAATCATGGAGACCAGAGTGGGTGGTAGCAAAGCAGAAAAAATCATTGAAGGACTCCCCTTTGATGGTTTTATTACAACGGAGACTATTGGATATGCTGGAGGCTTATGGATTTTGTGGAAAAGAGAGATGTGAAAATTAATCTCCTTTCAGCTATGGAATAGGAGATTCATGTTACTATGAAGGTATGTGCATCAAATTTTTCTTGGTTATTTTCTGCAATTTATGCTAGCCCTAGAATAGCTGAACGGAGAATTCTTTGGGCCAATTTAGAAGAGGTAGGGCAGTTACATAATCTTCCTTGGTTGATGATTGGAGATTTCAATGAAATACTTAGTGGGGAGGATAAATTTGGGGGGAATCATAATAATTTAAATAGGGCCCTTGAGTTCAAATCTTGTTTGGATTCATGCAATTTTGTTGACCTTGGTTTTGCCGGTCCAAAATATACTTGGACTAATAAAAGGCAGCTCTCGAACCTGATATTGGAACGGTTAGACAGGTGTTTTGCAAATCCTAGGTGGAGAATTTTATACCCTGAAGCGGTTGTTACCCATCTCTCTAGAACCTTTTCTAACCATCATGCAGTTTTAATTGAATTATGGAGATCCAATGCGAATAGACTGGAGAGGCCTTTCCGTTTCCAAACGATGTGGCTTCTCCACCCGAATTTTCATAGGATTGTTACGGAAGCTTAGCCTAATGATGCCCATTTACAAATGGCCATTCTAGAATTTACTAGGAAGGCTAGGAAGTGGAACTTTGAGGTTTTTGGAAATCTTTTTGGGAGGAAAAAGAGAGTTTTAGCCAGATTACAGGGGACTTAAAAGGCGTTGGCTGAAAATCCGAGTGAAGCTCTTATGAGGCTTGAGAATCAACTCATTGAAGAGTATTCTTCAATCTTGCTCCAGGAAGAGGAGTTTTGGGCTCTTAAGTCCAGGATAAATGTGGCTGCATTTGGGGATAGAAACACTTCTTATTTTCATGTAAATACTATTGTTCGGAGGCATAGAAAAAAAAAAAGGTGTTTGAAGGATAGCATGGGGGAATGGATAGTAGAGGAAGAGGAGGTGCATGAGCATATTTTGAATGGGTTTAAGAAACTCTACTCTACGGAATTGGAGATGTCATGGAGGTTTTCTCCTGTAGCAGATTTCTCTAGCAGCTATCTCTCAGAAGTAGAAAGAAATTGGATGGGGAGGGATGTCACTGATGAAGATGTGAGGAATGGGTTGTGGGCTTTGAAACCTTTTAAAGCCCCAGGGCCGGATGGCCTCCATGCTGGTTTTTACCAACATTTTTGGCATGAAGTGGGGAATTCTATCTGTAAGGAAGTGAAGTATGTTTTCAAAGAGGGTGTAGTTCTAGATTATCTAAATGATACTCTTGTAACTCTCATCCAGAAGTGTAAAAGCCCTGAATCCCTAAATAATTATAGGCCAATTAGCCTGTGTAATTCGGTTTATAAGATTGTTTCCAATATTCTAGTGGAAAGGATTAGACCTCACCTTAGCAAGCTTGTGTCTCCTGTCCAATTTGCCTTTGTGCTCGGGAGGAAGGGAATAGATAATGTCTTGATTTCTCAAGAGTTCTTTTATGCCATGGATGGGAAGAAAGGCAAGGAAGGGTATATGGTTATTAAGATAGATTTGGAAAAGGCGAATGATAGATTGGAGTGGTGCTTTATTCATAAGGTTCTTCAAGCTTATCATTTTCCCCAAAATATTGTTAAGGTAATAATGAGTTGTGTCTCTTCTACCAAGATATCAATTTTGTTTAATGGAGGGGCTTTGGAGTCGTTTAAGCCTTCAAGAGGGATTCGACAAGGTGATCCTTTATCACCGTACCTATTTATTTTGTGCATGGAATATTTAGGCCACTTAATTGAGGAGAAATGTATGATAGGAGCATGGAAACCTTTAAAAGCCTCAAGAGACAATATAGGAATTTCCCACTTGTTTTTTGCGGACGACTTAATTCTCTTTGCCAAAGTAGATGAAGATTCTTGTGAAGCTATTTCAGAAGTATTGGATGAATTTTGTGAAGAGTCGGGTCAAAAGGTGAGTGTTAAGAAGTCAAGAATTTATTTTTCCCCCAATGTGCAAGCTGAATTAAAAAGAGAAGTCTGCTCAAGACTGGGTATACAAGCTATGGAGAATATTGGGAATTGCTTGGGATTTCCGATTAAGCATAAAGGGGTCCCAAGGAATAGGCTAAACTTTATAGTTGAAAGGGTTATGAATAAACTGGATGGTTGGAAAGCAATGTTCTTATCGTTTGCAGGAAGATCTGTTTTGGTGAAATCGGTCATGTCATCTATCCCTAACTATGTTATGCAGGCTGCTGCTCTCCCTGCTCAGCTTTGTGAAAAGTTAGACAAAATCAATCGAGATTTCTTATGGGGTTCAACTAGTGAGAAGCGAAGGCTTCATTTGGTGGGTTGGAGCAAGATTATTAGGCCAAAGGAAGAGGGGGGTCTTGGGATTCAAGCTGCTAGAGCTAAGAATTTGGCTTTATTAGCTAAGCTAAACTGGAGAATGTATCAGGAGAAAGAAAGCCTATGGGCTAAAGTGATCCTAAGAAAGTATTGTTTGGTTGAGAGAAGGAAAGCTAGAGACCCGGATAAGCTGCCATCTTCTCCAAATTGGAGAGCTATTAAGGCTAGATTTCAAACATTTAGTGATGGCATTTGTTGGGGGATTGGAAGTGGTGAAAAGATCAAACTGTGGTCTGATTGTTGGATAAAGGGGAGTTCATTAAGAGAGTTGATTGAAGGCCCTTTAACTCAAAGAGAGGTTGACATGAAGTTGTCAGAGTTGCTTGATCATGTACAGGAGTGGAAGTGGGAAGTTTTATCTTTTGAGTTGCCTTCTTGTATCAAGGATAGGATTAAGGCTATTCCAAGGCAGCAGGTTGGCAGTGGGGAAGATGTCATAATGTGGAAGTTTACTAAGGATGGTGAGTTCACCACCAAGTCTGCCTATGCTTTACTTAATGGTACTCAGCAAAATTCCTTGCCTTTCCTAGGTCAATGGATATGGAAAATAGACACATTGCCAAGAATTGTTAGTTTTCTTTGGCTGTGTATGCATAACAGCTTACCTGTGAGGGCTGAATTAACTTTGAGAGGCATAATACCAATAATTGCTGCCCTTTGTGCAATAGGTTCCTAGAGACCATTAGCCATCTGTTGAGAGATTGTGTGGTGGCAAAAAGTTTCTGGTTTAACCTTAAGATTCCCCCTGCAATGGTTAGCTCTTTTTTTGATTTGGACTTGAACTGCTGGTTGCAAGCTAACTGTCAAAGTAAGGTGGCTCATGCATCTTCAGTGCCGTGGTGCTATATATTTACCTTTGCCATTTGGAATTTATGGAAACAACGAAATGGAATGGCCTTTAATAATACTACCTTGAATGCTAACTTACATAGAATTAGTAAGAACCAAGCCTTGGAGTTTTACTACTATGTGGGAAAGCTAAATTGTCACAGGAATAAAGTGGTGTGTACTGTTAGTTGGAAAACACCTCCTGTAGAATGGTGTAAATTAAATACGGATGGTGCCTCTCTTGGCAATCCGGGTAAGGCTAAAGGAGGTGGTATTATTAGAGATAATGAGGGGAGATGGGTGAAAGGTTTTGCTAGATCTATTAGGTTCACTACCAGTATTTTTGCTGAGTTGTGGGCTCTAAGAGATGGCTTGTTGCTGGTAGATCAGATTGGGGTGCAGAATCTGTGGATTGAATTAGATGCTAAGGTTGTGGTGGAGTTAGTCCAGTCTGATTCCACCTCTAATGCTTTCTATTCCCCTCTTCTAGCTGATTGCAGGTCTCTCTTGGGCAGGTTTTAGCATTGCAAGGTGCAGCATTTGTTCCGTGAAGTGAATAGAGTTGCAAACGCTCTAGCTAAGTTAGGTTGTCATATGCAGGAAAATTTTGTAATTATGGACAACTCCCTATCTGATGTTGTGTCTAATTTTGTGTACTCAGATGCTATGGGGGAAAACCTTTGTAGGCTTACCGCCATTAATTTAGCCATTTTGGCTTAGTTGAATGATATTTCCTTTTAACCAAAAAAAGAAAAGAAAAGAATCTCTCTAAAAACAATGTTACTAGTAGGGCTTGTGGTTTCTCTTTTCCTTTTGGGGTTGGGGAAACAATTTTAGCTTATAGGTTTTTTCTTCTTCTTCTCATCTGGTTACACAACACTTCTACCATGGACGAAGTTTTAAGAAACTGGAATCGCCTATCACTTACTGAGGATGAAGGGACTAGAGTCAATCTTGAAAGCGATTCGGATGCGACAACCACTGAGTTCATTCTGGCAGCAAGATTTTTAACCCGTAGAGTTTTGAATGTCGAGGCCATTGGTCAAACCTTCAAACCTCTATGGAAAGCACAGAATGGATTCCATATCCAAGTTGTGGGCAGTTACATGATCCTTTTTGTTTTCAAAGTAGAGAGCGATGTTGAATGTGTCTTAGCCATGGAACCATGGACTTTTGATAAGCACTTAGTTCTCTTACAGAAGTAGAGATAGATGTCTCAAAACCTTTGTGTCGTGGTCGGAAAGTTTTGCTCAATGGTGATAACAAAGGGTGGGTGTCGTTCAAATACGAAAAAAAGCCAAACTTCTGCTACTAGTGTGCTATGGTAACTCACGATGACAAGGAGTGTAGCATTTGGCTAGCAAGTAAGGGGTCACTAGCAGTGGACCAGTAGGAGTACAGAGCTTGGCTTAGAGCTTCACTGTCCACCTCGGGTAGGAAAACTTTCATGGTAGTTGAAGGTTTTGGGAATGTGTTCGGGGAAGAAATACTAGTGGGGAAACCGACGAACGACATATCTCCAAACTCTGGCTAAATCCCACCGTCCTTGGAAGTTACAGAAACTACCAATCCGGTTTCCCGCCAAGGATTTTCAAATTTGGAGGCTTCGACTATTGTTGAAGTTATTCCAAACTTTGAAGATGTAACTACAAACCCAAGTATCTAACAACTAGGTTTCACAGCAGATTCTTTTGAATTTCAAATTCAAAAGATAGATTCTGAGATAAAGAGATTGATAAAGATGAGGATGCATTAGTTGGCGAGAAAATCATGGTGGCCGATGATCACTATCTGAAGGAATCAGTAGCGAGAAGACAAGTGGACAACCAAACCTGAGAACATGGAAAAGGATTAGTTGTTTAGTGAATTCAGAAGACCAAACCATGCATGTCCCATCTTGCAACGGCAAACATTTTGGGACTTGCAGTGAAGATGTCCAACCCAATTTACCTAGTAAGAAGTTATAGGTTTTGAAGGAGGATGGCAAGATCAATTATCAAATGGTGGAGGTTGTTGTATAGCCCTGCCAATCACAATGAGTTGCTTATTCTGGAACTGTCGTGAGCTTGGAAACCTATGTAAAGAGAAAGAGCTTGGATAGTTGATCTGGGCTAAAGATCCTTCCGTCGTGTTCTTAGCCGAAACATGGGCGGATGAAGCAAGGCTAAAGAAAATAAAAAGAGATTTTGATTTCTCTAATATGTTCTTTGTTGATAGGAATAATCGAGGCAGAGGATTGGAGATGTACTGGAGGAATTCTATGGATTTACAAATTGATACCAGCTCAAAAAACCACATTGATGCAATTGTCAACAAGAGTAAGGAGGATGTTTGGTGGCTAACAGGATTTTACGGAGAACCCATCACGCACAAAAGATTTGAAACATGGAATTTATTACGGCAACTCAATAACTTTTTAATCTTCCATGGGTGTGTGCGGGAGACTTTAATGTGCTGTTGAAAAGTTTAGAAAAAAGGGGTGGAAGCAATAGAAGTCGGGCACTGTTGACACCCCATTTTGCAACCCATATTTAACCTCACGTGGAGGGTAAAAGGGTAATTTCACCTTAAAAATATGTATCTTGATTCTGTTCATTAGATCCTTAATTTCATTTCACCAAAATAATCTTGATGTTGTAACGATCAAATCGACTGGTTATAGGTCCTAATCTAACCACCATATTGAAAGTTATCGTCAAAGCAAATTTTAATGGCCAAGATGCACTATCACAAATTGAGTCCGACTATATGTGATTATGAACACTTGATTTCAATTGGTTATAATTATAATCAATTTGAGGTTAATGATGTGTCATAATTTGATTGGTTAGGACTACATTTTATGGTAAGGTTGCACACACATAATTAACTAGATAGTTAAACATTAATTATTCAATGAGTAATTTGTGCAATTATCTTTTAATTAGGATAAATTTGAAACTAATTAAGTCTGAAATGGGAGTGATTGGGACCTATTAATGCTAATTGTACTGAAATTGTTTTTTAACAAATGACCTCTGCTCACCATTTCATTGATATCTCTTAGAATATTTTGAATCTGTGAATGATGTTAATTTTCTCAGAAACTAGACATCCATTACTTCAATTTGAGCATAAGAACGAGATAATTATGATTAGAATTGAGTAAGATATGATTTTTCGAATTTGGCTCTATAAGCTGTTACAGTAGCTATGGAAAAACCGAATTTTGCTTGCTCTTTACTCCCACCAATCTATACATTTAATGCACCCAATTTCCTCAAAGACTAAAATAAGGTCTAGGTTCATGATTCTTTGTCAACTCTCATTAAATGACATTCCATTTATATTTTCTCCACCACTACTATATAAACCACCCCCTTTCCTCCATTCCAAAGCACACAAAAAAACCTCCTCTTTTCTCGTCTCTTGAGTTCTAGTGAAATTGTATAATCTTGTCATATCTTGGTCTTCCTAAGACTCAAGGTATTGAGTGAGACTCACTCTTTCTCTAATAACTCTTCTTTTCCTTCACTCTTAGGACCTCTGCCAAGAGTCTCCTCTTCCACCGTATGGATCTTGCATTAAGGTATAATCTATTTCCCTAACTTGTTTTTTTTGTGTTGCTATAATGAGAATTTATAATGAAAGCATGATAGTAATTATTTAAATTTTCTTGAATATGTTTTAATGTTCTTATGTATTCTTCACATGTTCTTGGTTGTTCATCACTTGTTCATGCATAACACTAGCTTTGATCTTAAATCCACATAAAAAAATATGAAAAAGATGTTTATTTCATAATTCTTTCAAATCCTTAAATCTAGGATATCACCGTCCACACACAATCACTAGAATTTATCTTTCAATTCAAATGCAATACTTAATAAATTGAATTAGGGTTTATCACGTGCACACACATTAAATTCAACTTGCAAATTGATTGACCTATTGGATGATATAATATAATGTTGGCCACTATAATCTAGAAGACTGGTTTTACCGGGCAAGGTGGTTGCCTAACACATTTCCATCTTGTAACATAACCTCCGAGCTTAGATTAAGGGTTGATAGATCAATGCTTTTTCTTATAATTTTCAATTTCTAGATTGTAACTAGGAAACAAAGTCATGTACTTTATCTTAGATTGTATCTAGGACTAAAACCATGTAATTTCCTATGATTAATGTAAATTCAATTTCAAATCAATAAAATGATGAATTTTTCAATTATGGTTTTCTTATTTATTCTAACAATTAAATAAGTGACAACTCCATTGTAAAACCTTTAATCTAAAGAAAAAAATAATCAGTTGAACCTCCATTTTGAGAGACAATAACATGACTCCACACATTCACATGGGTTTGGCCCAACATCCAACAAAAGGGTCGAGGGTGCGGTCTCTCACAGGCATAGATGCAGCTATTCAGAGAAGCAGTTGATGGATGTGGTTTTATCGACCTTGGATTCATGGGTTCTCAATTTACGTGGGAAAAACACTTTGTTGATGGTCATTCGATCTGGGAGAGATTAAATAGAGCTCTGGCCAATAATGTAATCTCTTTTGATCACAGCCCTTTATGGATCATGCCAAAAAGTTTGGAACTTCCCTGAATTGCCAAACCATTCTGGTTTGGAGAGATGTGGTTGTCTGACAAGGGATGCACATAAGTGGTTGAAGCCATCTGGTCTTCTTAAGATTGTCTAGATCCAAACACAAGAGTAGTTCAAAAGATAGAGAAGTGAGGGAAAGAATTGAAGCATTGGAGTAAAGTCCACTTTGGGAATGTTAGATCTGAATTGAACCTGAAAAGGAGATTACTTGTTAAAGCCGAAAAGGAAGCTTCGTAATCTAGAGACAATGCTCGCGTCAGGTCTCTTAGAGCAAAAATAAATGATCTCCATGATAAGGAGTCATGCATGTGGTTACAGAGATCAAAAGTTTTATGGGCAAAGAATGGAGGTCAGAATTCGAAGTACTTTCATAGAAGAGCTACACAAAGATATTGAAAAAACTCCATTGCAAACATAAAAAATTCAGAAGGGTAGTGGTGTTCGAATTTGGAGGAGGTGACAGCTACATTGGTGGGTTATTATAGAGATCTCTTCACTTCCATACATCCTCCTCAGCAAAATGAGACTATCAACTCCATCCAGAGCATAATTATAGAAGATATGAACACTCAGCTTTTAGCTCAATTTATGGCATAGGAAGTAAAGGAAGCAATTAAGCAAATGGCCTCGCTAAAAGCCCTAGGTCCTGATGATATGCCCCCTTTATTTTTTCAAAATTACTGGAATTTAATTGGAGATGATGTCACTTAGGATGTTCTCAATTTCCTAAACTCTACTACCCTTCCCCCCCCCCCCCCCCCGCCCCCACCCACCTAAATCACACCTTCATCACCCTTATCCCTAAAAAAAAAAAAAAAAAGTCCAAAAAATGTTTCAGAATACAAACCCATTAGCCTACGTAATGTCCTTTACAAAATCTTTTCGAAGGTTTTAGCAAATAGACTAAAAAAAGTTTTATAAAAAATTATCTTGAAACATCAAAGTGCTTTCACAAAGAGTAGACTGATTTCTGATAATATTTTGGTAGCTTTTGAGTGACAACATAGTTTGTAGGAACATAATGGGAGAGATAATTATATGGCAATTAAATTAGACAAGAGCAAAACCTATGATAGGGTGGAGTGTTTATATTTGGAGATGGTAATGAGGAAGTTGGTGTTTAATGAGCAATGGTAAATCTGCTTATGATGTGTGTTACTACAATCTCATATTCTATTTTGGTGAATGGGGAACCTAAAGGCATGATCCATCCAACAAGGAGCATTCGCCAAGGAGACCCACTCTTGCCTTTCTATTTTGAGTATGCACAGAAGGACTACATGGTCTCATAAGTCAAGCCTCACTCTCGGGAGGGATCCAAGGCTATTGGCTTTGCAGAAATAGCCCTAAACTAACCCACCTTCTTTTTGCAAATGATAGTCTTCTGTTTTGTAGGGCAACAATGCAAGAGTGCCAAAAAGTACTTGACATACTAAAGATCTATGGTAGATGTTCTGGTCAGCAGATTAATAAGAACAAAACTACCATCTTCTTTAGCAAGTTCACCTCAGAGGATATGAGAAACCACATAAAGCAAGCCTTGGGAGTTCCTGAAATCAACCAATATGAGAAGTATTTGGGGTTACCATCTTTTGTGGGAAAGAGAAAGAAGACTAGTTTCAACTTCATCAAGGAAAAGGTGTGGAGAAAACTACAAGGCTGGGAAGAAAAGCTACTCTCATAAGTTGGAAGGGAGGTACAAATTAAAGCGGTAGTACAAGCAACCCCCACCTATACCATGAGTTGCTTCCAAATTCCAGTATATCTATGCTCTGAGATTGAAAGTCTTATCAAGAAATTTTGGTGGGAATGGAGATCGTAGGAAAATCCATTGGGTAAAATGGGAGACCCTCTGTCAATCAAAGAAATATGGAGGTATGGGTTTTAGCAAAATAGGCTTGGCGTCTCCTACAAAATAAAAATTCTCTATTTTATCGAATTTTCAAGCCTAAATTTTTTCCAAACTGTTCAATCATAGAGGCCACTTAGTCAGCAAAAGGGTCTTACGCTTGGCCAAGCATATTGAAAGGAAGAGAAGTTTTGAAGAGAGGAGCAAGATGGAGAGTTGGCTGTGGTGATAATATTAGCGTGTGGAACGACGCTTGGTTACCATCTCTGGATCATCCTACAGTGCAATCACCAGTTGTGGAAGGATTTCAAGAAGCTAGAGTGGTGGACCTTATCAATCCGGTTTCTCACAGGTGGGAGCCCGAGTTAATCAAAGGTTTGTTCACTCCCCAAGAAGCTGAGTTGATATTGAGTATTCCTTTGAGCCAGAATCAGACTGAGGATAAAGTAATTTGGCCTTTTGTCTCTTCGGGTAACTACTCTGTCAAATCAGGCTATAATTTTCTTGTTAAAGAAAATTCCACTCTAGACACAAATTCAAACAACCCAAGCCTTTATCAGGATCTCCGGAAGAATAGTTGGGGAGCCACAGTTCCTAACAAAGTCAGGAGTTTCATGTGGAGTGTGTAGGAATGCAATCCCAGCTAAGGTGAATCTGGTCCATAGGAAATTTCTGATAGAGAGCACCTGTGATCACTGCCGTGCTTCTCCCGAAACAATCCTTCATGCGCTTTGGGAGTGTCCAAAATTGTCGGTGGTGTGGGAGACAGATAGTCAGTGGAGCTTTAAAGGAGTTACAAGCTTCTCAACTCTCCATGAACTAGTTCAACACATCATTGCTGGAAGGAAGGACTTGGAGAAATTCGCCACACTCGCTTGGATGATTTGGTATCGCAGGAACCAAGTCAGCCAAAAAGAATTCCCTTACAATCAAATCTGCCCCTTTGCCACCCAACTATTACATGATTTTCTGCAGGTGCTTCCGTAGCGACAACCTTAGTTACTGAAAGCAGAATGTCAGCGAGTCAGATGGCAACCTCCACCAGGGACAAAACTCAAGGCAAACTTTGACGGGGCAGTATTCAGAGAAACAAAAGAGCAGGGTTGGGCGTGGTGATCCGAAATCATTAAGGTCAGGTCCTCGCATCTTTGTCCGAGAATATTACGCTTCCTCCTTCCACTGATGACGTTGAAGCACTGGCAGCAGTCCAAGCTGTATCCTTTGCTGCCAAGCTAGGCTTTTCATCAATCATCATTGAGGGAGATTCAAAAGTGGTAATTAAAGCCTTGAATAATGAGGAGTCACTTGCAACTTTTGGTCATTTGATTTTTGCAGCAAGACTGTCTATAGATGCTTTCTGTAACATAAGTTTCTCTCACACTTGCAAGCAAGGCAATATTATAGCACATAACCTAGCTAGACATGCTAGACATGTTAGTGGTTATTTAGTGTGGATGGAGGATGTTCCACCACAGTTACATAATGTACTTCAAGCAGATTTCAACTAATTTGATTAAATGAAAGTTTATTGTCTTTCTTCTATAAAAAAAAAAAGTGTATTTTGAAACTTTTGAATACATTTAGAAGGCTTTGTTGGCATTTTCATCGTTATGGAGTATTTTTTTAATCATTTTTTTAGGTTTTAGTGATATTTTTGTCAATTTAAAGGTTTAAGGATATTTCGATTAATTTTGAATTTTTTTGGGTATTTTCAAGATTTTAGGAATAGTTTTATAATTTTGCAAATCTCATTGATATGTTGGAGTTTTGGAGATTGGGTATTTTGGTCATTTTGAAGATTTTCAAGGGTTTTTTTTTTTTTTTTTTTTTTGGGGTCATTTTGAAGGTTCAAGATTATTTCTCACTTTGTAGTTTTATGGATTTGGTTCTATTGAAAGGATGGGGATTCGAGTTAGAGAGAGAGTGTGTGATTTTATTCTTCGTCAATAAAAAAATGATTTTGGTTGAAGTTTGAACAAGTTTTTTAATCACTCCAAACACTTGAATATAAAGGAATATATTTTACATAGAATAAATGGGCCTAATAAAGAAAGAAGGAGATGAGATAGAAGGAAAAAGACAAATTGGTCTCGTGGAGAGAGAGAGAGAGAGAGAGAGAGAGAGAGAGAGAGAGAGTTTTGAACTAATAAGAACTCATATAAACCTATTTAATTGTCATTCAATTAAAGCTAATTTAAGTTTGACTTGAATTCAAATAAAACAAACATTGTTACTACACATGTTACAACTAGTACATCATAAAATTGAAGTATTTTGTTTGAAAGTATATGTTAATGCCAAAATATGGGGGGAGTCTTTTTTGGTGTCATCTTTGCAATACCAAATACACTTATATTTTTAAGGATAATCACTTAGCACTTAGGGAGTACAATAATTCTCCCACATAATAATATTCGCTCTAATTAAATTTATGGTGAAATCCATTATTTATGTGAAGAGGGAGTACTAGGTTGTTATGTTTCAGAAGTACCTAATTATCTTCCATATTTTATACATTGGATCTTCATATAAAAGAGACCAATAAATACCATTGAATTACAAAACTTTAGTTTTTTTTTTTTTTTGGGGACATATTGTAGCTCCCATTTTAAAGTTAAATATAATACACTAAAAAAAAAAAAGATAAGATGAGATTAGTGACATTTTTTTTATACCTCAATTTTAGCTCCCATCATTCACTAAAAATTTGATTGCTTGTCAAATTCTCCATTCGAAGAGCATTCACATCAACCTTATCAGATTTTCAGATAACTAACCCAAAAAACTCTACTTTTTATAGTTTACACATCAAACTCAATATTCTATTTCTTACTTTAATTAAATATTTAATTTGTCTCTCTCCCGTTTCCTTTCTCTCCTCTCAACATATAAAACCACCACTACATGCCACCATCAAAGATAATGAAACTTGAGGTTAAACCTAAACACAACCACCACAACACGACACCACCACCATTACACCGCCATAAACAACAAAACGCAAACACAACCACACAAAAAACACCCAAATAAAAAAACTAGATTTAAGATCAAACCACCACCATGACACCACACCACCATCACTACCCTTGCTCCGATCTCTAGACCACCAACAGATATGCTTGAGAGAGGACAAACGAGAGAGAGAAACAATCACACTAAAAAGATCAAACCCCCCATCATTGCACACCACCACCACCAAAAACACCATTACATAAACAAAAAAAAAAGAAAAAAGAAAAAAAGAAGAAGAGAAATAAAAAAAAAAAAAAAAAAAAATTATGAAGCAAACAAATTGAAGCTAAATCTCAATGAATCTCTAGATCCAGCAGAGGTCTGACTTGCTAGAGAACCAAATCAAGCCACCAAATCCGACAATAGTCCTATCTCTTCATAGCAGCAATAAAAGCTTCTCCACTTCTCACTTGAACACGTAGATAGAGAGAGTTGAAGAAGAAAAATAATTTTAAAAATAAAATTTTGGCTTAATTAATATGTTGCTTGGTTCTCTTTTATGTCTTTTCTCTCTCTCTCTCTCTCTCTCTCTCTCTCTTTGGGTTTGCTCTGTGCTTTTCATGCATAGAATAGCCTTTCATTTATATATATATATATATATATATATATATATATATATATATATATATTTATATATCATTCTTACTTATCAAAAAAAAAAAAGGCTTTGGCAAGGAAAGTCTCTCGCCACAAGAGGTGTGGCATTGTTCCTCAATAAGTATATTGGACTAGTTTAGTGAGATTAATGAATGAGTTTTTTTTTTTTTTGTATGGTTTTTTAGCTATGCATTTATTGAAATATTAAAATAGCTACTGTAGGGTCACAAATTGCAGCCCAAACCCAAAAGAGCTGGGTTATAAGCCCAATGAGCCCAATACAATAAATTTGTAAGAGAGTGGGTGAAAGAACTGGGCTTTTAATGGGTTGTCTAACGGTTAATCGATGTTTCAAACGTGTCCGAGCAGGAGATGATACGTAATTCTGGATAGAGTATACGTCCGAGGAGTAAGTTTTATGATAAAATTGCTATTTCTTGAAGTTAGTTCTTCACTATGCTACAATAATTCTCTTCCTAATATTCTCTCTTTGCTAATATTTTCGATCCCCCTCTTATGGAGGGTTTCTCACGTTATATAGTCTCCTCCAAGCCATTTCCATCGTCCACTTTTTTATTATCAAACCTTGCACTCAAGTATCTATCTTATTGGGCAACTTTTCGGGCTTTCTGTGAGCGGTAGTGGTTGAAAATACTGTTCAGAGGTCTTCTCCACATTAATGCGGCCAGGAAAGCTACTGCAATGCATTTAATGTGGTGGTATCAGCTTTTCCCTAAGATATTTCTGTATCCTTATCACCTCCTTATGCGCCTGAAGTCTCTCTTCATTGCTAGAATCTCCTGGAAGATTACCCAAGTCAACCGAATGCCTACTTGGCTGACATTCGTCAGGTCCGAGGAGGCTGACCCTCTCGGACTTATGCCTTCTACTCTTTCCTTACACGACCATTTGGTCTGGGGCTTTTCAAGTCATTTGTTCCTCCTCGGACACATTCCCATTAGTAAATGGGGCTTAAGGTCCAATATAAAAGTTCAAGCTTTTGCCCCCACAGCTACATTGATATGAATGCTCTAACCCGTTAGATTTAGAAATGAACATAAACTCCTTATATAATATAAGGTCATAAAAATTAATTGATATAATTTTTTTTGTTGTTGTAATTTTCCATCTTAACAAAATAAATGATATATTTATATGAACAAAACTTAGATACAGTACCTTAGGTGCTGTTCCTTAGGTTCTCCTCTTAAAATTCAGTCATGTGGCTACTTAACTAAAAAATACACTTTCATCTCATGAGAAAAAATCCACAGGGCAGAATCTTAAAATGGGAACTTAAGGAACAACAGTTAAGTACTATACCTACATCTTGCTCTATTTATATTTATTTTTCATCTCTTATGCCAAATACAAGTAATAAACAGTTTATTGATGATATCTTCTCATTCTCTCACTTTTCAATCCATCTTATTTTGTCCATCCTCTTATTTCTTCGTCATGGCTATTAGTAAGTCTAATAAAGAGTCTTTTCCCTTTCAAGCGAAGTAGAGTATGGATGTATAATTCAAATTCTAAATGAATGACAAAGATTTAAGAAACAAAAGCAACACAAATAGAGGATAGTTGTGGGTTTCAGTCAGCTGAACTGGTAAAGTCTCTGATAGTTGAAACTCTCTAAAAAAAAAAAAAAAAGAGGATAGTTTAACATCGAATGATTTTTTTATATTTTATTTTAATATTTTGATCCATGTAAGTAATATGTATTAAACCTTCAAATGTGACCATGATTTATTTCATGAGGATCACAACTTAGAGCATTACCATAAGCTCTTCTATAAATATGCCATTTTAACACACCAAAAAGGTTACTTTATTATTTTAACACACCATTTTACATTTTACAATTTATCACATCTTATATTCTTCAATTCTATACATTAAAATAATATATACAAATATTAAAATAACAATAAAAAACCAACAATATATAAAAATACAAAATAAAAAAACCAACCACCCCCACCACAACCCACGACCCACCCCCATTGCTAGCACCCATCAATGCCCCACATCCCACCCACCACCGTATCACACCAGAACCCCCACAACAGTACACCAAAACCACCACCACGGAAAAACAAAAACAAAAACAAAAAACACAACCCAATTGCATCCCACACACCCCACCCACTGCCGCCGCTAACCCACCCACTGTCGACCCACCCATCAACACCCTACATCCCACCCCACCATCGTCTCACACCAGAACCATTACAGCAGAACACCAAAACGACCACCATAGAAAAACAAAAACGAAAACAAAAAACACAACCCAAGCAGCTGCATCCCCCACACCCACCCAGCCACCGCTGACCCATCCACAGGCCAGCCCACCCACCATTGAATTCGCATATCAGAACCCACTACCACCGATTCGCCCATCACCATCGCAACCCACCAACAGGCTAACCCACACATCATTGAATCTACCCATCGCAACCCACCACCACCGATCTACCCATCACCATTTCAACCCACCCACTGTCGAACCCACCCATCAAATCATTGCAAAAAAAAAAAAAAAACCCACAACAACAAAGATTGGCATTAGGTTGAGGAGGTGGCGCGGCAAGGTTGAGAGGGAGAGAGAAAAGCAACAACAGTGAGAAGAAAAAAGAGTGAAAGAAGAAGATATGGGTTGATAGGAATGTCTAAGGAAGAATGAGAGAGAAGAGAAAAAAAAAAAGGAATAAAGTGATGAGAGAAGAGAGAGAAGAGAGAAAAAAAAAATAATAAAACTTTTACAATTGTTGTCCGTATGCTTCTATATTTGAGATAGTAGTGTTCACTCATGTAAAATATTTTGGTATTTAGAACACCCCATGAGAGTGGTTTTTTGGTATTTGGTGTGTCAAATGCCAAATATTTGACATTTGACACACCTGATGGTAGTGCTCTAATAACCATAACAAAAATTAATTGCGACCCTCACAAATCCTACTTTACATGGCTAATATGCTCCAAAGAAAGGACTACAAAAGGAAAAGGCCATTACAGGGATCAGCATATTCTTGGTGGGTGGGTGAATTTATTTACTTCAGGAAGTTCATAATTATGGTGAGTTCATCAACCGTCCTGGTAGGTTCCTGTAGTTTTCATGAGCTATTCGCATTAAGGAATGAGCTCCCTAGGATTCTTCTACTTTTTTGAGAAGAACAAGGGAAGGGATCGATGTCTAAATTCATTATCCACTAAAAAATATTTTGGACATTTCCACACCTAAAAATGGTGATTTTTTATTATAAAAAAACTCAAAAAATAATGTTTTTTTACTATACAACTTTTCAACTGACACGTTGGTAAGGGAAAATATTTTAAATAAAAACATAAAAAATATAATGGATATTATATACTGATTTCTCTGTTGATGTTAAGTGGGGGAAAAAATCAAGAGCAAAAGATAATTTTCCCTTGAATCTCTCCTACCTTTTTTTTTTTTTTTTTTTTTTTTTTTTTTTTTTTTTTTAACTCAAAAAAATTAGTTTGGCAAATACTATATTTTCAATTTTTTTTAAAACAAAAATACTTAAATTATAACCATGGCTGTTGTTAGTAAGTCCGATCACGTGGCAGCATCTTTTTTTTTTTTTGATAAGCATGTGGCAGCAGCTTGGTTACATATTATGTCAACAAGTCAAAGTTAAGGCCGCTGCGCACCTTTGGTGCTGTGGTCACTCTACAAGTATAAGTATTTGCTGGGTGTGGAGGGTAAGAGTCGAGGTTAAAGTCTCTAAGAGGGAGCTTCACATACATATACACTTAGATTAGGTTAGATTAGAAATTCTTTAGAAATTCTATCTTGTATTAAAAAAAAAAAAAAAGTCAAAGTTAAGATTGATAAAGAGGAATTAGCCATAAATGTGTGAATGTGTTGGTTGCTCTCATAACCAACTTGGTTTCATAATCTATAATTGAAACTTGATTCTTCTAGTAAAAAAATGTCATGAATTATAAGGTCTTTTTTTTTATTATTTAAATTTATTTATAAATTAGGGCTAGATTAGTAGGAACGTCTAACGAAATGTTATGTTTACAATATTTTTATGACAAATCTTAAGTTGTAAGTTTCTTGTATAAAAAAAAGCAAGTCAAAGTTAAGATTGATAAAGAGGACTTAGCCATATATGTGTGAATGTGTTGGTTGCTCTCATAACCAACTTGGTTTCATAATCTATAATTGAAACTTGATTCTTCTAGTAAAAAAATGTCATGAATTATAAGGTCTTTTTAAAAAAAATTTATTTATAAATTAGGGCTAGATTTGTAGGAATGTCTAACGAAATGTTGAGTTTACAATATTTTTATGACAAATCTTAAGTTATAAGTTTCTTGTATTAAAAAAAAGCAAGTCAAAGTTAAGATTGATAAAGAGGACTTAGCCATATATGTGTGAATGTGTTGGTTGCTCTCATAACCAACTTGGTTTCATAATCTATAATTGAAACTTGATTCTTCTAGTAAAAAAATGTCATGAATTATAAGGGTTTTTTTTTAAAAAATAATTTATTTATAAATTAGGGCTAAATTTGTAGGAACGTTTAACGAAATGTTATGTTTACAATATTTTTATGATAAATTTTAAGTTGTAAGTTGTTACTAACTGTTATTAGGTAAGTTCAAATTAAAACTAGTAACAAATTATAACTTAGAATTTATTATAAAATATTGTGAACATTACCTAATGAAATGCGCTTCTGCGGCTCCTATCATAGAGAAATCAGAAATCAAGAAAATTAATTTCTTTTGCCAGAGTATGGCCCTCTTTGAATGCCATATCCTCGACTGCTTGACCACTCAAGCCACCAAGGGAAAGTTCCTACCCATAGCACTCAGAAACACACATGTATTATTCTAAAAAAAGAAAAGAAAAAAGGAAACACGTTTATTATCTCTTTCTACGGGGGAATGATCGGACTAAACATATTTATGATTTCTATATAGTTAATTAGACAACGTTTTGAAGAATTAAGGAAAATAGCATCTCGAGTTTTAGAAAATCGAGATCCATATTAGAAATCGAGTCTAAAAGACTCGCCTTGCAAGTGAGAAGGTGCCACATAGATCTCGAGTCTTTAAGACTCGAGTTTTATGCAAAAAAAAATTCACCTATAGCAGCGTTTTTAAGCCTTACAGTGACGTTTTAAAGATCTATAGCGGCGTTTTCCTGCAAAAAAATTTTTGTAAGTACTAGGTTTAGGGAGCCCTATAGTGGCGTTTTTAAGCCCTATAGTGACGTTTTAAAGCCCTATAGCGGCGTTTTTTTGCAATTTATAGAAATCGAGTCTTTAAAACTCGATTTTCACATTGATTTTTTTTCTCACTTTAATCCACTTCTCTTTCAAATCGAGACTTAAAAACTCGAGTTTTATCTTAGAACTCGAGTTTTAGACACTCGAGATGCTAGTTTTCAACATTGTTTTGAAACGTGACAACTAACTAAATTTTTTAATATTTATTGTTATTTAGAAAAAAAATTCCTCTTTCTACGATTCCAAATTTCCAACGCCACCCACTTTACTTTCTTTAAATGATGCACCAATCTAGATTCAATGGTATTTCAGAGATGGTATTTCAGTGGAACGCTTTGGACTTTACCTCACTCGATGGCCAGAGACAGTTGGAAATATCTTGGAGAGAATCTCCAGGCTTAGTAACAGAAGGGATTAAGATGAATGTGACGTGATTGAAGGGATGATTTTTCAACCACCACATTATCACCACCTGCATTCTTGCCCACTAGATTATCAAATTTTCGAACATCACGATTAGCACAAAGGATCACCACCTTCAAACTGGCCCGAATCTTTCGCTCCAAAATTTGATTAATAAAACCGTGGACTTTCCCAAAAACATATCTCCTTTAGACACGGGAGCATTAGCTAGAATTTGGCCTCCATTAAGGAAAGACACAGTATGAAGAGTGGAAACTAGATCACAGCCAACTACTGGGTCAGTGCCCGATACTGAAGACTGATTGGGAAGACACTCTTCCTCATTAGTGGCTCCATTGCCATATTTGGATGATTCACCTCCGGGGGAGTGTGGTCAACATCCTCCACTCTCACGGTTGAGCCACTACCTTTCTTGGCCATCTTCCTTCTTAAAAAACTGTCAATAAGCAGGGAAAAAAACCACAGGTTTGTTATAGGATATGTACGGGGACGCACGTATTGTCTTTGGTCAGGAGACAGGGTACCTTCGCTTTGAATCCATAGCGCACAATCCTTATCATCGTGCAATAACAAATCTTAGGCAACCGTTCATGCTCGAAACTAACCAAAACCTTGTTCCCATTCTCCAAAGTCACCACACGACCTCGGCATAGAGGCAGGGAAACATCCAGAGTAACCCTGCATAAAACTACCTCCCTCCTCATGAGCACCTCCTGTGGATCGTCACACTAGTCCACTAGTATCACAAATACTTTCAGCAATAGTCTTGGTCATGAACCTGATAGGGTTGTCGTGAACTTGAACCCAGAATGTGGCTTGAGTAAAAAGAATATCACGTATTGGGCCGTCATTGTCATACTTCTTCATAACCACCAGGTGCTTGTTAAAACACCATGGTTCACTTTGGATAATCTTATTCACATCAGCAGGATTACTGAAAACAAACAAAACAATGTGGTCCTCAAGACTACGAATCTTAAAGCCATCGGTTGATTGCCAAAGCTGCCTAAAAGTTCTAGCCACCGCATCCATGTTTAAGACATGTTTCATCAAAAACTTGGCAGCTATAATAAACTCAGCAGAACGAAATTGATTTCTAAGGGTGAAGCCTACACCTTCTCTTTCGTTGAGAGAAAGGTTGCTCCAGTTTTTTGTTAAGTCCTCCATGAAAGAAAAAAAATAAAAAACTATTGTTTCCCAATAAAACCACGAAGAAAGAACTCATAAGCTCAAGAGACAAACTTATTGCCTCTAGAGGACAAAACAATTCTAAAGTCTAAGAGAAGATGGTTGAAAACCACTCTTTCTTAGTGACAAAGAAACCTAAGAGACACGCTCACGGTTAGTTTATTTTTTGTTCATAATGTACTACATCTATGAAATTGTACTAAGTTTTATTCTACTTTTAATTTCACTTTTCAGCCTCACAAATAAGGCAAGTTAATACAAACCCCAAGAGAGTCACTTGCTGTAGATTTGAATTAAAGCAATTTTTACTAATAAAACAGCAGAAAATTGGGGGTCGAGAAAGGAAAGGAAGAAACCAACTCTGTAAATTGTAAGTAAATGTATATCACCAATAACTCAGAGAGAAAATACAACTATGAGATGAATGACTAATCTAGATATCTACATATTCCCATACATTCTTTTGCCCTTGATTCAGCAGATAATGCATGCATGCCTTTGCAGCTCTATGTTCATGCTGTGAGGAGCCTTTGGATATCCTTCTGAAATAATTTATGCAATGAATCAGAGAAGCGTACAACAGTTCCTTCCAGTGCTCTTTACATATGACAGGACACACACTCATTATCAAAAACTAAAACAATTGATTTGAATTTTCCATGCCATTTAGGGGCTGTTTGGTTTGTGTTTTCAAACCACCATTTTTAGTTTTTAAACAGCATTTCACGTATTTCAACACACTTTTTCACCCACACGTATTTCCACAAATATTTTTAAACAACAATTTTCAGTTTTTAAACACACATACCAAACGGACTCTTAGTCTCAGAAACACAAAAAAGACCTTTATGTACACATGTCATCACATGATACCAATGATTCGTTGGCCTTTGCGTCTTAAAATCTCACATAGTATCATTGAGATGTCACAAAAGAACAAAAGGTTTCAATTTCGGAACTGATTCTACTTGAGGGTGTTGCTTTGATAACTATGTCAGTGAATTAACTGCCTTGAGCATCAAAACGAACTCCCCCACCCCAACAAAAAAGAAGAAGAAAATAAATCAATGGCCAGTAACGGCCTTATTAAATGTAAACTAACCTAGAGAGTTTTGTGGTGGCATAAATCTCAGTCTTGGTTGACTACATAAATTATAAAGTTCTGAATAATGTATACTTTTGGATTGAAGGTTATTAATCCTTCCAAACTTATACCTGGTAAATAACAATTCTAACACAAATCAACAATTCATATAAGATCCAAAAGGTTCATGCATTTACTAGAAGTCAACTTGGAGGAGTGAAATGTCATCAATAATCATATATTTTAAATGGATTGCAGTGAAGAGCAAATGTAACCACCCGACCATCATATTAGGGATATGAAGCCTTAATATATACTAGAATACTAATAAAATTTCATTGGCCAGTAAAATTGGGAAATCATTAGATGCAATTGAAACATGTTATGTTTTTAAATTTAGCAACACTCTTTGTCAAAGCTCTAAGTGTCAATAAGCAGGTGATCTAGAAAAGATGGTAGCTCGCATGTTAACTTCCAAACATGACCTAGTTTGAAAATTTTTCATTTTATATATCTCTCTCTTTTTTTTTGATAAGCCATTTTATATCTCCTTCTTGTATTATGAAAGTGTGTCATTTGGCTATATCTCCAAAGAAATTACACTTGTTTTTTAACAGTTAGGAGTCCTGGTATGTTCAAATAGGCTAAACAGATTCATCACCTTGCCAATAATTTATTTCAACCGGTATATAAATAACAACGAACTTCCAAAACTTCTAAACCGAATACAAAGAAAAAGGTAAACCAATACCTCAATTTGAAAAGGTGATGTTGTTGGTTGGTATCTTTCAACAACTTTACCATTTTTGTCCACCAAGAACTTTTCAAAATTCCACTTTATAAGATCACCTAAAAACCCTCCAGCGCTCGATTTCAGGAACTGGTAAACTGGAGCTATACTTGGCCCATTGACATCAACCTGTTGTGCAAAAATTATGGTATTTGAGTATTGCCCTCTGCTCATTATGTTATATATATAGAGAAGAAAAATGCATTTGACACATCTAATAAAAAATCAGGAATTCTGCTTTAAACCTTGTACAAGCAAATTGCTTGATTTTTGGGTTTGATCCAGGTTCTTGCCCACCAAACTGAATGCAAGGGAAAGCTAGAATCTCCAATCCTGCAATGAGAATAAAAATATAAGATGTCTAAAATGAATTTTACCAAACACATGGGATGTAACAATAATAAATAGCTACACTGAAGATTTTGACTTTTCCTATACTCTACAAATATTTATGTATCCACCACTTTGTTTATATATAAAAGAAATACGGAAGAATTTCATTATCAATTTATTTCATATGAACATCAAGAAATTCCATAATAATGATGGGCTAAATAAAACAGTGTTAATTTCCATCTGCATCCCATAATATGTTTTACACCAGATATTATAGAAGCATATGATTGTAAACTACAACTCTTAGTCTTTCCAACAAGTCTATTTATGGCATTTTGCTCATATTTGGCTAAATGTATTGCAGCCAGATTTAAGTGCCCCAGGGGTGGATATCTTAGCTGCATATTCCCCAATCACTTCACCCTCGTTTAGCCCTGATGAGCCAAGGCGTGTTAACTACAATATACAATATGGAACCTCTATGGCTTGCCCCCATGTTTCTGGTGCAGCTGCCTATGTCAAGACATTTCACCCTGATTGGTCTCCTTCAGCTATCAAGTCTGCCCTTATGGCTACTAGTAATCTTTCAATCCTAACAAAACTCTCCATAATCTCTTTTTTCTTTCTCACTCCTTTAAGTTAATATTTCCGAAATGTTAAATTTTATCTGCAGCTTTGCCCATGAGTGATACCAAAAGTCTGGGTGGTGAATTTGCCTGCGGATCTGGGCATGTAAATCCAGTAGCAGCTGTTCGTCCAGGATTGTTTATGAAGCTCTAAAAGAAGACTACATAATAATGTTTGTAACATTGGCTATGATGCAAAGAAACTTCAAGTCTCATCAGGAGATAATAACACTACTACTTGTCCTAAATTACCAGTCAGTGCATCACCAAAGGATTTGAATTACCCTTCAATGGCAGCTGAGGTCTCGCCAAAAAGCCTATCAATGTTACGTTTCACAGAACAGTTAAAAATGTTGGCTCCGCAAATTCCAGTTACAAGGCAAAAATAGTCACAAATTCAAAAGTTGATATGAAAGTGGAGCCCGGAGTACTCACTTTCAAGTCCCTAAATGAGAAGATATCTTTTGTTGTATCTGTCAGTAGAGGTGGATTGCCAGCTATGTCAAGGCTATCTGCATCACTGGTGTGGTCTGATGTCACTTACAGTGTGAGAAGTCTAATTATTGTGCAGAACCAAAGAGTAAGAACCGCGTAGGAATAGAATCATCATAAGCTTGCCATAACAAACTCCAACTTCTAGAAATACGGTTTTCTTCCTTCCAATAAAATTTTAATGTAAAACTCAAGCTACTAGTGCAATAAAGATTCTTTTCCTTTTTTGCAAATGGATATTCGTTCGTCTGTTGGTTCCTTTTAGTAAATAACTGAAATATTCATATGGTTTGGTTGAAACTAGAAATGATAAAGAATTCAAACAAGCTACCATCATAAGACATTATTGTATTGACCGAATCATTAGCGTAGTCTAGGATTTAGTTGTGCAGCATTTCAGTCCATCCTGTGCCGAATTTAACAAAATGGTGGACCATTGAGCACAAGAAAGATAGACCTTACATAGAAATGTAACAAATTTCACCACAATGGATACTGCAGAATTGGCCTCTTTGTGTCAGAGTGGTTACCTTGATTTGTTTACATTACTTGTGCTTATAGGTTTATGATTGTATGTAAAAATGAAAAGTTTATGGAGTTGCACCGATCATTAGGATTTCCTAAGGTGTGATGATAGGTCGCTTAAATTTAACTTGGGTTTTCCTAGAATACCTTTTGTCGATGCCTCGTGGCTGTTGACCACCCTAAATGGCGATGCTTGAGCCCCTCCCTAGAGGGCGATGCACGGGCTCGGGTGCTATGAAGAGGTAAAAAAAGGAAGGACCTCTGGTTGTGACTGAATTGAGTAAATTTTAATCAATTATTACGAAAGGTAGTGAACTTGCTACCAATCATTGAGTTTTTCAAAGATATGATTGGTTACTTGACTTTATTTGATTTTATTACCAGTCCTAGGCTAAGAAAAATGATTGTTTTTCCTAATCTAATACGGATGGCAAAAAATCTTGATTCCTGAGTTTGGAAGTCTAGTTACATGTGGGTAAGGTGTTAGGAATCCCACAAAGCTTGTCTGGAGATAGTCCTTTATTTTGGTAAAATCTTAATTTTTAGTCATTGGCAGTTAAACCCTAACATACATCTATCACACATAGCATCGTATTACATCCAAGGAAGAAACATAGACATGACAGCATCAAACATGCATGTTATTACGCTTTAAACATAAAAAATAAGGCATCCAAGCAACCACATTCATGTTCATCAACCTAAGACAAAATCATATTCCAAACAAATGCATGTTCATATGAATGCATGACTTACCTCTCATTGCACCACAACACCTATGCATCAATGCATGATCATGTTGCATGCATGTTCATGAAACATCAACAAGATTGAAGATAAACTTAATCTAGCATGTAAAGAACAAACAACAAACAAAACATGGAGGCAAAGACATATATGTATAGAAAACTAGGACAGAACAGAGACATATTAAACAAATAAAACAAAGAAACATAAGCCAAAAGGTTCGAATTAGAGTTTTTAAGCATGAGTATGCGTGCACATACATAGGGCCTGCGTACGCAGCCCAGTTGTATGCGTACGCATATTTCGAGTATGTGTGTGCATACAAAAAGCATGCATACGCATACATGCCCTAAACCCTAATCTAGAAAACAAGAACACAACAGCACAAAAAACTAAATTTAGCAACCTAGCATGCTTAAAATAATAAAACAAAGCAAACCTAAGCTAAACAAACATGTTAAACATATGTAAAACGAAAGAAACAAGAGAAAAATAAATATAATCAAAGAAAAGGGGCAAGAAGAGCTAGAACCTTTACCTCCAAAACAAAGGCTCCTTGGCTTGATTTTGACTGTTTCCCTCAGTCAATCTAGTCACAACCAAACTAAAATAAGTTAGTTAAACCTTGAAACTTGAAGATTAAGACCAGAAAAGGTCTCATTTAGAAAAATATTGATTTGAGGATGTTTTGTGAAAAACTCTCTCTTTGATTCACTATTTCTAGTGAATCTTGTGTTTTCCCTTTGGATTCTCTATGTGTGTTAAAAAGTTACCAGGTATGGCTTTTTATTGTCAGAAAATAGGGGTGTGGAATAGCTCCCAAACGATGTTGGATTCGTTCGGTAAGGATGATGGCTATGCCATACATCCTATATGGAGGACAGCTCTATAGGAGGTCTTATGATGGCATAGACCTCCATTGTTTGAAGAAAGAAGAAGCCGAAAAGGTTATAGAAGAAGTTCATCAAGGGATTTGTGGGCCTCACATGAATGGGAGAATGTTAGCCAAAAAGATCCTAAGGATGGGATACTATTAGAATACAATGGAAATTGATTGTGTAGACTTTGTGAAAAGTTGTCATGATTGCCAAACACATGCAAACTTGAATCACATGCCACCTAGTGAGCTATACAACATGACCTCTCCTTGGATTTTCTCATTCTCGGGCATAGATGTAATTGGAAGAATAGCCTCGAAAGTTTCAAATGGACATGAGTACATCCTAGTGGTAATTGACTATTTCACCAAGTGGGTGGAAGCAACCTTTTACTGTGTATTGAAAGCCAAGCGTGTGGCTCGGTTCATAGAGAATAACATCATTTGCCGGTATAGGATATCACAAGAGATCATCACAGATAGTGGCTCCCACTTTGAGGGAGAGGTTCAAAGGATCATGAAGTTATACAACATTGAGTGTCATAAGTCTTCACCATACCGACCACAGACTAATGGAGCCGTAGAAGCAGCCAACAAGAACATCAAAAACATCCTAGCCAAGATGGGGGGGGGGGGGGACATACAAGGACTGGGCTGAAAAACTTCCATTTGCTTTATGGGGTTACAAAACTTCTATCCGTGCATCAACTAGGGCAACCTCTTATTGTTTGGTCTACGGAAGTGAGGCGGTCCTTCCCATTGAGGTAGATACACAATCTTTAAGAGTCCTAGTAGAAACCAAGGTCCTAGAGGAAGATTGCATGAAAGGAAGATATGAGCAGTTGGCTTTGTTAGATGAGAAGAGAGCTAGGGCACAATACCATGCACAAGGATACTAGAAAAGGATTGCTAGAGCATTCAACAAAAAGGTGAAATCTAGAAACCTTAAAGAAGGAGACTTGGTCCTGAAAGTGCATAGAGATGAGACTTCTGATCCAAGAGGGAAGATAAAAGCGAAGATGGTCTGGGCCTTTTATCATCAAGAAAATCATGTCAGGAGGTGCTACAAGGATTACAAATTTCAATGGGGAAGAGATGCTTTGCCCAATCAACATGAATAGGTTCCAAAGATATAACATTTAAAAAACAAGAGCAAAAAAAGAAGAAGAAAAGCCTGTTAGGTTGAAAACCCAAAAGGGTAGCCTAGGCAAAAGAACCCCGCTAGATTGAAAACCCGAAAGGGCAGTCTAGGCAAAAGATAGAGAAAAAGTCCATGGGCATGGCGAAAATTCCTATAAGGTTGTCATGGGAAAAAATTACATGGCATGGAGAAAAAGAAAAATAATGACAATAAGCAAAGATAATAAATGGATGATTGTCTTATTGGTCAAATTAAAAGTTAATAAATTGTTTCCATAGGCGATTTGGAACATTCCAATCCTTTATTCAATTCAAAAGAAAAGACATGAGAATCATAAAGTGCAAAAAAGTAAAATTTGGGGCATATCAAGATAGTTAGTCAGTCCTCTTTCTTTTGTTGGACCTCTTGTAAGCTTTTTCATCTATGGGAACCCACTTGATGTTAGCCTCTAGCCATTTCTTGTACCTCAAAGTTGGATGAAGGAATTAAGGAAAACAAATGCCTTTGGTCACCCTCCATCCTGGCCAAGACTCATGAATTCTATCCAAGATCCTATCAGTAAATACCAAGGTATGAAAGGAACCATCATCACTAGGAGCTCCTTGGCGATCACCAAATTGCCTTGCAATACGACATGTGGAGTAGTAAAAGAAGCAGCGAAGCCCAACCCAAGGAACACAATTATCCTTGAAGCTGCGCTTGACCATGCTTGAAATGCGCCACCATTCCACTATCCATTAAATATCTATGACATTAATGCGCTTCATGAACTTAGTGAACTCATCAAAACTCATCTCGGTGTGTTTGGGCCTACGATCACGATAGTTCTTAGGGAGATATTGACTAGGAGGGAGAGCAAGAGGATGGAGCAATCAAAGCCTCTCATATAGCCGTACTTGAAAAAGAAAAGGGAGGAGAAAAAGAAAAGAAAAAGAAAGCATGAGTGGAAAAATGAGAGGTGAAAAAAAGAGAGAAAAAGACGATATAAGGAGCCTCGATGGGTTGATAATTGGAAAGAGGAAATCCATGCAAAAATTAGAGGGATCCCACTAGGTTGAGAAACTAGGCAAAAATTAGGGATTATACCTGAAGAAGGAGAGGGCTCCCCACAAAGAAGTTTGTTTCCTCCTTATGAATGGTGTCCAAATCATTAAGAGTTTCAGCCAAAATCATGCTTGTAAGGTTCCCACTCCTCAAATTGCTAACCACCATGCACATTCTTCGATCAAGGCGACCAATCTCTTGTACCAAGAAGTATCTTGAGAGGATACACAAATAGAAGGCATTAAGATAGTAGGAGTGTGGTCTACCGATCACAAGAACAGTTAGTCGAGAGAAGTATGCAAAAATCGAAAGGATATTCAACTTGTTAAACATGCACCATCGTCGTGCTGTGTCAAGAGAAACACCCAACAGAGCTTGGATCAGGGCAAGAAAATCCCCACCAATGGTGGGAAAGTGCTAACCTCGGGTTCACCCATGATTGCACTAAATTCTTTAAGAGTGGGCCATATCTCCACACCATTGAGGTGAAAAACATGTCAAGTGGGAATCCAAAAGTTAGTAGTGGCATGAAGAAGAGGTTCATCCACTTTGATTTGGTTGTAAGGAAAGATGCAAGAGAGACCGAAGGGAACGAGTGTGGGCACAAAGGAGGAGTTGCCACCTAGTTTTTGCAATGGTCTAAAAACCATATATATAGCATCCTCTCGAGGAAGGACCTTTTGATCGTACTACCAGAGATATGAGTTTGGAGTTTAGGTGCGTTCTTGGGAAGGTGTTAGGCTCCCAAGATTGCCCAACCCTAAGTTTGGCCTCCCATCATTGTGTCTTACGTCTTATCCTCATTAAAAACATTTTCAACACTTGTATCTATACTCACACACACGCTAGTATACATCTAAGCATACAATCATGACACCATTCATCCCAAAACACATACATATCTACCCTTAGACAAAAGAGAGCCAAACCTATACGCACATAAAAATCCTAGCATGTGAAACCCTATCATACCATTCATCTCAAACAAGGGAGTAACAAATCATGGCAGCAAAACATAAGCATCAACATGGCAGCAAGCAAATCATATCATGGATAAAAAACATGGCATCAACTTTATGCACGTATATCAAGGGAGGATTAACAAACAACATGCATGTTCTGTGAATGCATGGCTTACCGTACTAACGTTGCAGTGTCTCAACACTTATGACATCAATGCATGTACATGTGAATGAATGGCATGATATTAAAACTAAGAAACAAAAAGATAAACCTGAATCTAAACATGTTAAGGACAAACAAGCATGTGAACAAAGCAAAAAGAAATTTATAAAGTATAAAACATGAGAAAAGAAACCCAGAACAGAAACATGTTATATAAAGCAAAGAATGAAACTGAAGAATTAGGGTTTCTGGGTAACGGCCAGCGTACGTAGACAAAGGCCTGCATATGCAGGCCAAATCCCACGTACCCAGGATTTGATTTGCGTACGTATACTCATGGCACACGCACATAGGGTCGTTCAAAACCCTAACCCAGAAACAAACTAAGCAGAAAAAAAAGCATAAACTAAAACCTAGATTCTAACAACCAAACATGTTCACAAACATAAAGAGAGCGTAAAACTAAACTACACAAATATATAAGCACAAACAAAGCAAATAAACAAGATTAAAATAGTAAAAGAAAGGATAAAAAGATAAAGAAAGGTTGAAGCTTGATACCTCGAAAAGGAGTTCCCAAGCTTTGATTTTGACTATTCTCCTTAGTCAAATCTATCACAAGTCAATAAAAATGTGATTAGCAACTTCAAACTAAAAGGATTGGGGCCAAAAAAGGTCCTAATCAGATAAAAATGACTTGAGAGTGTTTTGTGAAAAACTCTCTTTTGATTCACTATTTTCTAGTAAATATTAGGTTTTCTCTTAGGATTTTCTATGTCTTTTGAAAATGTACCATGTAAGGCTTTATATAGTGGAAAAAAAAGGGGTTTGAAATGGCTCCCAGACGATGTGGGATTCATTCCAAACCTCAACCATTATTGTAGAAAATTTTTATTTTTTATGTTTTTGAAACCCTAGTTGCGTACGCAAGAGAATTTTTGCGTACACTTGCTTTAGCCCACATACACAAACCACTGCCCACATATGTGGATTGAGGGTCACTTTGGTCATTTTATTTCCAAAAATAGATTTTTACTCATTTAAAAAGTTATATTTTCCATTTTAACACTCCTCAAGTCAATTTGATATCTGATGGGGCTCTAAACTGGCCTTGTACCTTAGAGTTAGGGCATTATTGGGGAATGGGGGCTCGAATCGTAAAAGGTACAACATGCGTTGTCTACATATTTCCCTCTTTTGATTCATGAGCTTCGCTAATGGAATCAAAAGAATAAGGGACAAAACATTTTGTTTTGATGTATGGCTCGGGCCCAACCCACCCACACGACACACATCACGCATACATGGGGCAGGGTGCAACTCTAGAGAGTTGCATGGGATTCGTATGTCCGAAGTCCCACTATTGTTGCTTGGGAAATGAGCAACGATAAGTTTGCTATCCCAGAACCTTTTTTGCCACTTGCAAGCAAATGGCAAGTGACTCACTATCATAGAATAACTTAAAAAGAAAAAGAAAACAAACAAGGGTGCTTTTCGAGCTAACCTAACAAACAAGAGACAAAACATTTTGTTTTGATGTACGGCTTGGGCCCAACCCACCCACATGACACACATCATGCATACATGGGGCGAGGTGCAACTCCAGATTGAATGGGATTCATATGTCCAAAGTCCCACCTTTGTTGCTCGAGAAACAAGCAACAACAAGTTCACTATCCCAGAACCTATTTTGCCACTTGCAAGCAAATGGCGAGTGACTCACTATCCCAGAGTCACTTAAAAAGAAAAAGAAAACAAATTAGGGCGCTCTTCAAGCTAATTCAACAAACAACAAAAGGATATAGTCTTTGTGGTGTCCACCTGGGGATCTTGCGCCAAACTTCTCTAGGTGACTCTCTCCTCTTACCTTCTTCACTTCTTTCTTTACCTTTTCTAGCTTGCCTTAGGTTGACCTTGGTCTCTTTTTCTATCACTATCTTTACATTTTTCTACCTTGCCTGCACATTCAATTCCTAGAGAATATGTGCACGAGTAGTCTTAATTGTTGGATTCACCAGGGGTGGTGAAAACTTGCTAAGGAGTAGGTATGTATAGGGAGGAATCTTCTGCCTTTTACTTGGGTATGAGAAACTTGTTGAGGAGTAGTAGAAATGGACTCATTGAGGAGTAGTGTAACTTTGTAGATGTATGATCCACTGGGGAAGAATTTTCTACTTCTTTCAAGGTATGTTGAGGGCTTTGAGGAAGAATCTTTTACTTCCTCACTAGGGATTGTTTAAATGTGCTTTGATCCATCAGGGAAGAATTTTTTGCCTCCTTTATAGGGATGATTTTCTAGATATGCTTGATCTATTGGGAAAAAATCTTCTGCCTCCTCCATAGGGATGATGTTTTAGATATGCTTAATCTATTGAGGAAGAATCTTCTGCTTCGACACTGGGATAGTTTTCTTGATTTTATGTGATCTACTAGAAATGATTTTGGGATATACATGCTTTATTGGGGAAGAGTCTTCTGCTTCCTTTAATGCTCATTGGGGAGGTTCTTGGTGACTTTGTGCCTAATTGGGGCTACCTTGAGACGTTTTTCTTCTTTTTAATTTTTTTTATACTGTTCATGACTAAACTACATGTAATTTAGTGGTGAGGCCTAAACTACACGTAGTTTAGCAATCAAGTGTGTTCCCGCTGTTTCATTTTTCCCAACGGTTACCAACCATTTCTTTTTCTTCTTCATTCTCTTCATCTCCCTTATCTCTTCACATTCTTCATAACTCTTCTTTTTCTCTCTATAAAAACCTCACTCTTCTCTCTTTTACTCACACCATCTGATCCTCTCATTATCTCAAGCTCCCTCATTTTCTCATTTTCTCTCTAAACTCTCTTCATCTCCTCCAATGGCACCCAAGGCCAAGAAGTCTTCCTACATTCTTTCCTCTGATGCATTCCTCCTTACCCACTAGTGTGGGGCAGTGAGATTGATGAGGCCTCCTCCACTAACATACCGACTAGAGAATCACATTCCCATGGCTGAATCTGTAAGTTTTTCAAACTTTTCTCATTTTCAAGTTTCTCTTTGATCTTCCATTTTGATGTGTTTTTAGATGAAAACCTGACACATTGGGAGGGGTAGGAACATGTTTAGAAATGATTTTGGGTGATATGTGCTGGAAAATGTTAAAGGACTCTTCCTGTCTGTGCTTTTGCGTGCGTGGGCTCGAGCCTGCGTACGTAGCTTGGACTTACGCATATGCGGCTCTGTTCTTGCGTACGCAAGTTTGTTCTTGAGGCTCTGCATACGTGGGGATGGGCTTGCATATGCGGGGTCTTGTTTGTGTAAGTAGGCTTTGACCCGCGTACGTGAGATGCTTGGCAGAGGCCTTACTTTGCCTATTTCCAGTTCTTTTTCAACTACTTCACTCTATATGCAATCTTAACACCCCTTTTTGTCAATTTTGCATCTAAATATCACTGCATCCTTCATTTTATCTTTATTCTTTATTCTTGCATCTAAAACATCATTTCTCTGTTGGAAAATCTGATTTTGCATCTCATACAAAACACACAGCGGAAGCAACAAACACAAATCTACTTCATTCATGAGAAATAACACGTAAACTTGAATTCTGGAATAAAGAATAGAAAGCGTACCTTGATGCAGTGAAATTCAAAATCAAGACTTGAGAATACCTTTAATCTTCATCTCAATTCCACATGATGCCCAAGAAGTGTGGTCTCTCAATCAGTCTTTATGTACGTTGATTCTTAAAGAAAAATTCTCCTTCTTCTCCTTGTAGAGAAAAACTGTTTTCTTTTCTTTTTATCATACGTACATTCAAACTACCTTGGTAGTTACTTTATTTAATAATTCTTATTAAATAAAAACTGATTATTTAATTGGGTTAGCCTTTTGGGCCTACCCAATTGGGCTTTAGTTTATGGCTTGAGATGGGACCAAAGGAAACAAATAAGACTCTAACTCCAATGGGCCTTGAGCTTTTCTGTCAACTCTTGACAAGTTCAAAGTTACCATTAATTATATTTAATACCACTTTATAAATATAATTACACTCTAGCCGTTATTAATAAATTATATCCCAAGACTTTAATGATATCATATGACCCCTCCATGAAATATCCATAGTGAACAAAGTCATAAAGAATTGTCACTTTGTAAACAACTATTTTATCCTTGAGTACCCGATTTAATCTTTTAGTTATTCACATTTATTGAAATCCAATTTCAATAAATATAATCTTTAGTAACTCCTTACTAAAGTGGGCGCCCTGAATAACCATTTCTCATTAAACTTATCTCAAGGGGATATTTCATGTCTCTACAAAGAGATTATGGATTCCATCTTGAAAATACGTGTTCCAGGAACACTACGTGTGGTTACCAAACACACTGAGATTTTGACCGTGAATATTAGATCTCACTCCTGATATATTAAAGTAACCTACATTTTATGATCAGGTCCACTATCCTCTCAGGATATGAAATTACAAGTCGTGAGATTAATTATTCAGGTGACAGTTGTTGATTGAATAATTAATTTCACAGCAGTCCAGTTCAATATGTCTTAACTCTTAAGATATATCAACACATCAACTAGAAGTCTCCACTTCCATGATCAAGGCAATTCATTTTAGTTGATGTGTTATAGTCTTTGCAGATGAAACGCCCAATCAAATAACCGACTACGAACTACGTTTTGAGTTTACAAAGAACTTGTGATTTATATCTTCTGTAACTTATTTACATAAATTACATACAATGCATCTTAAGGACTAAGATAATGTCCCATTAGTTCATTAATAAATAGTCTCATATAATTAAACAATTTAATTATTTATGACATGCCAATAAATTGAATTTTAGGGCATAAACCCGAACATTCTCACCATTTTTGCTTGAATGAAGAATCTAATGTCATCTTTTTCTTTTGCAGTCCTCATCCCTTTATGCTGTAGGGGAAGCACCAATAAGGTGGTAGAGTGGTACAGCCTTCTCATTCCTGAGACTAAGGCTTATATCTGGGAAGCGGGCTTTGAGCCTATCATTGGCCTTCTTTCAAAAAGGCCTGTAAGTGTTACCTTGGTGCAATGCCTCATCGAGAGGTGGTGGGATACTACTCACACCTTTCATATTGTGGAGTGGTTGATGACAGTGACCCTCTACGACTTCTACTGCATGACCGGTTTTAGCTTCGGAAGGGCCATCATCTACTTGGACGGCGTGTTGAGCATCCAATTGGGTTTTGACAAACTGTCATCTTGCATCTAACCAGTGCTTGTGCTTCCTTTTGTAAAGGTGTATTGTTAAGTATGGCCTCATAACTCTGGGCACCCATCTAAGTTTAAGGGAATTCCCTCGAGTGAGGGCCCACCTTGCTAGGTTAACTTTGAATGAGGTAAGTTTAAGAGTTCCAATTTTCATACTTCTTCATGCATTTTCCCTAGGATACTCTTCTTCTAACCTTGTATCATTATAGGTCAACTGGACTCCATAGGCCAACCAACCCCTTCTTGCTTCTCAAGACTTGGAAGTTGTCACCATTATTGCTTCGAAGATTACTCGGCCCTTTGAAGTAGCGGGCTTGAGGGCACTTTACTTGGCAGAGAGGGTGCGGTGTCAACTGGTGGGTAGGGATGACCCACAGATTCCAATGGATCCTCTTGAGTTCATGCTTGCCCCACATTCCATGACCGATGCCAATTACAACTCATGGGGGAATGGTATTCCTTACGTCGAGCAACTCCTTGAGGGATTGGACTATGAGGAATTCAACATCACCCGCCTCATGCCTTCCCTTACTGCTCAGGTATATGCGCAATCCCTTCTTCTTCCTTTTCTTTTCCTTTGCCTTGTTTGCCATGGCTTCTAATGGTGAAAAACTATAGTAAGAGGAGACTGCTACAGGTGAGTTCATTGACCTTCCACATCTCCCTTGGACGGTCTACGCTTATGGCCCTGACGGCTTTGCTCGGGAGCGTGTCATGCCCTATAATCCCAATGTTATGGGCTACCCTTTTCCTCCAAACACTCGGGCGATGAGTTTTTCTTCTCCTTTGTTCTTCTTGCTATCTCTTTTTTTTTGGGTCATTAACCCTTCTTTCTTTAAGCTACAGCCTACCATCCAAGAGCACAAGGAGTTAGTATGGTTGGCTGGGAATCTCAAGCTGAAGGTGACCAATTATTCAAGGAACTTGCACTATCCTAGAAGGGCGGCCTACCCAGGTAGTGGTGGTGATGATGATGATGATGGTGGTGATGAGGACGATTCGAAGGCAACTCCTAGCTATCAGTTAAGGAAGAGATGACACCATTGATTGCCTGCAGTTAAGACATATAGGCATACAACATGCATATTTCTTTTTTTGTTTCTTTTACTTTTTTATTTCTTGTAGAAAACATTTGATTTGGTTTTAGACAAAGGGTTGTACTTAAGAACATCTTTTTACACTTATGCTTTCAATTGGGACTAGCACTTAATTTACAAGATATATGGTTAATTGTATGTTTCTATACAACATTGCTTCTTTAATGCTTGAAATCTTGTATTTGAAATATGATTTGAATGATCTTTTAGGTTGTAGGAATCCTAGGAATGCCTTAAAGTGGCAAAATCATGCTTAAAACAGGGGAGGAGAGGCTTCTGCCAAGCGTCATGCGTATGTGGGGATGGGCCTACGTACGCAGCTTTGACTTTGTGTACGCAAGGTTGACCTTGCGTACGTGGGCCGTGAATCAGAGGAAACCATAACCACCCTAATTAAGTATAAAAGTATCCATTTAGGTCCCTAAAACCCTCACCAACATATTTTCAACTCAGAGAGCACTTTTTTGAGGTCCCCCAATGGCAGAAAACTCTCCACTCTATGTCTCAGCTTGGATTAGGAGGCTTGGTCTTGATTTCAAGGATTCTATCGTCCCCTAAGGTCTTTCTTGTGTCTTTCCATTCCATCAAATAAGGGTGGATTGGTCTCTTCTTCGTGCTGCTGCCAACTATTGGGTCCCTTCTTGACATATTTTCCGCTTCAATGGAGTAGAACTATGCCCCATTATCGAAGAATTTGGTGCCATAATGGGTGAACCAAAGATTGACAATCTCATCTTCCTTACCATAATTGGAGATCTCCCTTCCTTGCTACAAGTTGTGTTGGGTGTCCCCCTTGCCACAGCAAATAGGTGGTGTGTCTTTGGCAAACTCAACCTTTGCTTGGTTTTTGCACACTTTTTTTGCTTGGCCCTTCCTATGGGTGAGAGGCCACGTTCATACTTTCTTTGTGCCTTTTGCTTATGTGCTCTTGCAAAGTACTTCTTGGTCCAAAGGTCATATTGTGTGGACCTTCAGATATGTATGGTGGTTTATGAGCTAAAAAGGGGTAACCCGGTGGGCTTGATCTTGGCAAAAACCCTTAATGGTTTGGATGCCTTCCATAGGCAAGATGCAAGTTTCTTTGCGAGAAGTCCTTTTCTTCTGTAGGTATAATTCCTAACTTAGGTCCTCAACCTAGTGGGATTCCTTTAATTTTGCATGGATTGCCTTTCAGTTTTCAACCCATCGAGGCAACTTATATTGTCTTTCATTTATCATTTATTTTTTTCACTCATGCTTTCTCTTCCTTTTTTGCCTCTCTCTTTTTTCTTTTTTACTCTATCTCTCTCTCTTTTAGATATGGCTACAAGAGAGGCTTCAGTTACTTCAACCTTCTACTATACCCCACCCCCCCAGCTCATACCTCTTTAGGCATTTTAGGGACGCCAGCTTCATCAGGGAGCTTATGGGTCACATCAAGGAGACGGACATTCAATGGGCCGTGGACTGGTGGCACATCTTAAGCATGATTCACAGTTGCTACAAGGAATATTGTGTGCCTTTAGTTGGACTTTGTTGCTGCTCAAACTACTCCACTTGTCGTATCTCAAGGCAATTTGGAGAACCTCAAGGAGCCCCTAATGATGAAGGTGCCTTCCACACTAAGGTGTTTATTGACAAGATCTTGGGTAAGCTTCGTGAAGCTTGGCCAAACCGTAGGGTGACTAAAGGCATTGCTCCTCCTTGATACATCTATCCCACTGCTAGGTACAAGCAATGGTTGGAGGATGACATGAAGTGGATTCTGAGGGATGAGAAAGCTTACATGAAGACTAGCAAGAAAGCAAGGAGGGCTGAGTGACCACCTTGATATACCCCATTTTTTACTTTTCTGCACTTTATGATTCTCATGTTTTTGTTTTTAAATTTAATAAAGGATTGGAAGGTTCCAAATCCCCTATGAAAACAATTTTGTTATCTTTTAATTTGAGCAATAAGAGAATCACCTTTTTATTATCTTTGCTTATTGTCATCTTATTCCTTTTTTTCTTTTTCTTTTCTTTTTCCTTTGCCATGTAATTTTTGCCCATGACGTCCCTTTGGGAATTTTCACCATGCCCATGGTCTTTTGCCCTAACTTTTGCCTAGATTGCCTTTTCGAGTTTTCAATTTAGCAGGGTTCTTTTGCCTTAATTTTTTCCTAGGCCGCCCTTTCGAGTTTTCAACCTAGTAGGCTGCTTCTTTTTTTTTCCCCTTTAAATGTTGTATTTCTAGAGTCTATCCATGTTAATTGGGTGAAGCATCTCTTCCCCATCCAAATCTGTGATCCTTGTAGCACCTCAAGACATAATCTTCTTAATGATAAAAGGCCCAAGCCACCTTGGCTTCATCTTTCCTCTTGGATCAAAAGACTTATCTCAAAGCACCTTTAGGACCAAGTCCCCTTGTTTAAGGTTTCTCAATTTCACTTTCTTGTTGAATGCTCTAGCAATCCTTTTTTGGTACCCTTGTGCATGATATTGTGCTCTAGCTAGGGGTGTCCAACTAAACCGCAGACCCGACCCACTCGGCCAAACCGACCGGACCCGAACCGACAACCGCCCGACCTGACTACCTGGCGGTCGGTGGCGGGTCCTTGCCATCCCAAACCGATTCCGGTGGGTCAGATGGCAGGTCTTCCCTCACAAAATCCGATCCACCCGACCCGACTGTGTATATAACCCAGTTCTTATTCATTCTATACTCTCCACTCCAGTTTAGACCATCATCAGCTCACTTACCCTCAGTTTCTCTGTCCACTCGTTCGCCCAATCTCACCTCAGAGTCTCACGCTCTCGATCTCTCTCACGTTCAATAGCTAACACCATTTCCGATCTGAATCTTTAGATTTTCGAACCTCCACCATCACCGATCTAAATCTTTAGATCTTCGAACCTCCACCATCGCTTCATCACACCATCACCGATCTGAATCTTTAGATCTTCGAACATCCACCATCGCTGAGCTATGGATATCCTTCATTGCACCATCGCCGCCGATCTGCCAGTAACACTCTTTATTTCTTCGTTTTAGTCTCATGCAAGTTCAGATCTGCTATTATTTCTCTCCATTTTTGTTTGGGTTCTTCGGATTTATGGTTACTGATATTTGGGTCTGTAGATTTGTTCTTAAGATTTGTGAAATTTGTACCAAGTTTCGTCTTTGTTTTCTATCTTTTGGTCGAGTCGGGTCCAACCGTCGTCCACCCGAGCCCGATCCGACTCAACCCGTTGTTTTTCATGGTTGGCGGTGGGTCCGCCGTCCTTCAACCCAACAGAGTCGGGTCGGTTCTGGGTTGAGCCCAAACCCGAGCCGACCCGACCCGTGGACACCCCTAGCTCTAGCCCTCTTGTCGTCTATCAAAGCCAATTGTTCATATCTTGCCTTAGCCCAATCCTTTTCTAGGACCCTGGTTTCCACCAATACCCTCAAAGATTGTATCTCTACCTTAATAGGAAGCACTGCCTCACTACCATAAACCAAAGAATAAGGCGTTGCCCTAGTCGACGCATGGATAGAGGTCCTATAACCCCATAGGGCAAACGGAAGCTTCTCAGCCCAATCTTTGTATGTCACTACCATCTTGGCTAGGATGTTCTTCACATTCTTATTAGTTGCTTCTACGGCCCATTAGCTTGTGGTCGATATGGTGAAGACTGGTGATGCTCAATGCTATATTCTTCCATGACTCTCCGAACTTCACCCTCAAAGTGGGAACCGTTATCGGAGATGATCTCTCGAGGCACCCGTTCCTCAATGATGCTTGAACTCTAAGGCCCAAGGTCAATTTAAATCCCAATCAGATATCAAATTGACTTGAGGAGTGTTAAAATGGAAAAATATAACCTTTTAAATAAGCAAAAATCTATTTTTAGAAATGAAAGACCAAAGTGGCCCTCGGCCCATGTATGTGGGCAGTAGCCTACGTACGTAGGCCAAAGCATGCGTACGTAGCTAGGGTTTCAGAAGTATGAAAAAGGCAAGTTTTCTGTAATAATGGCTGAGGTTTGGAATGAATCACACATTAACTGGGAGCTATTCCTTTTCCACTATAAAAAGCCCTACATAGTACATTTTCAAAACACACAAAAATCTCATAAGAAAAACCTAAGATTTACTAGAAAATAGTGAATCAAAAGGGAGCTTTTCACAAAACACCCTAAAGTCAATTTTATTTGATTAGGACCTTTTCTGGCCCCAATCCTTTGAGTTTAAGATTATTTATCATGTGTTTATTAACAGTGATAGATTTGACTGAGAGAAACGGTCAAAATTAAAGCTTGGGAACTTCCTTTTGAGGTATCAAGCTTTAACTCTTTGTTTTTATTTTTTGTTTCTCTTTCTATGTTTTAATCTTGTTTTTTTTTGCTTAGTTTATATTTATACATGTTTGCTTAGGTTAGTTTTATAGTTTTTTTATTTTTTTTATTTTTATGTTCTAAGCATGCTAGGTTGTTAGAATTAGGCTTTTTGTTTGTGCTCTGTTTTTCTGTTTCGTGTTTTTGGGTTAGGGTTGTTGAACAAGTCCTATGCATGCATGTCATGAGCATGTGTATGCAGGTTAAATCCTGCATATGCAGGTACTTGCCCAAAAACCCTAATGTAGATCTTTTATGTTGTTTGGTTTGCTTGTTTCATATGTTTTACCTCATTTTGAACCCCTTCTTTTATGTTTATACGTATTTGAGCCTCTATCTTGTATGCTTGTTTGTTTTTAACATACTTAGATGAGGGTTTCATGCTTGTTTTCTTACTTTGATGCCATGAACATGCATTCACATGCCTATTCATGATGCCATAAGTGTTGTGTTGCTGAAAGGTAAGTGAAGGCAAGCCATGCATTGGTATGAACATGCATTTGATGATGTACGTCATTTGAATGTTTGTTTTATGTCCAATTATATGCTTTACATGATCTTGTGATCGCCATGATATGCTTGTTGCCATGTTTAGGGGTGCTGCCTTATTTTAGATATAATAGGGTTTTCATATGCTAGATGAATGTTAAGGTTCTTAGATGTGTTTAGGTTTGGCTCTCTTTTGCTTTAGGTTGATATGTGTGTTGTTTTGGGATAAAGATGCCATGATTGTATGTTAGATGCATGTTAATGTGTGTGTAAGTTTAGAATGCAAGTGTTGAATTAGTTTTTAATAGGGTTAAGACATAAGACACAATGATGGGAGGTTAACCTTAAGGTTGGGCGATCTTGGGTGCCTAACACCTTCCCAAGAGCATACCTAAATTTTGAACCTATACTCTGGTAGTAAGATCAAAAGTCCTTCCTCGAAAAGGATGCTATATTTATAGTTCCTAGACCATTGCAAAAACTAGGTGGCAACTCCTCCCTTGTGTCCATAGTGGCAACTCCACTGGGGATAGTGAGTTTAATTCCTATATGTTTTGCTACTTAACCTTAATAAAAACTATTTCAATGCTTGTTTGCACACGCATCACTTTTTCTCTTTTGTCCCTTAACCTCAATTGGTGATGAGTGGGAAGATGGAAGGCTCCATTCAAGCCCAAATCTTCCGAAGTTCATCCCACCAACTCACAATCAGTGCCATCACTTATAATGGGTTTTGAGTACATTAAAGGTTTGCTACCAATCCACTATGGGGTCCATTTAGGCCCTTGATTGGAATCATAGCCCACCTTGTTGTGAGTGACCTACTTATCAATCCCTTTAGCCTTAGGGAGCCTACCCACACTAGAGAAATCCTAGACCCTATCACAAAGGATACCCTTTATATATCTTTTGTTTGTTCAACCATATACCATGTGTTCACCTAATTCTAAAGGACAGACAAAAGGTATAAAAAATGTAAGGGATAGCCCTAAAGTTATGGTATACCCAAAAGATTTAATGGGATAAAAGAAAAGAAGTTCTCACATATAAGAGGCTTGTCCCTAAAATTCAAAGGTATATCTTAACTTGAAAGGTTCATAAGACCATAGCCTATTTGCTATCATAGGCCCAAATGGAAAAAACCCTTTTGAAAACAAGGACTTTGGGCCTAAGATAACAAATATGCTATGAACTTAGCATCAAAAATCCTACAAAGCCAATATGAGCTTCCCTAATCTTGGGCCTCCTTGTTGCATGCCTAGGCCCAAAATGATGAGAACTTCATGGACTTTGAGAAGAAGGCTACAATATATTCTAACTAAAGGGCTATTTCAAAAAAAAAGAAAAAAGAAAAAGAAGAAGTGATAGATAAAAAGGAAAAGCCCAAAAATGATGAATACATTGTAAGCCCATGTTTGAGACAAAAGGTTGAAAATTTTTAAGTGCATTCTAATGAAAACCCATGAAAGTAAGATGAGAGCCTTATTGTAAATGGATCAAAAACCCAATGAAACAAGGGGCAAAAATCCATGAAAGGGAATGGAGCGACATTGTAATTGGGCCTTCATTAAAATGAGCTTAAGAACTTTCTAAGGACATCTAAAAGTTAAAAGGAACCTTTTATTGGGACATGAACTTAATGAAAATGAGGCTTCTTTTGAAGCATCATTGTACCATCAGAGTCATTAAAACACGTCCCCACTCCCATTTGGATTCGAGAGAAAAGAAGATGCTTGATCAAGATTGAGGACACACACCAAGAAGAGGAAGCGACCCCTCAAGAAACAATGACTACCTCAATGGAAGACCCAATGGCACAAAAGATCTTTAAGGCTTTGGATGAACATGGAGAGGCCTTTAAGAGAATGAGAGGGCGTCTCACTAGGTTGTAGGAATCTAAGCTCAAGAAGCCTCCACATTGGGAAATCCATGATGATGAGGAGGAAGAGGAGGAATGGGACGAAAAGGACAAAGTAGAATATGAAAGGAACAAGCAATTTGAGAAGCTCATTGCAGACACCATGGCTATGAGGGAAAAGATGGAGAAGATGCAACTCACTTTCCGCAAGGCGCAAGGGATGGATGATTACCTCTATAACATGGGGGGAATTAGTTCGAAGACTCCTATTGCATTACCTTCTAAGTTTAAGATTTCCGGTGCAAAAAAGTTTGATGGGACTGGAGATCCGAAGCAACATGTGAGGAGATACCTAAGTATCGCTAAAATGAAAGGGCTAGATGAGAAGCAAACTTTGCATGCATTTCCCCTCTCACTCACGGGAGGTGCATCAAAGTGGTACTATAGCCTTGATCCAAGCAAAACTAAGGTTTGGAATGAACTAGTGGAGTTGTTTGTGGACCAATTCATCTTTAACACCATGATTGATGTGACCCTAAAGAATTTGGAGACTACCAAACAAGGTGTAAAGGAGACATTTTCCAAATACATGACTAGATGGAAGACCAAGGCATCTAGGATGGTCAATAAGCCAAATGAGAAGGACCAAATTAACATGATCATCAAGAACTTGCTTTCGGCTTATAATAGTAGGCTTTTGTCATCGCCTATTAGCTCATTTGGAGAACTATGTGATTATGGGACAAGAATTGAAGACACTATCAACAATGGGCAATTAGAGAAAGGTGAGATTAAGCCTCCAACCAAGAAAACATATGGAGGAGGAGTAACCACCACTAAAGCACCCAATCCCATAAATGCGAGCTCCATCATACCCCAATAAACAATAGCCTACCCAAAGAAAGCTCGCTAAGAATTCTCCGACCTAGGAATGACTCTCACCTAAGCATATGAAAACCTATCCTCCAAAGGATTCATCAAACCTTTAGACCCTACACCCATGCCTAATCCCATACCTCCCACTTGGAACCTCAATGAATATTGTCACTACCACCGAAAATCCAGCCACAAAATCGACAATTGCTTCTGCCTCAAGCATGAGATACAAGACCTTATAGACAATAGCCTTCCAAATCCCAACATTATCACCAAACCTAACATTAGAAAGAACCCTTTACCCGATTACCATAGGGCTCCTCCTCCATATCAAAAATTGGGTGCAAATAGATGAGATTGAATGGGATTGCTCAAAGTTGATAGAAACTACAAATGTCAACATCAATGCCGTGGAAGTCCAAGGAATATGGGATGAAGAAGATGAATTCTTAAAGGAAGTGGTAGCGGTATGGGGAATACTTCCCAAAGGAGTGACAAAATTAAAGAGAAGGGTCTTAGAGGACAATGTAGCAAAGGGAGTTGAAGAGTTAGAGAGAAAATGAAAAATTGAGGAAGATGAAGAAAAATAAGAAGAAGAGAATGAATTGTTGATAACCGTTGGAGAAAAATGAAGAGGCAGGAAAGCATTTGATGACTAAACTACATGTAGTTTAGGCCTCCCACTAAACTATGTGTAATTTAGCAAAAAAAAAAAAACTTTTTAGAATATCCCCAATGGTCTCTCGACATACGGGAAGTGCAAGAGAAAATCCAAGAATATCCCCAGTGGACCATCAATTAGCAAAAATGTTACAAAGACACTAAAATGACATAAATACCACCAGCAAGTTGAAAGACACACAGATCCTAAGAAACATCCCTAGTAAGCAGGAAGGATTTAAAATATCCCTAGTGGATCAGAATCACTAAGAAAGTTCCCTCGTGAGTTAGGACCATCAACCGACTCCCCAGTGAGTCACAAAAAAGAGAAGTTTTTCCTAAGAATCATCAAAGACTCCCTCGTGGGTCCTATGGGGGGCAAGGGAAAAAAATTTCAAAGTTGCCACCTAGTTATATGGTCTAGGAACTATAAATATAGTATCCTTTCAAGGAAGGACCTTTGGTTTTACTACCAGAGTACAAGTTCGGAGTTTAGGCACGCTCTTGGGAAGGTGTTAGGCACCCAAGATTGCCCAACCCTAAGGTTGGTCTCCCATCATTATGTCTTACACCCTAACCTTATTAAAAACGTGTTTAACACTTGCATCTATATTCACACACACACACACACACACACACACACACTAGCATACATCTAAGCATACAACATAGTATCTTGATCCCAAAACAACATTCTTATTAACCTAAAGCAAGAAAGCCAAACACAAAAGAAACCCTAGCATACATCTAAGCATGTTAGATTATATCATCAAAGTCAAACCTAACACAAATGCATGGACATTGCTAATGTGTGACTTACCTTTTACTTACCTCTCAGCAGAACAACACCTATGGCATCAATGCATGAGCATGTGAATGAATTACATTAAAACTAAGAAAATCCTAATCTAAACCCTAATCTAAACATATGATAACAAACAAACATGTTAAAAGGTGGACAAGCAATTATGAGGCTTAAAACATATGAAAAAGAGGCTGCACATAGCAAACATGCAAAAGTAGAAATAAAACAAACAAGAATTTAGGGTTTATGGATAACGGCACCATGCATGCTAGAACAGGTCTGCGTATGCATGAATTCAACCTGCGTGCGCAGGCTAGATCATGCGTACACAAATCCTTACCCAGAAAACCTAGAAAAATACAGAAACAGATCAGAACTTTAAAACAACAAACTAGCAACCTACGTATAAAAAAAGGAAAAGAACTAAAGGTTTAAACTAAGCAAACATGTATGAACATAAACCAAACCTAAAACGAGATTAAAACAATAAAAGAAAGACAGAAAATAAAAGGAAAAGCTAGAAAGAATACCTTAAAGTAAAAGTTCCTAGGCTTGATTTTTTACCGTTTCCCTCAGTCAAATCTATCAAAATTTAATAAAATAGTGATTAACAATCTTAAACTCAAAGGATTGGGGCCAGAAAAGGTCCCAGCCAACATGGCATATATCTCACACTCATCTATAGCATAAAACCCTACTATTCATCTAACACACACACACACACACACACACACACACACACACATATATCCAAAGGCAGCAAGTATATCATAAAATAGTAACATCAACAAGGCAATAGCACAACACCATGGCATCAATCAAACATATCCAACCACTCAAACATAGCATCATGTTATCAACCAAGCATATTCGTCATGTTGATTAATCATATCATGCTCATCATCCAAATCAAATTCATGCTCATGTAATTATACATAACTTACCCCACAACATCATGACACCTATGCATCAATGCATATACATGTTCATGTGCATGTTCATATTGTTCATCCAATATATAAACCATAATTATCAATTCAACAATCAGAACATGTGAAACATGTTATTCTATTGACCCTAGACCTAACTATGTGAAAACTAGATTCAACAAGACCTAAATAAAGGATTCAAACAAAACAAAATTGATGAAATCAAGAAGAGCCCTAAATCTGCGTTTTTGGGCATGAGTATGCCTGTGCATACATGAAGTATGTGTACGCATGCCTTGAGTATGCATACACATGCATGAAGCATGCGCACACATATCCACCCAGAAACATAGTTTAAAGTAGCAACAAAATGGCAATAATAAAAAAAAAAATCTAACATGCTTCTAATATATTAATTCAACTCTTCAATCAAAACATGGTGAGACACAACAAATCAAAATCAAACTAATCCAATAATATTTTTAGGCATGCACATGGAATACAAATTAAGGAGGAACCATGGAGAGAGACTCACCTTACTTAAGGAATACAACTTGGTAGAGATTTAACTAGCCTCTCAATGCTTACACAACAAGATTTACTGATAATCAAGGGAATAAAAGATATCAATAATTTATAGATAATCACAACTCAAAATCAAAATAGAACTCTTGAAAAAATTGTTTGGAAATGTTTTGAAAGAGATTAGAAAGTAGTTTCTGCCCTAATCTACTAGAGAGAGGTTTTTTGAATAACCAAAAATGTGCTAGCTCTATGTGTGCAAAAGAATCAAGGTGAGAAGGTGTTATTGGAAGAGTTTTAGTGAAAACAAAACTCCCTTTCTAGATAGGGTTTTAGTTGGAGGCATAAAAGGATATTTATATGCTTAGAAACTAGGGTTTTCAGGGTTATTCAGAGGGTTTTGGACTTTTCTAAGGGCCTAGGGGCCGGTGCCCATCTAAGAGGGAAGCTTTGGGCCTTAAAAATTGATGTTTTGAGGTTTCTAGAACTAAGTGTGTGTGTGCATACCTGAAGTATGCGTGCGTAGAAACATAGTTTCAAAACAACAATCAAAACGGTAGTTTAACAAACCCTATTATGCTTCAAATATGAAACTAAACAACCTAAACTAATCAACAAAGATATCAAAGATAAAAATAAACAAAAAAAAAATTATTCCTAAAATGCATTGGATCTAACAACAATCAAGAACAACACTTAACACATCAAAACATGCCCATCAATATATCTAATCATTCAACTCTCCAATTAGGATAGAAAATAACACAACATATTGAACTATGCAAACTTCTAAGAATGCATAACATATAAACCAAAATAAGAACAACAAGAACACAAGTTATAAAAACCCAAATTAAAAAAGAGTCATGAGAAGAGACTCACCTTGCTTATGGATCACAACTTGGTAGAGATTTAACTGGCCCCTCAATGCCTACACAACAAGATTCAATGAGATTCAAAGGCAAATAGAAGATTTCAATAGTTCTTAGTCATCACAACTCAAAATAAAAAAATACTCTTGAAAAACTTAATTTCTCTTTGAATGAACACTAGAGGAAGGTTTTAAAAAACGTGCTTGCAGCTATGTGTTCAGAAGGTTAAGAGAAAGAAAGAGTTGTGGAAGAGTGTAGGTAAAAAATCAACTCTCTCTAGCTAGGGTTTGAGTTTGGAGGCATAAGATTGTATTATATGCTCAAACTAGGTAATTCAGACTCATTTAGAGGATTTTGGACGTTCCTAAGGGTCTAGTGGATGGCCCACATCAAAGAATGATGCTTTGAGGGCCCACACTAAAATACACTTTGTAGATCAAAAGTCATGATCAAAACAAGGAGCAAATATCATTTTTCAGCATCATTTTCAAAGTGATTTGAGCATTTTTGAGTTGTGATTACTTCCAAACTATCAAAATAACATAAATTACCTTTTGTACACATGTCAAGCTCATCATTGGAACCAAGAACTAAAGTTTATTAACCGGGTACAAAATTAGGTGTCTACACATTTACGTGTACTTTTTTTTTTTTTTTTTTTAATGTGAATCTTTAGATATACCTTAAATAAAAGCTATACATTTCACTTCCTTAGATGTGTAAAAATATAGACTACTCCAAAATGATAGTTTCTAATAACTTTTATCACTTTTTTTCATGATCTCATTTTGAATGTTACTTACCATTATTATATTTTATTGGCTGATAATCTGTATAATAAAGAAATTAAATGAGAGATGGAACCATTTTCAAAGTTGTGGCGTATGAAGAAAACAAACATTTTAACAATTTTTAAATATTTTATTTCTTTATTTATATATTTATATATTTTTTTAATTTTATAAATAAGGCTAAATGAAATGTCAAAAAAATGAGATTTTAAAATTTTCCAACTTTTTTTCTTATGTATTTCTATTATTACTGGAGAACATCTCATTTCTAGTTATGATACAAAATATGGTTTCCTTGGTTAGATTTTGATTAGTTTTAAGTTTAAATTTTGTATGATTGTATTTAATTGTTAATCGTTAGATTTAATTAAGTGAATGTAACCAGTGATTTTATTGCATTGTAAAGTTTTTAGTGTCTTGGATATGGTCATCTCAATTTTATTTTTTACTCCTCCTGACAACCTATTTATTTTCCAATTAACAACTACTAATTGATGTTTGATTTTTTTTTCTTTGAATTGTTTGTTTTTTCCTTACCATAAATCTCTCTCTCTCTCTCTCTCTCTCTCTTGCGTTTTGTTTCTTCATTGGCATCTCATTGTTTTCCCAAATTTGATGATAATTCTAAAGAACTAAATATGCATTGTAATTTTTATTTATTTATTTTTCATTCCATTTTGCTGCCATAAAATTAGTATATCCATAACTATTAGTTTGTTTATGTTATGTTTGTTGATACCATATTTTGTCCAGCCCCAATCTCGCGTCAAAACAAAGACCAAAAAATCGAAAAAATAAATAAAGAAGTTGCAAAATTATGAATTTAACAATCAAAAAGGGTAAAAATAAATACAAAATGATTGGATAGTGGATCAAAAAGTCACAATGTTTGAAAAATTCATTTTACAACAATTAAGTCCAAAACCCTACTTTTTGATCTGACCATTGGATTGTGTTGAATTTTGGACTGTCTCATAGGACATATTTTTCCCTTTGAAATGATAGTTTACAGGCCAAAATCAAAATTAAAATGGATGAGATATCACCAAAATACCAAAAACCCTAATAAAATCTTCACCTTTTTTAAGGAAAAACTAGCAATATTTTACCCGACTTTGTGCAATAAACTGTACCGATTGGGAAAAAACTGGAATTAATGGGCTGGACCATCTTGAAGAACAAGGTCTTAGCTAATTTTCATTAAAAGGGCTCGACAGTATCTGCCCTAGATTGGAAGATATGAATTTCTCAAGAAAAAAAGGTCACAGAATTTTTCAGCAATATGTCACCTTCCTTCCAAGCGCGATATCTTGACAACCGTAGCTCCAAATCAAACAAGGCTAGGACTGTTGGAAACTAGACATCTGGATCTTTCCGTGCATATAAAATATGAAGAAAACGGTGCTTGGAAAAGCCTCCAAATGGCAGCACAAAGATTGGGCCAGAAATCAGAAAAAGAAAAAAAAAAAAAAAACAAATGGTTGATGAGGTGGCAAAATGGAAGGCTAGCATTAGTGTATCATGATACACTAGTGCTAGCTGCCCATGGCATACATAAACCCCTCCCCCTCCCCCCACCACCCCCCCCCCCCCCTTCATTTTTTGAGGAAAAAAAGAGAGGAAAAAGTATGGACTAATAGAGAAATAGGGAGAAAAAAAAAGTGAGAAAATTCTGGAAAAATACCTTTAGAAATTCAGGAAAAAAAAAAAAAAATCTCTCCTCTCTCCCTTTCTAGGAAACCATTACAAAAAAGCCCCATCCACTTTTGTTTGTAATTTTGTGGGTAAGGCTATAGGGATGGGTTAGTTTCTTAATAACTACACCCATCCCACCTTCTTCATTATATTGTAAACATCATTCTCCATATATATAAAATCTTTCTTTTATCTTGCTTGCTGTTCATAGTTGCTTTATTTTCTTATGCTCTTTTATATATTGTGTATATATCTCTCTCTTTATTTCAATGTTCATATTATTGTTGTTGGTTTATATTATTGTGCTTGTTTCCCTAGATGGGTATTGGACCCATCTCCTAGGATTTGTATGGTAAGTACCCTTGGGGGAAGAAATCCCATCCCACCTAGGCATCTAGGGTTATAGCTTTTTAATTTATGTCATCCCATTTACTTTCAAGCAATCCCCATCCCCTTTTAATTTATGTTATCTCATTTACTTTCTAGTAATTTCCATCCCCTTTTAATTTATGTCATCCCATTTACTTTCACGGAATCCTCATCCCCTTTTATTTTATGTAATCCCTTTAGTTTCTTGCACATCCCCTCTCCCCCTTTACTTTATTGAGCGCACGCGCACACACACACACAGATATATATATATATATAGACACCTTACTAAAAAAAAGATTTTCTATCATCTCTCTTAAATGGTTTTTAAACTTCCATTAGAGCGCAATATGGGTATGTCTTATAAGAATGCTTAGAACTCCCATTTCTTTATGATGAAGAATCCATAAGGCTTGAAAGAGAAATTAAAATCTATTTGAAAGAGAAACAAAACAAAACAAAAAAAAAATTTTAATCAATATTTACAATATTCCAAGCTCTCTACTTTTATGTCATTTAAATTTCAGCTCTTTACTTTAACATCATTTAAATTTCTGCAATTTATTTTCTGCACTTTATTGTTGTTGTTTCTTTACTTTTCTCATCATTAAAGTTACCATAAAATATATTTGCTTGGGTAAAATATTTCCCCTACACACTATTCCAAGAAAATGCGTTTTCAAAAAACTTTTCCCACCTCTTTCTTAAAAATGAAGCTTTTCAAATAAAAAGAGTCTTTTTAAAAGAAAGGTTTTTCCCTTTTTATTCTTAAGAGTTTTCAAAACAAAAACTTTTTCTTTTTTTTTGAAAAGAAAGTTTTTCAAAATAAGAAAAAAATCTGTTTTTTTTTTTTTTTTTTTAGAAATCCGAAACCCATTTTCAAAAAAATAATAATAATAAAACCGTTTTCAAAATATGAAAAATTCTGTTTTCTAAAAAACTGTTTTCAATATAAAAAATTCTGTTTTCAAAAAATCTGTTTTCAAAAAAACCTTTTTTAAAATAAATAAAAAAATCTATTTTCAAAAAATGTTTGCAAAATAAAAAATCTGTTTTTTTTTTATAAAAAAAAAAAAGGGAAACCCAAAGCTAAGAAAATAAACGGTTTCAAAGTTTTTCAAAAGAAAATGTTTTTCAAAAGTTTTTTTCTACATTTAAAAGTTTGTCTTCAAAAATGCTTTCTTCAAAAAGATACATGCTTTTCAAAACAAAATGTTTTCAAAAATACTTTTACCATGTTGATTTCACCAAAAAAAGTTTTCTTCCTTTCTTTAAAAAGAATAAAAATATATCTTTTGAAAAAGTTTTTTTACCACATTAAAAAAATGTTTGTTTGTTTCCAAAATCTTTTTAACATTGTAACTTTTTTATGCACTTTAATTTCAAGCCTTTTCTTAGAATAGTTGTAGTTTTAGTATTTGTGTTCAAGGCTCATTCTCTTGAGTCTTTGAACACCCTATAAGCTTACATTGTCCCTAATATGTCTTGGCACTAATGAGTTTCCTTTGTCATCTTTTTGCATGTTAAAAAATGAGAAAATGGTGGATGACAACAAGGTGCTACTCTTCCAACCTTTTTTTTTAAAATTATTATTCTTTTTTATGTTGTGATTTATATTTTATATAGCATTTAGTATTCACAAGCTAGCTATATAGTAAATAAATACTCACATGCTATTGTAAAATGTTGGGAAATTTAGACCCCGATTGGTAGAATTAACAAGTTTTAAACCTAAGTTGTTAATTAGATTTATTATGAATAAACCTTGTTAAAATAAACAAACATCAATATCATGTCAATATCATGCACAACAGAAAAGTAAATAAGACAAGATATGATGACCTAAGAAAACTAATGAAACAAACTAGTTTCACAGTAAAAAACCTAGGGGGAAACCTTTTCAAAAAGCAATTCACTATAGTAAAGAGAAGTTTCAGATCTAGTACAAAACCTTTGTCTCTAGACACTACAATCCCTATAAATGAATTTACAGTAGAAACCTTCTACCGCTTCAGAGCCTCTGAACTCTTCAATATATAAATGCCACCATTTTGCACGAATCCCAATACATGACTAACTCCAACAACTTGAAGATGTCGTTGGCTACAAAGTTCTTCACTTCGTCAACAATGAAGATCAAGAAGTACTTGGTTACAAAATCCTAAGGCGCAAAAGACGCAGTAACTTCTTGTAAAGAAAATAAGGCACTCAGTCACTTTTTGCAAGTGTTCTCCCTATATAACGGCCTTTAAAATAAGCTTTATATATGTCTAGGGTTGTGAGAAAAAAAACCCTATACATACATGTCAGCTAAGGCCAAAAATCAGATCTGGAAATTTCGATTTCCTAGATCTCGACAGATTCAACTTCTATCAAGCTTCATTCTTAAATCTCGATAGATAATGTTTCTGTCGAGGTATTTGTCACGATTTAATGAATAGCTTTTCTTCACTTGTTTCTTGGTCCAATCTTCATGACTTTAATACTTGACTTGAACTCTTGTTTCTTGAAGCACTACACCCATCCTAGATCTACCCAATTACAAATAAAGTGCATTTTGTCAAAGGATTAGCCAATTACATAAAATATGTCCTTAACATAAAATATACTTGTATGTTTTCTCACATGCTACTTATGTATATATCTAACATGTCTTGATTGTAGATATTCTTTGGAGTTAATATTCACATGTTAACTATATGGTAAATATTTAATCACATGTATATACATGTATATTGTTTGCAAAAAATACGTTTTCAAAAAAATAAAAATACCAAGTATTCTATTTTTTCATAAAAATTTAACGTTTGAAATAAATTAAAATGAGGTATTATCTTCGGATAGACGTTGTGGGGTGCCTAACACCTTCCTCACACGTAACCAAACTTCCGAGTCCAAGATCTTTGATTCAAAGACTTTTGGTTTACCTTAATTAATGAACCTTTAAAATTTGGTTTAGTTAATTAGGTAACTTAAAATAAAATTAGACATCTAGGTGACAAATCACACCTAATACAAAACCAATGGTTGGTAGCGACTTCTAAAATAAAAATAAGAAAAAGGGACTCACATACACACACCCCACTCTAGATACACAAGCACACAAGAGTCACATCGCCAAGGATCCAATGTGCGATGAAACCTGAAAATTTCAATTTTTAGGGAGTGTCCACAATGTTTGGTTTGATATCCTATTAATTCTTTTTACATATATATATATATATAATAAATTTAGTGTTTCAAAATTGGATTGTTTTTTGTGTTACGTTTTTCTTTTCATGTATTGTAATGTTTAATGAGAAGACTTTATGAGAACAACTTTTATTTATCTGAATTTAAGTCAAATGTTATATGTTTAATTTTTTTTTTTTAAATGAGCGAATATATAAATAATTTAATGATATTGTGGAGGTGGCTTAATTTAAATGTTGAACAAAATTATATCACCTAGAAGTATAACAAACGAAACTCTAGAAGTCCAAGTCCTCATGGGCCCAAAAAATTGATCTAGAAATTCTAGATCTGTGAAACTTGATAGATTGAAAGGTATCGAGCTTACATCAAGGTTCCTCGTTAATTCTCGATAGAAGCTAGGTATCGAGCTGGTGTCAAGGTTCCCTTTTTTAGCTTTTCCAACATGTTTCTTTGTGTAGTCTTCATGTCTTAAATAATACCACTTGATATATCAACAATACATGCTTCATGATATTCTAGAATCTACTTTGAACTATCCAAATATAAGTAAAGTGCGTTTTATCAAAGGATATGCGAACACACGAAAAATATGACCCTAACAGAAAATCGAGTTTTAAAGAATACTAAAATTCATCAACGTAGAGATGCAAGAAAAATTTTAAAAATAAATTGAGAGAGAGAGAGAGAGAGAGAGAGATAATAACCTTTTTTGTGGGAAAACACAAAACTATGTATAGAATGAGGGAAAGAATGATAAATTTATAGTAAGATTATGAAAATAAGAAGAGTCAAAGCAAATGAAGAGTGTTATTAAGGTAGAGAGTAATGGAAATATGAAAAGGCAAAAGTGAGGGAGAAATGTTGGAGAAAGTTCAATAATTAATAAGCTAAGAAATTAATAAGATATTGGCATAAGATATTGATGTGTATTCACTAGTATTTACTACATACCTATAAAGTACCCATCTGTCCATGGTTTTGGCTTCTCTTATTTAGCTAGACATGAGATATATTTGTTTTTTACTTCTAGAAAAAAAAAAGGGGGGGGGGGGGGGGGGGAACCTTTTATCACGTCAAGCTAAAAATAGGTAATTCAAATATAGATAGAGTTGTTTCTTTTGAAAAACAATTCTATTTCTGCCAAGCAAAATAAAGAAAATTAAACGATAATTTTCCAACTCATTTTAAGGTTGTTACCAAATATTGAAAAATGAGATAGTTTTCTAAAAAAAATGCTTTTTTGGGAAATGATTCATTTTCTAGAAATTTTAATGTTGTTTATTTCGATAGTTTTCCCCATTTTCTTGTGTCTAATACTATCTAAAAATAGTGGGTCAAAGGCAAACTATCTTTTAACTTTTCTTATTTGACTTGGCATGCAACAGAATTGCGAAAACGATATTGGTGATGCACATGAGAATATGCTTAGTGCAAGTGACGGTGCGAATCTTTTATAGTATGATAAAGTTAAAACTACACTTACGGCTGCACTTCTGAAAATTGGAGCATGTGCTAATGAATATGAGAGCTCCCCAAAACGTCAATCACCACTATCAGATCTCACTTTCAAAATGGGGAGGCTAATCGATATTTCTTTCGTTATAGTTAATTATATATTGAAAGTGTAAGATATTGTCAACATAATCTTATCTGATCTATAATAAAAATAGGTATGCTAAGGTCCTTATAGTTCAATTACTATCTCTTAGGCTCCGTTTGGGAGTTTAAGGGAATAGAGAGGAATGAGTGTTCCCTCCTACCCATTCAATTCCCTCCCACTTAAACTCCCAAACAAGGGAATGGGCTTTCCATTCTCTCCATTAAAACTCCCAAATAAGGGAAAGGAAGAATATTATAAATAAAGACTTGCTGGTATTATTTGTAATGATCTCTCTTTCTCTCAATCAATATGGTATTATTGCATTATATTCAATACATCTTCTGGTTACATCTTTGTGTTCATATTATTTCTTTTTATTTTTTATAATTTTATTTATCTTTTTCACTTGTATACCATATTTTGTCACATAAATGTGATGGATTTAATTTTTATATATCATATATTTTAATTAGTAGTGACTTCTGTCAATATTGATTAAAAAAAATGGGGACCGTCACTATTATATATAGGTGACATGGTCCCTAAAATATTCATGCAAATGTTTGAAAATATGGGAAAACGTTTGCAAGAAATCTGAGGACTACGACTAACATCGTCTTTCCTTACTCTCAATTGCAATTATTATTGACATAGTACAAGCTACGTATGATTGAATCCCGTAAATTCTTTAAAAATACTCACGGATCTAGTGGATAAGGAACAAATTAAGGTTTACTTCTCTAATTATCGTGATGCACTACAAAAATTCAAAGGTGCATACATGCAAGGTTGTCAAAATCGGGATCCTAGGTAGGATCGTGAAAGGTAGGTGAGATCGTGGATCATAGGATCAGATCGTAGATCGTAAGATCCTACATATTTTCATATTTAAAGCAAAAAAAAACATTGATAATGACTTTGTATGTTGAATAATCAAGTAAATTATAAATTTATCCAAAACAAAAAAAAAAAAAAAAAAAAAAAAAAAACAAACAAACAAAGATTTACATTATATGATGTAATTTTCATATCATACATCGCTACATCTATACTAACAAAACAAATATATTTACGTTTTGATTCAATGTATCTAAAAAGTTGAATAAATGTTTAATTAGCAACCAAATCCCAAAACCAACAATATGGAAATATTTTCCAAGTTCTAAGTTCCAAGTTTAAAATCCAAAATAAGTTATTAAATGGGAACTGGTTAACTAAAATATGAAATCCAAAAGCAAGATTAATATTAAGGTGAAGTGAACATTTAATTATTCTCATTATAGGATTCTTATAACCACCGTCCTAATCATCATCAACCATTTCATCATCTATGTAGACATTGTATATTTGTATACTAGAGCTGCAAAAGAGATTAAGATACAACTTCACACTCAACTATTCAAGTTATACCACTTAGCAAAAATTACAAAGCGTGCTAAAAAAAATCAATCAATCAATATACAAATACAAGCATACTAATAAAATTATATATAAGAAAAACAATTTAGTAATATTATAACACAAGTTAGTATATTGATCAAACAAATTTAACAATATTATAACTTAACATGTAGCAAAGCCAATATAAATTCTTCATTTAGAAATGATGAAGCATTCCTTCATTTTGATCACAAGTGAACTAAAAACTAGAAAACATTTGCTTAGGTTAACATAATTTTATAAAAAAAATAAACATAAAAAGTCATACCATAACAACATAGAAAAAAAAAAAACAAAAAATTGATGTTTTGGTAGGATCAGTAGAATCGGTAGAATCTCATACAATCCTACGATCCTACACAATCCTACATATGACTCTACCATTTTTACGATCCTAGTGCGATTCTAAACATTTTGGTGAGGTGAGATCGTAAAATTGTGCGATCCTACAATCCAGATCGCGATTTTGACAACCATGCATACATGGCTTCAATGGTGAGGTCTTACTGGGAAGTGATAGATCAGGTTAGGGATGGAGCTAACAAAGCTATAGATTGTAAAGATATATATCGAAGGAGTCCCCCTATATGTGAATCACCAGTAAAAGAGAGAATCACAAAGTGATTAAGCTAGCAAAAATTACTTAAATTATCATTAATCCTCTCATTTCAACATAATTTATCTACTTAGTTAGGTAAACCATAATAAAAATGGTTATTAGTTCATATTATTTGTGTATTACAACTAGGAGATCCAACTGTACAAGTCCCAACAAGCAAATATAGTGCCCAGCGGCTGATGCCTATGAGGCTTTGACAGTTTCAATCATGAATTCCAATTATAGTTAGTGTCTCCATGACAAATTACTAATCCAAGAGGAAATTGTGAACCAAGCTTGGCATCCCATGGTGGTAGCGAAAAAGACAATGTCTGATGATGGTGACATCAATGTTGTGAAGGAGCAACCGGGTTTTTGCGAAGGACCCAAGAACAGTTTGTTATATTTGATCATAAAGACCAAAATTACAATTTTTTTTTTAGGGATGGGCACACTGCTTATGGTGATGCAGCTTGTAGACATGGCAAAATAGGTCAGAATTTTCTGACCTGACTCAACCCAAACTCGATTTTTTTGACCCGTAGCAAAAACAAGTTGATCCGTGACTTGACTCGTGTTTTTTGCAGGTCAACCCAACCCGACCTGTGACCCGACCAATGATAGGAACCAATTTTTTTTTTTTTTAATTTGGGTAAAAAAATTAAATTAAGACAATATTGGTTTAATTGTTTGTTGTGAGATTTAAGGAAACAATTGAAACATGTACATAACTACATGCAAATGAATTGAAAGATGAATGGTTGAGCATTCTGTAATTAGTAAAGATTTTTAGATATCAAATAGCAAAGTACATGCCAAGATAATTTGGTTATAGTAGAGTTAAAAACATAGATTTAAAATTGTAGACATGTGTGAGAAACATTCATAAGTGTGAATATAGTGAAGCTAAAGTATCAAATTAGCATAAATTATGAATGCTTAGACTTATTTTTTAACAATTTATGTCCAAAATAAACAGCTTTTAAAAATAAGTTATGATATTTCCTAGAGTGTGTGTTACTTAACAATGGTATGATATTCATAAAAGAGACCATGTATAAATAAGTAAATAATCAAACTTTAATGTATATTCTCAAATTGAAATAGAGTGTCAACCACAATTGATAATAGATTATAAAATTAATTTTCAAGATTGTAAATTTCTTATATGTTATTATTCTTTGTCAAATGAGTTATCCAATAATTCATTTGTAATTTTGTTTTATATTTTGGGATGTTGATATTGTGTAAAAATAAAACTTGTGTATTTGTTGTACTTATCTTTGTGTTATTTTTCTTTAGTTAGTAATGTTGGGATTTGTATAATTTTAAAATTATTGAATAAATATTAATAAGTTTAACTGAGTTCGTTGATATAAGTGGTGAATTTAAAATAATGCATTTTACATATGACTTTTCAAATGACAAATACATGTTGTTTTCTTTATTTTATTTTTGAAAAAAAAAAATTCATGTGAAAAGTACAAGTCAACCTAACCCGACCCACAACCTAATTGACCCGAACTCGATTTTAACCTACTTAAAATGACTCGATTTTGACCTGTAACCCAATTGACCCATCCTGAACTTGACCCGTCCCGCTTGTTTGCCATGTCTAGCAACTTGGGGGGGGGGGGGGGGGAGATCTAGTGGTCCAAGATGATGGCTTCAAATTCGTTCTTTATGTAAGCTTGATCAGGGAGAATGTGATGCCAACTTTGTGAGTTTTCTTTTTCTTCTTCTTTGGATATGGTTGGTAATGTGTTGAATAATTTGTGTCCTTGACTTTGTAGGATGGATTTTCTTTGGGAAGTCACAGGCACATCATGAGGTACCGACTCATGAGGTTGAGTTCTTGTTGTAATTAAAGCCTAATTTCATATTAAAATCAACTCCCCATTGATTCCAATAGTTGCAAGCCATAGAAATTAGCTCGTAGTGCTACCACACTTGATATTGAGTTAGCCCTGGTGTTGGGAATAGAATAAGTAATATGCTTAGTTAACAATTCAAGGAAGCGAAGTGAAAGCTCAACTTGGGTCCATATGAGAAGATTATGATGAACGAGAGGTTATCTTGCATCTTTATGTAAATTGGACTGCATTGAGCATGTGTCAATTTATGAGTTGCTTGCTTGTTGGCCAATTTGATGATTGTGTTTGCCGAGAATATTTATGATGAAGTCGTAACCATGAGCGCTAAGCGATATTGCTAGCCGCCTTAGGATAGCGCATTTGAGATGGAATGAAACGAACATATCACTTGCCAATATAGTGTAGAGATAAGGCATAGCCACTATGTGAGCTGTCAGCCTCCTATATCGTGTTCTTGTGAGGGATGCAAATGAAAGTTAGGGTCACAAGTTGTTGCTTTGTGCTTGTGGTAATGATGAGGAGATAGTTAGTTGAGACACCATTGGGATGGGTGTTAACATTAAGACACTCGAAGGTGTTATTGATTGTGCGGCATTGAAAACAAGGTTGTCGGTGACTATGAAAGGGTAAGAGGGGTGCACTCAACGTCTTTCCCTCTCTTCGCTCCAAGCATTATGCATTAAAATGTGACGTTTTTAAATTTGAAGAAGGTAGTTGTCAATGCCTCATAGCAGTCGACCACCCATCGCGGCAACACAAGTGACTAGAATGAGTTGATTTGAACCTATTATCTATCAAAGGTAAGTGAAGTTACCACAAATCATTGGGTTTTTCTAAGGTGTGATTGGTCACCTGACTCTATTCAATTTTATTACTAGTCCTAGGCTAAGAAAAATGGTCATTTCTCCTAATTTAATGCGGATGGAAAAAACCATGATTCTTGAGTTTTGAAGTTTGTATACGTGTGGGGAAGGTGTTAGGCACCCCATAACGCATGTCCGAAGATGTAGACACCACATTTTCTACACCTTACAACTCATGTCTCCATTCCCCAATGATGTTGAAATTCTAAGACCTAAAATTGGTTTAGGACCCAACCAAATGTTAAAATGAAAAATATAGTTTTTAATGAGCAAATAAATCTATTTTTGGAAAAGTAAAGCCAAGGAAGCCCTCGGCCCATGCACGCAGGAATCAGCCTGCATGCGCAGCCATAATGCATACGCACATAAGCTCAAACCTGTGCGCGCATGTATGGTTCCGAAAACATAAAAAATGCAAGTTTTCTACATTAATGCTGAGGTTTAGAACGAATCCCACATTGTCTGGAAGCCATTCCAAACTATTGGGAAATTTAGACCCTAATTGATAGAATTAACAAGTTTTAAGCCCAAGTTGTTAATTAGATTTATTATGAATAAACCTTATTAAAACAAACAAACATCAATATCATGCACAGTGGAATAGTAAATATGACAAGATATGATGACTTAGGAAAAATAATGAAACAAACTAATTTCACAGTAAAAAACTTGGGGGGAAACCTTCCCGAAAAGCAATTCCCTATAATAAAGAGAAGTTTCAGATCTAGTACAAAACCTTTGTCCCTAGACTCCACAATCCCAGTAGATGAACTTACAGCAAAAACCTTCTACCGCTTTAGAACCTCTAAACTCTCTAGTGTATGAACGCCACCAATGATGCACAGATTCCAGTATGTGACTAACTCTGAGCAACTTGTAGAAGATATTGGCTGCAAAGTTCTTCACTTCATCAACAATGAAGACCAAGAAGTACTTGGTTACAAAACCCTAAAGCGCAAAAGATGCAGTAACTTCTTGCAAAGAGAATAAGGCACTAGGTAACTTTCTGCATTTGTTCACCCATGTATAACGGCTTTTAAAATAAGCCTTATATAAGTCTAGGGTTGTGAGAAAAGAAACCCTACACATACATGTCAGCTAAAGCCAAAAATTAGATCTGGAAATTCTGATTTCGTAGATCTCGATAGAAATAGCTTCTGTCGAGCTTCTGTCAAGATTCAACTTTAAATCTCGATAGAAGTCTTTCTATCAAGATTGCTGTTGAGCTTTAATGAACGGCTCTTCTTCACTTGTTTCTTGGTTAGATCTTCATGGCTTTAACACTTGACTTGATCAACATGTTTCTTGAAGTCTTAAACTCATCCTAGATCTACCCAATTACAAGAAAAGTGCATTTTGTCAAAAGATTAGCCAATTACATAAAATATGTCCTTAACAATCACCCCTTTTGGTAATCTGTGACAAAACCATAACAAAACAACTAATCATGAAAGAAGTCTTAAATTACTTAACTCATAACCACTTGTTGTATTACAAAATAAATCTATCCCTACTACAAACTCTTGAAAAAATTTGTAAGAAAAGAGTTCACAACACGATAAACTTTCACAACATGTCTTTCTAAAACACTTAAACAAAACTCATCAAGGCATCATGTGTGAAACAGAAATAAAGATTGTGTACATAAAGAAACATGCGTATAAAGATAAAGAAGAAACAACACATGTAAAGATAGGCAAAGAAGACATATATTATCATATATATATATATATATATATATATCAAAGATAAGCATAATGTATGTAAAAATGGTCATAAGATCGATGTACAAAAAGCTAAAAGAAGCTCCTAAAACAAGATGGTAAACACTCCCCCTAACAAGATGAAACAAAACTCCCCTTTACAAAGAATCTTAAAAAGAAACCACATTTTCTCCCCCTTTTTGTCTTGATTGACAAAGGGTACAAGAAGCTATAAAGTTTCACCTGAGAAACATAAAGATGATCAAGGGACACAAGGAATCCATATAAATGCATGAATGTAATGAAATAATATGCTATGGATGACAAAATAATAGAAAGATGCTACACATGTGAAAAACAATGCATGCAAGAGGGTATTGACAGATCGAGAAGCTGTCGAGCTACTATCGAGCTGGCAGAAAGCACATAAAATTACCTTAACAGATCGAGATATGTGTCGAGAATATATCGAGAAGCTACCTAGAAATCTCGATGGATCGAGAATGTATCAAGCAAACAGAGAGTGTAGAAATTTGGCTCGATGGATCAACCTAGCTGTCGAGAAGCTATCGAGGTCAAATCTAGAAAACTTGATAGAAGAAACTTGTGTCGAGCTGCTGTTGAGAAGGTATTGAGCAGTTGTCGAGAAGACAGAAGCAAGGTTTTCCAAGGGAGGAAAAACACACAAGATATAAGTAACAAGATAGCTACTCAAACAAGCATCCAAGCAGCATGTTAAGCACTCAGACATAGCTCAAATCTAGATGTAAAGCATTTCTAGATCAAAAGACACACATACATACTAAACAAGTCTAACCAATTTTATTTTTCAAAAACAAGTTAAGACAGTTTAACAAGTATATATTAACACATGTATCCTTTGTGATAGCCAAATCACATTGTACCTGCACATGTATCAAGAGTAGCAAAAAATTTGCATGTTGTGTGTGAAATAAAGAATGCATAAGTGCCTCATATTTTGAAGATTTGAGACATGAGAAAATCAAATACACTCACACACAATCATAACTGTTTAATGGGGACTATCACCTTCGAGGTACATCCTATAACTCACACATCTTCTAGAAACACGCTTACAATCATATTAAAAGAATTTAAAGCATAGCATGCATAAGCATATAAGGGAGAGAAGAAATACTCATTTATGTAAGCTAAAATATCACAATTTTTCTATGCCGAAGCACATAGATGTTATACACGATTGGCGAGTTTTAGTGGTGAGATGATTATTTATACCTTTTTCTTAGGATTTTCTAGTCTTTCCCGTCAAAAAGAGTGATATGAGTATAAGATATAAGAAACAATTTTAATCGTACTCATCACAACCACAAGCCACAAAACTCACTTGCTTAGTTGTGCATTAAGATGCTCTTCTAAGCTATAAAAGATACAAAGTTTAGAAACTTCGTTTCAATGGCCATCAAAGGTGTGTACACAAGTACCAACATACACAAACACACACTGTTTTTGTAATTTTTTTTTTTTTCTGATTTTTCTCTTTTTATTTTGAAAAACAAACAAAAGAAAGACTAAACAACCAAACAAAAACAAACAAACAACGTGAAAGTATGAAGATAAATGCAGATGAATGAAAGCATGATTCCAAAAATAGATAACAAGTCAAGCAAAGAGAGTCCTACTTTAAATAGAAAAAATTAAAGCAAAGGACAATAGAAAAGTCAATTAAGTCTTAGGCTCCTTTCTCACCCACACAGCGCGAGTCTTTGGCCATGAAGATGAAAAGGCACGTGTCCTGGTATGTCTACTAAAGGATATAGAAGAATTAGAATTCTTCTGAAATTGAGTTAAAAAACTCAAGACTTTTAATAACTCTCCAACCAAAGGTGTAGTTCCTTGAGAGGAAACCTGTGAGCCTTTGAACACTTACTTTTGAGGATACAACTTAAAGCAATTAGGATGAATGTGTCCAGAAACACCACAATGGTGACAAACATGAGCAGTTTTAGGATTACTAGACTTCCTAAAGTGAGGTCTAACAAAGGATTTAGAATTAGACAAATCAGTTATGGATTTCATACCTTTATCACCTTTCTCAGATTGGGGCATAAAAACAGTCTTTAATCCAAAATTCGTGGAAGAAAAGGGACCAGAGGAGTCAACATATCCTAAGCCAGCCTTATCAGACCTAGTCTTTTGAGCACTCAAGACCTCATCAAGTTTTGCACTAGGCATCCTCTCTATTTGAGTTCTAGCTTGATTAAGCTATACCTCAAGATTCTTGACCTTCTCATCTAATGAGGTGTTCTTCACAACAAGAGTCTCAACCAACCTTGTAGTCTCATCTAATTTGACTAATAGATCAGTTTTTTCAATTTTTACCTCATTAAGCTCTTTTCTACAAAGATGTAAAGCATTTTTAGATTTTATAAACTTAGTGCATAGCTTATCATAGGCTTCCTAAAGGTTCAACTTCTTGGGTACTTCATCATCAGAAGAATCCTCACTGTCACTAGCACTATCCACAATCACCTTATCAGTTGTGGTAGCAAAAGCCATAAAGTGACCACATTCATCCACATACTCATCAGAAAAGTCATTCTCAGTATCACTCAAGGTAGCAACCAACCCTTTATCTTTTGACTTCTTGGTCTTTTCCTTCATAAGATAGTTTGGGCACTCTATCCTCATATGACCAAAACCTTTGCACTCATGGCACTAGATGAGGAGTTTCTCATTCTTGCCCTTCCTAGAAGATTCAAATTTCCTAGGGACTTTGTTCTTAGCCTTTTTCCTATATTAGAGAAGTTTGATAATCTCATTAGCTATGAAGGTTAAGTCCTCATCCTCATCCTCATCCTTATTTCTTCAAAACTACTAGTGAGTATTTGAAGTTTCATAGTCTTTACTGCCTTGGTACCTTCATAGGTGGTCTCAAGAATGGTCCATGCTTCCTTGGCAACTTCCATGGATGATATTTTCTTGAATTCCTCATTGGTCACCGCACTAAACAAAGCAATCAAGGCCCTACTATTGAAATTTGCCGCTTTGATTGTTGCTTCATCCCAATCCACCAACGCTTCCTTTGGCTTAATTTAGCCAACTTCAACAGCTTGCCATACTTTTTCACCTAGAGCCTGCAAAAAAAACTTTTATACAAACTTTCCAGTACGCATAATTAGTACCATCAAATAATGGTGGAATCAAAGAGATTGTCCACGATCCATGACAACGGGGGTCAATGATCACACTTAGGAAATTAATCCAATCAGAGTGAACCTACTTTGATACCACTTGTTAAGAAATTTAGACCCCGATTAATAGAATTAACAAGCTTTAAACCCAAGTTGTTAATTAGATTTATTATGAATAAACTTTGTTAAAACAAACAAACATCAATATCATGTCAATATCATGCACAGCGAAATAGTAAATAAGTCAAGATATGATGACCCAAGAAAACCAATGAAACAAACTAGTTTCATAGTAAAAAATCTAGGGGGAAACCTTCCTGAAAAGCAATTCACTATAGTGAAGAGAACTTTCAGATCTAGTACAAAACCTTTATCCCTAGACTCTATAATCCCAATAGGTGAACTTACAACAGAAACCTTCTACCGCTTCAAAACCTCTGAACTCTCTAGTATATAAAGGCCACCAATGATACACGGATCCTAGTACGTGACTAACTCCCAACAACTTGAAGAAAATGTTGGCTACAAAGTTCTTCACTTTATCAACAATTAAAGTCAAGAAATAGTTGGTTACAAAACCCTAAGGCGCAAAAGACGCGGTAACTTTTTGCAAAGAAAATAAGGCACTAGGTCACTTTCTGCATGTGTTCTTCCATGAAGAACGACCTTTAAAATAAGCCTTATATATGTCTAGGGTTGTGAGAAAAGAAACCCTACACATACATGTCAGCTAGGGCCAAAACTCAAATTTGGAAATTCTGATTTCGTAGATCTCGACAAAAATAGCTTGTGTGGAGCTTCTGTCAAGATTTGACTTTAAATCACAATAGAAGTCTTTCTGTCGAGATTGCTGTCGAGTTTTAATAAACAGCTCTTCTTCACTTGTTTCTTGGTCAAATCTTCATGGTTTTAACACTTGACCTGAACAACATGTTTCTTGAAGTCTTAAACCCATCATAGATCTACCAAATTACAAGTAAAGTGCATTTTATCAAAAGATTAGCCAATTACATAAAATATGTCCTTAACACAAACCCCCCATTTTCACAATATAAATAGCCATGCGTGGTACCTTTTCAAAACACACAGAAATCCTAAAGGAAAACACTAAGATTCACTAGAAATAGTGAATCAAAGAAAGAGTTTTTCACAAAACATCCTCAAGTCAATTTTCTTTTTACTGGGGCATTTTTTGGCCTTGATCTTCGAGATTAAGATTACTAATCACTTTTTTATTGATTGTGAATAGATTTGACTGAGGAAAACGATAAAAAATCAAGCTTGAGGAGCTTTTGTTTTCAATATGATCTTGCTTGGATAATGAGTATGAGCATGTTCATTTGGATGAGTTGTTTTCAATGTGTAAATGCAATCACATGTTATCTAGATCTTCTCATGCTTGTGTTTCTACCATGATTTGTTTGATGTCTTGGATGATATAACATGATTAAGATAGAAGCATGTTAGGGTTTATGATGTGATGAGATGTCATGATAGATATATGTTAGGGTACAATATGCCATGTATGCTAAATGAATGCTAGGCTTTGGTTGATTGCCAATGATAGATGTATGATTAGGTTTTGGGATAATTGATGCCATGTTGTATGCTTAGATGTATGTTGGTGTATGTGTAAGTTAGAATGCAATATTGAGTATGCCTTTTGTTAATGACATATTTTATGTAATTGGCTAATCTTTTGACAAAATGCACTTTACTTGTAATTGGGTAAATCTATGATGGGTTTAATACTTCAAGAAATAAGAGTTCAAGTCAAATATTAAAGTCATGAAAATTGGACCAAGAAACAAGTGAAGAAAAATTGTTAATTAAAGCTCGACAGAAACAGTATCTATCGAGATTTAAGAACAAAGCTCGACAGAAGCTCAACAAAAGCTGAATCTGTCGAGATCTACGAAATCAGAATTTCCAAATCTAATTTTTGGTCCTAGCTGACATGTATGTGTAGGGTTTCTTTTCTCACAATCCTAGACATATATAAGACTTATTTTGAAGGTCATTATACATGGAGAACACATGCAGAAAGTGACCTAGTGCCTTATTCTCTCTGCAAGAAGTTATTGCGTCTTTTGTGCCTTAGGGTTTTGTAACCAAGTACTTCTTGATCTTCATTATTAATGAAATGAAGAACTTTGCAGCCAACAACATCTTCAAGTTACTAGAGTTAGTCACATACTGGGATCCGTGCATCATTGGTGGAGTATAGTGAATTGCTTTTCAGGAAGGTTCTCCCCCCAGGTGTTTTACTGTGAAACTAATTTGTTTCATTGGTTTTCCTGGGTCATCATTTCTTGCCTTATTTATTATTTTGTTATGCATGATATTGATGTTTGTTTGTTTTGACAAAGTTTATTCATAATAAATCTAATTAACAACTTGGGTTTAAAACTTGTTAATTCTATCAACCGGGGTTTAAATTTCCCAACACCTTTAATAGGGTTAAAACATAAGACACAGCAAGCCAACCTTAAGGTTGGGCGGTTTTGGATGCCTAACACCTTCCCAAGATCGTACCTAAACTCTGAACCCATATCTCTGGTAGTAAGATAAAAAAAAGTCATTCCTTAAAAGAACACTATATATATGGTTCCTAGACCATTGCAAAAACTAGGTGACTGTAGACACTGCATTTTGTATCCCTTACGACTCGGGCCCCCGTTCCCCAATGATGCCTAAACTCTAAGGCCCAATACCAGTTTAGAGCCCAATCAAATACCAAATTGACTTGAAAAATGTTAAAATGGAAAATATAACTTTTTAAATGAGCAAAAATTTATTTTTGAAAATAAATGACTAAAGTGACCCTCGGCCCACATACATGGGTAGTAGCCTACATACGCGAGCCAAAGCATGCGTACGTAGGCATACTCTTGCGTACGCAATTAGGGTTTCAAAAACATAAAAAATGCAAGTTTTTTGCAATAATGGTTGAAGTTTGGAATGAATCTCACATCGTTTGAGAGCCATTCCAAACCCCTTTTTTCCACTATATAAAGCCTAACATGGTACATTTTCAAAAACACACAGAAAATCCCAAGGAAAAACCTAAGATTCGCTAGAAAATAGAGAATCAAAATGGAGTTTTTCATAAAACACCCTTAAGTAATTTTTATATGATTGTGACCTTTTCAAGCCCCAATCCTTTGAGTTTAAAGTTTCTAATCTTGTGTTTATTGACTGTGATAGATTTAATTGAGGGGACCGATCAAAAATCAAGCCTAGGAGCTTTTTGCTTTAAGGTAATCATTCTTGCTTCCTTTTTCTTTTCTATCTTTCTTTTCAGTTTTAATCTTGTTTTCTTTGCCTTGTTTTATGTTTATATATTTGCCTAGGTTAGTTTTATAGTTTCCTTTATGTTTCGAGCATGCTAGGTTGCTAGATTTACGTTTTCTGTCTTGCTTTGCTTCTCCTCCATTTTTCTATTTGGTTTGTGTCTGGGTTAGGATTTTGAACAACCCTGCGCACGTATGCCACAAGCATGCGTACGCAAGTCAAATCCTACATATGTGAGATTTGGCCTACGTACGCAAGTCGTTTGCCCAGAAACCCTAACTCAGGTTTTTGCTTTGTGTCGTTTGTTTGTTTTGCCTCTATTTAAGTCCTTTTTACATACATATCTATATCTGAGTTCCTGTTTCACATGTTTTATTTGCTTGTTTGCTTTTAACTTCTTAGATTAGGGTTTTTTCTCGTTTGATGCCATAAACTTGCATTCACATGTCCATACATGATGTCATAGATGCTGAGTTGCTGAAAGGTAAGTAAAGGTGAGTCATGCATTGGTATGACCATGCATTTCATGATGTGTGTTGTTTGAATATTTGTCTTATGTCTTTTAATTCCAATTACATGCTTTGTATATAGCAAGCAATACAGTTTTCATAATGGCAAGTAGCAAATTGACAACAACAAAAATCCATAAAAGCTAAATAACGCTAATGATATCCAAAGAAATATTCTTGACAATTTAAGATGACCAGAGCAACGTACAAGACCATACTGTTGCCTGTGCTGTGTGGAAGAGAATGAAAATCCGCATCCAAGACTGCAACGAATCTGTTCAGAGAAACCGAAAGAAAGAAAGAGGCAATGTCATAAACAAGTTGGTTTGTCATCATTTCATACAAATGCTCTTGTGGAAGATGCATAAATGAAGATAATATATCATTTCATAATATTTATCTTCTAATTTGTTTTACACTATTATCTATCAATCACACCAAACAGTGGCAAAAATATTCTTATCAATGCCATCCTTTGCTGCACTCTGTGTACAGCCAACAGCATCCCACCAATCAACTACAACCAGAAGGCTCCACCAAAATCCGCATCACAATGCAAAATATTGAAATAACTCTAACTGAGATGAAAAAACACATAAGCACTATTACATCAACTATCAAATTTACTCCTTGTAGATAATATATCTCAAAAGCTACTCTATGCTAAGTGAAAGTGTAAAACTATAAAGATAAAAATAAATAAATAAATAAATAACCAATTAACTAGAGTAAATAAATTCATCAATAATGGAAACAGAAAGCGCAGATGAAATCTTTCATAGCTTATGCTAACCGCATAGCTCAGATGGTAAATAAACCATTCAAGCTTCTAGCTTCCTTCAGTGATTGAACAAACAATTTACACAGTGGCACAATGTAGATTGAATAAGTGCATGCCCTGTTATTTCAAATTTGTAAGGAGTTCCCTTCTAGTCCTACACATTTATAAATAAATTGAAAAAAAATAGATCAGAATTCTATTATTAGGTAACACAGATCAAAGCTATCTTAGCTTACACAAAGGAGGCGTTTGGGCTCCGCGTCCACGTTTTCCCTTCACGTTTTCTGCTTTTTTTTTTTTTTTTTTTTTTTTGCCCGCATTTGTTGACTTTGGAGGAAAGATTTTACTGTTATGAACAGTGTATGCACTGTTCACACAGTGTGCATACACTGTTCACGTATTAAAAAATATTAAAAATGGGTCTCACGATACTATTTACACATTTAAAAATTATTTTGTTACAGTGTTTTCAGTTTTCAGTTTTCAGTTTTCAGCAACAATAAACTCAATCCAAACGGACCCAAAGGAGGCGTTTGGGTTCCGCGTCCACGTTTTCTGCCTTTTTTTTTTTTTTTTTTTTTTTTTTTTTTTGCCCGCATTTGTTGACTTTGGGGGACAGATTTTACTGTTATGAACAGTGTATGCACTGTTCACACACTGTGCATACACTGTTCACGTATTAAAAAATATTAAAAATGGGTCTCACAATACTATTTACACATTTAAAAATTATTTTGCTACAGTGTTTTCAGTTTTCAGTTTTCAGCAACAATAAACTCAATCCAAACGGACCCAAAGCACATAACTCAAACAATAAATCAACTACTAGAGCGTCTGGCTTTCTTCAAAAATTGAACAGACTATTAACACATAGCAGTGTAGCTTGATAGGTCCATGCTTTTAAGGAGTTTTATTCTAATGCAGCACATGTATAAAGTAAAACATGGGTAGATTGGCTTTGATTTTCTTCCAAGTTCAAGAAGCATCATGTGTCATTAGTACTCAAAAAGTTTCTAAACAATCAATTCATAGGAAGACAAGGACTACAGTCTACATGGGTGTAGAAATAATATATATCAAGAGATAATTTCTTATCAGCATAGCCCAATAATTTCACTTTAGAGAGTTGAGGGTTGAACATCTGAGAAAAAGAAAGGAAAAGGAATGTATTGACATGATTTCTTTGAAAAATATGATTTGTCTAGTTTAAAATAAATTCTCTCTTACTTGGTACCACAAAGGCACCAAAATCATCTAGAACAAGAAAGTCCAACAAAGCCCATTCTACAGATTAAGGGAGTCAATTTGTTGTACAGTTTTAGAGTCAAAGAAGAAAACTCTGGAAATAAAAGTTACTATATGCTAAGTGAGTACGGAACTGTAAAGATAGAGAAAAGCATACCAATTAACTAGTAAAAAAATCCAAAAAAAAAAGGAAACAGAAAATGCAGATAAAACCTGTCATAGCTTATTATGCTAACCGCATATCTCAGATGGTAAATAAACCACTAAAGCTTCTAGCTTCCTTCAGAGATTGAACAAACAATATTCACAGTGGCAATATAGATTGAATAAGTCCATGCCCTGTTATTTCATTTTGTAAGGTCTCCCTTCTAACCCTGCACATTTATAAATAAATTGAAAAAAAAAGGGCAGACAGAATAATTTCATAGAAGATGGAGAAAAAATAATTAGGCAAATAAATAGGTAATTTGAACACCACTATAAATAAAAGAGCAGCACAGATTAGAAGATATAGTTGCAAGGCAACCCAATTTTGAAATAGTTTCCAAGAACTGATCATCAAAATAGCACAAAATATCTATGCTAATGACAAATATGTATATGACAAGAAATGTTTTTGCTTACTATGTGAGCTAAGGCAAAAGCAAGTGGACATATGTATAAATAATGAGAATCTTTGTTATTTCCACCAGTCTCAACTGCACCAATGATAATAAGCTGTGGAGCACCTGCAAACACTCTGGAAAGCTCAACCGCAACAACCCCACCATCATGTATCATATTTGTATTAGAAAATATTTCCCAACATTTTACTGTTTCAATGAAACGGAATCTTTGCCTCACAACCAATTAAACGTGCATGTGTCAAGTTCCTACTGTTATGAACTCAAATAGAATATAAAAATCACCATAAGAAAATAATTTGGAAGAGAAGTTAAAACAAAGTCCAAAGTTAACTATCATAACTTTTGTCTTTTTTTTCCCTGTTAGTTAACAGTCCAGGTAATGCTATAAAATTAACATGTTATATCTTAGATTGGTATCAGAACCCAACACAATGTCAAGGTTTACACATAGCTTTTATTCAAATGACAACACCAAATCTGGAAGGCAAAATAATTCATGCTTGAACAAAGCAATATTAAGGAATAATACTTGGCCACTTATCACAATTAACTTGAAAGAAAAAAGTAGTTCATCTGGATTAATCCAACAACATTCAAAGCAAAAAAAAACATTTGTTAGGTTCTAAAGACTTAGGTTTTATGTATTTAGAATCCTAATTTGTATTGTTGGCAAACCATGATCAAAACAATGTATTTAAGTTGTTTTAGAAGTGCTCAAAGTTGGTTCTTTGTTATAAAGTTGGAATAAATTACTAAGCTAATTAAAAAACAGTTTTAGTACATTTCGATCGATCGAAGCTTAGGCTCGATCAATCGAAAATCGTACCTGACGTTTTTTAATTAGGTTTTCCAACTCAGCCTTAAAGTGTTTTAATTGGTTTAGGTTTCTAATTTACCCTAAGTATATAAGGGAAACCCTAGCCACGTTTTTGTGTTGCTCATATTGCGGTTTATGTGAAGCTTTTGTGAGATCTTTGAGGAGGTTTCCTTCACATAAACTTAGGGTTTTCAAGGAGAAGATTTTTCTACACCTTGATGATCATTCCAGTTGCTGTCATTGAAGTTTAAAGAAAACACAAGCGGATGTGCTTGTATTTGGTGGAGAATCCAAGAAAGAAGGAGTCCATGGATTCGGAGTTTGCACGTGGTCGTGTCAGTAAGTTCTACTGGTGGGTAGCAATAAGAAGTTGAGCATGGGGGCTTGTAAGTCTTATTGTATGAACTTCGATTATTTCAAGATAGTGGATTCAAGTTTACCTTGAGGATAGCTAGGTTAAATCCTCCCCAGGTTTTTACCGGTTTGGTTTCCTGGGTGATCATATCTTGTGTTATTTATATTTCCGTTGCTTTACTTGATATGATTATTTAATTGTGTTAATCTAGATTTAATTAATTTGACTAAGTAACAACTTGGCTAAATTCCTAGGTTAATCCAATTGTGTTTTAAGGGGTCTAAAAACTTACAAGTGGTATCAGAGCAGGTAGCTCTTTTGTTTTTGATCCTTTGATTTTTGAGTTGATCCTTGACCCCTGTTGTCATGGAACACGGACACTCTCTGGTTATTCCTCCTCACTTTGATGAGAATAATTATGGTTATTGGAAAGTAAGAATGAAAGCATTCCTGAAATCCATTGATGAGAGAATCTGGAACTCCGTTGAATACAAATGGGAGAAGCCCACTACTCCTGTTAGTGAGTGGCAAACTTCTAAAAAAGAAGCAGTTGCGTTCAATAGCAAGGCTATGAATGTTATCTTTTACGCTGTTTCTATGGAGGAATTTAAGAAAATCTCAAATGTTGAGATTGCTCATACTGCTTGGAATATCCTCCAGACTATGCATGAAGGCACAAAGGCTGTCAAAATCAATAAATTGTAGTAATTAACTTCTAAATTTGAAAGCATTAGGATGTATGATGATGAATCTTTTGATGAATTCTATGCTAAATTGAATGATATTGTTAATTCTGCTTATAACTTTGGTGAAATTTATGATCAACCTAAAATTGTTAGGAAGATTCTTAAATCCTTGACTGAGAATTTTAGACCCAAGGTGACTGCCATAACTAAAAGTAAGGATGTGGACTCCATTCATGTTGATGATCTTGTAGGATCTCTTCAATCTTATGAGTTGGACCTACCCAAAACTAACAAATCCAAATCAATGGCTCTTAAGTCAGTTGATGATGTTGAGATTGGTGGATTTGATGATGTGCTCTCTGCTACAGAGATTGTTTACCTTGCCAAGAACTTTAGAAACTTCCTCAGAATTAACAATAGAAAGGCAAGAGGTGTGAACACTGTTGAACCTAGAAATTTTAGGAAGAATGATCCCACTAAGGTTAATAATATTGACAAACCTAGAGAAAAAGTAGGTCAATTTTCTAATAATTCTATGGGTCCTCAGTGTTTTGGATGTCAAGGGTATGGTCACATGAAATCTGAATATCCTACTTACTTGAAGTCTAAGGGTAAGGCTATGGCTGTAACCCTTAATGATGGTGAAGTTTCTGATGATGAGTCAGATTGTGACAAGGATGGAAACTTCATTGCTTTCACAGCTACTGCTGTAGTGAATGAAAGCATATCTGCTGAAGAGAACCCTTCTGATGGGGAACTCTCTGAAGATGCAGATCTTCAAGAGGTGTACAATAAACTTTGCAAAGTTGCTGCAAATGATGCTATGAATGTGGAACTTGGCCTGGAGAAAATTGAATCTCTTGAGCTTGGTAAGAAGAATCTGCTTCTTAAACTGTTTGATGCTAATGAACTTTTGAACAATGTGAAAACTGAGAACATGTTATTGCTTGATAAAGTTAAAACTTTGGAACTTGATTTATCTGTTGCTAGATCTGCTAGTTCTAAACTTGATCAATTGTTGGGTGTTCAAAAGTTTCCTTCTGACAAATCTGGTATAGGTTTTGTTGAAAGCATCTCTGTGTCTGCTCCCCATTCCACACACTTTATTCCTTCATCTTCTTCTGAACCTTCTGTGAGTGAAACTGTCAAACCCCCTGTTAGTGAGGTTGTTAAATCCATAAAAGTTTCATCATCTATGAAGATTAGGGTTGATCTGAAAGAATCTAAACCTAAGGTGTCTACCCTTTCTAAGGACAAGATGCATGGTAAGCCTGCTTGGGTGTGTCATTTTTGTGGGAAGTCTGGACACATTCATCCAAACTGTTACAAGCTGCAAGCTGCTAAGAAAGCAAATAAGTCAAAAGTGCCAGTGCCTCAAGCACAAGATCCTATAGCACTTATTGGTGAATTGGTAAAGACGCTCAACCTTTATTCTAATCTTGGAGTTGGAAATCACTCTAATGTGAATACAAACTCCAATGCTCGTGGTGCATCTAAAAATTTTTGGATGCAAAAGACTCAAATTAACTGAGTCTTTCTGACATGGTCCTTGTGCTTCATTGCTTTTCCTTTGTGACCATGGTTCTTTGGTTTTTGTGTTTTTCCTTTTTGTCTCTAGGATTTGCATTGCATTACATTCATGCATTTCATTCTAGGTGTTTTTTTTTATCTAATATATATATATATATATATATATAAATAAATAAATAAAAAATAAAAAGGAAAGAAAGGAAAGAAAAAGGAAGCACATTATTGTTCTTGCACTATTCTCTTTGTTTTTGAAAACAAGGTTGGTCAATTTATTTTCACATGATATGTTTGTTGTATTTTATTTAACTTTGATGAGCTTATTTATTGCACTTCACTAGTGGAAGCTTTGTAGAACATGTTGTGTGGGAAAGATGTTTATGGTGTTTTATCACTTTGTCTTTATCTTGAAGTCACATGTTATTTGACTGTCGGACTTGATCTTTTTGAGAAATGCATAAATAACCATCTCACCACTGTGCACTAGCCAATCATGAACACCTTAGTGCATATCATAAGATTTTGTACTCGAGAAAGTGTAGCACATGCATAAAAAAAACATAAAGTGAAGCCTCGGTTTAAATGATAAATCTCTTACATTAAAAAATTTGTGTGTACTATTAGGCTGAATGTCAAATCACTTAAATTAAAATTGGTGTGTATATTAATTTTGAGGCAAAATTCAAGAAACTTACATGATTGCAAGCTTATGTTCTAGGAGATGTGAGAGTTGTATGATATAACTCTTTAGGTGATAGTTTCTTTTAAATTCTATGTGATGAATTTTGTAGACTTTGTGGTTGATTTTTATTCACATATCACCTCACATGTATCTCAAGCTTTTGCTAGTTGCAGACACAACACAAGTTACTCTTTGCTAAACTTTGTACATATAATTGTGTGTGCTTATGGTTTGACCAACCACGTTTGAAAAATACATTGAGTTTTATGCAAAACTGTTTTTGTTGCTTTAAAAATGGGGGAGATTGTTTAAAATCTAAATTTTTGGAAAATTGGGTTTAAAACCTGTGTTTTAGGAGAGCATTTCATCTCATACTCATGCATTTTTGTATCTTATATTCAATGCTCTAAGGGATGATTTCAAAAAATCAGTTTTTTTCTCTCAAAAGCTGTTTTTTCCAAAATTTCGATTAATCCAATCTAATTTTTGATCAATCGAAATCCTGTTTTAAAAATTTTGTGAGCCTCTGCCTGGTTTGATTGATCGAACCTGTTTTTCGATCAATCGAACATCGTGTTTCAGCTTTTTTAAAAAGGGTTCTTTGACTAATTCAAACCTTTTCAAAAGTTCTTTTCAAACTTTTCTTCTCTCTCCGACTTGGCAAGGCTGCACTACAAATTTTTTGTCGTTTTCTTCCTCATTTTTTGCAAGGTTTTCCTCCCTCAAAGCCAGTAAGACCATTCTATCCCTCCTTTTGGTTTTATTTTCATGTTTTCATGCATATTTTCATGCATTTAAAGGGCATTTTCGGACCTCCATAGATTTGGGATTTTTGTTAATTCAAGGCTAATTTTCTGAAATTGATCATTGGGTTTTGAAAATTCTAGGGTTTATGTTGAATCTGATTTGGGATTTTGTTCAATTGAGTTGAAATTGATGAAATTGGCTTGTTGTTTTGATGTAATTGATCATTCTAATTAGTTTTCTAATTAGTTTTCTAACTTGTGTAATGGTCAATTTGTCAATTTATTTTGAAAAATTAACAAGTGGTTGAATTTTTTTGGGGGTTTTAGTTAGAAACTCTATGCTCAAACCAATTTTGTGAGTTTGAACTTATTTTGAGCTTAATTTACTGCCTTAACTCATGCAACATGTCATTTAATTTGTTCATGCATCATATAGTTCTTCTTATTCTATATTTTTATTGTACTAACTTGCAGTCTGCCCTTGGTTTTTGTGTTTATTTCTTATTCCTTTTTGTGTGCTCTTGTTCCTTATTCTAGCACCATGCCTAGGAAGACTAGAGCTAATAGGGTTCCCTCTACCCCTACTGTGTCTCATTCTAGGGTTCAATTGTTTAGGAATGAGCGTGCGCGTGAGGCTTATGAGAAACTTAATAGTAAACGTAAGATTTGGGCTAAGCATTCTGTGATTCTAGATGAGGTCAATCCAGCCATTAGGGCTAATCTTGAGTCTAGAGGTTGGCTGTCACTCTTAGAGATAGATCATCCACCCCCGACCGCTTTGATTAGAGAGTTCTTCTCTAACCTCTTATGTCACATCTATGATTCTAACACCGTTGTTTGGAGTTGGATATGAGGTGAGGAGTTCACCATTACCCCTAGGGTAGTGGCTGAGGCTCTTGGGGTTCCGATTGTCACTGATCCGGTCTATCCCTATAATGAGTCACCTCCTATTGATGAGGTCATGTCACACATCACTGGATCATCTATCCAGTGGGATTCTGATCCTCGAATCACGTCTTCTACGCTTTCTAAGACCGCATATTTGTTTCTTAGAGTTGCGTGTCATTCCTTGTGGCCCATTTCTCATCTCCACACCATCCCTCTAGAGCGATGTGTGTTTCTATATGCGTTTATGTCTGGTGCCTCTATCAGTTTTCCTCACTTGTTCCTCTGTTCTTTGAACGAAGTTCATAGGAGTTCTGCCATAGGACATGCGCTTATATATCCTATTTTCATTCATAGGATTCTTTTGTTTCTAGGTTTAGCTGACTTTCCTTCTAGTGAACTTGTTCATGTTGTTGGTTCCCTAGGTGCTACTTTCCTTCGTCAGAGGGCTGCTCATTTGAGAGCTGATCCTTTGGTCTCTCGTGGTGCATCCTCTAGTAGTGTCCCCCTTCCTCCCTCCTCTACAGATGCTGCTGAGACTTCTGGTGCTGCTGCTGCTACTGATGTTTCTCCACCGACTATTTCGGATGATTCCGACATTCGACGTACGTTGGATCATGTCTTGACCGTTCAGGCAGCTCAAAGACAGGTTTTGGTGGACATTCTGGATGAGATTAGAGGTCTACGAGCAGATTTGGCACGATTTCGGAGTTCTTCATCGCCACCTTCTTTTGATGATGGATTTTGATTGTCCTTTGGCATTCTGTAACAAAAAGGGGGAGTACACATATGAGATGTTTTTGGCATATTTTGTACTTGTTTTTATTTTAGGGGGAGAGTTTACTTTTGATTGGTTGGAGCTTGTGGAGTTGTTTAGATTGTATCTAGGTGCTTTACTGTGTACTTTACCTTTTTTAGCTCTTGCCACTTTGTTTTTACCTTGGTTGGGTTATTCTTGATAGGGGGAGTTTATTTTTTGTATCTTGTTTCAAAATTCTTATTGATTTATGATTATGAGTTCTTCATTATTATATGTCTTTATTATGTGTTATTTGAAATCAAAATTTTTATTTTTCTTTACTTGTATTTTTTTCCACACATGCGGTTATGCATTTTGTTAAGTGTTTCAGGAAATCTACAGGTTGATTCAATTAAGCTGATGTCTACTCTTGCAACTGATGGATAGTAGTTAGGATTGAATTTGTGTTTATGAGCATTATTTTGTAAAGGGCTTTTACTTGTAAACTTTGAGTTATTTAAATTGTGTTTTGTAACGGATTGCCAAAAGAGGAGTTTGTTAGGTTCTAAAGACTTAAGTTTTATGTATTTAGAATCCTAATTTGTATTGTTGGCAAACCATGATCAAAAAAATGTATTTAAGTTGTTTTAGAAGTGCTCAAAGTTGGTTCTTTGTTGTAAAGTTTGAATAAATTACTAAGCTAATTAAAAAACAATTTTAGTACATTTCGATCGATCGAAACTTAAGCTCGATCAATCGAAAATCGTACTTGACGTTTTTTAATTAGGTTTTCCAACTCAGCCCTAAAGTGTTTTAATTGGTTTAGGTTTCTAATTTACCCTAGGTATATAAGGGAGACCCTAGCCACGTTCTTGTGTTGCTCATATTGCGATTTATGTGAATCTCTTGTGAGATCTTTGAGGAGGTTTCCTTCACATAAACTTAGGGTTTTCAAGGAGAAGATTTTTCTATACCTTGATGATCATTCCAGTTGCTGCCATTGAAGTTTAAAGAAAACACAAGCGGGTGTGCTTGTATTTGGTGGAGAATCCAAGAAAGAAGGAGTCCGTGGATTCGAAGTTTGCATGTGGTCGTGTCAGTAAGTTCTACTAGTGGGTAGCAATAAGAAGTCAAGCGTGGGGGCTTGTAAGTCTTATTGTATGAACTTCGATTCTTTCAAAATAGTGGATTCAAGTTTACCTTGAGGATAGCTAGGTTAAATCCTCCTCAGGTTTTTACCGGTTTGGTTTCCTGGGTGATCATATCTTGTATTATTTATATTTCCGCTGCTTTACTTGATATGATTATTTGATTGTGTTAACCTAAATTTAATTAATTTGACTAAGTAACAACTTGGTTAAATTCCTAGGTTAATCCAATTGTGTTTTAAGGGGTCTAAAAACTTACAACATCAACCAAGAAGCAAATTCAATGAAAAAGTTCAATTGGGTAGTCAAAATTCTATGGGGAGTGAAGTAGAAAATCTCAACCACAAATGAAAAGAAAAACAAAATTCTGAAATATCAAAACCACTCCACCCACAATACCCAAACCTAAATCACATTTAACACATAATAAAAAAGGGACAAGAAAAAAACTTTACCGATAACGATTCCACAAAAACGCTTATCCAAACAGGCTCTAAAAATTACACGATCTTAATTTCGAGGCATAAACATGACATATTTCTAAATTAGAATAATAATTAACAAAAGCTTATATATATAGAAGCATACTGTCAGCATTATTTATATTCCAATGGACATGCTAATCAAAAGATCAAATAAGAGGTAGGGAGTCACCGAATTATTTCGGCATATAGCAAGGAAACTAGTCCTTGTAAGTCGACAAAATAGTCAATAACCATATCTAAGTCTTAAAATCATTAGGGATAGCAGATAATGTATATCTTACATTTGCTAGGTAAAATTATTCATGAATAAGAACTTCAAGCACATGCATTATAAAAGCCAATGCAACAAAAAGACAGTATGCAACATGTTTTGCATATGATATATCTTGGTAGAAGACTAATTTAAAAAATTCAATATGATAATAAATTTTGCAAACTCTGCACCTTAAAGAATTTCTTTAGAATCTCTGGAGAAGAATCCCAAGGTTGAGTACAAAATGGCCTACTTCATCTTAAGTTCTTAACAGACTTTGGAGGAGACTTTTTTTTTTTTTTTTTTTGGATAAGTAACGTAAGAAATTAAAAAAAAAATTAAAAATAAAAATTAAAAAAAAAAAAAACCAACCAAGTACACTGGAAGTGTACTACAGTGGCACACTGTATAATGTATATCTTGCATTAGGGACCTATGGTGTTAAAAAAACCCAGATTACAACGGTCTATAAGATCAGGGAGAGAAAAACATGAATAGGAAGGCAAAACTAAACTCCACTTAAGGAGAGTACGGAAAAAGAAAAACTTAAATGTCAAGAATAGACCGTTCACAATCCTCAAAGCATCTAGCATTCCGCTCCCACCATAAGCATCAAAACAAACAATGCAGTACAAACCTCCATAAACCTATATTTCAATGTCTACCAAACTTCCCCTGCCAAGAAGCTAACACCTCACTAACTTTATACGGCATAACCCAATGTATACCAAACAAACAAAAAACAATAGACCACAACACATATTCTATAGGACAATGAAGAAGAAGATGATCCACCGATTCCCCATGCCTTTTACACATAATGCACCACTCTAACATTGCAATATGCCTCTTCCAAAGATTATCCGTAGTTAAGATCTTACCTAAGGCAACAGTTCAAGAAAAGAACGCTACTCTAGGAGGAACCTTTAATCGCCACACCATTTTCCAAGGAAAATCAATGACAGAAGAAGGAGATAAAGAGTGATAGAAGCCTCGAACCTCAAAACGTCTCCTCATTGCTGGCTTCCAGCAAATTTTGTCATCACCAACACCCCGCACATTCGTGGAATAAAGCACAACCCAAAAAAGACCAAACGATTCTGACTCGCAATCTTGTGGTGGACGACAGAACCGAATGTCCCAATGAAGCCTCCCATTAGAGAAACACATCACCTCTGACACAAAAAACTCTCTTGCCCAACTAATACTATACAATTCCGAACATGCTTCCTTAAGAGAACAATCCCTACACCATACATCCTCCCAAAACTTTATCCTAGTACCATCACCCACATCAAACTGAAGAAATTTAGAAAAGTCCAACCAACCACTTCTAATGGATTTCCACACTCTTAACACCATAGGTCCTAACACCAGTTTGGTACACCAACCACCCCCTTCATCCCCATATTTAGTCTCAATGACCTTCCTCCAAAGGGCATCTCTCTCCACTCCATATCTCCACAACCATTTGCCTAACAAAGCAGAATTAAATCTTCTCAACCGTCAAATCCTTAAACCACCATTCTGCACCGGCGTACAAACCTTAGCCCATTCCACCAGAGGAACCTTAGAAGCATCAATACCACTCCAAAGAAAGTCTCTCTGTATTTTCTTCATACGATTAGCCACCTTTACTGGAATAGGAAGGAGAGAAAGGAAATAAGTAGGTAAACTGGACAGAGTACTCTTAATAAAAGTTACTTTGCCCTCCTTAGGTAAATACAACCTCTTCCACCCAACTAGACGCCGCTCTATCTTCTCCAAAACAAGGTTCCAAATTGTCTCCTCTTTATGGGAAGCACCCAACGGAAGGCCCAAATATTTCAAAGGAAGTGAAGACTGCTGACAACCCAAAATCTCTACTAATTCCTCCGTATTAGGCACGTTACCAATTGGTACCAATTCTGACTTTTAACAAGTTAATTTTTAACCCTGATACCACTTCAAATCTGGCCAGAATCCCATGCAAAGCAACTAAATGATGTGAGTTAGTATCACGGTGTATCATCTGCAAATAAGAGATGGGACACTATTAGCAAAGTACTAGCTGAATTACCTACTGAGAAGCCCGAAAACTGTCCCAACATAGCAACCGCATCCAACATACGGCTCAAAGCCTCCATGACAATATCAAAAAGGAGCGGAGATAATGGGTCCCCCTAATAAACACCCCTAGTGCTTCCAAAAAAATCAACCAGAGTACCATTGATTAGAATAGAAAATTTGACAGTTGATATACACCACATAATCCACCTTCTCCATTTTTTTGAAAAGCCACACTACTTAAGCAAATACATAAAGCTTTCTCAACATCCAACTTGCAAATAAGCCCTACCACCCCGTCTTCATCCTACTATCCATACATTCAAAAGCAATTAAAACAGAATCCAAAATCTGCCTACCTTTAACAAAGGCATTTTGAGAATCTGAGATAAGACTATGCGCCACCCTTCGCAAATAATTGGCCAAAACCTCAAATATAATCTTATACATCCCTCCCACCAAACTAATAGGAAAAAATTCCTTCACTTCCACAGCATCAGATTTCTTGGGAATGAGGGCAAGGAAAGAAACATTAAGACTCCTTTCAAACACACTTGCTCATGGAAATTATGAAGGACAGCCATAATATCTGATTTTAGAATGCTCCAACAAGATTGAAAAAAAGCCATGGACCTGGTGACTTATCACCATTGAATCCACTAAGCACCCCAAACACTTCATCCTCTTCAAAAGTTCTATCCAACCACAGAGCATCTTCCTCAGAAATTCTTCCAAACTCCACATAATCTAGAACAGGGCGATGAACCTCATTTTCAGAGTACAGCCTTCTATAAAAATGAGTATTACATTCCACAATGGATCCCTGGTCGGAAGACATCACCCCATCCACCATAAGATTACCAAATCTGCAAATCAAATGAAGTTACAAATATTAACAACTTCAAATACTATAAATCTAAAAATAATACATGCATTCAACATGATATAGAACTTTGTAGGAGTCTTCCTCCAAAAGCAACCTTTGCAAATTGAACAACCATGTCTACTGTTAGCAGCAAAATGATCTGAACACCTCGGTGGATTTGATCCTGCTTGTAACTCTTGCAGCTCCAGATCTTCATCATCCATAATCATAGCTACATGATTAAGGAATTCTCGAGATACTGCTCCTTCCAAAGCAACTTCACATTTTACTATATCTGGTTGTTTGAGAAGATCATCCTGGTTAGTTTCCACCAGGCATATAACAAGAAGTTATATGTTGTTGCTTCGACAGCGTAATTTCAATAACAACTTATTACATACCTCTCTTCTGCTGGTGGACTGTTTCCTCCAGTATTTTGATTTATATCTTAACCTTACCTGCTTCTAAATACATAACTAATTGACAACAAACTTTCTGTAAGTAACCATTAGGAATAATTTATGAGATCATCAATCCACAAAGCCTATACAGAAAGTAAAAAGAACAAAATTTCATAAAATTAAGATGGTGTTTAGGTTCTTACTGTCATTCAACCAATAGGTCAATAATGTTTTTTATAGTTACAATGCCAAAGCCCCAAAAGCATATGCAATTACCTAATGTATTGTATGTGTTTAACAGTGGAGAATGCATCTGCAGTAGTACAAGGACTGTTGTGAATTGGATTTGGATTTATCAATAACATGTTAAATATATAAACTATTCATATAAGATAAAAAGAAGAACCATGAATTCGAGTCCTCCATTATTATTTTTATATTAACAGTACAAATTTATGATAGCACACCACAACTTTGCATGTGTTGCTAGAGCAGCCCACATTAGTGGGTAAACTTTCAGAACCCAAACACTATACATAGCAAGAAAAAATTACATTCTTAAAACTAACATAACCAAACTATATCTATCATGTTGGTTTCCTCTTATGCCTCTACTGCATTGCAATGCCCTTGTGCAAATAGATTTTATATATTTTGGTTTACTTCCATAAATCTGTCTAACAGAAGAAAGAGACAACTCAAACATGTCTTCCTTTTTTTTTTTGAAATAATGTATGCACACCCAATGGTGTATGTTGATAAAAAAAAAAGTAGACATTTGATAAGAGGAATTAAGAAAACTACAAATGCTCCGTTGCAAGCAGACTTCTAATCGCGGTCATAGTAAGTATGGTATATCTAAGACCTAAAAGATAAAATCTGCAAAATATAAAGAAGGAGCATTAAAAAAAATTAAAAATTAAAAATAAGAGACCTACCCAAACTCATTAGGAACCAACTACCAAATCCTCATCTTCTTTCTTGGTGGGCTCGAAAACCTACCATCCACCCACACACACATACACACATAGATAAAAAATGAAGGAGTTCAAATGAAAATTAGTAAAGATGGTGTAATGAGAGTGGCCCGGTTAAAAAAGTAGGCCATGACAACTTTTAGAGAATAGCAAGTAAAAATCTTTCTCAGGTACCTTAATCCTTTTGCCTGCTCTTTGGTTGTCTTGGCAAGATGGATGAGATTTTTTAGGATATAAACATGCAAAGACATTATGAGCAAAATGTTATTATAGAACCAAATAGTGCAAGGCAAATTAAGATCTTGTGAGAGAAAATGGGAGAATAAAAGAAAATCTAACATGGTAATGAATGCACAAAAGGCTGCTATATCAGTCTCCCATTACCTTATATATCATTTCATTGTTAGTATGAGACGGTGTTAGGATGATCAGGTGGAGGTAGATCATCTGATTGACTTCCATACCTAAAGTCGTGAAATCTCCCATAAATGCATATCTTTAAATTTCTTCTCAATGTTCGCAAGCATTAACAATTAAACTAATTCATGTCTGTTACAACCTATCTCCTCACTTAAAATAAAAAAATAGTTTAAAAATTGTTGGAAGTTGTCCCGATGAGAGTGTAAGAATTTCTTTGCCAAAAAGACAACTCAAATAGACCTGGTCATTGGGAACCTTCACCAACCATAAGTGGAGCCAATAGTAATTCATCTGGCCCCATAAAAGAAAAGTGGGAAAAGAGAATGCAAGGACGATGATAAACTTCTACAATAAACTGCAAACTTGTTACAACAATTGACACAATAAGCTACAATAAAAAAGGCTACTCTTTTCTAGATTACAAGTGCTATGCATATGGGTGGAGAATCAACAGAAACTGTAAAGAGCCTAAAGTATTGGTATGTTCATCATTTGAAGGGACAAATTAATAGTCAAAGAAAGGGAGTAATTGCAGCTCTACTCTAAAAAATCATATTATATTTTACCAAGAGAGAGAGGGAAACAAAGGCAAGCAACTTCCAAAAGGAAGTTCAGAAAAATCTACAATAGAATTATTAGAGGTTAATAGAAAGAAAATTAAGAAACCCATATCAAATCCTATCCAAAGCTCAGAAAAAGAAAATCAAATGATAAACACTATATAGCTCTTGACATATAAATTCTGGATTTCCATAAAGAAAACATAGAAGATGTCCACATTTGATTAGAGTGGATTATATTTTTCTTACATGATTTTGTAAACCCTACAACATCTAAATAAATATGGAATCTATGAACTATTAGAAAAAGAGATATGATGGTTTTGTCCACAGATCTACCAGACCTTACTTATGTCTTCCTTGAGACTTCTTTCAAATTTTTCATTCCATTATTTATTTATTCAATTTTAAATTAAAAAAGCCAAAAAAACTGAAAGGAATGAATTTGTTGTATTAAAGTTTCTCTTCTGTGTTCTATGCTTTTCCTTCCACCCTAATCACGATAGTTTCGAAGTTGAGTGGGAGAAGCACTATAAGTTAATGAAGCCCTATTTGTAACCAAGTTTATACAGAGGTAATAGAGCCAGTTTTAATGGAGCCCTATTTGTAGCCAAGATTATCCTATATATACTAGTCTTTTCTTTTAATAATGGAAATCAGATTTTTTCATTAACATAAGAGTAATCTTGGTTTACATGAAGGCAAGGTGGACTTAAATCATCCCATCTGTGTTCCTGAACAACATTAGCAGCATATCTAGATATATATATATATATACACTACTAGTCTATGACCACTCAACTCAATTTAAAGAGAACCAAGTTGGGCACTTCACAATTCCCATTATTTCATTAGTATTTACTAACGGAGGAGAGAGAGAAAGCAGTCAATTTTTAACACGCAGTCAATTTTTAACATGTTACGGATCACACTTACCAGTTATCACAACCTACAATTCAAGAAACCTCTCAGCCTACTAGCACTTCTACTCAATCCCCATCATCTGTATCTGAGCAAGAACCAAAGCCAGTAGTTGTGTCTCAGCCACCATCACAAGAAACTCAACTAAAGGCATAACCTTAACCTATACATACCCCGTTTAATGCAATTAAAAAAAAATTTTAAACAATGCGAACCGCAATTCAAACTCCAATCTTCTTCCATGGGTTCCAAAAGGTGATAAAAAAACACAATCATAATCCTATCCCTTCAAATCTTTAGTTCTTTACTGTACCACTTAATGGGCCCTGCTGGCCTATCTTTTGCTTCTTTCTCATGGAATTCACCTTCTCAAGCCTCCAACCATCATGGAGCCTAGCTATGAAGCACATCAGGGACGGGGCAGAACAAAGACCCACCAACACCAATACCAGCATCAACAACAACAACACCCAAAAGAATTCAACCGAATACCCCTCAAGACACTAACACAAGAATTCTTATAATTCATAAATTCCCTATGCACAAAGAAACATGAAGCTATATTAGCTAATTCACAAAACAATTGGCAAGCACCAGTGCTAAAATTCTCCAAACAAAAAAGTGCTTTTATTTGCTGCAATGAAGTTTTCAAAAGAAAAAAAAAAAAAAAGCATAGTTTATTGGAATTCTTAATTTGCTTTAAAATTCAGAGAAATGCATCAACAAGGAACTGAAATTTCGAAACGAAAGCATTATACCAAAATTTCCCAGTGGATGCAATGACTTCAAGTACGCCTTTGACCTCTTCAATTCCATGCCTATGCCTCTACAATCTCAACTGTAAACAATACACCAAATATAAACACATAAACAAACAGAGTATGAACATTTGTTAATAGTTAATGAATTTGAAGGGAGAGTGAAATATAGAAGGAAACCCTAAGTTTTGAGAACCAGATAGAAAGAGTAAATTAATTGAATCTGAAGCAAAAGCGAAATCAATTCGAAGGGAAAAAGATAGCTATAAGTCTGTTTGGTTGCAGAGAAAAAATAATAAGGTTTTTCTCAGCAACCAAACAAGAGAAGCAAGGTAATTGCAGAGAAACGAAAAAAAAAAGGCCGTTGGCACTTTAAATAAGTGCTGGGTTTATATTTTCCGGCTGGGCTGGGCTTTTTTGAATTTTGAATAAAGGGGCAAACCCGGCCCAACCTTCTCCGAAACTGAATTGAAGACAAATGTGAGTAACATGATTTTAAATTAAATGTAACTAGTACATTCTAAAATTGGAATATATTCAATTCATGAATAATTTATTATACACTATATTTATTATAAAAAAAAAAATTTATATATACTCTATATTTATTATAAATTTGAAATATATTCAACTAATGACTAATTTAATCATCACTTACGTAATAATATTTAACAACACTAACTAAATAAATCAAATTAATAATATACACATTCAAATTAATTGAAATAAAAACAAATAATACATGACATTTTCTTCAAACAACATACACGTTCAAATTATATCTTCAATGACATTTTCTTCTTTATCATCAATATTTATTATCTCTTCTTATTCTTTTATTTTAATAATTTTATCTTTATATTTCTTATTAACATTCTAGCCTCTTAGAATTATAACAAAAATAAAAAATAATTATATTGTCATTTAATACTTTCTTTATGGTATAGAAAAGAAATTTGTAAATATGAAAGTGAAAAGCCATCATAGATATGTTACTCATTCGGCTCAATCAACTAGCACAATAATTTTGTATTGAAAACAAGTCTAATGACTTGCTAGACTCAAATAAAAATACAAATTTTAACCCCAAAAAAATTATTTTAAACCCACATATCTGTGTATTGTATTATATGTACAATTTTATAATACTATGCTATATTATTACATACAATATCTATTGCTTCCATAGTGGCTTTTAGTTTTACAACTCCGTTTTCTACAATACCAAGAAATAGCTCATCCTCCCAGGAGGAATATATAATAATACCTGTAGGGTCTGGGTTGAGGTATTTCTACTGTTACGTGAGTAAGCTCAAGCCCAACTGGCCCAATACAATAAATTTGTAGATAATGGGTTCAAGAGCTGGGTTTTAGTGAGGATCGCAACAACTGGACATGATTGTAAGTAAATTGAATAACAGACACGGGGGGGGAGGTGTGAAACTTTATCATCAGGCTTGGTCCGAGGACTGGTTCTTCTTCTTGGTTCTCTAGTGCTTGGTTACAAAAGCTCTCCAGGATGATACCAACAGCAACCGTCTTTCTTCTATAAATTTTTCGATCCCCCATTCCTGGAGGATTTCTTACGTTATATACCTCCTTCCCATTGATCTTGGCCCTCCATTTGTTGATCATGCAGGTCGCTACTTGAGTGCTTGTCCCATCTACCGCCTTCTCCAACTTTCTGTGAGTTGCAGCAACCAAGGTGATACTATTCAGGGGTCATTTCCTTATTAATATGGCCCGATCGTTAGCTGTGGGCATTTAATGCGAAGGTGACAGCTTCTCCTATAATTGCTCCTCCACCATGCTCCTATGGTTGGCCCACTATGTTAGTCCTTTTTGCTTGGGACGCCCGGGGAGGCTGTCTTTAAGGGCACGCCGCTCTTCTTTCTTACGATTTTAGTTGACCGAGGACAAGATTGTCCCTGGCGATGTCTCTTGGCAACTGGGACTCTCTTTGTTCGTCCTCGGGTGTTTCTTCCTCCTCGGCATGGGCCTTGGGCCCTGTATGAAGTGAGCCGGGACTACTGAGTTCTTTGACCCCACAATAGCCCCTCAAAATCCAGCTGTCCAACTTCTCAGGCGGAAAGGACGGTTTTGATGTCCTCGGGCCCTCGTCATGGCTTGTCAAGTCCTATCCTCCGTCAGTGCCAGAGCCTTTTCGCTTGTCTAAGGCACGTTTCTGGCACTTCGATATATGGGGCGCGTCCTCATTAAATTCTGGCGGCTCTGTACTCTCCACGTTAGACGGTGTGATGATAATCCAACGGTAGGGATTTCTTGAGCTTTCATGGGCAGGAAAATCCGTGCGGTTATTTTAATTGGGGGTATAAATACTCATTTAAACCAATCTGTCTCTTTACTTTTACACTCAAGAGTTCTTGCGCACATACCTTGAATCCGGTCAAGTGTTCAGCCAAACTTACGTCTCTTTTCAGCATAAAAAGCCTATCCGAGGAGCTTTTCCTCACTTCTGTAAGTTTTCTCCTCTCTCTAACTCGTATTTTCTCTCTTCTAAGTTTCTTCTCCTTCTATCCCTTTCTTTCCTTCGCCCCCCCTTAAGTTTTTAGTCATTCCTAGGGATTGGTAGATTTAAGAGGTTGGATGAGTCGAAAGAGGCTATGGAGAAATTCATCGCTTATTACAAAATACCCAATACCGTAGGTTTGAGGTACTGTAAAGAAGGTTCATAAGGTTCATAAGACCATAGCCTATTTGCTATCATAGGCCCAAATGGAAAAAGCCCTTTTGAAAACAAGGACTTTGGGCCTAAGATAACAAATATGCTATGAACTTAGCATCCAAAATCCTACAAAGCCAATATGAGCTTCCCTAATCTTGGGCCTCCTTGTTGCATGCCTAGGCCCAAAATGATGAGAACTTCATGGACTTTGAGAAGAAGGCTACAATATATTCTAACTAAAGGGCTATTTCAAAAAAAAAAAAAAAAAGAAGAAGAAGTGATAGATAAAAAGGAAAAGCCCAAAAATGATGAATACATTGTAAGCCCATGTTTGAGACAAAAGATTGAAAATTTTTAAGTGCATTCTAATGAAAGCCTATGAAAGTAAGATGAGAGCCTTATTGTGAATGGATCAAAAACCCAATGAAACAAGGGGCAAAAATCCATGAAAGGGAATGAGCGACATTGTAATTGGGCCTTCATTAACATGAGCTTAAGAACTTTCTAAGGACATCTAAAAGTTAAAAGGAACCTTTTATTGGGACATGAACTTAATGAAAATGAGGCTTCTTTTCAAGCATCATTGTACCATCAGAGTCATGAAAACACGTCCCCACTCCCATTTGGATTCGAGAGAAAAGAAGATGCTTGATCAAGATTGAGGACACACACCAAGAAGAGGAAGCAACCCCTCAAGAAACAATGACTACCTCCATGGAAGACCCAATGGCACAAAAGATCTTTAAGGCTTTGGATGAACATGGAGAGGCCTTTAAGAGAATGAGAGGGTGTCTCACTAGGTTATAGGAATCTAAGCTCAAGAAGCCTCCACATTGGGAAATCCATGATGATGAGGAGGAAGAGGAGGAATGGGACGAAAAGGACAAAGTGGAATATGAAAGGAACAAGCAATTTGAGAAGCTCATTGCAGACACCATGGCTATGAGGGAAAAGATGGAGAAGATGCAACTCACTTTCCGCAAGGCGCAAGGGATGGATGATTACCACTATAACATAAGGGGAATTAGTTCGAAGACTCCTATTGCATTACCTTCTAAGTTTAAGATTTTCGATGCAAAAAAGTTTGATGGGACTAGAGATCCGAAGCAACATGTGAGGAGATACCTAAGCATCGCTGAAATGAAAGGGCTAGATGAGAAGCAAACTTTGCATGCATTTCCCCTCTCACTCATGGGAGGCGCATCAAAGTGGAGCACGGTTTCTTGCTTCCTGAAGGATCTTCTGCTCAAGGAGGTGCTACATTGGCAAGCTCCTCTTCATCCCATCAAGCTGCTAAGGTTGAGGAAGTAAGAGCAGAGAGCGAAGAGCAAGTTGCTGAATTGGGCCAGTTCAAGGACGAATTCGGTGCATTCGACCAAGTCGGTCTGTCCGAGGATCCCTCTAGTAATTTGGGCAATCCCAGCTTGACCAAAGCCGACCTCCAAGAGACCTCTTCCCAGGCTGAAATGGGCTTTAAGAGAAAACCTCCCACCAGCCTTCTTGACCTGATTGAAGGCCAACCGGGGAAGGATGCACCAGGGAAGTTACAGCCCAAGCTTCCCCCTCCTTTGCCCAAGCCCCAGCCTGCCAGACTAGGTCATCTTCCACCCCATCATAGCCGTCGTCTCCACGGTCCAAACTTCCTCCTCCTCCTTAACCCGTTGACCCAAAAAGGAAGAGGGCTTCCAAGGGTAAGGAGCCCATGGATGAGGGGAGATCCCACTCCTCTCAGGAGGAAGATGAAGCCTGACGAGCTTCAAAGCAATTGAAGCTTGTGCACCAGGGCCAAGAAAAGGAAGTTGCGGCACAGTCCGAGCCCTTGGCTTGGCTCCCCGCCCTAATGCTCCATGGGGAATCTCTGATGGATAATGCCTCCCTTAGGAACTTCCGAGGGGGTGAGGGCACCTATGTGGCCGACTTGCTGGAAAGGTCCCTGTTGTTTCCCGCCGACATGGTCGAGCTAGGGACCCTGAGGAAGTAGGAGGTCTTCCTCAGCATCAAGAGGTACTTGGGCATGGTAAGACCTCTAACGCTTGTGGCTTCGTTGACCTTCGTTCTTTGGTTCCCCGCTCACCATGTGTTTGTTTTAATTGGCAGGTTATCCGGGCTACCTATAGGTTGGAGTAAGCAGCCAACGACCAAAGCAAAGCCCTGGAGCAAGAGCGTGACAAGCGTCTGGATGCCACTCGGACCCTCAAAAACTCTGAGGCCGAACTCTTGAAGGCAAAGGAGGACTTAAAAAAGATGACTAGGGCCAGGGATAACGCCGAATTAGGCCTAACCAGCGCCCAAAAGCAGGCTAAGGATCAAACAAGGCACCTGCTCGAGGCTGAGAACCAGTTAAAGATCGCCAAGGAGCAGATCGTCGATCTAAAGAAGAAACTGGCCGAGGCAGAGCGGGCCAAAAACGTTGCAAAGTGGGCCAGATACAAAGCCTTAAAGGCCAAGGAAGAGGCGGTGTTCGCCAGGGTGGAGGCTGAGAGCTCCAAGGAGAAGGTCCAGGAGGAAGCCTATGACTTGGGAGTGGCCAAGACCCAGGCCACCCTCAAGGCTCAAGTCCTTGGGGTATGTAGGCTCTACTGTTCCCAGGTTTGGAATGAGGCCCTCAAGTAAGCTAAGGTTGAGGCTTCATCCAACCTGTGGAATGTGGAGAATGTGTACTACCCCCCTGCCATTAAGGAAGCTGCCCCCTCCAGCTCCGAGGTTAGGGATGCTCCTCAGGAGGTTGAGGCTACTGGTCCTGGAGCTATTCTGGCAATAACTGCTCCTGAGGAGCCAGTTAGGGAAAGCGAGCCTTCTTGGGCGGCTGAGATGAGTGAAGGCCAAAACCTTGGTGCACCCCAGAAAACTGTAGAGTCCACAGGTGATGCTCAGGCCTCTCATGCCGAGGAGCCAACTCTTCTTGTTGAGCCCCTTCAAGCTGTTCCCCTTGGTGAAGGCTCCAAGGATCTCGAGGTCGCTCCTACTCAACTCTCCAAGGAAGGAGCCAAAATCAAGCCAAAGAAGTAGGCCACCTAGGCTAGCTCCTGTTTTGTTTTTGTTTTGGTGGTGTTCTCTTTTCTTTCTATCATTGTTATTATTATTATTATTATTATTATTATTATTATTATATATATATATATATATATATTTTTTTTTTTTTTTTTTGAACACTGGGGTTATTGTAATGAGGTTTACTTTATGAATGGAATTTCCCTTTTTCTTTTTATGTTACGCATTTATTGTTATTGTCATCATCATTAGTATGGATCTTATGTGTAAAAACGATTGTATATGTGCCATGCTTGCGATTGAACCTTGAAACCCCAATTCCGAGGTGCCGAGCATGTACTTAGGCTATGTTTGCAATCCGTGCAAGATTAAGCCTTTGATTTTGTTAATTTCTTCAAAGGTTGCGGTCTGAAGATCCACCCCTACATCATTGATCCTTAATCTTCTAAAAATTTCAAAATAATGGAAAGCACGAAAAGAACATGTAACCTAGTGGTGGACTTGTTAAAATTCGTCTCTAAATCCTATCTACTCATCTACACAAAAAGGATAATTTCATTTATTGATATCTTAATTAGAGGATAAGAACCAAATCATTATAGGGAGGGTAATACTCATTCAGATCCCATCATAATCATAAAAGACAATAATAATGACCACTTAGGCTCCTGCTGGGAGTAGCTAGTTTCCCCATAAGTTTGAGTCCGAGGACCATGCAATACCTTGGTTCTGTCTAGTACTTAGGATTTTTTGGAAGTATCTAGTTTCCCCATAGGTTATACCTTGGTTCTGTCTCGTACTTAGGATTTTTTGGAAGTATCTAGTTTCCCCGTAGGTTTAAGTCTAAGGATCATGCAATATCTTGGTTCTGTCTAATACTTAGGATTTTTTGGAAGTATCTAGTTTCCCCATAGGTTTGAGTCCGAGAACCATGCAATACCTTGGTTCTGTCTAGTACTTAGGATTTTTTGGAAGTATCTAGTTTCCCCATAGGTTTAAGTCTAAGGATCATGCAATACCTTGGTTCTGTCTAATACTTAGGATTTTTTGGAAGTATCTAGTTTCCCCATAGGTTTGAGTCCGAGAACCATGCAATACCTTGGTTCTGTCTAGTACTTAGGATTTTTTGGAAGTATCTAGTTTCCCCATAGGTTTGAGTCCGAGGACCATGCAATACCTTGGTTCTGTCTAGTACTTAGGATTTTTGGAAGTATCTAATTTCCCCATAGATTTGAGTCTGAGGACCATGCAATACCTTGCTTCTGTCTAGTACTTAGGATTTTTGGAAGTATATAGTTTCCTCATAGGTTTGAGTCTGAAGACCATGCAATACATTGGTTCTGTCTAGTACTTAGGATTTTTGGAAGTATATAGTTTCCCCATAGGTTTGAGTCCGAGGACCATGCAATACCTTGGTTCTGTCTAGTACTTAGGATTTTTGGAAATATCTAATTTCCCCATAGGTTTGAGTCCGAGAACCATGTTATACCTTGGTTCTGTCTAGTACTTAGACGGTTGCCAAAATACAAGATATATAATCATAATGGACTAAATATTTGAATTAGAGAAATGCTTTTGTTAATAATAATACATTTTCAGGTTATTTACATTCCAGGGACGAGGTACAGCTTTTTCATCTAAGTCCTTTAAGTAGTATGCACCTATTCCTGCTACTGAAGTAATTCGGTATGGCTCTTCCCAATTAGGTCCCAGCTTTCCGCATGACAGGTTCTTGGTAGCACCCACAACTTTCCTTAACACTAAGTCCCTTGGTGCTAATGGCCTCAACTTCACATTGGCATCATACCCCTGCTTAAGCTTCTGGTGGTAATAGGTCAATTGGATCATTGCTTTTTCTCTTCTTTCCTCGATCAGATCTAGGCTCTTCCCCAATAGTTCATCATTGCCGCTTAGAATGAAGGAGTTCGTTCTCAGCGTTGGGAAGTTTGCCTCTATAGGGATTACAACCTCAGCCCCATAGGTCATGACGAAAGGCGTCTCCCCTGTTGACCGTCGCAGTGTGGTTCGATAAGTTCATAAGACGTGTGGCAGCTCCTCTACCCATATCCCCTTAGCGTCATCCAGTCTTTTCTTAAGCCCATTAACAATGACTTTATTGATAGCCTTGGCTTGTCCATTTTCCTGAGGATAAGCTAGGGTTAAGTACCTGTTAACGATCCCCAGTTCGCAACAGTATCTTCTGAAGGCCTTGCTATCAAATTGGAGTCCATTATCTGAAATAGGGGTTCGAGGGACCCTGAATCGTGTAACAATGTTTCTCCAGATGAACTTCTTAGCATCTGCGTCTCTGATGTTAGCCAGTGGCTCAGCTTCGACCCATTTGGTGAAGTAATCCGTGCCGACCAACAAATATCTCTTATTTCCTGCTGCCTTGGGAAAGGGGCCTACAATATCCAGGCCTCACTGGGCGAACGACCATAGGCTGAACAAAGGGTTGAGAACTCCGCCTAGCTGATGGATATTCAGGGCAAACCTTTGGCACTGGTCACATTTCTTAACATATTCCAGGGCTTCCTTCTGCATTCCTGGCCACCAATATCCCTGGGTAATGGCTCGATGCGACAGAGATCTTCCTCCTGTATGACTATCACAGATACCTTCGTACAGCTCTTCAAGCAATAGCTCTGATGCCTCAAGATGAATACATAGTAAATACGGCCCAGAATAGGAGCGCTTGTACAACTTGTGATCCTCGGACAACCAAAATCGAGGGGCGTTTCTTCGTATTTTTTAAACCTCTGACTTCTCTTTAGGCAGGATATCGTCTTTGAGAAATTTTACTATGGGGTCTATCCAGCTAGGACCCACTCTAACCTCATGGATACGGACCATGCCTTTCGCAACCTCACTTGCTCTATCTAGATGCTCGACAAGAATAACCCAAGGCAGGCTCCTTGCTAAGGAGGTAGCAAGCGAGGCCAATGAATCTGCATGGGTGTTTCCACTTCTGGAGAGATGTGACAAGCTAAAAATATCAAAGTCCGACTGCAGGCATTTGACCTGGCTCAAGTACTCTTGCATCCTCGTGTCTCTGGCTTCCAACTCTCCATTTACCTGGCCCACCACCAATCTCGAGTCCGAGAACATCTCTACTACTTTTCCTCCTATTTTTCGCACCATGGCCATTCCTTATAGCAGTACCTCGTATTCAGCTTCGTTATTCGTGGCCGAGAACCCAAGTCTCAAGGATTTCTCTATGATAGTCTTCTCAAGAGACTCTAGGACTAGCCCCACTCCGAACCCCCTTTGATTCGTTGCGCCATCAATGTACACCTTCCAACATGGGGACCCTAGAGTAGAGACTACCCCTACTGGTTTTTCATCCATGCTTCTCTCCCCTGCTACTATTTCTACTGGTGGTTTAGCAAACTCAGCCACCAAGTCAGCTAGGACCTGGCCCTTTATGGAGGTCCGAGGCATGCACTTGATATCAAAAGCTCCCAGAATGGTGTTCCATATGGCAATCCTTCCAGTGTAATCAACAGTCCAAAGCACGGACTTCAAAGGCAATTGGGTTAGAATGACCACTGTGTGGGCTTGGAAATAATAGGGAAGCTTTCGCGTAGCGTGGACCACAGCCAGTATGGCTTTCTCCAAGGGTAAGTATCTGACCTTAGCTTCGTGTAGTGACTTGCTCACGTAATAGACTGACTTTTGAAGGCCGTTGTCATCTCGTATTAGTACCAAGCTCACAGCATGATGGGCTACAGCAATATATGCGTACAGGACCTCGTCGGCTTCAGGGCTGGACATGATGGGCGGCCGTGACAGGTATTCCTTAAGTTGTTGGAAGGCTGCGGCACAGTCCTCGGTCCATTCGAATCCTTTCCACTTGTTGATCAAGAGATAGAATAGTCTGCATCTATCCGCTGACCTGGAAATAAATCGGTTTAGGGCAGCGATCATTCCAGTAAGTTTCTGGACCTCCTTGGCGTTTCGCGGTGGCTTTAGGTCATTAATGGCCTTAATCTGGTCAGAGCTAACCTCTATTCCCCTATGAGTAACCATATATCCTAGAAACTTGCCTAATCCCACGCTAAAATTGTCACGACCCAAATCCATTGAACATGAATTTAGATACATGACGAACTTGCTGAACTTATATAACTTACTAAACACAATTAATCCAAAATAAATTAAAACTCCAAAATAAAATACTCTTAAAAATCTCTTTACAAAAATCCAAACTCCACAAATTTAGAATAATCTCCAAAATACAGTGAAATCTAAAGCGGAATAACAAAATAACTAAAAATCTTTTAAGACTTCAAATACTATTGTCTTTGCCTAAAACTCCCACGCTCTACCTTGCACCTTACGAAGCAATCCCAAGGTTCTGTTCCCCAACTAAACTTTAATCTGAAAATGGTAATTGATGGGGTGAGCCACACATCCAGTAAGCAATTATACACAATATACAACAGAATATAAATCAGAAGATGCTTGACTCTCTTGGGGAACGAATAGAGACTGAGGAGTTTATATGAATAAATTACAATTCTTGAGTAAGTCTGAAAATTAAATTTGCTAAAAGAAACATTTTAAATACCATTTGGAGAATAGGAATATGACCTTGAAATCACTTGGTTTTAACAAATTTAAAGAACAAGAACATTTTTAAAAATTACATTGAAACTCAATTATTCACGGAAAATAGTTTAGTTTAGCAATCACCTTTTAAATGAGATTTGGACATTCGAAACTTATTTTAAAATTCGAAGCATCTCTTTAAAACATTATTTAGTAGTCAAAATTTCTCTTTCAATGATACAAAAATACTTTTGACAAACTTTAGCAAAATATAATTTTTGAAATACAAAACTTTTGAAAACTTTTAACTTCTAAGAACCTAATGGACAAAACTTGTGCATATTATGCATAATTACTTACAGTACTTGGATCAATCTGAAAGTCCAGCTGAAACACCCTCCAAATAGGTCTCAAAAATACTCTTAGACAGGACCTAGAATCAATCACGGAAATTACTTAATATCCTCCATAAAATATAAATTTTACTAAACTATACAAACTGACTCGCTAGTAAAATTCTTTGCTGAACTAAATGATAGCACTAATACAAAGCATCTCTACCCAAAAAATATGTGTTTCCTTGAATTTATCAATCTCATAGGTAGCAACTAACATTATAGGATTTAAATATATAACCCCAAATAAAAATTGTGGGCCAAATCTATTATGACTTTGTTCAAGGACTTAATTTCTTTGACCCTAATGGATTTAATACCACAATATTACAATTTGGATAAAAGACACAATCTGCCATTGACCCTTAAAGAATTGTAGTTGGACCTTAAAATATCACTTTATTTGGACTTAGTCAACAACTATGTAGAAGACCATTAAAGCCACAATAAAGCCTACGTCCTTGACAACAAATTGAGAGATACAAGTGACAAAAGGGTGAAATTTCTCCAGCCAATAGAATAAAAATTGCAGCAGCCCAAAAAGTCCTATGCCCTACAAAAGTGACGCAACTATTGATACCAAATTTTCAACAATTTCGGCTTGCTCAAGGGTTCACACAGTGGCAGCCATTGTTGACTTGAACTTATTATATTCATATATATATATATATATATATAAGCATATATATACCTCAATGAAATAATGTTAAAGTCATCATCTTTTCTTTTTCCAAATTGCAACAATCTTTAAAGATTCAGCAGCTACGTTAAAGCCATATTCCTAATTAAAATTTGAAATTTCCAAGATAAGATTCTAACTTCTTAATTCTTGTTTCTAACGGTGAGAAAATCATACCTTTAAAAAAAAATCTGATTGCCTCTTCAATGGTATGTGCTCTAACTCCAAGAAAACCCCTTAGCCTCTCTGACAAAACCCTTTCTATGAAAATTCTGACTGTCTTTTCCTCTACCCTGTAGTTTGTATTAGAGATGTGGGCTTAGTGGGTTAGCGGGCTGCAATTACTAATAATAAAAAAAATACCAATGGCCCATCAATTCTTATTATTATTATTTTTTTTTTAAAAACAATATTATTATAACCTCAAATAAAATTATGTGGGGTATTACAAAAATAGCACTTAGAAGCGTTTAGGCGCAGCTTGTGCCTCCTTAAAACGTTAAAGGTGCTGCCAAGGTCTCCCAAGTGTTCGGACACCATCTTACTCTTTACCACCATATCATCAACATAAATTTCAATGTTCTTACCTAACTGTGACTCGAACATTCTCGTCATCATCCTTTGATAGGTGGAACCTGCGTTCTTCAGGCCAATTGACATTACTTTGTAATGGTAGTTCCCAGTAGGCGTCACAAAGGCTGTCTTCTCCTGATCCTCCAGGGCCAGCAGTATTTGATGATAGCCCTGAAAGGCATCCAGGAAACTCATCTGAGAATGGCCCGCTGTTGCGTCCATCAGCTAGTCTATCCGAGGCATGGGGAATGGGTCCTTTCGGCATGCTTTGTTTAGGTTTGTGAAGTCTACACAAACTCGCCACTTTCCACTTTTCTTCTTGACTACCACGGTGTTGGCCAACCATTTGGGGTAAAAAACCTCTTTGATAGCCCCTGCACGCTTAAGCTTCATCACCTCGTCTCTGATCGCATCAGCATGCTCTCTTGATGGGCGCCGGGGTGGCTTCTTTTTGGAAGTGATGGACGGGTTGACGTTGAAATGGTGGCAGATGAAGGCTGGGTCAATTCCTGGAGCATCGCAGGCATCCCATGCAAATACATCAATATTCTTTTTGAGAAATTCGACTAACTCTTCCTTCTCTTAAGGGGGCAGTTGCGCCCCTACCTGAAAGAACTTCTCCGAGATATCACCAACGACCCCCTTCTCCAAGTCCTCGCATTTTGCCTCCTCAGCCGCTGTATCAGGGGGCGACATCGGGGCCTTTGACTGCTATAAGTCCCTTTCAGCAGGGATTGAGGACTCTGCGTCAAGCCGATGTGAAATGGCGACTACTACACACTGCCTTGCCGTGGATTGGTAACCACGAATTTCGAGGACCTGGTCCCCCGATGAGAATTTCACCTTCTGATGTAAAGAGAAGGCAACAGCCCCCAAAGTATGGAGCCAGGGCCTGCCAACGATGGCTATATATGGAGAGTAGGTGTCCACCACGATAAAGTTCACCTCCACTATCTCTGGGCCAGTCTGAATGGGTAATCTGATCATGCCCTTTGGAATAACTAGTTTTTTGTCGAAGCTCATCAAAGGAGAGCTGTAAGGAGTTAAATCTTCCAGTTTCAAATTCGTCCCCTTATAGAGGTCAGGGTACATAACCTTAGCAGCACTGCCGCCATCCACCATCACTCTTTACACATCGTAGTCTCCTATTCTGAGAGTGATCAACAGTGCGTCGTCATGGGGCTGGGTGGTTTCGATCTTGTCTTCCTCTAAAAAACTCAAGGTTTGATGAAAATTCATTTTGGCCCTCTTTGGCCCTGGCTAGGGCTCCTCGGCAGGCAGTTGGGCCACAAATAGCACTCGTGAAGGCCGCGTGCCAGTTCTTCCTGGTGTAGCCAGGATTACATTGATCGTACCCACAGGTGGCCTCAGGGCAGCGTCTCTCTGGGGTTCTTGATGGGCTTGGCTTTGATGACTACTGGAATGGTGCAGAAGGTGTTTTAGCTTTCCTTCTCGGACTAACTGGTCCAGGTAATTCCAGAGGTTCCTGCAGTCCTTTGTGGTATGTCCGTGGTCCTAATGGTATTGGCAATAAAAGTTCTGACTGCGCCGCGTAGATTCCCCCGCCATCTTATTTGGCCACTTAAAGTATGGTTTGTTCTTGATTTTCTCCAACACTCGATGCACTGGTTCTCAAAACACAGCACTGACAATCTGTGCGTTGGTTGCTCCGAACTGCCCTATGAAATCTCTTCTCGGGCGGTTGCTATTATATCAGTCCTACCTGAAATCCCTCCTCTCCTGAGGGATAACCTTCTCCTTTCCCTTCTCTTGTAGCTGATCTTCCTCTACCCACTTATACTTGTCAATCTGATCCATCAGTTGGCGCACACTAATGGCAGGCTTGCCAGTCAGAGACTTCCTCAAGTCGTGCTTGGCTGGGAGGCTGTTCTTGAAGGTGTTAATGGCGACATCGTCAAAGTTGCCGTCCATTTCGTTATACATCTCTCAATATCTGCCCGAGTAGGCCTTCAAGGTTTCTCCGTCACACTTGGATAATGACAGCAATGCACTCAGGGGCCGAGGGGCTCTACTGTTTGTAATGAAATGAGAGCCGAAGTCCTGGGTTAGCTGCCTATACGAATCCAAGAAATTCGCCTTTAAGCCGTTGAACCACCTCATCGCCACTGGTCCCAAGCTGGATGGGAAAACCTTGCACATTAGAGCCTCGTTTTTAGAGTGGATAGTCATCCATTGGTTGAACTGGCTCACATGCTCCACTGGGTCCGTGTTGCCGTTATAAAGGGTGAAAGCCGGCTGCTGGAATCGCCGAGGGAGTGTAGCCCCTTCTATAGGGCGTGTGAAAGGTGATTTAAAGAGCTGATCCAATGCCCTACTCATGGCATCGTATCCCAGGCCACTAGGAGATGGGCTTCTGCATTTGCGCCTCTGGTAATGCTCTTCTTCATGAGAGAATGTCTTGCTTGGAGGGGTTCTCGATCTCTGCCTATAGTCATCATCGCTTTCATCATCGGAGGGCAAGTCAGGGTTAGGATGAGATCACCTTCATTGTGCATGGCGCAGTTTTCTCTTCAAGTCGTTTATATCTCGTTGTATGGCCTGTTCGTCATTCTGTCTCTGGGATACATGGTTGCCCACACGAGAATGGCTTCTGCTAGTTTGAGTGGTGTTTACACTCCCTTCTCGAAACCTTCCATTCTCTTCATTTTGATCATGCTCAGGGTTGGGAAAGCTGCCTTGTTACTGGGATCTGGCTGGCTCAGGCTGATGGGAGCCTGCTCTATGAGAACCTGATCCTACCATGCTCGATTGTTGTCCTTACTAGCACACAAGTTCTTCCTACAGACGGCGCCAATTGTAGGGTCTGGGTTGAGGTACTTCTACTGTTACGTGAGTAAGCTCAAGCCTAACTAGCCCAATACAATAAATTTGTAGAGAATGGGTTCAAGAACTGAGCTTTAGTGAGGATCGTAACAACTGGACATGATTGTAAGTAGATTGAATAACAGACACGTGGGGGGAGGTGTGAAACTTTATCCTCGGGCTTGGTCCGAGGACTGGTTCTTCTTCTTGGTTCTCTAGTGCTTGGTTACAAAATCTCTCCAGGATGATACCAACAGCAACCGTCTTTCTTCTATCAATTTTTCGATCCCCCATTCCTGGAGGGTTTCTTACGTTATATACCTCCTTCCCATTGATCTTAGCTCTCCATTTGTTGATCATGCAGGTCGCTACTTAAGTGCTTGTCCCATTTACCGCCTTCTCCAACTTTCTGTGAGTTGCAGCAACCAAGGTGATACTATTCAAGGGTCATTTCCTTATTAATGCAGCCAAATCGTTAGCTGTGGGCATTTAATGCGGAGGTGACAGCTTCTCCTGGAATTGCTTCTCCACCATGTTCCCATGGCTGGCCCACTGTGTTAGTCCTTTTTGCTTGGGACGCCCAGGGAGGCTATTTTTAAGGGCATACCGCTCTTCTTTCTTACGATTTCGGTTGGCCAAGGACAGGATTGTCCCCGGCGATGTCTCTTGGCAACTGGGACTCTCTTTGTTCATCCTCGGGTGTTTCTTCCTCCTCGGCATGGGCCTTGGGCCCTGTATAAAGTAGGTCGGGGCTGCTGAGTTCTTTGACCCCACAATACCTAATGTGCATTTTCCATCATTTATGTCACAAGATAAGTTAGCCTTAGAATATCCAATAATTTTCAAATATTCCCTATTATATGTCAATTCATGACTTTTAGCAAGAGCAAAGAACATCATATGGGTTATCTTGAAATTTACAATAAAAATCACATTTTGATAATAATGGAGCAAATTCATATTCAGATTAAACCATAAAAAATAAATAAATAAAATTATTTTTCACGAGGTGGTGGATAAAGACAAATAGAATAAAGGCTTTGGGTTGTTATTCTTTTTGATAAATCATAATTCAAAGAAAAGAAAATGGGACTCCATACCTATCAGGTAGACTAAACAAATATCTTTGAAAGTAATTAGAAACATTCTATGTTAAAGGGTAAAGTTAAATATTTAAAATCTAAGGATAACAAATCTCTTGTCACAAAACTCAATTGAAAGAAAATAAAGTTTTCAATGAATCAATGAAACAAAACGCTAACTATATATATATATATATAAACATTTGCTTAAATGTGTTTTCGATAAAGGTATTTTGGTTATAATTTGTTTTTGCTCAGCTTTGGTTTTGGTTTCAATATTTGGATGATTTTTTTTTTTTTTTGAGGTAATTTTGCAATCTTCGTAGAGAGTAGATTGAATCAATATTGGATAGTATCTTTTGCTTTTTTGTAAAATTTCTGGTTCAATATCTTTAGTTTCCCTGTTTGTATTTGGCTTTTGGAGCTCATCCATATTGGCATATACATTGACATTATATGTATGACATTGAAAATTTCATTGTATTATGGTAGCTGTGGAATGATAAGGTAAGGGTCAATGTATATGATCATTGGCAAAGACAATTGTGAACAAGGCTTTAGCCCTTTAAATTTGTTCTATTAATGTTCTCCAAGTTTTTTTCTTTCTTACTATTTTTCCATGCTTGATCTGTTTTTTTCCCCTTATATATGATGCTTTTATTAGAACTATTTCTTCATATTTAATTATTGATATCGAGTATTGCCTTCAATACTTTTTTGCCTCATCATATTCTACATAAATATATATATATATATATCAAAACACACTGAAATAAACATGTATTTTCTAAATATACTAATTGCTCCCTTTTTTAATCTTCATTAACATTTGTTTTACACAATTTTATGACATCTATCCTGAAAGAAGTATTGCAAAGTAGCTACAAATAAATTTTTAAAAAATAGTATGGTAGTAGTTACTTGTCTTCAATTTCTGTGACTTCTAGAATGTCAAGATTGACGTAGAGTTTTGTTGCAAAAGTGGATGATAGTTGATAGTCACCTACAAAAAAGTTGTAAAAAGTTTATTAGGGATTATTGATGCTAAAATGTTATGTACTTGTTAAATGGTTCAGTTAGTTGTCATCTATCTGCTATGCAAAGTGGAGACATCATTCGAGAGAGCATAAGGTTCTACCATGTGGTGCATTTCTTGGAATTTTCTTTATTTAGGCTTACACTTCAATAAAGTTTGTATTTACATCATAGTATTAGTTCATTGAATTAACTTGAAAGCTCAGATTTGTGTAAAAACACAAAAGCTTGTTCAGACCCCCAATAAAAAATTACGGCTATATTACTTTTACTCTAACTTAGACTAAGTGCAGAACAAGAGTAAATGAGCGCAAACAACCGATATCACTACCCTAAGCCATATTCATCCATTATCAACAATAAAAGGAAAGCTCAAGAGTTGGGAAGAGAGATGCAAACACAAGATAACACCGAGACGTGCTATCGAAGAGGAAACCAAAGAACTCAACGAAAAACCTCTTTGCGACCCTCCAAATCGAAATCGATCCACTAAATAATAAAGTTGGAGTACATTAATAACAAAAGACCCTCCAAGCCTAGTCTACCCCATATACTTAAGCCCTCCAAGCTCCTGCTACCAACTGGCTTCTTGGAATCTTGTCTTCTCTAATTTTCCAGATTCCGCAATTTAGCCCAATTGCATTCGCCAATGAATGGCTCTTTCCAGTGCTTCCTAACAGCATCAAATTATCACTTTACACTCAGGATGGGTCTGGTAAGTGTTTGGGTTAGCAACATCTCAAGGATATAGAGATGGAGAGGTAGGAGTTGAGGAAAACCACAAGGAAATGTGTAGATGATTGTGGGTATAACAATCTCTAACTCTCAAGTGTATTTTCTAAGGTTTTCTCTCTGAAAAGCACTCCTTATAATTTGTGGGTAATGAGGGTATATATATAGTATAGGTAAAGACTTGGTAAAGCAAAACATAACTTTTTGCCAAACAGAAAGTTTCGCGAGTACTTCGTGGGATGGCCTTTCCCGCGAGACACTCACGAAAACCTCCAGGCTAGCATGACTTTTCATCTTCCAGTCATGTGCTCTACACGTGGCTCTTTCACGGGTAGGCTTCTCGCGAGACACTCGCAAGATCCACTTGTTCATTCATTTAAGTTTGAGTCTTCACACTCTCTCACACTCATCCATTACAATTGAAAACCCACATACATAGAGGGAAATATGATTGAAGAAATTACAATCAAATTTGGCATGGAATTAAAGCCAACACAAAATAGTTGTAAATTACAACTTTACATAACTAATAAAGTAAATGCATATATTAATTATATATGGTGGGTTCCAGTTAGCTCAACTAGTAAAGTCTCTAATAGTTGAATAAGAAATCTTGGGTTCAATTCCCGCGTACATTAAAAACTTATTAGTATCTTGGTCTGATAATAAAGAACTATCATTAGGAGTGAATGCCATAGGTTGAAACTCTCTCCAAAATTATATATAGCTATACATCAATTATTTATATTTGATGAATTTAAATGATTATTTTTATATATATTATATAAGAAAATATATATTATATAAGAAAATATTTTATTTATAATTATAATAATTGATTTAAAATACTAAATTCTTCCTTATATGAGAAAATAATAATAATAATAATAATAATGATAATAATAATAATAGTTGATTTAGAATGTTTAGTCGTTTTGATAACAATTGACAAGAAAGCCATAAAAAATAAAATATTTGTGAATTCACTAAAATTAGTCATAACCATTTAGATTTCTTAACTTATTTTAGTTATATTATATATATAATCAACATTGTAGTATTTATTCTATGTAATTAAAAAGGTTATTAATATAATAACTAAATATATATATATATATATATATTTTTTTTTAAGTAGTTCATTCTTTATTTAAGTATAATGAAATTTTGATGTCAGTTTTCAAAGATTTATATGAGAAAAAATTGATTAGAAATATGGTATTGTTGCACAAATTTAGTTGGTTTTGCAGCAGTGGAAACAAGGTCCAACAAAAGAAAAAAAATGTAGTAACAGACAATTAAGAATGTAAAAAACAATTCTATGTATACATACATACATACATACATACATATATATATATAAAGAGAGAGAGAGAGAGAGAGAGAGAGAGAGAGATGGGTTCAATTTAGTGAAGTTACAACCGGTGTTTTCCTTAAAAAAAAAAGTTACACATTTTATCCATCATAGATCTCTAAGCAATTCAGACTATTTTAGAGGTTCAAAAAACTTAATTAATGAGTTTGAATTTAGTAAGAACATGGTGTAAAACTCATATTTTACACCTTCCAATAAAAAATTGTCACATCAATATTTTACTTAAAATTCAGTATATCCTACCACACCTAATAACATCTCAATAAACTCCCAATTTGGTTGTATTTATATATAGGTATTAGAATTAATTAGGTGTGGTTGTGCTTATTTTTAAATATGTAATAAGATGATGTGGCATTTGGGGTTGGAAGGGTAAAACACAGGTTTTACACCACGTCCTTATAGAATTTAATCTCTTCTTTAATATGTAATATGATGATGTGGCATATTAAGATTGGAGGGGTAAAACGTGGATTTTACAATACATCCTTATAGAATTTAATCTCATAACAATTTACCATCTATTATTTATTAAACTCATATAGAGCACCACATAACAAAACGAAAATTTTGAAGAAATTCAAAGAAACTGTCTAACGAAAATAACACACTTTTGAAGAAATAAAAAATAATAATAATTAAGGAAATGATTAAAGAGGAAGAAATCAAAACTCCAAAAATTGTAAAACAAGACCCTTCAATAGAAAGCAAGAATGCAAAAAAAAGGGAAAATAGGAAGGAAGAAACACACCACCTCCTAAACAAAAAGTCTAATTGTGTCTGGTACTCTATAAATTCAGAAATTCTCAGTGTTTTGTACCCAAGTTGGATTTAAAGAACGACAAAGTTTAACTACAAAATTGATTGTAGTCTAAGGGTATAATCTTACTCAATAAAATAAACATTACTAAATATTTTGAAAATCTAACCATTGAATTGCATATTCTTTACACTTTTAATATACATGTCAAATTTTGTGTTAATCGGATATTATTTACTATATAATCAATAAGCTTATATTTTATGCATAATTTTAAAATAAAAAAACTTGCAATTTAAATAATTTATTGATGACATAGCTATTGATCTTTAATTTTCTAGAAATTTTGCAAGTATGGAGAATATAAGAAGAAGATTTTATCCAATGGTGGATTTGTCAAAAATCACCTCCAATAAAAAGATATTAAGTAATGTTGTAATCTAAAATTACAACCAATTTCTATAACTAAACTTTGTCCTTTAAAGAAACATGTATGGTTTTATTACCTTCAATTTTGTTTATTATCTTCTTAGAACCTTTTTCTTTACATATTAGATATCCAAAAATAATTTGTAACTAAAATTTTAGTTTTCGCATAAAAGTGTTACAACCAATTTTGTAGCTAAACTTTATCCTTCAAAGAAACATATATGATTTTATTACCTTCAATTTTGTTTATTATCTTCTTAGAATTTTTTTTCTTTACATATTAGATATCAAAAAATAATTTTTAACTAAAAGTTTTCGCATAAAAGTTCCCAATATTCTCTTTTATATGTTTTGTATCATACAAAAATGCAAGCACATGTCGAATGAATTTTTAAAGTTATCTAATTTCTTTCTTGAGTTTAAAACTCACATTTATGTTTAGGTACAATTTTTTGTTTAACAATGTTTGTTAAATTCATTAGGGTAAAAAACCATTCCCCCCTTTATGTTTAGGGTAGTTCACAATTTCTTCCCTTATCTTTGAAACCAATCAATTTCCCTTTTTTTGTTACTGTATTGTTTAGACTTGATCAACTTAGCTTCTGTGTAGCAATCCCCAAGCTTTAAAGACTTCAACCATTTTTTTATGCTAAGCTCGACTTTAGCCTTATTTTTTTCAATTGGAGTCAGTAGCTAGATAAACAATAAATTGCAAAAGAAAACTTCAATTCTAATTACCAACATAATATTGCAATATTCAGGTTTAATTTATGGGTTGTATAAAGTTTACTCTGGCTATGGTAATTTTGGTGTTTTATTTTTTAGTTGACTTTTCACAAGATAATATTCCATGAATCAAAAAATTCATTGAACTTAACTTAGGGAATAACGGAATGGGGGTATTTGCTAATGAATTTAGCAAATATTTTTTGACATAAATTTATACTTAAGTATAAATTTTAACTTTAAACATATGAAATAAATTAGATAAGTTTTAAAATTTAATACATATATGAACATGTTTTTGTAATATCAGGATCTTGCTTCCTAACTCTAAGATTTCTATTTGGCTTTTGCATTGGATGGGATCTCGATGGGATATAAAATAAATAAAAAATCAGACTAACGTACTGGGAGAATATTCAGTCTTCAGTCCTACCAATTGCACAGCTAAGTGCTGTAAGTGAGAATTTCTTACTTTATAAAATCATGAAGACCTCCTTGAGAACTTTTATACCAAAGCAAGATATTTGCGCCAATTTCTAAAAAATGTAACCAATGCTTCTTCTTTTGATTGAATCTTTTTTTATATTAAGGGAGATATTTAGTGAGCATTAGAGGTAAAAGTCTCTAATGTATGTTTAGAGCATTGTGTATAACAAAATAAAAATAGAGATTTGAAATTTTTTTAACATAAACATAAACATGTTTTTTAGAAATGAAATAAATTAATAATGATTTACATTCATCCCATTTGTGCACATTTTCTGTTCTATGAAAGTTGGTACTTATATAGTTTGATGTTACTTGTAATAGTTTTAATTCTTTGGAGTATAAGTTGAATACCATTTTCCCTCTTTTTAAATTCCACACTTTATTTTAGTTCATTTTCTTTCCAACATTTATTTTCCTTTTGTTCCCTGTCTACCTTTTTGTTTTTCATTTTTTAGGATAAAACTTAGGTACACTTCCATCCGTGAGAAATTCAGTCATGTGGCTATTTAACTAAAAAATACACTTCCATCCATGAGAAAAAATCAACATGGCAAAATCTTTAAAATGGAATCTAAGGAACAATACATAAGTACTGTACCTAAGTCTTGCTCTCTTTTTTTTTAAATGGGATTGCGTCTTATTTAACCCATCAATTGATATATATACTATAAATAAGTGGGTTCCCCTCTTTGAACTAGACTTTTATGTGATTCAAAAATAAACTCATTAATAAAGGGTAACTTCTCTTAGAAATAGGGTCATAAATGTCAAATAACAAATTTCATTTTAAATTTAAAAAGAAAACTCCTAAAATTTAGAATTTTTTTCCCTTCACGTTCATCTTTTTATTCCCTAAAATTTAGCCTTTTTGATTAATTTTTCACCTGAATAAAAGTAAAACACCCCCAATTTAAAAAATAAAAATAAAATAAAAGACCGAAAGCACTCCTAAAACTTAGCCTTCTTTCCCCTTACGTTCATCTTTTTTTTTTTTAAAAGAAAAACTACAATTACTGCTTATCTCTAAAATTTATCATTTCTATTTATTTAATACATGCAAATTATTAACTTTACCAAAAAAATATAGAAGAGCTTCTGAGCACGCGCAACACGCGTGCTTAGAGGTTAGTGTAAAATTAAGGATTTTGCCTCATGATGCATGTCGTACCCAGATTTCGGCTTGTGCTCAACATTGCCCCTCCCAAACCATATGTGATAAGATGATTATTAAAAAAAAAAAAAACTACAATTACTGCTTATCTCTAAAGTTTATCATTTTTATTTATTTAATACATGCAATTTTTTAACTTTTACAAAAAAAAAAAATATATATATATATATATATATATATATATATATATAGAAAAGCCTCTAAGCACGTGCAACGCGCGTGTTGTGCGTGCTTAGAGGTTAGTGTAAAATTAGGAATTTTGCCTCACAATGCATGTCGTACCCAGATTTTGGCTTGTGCTCAACATTGCCCCCCAAACCATATGTGATAAGATGATTATTAAAAAAAAACTACAATTATTGCTTATCTTTGAAGTTTATCATTTTTATTTATTTAATACATGCAAATTGTTAACTTTTACAAAAAAAAAAATATATATATATATATATATATATATAATATAGAAAAGCCTCTAAGCACGTGCAACGCATGTGTTGTGCGTGCTTAGAGGTTAGTGTAAAATTAGGGATTTTGCCTCACGATGCATGTCGTACCCGGATGTTGGCTCGTGCTTAACATTGCCCCCCAAACCATATATAATAAGATGATGTGGCATATTAGGATTGAAATGGTAAAACATGGATTTTACATCACATTCTTACAGAATTTAATTTCTTAATTAATATAGCATGCCTCAGTGTTCTCTCTTATTTATTACAATAAATTAAGAAATTCTTTTCTTTTTTAGTATTTTCTCCCTCTTGTCGAACCATTGGAGAAAAAAAAAATGCTCTCATGTTTCCTCAATCTGTGGCCTCTTTTCATATTTAAAAAAAGAATAATGCTAGAAACACAACCAATTTTACAAAGCATTGATGCGGCGTGATCCACATTAGCTTTTAAAAACGATTATTGAAGGATATTTTTATTTTTATTTATTAAAATAATATTTACATTTTTTTTTTAGTAGCATGAAACATGCTTATCTATATTAGTCAAAATATCATACAATTTTCAAATTTGAAAACATATATAGTATGATATTGTCTTTCTGATTTGTTTATAAAATAGAACACTAAATATTACAATTTTTTAGAAGTAAAATTATTGAAATATTAAAAGAAACTAACAAAATTGCATTTCACAAAAGTTGAAAAAATCAACCAACAAACACCTAAAGACAATAAGAGACTAAAGAGCAAAGCCAAATTGATTCCCCCTACTCTACTCACTAGAAATACATGACCTGTTTGCCCCATAACCCAGTACCAGAGCTAATCCTACTCACTAGAACTGCGAACCCAAATTGTACATCCCAGTTGATTGTAAAATCTCATGCCCATTACAAAACTGGAAACCCCAGAAAATATAAAAGTGAACAACGCCCAGAAAATAAATCAAAGGAAAAGCTAACATGCAAAAGCTACAAGGAAATTCCAATAAAAAAACAGAACTTGAAAACATCAAAGCAATTGATACAATTCCTTAAATTAGGCAGTGTCCCATATAGCAAAAAAAGTAGTTCATACGGATTAATCCAACATAACATCATTCAAAGCAAAAACAAAATTCCTAAATATCAAAACCCCCAATCCACCCACAATACCAAAAAAAAAAAAAAAAAGAGAGAGAACAGAAAGAAGAAGAACAAAGAGAAAAGATAGAAAAAGAGTCGTTGGCACCTTGGGCTGGATGGATGTTTAAATAGGTGTAGGGGTCGGGATGGAATGGGCTTTCTTTTTTGAATTTAGAATAAAAACTAATGGGCCGTATAGCATAACCCGGCCCAACCTTCTCCTTTAGGAAAAGTTGTTCTTTGAATGAAAATTAAATAAACCTATACCAAGCATCATCTCCTAAATTGAATTGAAGACCATTGCAAAATGTGATGGAAAAGAGTATTATGACTCTAAACTTGTTAAATTAAACACGCACTAATAGGGCTCAAATGTGAGTAACATGATACTTAAATAATACAATGATAGGTAGCAGGATTTAAACTCGAGATGTCTCCGTTAAAATACCAGGAAGTGCTAATAAAGCTACAAAACTCTTGACAATCCAAGTTAAATAATAAATAAATACTTGAGATCATATAGTTCAAAGTTGTTCACTAATCTTATCATCACCACAAAAGAACCAGAAAAACAAAAACTAGTTGTGGAGCACCTAATGTTATCAATCTCATCAATTGCACGTGTGCATGTAAAATATAAATAAAGTTGGATTTCTTGCAAAAGATAAATAATTATTTAAAATTTTAAAAATAAAATATAACTTTTTTTTTTTTTTGAGAGTGAAAACATAACATGTTAGGTAAAGAAAAATAAGCAAATAATTATTATGAATTGCACTTTAATCTACTTAATACTAATTGTAGATCCAATAACGAAAGCATTCATGCTTGAGAATTGCACCTTAAGTTAGTGAATAATTTCATCAATATCTTCATTCAAAATAGAAAATTTAAATATAGCTTTAGTCTAAGTGAAAATGGTTCAATAAGAGCACTTGCAGTAGTGGAGCTATATAGCTATTTTAGCTCCATCAAAACACCAAAAAGAAGCATGTAGTAGTGGAGCTATACTTATTTTTTTTAGCTCCATTGCTACAGTGCACATCTATAGATAGATGTGCACTGTAGCTAAAAGCTAAACAAACAAAAAAACAATTTTTTACTCCCGGCCCGATTAAAATAATAAAAATGGTTCTCTCTCTCTCTCTCTCTCTCTCTCTCTCTCTCTCTCTCTCTCTCTCTCTCTCTCTCTCAGTGCTGAAGCTCTCATCATCTCTCAAAACTCTCTCAGGCAAACTCTCTCAACGTCACTCTCTTAAGCTCCCTTATTCACCGCCGCCGACCCGACTCATCCTCAACGTCACCGCCACCGAATCTCGACGTCACCGACCCATCAGCCGTCTCAAGCCACCGATTAGCCTCAGACTCATGCCGCCATCCGCCTCAGACCCACACCGCCGATCGCCTCAAACCCATTTCTCTTTCGTTTTCTCTTTCTCTCTCCATTTTTAGCTCCAATCGGGTCCCACATTACCCGACTCACCTCAAATCGGAGCATTTCGTTTCACTTTGCACTCATCATCACTGTTTATGATCACTGATCAATGATTGGCGCAGGTCTCGTCGGCTGGTACCAAATCGAACAGAGTATCAGCCATGGGTTTCAGTTTGGCTGTGTTGATTTTTCTAGGTTTTTGTTTTGTTCTTCTTCACTGGTTTTGATGGGCACAGTGGGGTTGTGGTTGTGCAATGATTTTTATGGGTTTGATGGTGGTTGTGGTGGTGTGTTGGTAATTGAACGAAATATTATTTTATTGTAGTGTTTATATTATTTTATTGTGTTAAAAGCTAAAATAGCTCCACTGCTGTAGGGTGTGAGAAGGTAAAATAAATAAAATGATTTTTTGTGGAGCTAAAAAGCAAAAAATTTAGATCCACTGCTGTGGATGCTCTAAAAACCTAAAATTGTAGAACTACAGCTATTCTCTATATGGCTTAAATATTACTTTCAAACCCACGGAACTAAGTGTCCGTTTGTTTGCACTTTCCAAGTACAAAAAGTGCTTTTTAAAACCAAATATATAATATATGCGTTTGGCAAACCAAATAAAACCTGCTTTTTGGAAAATGCTACTTTTTGAAATGTGAAGCAACTTCACTTTAACACACCACAGTTCTTTCGAGTTTTTGCAAAAGTAAATGCGCATTCATAAATATTACCGTTGAGAGGCTGTCTTCAATTACCAAATTCGCCAAACATTTTATTGAAAACCCAATTTTGCCCTTTGATAAATCAAGGTCCTCACGGATTCCTCTCATCTCATCTTCAGAACAAGCCTCTCCGTGCTGCTTCTTCTTCTTCTCTTCTCTTTTTTTTTTTTTTTTTTAATTTACGTCTTACATATTTAATCTCAAAAAACCCTCTTTCTTTGCTTCACATTGGCTGGTTAAAAAAAGAACTCAAACACAAGGGACTCAAAGCTCAAAAGACAGTCATATATACACAAAATACAAAAGTCTCAAAACACACTGAAACTCACACACACAACAATGGAGTGTACTTGGCCTGAGAGCTTACCTTCTAGCAAGAAAAAGGCAATAGAAGATCTTGTTCAAGGCCGTGATATTGCAAATCAGCTACGTTCTTTGCTTAATAAGTTAGTTGGAGACAACAACAACAACAAGGCAGCCCCCGCTGAAGATCTTGTTCTGAAAATCTTGAAGTCCTTTACTAATATGTGGTGGAGTGTGTGGGGCTTTGTGTGGAGGAAAGTAAAAGAAAACGAAAATAAGAAGACGAGGAAGAAGTGAACAAGTGGATGAGAAAAAAGTTTAAAAGAGTTTTTGGGTTTGGATAAAGCAACATGGAAGAAAATATAGAGTAGGAACATAGATTATTTCACAACTTCTTTTTTACAACTGTGATGTTAATAAAATTTTATTTTACAAAGATTAATCTTAAATTAGTATTGTGAAAATATTGTGACATTTTATTATATCTCTAAATTTTTTAAATTAGTACAAATTTTTTTTAAGAAAAAAAAATAGTACTATTAACATAATATTTTTATAACAATTTCATAATAAAGTTTACATAATAAGTTGTTATTAGTTCTCATCTAGACCTACTAGTGACATTTTTTTTTTCTACCATTAACAACTTGTCATATAGACTTTGTTGTGAAATTTTTGTGAAAATATTGTGTCCATAACTTGCATTAAGAGAGGTAATTAAAACAAAGAATTCTCTTTATATATACATTGTCATTTTTGGTAATTTACCTCTTAAACTACCACTTTTATAAATGATGGCCAAACACTTATAAATGCTGCCACTTTGTTATTAGTTTTTTCAAAAAACATTTTTTAACAGCTTTTACCAAACACTCAACTTTTTAAGAAACCTAGTTTCATACTGCACTTTTTGAAAACCTCACTTTTTCAAAATACCCAATTTTAAAAAGCTGAACCAAACTCACCCAACTTCGAGGGCAAATCAAAAGATAAGATTGATACTGAAAAATAATTTTATCACCAATACTATGTGAATGAACAAAAGAAAAAGGCTCAAATATGAAATGGTTCATGTGTTAAAAAGCAGGTCAAATATGAAAATGAAAAACCCTCATGGATATGTTATTCATTGGGCTTAACCAAATAGCACAATAATTTTGTATTAAAAACAAGTCTAATAACTTGCTAGACTCAAATAAAAATACAAATTTTAACCGCCCAAAAAAAAATTAATTAATTTTAAAGTCACATGTCTATGTATTGTATAATACGTTCATGAGCACTTTCAATATACTCCTACGATATATAACTTTTTATTCACAATTTGATGTGGACAACTATGGTAGCAACTCTCAAATTAAGAAAATGATTGAGCAATTTTAATATTTGGGAGAGACATTGTAAATTGTAAAAATGTGTAATTTATCATAATAAATACTTCAAATACCCAATTAATTATAATTATAGAATTGCGCAATGCTACATATGAGTCACACCTAATGTAATTCACTAATTTGAACCTGACCTTCATAAATTTCCATTCAAGGATTATTGACAAATTAATAATTGAGTTGAATTGTTTTCCTATACCCTTCATGTACTGCAGCCACCTAAAGACCTGAATCTGAGTAATAGCAGAAGAAACCTGGGAAGAGTTAATAATTATTGAGTTCACTCGAGTGTCCATTTCGGATTATCTTAAATTCATTGGCTAATTTGGCTTTAAAACAAGCTAATAAAAAATACAGTTATACTTTGAAAAAAAAAGGTTTCAAAAAGCCGTACATAAACTAACTTTTTAAAAAAATTAAAAAATTAATAGCCAGCTTATAAGCTTAAACAAATAGACCAAGACGACCATTGAACCGAACAGAAACTTTCCACTACTATGAAAAGAAGAGAAACAGTTAAAATGAAACGAAGTAGTTCACTAAATCAAATTAGCACACGTGTTCCTACGTTAAACAAAACCAGACATTGAAGAAGGAAAAAAAAAAAAAAAAGGTAAAATACAACCTCGTGGCACAGGGCAGTAGCCAGTCAAGGTCTCTTCAGACCAATTAATGAAGAAGAATCATCATCAGATTATTAGACCCGCAGAATGCCTATGATTGGCCACTTTCACACTCACTACAAGACCCTGAAAAACCAGGAGGTGACTTGACTTGACTTGAGACAGATTAGTAGCTGTTTTGCCATATCTGTTGAGACTGCTTTGGTGGTTGGCCTTGAGAGGCACCAAGGGATGCTGCATCCCTCGGGTTTTGTTGCTGATGTTCCATTGACAAACCACTAGTTTGGGAATGATAGTAATTCGGGTAACTGAAATGCTGTGATGGCTGCTGACCTTGCCGATACCCACTCGGCTGCTGATTCTGCCCCTGGAAGCTGTAATATGTGCTTGGAAGAGCAGAAACTGTTCGGGAACCAGGCCCATGAACCCACATCGCTGAATTATCATTCTGAATACCAACAGAAAAGGGAGAAAGGTTAACTTAGTTTCAGAAGAATTAACACAACATAGAGAAAGAAACAACTGAAATCTGTTACTTATCAATTTGGTGGCATTTTACAAAAGCATGCACATGATATTTTCCTCTACACCGTCTATCATGCCTTTGAAACCAGTCATTTTCACTGACTTGAATAATGAAATGGAAGCCTTTTTCTAGTTAATTTTTATTTACATGTTCTGATCATGGAATATTCCATTTTCACATTAGAGAAACTGCATGTAAATAAAAGGAATAGAAGGTAAAAACGTAATATTTATGATGTTTCCAAAGCCATGTAGTGAAAATACCTGCTGAAGTGAGATCAAATGATTACTGTCCTTATATTGAGAACTTAAAACATCATCATAGCCAACCGTTGTGCCCGTAGGTGCAGCAGGTGGATTCAGAGGAAAGTTTCCCCCAGGAATACTGGTTGAACTCCCAAAGGCATATCCAGAGGGAATAGCTGCAGATTGAGGCAAACTGCTGACAGAAACACTATTTTTGTATTGTGGTAGCATTGCTGCCAGAGACTGATGGTATGTGTTGTTACCAGCAAATCCCTGCTGGTAAGCAGAGGGCATATACGTGTAGCTCTGAGGCAAGAATGGATAGCTGATCATGTTGGCAAAATGTCCCAAAGGAAGAGTAGGTTGGGAATAAGGGTGCACAGCAAGGTGTTGAGGAAGAGCAGGTCCTGTAGCAACGCCAGCACCAGGCAGCGTCTGAGTAGGCTGAGGTGTAGAAATACTACCTGCTCTCAAAGCCTGCACACAAACAAGATAATGGTCAGAAGAACTGCATCCCTAGCACTTCCTGAATTTATTAAACTACTATGTCTTCTTAACACATGCAGTTAATTGTCTATGATTTTTTTCCCTCTTAAAGGCAATTACTTTCTTGGACAAGTTTTAGCTACTTGAAACAAGCAAACTCACAAGGTAATAATATTTTTTATATTTAATTACTAACAAAATACTTATGCATTATGTATGTGACGCGTAGATCCAAAGCCAGAAGTGCACGGGCACCAGGCCTAACACAAGACAGCTGATGGCCAGTTCTATTCCCCCCCTTCACCCACAAGGCTACAACATGGAGAGCAGGGGGGGGCGCGGCGGGCAAGGTTATTCCTTTATAATTGTCGGTGCAGAAAGGTTCTAATACAGCTTGATTGCTTGAATTATTAACTTCATCTCGGCAATAAGAACTTGATCAGAGCAAGAGAATGACACTTATCCTGAGAGTTAAAGCAACCAACTGCTGTCTCTAGTTGCATCATCGCCAAAACTGCACTTTAAATCAAAATTGCAAGGATATTGCACTGTAGCTTTACCTTGTCTAGTTGCATCATCACCAAAACTGCACTTTAAATCAAAATTGCAGGGACATTGCACTGTAGCTTTGACTTGTCCATAAAATGAAACGTTTTTATCCTACTCCAGCACAATACAATGAATATGTGCTTGGCTAAGGAAGCTTCAATGTTTTATTCCTATTCTTTTAAAGCTTTGGGAGATGGGTGTAACAAAGGGGTGTTCGAGGGAGACTAAATGACAATGCTAGCTGCATTGAAAGACAATGGCAAGTGCTTATCCAAGATAGGGTATGTGATTGACAATGCATGGGGAGGCAAAGTGCTTGAGGAGGAGGACTTTCAACCATAGGCAGGAAAATAATGAACCCCTGCACTGGCCAGACATGCTCAGTACTTCAATAATGTAGCAGTATGGTTTGAGGATGTACCAGACTTTGTTACAAGTCGTATTCACAACAATGCTATTCATAGAACAGGATGATAATCTACTATCTTTTCTCGTACATAAAGAAAAAACTTAGGGAAACAGAGAAGTTCATGTCAGATGGGATGAATGTTGCAAAATAAGTGACTTCTTTGACCTGAAAGCTTGAAAAAACATCATTTTCTAGATTTTCATTTTAGATTGTTTCTTAAAATTTTCAATCTTTACATGTCAATTGTCTACACCCATTGAACAGGTTCACTGTATAAACAAAAGGTTTTAGGAAAAGCAAGACTAAGTCAAGGCAAACCTAAAAGTAATTCTTTGTTTTTTTTTAAGAATGTTAAGAAGAGGGGAGAGCAAAATATGAAGGCAAAGAGATACTTAAATCAGATCAATTTTATTTTCAGGATTAATCTTCCATGATAATACGGAGGATTGAGAGCCCCCCTCAATTTAGAGAATAAGAATAAATTAAGGGGAAAAGCTCCTATAGTGGAGCATGAATTATAACTATCTACCAAACTAAAGTTAAATTTCAGGCCTCTTTACAAAGCTGAAAGAAACCACATGGTCCAAAAAGGTTGGAATCATTGGGAGATTACTAGGAAGAGAAGATTTAGGCTCAGAAACAATTTTCCCTTGGGAAGCTAAATAAACTTCTAATGAAGTGAAATTAAGGAAATTAATAACTGTTCAACCATGTGTAGCAATGACCAACAGTGCACCAATAAAAGGCATTCGGTTAGTTTAATGCAACATCTGCGCAAAATGAAATCAAAAAGGAAGTCAACCTATGCTCACAGACAGAAAAATAAAGCATTCATATAACACAAAACTGATTCTTTCTAGATGGCCAAGTGAAGTGTACCTAAGTCCATATAGTTATGTAAAGATTTGGCCTAGTTAACTTCTAAATGTAGTTGTTGATCAACAAGGATGTTTTAGCAATGTGTACGTATGCACCAATGAGCTCTAGCAGTCTAGCTCAAACAGCACCTCCTCCCCTTGTAACAAGGTGGATGGTAAGGTCATATAGGTTAAAAAGACCCACCACATGTGTGGTTACCAATTTAAAAATTATTATAAAAAAAAAAAAAAAAAAACCATTTTATCTGTATGTCATTTTCTACCTCCAGTAATCTTAATAGGTTACATATTTAGGGATAAAGATCCTCTCCATTTGTTTTTGAAATGGAGAGGATCCATTACATGGTGAAGATTTATTACTATGTCATGAATCAAAAGGTGTACATGTTGCGATGACATTTAAAATCAGCCATCATTCTTTATTTGGTAAGGCAATATTTTAAATGACACGGTACATGGCACATGTACCCCTTTTTTTTATGATACATAACGTAAAACATTATTAGAAATAAAGCCAACCCAAGTACATTGGGGATGTACCATGGGGCCACAAATCAGGAACCAAAATGCATACCCCTTTAAATTAATAAAATTTAACTCTTTTGTGAAATGGTCCATCTCCATTTCAAAAACAAATGGAGAGAATCCTAATATGGTGGAAAACAAAGATAAGAAACAAAGAAGATCCAATACAAGTCGTAAAATCTGTTTCTTTGAACATAAAGCAGCGTGACTTTAAAAACTTATTCAATAAGCTAGATTAGAGAAGCACCTCTGGCATAGACATGGTGGGACCACTAATAGAAGAAGCCACATTGCTGTATTTTGTGGGCATTGATTGTGTCACAGGAAAGGGTGAATATGCAAAATCCTCCCTTGCAGTCTGAACAGATGAAGCCAACAAACTGCTGGGCAACGAATTTGTATATGCCTGCTGCTGAAACAATATATATAGTGACTAGTGAGCTTAAACATTTAACGGCATCAATTTCAAGCTCGCCTAAGATTAATGCATCATATACATGCAAACAAAGGAAGACAAAGCAACCAAAGAAAGCACAGCAAGAGCATGAGAATATCAAGATCATACATGCACAACAATGCTAAAGCTTGAGTTAAATAATGACAAAGGATAGGCTTCATTGCATGTCCCTTCTATTCCCCTCAGTATATTTTCCTGATATAGCCATATAAAAAATAACTATTTTTTCTTTCCTATTCTTTTTTTTCCCCCTTTAGAAGCAAAAAATAATTTTATTCGGAAAGGAAAATAACAGTACATGATAAATTAATCAACCACTCACACGCTCAAGTTTGTATAAAATTCTGAATAAGCACATGAATAAAGGTTGACTAGATTAGTTGACCAAATATACAAACTTCTTATCATGGATTGCTTGATAACATGGCAACAGCATCAAATGTTTTTCTATTCTTCTCACACCAAATTGTCCACAACACACATAAAGGAACAGCACCCCAAATTTTCAAACATTGTATTTTTAATAAGTAATAATGTTTTAGTGAAAATTAAACAGAAGTGATCCCCATGTATAGAGGTAGTGTACTAAGGATGCAACAAAACTTCAACTAAATTTAAATAAATCTAGAAAATTCTCTAACGTAGAAAAAGAATGGCCACTTAAGGCAGCCAAGTGCCAACCAATCAAACATGGATCGTAAAAGATACAACTTTAGCTCCATAGACAAAACGCCCAATCCCATCAAAAGTACAAAGATTAATCTCCCTCCAAATCCAAATAAAATAAAAAAAATAAGGAATGGCCCCCATAAATTGACAGAAAGATGGTTTCTCAAGCCCCCCTCCCAGCACATCAAATTTTCGAACATCTATTCCAATTAAAGAACCCTTTCCAACAACTTAACATTTGAATCACTATTCTTGCGCACAAATGACCATATCTCTCACCACTGAACAATGAAGAAAAAGATGTTCAATTGATTCCTCACTATTATTGTGCACCACACCAATCAACAATCAAAAAATTTCTTTCTGAAGATTATCTACCGTTAAAAGTTTGCCCAATGCTGCCATCCATGTGAAGGAGGCAACCTTTCATAGCACCATGACACTCCAAATAGTCCTCCAAAGAAAAATAATGCCTCTAGAACCCCAAAATGCATCCTAGTATGAGTGAACTCAAAATTTCCTGCTTTAAAGGTCTCCAAAATATTTGATCTTCTCCATGTATAGTGGGTAGAATGCTATCAAAAACGATCTCCACAGATTCCAACTCCCAATCTTGGATTGACCAGCTGAACTGAGGATTCCAATTTCGCCGATCTCTCAAGCAAGATGCTACGGAAGCATTCTTGTCTACTGCAATCCGAAATAAATCCTCCATAATCTTTTAAGGCAAGAATCCACACGATAAATCATGCCAAAACCAAGCCCACATGCCTTTCCCGACAGAGAACTGAATGTATCTATTAAAGTTTCTCCAACATCTTTAGATAGATTTCCAGAGACTTGCCCTTACTCAACATTGCCTAATTCCATTTTTCCATTGCTGGATTCTCATCACCAATGCAAACCCTTTTACTCCCCACTTAATTAATTTTGGCAAATACTCACCTATCTTTTCTTTTTCTAAAAATTAATTAGCATTTTTTATTAAAATAAATATTTAGCACTTCACAATTCTCAGTAGTGATGCTAATGACTATCATCATTGCCTTCACCAAAACTCAAATAACGCCACAGTTTATGCATTTGCTTAATGCAGGAGGGTTGCATAAATCATAGCCAGAAGAAAGCACTTGCTAGCACCTGATTGACAGTTTACAGTTGCAAGAGCTATTTACTAGAGTCCTTAGAGACCAAGTGACTCCCTGTCACAACTAAAGCCAATCCCTGTCAAGCCACCAAGCTTATCATTGTTGACAATAAAAGGCAAACTTCGAAATGAGATTAATTCACGTTGAATGATTAGCATAGTATTTTTTGAGTGACCCCATGCCAGAGACCATCAAAATGAGGTCAACAATGAGAAGGCCATAAGGCCAAAACTTCATAATTGATTCCATCTAGGAAATGTTCGCATGTATAAACCAGCCAAGTTGTGGTCATGTCCACATGTCTGTTGCACACCTAGAATCTCCAAGAAAAGGAAGTTTTTCAGCCCAATAATTGTATTTGAATCTTATGAAAAAATTATTTGTTGCTTCTCATCGTTGAATTCACTGTTGCTTCTCATCGTTGAATTCACTCAACAGGAAGCATGTGAACTCACACAAATACAAAATAATATAGGACACTCATGTAACATGTGTCACTATTCATTTGCTTTCAAACACTGTAGAAGAATGTGCCCAGAATACCTTTTTAGCTCAGCAACTTGAACAACACCTTCTAATGTCATTAGATTTTTCCTCATATTTCAGTCAAGAAAAGTTTGTACTCAAAAATTGTAATATGAACTGTAATCCCATCGGAAATACTCAGTTATTTATCAGACAATAATATACATGTTCTATAATTGTCACAACGAGAAATAAATGGGCATGTGCCAGGACTGAAGAGCTACTATATTTTTTTTTTGGTAAGTCATTGAAGAGCTACTATACATGTATCAAAGAGCAGCTCAAGCTGTTGCGCACATGTCCTGGGTTTATTTTCACAAATATTATCAAAGATGTATTGGTAAGCAATTTGTCCTACAAAGTCATCCTCCTTACATCCATATCTTTCTAACATTTGAAAATTTTGGAGTGTTCTGTTTCCATATTCAAACATTTTAAATTGTCTTTAATTTTCTCAATCTTTCCCCAGATTTTTATAATTTTTTGCAATATCATATTGCACTGTTTCCTCAACAACATATTTGAAAGGATGAAAATTGTCTTGAAATTGAATCTTAAAAATTAACCAACAAAAAATAGAAGTTTTTTATTGGGAAATTATAGAAATTTTACTTATCAAAAAAGAAATTATAGACATTTCAATAGTTTCTTTAATATCAACTCATGTTCTGCAATATCAAAATTTAACTTATGCCAATCATAAAGTACACATGAAACCATAATTTTCCACATATCCAAGGTAAAACTGAGGGTTTGATTATATTACCATTACACTTGAGAGAGCGGCAAGACTCTGCATCGGTGAGCTAGTCTGTGGATGAGTAAATGCGTTATTGAATTGTTGGGTATTTTCATATGTAAAATCAGCTGCAGGTGAAGGGAATGCATATTGATTCCCCTGAGCAACTTCAGTGGTTTCCTGTTTCAACGCCTCTGGTTGTGAAACTGAAGGAGAATCATAATTCACAGTGCCCCCACCAGTTCTATGAACTAAATTTCCATCCGAGGTAGTGTTGAGATGCTCGTCCCCATAATATTCAGGATTCCTGCACGATATATATACATATATATAATTTCTTTTGGTAAAGACAATTATAGACAACTGAGCAAGACAGTAATACTACAATAAACAGGGCATACCGAGAGTCTGAGTGCCCAATTGATGAAACATCTGCTGCTGAAGATGTCTCCTCCAAGTCACTTGTCAAGGGCCTAGTTGCAAATGACCCAGATCCTGAAAAAGCAGCACCAGTGCCAGATCCAAAACTCCCAAAGCTCAAGTTCAAGCAATCTGGAGTATGGAGTTGGAGGTGATTTGGAATTATTACAGGAGGGTTATCCTCTTCAAGTGGTGCTTCCCGATCTTGCTTTTGTAAATCTAGTTGCTGCAAGTTTGCAGCGACTGATGAAATACCATCTTCAGCTGATAAAAAATAAAAATAAAAGAGAAAAAATATAATAAGCTGATGTGTTGGAAAAACTCAATTACATATATAATGGTCACTTTCAATAATGTAGAAAAAATCTATTTAAGGTATATATGTGTGTATGTGAGTATATCAATGAAAAATGGTAAGGAAAGATGAAGTGTGCACAAAAGCAATATGGAAATCATTGTAGTCACCTTCATTATGCTCCAAAACATGCTTGTGAGGCTGGTAGGAATTCATTTCCTTATAAAAGCTATTATCAAGGACAGATGGACCTCCAGAATTGTCCTCTTGCCCATTTCTACTGGACACAGAAGTAGATCCAACATGGTTCGCATTAAGCATCTCAATAGGCAAATCCTCTGCTACCTGAAGCTCATCTAACTGGTACTTTGTATGACGATTAACTCTATCCAAGGGTAAGTGAGATGGATCTGCATATGGCTCAGTGTCTGAAGGCACCTCTACACCAGAGGGTAGACTTGAAGTAGGTGGCTCAATTGCAGGCCATTCATCATTTGGAGGAAGTTGCTGGCTTGTGAAAACTCCTGGCTCAGCATTGATGTCTGACACCATGGAAGCATGATCTTGCAAGGAATGCAAATTATGATGTGCTGCCGCAGAAGAAGTTGCCAAAACATTTTGATGGTTAGCACTCTGGAGAGGGGGGCTTGGAACAGCAGAAGCCTTGCCATGTGGCTTACCCATCTTAACAATGTCAGCCATTGATACATGACCTGGGCCCCCCAACCAGGTAGATTGAAATCCAGAAGGCTGGGTTGATGATGATATCCCATCACTTGTGCCCACTATAGGCAATTTTATTTCCGGGGCCACAGAATCACTGCAACAAATTTTTAACTTAAATGAGAAACAATGAACTCCACATTCGCAGACAAACTTATTTGGAGAACAAACCATCCCCTCAGATGCAATCTATAACATCCAGGATATACAAATATTCCAAGTGTGACAAACTCAATTTGACTTCCACCATGTTTCATAAGGCTTGACAAGTAATTAGACATCCAGAGAAGCAAGAGAGTTCCATTAGTCACTCTTATCTGTTAGTGATTTTCATAAAATCTACTTTTAGATATTCATTGAAGGCCTGTTTAATTGAGCTAATTTTTATCCTAAAATGAAATGTACAGCTTTTGAAAGCATAATCTTCTTTTTTTTGATAAGTAAAAAGCTTTATTGATATCAAAAAAAGGGGACACCCTTGTACACTGGGAGAGCTTTTGAAAGCATAATCTTTCCCAAGGTAAAAGTATACTTTTACACAATAAACAAAATAAGTTCATCCAAACACACGCTAAATCAACTTTAACAACTAGCAAACAGCACTATACCAGCAACGTTTATAGGTTCTCCCACAATTTTAAGGAAGGAAATAGATTCTACAGTCTACATCCTTTTCCTGCAACACATTAGACAATTGTTGCAAATAGACATTATTATTAGCAAACTAAGCTCTCACAACAGACAATTCAACAATTAATTCAAGTTCTCCACAGCTTAGGAAACTCAAAACTTGCAAGTACTATCTTTCTTTCCATAGGATTATCAACCATTTCAACTTTGTCATTGATTGCCACCTTAAAAAAATAGATCCAGCAGACAATGGGAACCAAACTCAAACTTCCAAGACTTGGGAAGGAATGCACCATGTTTCCCATTAAAACTAGGAGCAAATATCTCATAGAAAAATATTCTGCGGCTGTAATCAACAAGCATGTCATCGGTAAAAGATAGAAACAAATTCATATGGCTAATAATGATAAGCACACCTTCATAAACTAATCAACAACCTTAGAAAGTGCTAATATGCTTTCTAAAAAACTAAATACATTAAAAAGATGGTAAAGGGAAGCCACCCGAAAAAACAAAAGAACTTCACAAGAACTGATGACAAAACCAAACCAAAAAAAAATGGGAAGGAAATATTAAGCATGTTAATAGTCAATTAAAATTACGAAAAGGATTTTATGAAGATGTTTCACTCTCTTCATTATAATAGTTTTTTAATGCTTTCATTTATTTTTATCATCACAAAGAAATCAAGAGCATCAGATGAAAAGGACTATAGGCATGTTAGCTTGGTTGGTGTGTCTTACAAGCTGGTAGCCAAGGCTTTGGCAAATAAATTGAAGAAGGTACTGTAGAAAATACATTCAAATTAACAAAATGCAATTATTTCAGGAAGAAAAATGCCTGATTAAATTCTTATTGCCAATGGAAGTGTACTAAAATCAGGAAATCCATGGTGTGTAAGCTTCACCTATATAAGACCTATGATAATGTAAACTAGAGATGGCAGTTTTGCATTTGACATCGTATTCCACTGGTGAGATTTCCTGTTCTTGTTAATAGGAATCCAAATTGAATATTTCAACAGGGCTAAACTGTTAGAACAAAAGGACCCTTTATCCCCATTATGTTTGTTTTGATGAGAAAGGTATTGAGGTCTAATGATTATTAACAGCAGTCAAGTGAGGGTCGGTGTCAGGCTTCCAAATAGAGAACACCAATAATGGGGCACTGCTGATTTCTTATCTTTTGTTTGCTGATGATACCTTGATTTCTTGTGGGGTTGACTCACAAGGGATTATTTCTTTGCAGTGCTATTACTTTGATCCAAGGCAAATTCCAGGTTGAAACTTAAAAGTGAACTTGAGTATGAGTGGGCTAATACATATAAGAGATTAGAAAATATAGAAGCACTAGCTAAGTTGACTTGGTATAAGATGGGCTCTGTCAGTCAGTTACATTTGTCTATTGGTTTCTCTACAGATATGGATATTCTTGGGATGTAATTCTTGAGAAAATGCTGAGGAGGTTGGTGCAGTGAAAGAAAATGTATTTAGTGAAAAGGGGTGGAATTACTTTGATTAAAAATATGTTGTCTATTTTCCCCACCCAATTCAATGTCAATCTTTAGTGTGCAAGGGCTACTAAGAGGAACGAGAAATTACAGAGGGATTTCTTGTGGGGTAGCATACATGACCTACAGAGGTTTATTTGATAAGCTCGGAGAAGGTTTGTTCCCCCCGCAATTATGTGGATTGGGAGTTCAAAAGCTTGGAGTCTTCAAACAAGTTCTAATGGATTTTAGAGATAGGTCATAGAGAGTGATATTATTTAGAGGCTGTGAGGACAAAAATAAGGGGAGAGATAGAGTCGATGTTGATTTGCAAAGACATGCAACTTCCACATAGTTTATGGAGACGCATTAACTGCGGGCTTCAGTTTTCAACCTATGTCGAATCCTATGTTAGAGACAATAGCATAAGTGTGGAGATATACCATTGAAACTCTTATTCCTTTAATTGTTTAATATTGTGGCAAAAGAAAGAAGCCACAATGACTGATATTTAACTTCATAATAATCTCCCTGTTACCCTTACACGATTAAGAGCTTGATCTGTTGACAATTTTCTCCATATATTATATTCAATAAAGATTAATGAGATGGGCTTGAATAGAATGATATGACCATTTTCAAAGAATAAAAAGATATTGAGGTAAAATCTTAGTATAAAGCTTTACAATGAAGCATAGGAGTTGACTAGTTGGAGATCACAATGGAAGGTGAAAGTTCCTACAAAGGTATTTCTTGTATTGGATGGTCAAACAAAGTTAAAAATTAAAAAATTAAAAAAAAAGGTAATAAAAACATGATTAGTTGGTGTTGTATGTAAAAATAAGTGGGGAGACTGTAAATCACCTTTATAACTTTAGATCTTACCAATTCACTCTCTGTTCCTTTTTTTTTTTTTTTTTTTGGGGGGGGGGGGGGGGGGTGGGGGGTGTTGGTGTTTGCATTGATCTGGTATAGATCCCACATACCAGGAAAAAAGCCCTTTTCATTTATTTTTTAATGAAAATCTTACTGCTTACCCCCTTCACCACCCCCCCCCAAAAAAAAAAAAAAAAAAAACTAAGCATCGCAACTCATAGCAATTAATTGCATTGCTACTCCTCAATTTTCAAACCAAAAGAGATATCAACTTAAGGTTTTTAATAGGAAGAACCTGTATGAGGTAGGTCGTCGACTCGTGTGATTCCCAGACATGCTGAATGACGAAGATGAAGAGGCTGAATAAGCATGTGTCCCATTTTCCTTCTTATATGCAGGTTTACCATATAAACCACCGGGGTCTGACAAAAAATGGAAAACGATATAAGTGCATGTTTAACATGGTTGCACTGCAATTTCGAACAAAATAGATACTGGAGGTTACTCAGTGACATCCACATACCAGTAGAGCTAAATTGGCTTGAACCACCACGTCCAACATAGCGGTCTGCACCACCCCTACCACCACGATTTGAAGTGTTATTAGCACCACGAGATCTGGAATCCGGTATGTCCTTGCTCTGAAGCAATAAGAGAAAGATTAGTAAAGAGGACTGACAAGAACCACGCTAACCACAATGGTGAAAACTAAAGGAAATAGTAGAAGTGCCATAATCAGCCCAAGCAACCTCCTAATCCGTGCATGAAAAAATGTGCACATTAAGCAAGCCTTAAATTAAAGGTTAATTGTTCAAGTAACACAACCACAACATTACTGTGCACAAAAAAATCAGTATCACAAATTAGGAGCATAACAAAAGGGTTACAGATTTAAAAATATAAGATCCCATGAACGCACCTCTTTTTTCTTTTCCCGCTTGCTTTTCACCTCATGAAAGGGATCTACACAATTAATAAACTTAACATAAGAAACTAATATGATTATCGGTAACAATATGTAAGTGAAAAGAAACCCAAAAACCTCCCCAGTCCCCATTAAACGGAACAAGACACTACAAATCCAATATCAGAAATTCAAAATGGTTGGAGATGAAGCCTAATGGGAATGACAGCAAAGGCATCCTTCTTTGTAAGGGGAACTGTACAAACTACAAAGTCAAATCTTAATGCCAACAAAAAGTGCACAATAGAAATCGAATTCAATAACAGTTTAAATTTAACTCAAAAGGGTAAAACTTAGATACAGTATATTAGATTCCCCAATTATATTCAACCACATGGTTGTATTGACGAATACAACACAAATAGTGTTTTTTGTCCAAGTACAACTAAACTCAGTACACAACCTAAAGTACTACACCTAATACACTGTACCTGAGTTTTTTACCCTAACTAAAATCTGTTTCTTTTATGTTCATTAGGAGCGAAAACAAGAAATTTATCAAGCAATTCGAGAGTAAAGCAGACAAAAATCATAGTAACATACTTGGTTAGGAATACTTAGGGCAAGGATTAATAGACTATAGAAAAGCCATAAGCTTACTAATAGATAACATTCTATTACTTATGGCAAATAGAGAGGACCGCTTAATTCTAAAGCAAAAAAGTAATAATCTGGAGTTGCACTCACTGATAGTGACAGCATTTTCTCAAAGAATAAAACTGTGCCCTAGACAAGAAAGTGGCATAATGTAAAATACCCTTTAACTTAAAAGATAGCCAATTGAAATTATAAAAATAAAAAAAATAAAAAATAAAAACTCAACCCTAACCAATACACCTCGGCACTCGGGCCCATCTTAACATACAAAGCCACAACTTTTGCCACAACTATCCTAAGTGACACAGCAGTTTCTCAAAGAATAAAACTGTGCCCTAAAAAAGAAAATAGCATAATGCAAAATACCCTTTAACTTAAAAGATGGACGATTGAAATAAAAAAACTCAACCTTAACTAATACACTTTGGCGCTCATTATCGGGACCCATCTTAACATACAAAACCACAACTTTTGCTACAACTATCCTAAGAGGCCGTCCCGTCGGTCACTTACACATGGACCCAGATAAATAAAATAAAAAATTTAAATAAAAAAAAACATAGTAACATATTTACTTTGGTAAAAGTAAAGCAATAATTAGGGCAAACAGAGATACGTAGCGGTTAATTCTAAAGCGGAAAAAAGCAATAATCTGGAGTGGCACACAGTGATAGTGATATACACCAGTATGGGTCAGTGAAATCAAGAAAACACAACTGTGCCCTAGAAAAATAAAAATAAAAAAATTAGTATAATGTAAAGAAAAGAAAGCAATAAAAGATAGAGATAGAGATGTAGATTTGAAAGAAGCCATAGCCATGGACCTTGAGAGAGAAGACGATTAACGGCCTCGTCAGGGTCCATGTTACATTCTTTAAGCGTGAAATAGATCTCTTGCTCGGTACAGAGATTGTTCACTATCTCCTTCAAGCTCTGAACCATCTTTCTTGACGACGCCGGGATTGTGGAAATCCCATTATTGCCCTTCCCACCGCCGCCGCCGCCACCGCCTCGAACACTCATCCTCTCAGGGGGTGGGGGAAGAATAAACTCTGGAAGTCTCTCGCAGATCTGACAAAGCCGATGATGCGATAGGGTTTTTCCTTCTTTTTCACTCGCTGTTTGGGGGTTTCGTTTCGCCGCGCGATAGAAGAGAAACAACAAACAACACTGGAAAGAAAAGAAAAGAAAGTCTATAATATCAAAGACAAGGTTATATCCAAACCTCTCTCTCTCTCTCTCTCTCTCTTATATCTCTCTGTCTCTTGCACGCTTTGCACCGAAAACCCTTTCTCTCTCTCTCGCTCTATGTTAATTATTATACTCTCTCTCTCTTGCTTTTTTTCTCTCTCTCTCTCTGCGCAGTTTTTTTTATTTATTTTTTATTTGGGGATTTTTTTTTTCAAAAACTGTTATGCTGTTTGCCATTAAGTATTTAACCTTTTTGTTTATTAATGATTTCATAATAATACAAAATTACTTATACTTTTTACTAATTAAAATTTATATATAAGAATATATATGTATATTACTTTTGGTTAGAATATAATTTTAAAATTTAAATAATAGTGTTTTACAAAAGGTAAACCATGATAACATTTAATAATAAGTCACTATTTTGAAATTTTTAAAATCTCTTTCTTTTGTAATAAATTCAATAGATATTACGATTGGGATGGAGGAGATTTTTTTTTTTTAAAGAAACGGGAGAGATGAGACGGGAACCTTCATGTCTTACAGATTTTAAGTAATAGAGGTTTTGTTTATGTTTTTAGTAAACTTTCCTAATAATTAATATAATAAGTCGTTTGATCTTTTATTAGTACCGTTTAATTTTAAATAAACTATCTTAATTATTTATGATGAAAATGTAACAATCTCTCACAAATAGATGATAATCATTTGGCACAAACACAACTTCTATGACCAACTTATAAATAAAAAAGTTTCACCCCAAAAAAATAATTGTAAAATTAAACCCCGAACAAACTATCGATAAACAAAAATTGAATCAAATTAATTACCTTGAGGAGCATATCCCTTGTAATGTGTATGCAATCCCTAAATATATGGTATAATTGATCCAATTTAAATGAGACATATCAATTAAAAAAACCAACTCATGCTTATCTCAACAATATTATTTACCACCATATACCCTTTGTGTGATTGTCACTCTACAAGTATAAGTGTTTATGGAGTGTGAGGGAGCAAGAGTCGGGATTCAAATTTCCAAAAGGAAGCTTCACACACATATACACTTAGATTAAATTAAAGTAAATTTTCTATCTTGTATCAAAAATAATTTTTTTTAAAAAAATATTATTTCTCTCTCTTAATTTTTTATTCTCTCCCATTAATGGCTTAAAGCCTCCTTAAAGTCATAACCACTAATTCTATATAAAAAATAAATAAAATAAAAACAAAATAAAAAGGTCATAACTGTCAGTGCCCCAATCCTAATGGGTTTCATGCCCACTAATGCCCTTGTAAGGCCAATGTAATAGATATGATTCACCAATTTACCTGCTTGCATGTTCGAATCCAACGAGTAAGATGCTACTACGATAATGCTCGATCGGAAAGCTACTCTAATCGCCCTTTCCTAACTTTTTATTCATCATGGAAGAAAAAATAAATAAATAATGGAACTAGTACCTTATCTTTGACCACCATTAACACCTTTGTATTTTAAATAAATATTTTAAGAACCAATTAAAATTAACTTAACGAATCATATTCAAGCATGCCTGTTATTGATTTATTGCAAGATCAGTATTTATTTAATCAATGAAAATGATTCTTTTATATCACATCGGTAAAAACCTTAACTTTGGCTCTTTAAAAAAAAAAAAAAAAAGTAGTTTGCTCTTAAATTCCATGATGATCTTACACGATCTTGGATTCTTTTGATAGAATTTTAGATGGAGAAGGGGAATTTGAATTGTGGACCTCTTTGTTAGGAATACTAGACTATGTCAGTAAGTTACATGGTTATTGGATATGCAACATGGATATGGCTGTAAATGAACCAAATTGTTTATGGACAGTTCGAGCTCAACTCAGGAAAAAGCATGTTTATGTTCATTTGTTTAGAAAACAAGCAAAGTTCAAGTCTTAAGCTCAGACTCGATTATTAAAGAAGCCAAGCTCAAGTATAAAAATGTGTTCATGAGCTAAAGGCTAAATTTAACTGTATATAATATTATATTTTTATATGTATACAATATACTTGCTTAAAAAATATATTTATATAGACTTAAAATTGAATCATATAAATTTGTGAATAGGTTTATATGATATTGAATTGTTATTTGTAACTTATTGATGATACAAACAGTCTATTTGTAGTAAAAATTCACAGAATTGTGAAGAGGTAAAATATTTTAGTCAAAGTTTCACAATATATGAAAAAAATAAGTTAATCAAGTAACTCATAAGCAAGCTCGAGTTTACTTGAAAAGAAAATGGGTCACGCTTAAACATAAAATTTTATTTGGTGATGAGCTTGAGCTCAGCTTGTGTTCGAAAAAAGATAAAATAAACAAGTTTGAACTTTTAATACTCAGCTCAGTTCATTTAGAACCCTAAATGTGGATCTTAGTGCTAGTTGGGTAGTTATTTTTTATTATTATTATTTTTTAATTCAAATAAGATTTCAATGTTAGGTTATTCAAGGAATTTATGTTTCTTAAAAGAGAAAAAGAAAAAGAAAAAAAAAGGCTAATAATGAAATATTAAAGACATAAAATAGCCATTTTTACAAGTGAGTATATTCGGGTTGAAAATGAAATATTTTTAAAAAATTACAAAAGGGTTTTGAGGTAAGCTTTTTCTAACTCATTATAAGCAATTAATAAAATCATTCATGTGTACTTTTAGTCACATTACTTAATCAAACGATTTATGCGACTTGTTTAAATAACACACAATGTGATTTTATAAATGGCCATTTAATAGATTAAATGAAATTCTTCCAAATCGATTTAGAGGAAATTTTTATCTCTTACGAAGTAGGGTATCAAACTCTTAACGAAGGTATAATTGTGGTAGATTAGGATACAAGAGAGATTTTTTTCCGTATGATTCTATTATATGAAAATTTTAAAATATTATCAAAATTTTGAAATATTATATTATATTATATCACACAATCATTATATGTAACATATTTTCTAATAATTTGGTAATTACAAAATATATGGGTGAGAATTTTTGTTTCTCGTGACGAATGATGAGATTGTCTAGTTTTTTAATTGAATTGACACTTCTTGATATTTCAAACGGACAAAGTGTAGGTTAAACTTTAAATCATTGTTAGAACTATTGATGTATATATATAGATATATAATTGATGGAAGAGATATTAGAAAATTAGACGATCATTGTTAAGAGTTTTGTAGTTTAATTAGTTGGCACCTTACAATATTTCCAATGGAGACATCCAAAGTCAAATCCCCTATCCCCAGTCATTTAATTATCATGAACAAAATCTGGCTCCAAACTAGTTTAGAGTAGCAGCTATCTTTTATAACCCATCACATGACAATTTACATGATTATATATATGTATTATTTAAACAAATTACATGACTTATTAAAAAAATAAGGTGACTAATAAAAGTCTAAAACTACACATAAATAATATATTCAATTGCTATATAATTTCAAACATGTTTAAAGCAAACATTTGTACAAAGACATTCATGATTCAAAACCTACTCTTCCATTTATGGGATTAGGTATGTTTGAATAAGGGGTCAGAAATTGTGTTGAGTTTAAAATGTTATGTCCATAATATTTTCACAACAAATATTAAATGGCATGTCGTTACTCATTGTTGTTATTAAGGCAAAAAAGTAAATTTAGTGGTAGGTTCAAATTTAAATTAATAACAACTAATCATCTATAATTTATTGTGAAAATATTTTAAATGTAGCACTTCTCTCATAAAAAAGTCACAAAGATTTCTAGTTGCAAAACAGAATTTTGGATTTTAAAATTGCTCTTTAATCTCTCAAGAAAACAAGAAAAGAAAAGAAAAATGACATGGTCATTGGATTTCCATTCATCTCAAAGACTATTTAAACAAATCCTATTTCTCAGTCACCCTCGCTCACACTTCACTCTCCTCAACCAAAAGATGAGTGTTCTAGCTCTCTCGAACTCCTTACCCACACTTCCACCATCACCATCCCAATCAAAATCCGAAACTCCAAAGCCTCTATCACCACTCCTCTCCAATTTCACCACCACCTCCACCACCACCACCACCACAACCACCACCATCCACAACAACTCAATCAGTTGGACCAAGAAAACCATAATCACAGCTCTCTCCGGCGCTCTCTCCTGCGGACTCGTCTTCTCTCCGCCATGCTCTGTTGCACTGGAATCTCCCACCATCCAATCACCACCTCCTTCTTCCGAGTACTGCCGCGAAGACGAGCGAGTATTGAAGGCCGAGTCTGGTCCAGAACTGGTGACCAATGCTGGAATTGTTGAAGAAGCTTGGGAAATCGTCAATGACAGTTTTCTCGACACCGGTCGCCATCGCTGGTCTCCCCAAACATGGCAGGTAACAATTTTATACAGTATACGTGGAATTTCTTCTGTGTATTAAATTAACATATATTGATGGCTTTTAAATTTGATTCATTCAGGAAAAGAAGGAAGATATCATGAACACTTCAATTCCGACGAGAGCAAAGGCTCATGATATTATCAGAAGAATGTTGGCAAGCTTGGGCGATCCGTATACGCGTTTTCTTGAACCAGAAGAGGTAATTCTAACTCATTCTACGAACCTTTAATTTAATCTTGAAATGGCTAAGAGTATTGATTGATGAATTATTTGTGGTATCATCGTGTTCGTGTAGTGTTCGCATGCATGATTCATAGAGTTTTCATAGCCTTTTTCTATGTCTAAAGCGCGGCGGAGCCAGTTAATTTTTGTTTGGTGAATTATGATATTGATACACTAGTCAAAACTCACACACACTAATATTTGCAAGCATGTATTTACAAAATAAAATTATACTAGTTTGATATACATATTAATTAGTGACTTAATTGTGGTATGGTCGTGTTCGTGTGCATGATTCATAAGAGTTTTCGTAACCATTTTCTGTGTCCAAAGCAGGGGCGGAGCCAGTAATTTTTGTTTAGTGAATTATGATATCGATACACTAGTCAAATCTCATACATACGCACACTTACACACACTAATATTTGTAAGCATATATTTACAAAATAAATAAAGAGGACTAGTTTGCTATATATATGCACAAAAAAATCACTTATTTTATTGTAATTTTTATTTTTTTTAGAATCTCTCAAATTCTTTCGGGTACTATCATTTTTAACTTTAAATCTATGTTGTTTATCCTTCTTCTTTTTTTCGTATAAAATTTTGAGTTTGAATGAAGCATTGACAAACAATTGGAAACTATAAACAATAACAACAGCAACAAAAAAAATCTTAGTCCCAAATAAAAGTGTTTTCTACAATTCTATGTTCACAAATTAAACTTATTGTTCATAACTCATAAACAAATAAAAGCAAATTCCTTTGAACCCAATCAAGTCCTCAAGGCCATGGATGATTCAAGGCTAAAAGGCACATGAGAAAATTGCTTTTATTAAAAACTCAGTACTGGACTCACCAGCCAGAATTCACCAAACAAGAGAGAAAAGCTAAAGAGGAGAGACATAAATCTAGCAGTACTTTTTTATTTTTTTATTTTTAAAAGGATGGTTTGTTTTTGTTAAAAACTCTTTTCTTTATATTAGGGATCCATTTGTGCAATTGTGTTTTGGGGAACACTTGGCTAGCTGGTATAAAGTTGTAAGAATACACACACACACACACACACTATATTATGATTTTTTTTAAAAACAGTTGGTCCTATTTAGCCCATACATGGCTCTGCCCCTGTTCTAATGGATCTTCTTACAAAGCGTTCTGCCATATTGAAATCAGCCAGCTTGCATAAACATGAAGTGAATTTGAGAGAAGTACCTAATTTTTATCTTTTCCTTTATGACACTTACACAATGTGTGTTATCATAGAGCCAGGGTACCTGAGGTTCTTTTCAATTCAATAAAACTTCTAATTACTTATGAAAAAAATCCATTATTTCTACATAATGGTCTTTACTTACAAACTTTTCAGTTTTCTTGTTCCATGGCATATGCTGCTTTTGTCGTTGTTGAAAGTTCTCCAAGATGGCAAGGTATGACATGAGTGGTATTGGACTGAACCTTAGGGAAGTTCCAGAAGACAATGGGGATGTAAAACTGAAGGTACTAGGTCTCTTGTTGGATGGTCCTGCACATTCTGCTGGTGTTAGACAGGTAGCTACAAGGCCAAAATTACAGATGCAATATACTAATATTTGTTTTAGTTTGTGCCTTTCATTGTATTTCAACTCTTGAATTCACTATTGATTCCTGGAGTTGATGTGTTACTAAACTCTTTCTTTGTGCGACAATGCCTGATATGGTTTGAGTTGAGTTATGCTGGGTTGGGTAATTCTTAAAGTTATTAACTGCTGTGTTTTCTCTACCTGTTACTCTAATTGCTTGCCTTATATCTGAGTTTCTGTGCTCTCTGGTTTTGACATTAATGTTTTTATTTTTTCAAAATGTATGTGTTATGTATGATTCATGTTATGCTTCACCAACTGCTTGATCTGTTTATAATTTAGAACAAATTTGAATAATAGGGTTGTATCTTTTTTTGATACATTCCAAGTGAGGGAGGGGGATTCAAACCCTAGATGTCTCTATTGGAAATACCAAGAGGTGCTAGTTGACCTTTTAGAAAGAAGTCCACTAACTCTCTTTCTGACCCAGAGGCAAATGGAAGGGACTCTGCCGCTATTTTTATTTATTTATTTCATTAAAATGCAATTATTTATTCCGCTAGTGTCAACTTCTACTACACAACCCCATCACTTCATTATTGCCATTAGCATTTCAAGATGTAAGAGCCCAAAGTTATTTTTGGTTGTTTTAATAGAAGTAACTTCTTATTTTCCTATATTTAAATAGAAACAGAATATGGCCTTTGATAGGGATGAATTCTGGAAAAGGATTTGTTTAGCCAACTCAACCCTTTCAGCCGAAGGTTCTAATATTTATATGAACTATTCTGTGTATAAACACATGCACATTGTTCCTTGGTTTTATTTAGTTTCTGGAATTTCTTTTTCTTTTTATTAATTAGGGCTGATTGTGGTTGAACAAGTCCATTGTATATAGGTTTCCTTACACTTATTTTCTTTATTTCTTCTACTTTGTTAGGGGGATGAAGTGTTAGCTGTCAATGGAGTAGACGTGAGAGGGAAATCAGCCTTTGAAGTATCATCTTTGTTACAAGGCCCTAATGAAACATTTGTCACTGTAAAGGTTGTGATACTAATATAGTCTCGTATGGTGTAATGCTCCGTTAATTTTTTTAGTTGTGTTGTCCTCAGAATGATTTTTCAAATTTGTATTGTTAATGTTAGGTCAAGCATGGTAACTGTGGGCCTATTCAATCTATCGAAGTGCAGAGACAACTTGTTGCTCGAACCCCTGTCGTTTATCGTTTGGAGCAAATTGACAATGGCTCTGCTTCTGTTGGGTACATGCGCCTAAAAGAGTTCAATGCATTGGCTAGAAAAGACTTGGTGATTGGTAGGTGTCATATTATTACACTATATCATTTTAGAAATATGCAATATATTGCATAACTTTACTCTGCACAAACCCTCTAAGTTCTGCATGGGAACACATTTCCCCCTGGAATACAAGTCTCAACAAGAGGAAGCTTCTAAGGAATTAGCATTAGTCCTTTTATCTCATTCCACTGTTTGCACACAAGAACTCAAGACAGGAGGCAAAGAATGAATAAATCTATTTGCATTTTTCCCTTGGAATAAATGAATTTATAGTATACCATTAGGTCCTTTTTGGTTTTAGATAGTTGGAAGCTGATATCATGTGCCTATTTGGCTAGCTGGGATCCTTATTCTTATGTGAAACTTGTGGCACTAATTACAGTCCCAGTAGGGCTTTCATTTATGTTATACTTGAATTATATAGTTTCAGTCAATCTTATGACTTTAACTAAAACATAATAATGATTGTTGCAGCAATGAAACGACTTCAGGATATGGGAGCCTCCTCTTTCATTCTAGATCTTAGAGATAACCTTGGCGGATTAGTACAGGTTTGTTTGCTAAATTAATCTTATGTTTATTTTATGTCAATAAGTAGTTTCGATGTTTTAGTCCCTCCATCAATTGTTGAATTTTCTAAATGATAACTTTTAATTTTTATTGTGTTACTAGGACACCAGCCTTTTTCTATTCCTGGAAAAGATTCCTGGAAGCTCTATATGTTATCTTTAACTCTTGAGATTCCTGGAAGCTCTATATAAAGCTCTAGATGATTTATTTTGTAATCAGACTATTAGACGTGATAGAAGCATTGGTTAAATAATTAAATTTACCATATTTCAATAGCTTAAGGTTTTGGGACAATTAGTAACTTAACATGGTATCGGAGCATAAGATCCTGAGTTCGATCATTGTCTCCTCCACTCTATCTCCCATTTATTAATATTATTTAGTGATTATTCATGCAAAGTTTGCATTGCATTTGGTGGTAAATCCAAACAACCTTAGGTGGTGAAGTCTAAGGTTTATTGTGGGGTTAATTTAGGTGGGAAGCCTAGGTTGTCTTGCATCAACTTTGGTATTAGAGCTAAATCTGAAATTTCAAGCTTTCAACAACAACTCAAACCAAATTTGACGTACATCTCACCAATGTTAACCCAACCCAATTCAACTATCAGAGAACAAACCAACCAACTCCGACATTATTCAGGTTCTTACCCCACAAGATCTTGAACAAACCCGAACCAGAACTAGTCCGTACTATATACCCACGTTACCCACATGAATTTTTATCCCAAAAAAAGTTTCCTAGCAGCCAACAGAGAAGCCCGCTACTCCTTTCAAACCTGTGACTCCAATCCGTGCCCGACTCTAGATTGCTAGATCCACCAACACAAAAATAAAATAAAAATTTAGAAAATGTTTATTAATATCAGTTTACCTTGGGATTAATCTAGGTGGGAAGCTAGGTTGTCTTGCATCAACTTTGGTATCAAAGCTAAAATCGATCTATCAGTTTTCAACAGCCACAAGAAATCTATCATTCTTTCAACCATTGCTTCTAAAACTAAACATCCAGCAACTCCTACATCCCAAATTCATTTTCAATCCAACAGTACAAACCAGATCCAGAAAACCTGAAACCTGAAAACCACACCATCAGACCAGAAAAAGTTCTAGCAGACACGTGAGTTCACTTACCAGCCCATCAATCCTACATCTATGTGGGCCACACTCATTTTGGGTATTTAAGCATTTAGCACAGCCCGATCAACCCATCAAGTATTCTTGAATTTTCAGCAGTACCAGCCCACGCACATCAAACCCAGTAATAGCCTAGGTCAAACACTTATTGCTCCAGCCGTGTGATTCATGCCCCATATAATGATCAGTATAGAGCACCAGCCAAAGCTCAGGTTAGTAAGCCAGTGTTCATTTCACATGGTAGTCTTAGAAGCACCAATATTTGATGGACGTCCAGATCCTTGGACCCTCATCAATTGGCTAGATGAGATGGATCAATTTTTTGATCAAATATGTTTGCCAGATGCTAATAAGGTTAGGTTTGCTAGGATGAAATTGATAAGTAGAGCTAGAGACTTATAGCATAGTATTGAGAATCATCGCAAAGGAAGGAGCAAACCTGCCATAATTGATTGGAAGGAAATGAAACAAATACTTAGAGAGAAATATGTTCCCTTATCCTATCAAGAGAAGTATCAACCTCAAACCTCTCATGGAAATTTTCTACATCACAAAGACAATATACAACAAGAAAACACCTCATCCATCCATCAAGACTTCACTGCCATAGCTCAAAACTTAAGAAACATAACAAAGTTTTTCTAGATTCTTTTTTTTTTTTTTGGTGGTGGATCTTGCAATCTAGAGTTGGGCACGGATTGGAGTCACAGGTTTGAAAGGAGTAGCGGGCTTCTCTGTTGGCTGCTGGGAAACTTTTTTTGGGATGAAAAATTCATGTGGGTAAAGTGGGTATATGGTACGGATTGGTTTTGGTTCGGGCTTGTTCAAGATCTTGTGAGGTAAGAACTTGAATAATGTCGTAGTTGGTTGGTTTGTTCTTTGATTGTTGAATTGGGTTGGGTTAACATTGGTGAGATGTACATCAGATTTGGTTTGATTTGTTGAAAGCTTAAAAGATTAGATTTAGTTCTGATACCAAAGTTGATGTAGGACAACCTAGGCTTCCCACCTAGATTAATCCCACGGTAAACCTTATGCTTCACCACCTAAGGTTGTTTGGATTCACCACCAAATGCAATGCAAACTTTGCATGAATAAACACTGAATAATATTAATAAATGTCTAATAGTCTGATTACAAAATAAATCATCTGGAGCTTTATATAGAGCTTCTAGGAATCTCAAGAAATAAAGATAAACATCCTAAAACAAATTGTAATTCAACTCAAAATCAAATACTAATCGAAACTAATCCAAATGCTAAACTAATCCTTATCTAAGGATATGAAATTCCATCCCTATCATAACTCAAACTAATCCAAAATAAAATATTGATATAGTTTCTGGTTATGGTCCTGCATCAATTTCCCTCATTAACATCCACTTGTTGTTCATAACGAACCCATTCCTAGAGGCTAGAGGAACTTAAAATTCAAAGTGGAGAATTTCTTGAGAAACTTAGGTGGCTACTATCATTATTGGTAATGCAATGAGTTAGGTTAAGGACTGAGAGAGAAAAATACTGGTCTCCTTGTGGCCAACGTGTTTACATAGGATTTGCATAAAAGAACTTGGATTGGGAGGGAGAGATTTCCAATAAGAAGTTTCATTTTGGTGTTTCTCTCGTATGCTTTCCGTATACTTGCTATGCAAAAACTTTTTTTTTTGATAAGTAATAACTATGTTCTTTATGGGCAACAAAGTAATATATTTTTATTTAAAATCATGAGAATTCCATTTGTCTTTTCCTTGGAGGAGTTTTTGGAAACCTAAAGTTCCAACTGAGGTCAGCTTTTTTTTGGTCCTATCCCTTTGGATGGCGGCTTTGGGGAAAATCCTTACTAATGATTACATCTAGCATCAACTAATTATTATAGACTGGTGTTGCATGTGTAAGAGGGACAGGGAGCCTATTGATCATTTACTTTTACATTGCCATGTTTTTAATTCATGTAAATTGTTGTGATGGGGCCTAGAGCCTTGTAGGCACCTGTTAGTGTTTCCAACAAAGACGTCTAGGTTCAAATCCCCCCTCCCCCACTATATTTATTGAATTATATATATATATATATATATATATATATATATATATATAAAATGAATAAGTAAATTGTTGTGATGGGATTTTTGTAATAGTGTTTGATCCTATTCTTTTGCTTATTTCAGGTTGGAATTGAAATTGCCAAACTCTTCCTAAATGAAGGGGAGACGGTATGGCAGTTTGTTGAGATATATTTGAAAAATACTATTTGTTTTTAACTGCAATCATGCATTTCTTTTTTCAATTTCTCATGGGCAAACCGTAATTTCTATAAATTTGCATTTTCCTTCTTTTGCCCTATCATCTAGACTCATAAAAGTAGTAAATTAGTATGTTATTTGCTTATGACATGTATAATAGGATAAAACCCAAAAGAAAAGAAAATCAATTCATTTAAAAAGTCCTAACATGTCTAGATAATTAAGGAAACTTGTAGGAGAGAGTGGATTTTGGGCCTTTGTCCGCTTGTGGAGAGTCCGTAGGAATAGATTCTTCAATCTCTGTACTGTTTTCTCTCTTCCCTCAAATGCCAATTCCTTTCTCTTCAAATGCATTACATCAAACATAGAGGAATGACCTCCAAATTTTGATTCCTTCTCGTTTATCTAACATGCCTTGGCCTCCAAATTTTGGCCTAGATAAATTTTGTTGGAAGCCTGCAAGGAATAGAGGTTTTGAGGTTAGAGGATATTATAGTTCCTTCTACCCTCCTACTCTTGTTTCCTTCCCATGGAGAATAATATGGCAATCGAAGGTTCCTCCAAGGGTGGCTTTCTTTTCTTGGTTTGATTCCTTAGGTAAGATCTTAACAACAGACAACCTCTGTAAAAGATGTGTGTTAGTGCTTGACTGGTGCTATATGTGTAAGAGATGTGGGGAGTCGGTGGATCATCTTCTACTTCATTGCCCCATAGCTTGGGAGTTTATGGTTTTCTGCTTGTTTGATATTCAATGGGTTATGCCTCATAATGTTCTTGGGTTGTTTGACGCTTGGCAAGAGAAGTTTGCGCGACATCGTCACATTGATGTTTGGAGATTAGTGCCTTATTGCTTAATGTGGTGTATTTGGCGTGAAAGGAATGCGAGGAGCTTTGAGGATTGTGAACGTTCTTTGCTAGAGATTAAGTCTTTTTTCTTGCACACTCTCTTTGAATGGAGTGTGGTCTTTTCTCATTTTTCTTGTTCTTCTTTTCCTATTTTTCTTGATCGTTGTACTTTTGTCTCTTGATTTGTGCCCCCATAGTACATCCCCAATGTACTCGGCTTGGCACTTTTTTTATTATTAATAATATCCTTACGTTACTTATCAAAAAAAAAAAAAAACATTCCAAAACTTTGTTCACTATGCTCAGCACCACCCATTTAAAACCAAAAAAGGTGAAACACCAAATAAATGATCCACCAATTTGCCATCCACCTTGCACATACTACACCAGCCCATTGTCACTGTAACCCTCCTACACTATCTATTGTAAGGATCTTTCCGATTGCCTTCTCCATACAAAAAAAGGCACTTTTGGGAGAGCTTTTGCTCTCCACACACTCTTGAAAATATTATTTACCTAAAACTTTCAACATAAGACTTTCTTGTCATTGAACGGATAACATATGATGAGGTCACAAATATTAGTTCCTTTGTAGCTTTTAACATATTTGTGTATGCATGTCCTCATTGTGGTTCATTTTTCTCATTATTTGTTGGCTTAATAGTTGTTGGTTCCAAATGTCTCTTTGGTACTGTGTACCGTGTCTTAGCCTTTTTTGTTTTGTATTTTTTAAAGCTGGGCTCAAGGATTAAGATCCTTGAATTTTGATTTTGAAATGTCCTAGGTGCAATCTTAGCAGAAATAAATTGCTCTTTCTTTTGCATGAAGATCTTATGCATTCTATTTTATGAAGATCAATATCCCCCACCACGTATTTGGCAACCACGTTCATTCTCATTTTCACCATATGTGTATTTTAGGGCCTTAATCTTTTCCTCTTGGCACCTTGTACCAAAGTAGAACCGGCACACCAAAAAGCCTAGCATGTCCGTGTTGGACATGCTTGGTACATCATTGTCTGTGGGGTGTCTGACCCAAAAAAAAAAACTTGGGAAATTGTAAAATCATGGCTCGACAATATGGGTTCACAGGGTTTTTCTTTAGGTTCTGGTAGCCGTCTTCCTTCTCTAGAGATTTGGGTTAATGTAGGGTTTATATAGGAATAGGGTTTTGGCTAGAGTTTGTCACAAAACTGACTCTTGAAGCAAATCAGAAAATTTCCTGCAATATATTTTTGGTTAAATGAAAGTCTTACGAGACTCTACCTAGACTTTCTGCTTGAATCTTGCACAATCGAGAATTCAAATCTCACATGACCAAGACTCAACTTCGCACAATTGAGATGTTCTTTGATACACAGTGAACTGAAACTTCAACTTTAGCCTTCATGGCCCAATGTTACATTACAAAAATGAAATCCAATAATACAAATAAATTTGACTTGGAATTAGCCAACATCTAAAAATTCTAACAATGGTCCCTTTACATATGTTGTCGATATAATTATCTCATTTGTGTTTTGTGTTGAGTATCCTTCAACAAAAAAAAAAAAAAAAAAAAAGGATTCTTACTGAAATAAAAACTTCACAATTGTGATAGATCTTTAATAATGAGTAGTTCTTTTCTGTTTTGCTTTGGACCTTTCCTTCTCAAAAGTGATAGCATTACATTTTTAATCATGACTTTATCACTTTGACAGCATCTTCCTCATCACTTTTACCTCTTATTTTTCTGAATGTACAATACAGTATCTGTCTACTTAGTTAATGCACATATTCAGTTGACAAAGCTGAGCATATCATGTGGTGTTTTCTTCTGACAAGATATATGAACAGGTGATATATACTGTTGGAAGGGATCTGCAGTACCAAAACACCGTTGTTGCAGATACTGCACCATTGGTTACAGCTCCTGTTGTTGTATGCACTTCTACATCTGAGATCTTTAGAACAAGTACTCGGGATCTGTTTTCATTTATGACTTAGTCCTGTTTTCAATGGTTAATGGCTCCGAGTCTATATGGTACTCGGGGGGGAAAAAAACCAAAATTTTCATTCAGTAGCACTATTGTCAATTTTGCATCAACATGATGCCTGGTGCAACAAGGGGCTGTACCAGTGTTGGTAAAAGCGAGGGGCGCACTTAAGTGCAAAGGCCTCTTGGAGCTTAGGAGCAAAGCGCAAGCGCGTGCCTGATTGAAGTGAAGCGCACATTTTTAAAAAATAATTAAAAAAATTTTAAAATTATTATTAATGAGAAATACAACAATCAAATGATCAAATTATCATATAAATTGAAATAAAACTTTTTATATAATTCCTATAACATTTAGATATGCCTTACTTTTGCAATTTTAACACAAAAATTGCTAGTCAAGTCATTTTATTTTTTTGGATAAGCTAGATATCAGTACTTCCATGTAATATCATTTCTTAAATCTCCTATATCTATAATGCCCTATGACTAATTAGTAATATTAGTTAATAATTTAATCACTTAATGACTATAACTCTAGGAAGAATTAGTTTGCTATGTTCAAAATCAACTACTAAAGTAACTAAACAATTACCACATATATTATATCATACGTGTTTTTTTTTTTTTTTTTTTTTTTTTTTTTTTTTTTTTGTTTTATAATGAATGAGCTAAGAATATGAGGACATTGCAACATGGTAATTGGTACCAAGGAGCTAGGTGGGTTACTGTTTCAAGGAGAAAAAATAAAAATAGAGAAGATCTGGGAGGTTGTGGGTTGGGTTTTAGGACAAGTTATACTCAAAATATTTTTTTTTATAAGTAATTTACACTAAAGATATACAAAATCAATGGTTTATATGAATAATGTCAAGATCCTATAGCTTGAATTCAGTTTTGGGTTTTTTTTTTTTTTTGAAAAATATAAATAAGCTCCAAAAAGCGCACTTTGAGCTTTTTGAAAAAGCGCACCTAAAGCGTGCTTCTTTGAATGAGCTTAGCTTTTGAGGCAAAAAGCGCTGGAGCCTTGGGGCTTCGAGCTTCGAGCTTAAGCGCACTTAAAGTGCGCTTTTAACAACACTGAGCTGGACGAATGAGCCTTTGGAAAATGTGCTGCTGTACATGGTGACTGAAATATAACTAAGTCTATCATGCAGTAGCATTAATAATTTTAATTTTGGTTCTAAAATTTTGTCTACAATAAGAACCAAGACAATGTTTGACACAAAACATGAGGTGGTAGACATAGTGACTAAAGTATATCTGAATTGCATCAGAAGTTTGAATTCACAGACACATGAAAACTAGGCCAGAACAATACCAGTTGGTTTTGTAATAATTTTTGTTGGTTTTCCTTGCTATATTGCATTGTGTGTAATAGGGATGCAATGCAAATGAGCGCTATTTGGCCCTACCAAACAATTGGTTACTTTTTGATTTGTTTGGGGTGCAAAGCAGTGGAGCTGGGTAGTGAGCTGTTTGAACTTTGAACTGAATACGAGGATTGTCATAAAAATATGCTTGTCAATTAGTAAACATGTTTGAGCTTTGTTTGCTTATTCGATTAGATTAGCATGGTTCAGCTTTCTACATCAAAATTGAGAAATCTAATCAATCTGTTTTTACTTAATACCGATCGACAGGGATAACCCAAAGACATAATTGATTGGAGCAGCTTAATATTAAGTTAAATTAGTGATAATGAGTTAGGGTGCCAGTTTCAGTAAATCCAGTCAACTCATCATAAACAGAATTGGTTAACATACTTTTCCCTAGCTCCTTGTCATGGTTATGCCTTTTGTGCACAGGGGTTAACTGACCTGAGCTTGAATATTTTTGGATAGACAAGCTTTAGATTGAAGCTTAATCTTCCTCTAACTTGGGGGATTTGTACCCCCAGATGCTAACCTGATTCAGTCTCTTTTATTATTTTTTTTAATGATTTTAAAAACAGACTCATCATTACTGAGTGTTTGTTCTTGATTCAATCTTATATGCTTATTATCTTTTGTACTAACAAGTTGGGCTTTATAATTATGTAATATCAACTGTTGTGGCCTTTCCTACAAGGTTTTTGACTCGTCTAATGCAGGTTTTGGTGAACAACAAAACTGCTAGTGCAAGTGAAATTGTAAGCAGCTCCATCAAATTGTCTGAAGTTGCTTTTGGTATTTCACATTTGTAGTATTGTAAATGGTGGTCTCTTTCAGGTTGCTTCTTCACTGCATGACAATTGTAGAGCTGTTCTTGTGGGGGAAAGGACTTTTGGGAAGGTTCAGAATTCAGATATTAATTCATAAATGCTAATTTAAATTATCTTTATATATGATCATGTAATGTGATAGACCTGAGTCCACCTAGAACCTGTTTTCCATCTAAACCCTGGAATTCAACTTTAAACATTCATATATTGGGTTTTTTGTGGATTTTGGTCAGTAGCATCAGGGCTGTGGATAAATATCAAAATTTCTCATTGGTATTTTCATTCTATCTCTTTGCCCAACGTATTAAGTTTAGTTTTTAAATTTTGTGTACTACCAATGGATTAGATATCTGATTGACTTACCAAAACTAGATATCTGGTTGTCCTAAATTGGTCGAAATATGATTCTTCCTATGCGCAATACATCACAGCTCCTCTTTGTGATTCTGATCCCAAGTCCTGTGGCCTATATGTTGAACAGGGTTTGATTCAATCTGTATTTGAACTTCTTGATGGATCTGGTGTGGTTGTAACTGTTGGGAAGTACGTCACACCAAATCACAGGGACATAAATGGCAATGGAATAGAGCCTGATTATCGAAATCTCCCAGGTATAACTCTTTCATATTTCTGCAATAAATGTTAGTAAGTTCCCATTTAATATGAAAAATAATTCTCTACATACAGCTTGGAGTGATGTTACGCAGCACCTTTCTCAGTGCAGTAAGCTGCAAGGATGAAGCAAAGGTTATGGTCTTTCTATTTAAGTTCTAGATTTGATTTCTTAGACATTTCTTTTACCTTTAGTTGGATAACCTAATATGGGACACATTTGGTGGATGCTGACTTATATTTCTTGAAAATGTGTCTCTAAAGGTGTAGTTGTATGATTTGCTTAACTTGCCCAATGGCTCTTGTGCTTTATAACTTGTGTCTGCATCCTTGCAAAGAAAGTGCAATTGTTTTGAGAGGCGGCAATAGATTTTTGGATTTGAGAGTTGATTGAATTATTACTTGTAAAAAATGGTTACAAGTTACAACCCAACTTTGTTCTTATAGTACATGTCTTTGATGTCAAATTAACCCTGTTCTCACCTGTACATGTCTTGTATTGAAGATTATTAATTAAAAAAATAAAAAAGAGAGTTAAGTATTGAAGAACTTCCTAGTTGTTTGTTTTGAATAAAATTCACTACCACAAGAATATTTCTTGGCCATCTTGTTTACACGTTATATTTAATGCTCAAATTTTTGCTTAAAGACTCTAACTTGCCACTAGAACGTTAGGTTTATGGTCAGATAAACCCCTGTTATTCTTATTGATATTATCTTCATAATTATTTGACTTTTTAGAATTTCATTTATTTCGTCTACTTTGTATTTTAACAACCGTAATAGCTAGTTTTGGGACAAACAATATTGTTGAATTGATGAGTATTATAATAATAATGTAACATAGGCCTATCCAAATATATATATATATATAACATTGAAAAACAATCTCAGAATATACGAGGGATTTATTATACTTTTGTTTACCCTGGAACTGATATTCCATGTTACTAAGTTTGATGATTTTGATGCAAAAATTTGTCAATGTTGAGTTCGGTAAGCATTTCCTAATGTGTTGGGATTTTATTGGGGTACCAAGTCAGCTTGGCATCTCAAAGAGAACTCAACACTCAAACCAAAACGAGTGGAAAATGGTGATGAGAAGGGTTAAGAAGATGCACTACATAAAAAGGATATTTTTTCATTTTTGTGACAACCCAAAAAAAGATCGAACCAAAAGAAGCTACAGAAATTGTCACTGTTTTGCCTTAAAATCTGATCGTACTGGCCCAATTTGGCTTTGGGTTGTTCAAATTTAAACCCAATTTAGTCAAAATCCCAATTAAAAAATGGAGATGCTCAATATTTTGAGCTTGGATAATGTAATAATTAATTGATGATTAAAATACATTGTTAAAAATTGCAAAACTGACTCAGGATATATTTGAAGAAATTTAAACAATTTTCAATTTTGAACTCAATTTGCTGAAAAAAAAAGAAAAAGAAAAGGAATCGAACGCCAAAGTATTACGCCATTAGTATAGTATTTATTTTTAAGTGCTTAACGTTGATTTCATGTAAAAACAACAAAATTTAGTAAACTAAGCTTTTAAAGAGTTTGAGGTATTAGTGGGGTTCAAATGATTATAACTATTATTATAGTTATTAGTGCTATTATTATAGTTATTTGTGCTTTTTCTCCTTTTCCACATTCCATAATATGGTGTCTATATTTCCTACACTTAATACAAGCAATAGGTATGTATATAGAATCTTTCAATTTTAGTAAATAGCATTTTTATTTTTTAGGTGCCTAGGTAGATTATCTATCAATTTCATTATTATGTATTTTTGTTTCCCTTTTCTTTTATTGGCTTTGAGTGGGTTGGTTGATTTTAGTTCTTCCTTTTTCATTACCTGGTCAATCTCTTTGTGTTTAAGTCAAACATTTCCATTAGTTTATTTATTATATCTTTCTCAAACTTTAATTTACCGATTTGTTTAATAATTTTATTATGTCTATCACATTGTTTCTTAATATGTCCATATTGTTTACATTTATGACAAATAGTATTTCCAATGTGTCTATTATTTTTCTCATTATCTAATGACTCGGTAGTATTTAAAACTGTTATGTCTCCTTTTTTGTCTATATCCAAAAGTGAATTTAAAATTTCTATATTTTTAGTTAATTCTGCTAAACTATTATCTGGGTATACATCATAGATCTTTCAATTAATTTTAGTCTTTCATTGATTTTTTCCTTTAAACTATCATTTCTCTTAGGACTATTATTTGTCCATCCTTTGTTGACTAGTTCTACTAGTGTACTCCTTTGTCTTTGTCTTTGTCTTTCTATATCTTTTTTATTACGTATAGTTTTTATCTTTACAACGGTATCATTTTGCCTTTCAATTTTTTCTAACATCTCTTTTACTATACCTTTTCTTATCATTCATTTTTCTTTGTCTTCATCAATTATGTCTAGGTTTCTAGGTTCTTCTTTTGTATTGTTTCTATAGCAATAGGATTCTTTCCTTTGTCTTTTATACATGTTGTTCTTTCCATTATTATGCCACCTTTCTTATTATTACTCTTTTGTCTTTCTATGCCATATTCTTCTTGCATTATTTCTATAGGACTACTTTATTTCTCTACTACTATCATTCCTGACTTCTTTTGCACTATATGACTATCTTCTTTACTATCTGTCAAAGTTGTTTTTAGTGTTTTTATGTCATTTCTTTCACCAATTGTCTCTATTATGATATATTTTTTATTATTTTTTATATCTGTCATGTTTATAAATATGTTAGTACTTACTAAGTTATTCTTTTGTCTATTATGCCAATTATCTATGATGCGGTTTTTGCTAAAATTGATCTATAATGAGGTTCAAATTACTTTTCTTTTTCTAACTCTGAATTTAAAACTTTCATTCTTTCTAGTAAGCCCAAAAAACTATCATTTTTCCTTTCTACTTTAGTGTTTGTTATGGATCTTTCCACAGTTTCTAAAGATTCTAATTTTTTATTAATCCTATCTAACAAACTATTATTGTGTCTATCAGTCTGTCAGTTGATTTTGTCTCCTATTGATCGTCTACTTTGTATTTTAACAATGGTAATAGCTAGTTCTGGGACAAACAATATTGTTGAATTGATGAGTATTATAATAATGTAACATTGGCCTTTCCACACAAAATAATAATAATAATAATGTAACATTGAAAAAAAATCTCAGAATATACGAGGGATTTATTATACTTTTGTTTACCCTGGAACTGATATTCCATGTTACTAAGTTTGATGATTTTGATGCAAAAATTTGTCAATGTTGAGTTCGGTAAGCATTTCCTAATGTGTTGGGATTTTATTGGGGTACCAATTCAGCTTGGCATCTCAAAGAGGAGAACTCAACACTCAAACCAAAACGAGTGGAAAATGGTGATGAGAAGGGTTAAGAAGATATTTTTTTCATTTTTGTGACAACCCAAAAGAAGATCGAACCAAAAGAAACTACAGAAATTGTCACTGTTTTGCCTTTAAATCTGATCGTACTGGCCCAATTTGGCTTTGGGTTGTTCAAATTTAAACCCAATTTAGTCAAAATCCCAATTAAAAAACGGAGATGCTCAAGAGGTGTTTGGTAGAGTAGTTTGAGAATTGTTGTTTGTAGTTTTTTGAAATACGTGTGAGTGAAAAAGTGTGTGAAAATATATATAATATTGTTTAAAATGTGAAAATGTGAGTTTTAGATTGATGACCAAACAGGCCTCAATAGTTTGAGCTTGGATAAAGTAATAATTAATTGATGATTAAAATACATGGTTAAAAATTGCAAAACTGACTCAAGATATATTTGAAGAAATTGAAACAATTTTCAATTTTGAACTCAATTAGCTGAAAAAAAAAAAAAGGAATCGAACGCCAAAGTATTATGCCATCAGTATAGTATTTATTTTGAAGTCCTTAACGTTGATTTCATGTAAAACAACAAAATTTACTAAACTAAGCTTTTAAAGAGTTTGAGGTATTAGTGGGGTTCAAATGATAGTCTAGCAATAATGGTGATTTTTGTGGTGTTTGTTGTTCAAATCTTTCTCCTCCTTTAAACAACTGTCCCTTTGTTAATGGAAACATCTATAATTAATAATGAAGTTGAACTTTTTTTTTAGAGCAAATAATGAAGTTGAACTTGGCTTTACATGTAAAGCAATTAAATCGTTTATACAAAGCATGTAGAGAATTGTTTGAGATTTTAATCATGCAATCCATGTATGCTTTTATTGAACACATTGATTAGGTGGATAATATAGTTCATACAACTTTTATTCCTTTTTTTCCTCAATTTTGAAATTGGTTTCAATAATTTGAGTGGAGTGGTGGACCTTAGTCAAATTTTAAACAAATGAGAATATTTGAATGGAATGTGAACCACTAGATAAAAGTAACAATAAGAACTGTGCAATCTTTAGAGTCTTTCTGAATTTAAACCCATATTTGTGAAAGTATAATAAACTCTTTCTTAATTGTGAATTGTCATAAATTCCAACAACTTTTTAATTAAGAGTCTAAAGTTTAGAACCATTCAAAGTAATAGTTCCCTTCCCCCCCCCCCCCCTTTTTTTAAATCCCAAAACCAAAACTAAAATGAAAACCATGTTGTGATATTGTCATAGATTCCAACAACTTTTTAATTAAGAGTCTAAAGTCTTTGTTTTCCCAATTTAAACCCACATCCTTGAAAGTATAATAAATTGTCTCTCACTCCCACTTCTTTTTACACACTCTTTTAGGCAAGTTCAACAACTCATTCAAACAGATGACTCTTTGCATATTCACTTTTTAATTAAGAGTGTAAAGTCTAGAGTATACTCTAGAGTCTAAAGTCTACACTTATGTTACCACACATAATAGAACCTTTTGAAATTCGTTGCTTCTTATAATTAGAATTTCAGACCTGAGTTAGAAGCAAAAATATGGTTGGTGAGGTAGATGAAGTTTGATTTTTGCTTGGCTTTGGGACAAGGCTTTATAATAGATCAAGGATATTGTAATATCCATTTTTGGATAATGGATTGAAGCTTTTAGTTGTTAGATTTTCGGAAGAATGGAAACCTTGAGCTTTGGCCTTCTTGGATATCACAACTAACTAGTTGGCTACCAATTTTTGATATTTTGGTTAGTTAAACCAGTGTTTCTATCCCTCTTAGGTGCTCCTTTTTGTATTTGTGGCCTGCACATGGACTCGCTCATAGGCTCATCGATTTTACAAGTGTTCTGTGTCAATTCGGCAAAATCCATCTCTTGGGCCTATGGGTAAGCTCAAATAGGCCTTACTATTTAGTATTTCCCCTCTTTACCAAACTTCCTTAAAATTTCCCATTTAAAGATTATGGACTTGGACGATGCAAAAATTAAGAAAATAATAGACTCAAAAATAATTGGGCTTCGCTATCTGTGGACCTTAAAAAAAGGCATTAGCATGGTTTTAAATTGGTTCATGTTTAAATTTTTTGGAGTACTAAATTCAGCGATGGGAGATATGGAAATTAAAAAGCCTTCCTAGTTTCAAAGTTTGGCAAAAGAGGAATGGTTCCTTACTCTGAATGGTGGCTTTTCAACTTTTCTGTTTTGGTTCAACTCGCTGTCCTTGTTCAAGAACAAAAAAAAAAAATGATTTTCCCCTTATGGAGGAGTCAAATAATCATTTTTTTTAGGTCAGAAATTGTGTGCGTGTGTTTTTTTGTCAGTATTGCTCTCAAGCTTATTTAGTCAAATTGCTAAGTGGGTTGGGTTTGTTTTACAGTCCTTATACTGTGGTACAAGCTCAACATGGCGGAGTAGTTGTGAACCCAAACCCAAATTCTTGGTGGACCTTTTTCCTTTTGGGCCTCAGTGCTGGTTGTGACTAATGGTAGTAATTTTTTTTTTTTTGGTTAATTCCCTTATCTTTCGTGCTAATGGCAACCATGTTCAAAACTTTTTAAAACTAATCAATATAGTCCTTAAAGTCAACTTAGTTCTTAAGACAGTTGAGGAAAAATGACTAACTAGCCTAACAGTGTTTAGCGATTAAGTTGTCTTTAGGGACCAAATTAGTCAATTTTGAAAAATTTTGAACCTGACTGGGATTAGCCCAAATCTCAATATTTTTTAATAGAATTTACCCTTTTTTTTGGGGTAGAATTAGGAGCGTATGTATGAAACACATTACTAGAAGTAACCAGAATTAGTTGGGTAGATCTCGCAGCTGAGTTGTCTGAATCTGAGACCTCCATAACATCTAAAAGGAAATAGGAAATAAAAGCGTCAGCAGCTTTGTTAGATTCCTTAAAGCAGTGCTAGAATTGGCAATGACTTCAGTACAGTAGCATCCACATTGACTATTAATATCGGTATGTTGAGTGATTTAGCCATAAAGAGAGAGGCCCCCAAAGTTTTGTAATAAGACAAGAGGTAAAAGCCAATTGCTATGGAAAAACCATGTATCCAACAAGTTCTAATTTGAATCCCAGTTAGTGCATAGGATAACTGATGCATCCATATTGAGTTTGAGTTTCACTTATGCTACCAACGGTGTACTTCTAGACAATTGAAAGATTGATACCCTGTTAAATAATAAATAAATAAAGATTGACAGATTGTGGGGAAAAAAAAAATCTCAAAGAATGGGCAGCTCTCTAATTTTTCTTTTTATTTATTTATGCCATTCATGTGACATATTTATTGGACCAAAAAAAAGAACTTGAATGCACACAACCCATTCCTCCTCTCGCTCCAAATCTACGTGCAGCCAAAAACTAAGTCTAGGAGCTTTCTAGATGAGTGCAATGCTAATAGGTAGAAGATTAAATCTCATCAAATAAAGAAAAGGGGTAGAAGATTGAATAATAGGTTCTACTCATCCATAAAAAGGAACTGAACTGTGTTCCCATTAAAAAAAAAAAAATTGTGCATTGAACATAGTTAGTAATATATGGGTCAAGATATCTGTAACTTAGTGGTATTGATTGATCTATTTTATAAGGAAAATCTATGTTCAAGCCTCCCATTTCTCAAGATTCAAACTTTCAAATGATAGTTCAATGGTAAGCCTAATGGCATCATTTGTGATGCCTTAGGTCCCCACCTCCCCATTTTCTACTATCTACCTATACAAAATTATTTTCTTTCACTTGTTGTATTTATATATATATAAAGTTAGTAATATATGGTATAATTATATATGGTATATATTACGTATGAGTTTCATTAGAGAAATTTTAAAAAGTTATAAAAGAATTTTGAACGATAATTCTAGACTAAAATAACAACTATATATGTTGAATTATTGTTTTTATTATATTCCAATTTAGTAGCATACTGATGTTATTTTAATATAAATTTATAGTATGTTATAAAAATTAATTTATATATATGTATATTAAATTTTTAATTGTTAATGAAGGAGATGATGTTCATATATTCTTTCAATCACTTACTTAGCAACAAAAAAAAAAAAAAAAAAAGTATTTCTTGTCTCAATTTAAAATGATTTTATTTTATTTATTTAAAACCTAACATACATACATTCAAAATTTTACATGGCAATAAGATCTATTTATTCAAATTATAATATAAAAAATCTTAATAGACTAAAAGTTCAATATTATAATAAAAATATGAAATATTAATGTTTTATATAAAATAATAAAACTAAAAATATTGATTTTGATAATTTCATTATTATATATAATGATAAACCTTAATGAAATAAACAATTATACCATAGATAAAAATATTGAAGTCAAGTCAAGTTGAAGTATTATTATAAAAAACATATATTTTTCAAAATATTTTAGTTTTGTATGGTAAATGAGATTAAAAAAAAAAAAAAAAAAACATATACATCATATAAATTATATTAGTGTTGAAGCACAATTAAAATCCAAATTAGTTTATAATTAGTGTCTAATTTTGTATTCAGTGTCCAATTTAATTTTATTAATTTTGGTGTCAACTAATATTCATAACACTTAACATGAAAGTGAAGATAATCACCTCACTCACCTAGATAAGACCACATTATCATCATTACTGTCAAATGTTTCTATGACTAGTATGATGTGTGTATTTTACCAGTGCTTTGGATAAAAACCATTGGAAGTTACTTAGGCTCCTTAATGATTAAACCAATTAAGGGAATGTGGAATAACATTCTTGATTCAAAGAGATGTAAGTAAGATCTCCTTCTTTCTCTCTCTAGCTTTAGCTTTTGATTTGGTACCATAAAAACAGTAGAAAGAGACCCAAAAAAGAGAAAGGAAAATGCCACAAGATCGCTGCAGCTAGCTATAATAATAATAATAAGTATGGCAGCCGAAACATCAGATTTAAATTCCAAACAGATCACTCTTTTGCCTTTTCCCTCTTCATAAACTTTTGTACTCTTTTTGTGGTTTTTGCACCTTCTCTTGCTTGCAGTTTCCTACAACCCAATGCCTCCTTTCTCAAGTTTCTAATATTCTTTCTTCTCTCTTTTAGTCTCTCTACAATTCAAGAAATCTATGATTCTTCTAGTTTTATATATATATATAATTAAATACTGTAAAAAAAGACGAACTCTTCTTTGGAATAAAACCATTGGTGTTTCCTCTTGTTTTAAAATATCTTAGCTTCTATATCATTATTCCAAGCCAGTAAGAATACCCAATACCAAATTAATAGCATTTTGGAGGGATGGGTGCTTGCATTCTTTGGTGTTTCGCTTTCTTTTCCTTCTGTCTTTTCCTCAGTTCAGGTGATTTGCATTGTCCTCAACATTTAGTTTTCTTAATTAGTCTTTCTAATTGTATTTTGAAATAAAAATTCTACCTCTAAATGTTATTTGGATTACCCATTTTCCATATGAATATTTGCCTTTCTCCCTTGGCTTCTGCTTTTTGCATAAGAAAATAACAATGGAAATTTGTTTGCTCTATGTGCATGGAAAAATGCAACAAGGTTGGTTAACGTATCTCTTTTCCCATGCATGGATGTTGAAAAAAATCTGAACTGCTAAGAGGAAGTGTTTGTAAAATAGTGTGTATTCTGTGGGAAAGAAAAAAATAATAATCATAGTGAAGCTATCATGTAATTGCAAGCTAAGTCTTGAATCTAAATTTTCGGAGGATAAATGATTTTCACAGCAAGTTGGGCTTCATTTCTGATTGTAGTAGTTTCTGTTGGATTCATATGTTATTTGTACAGCTCATTTAGTATCTATGTTCATCAAATTTTCACTTGCTTTGAACTTTTCGTGTTTTCAAGTTCATCTTTTAGATATCTTTCAATCTGCAATTGTTTCTAAGATAAGGTTCCCGATGCTTTTTAGACCTAATTAATGCAGTAGATGAGATTTCAGCTTTAGAAAGTTATTATCTCATTGTTTGTTTCATTAAAGTTATGTTCTAGTTCTTGTTGATTTGAAGTTTAACCTAAGACCTCACATCAATTTAAATCTTTAATTGCTAATGAAAATCATATTTTTGTTCATCCAAACAAAGAATTTACATCTTCAGTTCTTGTTAAAGAAAAATCTATGCTTATCCAAAAAAAGAAAAAAGAAAAAGAAAAATCTGTGTATTCATCCCAATAAAGAGGGGGAGAGAGAGAGAGATTCATGTTTGTTTTTGCAAATTATCTATTTGTTTGACAGAACACGACTTAATTCTATGCTTCAGTTGCAACTCCAATGCCTCAAATAGCAATTTGCAAAGATTTCAGGGTATAGCCTCAAATAGCAGGTTGCAAAGATTTCAGGATATAGCAATGATTATTTGACACAAGTAAAACTTAGATATAGTAAATTAGGTGCATTATTAGGTTTCTTCTAATTAAATTGAAACACATGACTACCTTGAATTTAATTGTTTTTGAAAAAGATAACACTAGAACTTAACTTTCCTTAGATGCAATATGTTAGAGTCGGCAGCTTCTTTTTATCATGTCACTGAAATGAAAAAGAAAAGAACTTATCTCTTTGCTTTTTATTTCGTCAGGTTCAAGTGTTGCAAAGAAACCTCCTTCAGAAGCAATCCAGCAAAACAGATTATTGCGCAATCAAGAAAATAGAATGCTTTTCTCATCTTCAGTGTCCATTACACAACTGGATACAGTTCCCATTGTCAATCCAACAACTCCAAGCACAACTCCTACTCCCATTGTAAATCCTTTTTCCCCACCAACACCAACCACGACAGAGCCAACCATACCTCCGCCGACCCCAACCACCACAACACCGACAACCCCAACCACAACTACTCCCCCAACCACAACAACTCCGACAACCCCAACCACAACTACTCCCCCAACCACAACAACTCCGACAACCCCAACCACAACAACTCCATCATCATCAGGCGGTTCTTGGTGTATTGCAAACCCATCTGCTGCAGAAAAAGCTTTACAGGTGGCTATTGATTATGCTTGTGGCTATGGAGGTGCAGACTGTTCTGCAATTCAACAAGGAGGAAGTTGCTACAACCCAAACACCCTGCGAGACCACGCCTCTTATGCCTTCAATAGCTACTACCAGAAAAATCCAGCACCTACTAGCTGTGTATTTGGAGGAACAGCGCAACTTTCCTCCACTGACCCAAGTAAGATGTGTTAGTGATATAGCATAATCATTACCTTGGATTTAGTCTCATTATTGAGACTATATTTCACCAAATATCTGCTCAAAAGACAATCAGATTACCACCATTTTTTTTGTATGTGGAGTTATCCATAACTTGACTTCACTAGTTGAAATTATTTCAAAGAGTTCTTGAGTAAGTTCTAAATGGCTTCAAAGCCACAAAAAAAAGGGTTTTGAATGGCTACTTTATGCTTCCAACGTGAATAATTTCCTGTATTCATTTTAATTTTCATTCTTTTAATAATTTCTTCTACTAGTTCAAGGGATACCCAGTGGTTCTAGCACTTCTTGTGATGCTTAAGCACTGGGATTCAAACTTCAAACACGACCAGCCCCTCCCCCATTTACCTAGCAAAAGATAAATTATCACTGCCACTTGAATTGACACAACTTGAGATTGCCTTTGGGTGTGCACTCAAATACCTGTATTATGGCTAATATTAAACTTTTACTTTCCTCTTTCTGCAATTTTACAGGTACCGGAAGCTGTCACTTCGGATCAACTGCATCAAACACAACACCACCCAGGTAATCTTTTATTACTCCAATTTCATTTTTCCTATCATAGGTTATGGTAACGGAAAATCTTACCTATATTTGCCATCAACAGCATGAGCTCACCGGCTACGCCGACCCCAACGACCCTAACCCCACCGGCCCCAACCACACCGACCATGGGTATACCCAGTGTACCAATGATAGATGGTTCACCAACAGGGAGCCCCAACTCAGCCAGCTCAGTCTCCTACAGTGCAATGGCGCTCTTCACCACAGCTTTCTTGGGGGCACTTGCGGCAAATTATCTTTAAATGAAGGAGATCAAGTTCAGTTATTCACTCCAAAACAAGCTGGCAAATTCACTGAGTCTGCCAGAGCAATTCATGAATTCCAAGGAGGCACTTAGAATCGAGGATGAGATTTTATGTTATCTCGAGGCCTTATTCTCACCATTAAATTATTTCTATAATTCACCTATGTATGCTTGATAGCGGACTAAGAAGTACAGCAGAAAGCGCAGAAGAGCAAAAATATATTAGGTTCTTGTACTTGTAGACTCATAGTTACTTTCTCTGCAGTGTTAGTACAATAAATTATTAGACAAGTCCATCCAGCTATAGGACTACTTCCCAGTGAAGAAACCTGTACTTGAAATGAGCTAGGGCATCAATTAATTATATACCTACATGAGTAATAAGAACTCAAAGATATTTTTGGTCAGTGTATTCATAATATTAGATAAAATTAGCTTATATACTGACCTAATAAGCATCAAGGTATTGGATAGTTAGTAAAAGGTATAGCCTGTGACGAAGACGACTAGGGCTAGATTGTATTAAAAATACAATTTTCCTCTCTGAACAAATTCACATGCCTTGTCAAGTTATTACTGAGTTCGCAAGACACGAAACTGCATAAAAACTTGACCTTCTGGAATAATTATGAAAAACATAGCGAAAACTAAAACTACGTTTGGATTGTTTAAGTTCAAACCATACAAAATTTTGCATTATAATGCCACTCATGAAATGAACCAGCTCATCAAGTGGTACCCCCAGTGAACAGAATGCTCATAGACTTCACCATCAAGAACTCCAAATGGCATTGCATCACAGACCAAGGATAGTACGATTTTATGACCCCAAGCATATCAATAGAGCTTATGCAGTGGGCAAATATCATACGCTTGATGATACTGTTGTGTCCTTCGAACAACATCCTCTACAAAGATGTCAACTTGATTTCAACCTTATAACAAGAATACATTGATTCTTCCATCAGAGGTACTATAGGCTTAATCTGAACCATTTAATGATCCTTCAGTTATAAATCTAAGGAAGTTTAAGCTTGAATGTGAAAAGCACGGCCTCTAAGCTTGAAATGTCTAACGTACAATTGCCACACAAGTTATAAGGCCACAGACGAATTGCAAATAAAGCTGAGCATGCAATAGCAATACTTCTGACCCCTGAGAATGACATCTGCTTAAACAGTTGTGGGGAGTAAGACAATGACCAGCACTCAAACTATTAACCAGATAAAAAATTGTATGTTCAGGTACAAGGGGCAAAGAATGTTGTAGGAATGTGCAAATTAGGGCTAAGAATCTACAATAATCTTGTCTTTCCAGAAAACAATAAATGCCCCAATTCGTTAACCATGAACGTTAACAACTTGTTTGTGCAATTAACCTCAAGAAATCCATCCCAAAGAGAGGCTTTAAAAAATAGTAGGAAGGTTGCGTTGATTTATAGACTTCTAGCAGGTAATGAGTATGTCAGAAGACAAGCAATTTCCTTAAACCTGGAGAATATGCAAGGACTAGTGCATTCTAAACTCCACCCAAGAGAGTCAAGAATAAAATCTGCCAACTATTTTTGACAGTGGTTTTCTCTACTGTAAGAAAAGCACATGTTTTTGTTATCCATCCAAGAGCAGCTATGGTGTGTGTGTGTGTGTGTGTGAGAGAGAGAGAGAGAGAGAGAGAGAGAGGGCTTAAGAATTTAGTTATAGATGAAAAATGAAGTTTGAAAGAGTAATGTGCAAGAAGTAACCCGAGACAAAGGAACCGGCTTAGGCCACAATAATATAATGAACAAACTCTTGAAACTCATAAAAATTTAGAGGCAAAACCACACCAGTCATAGATACTTCATTTAAAAAATACAACTGCACATTCAACATTTACTGTCCTTATTAAGGATATTACACAGACAGCTAACAAGAGAAAGAAAGATCCATAAAATATAATTACTGTTACTTTACAACCCCCCCCCCCCCTTTAAAATTAAAAAGAAAGAAATTATTTTAATAATTAAGAGATGACTTAAAGACTGCTCTTATTTATGATTTTGGAAAGAAAAAAAAAACTCAGATCAAAAGTAATAATGACACAGCAGTGATGCAAACGATGGCTAAGGTAGCTATGATTGAACCTTGCTCAATTGATTTCTGCAAGCTGCCTGCTCGTGAGAAATGCTGGAAAGCCAAATATCCCGCAATCAACAAGGAAACAATAGCACCTTGCTGAGTTCCCCTGTCAATAAAATATAAATAGAAGCATAAAAAATATGGAAACACTAATAATGATTTCACTTGTTCTCAAAAAATGCTTCTACTTACTGAAAGTTCATAGCTTGATAGGGAGCCACAATCACCAGTAGTAATGCTAAAAACGGCAGCTCAAGCTCACCTATAAACAAAGAAGACAGATATAAGACTGATTTGAATTTTTTCCTTAAAGTTAATAGCAGAAGGTAAAAGACGGAGCAAGACATCATGAAGCATAGACAGAACAACCCTTTCATTTCTTTTTAATCTTTAGTCTTATTACTCACGGCTTGTTTGTGGTAAGTTTCTTCCTCACTGTTAAAATACAGGGACCTTAGTTTTTCCCCTGCCCTGAAAGGTAAGTCAATCACAAACCTGGGCAGGATTAAACACATGACCTCACCCTCTACAGTTCCACCCCTTCTTTATTGGAAGAGGAAATGCCAGTTGGTTAAAGGATCATCGGCATTAAACATACAGGGACCCAAGGTTTCTCAAAAGAACTGCTGATATTTCCTAAGAATTTTACTTGCAATTTCTTTTGCTAGGTAAATAGGGGGAGGGGAGTCTGGTGGGGTTTGCACCCCAGTGCCCAGGCACCACAAGAGGTGCTGGAACCACTGGGGTATCCCTCAAACCCCCAGAATTGCAATTATCTCCCAGTGGATCTAGGACAGTCATCTTTCTTTTCTCCAGTTATCCTGTTGACAGACATGAGACACCTTGACTTCTAGTGGTTCTGGAAGGGTCCATACCCAGGCCAGATCATAGATGAAAACTTTGTAGGAGCAAAATAGTATATAAATCCTCTCATACATGAACCAAAGTAGGCCAATTTTAAAAGATCAGAAGCACTCAAGAAAGAAAGGTGAATTCTTCAATATTCCCAATGCTTTTGTACAAAATTAGAGCAAAAAGCTGATTTTATTACCCATAAGAAAATCACATAAGCTATTGAATACCATGTCATCAAGATTTGAGAAATAAGCCATTAAATCTTTACCTAAGCCTAAACCAAGTAATTAAGAAGACCTACCAGGAATGAAGACGAAGAGACGAACGAGAAGTGCCAAGAATGCAGTCCACATACCATATTCACCCCTGCAAATAAATTTTATATAAGATCAACAGGGTATGTATGCATTCAAAACTTAAAAGGCTTGGTTGATCCACGAGAGATGCTTCCGTAAGATAAATGCCTTTAGGTTCTATTGGAGTAAACTTTGGAACCAGCAAGCATGAATACAATTAACTTTCACTGAATCAATCAAAAATGATAATGATATTGCTTCTATTCAATGAGAGAAAAGAAATAATCTTTTTTGGAAGGCTTACTTAATCCATGAGATGACAGTTGCTGGAGCTTGTAGAGCAAACAAGGGAACAAGAAAGGATTTCTGAATGGCAGTTCCCTTGGCAAACATTAACACCCTAAAAAAGAATTTGAAAATTTATCAGAGCACACCATCCGATTGATTCTCTAAACAAAGGCAAGTGACTAAGATGCACACATTTCCATATAAATGCTCAAGTACAAAACTCTTTTAACATTTAATTTAAGAAAATAACAACATGATCATAATTTCATCGCAGTCTACTTTTCACAAGCAAAGAGAAGCAGCTAATAAAGAGCATGTGTTTACCAGTTGTTTGTATAATCTTGATATCCCAGCCATACACCTTGATTCAGTGTTTAAAACAAGCCCACTCGAGAACCCACATTACATGGTCAACTTGCAAGGTCTCGAGTCGAGCATTGTAGTAATATATTGGCACAAATTGTTGAAGTAAAGTGAAATAGTTAAGACATGTTCGATAATTGATGTTGTTGACGCTACCTTGACAGGAGTGAAAATTAGATTGAAATCTATAGTTGGTAGTTGACTAGTGCTCTGACTCTCCCCATGCCAAGGAGTAGTGAACAAACCAACATCTACCACAAGTCACCAATGGTTAATTCCAACATATTTTCAACTACTTTAATACTTCCTCATCCCTCTAAGAATTATATACATAGATCCATTGCTAAACTTAGCGCCAATCACTAGTCTATGCTCATTTCTTGATTTGTCTCAACATCATCAAGAAAAATGATAAAATCCATTCAATATATAAAGAAGAAAACTTGCATGGCCTTATAATTTTAGCCATTGCATGGTCAAGAATACTTGAACATTATTTTATGATTGCTAGCTAGCCAAAAAATGGAAGTCACACAAGATGCAAGCTTATGAAGTGTATGTTAGCCAACATACGGTAAATACTTCAAATAATTTGTGAATCAGAAATGTGGGGAACTAAGAAATATAGAGAGATGATTGTCAATGGTTATGGATAGTCAAAACCAACTCTTTGGTAAAAATTCCAAGTACATGTGGCATTCATTGAAGTGAAAACGGCATAATTATTATTCCAAATTCAGAATTAATGGTAAAGGCTATTGAGAAGTTTCGAAAAGATAAAAACTACTTCATTGTCTATACAGGAAGGAGGGCTATCCATAGAGAAGGCATCATGCATCATCCATCATACTTCTAGACTTGCAAATTTTCTTTCTCTAGTAAATAGTTTCAACGTAATCTAGAAGTAGTCTTAGTAACACTTTAGTAGATTAGCTCCAATTGATGATTTCAGAAGTTTGAGGCTTGAAATCACTTATACACACACTTAGATTTATCCTAGAAAGTTGCTCGATTTTGTTCTATGTTGTTTATTTATTTTCTGCTTATTTACAAAATTCTGCTTAATTTTGGCTTTATTTTCAAACCCTCTCAAGCACAACTAAAAAAATAAAAGAAAAGAAAAAGAAGCGATCTTCTAGAAAACAACTTGTAATGAATGAATACACAAGGTTCTAGCTTGCTTGACATTAACTTCAGATTAAATTTTATTCACTATATATATATATATATATATATATTATTTTACAGAAATTCAAGAATTTACCCAAATTGGTAGCTGAAGTTAATATATATTAAGCAAGAGTCAAACTTGGATATGTGATGGTTGCAACTTAAAAATATAAAATTATAATAAAAAAATAAAATAAAAAAAGCCACTTCCAAACATTTTCATATGATCGTCGTTCAGTAACAATTTTCAGAATTTACTTTCCTAAACGCTATAATTGAAAATACAAAAACAAAAAGAGTAAGGAAATTCAATTTGCTATTATATATTATAGAGAGAGAGAGAGAGATGAAATTGTGAAAGAGAATTGAGTGTAGAGGCTCACAAGGAAGAAACAGTGGAGATGAACTGCAGATTACGAGCAGTGATAGGCGCAGCATAACAAACCGTACCAAATCCTTTCTTCTTCTGCTTATTCTTCATCGCCATTCCCACCGAAGATAATCTTCAACAACAGTATTATTATTATTATTGTAAGCACAATTATATATAATTTTCAACCAAAAAAAAAAAATCCAATCCAATTTTCGTGTACCTGAGGCTGAGGGGATTGTAGTAGGCGAGTGAGGTAGAGCTTTGAGCCGCGCCATTGATGAAAAGAAAGGCCTTGTTGTTCTTGTTCTTGTTGTTGTAGTTTAGAGGGAAAGTTGTGAGCGGCGGTGAGGAGAGAGAAAGAGGCACCATTTTTTTTTTTTTTTGATAGTGTACTCAAAAACTCTGGTGAGTTTTGTGAGTGTGAGAGTGAGAGACAAAATGAATCTAAAAGCTTGACCTCTTTTTTAGGTGAAGAGAAGAGGAAGGATGCATATTTCACTGCACACTTGTTGTGTGCGTATCATCACATCACATCATGATGATGAGGACCGCTTTGTGCTGATACTACACGTGGAGGAGGAAACCAGCTGTTGGATTATTAGTTTTGAATCATTGAAGAAGAAGAAGAAGAAAAAAAAATATTGATGTCTCCTAGATTTTTAAATGGCATAGCGTCGGTCTTATAAAACAAAATGTATCATTGACGTGCGGGTCCTACGCATTCGTCTCGATTTAATATTTTAACAAAAACTTATCCCAATTCGATCAAAACAAGTATGTATCAGCGTCACTGAAATAATTAAAGTTTTTAAAGGGGATGATAGTCTCGTCGCTATATGTAGTGAAGTTCAATCCTCACTATATTAGATTTTTTTTTTTTTTTTTTTGAAAGGCTCACTATATTAGATTTCTAATAAAGTATTGAGATTGACGTATGTTTATGTACGAAAATAGTAGGTAACTAGACAAGTAAAAGTAGAGTTTTTTAAATTAGTTTAATTAAATATATGAGAAGACAGATGTGAATGCTCTAACTCAGGGATTTTAAAATAGTATTCATGTCGTCTTCGTTTATAATAGAAAAATGAGTAAAATATACACAGTTTTATCTAAAAATAACCCATATTAGCTCATGTATGGTGTAAATTTACAAGTTTGCTATAATAATCGTATATATTTACACTAACATTATTCATTTTGTATTTAGTTGTTTATTCTTTTTTTTACGTATCTTAATGATGAAGAAAGATGATGAATGGTGGTTATTGTGTATGAAGAAAAAGAAACAATTTAAACAATCAAGAAAAAAAATGATATTTTAATGAAATTTAGTGTTAAATCCAGAACATAGCCAAAGCTTGGAGTTAGGGGGCGGCTTTGCTACTCATTGTGTGTGCCAGCTCCTGCCTTTGATTCTACTTCTTAACCACTAAAGATTTTTGTTTAAAACTTTTTAAATGGCCAAGTTGTTTGTTTTGGGTAAAATAGATTATTTGGGCTTAATTTTTTTTAGCTTTATTATTGGTAATTTTTGTTGTTAGACTAATTTTTATGGGCTTGTATATTTTGTTTTAGATTTAATCTATTAATTTTTTATGACCTTTGAAAGGTGAAAAATGTTAAAACTACAAATTTTTTTTGTAAATTACTAATGTGGTGAGTAGTTATTGGTAAGTAAAAAGTAATGTAATTGTGCGAACTAATAAAAATGTGCTACCTCAATAGTTTGTAAAAATATTGTAAAAAAGATTGTGGATATAACATTACTCTTAAAAGAATTGATGACTTTGTTAAGGGGAGACAAAATGTAATTTTATTAAATAAAATTGATAAAATTAGTACCTATTAATATAATAATATTTTTAAAAAAAATTTAAGGAGGCCATTGCCCCTAGTCCATATATACCTCCATTCATGTGTCAAATTAAATAAATAATTTGATTTATGGTGTTTTAAAAAGTAAGTATATAAAATAGGAAAATGCTAACGAATGTACTTAAAGAATTGGTTAATAATCCATTAAAATAAAGTTTTTATAGGAAAAAAAATTAATGTTTTGATAGTTTTTTTTTTTTTTTTTATAAAAATGATATCAAAATTTTTCTAAAATAGATTGTTAATCAAGATTTGAAGAGCCATTCTTAGCATGACAAAAAACCAAAAAAAAAAAAAAAAAGTTCAGACAATGCAAATGCTCTAATTATTGGAGAGCGAGGCCAGTCACTCGGGATTGAAACTACTAAAACCTGAAACTATGTCAAGTGAAATGCATGCAATCTGATGGGCCCATCACCATCCAATGATTTCCGTGATCCAATAAATTTAGAAAATCGTAGGGGCTTTAAAAGGTATGATCTATAGATAGGGTCGGTTGAGTCAACCAAATTGACCCAAAAAACTAAGAACCATATTGAAGTTTGAAGCAATTGCTTTATTTTTCAGCATGGTCCAAGGCCTTCACTAGATCTATGAGAATATCGAGAGTATTGGTATAAATGGGTCTGGAGTAGTCTAGGGGATGTTTGGTATAGTTGTTAAAACAACAGTTTTAAGTGTTTGAATATCAAAACATGTATTTTCATAATATTTTTTAACTCAATATCACAACACTTAAACAACGATACTAAAAATCTCTAATCAAACATATCCCTATAAAAGTGAGATGATAGAAAATTGGGAAATGATGGAAAAGTTAGAGAATAAAAAAGATTTTAGTTTCCCTCATTTGTGTTTGATTGGAAGGGTGGAAAAATGGAGGGATGAATTTTTTTTTTTATTTGGTTGAAAAGAGAAATGGGAGGATAGAAATGGAAAATTTTTTTGTTTGTTTGTTTGTGTTTGTTTTGTATAAATTTACTCATATGTCCTTATTGAAAATAATGCTCAATTAAAAAAAAAAAGCCAAACAACCGACCAAAAAAAATTGTTATCACCCAAAGTTTATTAAAAAGAAAAATTCATGGCCAATAAAAAATAAGAAATAAATTAAAAAAATAAAAAGAAAAAACGTCAAAAAAAAAAAAAGCATGTATGGTACTATGGTGTATCACGGACTTGCACATCATCATATTTTTTTTTTAAAAAAAAATCCATTTAAACCCAAAAAAGAAAAAAAAAATGGTAGACAAGCCACATTTACAGTCAGGTTGAGGTAGCCAAAAAAAAAAAAAGTAAAAAGAAAATGTGGGCAATTTTGTCCAAATATTTTTGTCCACTTTTCATTCCCATTTTCTCTCCAATTTGGAGAGATTGTGTTTTGGAGGGAGAGAAGAGAAAACTCGTGGACCCCACCAAAATCTCTCATATATTTCACCCTTAACTAAACAACCAAAAATATCATTTTTTCTCCACTTTTATCTCCCTCATTATCCATCCTCCCTAAAATCACTCCAACCAAACATAGCCTAGAGGCTGACCTCTACATATAGTCATTGTCGGCTCCACGTAGAGTTCAAGGTGGTCACAGGGCCACCTGACTTCCAAAAAAAATTAATCATTATATGTAAATTTTAAAAAATTTATGATTTTTTATCGTATTTGATACCACCCTAAATTTTTTTTAAGCTCATCATAATTACACTTTAGACAAAATTTAGCAACAAATTTAGTTGTAGATTAAGACTACAACTCCACTCAATATATTTTTTTTTATTGGATGTGAATTTTGGCAAATCCACAATTGGATTACATTTTTTTCTTTAATCATCCATACTTGCAAAATTGCAAAAAGATCAAATATCAATAGCTATGTTATCACTCAAATTTTTGAATTTTGAATTTTTGTTGTCTAAAATTATATATAAAAAATAAGTTTATAGATTAAATAGTAGATAATTTATAATTGACATGAAATTTGACATATGTTTTAAGAACATAAAGAACATTAATTTAACATTTAAATTTTCAAAATATGTAACGGTGTTAATTTGTTTAGTAAGAGCCGTAGTCTTAGGCGACAACTTAGTTTGAAGTCAAACTTTTCTTTAAACTTTGATCATCTTAAAAATATATTAAGTCCTTACAAACAAAAAGAAAAAGCCCAAGAAAATTTTTATGGAACTAAAATTTTGAAAAAGATGTAATTTGCAGCATTGATAATGAGACTATAGTGCAAAGATTTCTAAATAAGAAAACTCAAAAAGAAAATTATAAGACTTTATGCCTTTGTGTGTGTGTGTGTGTTTTTATTATTATTTTTTTATGATCAATATATAAAGTTTTATTTTTATTAAATTTTGTATAATTTAAGTTCTTTAATGATCACCTTGAAAAAAATTTCTGGAGCAGCCATTACATATAGTTATACTGTGTTTAGAGTCCCAGAATAAAACCAAATAGATGCATAATAAGGAGGACGGTACAACAGCCAAATGTGAATTTACAAGCCGAAGTACAATACACACCTGACACCACCTTTCCCGAAATTATGACTAAAAAATGTGGGCAATGCTTCAAATGAAAGTATGCCACCTTATTTTACATATATCTCCAAGGGTGGATAAAAGTTGTAAAGATCTTAACCATTGGTTTCCATCTTAAAATGCCAATGACCCACACGCGTAAGGGCATAGCCAAGCCAAAAACACTCTTGTAACATCAAATAGCAAAACCCACGTTCCTATTCAAAAGGGAACTGTCACACTCACGCCCATTTTTACTTACGACTTTTCAATGCCATTTCTCTTTGATTTATGAGGCCCAAAAGGTATTTCTACTTCATTTAGCAGCACCATCCAAATGCCCCTCCTCATCATATCTCCCCAATCTAAACTAGAATACTATTAAAATCACCCAAGACACACAAAAACATCATCTTTAACGCTATGGCCTATACCAACACTCATATTTTTCTTTAATATTATTCTTTTGTGTTGATTATCATATCTTTCTTGATTGGCATTGTATTTGTAAACGTGATTGCTTGTAGCTTGATTATGCAATAATGGCGAGTCACAAGTCCAACCATAAAGGGAGGATTAGATCCAACCGATGCTCAGCAAAGTGAAGCTTTAAATGTCTAATTAAACTAGAGCTCTCCACGTGGAAACTCATCCATCATCTCATTCTCTTGTGCTGTCGAGTTCTTGTAATGGGTTATCGCTAGATGTACGAGGTCGCCATTGGATGAGTACTTTGTCACTGAAGAGGTAAAATTGTTGCGAAAATAGCCAAATACCACGTTTTGGTAAAATTTATGGCAAACTAGCATTGTTTTGGAAATATTTAGTAATTTACTACTTTTTTAGTACCCAAGTTCCTAGGTGAGTCGCCAGCATGACACTACTAACCTGAAATGTGTGTAATTAAAAAAATAATATGGTACTCGATATTATGAAAATCAAGTATTTATTTACCGTACTAGAGCTTAATAAAGTCGAGTAATTTGTTTTTGTTTTTGTTTTTGTTTTTCTACTTTTTGTTTCGTACAAAACTTTTACTTATTTCATCTTTAACTGCTTGTGATTGTTGTGTCCACCAAACTAAGTACAGTGTCTGGACTTGAAAAAGTCCATGTGCAAGTAACTGGAGTTGCAATTAGCTAGGCAAAAGTAACTGGAGTTGCTTGCTCACTCACTCACACAGTTCTTCAAGACTGCACTTAGTCCTCACTTTCTCTGGAACTTCACTTCTTGCTCACTGGCCAAATGGTCTCTCCTTTTATTTCTTCATCTTTTCCTTCTATTCTTCCTTTCACACTCTTGTCATCAAATCACAATTGTAGAGAGGGAAAAATTCCCGACTTATCACAAGCTGACACATCATACTACTGAGTCCACAAAATACAACCAATTACAAAGCACCACGTATTGCTACTAGGTTTTACTATCACTACTCGGAAACCAACAGAAATTTGCCAAGTGTCATGCAAGAACCAATCACACCTCAGCACGTGTAAGCGATGACACAAGCAACCTCGCACGTGTAAGCGATGACACAAGCAACCTCGCACGTGTAAGCGATGACACAAGCAAGCTCGCACGTGTAAGCAATGACACAAGCAAGCTCGCACGTGTAAGCAATGACACAGGTGGACCAATCAGGTGGTGACATGTGTCACAAATCGGACTTCGCCACGTGTCGCTCACCCACCCCCAAACTCCTATAAATAGAAGCCTTCCTAAAGCATTTGGAGGGGAGGAGAGTGAGAAGTACAAAAGCTCTGCAAAAATTAAGTCTCAAAGCCTTCAAGAACTTCAATCCCAAAATTGAAGAACACTCGAAGCAGAATCATCCAAGATATCTGCCTAGATCCTAAAGTTTACGGGAATCAAGCTCAAAGGTCCGAAAAACATCAACAAACCACAAATCGGTGAAGCTCTACGGATTCAAGCCTCTAAAGCCCCGAAGAACTTCCACCATAAACCTTCGAAGACGAAGAACACACGAAGAACACACGAAGAACACGAAGAACGCGAAGAACAAAGGATTTCTAACAAGCTCATAGCCAGAGATTCATTGCAATTCCGTTTCAACAATCTTCGATCCATCCCTCTACCAAATTGAAGGATATTTTGTGTTCAAGTCAAAATCATATTACCACAAATCCAATTAGCAAATCTTTTAAGGAGATTGAATCAGAGGATCACTCTTTTGTAATCACAGAGAATTGTACCACAATCATCAATACAAATTCGCATTTGTGAAACTATTTTACTTATTTGATTTATTTCGAACTAGAAATTTAGTCGCTCTACAACAATAAATGCAACTAACTTGGCTTTGCTTTAGCCACTTTCTTTTTCCTTCAGCTCTCCCTTAGGCCGAATAGCCTTAATGCATCAGCCCCTTTCTTTTCTTCTTTTTCTCCTTAGCGTGTCCAACACACCTAAGTCATTTCCCAAGAAGAAAATAGGCTGACTTTTGTGGCTTGTCCAACAACCTATTTAATGAGGTGTTTTATCAAGTGTAGGCTAGACCCACGGTGCTATGATGCACCCAACATGGTGGACACAACGATCACAAGCAGTTGAAGATGAAATAAGTAAAAGTTTTGTACAAAACAAAAAAGTAGAAAAAAAAGAAAAAGAAAAAAAAAAAGGCAAAAATGTAAACTGATCCTCTAACTTTTACATTTTTTTTTTTATTTCAGTCCTCTAACTTTTAGTTTTGTCAATTTAGTCTTCTAACTTTCAATTTTTATTAATGTAGGGTTCCGTTACATTTCTGTTAGTGGTTGTCATTAGACCCACTAAAACGACGCCGTTTTGCATTTTATTTTTTTAATTCATAATTAAAAGGGAAAAAAAACCATTTCGTTCCCCTTCTCCTAAATCAAAATAAAACAAAGAAGACCCAAATCCCTAACCCATCACCGATTCAGAATCCTACGCCTATTGTTGCTACCACTCCTCCACATAATCCCAATCCTCTCCTCCTCGCCTCAACAACAACAACAACGTCATTGAAATCCTCCAGCAATGTGGCCTCATCGAATCCTTAACCAGCCCTGACCTCCACGACACCGTCGCCGCCGTTTCCTCCTCCACCTCCTTAGCCCTCAAAGTTTACTGCAGTTTCGACTCCATTGCTCAATCTCTCCACCTCGGCAACCTCTTCGACCTCATCATCCTTTCTTGGTTCCATCGCTTCGACCACCAGCCTGTCGCCCTCATCGGTGGCGCCACCGTTCGCGTCGGCGACCCCTCCAGCAAGTCCCTCAAGCGTCCTGACCTCGACCTCAACTCTCTTTGCCGCAACACCCTTGGCATTCAGTCCACCATCACCAGAATCTTCTCTGAGAACTTCGTCATCCTCAACAACTACAATTGGTGGAAGGAGGTCAAGCTGTTGGATTTTTTGAAAGATGTGGGGAAGTACGCTAGGGTTGGGACTATGATGGCGAAGGAAAGCGTGAAAAAACGATTGGAATCAAAGCAAGGAATGAGTTACACAGAGTTCCCTTTAATGTTTTTTTTTTTTTTTTTTTTCCAGATTTTTCTTATTTTCTTTTAATTCTGAATAAAAAATAAAAAAATAAAATGCAAAACGACGTCGTTTCAGTGGGTCTAACGGCAGCCACTAACAGAAATGTAACGGAGCCCTACATTGACAAAAATTGAAAGTTAGAAGACTGAATTGACAAAACTGAAAGTTAGAGGACTGAAATGAAAAAATGTGAAAGTTAGAGGGTCAATTTTGCATTTTTACCCAAAAAAGAAAAGAAAAAAAGAAAAAAAAAACAAGGTACTCGACTTTGTTAAGCCAGAGTACTGTAAAGAAGTACTCGATTTCCGCAATATCGAGTACCACATTGTTTTTTTAATCCCTCAAATTCCATATTAGTAGTACCACGTTGACAACTCACCTAGAAACTCGAGTTCATTGAATTTGAGTACTATTTGGAACTCAATTTTGTGAAATTCGAGTACTAAAAAAGTGGTAAATTGCTAAATATTTTCAAAATAATGCTAGTTTGCCACAAATTTTTCCAAAACGTGGTATTTGGCTATTTTCACCTCAAATTACTAGTAAACTCAAAGAAAACAACTAAATGAGTAATACTCTGCATTTGGACCAATTGAGTTGTTGTAGGGCAGACAAGATTACTATTGAATGATATATATATATATATATATATATATTTGCTACACTACTCCTTCTTTCTCAATTCAAACAAGTCATAAATGATGTTTTAGCTAAATGATTAAAGGCTGTAACTTAACAGCTTACCACAAGTTGCTAGGTATCCTACACCAAAGCTTGTCATCGCACATATAATGCATTATTAAGTATTATCATTAGCGCCAAATACACCTAAGCTAATACTTTTAAACACCCCCTCTTGTCGATTCTTACAAAATACCATTTTTTTTGTGATTATTTTTCTTATACAATATGATGAGTTAAGCTTGTGTTCGATGCATCAGTGTACTGGACACATTAGGATTCAGACACCATCGCACAAGTCATCTCTTGTAGGGTATATATCAGTTCAACCACCTCAATCTTTTAAATCTATCCACCATTTTAATATAGTTATTTTAAATTATCTTCCTTACATTTACTAAATAGAAATCCTATTTTCATTAGGGAACAAAATAATAGCCTTTCTCAAAGCGCTCGACCATGAAGGAATTCCGAACTCGAATCAAATAATTTATTACTCACATTTATATATTTTTTGAAAATGTCAAGTATTAACACAGAGAAGGAAAAATGTTTTTTTAAAGAAGCTTAGGGGGTGTTTGGTTTGTGTTTTTTAACAACATTTTTCAGTTTTTAAACAATATTTCAGGTATTTCAACGCACTTTTACACCCACACGTATTTCCACAAATATTTTCAAATAACAATTTTCAGTTTTTAAACACATGTACCAAACGGATCCTTAGTGTGGTGTACCTACGAATTTTTTAAATGAGCCTTCAAGTAATTATCACGTAGGGTTGACGAGTGGACGTAATTAAAGAGAATAGATTATTCTAAAACCGAAAAAAATACAAAAAAAAAAAAAAATTCCTTTAAAAATCTTCTCTTATCACCCAGAAAAGAAAAAGAAAAATCTGTCCACTCAGAAAATTCAAAATTCTAAACAGAAAAAAGGTACAAAAAGTTTAACTAGTTGTGGTAAATCAAAATAGCGAGTGACACTTACACTGCCAATCTCAGACCAAGCAAAAAAATGATGCAGAGAGCTTCTTCAGCTCTCTGTTCTTCAAACCCACTTCCCTCTTTACCAACCACTATTCCGACCCGTCATCTCATCGGAGCTCCGTTCCATAATCGAACCACTCGTCCCTACTATGTTCAATTGCCCTTCAAGTATCAACAAAATTTCCGACTTGCCATCCCTGCACCACACACCACTGGTAATTTGCCTCTTCTCTTTGGGTTATTATGGTCTTTTGCAAAGTGGGTTTGTTTTGTTGTTCTATTTATTTGTGTGTTTAAGTTGGGACAATAGTCTGTTGTTGTGTTTGTGAATTGGCTGTGTTTTAAAGTTTTGTTGAACATTCACTGCTGTATTTAGAATACTCTTTTTTTATTATTTTTTATATGTACTATGTAGAATACTTCAAAATGTAACATAAATTAAGAATCTTGTTTGGTCTGTTATCTATGTGGTGGAAGCTTCTTAAATGATTGTGTCAAAGTTTTTCAAGTTTGGAATGGGAAAGTGGGTTCCAGTTGAGTAAAATCTCTTGTCCTCGAACAAAAAGATTTTGGTTCAATTTTCTGCTTACAAAAAAAAAAAAAAAAAACAATTGATATCTTGGTCTCATGATAAAATGCAATTGTCAGAGCATTAGCCATAGGTTGAAATTATCTCTAAAAAGAAAAGTTTGGAATAGGAAAATCCTCTTATTGGTACAAATTGGTATGATGGGCTTGAATTATAGTTTGTTTATATTCGGCTTTAACTACCCAAAAAACACAAATAAATTCAAATCAGCAAGATTGTTCAGAACTCTTTGTGATTGGACACGTACTTTAATGAATCTTCCTGATTGATTTGGATTCTTTGGTCTATTTTGTGCTGGTTTTGTGGCATTGTTTGTTTAGACTTAAAGGTCTTTCTTTTAACACATTTATTGTTCATGAAACTGTTCTTTTGAGGGGATTGATTATTTTAGCTTTTGTCTATTATTTCATTTATTTGTGGCTTTTTCCACTGCGTGCTTTGTAGACTACAAAGAACATGTATTATGACCCGTGTAGTTTTTTTTGTGTCTTGAGTTTGTGAATTCTGATTTATTTCACTTGAGCATCTCAACTCTTTGAGACATTGTTTAAATTGGTAAATCTAATATAGAACTTATCCATTTTAGATATGTATGCAATGCTTATAGAAATATTATTGCCATTGATGGTTTTTGAGTACCTTTTTTTGTTTTTTTTTTTTTGGTTTCCTAATGCAATTTTGGTGCTATTATGTTATTGTCTTCAATTCCGCTTCAGCTACTAAAAGTTTGTTCAGATCAAAATTCAAATCCCATGATGAGTTTGAAATAGTCAATGATATAACGGGTTTATTTTATTGTTTGTTTCCCACTTCAGCTACTCAAGAGACATTGGAAACCTCCAAGACTGAATCTGGATTTGTTGAAATTGGATACATATCTAATGTTCATGGACTTGAAGGAGAGATTCGTGTCAAAACCAGCACTGGTTTTCCTGAATTGCGATTCTCTAAGGTAAAACAAATATTATTTTTCAGAATACTTCTGGAACCTTTGATATGTTCACTTGTCATTGAATATCCTGTATAAATACATTATAAATAATAATTACTATTATCTTAGCCTGGGATAAGATGGTTGAAGCAACGAGTTTCAAGTGGAGAAACAGTTCGGGAAGTTGAGCTGGTAGAGGGAAGAGGACACGCTGGTCAGAAGAGTTGGATACTTAAATTAAGAGGAATTGACACAGTGGACCAGGTGAGCTTTTCACTAGCAGTTTTTTTCTTGCGTTGCTTGTGTGCTAATTTATACTCACATTCACTTCTCTTAGTTTGTGTGCTTCTATTATTGAATATGTATAGCGGGGTATTTGGATGACCTTGTTTAGAGGACTCTTGATGAAATTTTGCAGTCTGTTTGAAATGAGGAATAGATACAATTTTGAGCCTTCTTCTGAGAAAAATTAGTAAAAACCAATATGGATCTGTTAGATTGTTGAATTTTCTCTTAGTCTTCCCTCGGTACATTTATTCAAAACTGTTGGAAGTTATTTGCTTTGATTAAAAAAAAATTATGGGTTAATAACTTAATAACCATTGAACTTCTAAGTTATGAAAGAAAAAAAGAAAAAAGAAACAACTGCTTCAAGTGGAAACTTGATTATTAGTATATTTACAGAAAGACTGAATCTTTTCCAAATCAAGAACCTATATGTTGTGTTCAGTTTCATGGAAAGGTTTTGTAGAAGCTTAGAGCAACTTTCAACTTGGATGGTGTAAGGATGCATTGTGTTATTCAAGCTTCTATAGAAGGAGGAAGTCCCTTTAAGATTCTGAACTTACCTGGCTTCATTCTAATAAGCTCCATTCTAATCAAAATCAACTTGACTCAATAAAGCCTATCCCAAGTGCTTTGGGTCAGCCATGATATTCTTTCCAAGATTCTTGCTCTTTTTGTTATGAAAACTTAAAATTTTGGTACTTTTTTATTTAAAGAAAGTTTTGGTAATTTTTATTAAAAAAATGGTACTTTTATTGAGACACTCACAGTATTCATGTAGTGGTGACTTGTTTTATCATATTAACATGCATGCCTTTTCTTTATTGTTAATAGTAACATGCATGCCTGTTCTTCTGATTTTTGAAATATGTTCAGGCTAAGCAGCTTGTTGGTTCTACTTTACTCGTGAGAGAAGAAGACAGGCCAGAATTGGATGAAGGCGAATTTTATACTCCTGATCTTGTTGGCATGAGAGTTATTCTTAAGGTTTGTGCTTATTATGATGTTTGGAAGATACATTTTCATGTGTGCTTTTAACAAGGTTTTTTTTTTTTGGTGTGTGTGTGTGTGTGTGTGGTGATAAATTACTGATTGTGCCAAAAGCTTAATCTATTAGGAAATAGTGAATTTAATCACTTAATTATTATCCTAATGTTCCCCCTCACATGTGGATCCAGACTCCCTCTTAAAAAATTGGGTCCAACATGTGAGATTTTTAACTTTTTAAATGGAGAGTAGAGTGGAGACGAGGCTTGAACTGAAGATCACTTGTTCTAATACCATAATAAATTATTGAGGTCCCAAAAGATTAAACTTTTAGGAAATGGTGATTTAATCACTTAACCATTATTAGTCCAAAATGTCTGTTCTAAGAAGTAGTAGGACAGAGGTTTCTTCCACATATAACTTGGAATTTGGGATTGTTTTTGGTTTGTGGTACAATCAACAAGGTGTGATCTTCTATATTGTTTAAAAGATGATTTTTTACATGTTATATATGCGTGTGTGTGCGTGCACATATTCATTATGATGTTTAGTCTGATACTACTGTGTATCCTTTCATTTAAAAAAAAAAAAACATTCTCTTCTATATTTTTTTGGCTAATCTCTCCCTCCCCCCACCTCCTTTTTTTTAATCTGTCACCTTTGGAAAGCCATGGTTTTTTCAAGTCATCAATTGTGCTTCTCCTTTCAGGAAACTGGTGAATCTGTGGGAACTGTCGTTAAGGTTTACAACAGTGGGGCAAGTGATCTTTTACATGTTAAGCTTGATTCATCTGTCAATTTGCTGCCTAAAACCGGAGAGCTAAAGACAACAGAAACACGCGTTTCTGATCACCTAATCTGGGTACCATTTGTTGAAGCAATAGTTCCATATGTTGACATGAATAGAAGAGAAATGCAGATTACCCCTCCCAAGGGACTTCTCGAGTTAAATTTACGTTTGGATGAGAGGTCCAAGAAAGAAAGGCGGCAGCTTGTGAGGCATACTCTTTTGTATTCTACTATTGATTCATTAAAGTTATTGGTTGATATCAACTTCATCTGAAGATTAGATACATGCAATCATCATGTCCATGTTACATGATATTTACTAGGCTTCTTTTGTGGTTATCGTTTTATTTTAGGGGTTTTTGGGGGGGGGGGGGAGTGGGGAGTGGGTTGAAATGATACTCTATATTTTAAATTGCTGCGTATATACTTTTGCGTTTGCCACTATCGATAACCTACAAATCAACAATCATATTATTTTGCATTAAATGGCGCTATGGTGCTTGATCCAATGTAGATTATTTGTTCCTTTTTTCTCATATACTTGCACACATTGGTTTGTGTACAATTAAGGTCATTCATCTTTTGATATATTTCAGGAATGGAAGGAAAGGAAAAAGTTCCAAAGGCGCCTCATAACAGCGAAAAAGAAATTATGTGAAATGGAGCAACAACATGTATTTCATGGGTTTAGATTTGGGGAGAAAGCCCAAAGGAGCTTGCTTGCTGATCAGATTGTTGGTGTCAATTCCAATTTGCTGCAACTGGCATTACAAAATATTGAGATACCCTCTAAGAGGTGAAGTTGATATGAACTAACTACATTTTGTTAGTAGATCATTAGATTTATGGAGTTGATGTTAATGTTGATCTTTCATATTTGATTTGGAGTTCATGGGAACTAAGCTGTTCTATAATTATATCATCATATTAGTCATTTCTAACACGACAATCCTGTGATTCGCCTGGTTGAAATAATCTATTAACTGTGTGATGCCTTTGATTGAGTAGAGTTATTTAAACTCTTCTTTGTTTGCATGCTTGGTTGATTGGTTAATTCAGTATTTTTTTTCTTTGATAAGTAATAATGCTTCATTCAGATAAATATGAAAAATACAAAAAAACCCTTAGTATACAGGCAGTATACTAAGGGCAAAACAAAAATCAATCAAAAGTACATATCTCTAAAATGGCACATTTCAATTACGAACCTCATTTTGCCAATTCATGTTATCCGCCACCATGGCCTCTTTATTTTGAGCTATACTGAACAACACCGGGAAGAATCCTTCAAAATAGTATCCTCACACCAAGGATCAAGCCAAAATCATACTTGACCGTGATTATCCACCCCATATTTTACACATTGTGAGAATCTTCCCCATCCTCTCTGAATTGCTTCAATATTTGGAAATAATTGATATAGTTGCTAGTTCATTACAATTTGTAGGACCAAGGGTGTTTTCATTTGTCTACTCTGTCATAAGTGTTGAACCTATTACTTTCATCTTACATCTTGAATCAGATGGAATGTAACTGAGTTGTTCAGAGCCACAGAAGCCAAGCTAACAAGTACTCTGAAAATATCAGAGGAATGCCACACTTCTTGTGCAAGTAAAGAAAAGCTGGGTACAAATTCAACTTTTCGAGAAAAGGGACTCCATCTCCTGTCTAAAGGAAAATCAGCCATTGTTTTAGTTGTGAATGAAAGTGAAAGGCAAGGATGGGGCTATGACCCTGATCTGGTTGACTTTGAAAGCTTTGAGACTTCACCATCTTCCCTCATTCAGACACTGCTTAGTGATGATCAGAGATTTGTAAAGGTTTTTACTCATTTTTAGTTTATTTATTTATTTATTTAAATTTTAAAAAGTTCTTTTCTAATCAGATTTTATAAGGATGAAGAATCTTTTAATCATAAGTTCTTTCTTATAGTGGTGTTTGTTACCAATTTATGATCACTTCAGGTCCTGTCTGTTGAGTTATTTACTGTATGTGAAGGAGGACTTATATTATATAATAGGAAGGCTATTAGTCCTTCATATGAAAAATCTGGAGAGCAATTGTTGGAGACCCAACTGACAATTTTTAGCACTAAAAATGGGTTAATGTGAAAATAAAACCAATTTTTAGCACTAAAATTAGAATTTGATCAATTTGAGGTCCCACTAATGTAATTCTTAGTTCTCTACTAATGTAACTATTTTGGTTTGAATTTTAAAAAATAAAATAAAAATTGTGGTATTGCTTAAAGAATTTTATTCAACATAATCTAATGAACTGTGTCCTTTACAGATAGAAGACCGTGCATCTGTGCCATTGATTTTGGTTTGCTCAGCTCATGGAATCCAAACTCTAAGAAAGCTGTTCTTAGAGAACGATTACTTTGCGTTTGACTCACAAAAGGTCAGCATTTACAGCCACATGAAGAATACCTCTTTTATTTTGAGATTTGCTGCTCTAGGAATGAACTAAATTGTATACTGAGAGTATCATTTTCATTTTGGTTTAGGAAATTTGAATGTTTTAAAATCATGGAACTATGTCAGTTATTTCTATTGTTACTTAAGTTAATGAGGATATGGTTATATGTTAACACGGAGAGCCAATGTTAAGCAGCTTAAGTTTGATAAATATCCAAGATTATGACATTATAAGCCATTTCTATATTTTAGATTCTCAAAACTACAGTATTTCAATAATACTCTTGACAGCTTTTGACGACCTTTTGTGGCATGGCCTTGAACCACCATGGTGTGTGTGGTTCAATCTAATGTTGTGCCAGAGTTGAGGATCCTGTGACCTCCTTAAATATTACGAATGTTTGATATTTATGGAGGGGAAAAAAAAAAAGAGAGATAGCTGTCCTACTTGTATATAGAATGTATCTTTGTTGTCTAAGATGTCCATATTGACAGCAATAAATCACATTTCTTCTAATATTAATGATCTATTTTCAATATGCTTCTTACTTGTCCTTTATATGTTCTATTTCTCTCATAGGTCTGGTTTCTGGAAGAAGAGATGCTCCCGGTTGTTAGCAGTTCACTGGAAGAGCAGAACAAGCATAAAATTTTGATGAAATCTCCATGGGAAATACTCCAATCACCTGTTGGTTCTGGTGGAGTTATCAGCTTGCTTTCATCACACAACATTCCTGATAATCTTAGCGAAATTGGTGTGGAGTACGTTGAGGTTAGACATTCATTGCATTGTTCAGATTGTGTGTTGCGACTATGCTACCCTAGCCTGTTGTTAAGTTCTCTAAGATTGCTTCATTAGGCAGGGGGAACGCTACCCCTGTAGTGTAGCACATAGTCATATTGGGATCCATAACTTTTCCCAAGTCAGATATAAAATGTGATATAATTTCTAGAATTTGCTTTTTGTGGAGTAACCTCTCTCTCTCTCTCTCTCTCTCTCTCTAAATATTATTTTCTGCCCTTTTCTCTGTTGCTGAAAGCACAGAAGAAATACTTATGAATTGTGAAAATGTCATGTATGCATCTAACTTCCTTCTGGCTACTGTAATGTCTAGGGGTTTATAAAATTTATATTGCTAAAGTTACATGCTTTTCATGGATTCTCTCTTCTTTAGCGTCTAACATTCAACCACCAACACGTGTAACCATATAAACATTCTCCTATGAATGGTATTACAAAGGATGTGCACGTGCAGTGTTTTACCTTCTGTTTATATGTGCATGGAGAGAAAAAATCCGTATCTTGAAAATGATACACACCATTTATATGGTCAGCCCTTTTATTATGACTCAGTGCAAATCAAAAACCCTATGTAGCTGCTTATCAAAATAAAAAACCCAAACTACTGTGTTCATTATTGTTTGTCTAATTGCGAAATATTAGAACAGTTGAGAAAATAACCTTGAACTTTTGATGAAGTAATGAGTTTCCCTTGTCAAAGTCTTTACCCTTGGTCATGTTAGTTGGTGACTCGGGTGATATAAATATGAAACTTTGTGCTGAAGGGAATATCAATTTATTAATTTGGATGTTCTACTCTTGCATTTTGCCTTGAGATAATCTGGAATTTGTGGTATGGCTACATATCATATCATGTAATATTTCTCGTGTGGTGTACTTTCCCGTGTGCCAAATGTCCTAGTTTCATACTTCAATTGATTTATTGATGCTCTATGTTGTTGCAGATATGCAGTGTCAGTCAAAGATGCATCGGTGCCAACCCGCTTCTTCTTGGATTTGTTAATTCGCGTGAAGCAGATATTGGTATCCAAATATCAAAAGATGTAGAAAATTTTGAGGGAAATTTTGACATGATATTCTCAATGAACTTTATGAAGAAGTTGATGAAATGGATCAATAAGCTCCAGTTCTTTGTAATCCCAAAGCCAAATTCACATGTTGAGTTGATTGACAAAGAGTGGGTTGATGTTACTGCCCCATCTCCCAACTCATTTGAGCTTTGTTGTACAATTTACAGTTCCTTGAATGCCTGTTCTTCTGAAAAGGTTTGTATAATGGAGATCACAGAGTAATATATATTGATAAATTAAATTTACAAACTTCTGTCTCCCGTTACAACAAAGCATATCATTGGCCTTTTTTCTTCTTGTTGTGAAGTATAGGAAGCCTTATATTTTCATTATTTATGAAGAGATAACATACAGAATTAAAATGAGTTAAATCAATCTCTGGCGCTGTGGTATAAATGGGTTATATGCAGAATAAACTGTTGGTTCTTATGTTTTTCCTTTTTCTCTTTTAGTTTTCTAAAAAGTTAATCAAATATTTGTTCATCCGTCTTGTTTTGTTGGGTTTGTTAATCAAATACCACTGTGGATTTCACAACAATTAATTCCTATAAGATATTGTTTTAAGTGTAAACCATTAGTTGTGATCCTTTAGAGGTTTTGAGTGTAACACAAGTCCTCCTTTGATAATGATTTACGTAAAAATAATGTAAACATGTGTCATCACGATTCACGAATAACTCATGGTCTATTTTTACAAATGTTTGATAGTTTACACATAATGCAATATTATATGAGGTTATAACTTACAAGAGTTACATTTAAAATTTCAGGCGATAGTTTCATGTTTTACATAGAAACCTCGTGGTTCTGACTTCTATTTTTCTTCCCTTATTTTTTGTGGTTGCTTTTGAAATTTTATAATTGGAAAAAGACAATAATGTCAAAGTGCCAAAATATTACAAACTTATTTTTGAAGGGGAATGTGCATCTGAAATAATCATATTTAAAATTAGCATTTAAAAAAAAAAAATTTATGGTCACATGTTGAAGTTGAACTTTAAAAAAATAATAAAAAAAATAAATTTTTTTTTTGGTTGAGAATGAAGTATAATTAAAACTGGATATATATATTGTTTCTAGTTGGCCAGATTATATTAAAGCAAATCCTAAGTTTTTTTTTAAAAAAATTTTTTGAACCAACATCCTAAGATTTAATACATGGTGAGAAGCCACGTGAGAGGAAGACATGTTCCATGCATTCAGTTTAGAACGTACTCGTATGCTGCTATGCATAATGTGATTTCCTGGATAACATGCTCTATATCTGATAGACTATTTTAGCTGCCTTTAATAATAAACTAGCCTATTAAATTATTTTTTTAATAAGATTTTAACTTATGTCGTCTGCTTTTGATGATTGTACTCTTTATTATCAGACAAACAACTTCTAAGAGAGAGAGAAAAATATATATATTTTTTTTTAACCGAGAGAAAGACTTAGTTTGAAAATTAAAGAAGTCAATATATAATAGTAAAATATTAATATTTTGAAGTGGTATTTGATGCAGATAAGATTTCAATTGTGATCAAATTCGTCTTCTCCTTTCTTCTTCTTTTTTTATTTTTATTTTTTATTTTTATGTTTTATGCATCTTAGTCTTCATATAATTAGTTTTTTTTTGGTCCTTTTAATTCATTTTAATTAGATTTTTTGTATTCTTGTTTTATCTAATTAGTTTTGGGAGTCATATTTGATTTGGATTGGATTTATCTAATTAGTTTTTGTTGGTCTTTGTAATTAGAAGTTGACATGAACAAAAAATCTAATGTTAATCTAATATTAGTTGGTTTTAAATGTTTTTTTTTAAAAAAAAAATCAAAAAATCAAAAAAAATTTCTTCAATTTGGTGAAGCCACTTGGCGCAACCATGGCGTCTAAGCCTAACTTTTATTATATAGTATATGATATGATATGATATGATATATAGAAATTTTTTTTAAGTACTCAATTTTATTTTATTTTTGAGAATCATATAATTAGTCTTTTAATAAATACTAGTATGTAGCCCCATGCTACCGCACGGGAATGGATATATTATTAATCATGAGTTTATTTATATTTAAAAGACTCAATTAAGTCTAAATTCATATTATTAATCAGAAAATTTCATTAATAAAACCTAGCAGTATATATATTTTACACAGAAAGATGAACCTTGATGACAATGTTTATCCAAAAGATCCATTCATGCTTTTGAATTTTTAATCTCTATTGGTGATTGAAATTTTCGCAACTTAAAAAATTTAAAATTAAAAAAAAAAAAAAACCCTCAGAGTTATACTCATTTTGTAGTTTTAAGATATTTTTTTAAGTGTAAACCATTAGTTGTGATCCTTTAGAGGTTTTGAGTGTAACACAAGTCCTCCTTTGATAGTGATTTACGTAAAAATAATGTAAACATGTGTCATCACGATTCACGAATAACTCAGGTCTATTTTTACAAATGTTTTATAGTTTACACATAATGCAATATTATATGAGGTTATAACTTACAAGAGTTACATTTAAAATTTCAGGCGATAGTTTCGTGTTTTACATAGAAACCTCGAGGTTCTGACTTCTATTTTTCTTCCCTTATTTTTTGTGGTTGCTTTTGAAATTTTATAATTGGAAAAAGACAATAATGTCAAAGTGCCAAAATATTAAAAACTTATTTTTTGAGGGGAATGTGCATCTGATATAATCATATTTAAAATTAGCATTTTAAAATATATATATATTTATGGTCAAATGTTGAAGTTGAGCTTTTAAAAAATAATAAAAAATATAAATTTTTTTTTTTGGTTGAGAATGAAGTATAATTAAAACTGGATATATTGTTTCTAGTTGGTCAGAGAGAATTTTAACCTATGACGTCCGCTTCTGATGATACCAATCAATTTCTGGTGCTAGTTGGCCAGATTATATTAAAGCAAATTATCCTAAGTTTTTTTTTTTTTTTAATTGTTTGAACCAACATCCTAAGATTTAATACATGGTGAGAAGCCACGCGAGAGGAAGACATGTTCCATGCATTCAGTTTAGAACGTACCCGTATGCTGCTATGCATGATGTGATTTCCTTGATAACATGCCCTATACCTGATAGACTATTTTAGCTGCCTTTAATAATAAACTAGCCTATTAAATTATTTTTTTAACAGGATTTCAATGATGTATGCTTTTGATGATTGTGCTCTTTATTATCAGACAAACAACTTTTAAAAGAGAGAGAAAGTTTTTTTTTTTTTAAAATTTTTTTTTTTTAACCGAGAGAAAGACTTAGTTTGAAAATTAAAGGAGTCAATATATAATAGTAAAATATTAATATTTGAAAGTGGTATTTGATGCAAATAAGATTTCAATTGTAATCAAATTTGTCTTCTCCTTTCTTCTTCTTTTTTTAATTTTATTTTTTATTTTTATGTTTTATGCATCTTAGTCTTCATATAATTTGTTTTTTTTGGACCTTTTAATTCATTTTAATTAGATTTTTTGTATTCTTGTTTTATCTAATTAGTTTTGGGAGTGATATTTGATTTGGATTGGGTTTATCTAATTAGTTTTTGTTGGTCTTTGTAATTAGAAGTTGACATGAACACTAATATTAGTTGGTTTTAAATTTTTTTTAAAAAAAAAAAAATCTAAAAATCTAAAAAATTTCTTCAATTTGATGAAGTCACTTGGCGCAACCACGACATCTAAGCCTAACTTTTATTATATAGTATATGATATGATATGATATGATATATAGAAATTTTTTTTAAGTACTCAATTTTATTTTATTTTTGAGAATCATATAATTAGTCTTTTAATAAATATTATAAAAGCTATTAAGTATTTTAATTTTTTCAATAAATTAACAAATTCTTTTCATAAACTAATACGTTAGTCTTTTTATATAATACTAATTTTGTAAGTACTCAACTTTCTTGATTCCGGTACCGTGGAATTTTTTGAGATTAGAAGGTGTAAAATGTGCAAAGTGTGAAAGCTAAGTGAATTAATGGAATATTCCTAGTATACATAAAAAGCTTCCATTTTATCTTTTGAAGACTAATTTACTCCCAGCCAACAACAAACAAACAAAGATACACGTATGAAAAACATTATAATCTTTTTTTTTTTAATTAAAAAAAAAAAGGTTTAATAACTTGTAGCATCTTTGGTGTGGACATAGGAAACAAGATTTATCTCACACATCACTCCTGACATCATTAGTTTCATATGATGACTAGCAACAAAGAGTATTATCCGTATAATTTTTAATTTTTATGGTTATTATCCGTATAATTGAACTTTGATGGTTGCTGCTATAAATTATGGCTCAAAACTTGAATTCAAGTTGGTTTGGTTCTACATTAAGAACCGTGGTTAGCTGTTTACTAATATCAAATCAGTCCAAATTAAATATTTGGGATGGTAAGATTCGATCACACAAGTTTCTTTAGCGTTTTTTTTTTAGAGAAGAGAAAAATATAAAATATATAAAAAGTACATAATTTCTTAAGAGATACAAAGTTTCCTAATTAAATGTGATGCACCTATAAATCATTTCATATTGGAATGGAAGTTCAAAGAGAGTTCAATCAATAATCCAAATTAGATTCTAATTTTGTGTCAAATATTCTTTAATTATCCTATAATTTGATGCCGAGTGTTTTTAAATTTTAAATACATGTTAAGTGTTTGTTCAATTATGCTCTAATAATGTATAGTTATATTTACATGCAAATTCATTCGTCTATTCTAAACTAAGGTTGTCCATGGGTCGGTTTTGGACTCAACCTGAATCTGACCTGCTCAAGTCAAGTGGAAGAAGTCAAGTTAGATTGGGCCCGACCCACTTAAACGAGACCTACCACCGACCATCAATTACCACAAGTCAAGTCAAATCAGGCTCTAGAAAACTATCAGTCAATTCAATCAAAACCGATGAAGGAGCGGCGGTAGGCGAAGGAGAGCAAAACTTGGTCAGATCAGAGTAGAGGAGAGCAAAATGTTGTCGAATATGAGTTGAGGAGTACGAAACATCATCGGATTTGAGCTAAAGGTCACCGAATTTGAGAAAATTAAAGCCGGATTTGAGCGAAGGAGGGCTGATTTGAAGTGCTAGTTGGTAGGGTAGGGTGGCTCGAGTTTTAGAAGAAAAAACCCGCCACTTGACCCGCTAGACTTAGGTTTTGAAGTCTGAGACCCACCATTGACAGCCAGAGTTATCGGATTAGGCGATGAACAGGTCGGTCTAGGTGGTTTGGTTAGGTGCCTGGGTTGCTTGGACACCCTTAGTCTAAGCTTTGCAAAAAAAATAATTTTCAAATTTATTATTATTTTATATAATACTATGAATATATACAATCCATTATCGTAATTATACCAATGTATATACATGAAGATGGATACTAGTACAAATAATTGATCCATCTGGTCCTCAACCTGCATAGAGTATCATTTATTTACTTTAAAAGGGGCTTATGCGTGAGGCCAAATTTAAAACGTACTAAGGGTTTACCATTCATTTTGCACATATTGCATGAAATTATTTTTAAAAACTCAATATCCGAGTAGAGTGAAACAATTATATGAAATTGTTTTTCCAAACAAATTTATAATAAAAAAAGAGAGACATTTTAGGGTTCTAGCATTCTAGCATGGGAAGAAGGAAAACTAGTTAAAGAAAAAGCCAAGGAAGTAGTGTTCCCTATTATTTATTTGTTGCCCTTGCCCATACTCTCACACATTCTCCATGAATTAACATCGCCATTCGATAAGCATCATATTCTTTCAAAAAATTCTTTGTTGTTTTTGTTGTTAAGCATTTAATTTACAACATAATTACTCTTTCTTTTTTTTTTCTTTTTAAATAGAAGGTTTAGGGTTTGATAGTTATCTTTCTTTTCATCAATAGAGATTAAGGGATTCAAGTTTACTAGCTTTTCCCAATACCGCCCATTCCAAACGTGAGGAATATTGCATTTTCTCTTCCCATGGCAAAAAAAAATCCATTGTTCCTCCTCATAATCTTCATATGTGGCATATCAATCATACTTATACTAGAAAAAAGAAGTGTTTTATACTACTAAAAAATTACAAGACCAGGGGGTGCGACCTATACTTTGAGGAATTGCAAATTGAAGTTGTTGAGTTGTGTTTGATATTGGTCTTCACAGCCTTGGAGAGGTGGTTGTAGACCATGGCCATTGGTGGAGAAAGGGATGGAGTAGAAGGTGATGCATGGCTATTGTGAGGAGGGCGAGGCCAATCAAAAGACTAATGTGATTGTCCTCAATGGCGGCTCTAGAAAAAATTTTCAGGGTGGTCCTTTAGAAATTTAAATTAAACAATTTAATAAATAGAGAATTTTATATATTGATAACTGTGGGGGCAATTTTTGCTTCAAAGGCCAAGGACTGGACCATGTTGGAACCTTAGGCAATATTGTTGTCCCACATAGGAAGGAAAGTCTCCCTCTTTCTACCTTATAAGGCATGAGCCAATAGAGTTAGAGTACCACTAGTTTGTGGGAGGGAGGCTTATAAGGTAGAAAGAGGGAGGCTTTCCTTCCTATGTGGGACAACAAAATTGCCTAAGGTTCCAACATGGTCTAGTCCTTGGCCTTTGAAGCAAAAATTGCCCCCACAATAACAAAAAAATATTTGTCTATAATATTTTGGGTAAGAGATGAATCTTGGGTACATAATTTTCGTATCAAATATTTGTCCATAATACTAGCTAAAAAAATAAACAATAAACTATAAGTTCAATTGAAATTTTATTTCTTGATATAATAAAAATATTAATTATTATTATGTCCATAGCATGACTCTGTTAACAATTTAATCCAACATAAATTTTTGTTGTTTAGTTGTTTCATTATTTTTCTTTATTGACCACTAACCGTCTAGCACACACCCTATTACCACAATGTAAAGTCTAAACTAGTAAATACAATGCCTCACCCCATTGCCTTACAAATTACAATTGCATAGTTTAATTTTTTTTTTCTTTTTTAATTATTTGTTTACTTACTTTACTACCACTAGTAAGCTAGTCCATTACCCCAATTGCCCAAAGTAGACTCAAGGCTCCCATTTTGGTTTGTTCATTAGAACAAAATATTTTGGCATTTGTCTATTTCGGTGTACATACTATTACTAAGTTGCCATTATTATAAATATGTATGTATAATATTGATTAAAACTCATATAAATTGTTAAGGGTCTTAAAATTATAAGTCATATTTCAATTAGTATGTCAATCTTTAAGCCCAAAAAAACAAATTAACAATCAATTTTTTAAAGTATAATAAGATTAAAATGTATTTAATAATGAAAGAAAGGAAGAAAAAAAGACATAAGCTGAATTAAAAAAAAAAGAAAAGAAAAGAAAAGAAGATGATAACGTGGAGGCAGGAGGCTTAAAGTCAATATAAAAAGCTGAAGTTCAGCTTCCTTTTCAAATACTATTTGTACTAGTAATGCACTTGTCATGTGAAGGCTAACAAAACTAAAAATAATATTACACAAAACTAGGCAATAAAGTTGAAGTGGGCAGACAACTCAAGAATTAGAAAAACTAAAAAGATTTGCAGAGGAAATGTAGAACGAAGAAGGAGGAGGAGGAGAACAAGAAGGAGAAGAAGAATTTCAGGGTGGTCACAACCTTTGTTCAAAGGATGGGCAAATATAAAAATTTTAAATTATTATATATATATATATATATATAAATTTCCCAGGTCAAGGTGGTCCTGTGACCACCCTGGCTTGAACGTGGCGCTGCCTTTGATTGTTTTGTACGATTGGTGAAGTTTGATTGTCATCTCTTCATTTCTCTCAGGTTTGAGTGAAGAAGATAAGAAAGAGATGCGAAGTTATTTACATGGTATATAATAGACTGTTGAGAAGTTGTTAGAACTTGCAAGGTGAATTTGTGATTTTTTTTTTTTTTTTGAGGGGGCATGATAGTTCTTCATAACTTATAGGTGTCAAGTTATAAGTGATGCAACATCACTTTTACAAGATTGTACTATAACATATAATTTTTTTTCTGCATCAATTACAATATGTTAATTTAACTAATATGAAACAAATTAGTGAAAATTTTGTGTCCCCTGACTTTATGCATATAATTAATGTATTGATACTATTAGTTTGTGACCCCTTATATTTTTATATAATTTAGTTGAAGGCCTGGGCATTGCCCGATATTGGTAATAAACTTATAGAATCACACACACACACGCGCGCACACACATAAGAAGCACAATCAAAATCCAAAATAGTTTCTAATTGCCATCTAAAATTGTTTCACATGTCCAATTTATTTTTCTTAATTCTGGTGCCAAGCAAGATGACAACCTCACTCACCAAAGTAAGATCATCTCATCATCACAACTGCTGTATATTTCTATACATAAGCACGTGTTACAACCTAGAATATAATTGATTTTAGGGGAAATTTTACTTTTCCACCATAAACTATCACCCCAATTACTATGAACTATCACAATGTACAATCAACTTCCTAATTCCAAAAATGCGTTACACTTATCCCCCTACAGTTTGTTTTGTTATTAACTCTAATGTAATTTAGCATTGAAAAACCAATTTATCTCCAGCTATAAGTTGTAAATTGGAAGAGGTTTAAATTTAGCATTGTTACAGTCTACTCTATTTGTTGGAGAGATGTAAATTGGTCTTTTAATATTAAATTTTGCTAGACTTAACATCAAAACAAATGGTAGGGGTACATTGAAACAAAGATAACTTTGGGGGGTCAATTGTGTTTTTTGATAGTTTAGAGGGATTAGGTGTACTTGGGGTGATAGATTAGGGTGAAAAAGTATAAATTGCCATTTATTTTATAAACATAACTCTATGAATGATTATTACATGATTTCAGAATTATCATCTAATACTAACAGTCTCATAATAACATTTAAAGTTGCTTGTAACAAAGTGTATGCATCTAAATCGTGTATGTAATTGAGTTGAAAAATGATTATCGAAATTGCGATAAAATTTTGATTCTACAATAACTTTGATTATATATACATATATTTAAAAGTCTTATAATTATTAAGTTAGTTGAGACATAATGTGATGGATCTAGATGTTTTAATTTGACAAATGAGTGAATGACCTAGCAAAATAATAAAATGTATACTTTTGTGTGTGATTTACATCTAGCAAAATAATAAAGTAGACATATATTTGAAAAGAAATGCTATGTCCACAACATTTTCATAATACTTTTATAACAAATCATAGGTGACAAATTGTTAGTTGCTGTTATCGGTGGGCAAAAAAGTAATGTCCGTGATAAGGTTTTAATTAAAACAAGTAATAATCTATAACCGGTGGGCAAAAAAGTAATGTCCGTGATAAGGTTTGAATTAAAATAAGTAATAATCTATAATTTGTTGTGAAAATATTATGGACATAGCACATCTCATATTTAAATATAAATGAGGTGCATATAAGTGTTAAAAAAAAAAAAAAAAAACTGCTTGGAGCTTAGTGGTGGTGGGGTACTCATCTATGTTGATGTAATTCTTGTTTATATTGCAATACAAATTTGTTTGTTGTTTATATTACATATCATTAGGGTAATTGATGCCCTAATTATATGTAACAACCTTCATAAAATGAAAAAAAAATAGTTGAAAACATATTCTTAAGCCCGAATTTCTACTCTATAGATTTTTTAGTCTACCTTTCAAGTATTGAGATTGATAATAGTTTTGAATGATCAAAGCATATCAAATCACATATATTCTTTTGAATTGCCTTTATTTATTTTTAATAGATATGATAGAAGTTCAATTTATGAGGTCCATTTTGTGAAGTTTGCTCCTTGTTATTAGGCTGAGACACTGAAATTGGGAAGCGGAGGTGATACTTTTCTCTGTCTTCAAATTTTTGTAGAAAAAGTGTGATCTCATATGCAAACTTGGTGGACTATCCAAATCTAAAAAAAATTTGTTTTTTTGTTTTCGGGCAATAATGCAAACCAGGTTGTTGAGAAAATTAACAGTTGATAGTAACCAAACATATCACAATAAACAAAAAGCACATGAACTCAGATTTTCTATGCTTCAGATTGATAATGGAGAATTTGTCCCATGTCGGTGTCTTGTCGTGCATTTTTTTTTTTTAATATCTGTTTTCATCTTATAAATGTATATTTCATAAATAAAAAAAAAGGGTCAAAATTCGAATTCAAAAATACCAAAATCACATAAAATTACACAATTTTTATAACAACTTGACATGTAATAAATTATAAGTGATAAATGTGTGAACCGATATAGACCTACGACTACACTTCTACCGCTCCAATTCGTCACGCGACGAGCTACAGTAAAATTGGGTAATTTTACATAGTTCTAGCATTACAGAATTATAACCCTAAATAAATGGAGTAATTGCATCATCATGCTGAGCTGGTTCTCCTCTAAATAAATCCTTAAAAAGAACTCGGATTGGCTGATGTGACTCGTCATTATCCCCTTAAGCAACAAAAACCAAATACCCATTTTTGTCATTTTATTGGGTCAAAATTACCATTATCCATTCCACCCCAAATACAAATTAGTCAATATAGTAAATAAAGATCATTATCAAGGTCAAATTTTTGGATAAGGATCATTTATCCAAATAGTAGTTCTATCTATCATACCAATTATTTCACAAAAGCTTCAAAATTTTCAAATTTCAAAAAAATTATTAATTAATTAATAAAACTAATACTAATAATATTAAAAACAATTATTTTACAAAAAAAAAAAAGAGAATAGTATTAAAAATTTTGGACACCAAAAGCAATTTAAATAGAGTTGAATGAATGAATCAGCCACATTCTAAGAAAGAAAGAAAGAAACTAAACTCTCTCTCTCTCTCTCTCTCTCTCAATCATTCTCTGCTCCTTTTTCACTTCTTTCATCCAATCATAATTTCTTTCTCTCTCTAAAAAAATTGCATTCCCATTTGGGCTTATAGAGAGAGAAAGCTAGAACTAAGTACTAACAAAGAGTAGCATATTTCTCTCTCTCTCTCTCTTGCTCCCTCTCTCTTTCTCTGTGATCGTGAAGAGTCTCTCTCTCTCTCTCTCTCTTCTGTGAAGCTCTAGGGTTTGGTTCGCCGACTTTGTGGTAAATTACTGTCTCTCTGTCTCTGTCTCTCTCTGTGTGTTTCTTTTACTTTTTTTGTTTGGTAGCTTAGCGTAATGCGAAATTGTATTGATGTGAATGGTTTTTACTGGGTTTGATCGAATTCGTTTCTCAAAATTAGTGTTTGGACAGTGATTGTGTGGAGCTTAGTTGGTTAATTTTGTTTTGAATTTTGGGTTTTTTTTTGCTTAACCTGTTTGGTTTGAATGGAAAATTTTACTGTTCCTTATAGTAATTTGTTAAAACTTTGAACCTCACTGCTTCATCCCCCTCTCTCTCTCTCTCTCTCTCTCTTTACTATAATTGTTTAACTTAGACACTCATGTATTTATTTTTCTGTAATTATGGGTTTTATTTTTTTTGGGTAAAGTTTTTTTTTTTTGGTGTGGGAAAGTATGTTAAATTGCTAATATCATTTGAATATGTATGGATTAGACTTAATCATCTGTGACTTTTATTAGTTATATCTTTTGTAGTTATTTTTTTGTGTGTATAGGATGCTTCAATTTGATACATTTTGCATATGGTCGAACCCAGTGTACAAAGTTCACACTTTTGCGGGGTCTGGGAGAAGTTTCAAAGTACAACCTTTTTAAATTTCACTTTTTCCTAGAATCCCATTTTCGAAAACCCAAATAATAAGCTGTACTAAACAGGCACATAGGAGTTTTATTTTTATTATTTTTTATAGGTACTTATAGGGCAGTTTTATTGATAACAAAATGGTAAAATTTTTGAATTTATGATGATAAACACAAAGTAGCAATGAAAACTAAAGTACAGAAATCAAATGACTAGTCTAAGAGAGACAAGGAACTACCCCAACACCTTGACCAATCAAAAAGAGCGCGCTGGCGCAAAGCTTTTAGTTGATCCGAAGAGTATTTGGTATCTTGATGAATGCTCAAACTCCTAGCTCTGCACCTAGGAGTTTTATGAATTTATTATGTGTCCTGATGAATGAAAGTTAACTATGCAGCAGAAATAAGAACTTTTGAGAGTTTTAGTTTAGAGCTAGAATTGTGAACCTAGTTTGATACGCTCACACAGACTTAAGTGATTCACTCTTAAGAAATGTTTTGAAAGTTATGCTTGGATTTGTTTTATGTGTTATAGCAAAGCAGCACTGCTTTGACCTGTATGATATGGATGCGTGTTTGGATGACTCTTAGGCTAATTGCTGTATTGCAAGGGTTGCTTTTGTTGCAGTTGAAGTTCCAGTGGTTTTTGTTATTAAGGTTTAGAATGTGCACCATGACCCTTTTTTACCGGGGGCAGTATCATGAATGAAGCTGCCTAAAATTATTTAATACTCAGTGGATCTTTTTGGATATTGTTGGGTGTTATAAGTAAGGAAGGGCAATCATGTAACTTTATTTTGTTACTAACTTGCACTGTGACCCTTTTTTACCAGGGACAGTATCATGAATAAAGTTGCCTATACTTATTTAATAATAGGTGGATCTATTTGGACAATGTTGGGTGTTATTTTGTTACTAACATGAATAAATAGTGAAGCCAGCCATCTAGGATTGAGCTCTTTACAGTCTTTTCATATCTTTTTTCTCCTTAGCTTGTCAATAATTAATGTTTGGAATTTGCATTTTGTATGAGCCCTGAAGTTTATAAGATCTATTAATTCATCTTTTCTAGTCTTTCACAACCTGAATTTCAATAGTTTTCTCATTTTTCAAGTTTTATGGCTCTCTAAGTGTGCTGCTATTTGTCATGGTGCTTGAGTACAAGAGTTCATCATGTATGTGGCTGCTTTTTGTGATTTTTTTATATAAGATAAGTAAGTTTTGGCCCCATGGGGTGAGCGGAAGGGGATGGGTCCTCTTCTTGTGATGACCTTCATTCCCCAGAGCAAATAAGATATTATCTTACCAGCCATTCACAGTACTAATTTACTTATCATTCTGATGCACACAACTTTTCTCTTTCTTTCATATATCTTACCACTGCAGAAGTTGATTCTCACATATGTTATCATTTTTTAATCAGAAAGGTGATGCAATGAAGCAGTTTCCAAACCATTCATCTTCAGGTAATTTTCTAAAAAATGTCCATTGTGTTATGTGGGGAGTAGATGGCATAAAATTATGATGGACAAGTCTTATGAGCTTCTTTTGATAGGTCTTACTAAGATTCCACCAATAAATGTTCCTAAAGAGGCAGGCAGTGGTGCGTGGGGGGTCATATCTGGGTCTGATTCCTACCATGCCTCTAGTGATGCTAGCCTTTTTTCAAGCTCATTGCCTGTTCTTCCTCATGAAAAATGTAGGTGCTGGAGATTTCTTATAGATTTTGTATGCCGTTTCATTGCATGAATTCTTACTTGTCCAACATGCAGTGAACTTGAATGAAACAGAACATGGATGTCAATCTATTGGTGATGATTCACTTGAAGATCCTGAAACTCATGCAATTGGAAGCTTTCTTCCTGATGACGAGGATGAACTTTTAGCTGGCATAATGGATGATTTTGACCTAAGTGGGTTGCCTGGTTCACTGGAGGACTTGGAAGATTATGATCTTTTTGGTAGTGGAGGAGGTATGGAATTGGAAACTGACCTACAGGAGAACTTGAGCATGGGTATGTCAAAGATAAATTTATCTGATGGTGTTGGGAATGGGATGCCTCCCTATGCTGTTCCAAATGGCGTGGGAGCTGTTGCTGGAGAACACCCATATGGTGAACATCCTTCGAGAACATTATTTGTTCGGAATATTAATAGTAATGTTGAGGATTCAGAACTAAAAACTCTCTTTGAGGTAATTAGAGTTATGCCAAGATCCTCTTAGTATAATCTGTAGCATACATTTTTGTTTTATCATGTGATTTGGGACAGTTTCTTTTGTCGATTTACAATTGCAAATGTGCAGGTGGATATGCTTCATGGATAAAATTTGATGTTTTACATATTCATCCAAGAAAGAAGTTGACGTTTCACACAAAACATTGTTAATTTCTTTACTATGTCACTTTCTTGATTTCATTGCTTGAGTTTTTTTTGTTTGAATTCTTGTGGCATCTATAATGCTTGAGGTTTGAACCATTTGAATGAAATTTGAGAAATATCTCCTAATCATGTTATCTGCTCCTCCACCTCCCTCCAACAAGTAAAGAGAAAAAAAAAGATTGTGGTCCATGATCAATAGGTTTTACCTTTCTTCATTCCTAGTAATGCATTTGTTTATTTGCTCAACCTGTATCAATGTTTCACATGGTTTTCCTGTGTTTTTTTTACGACTTCATGCACATCCTGGTTTCAAATGCTAAGGAGGGCATTGCCTTGTTTTGTTTTTGTATAATATGAAGTAAATAGCGTCTGGCTTATAGAATACATTCTTATGAATAAGTAGTTAATTAAGAGCTTATAACTGATCCTGGTGTCAAGAATACATTCTTCAATATACTTTTAAGTTACTTATCAAAAAAAAACTGATCCTGGTGTCAATTTTACGAGGACTAGGGTAAGGTTTCTGGGTGCAGAAATTGATTAGCTTTCAGGATTGCATTTTTTTTTTTTTTTTTTTGAAAACTTTGCACCATTTGGAAGTCACTTGTGCTCATATAAGTGTCTGTTTGCCTTCATTGTTGGGGAGATAGGGTTCTGGGAGGTGGAACAAAGGTCTGGGGTTTATATGGAGGTGGTGGTGAGTGTTGGACGAGGTGATGAGGGAGTTTGCAAGCACAGAGGATACGATAAGGCTAGGGGAGTTTGTCATTCAAAGTGAATCAACGAAACTCTTATTTTAATAAAATAATTAACTCATATCTATATTTTCAACTGCAATTTTTCTTGAGTACTCAACTTATTATTGTGTCTGCCAAAAGGAACTCAACATTAGTTTATCAAAGCATGTTTCCTTCATTACCTGTTATCGATTAAATTATAGAGGTTTTCTCAATTGTTGTGCCCTGACACTCAATAATTGTTAGTCAGTGAGTTCTGAGATTCAATTCAGTATATATTCTTATTCTTTATTAACTAAATACTAATGGTTTCATATCCTTTCTATACAAATTATGGTGCTAAATCATGTTTTAATATCTTTCTTATTATTGTTTTGTTTCTTTTTGTAGCAATATGGTGATATCAGAACTCTGTATACTGCATGTAAACATAGGGGTTTTGTGATGATATCTTACTATGATATCCGCGCTGCTCGAACTGCTATGCGTGGATTACAGAATAAGCCACTGCGAAGGAGGAAACTTGACATCCACTTCTCAATTCCAAAGGTTTAAGATAAATGCCAATTCCAAGTAATCTACTTTTCTGGTGTTGATACTTCGATCATAATATGATTCTATTTTTTCCTTGTATTACACCAGGATAATCCATCAGACAAGGATATTAATCAAGGAACCCTGGTAGTTTTTAATTTGGATCCATCAGTTTCAAATGAAGATCTCCGTCAAATATTTGGGGCTTATGGCGAGGTCAAAGAGGTGATAGTTCATCTCTGTTTAAATTATTCCTTTCCTCATTTTCTACTGGCATATTTTTTGCATATATGATTAACATCTGTGCATTTTGGTAATTTTGTACAAAGCAGATAAGGGAAACACCACACAAGAGGCATCATAAATTTATTGAATTTTATGATGTTAGGGCCGCAGAAGCAGCACTTAAGTCATTAAATAGAAGTGATATAGCTGGTAAACGCATAAAGCTTGAACCTAGTCGCCCTGGTGGAGCTCGTCGAAAGTGCGTACACTGATATGTTTAATTTTTTCATTTTAAATATAACCTGTCAAAACTATTAATTCCTTGACTCTGTCTGTGCTGAGATGTCGACCATCAAACTCTCCCTTTGACTTCCCGCCGCTACTCTGCTTGAGAGAAATTTACATTCTTTGGTCTTTTTGTTTCTTGTCTTTGGATGTTGTGGTCAAGAGTAGCTCAACTAGTTGGCACCTCCTAGTGTTTCTAATGGAGACATCCAGGGTTCGAATTATCCCACCCAAACTATCAATGTATCAAAAAAAATGTTGCAAGAATTCATTCCTTGATGCATTAAGCTTCCTCCTAAAAGACAAGTTAACAGTAAGGAAGTGGAAATTGTTGCTAGTAGAACTATTATTGTCATGGGAGTAGAGTATTCTGTTTTGTATCCACTCTTGGTGTTTCCTGCGAAGTATCAGTGGCATTTTTTTTCATCTACTATTTATTATTAAATTCAAAGTTCTTAATAGCTGATTTTTAATTTCCCCTTATTTTTTTGTTTTTTGTTTTTGTGGCTGAATATTGCTTTATTATCATTGGAATATGCTTTTTAGCTTGATGTTGCAACTGAATCAAGAGCTTGAACAAGATGAATCTCGGAGTTTTCGACCTCCAGTGGGTTCACCAATTGCTAGCTCTCCACCAGGTAGAGTCTTCTGTTATTGACTTCTCATTCCTTCTTCTTATATAACTTCTATTTCTTTGACAAAGTGAGGTCAATGCAATGTCCATGACAGGTAACTGGGCACAGTATAACAGCCCTATTGAACATAATTCTATGCAAACTATCAGTAAATCCCCTGGTTTCAGGACCATGAGTCCAACCACTAGCAACAATTTGCCTGGATTGGCTTCAATTCTTCATCCTCAACTATCAAACTCTGTGAAGGTTGCTCCTATTGGCAAGGACCAAGGAAGGGGTGGTCATGTGGACCATATGTTTACCAATACAAATGCAGCACATGGAGCTGCCTTGCAACAGTCAAATTCATTTCCAGAGCCCAAGTTGAGCCATTACCATCAAACAATATCCTCTTTTGGCCCTTCTACTTCAAATGGATCTGGCATTGAGACATTATCTGGACAGCAGTTTCTTTGGGGAAGTCCAAATCTGTACTCAGAGCACACCAATTCTTCGGCTTGGCCAAGACCATCTGTGGGACATCCTTATACATCTAATGGAAAGGGCCATGCCTTTCCATTCTCGGGTCGGCATGGCTCTTTGCTTGGCTCGTCCCAGCCACTTCACCATCATCATGTTGGATCTGCTCCTTCTGGTGTTCCGTTTGAGAGGCACTTTGGTTTCTTCCCAGAGTCACCAGAAACTTCATTTGTGAATCCTGTTGCTTATGGAGGCATGGGCTTGGGTCCTAATGATGGAAATTTTATGGTAAATATGGGTGCTCGTGCTGCAATTAACCCTGGCATTAATATACCTGGGAGCATGTCTGAAAATGGTTCATCAAGTTTCAGAATACGGTCCTCGCCAAGGCTTAGCCCTGTATTTTTAGGTAATGGTCCTTACCCTGGACTGCCACCTACCAGCATGGAGGGCATGACTGAGCGAGGGCGGAACAGAAGGGTTGAAAATAGTGGGAACCAGGTTGATAGCAAGAAACAGTTTCAGCTTGACTTAGATAAGATTAAAAATGGGGAAGATACTCGGACTACTTTAATGATAAAAAATATCCCAAATAAGTAAGAATTAGCTCTATGTTTCTGTTATTTGTGAATAGATAGCCATATATCTGCATTATTGAAAGCCTAGTCATAATGGTTTTTTTGTTATTGCTGTTCTACAGGTACACCTCAAAAATGTTATTAGCTGCTATTGATGAAAACCACAGGGGTACTTACGATTTTCTCTATCTACCAATTGATTTCAAGGTAATTATATATGGTGATAGTGAAGAAGAAGCTTCAACAATTCTATCTAGTTTGTATTTGTATGTTTAGCCATTAATTCTTCTTCAGTTGGAACTAATTGGCATTTATTTTTGTTGGTGCAGAATAAATGCAATGTGGGCTACGCATTTATCAATATGCTGTCTCCTTCTCACATTATTCCATTCTTTGAGGTTTTATTTTTAATGCTCAAGTGTATTTTTTCCTTGGATCAGTTCCTTGGGTTCTCTTGGTTGCCTGCTATTTTGAGTCAAACCTTATCCTTGACCTCATAAATTGTAGTTTTGGCTTAGCAACTGATGAGGTCCTTGCATGTTATAATGTGAAAGGGGCTTCCGGGTTAATAATGTACTGAAAGACAAATTGTAGATCTAATTTAATGTTTCTAATTTTATGCAGGCATTTAATGGAAAGAAGTGGGAGAAGTTTAATAGTGAGAAAGTTGCTTCCTTGGCATATGCTCGAATCCAGGGTAAGGCTGCCCTTGTGACCCATTTCCAGAATTCAAGCTTGATGAATGAAGACAAGCGATGCCGTCCAATTCTCTTTCACTCAGAGGGTTCAGAGGCTGGTGATCAGGTAATAAAGTTTTAACTGCATAACATGCTAGTGGATTAAGTTTGATTGTGGTGATATTAGTCTCAATGATGGATATCTTTAAGTTTCAGAAATTTCTAGCATGCTGGAATTTCCTTGACGTATCTTTGTCTTATGTTTATCGATGTGACTTCAATAGATAATTGTCTGTAAATCAATTTGAATAAGCACTAACAGTGTGGTCTAACTGGTCAAGGTCATGGCTTTTGCTGATTTTTTATTCACATGGTTTATATATAGATCATCCAAGAACATCTTCCCTCCAACAGTTTGAACATCCAGGTCCTTACACCAAATGAGTCACACTTGGTTGATTCTTCAGGAAGCCCGACAAAGGTTGGCCCTGGTGAGGGGCCTGAGAATTGTTAACAGTATTTAATGCAGATTGTGATCAGCCCAAATTGATGGTGGCTGGGAATGCTAACTTTGGCGTATATAATCAAGTGTATAAATTTTAGGAAGAAATGAATCCTATTAATAGGGGAAAGGAAAAGGAGGTTTGGAGATTTTGTATCCTAGTATTATATAATTTTGCTAGAAAGCTCTGGAAGAAGCTGTAGCCCGTAGGAGCATTTTGGTGATATGCATTGCAGATCACTGGCTTGATATACGAGGGAGGAGCAAAGTTGAAGCATATGAGTAAACATAACTATCTGAGCTGGCAAATGCAGTATCAGTTGTGCCATGATTTCTCCACTGCTCTTTTCATTTTGGGCTCGTTTTTGTTTTTGTAATTGGGTGTTGCATAAATTAAATCTGCAAATATGATGTTTATATGGATAATGTGTATCAAGGGTGGAGGTTTTTGAGGGTTTTGTGATTTAACATGGGGTACAAAATTGTATAGTGGGGGAGACACAACAGATTTTTTTTTTTCTTTTGCTCAATCCTTTGTATTTGGTATTGTTGCAATGGAAATTCGCATGTTGTATTTGAAACATGACATTGTACTGATAGTGGTGCTACTCGCTCCAGTTTTTGTTGTTTTGAGGCAGGCATGGTTTATAATTGGCATAACTATTTCTGTAAACTCTTAAATACTGGAGGTGTTAAATCCAGATGTGAGAAGCTCCGAACATCTTTTAGGTGGCTTTTGAATGGTTCCAAACTATTTTGTGCAGCATTTGGAAGAAATATTGCATGGGTAGAGCCATTACTGTCTAAACTGTATTGAAATTAATAACTCACCTTGTTTTATGAAGCCTTCAACCGATATACTGGTCAGGCTATACATGATATTTAGTAAATCACATCAACTTAATTCTCGAAGTTGTCTGGTATTGGCAACTCAGCTGCTAGTTAAATATTTTGTCTCTCAATTGTGCAGTTAACAGTCCATTCATATATTTATCATTGTGTACTTTTATTATTCGTGTTGTTCTTTGTTTTTTTTTTTCCCCCTAGAGATATTTTTGGGATCATTGAATTCAATGTATGACCATTGAACACAACAATTACGATAGCTCAAAATGAATAAGCTGGAACCAAATAAGAAAAAGCTATTTTGATTTTAAAAGCCCCAACCACAATTTGTGAAGCTTACAGTTTTCTTTAATGGAAAGCAGAAACACTGTAAAGGTGAACAATAAACTAAACTCATCTACTAGTAAATCCTGAAATTAAATAGACATTCATGCTATACGCCTCGAATAGTGAATCTGACATGTTGCCTGCAATACATTTATTTAGGCTGGAGAGTCAATATACATATCAATACAGCCTCAAATTGGGTGGCATACAGTGAGGAAACAGTTTGTATGGCAATGGATAGGCTTAATTGTCAAAACTAACCAAATTGGAAGGGCGTTTTGACAAACCATGAAGAGTTTACCAGAAAATTGTTGACATATCCATGTACAATTGAGGTGCCCTTGCAGATAATCTTCCTGAACCATAAATATTATAACAGTAGTTCGGGAAATGGGAAAGTTAAGTTTTCCTGCCTTTATCTGTCCATGAGTCTCTTTTGCCTTTCTTTCCTTGTTTTAAGTTCCAGGTCAATAAGGAAATAACATTGACTGTGCTCTCTAGCATAGCGAACCTGACCATTCATCCTGTTGAGAAGTTTTCGAGACAGGTTGAGCGCAAAGCCTTCCTGTGTTGAGCACTGGTTTCCTCCCTCAAACATATCTTGGATAAGAGCAGAAGGAAGGCCTTGACCAGGGTGAGTCATTCTGCATGCACAAGAAAATAGAATTTTAGTACGCACAAACCATCTATTTCTTTTGTTTTGTTTTGTTTTTTGTTTTTTGTTTTGTTTTGTTTTTTTTTTCTTTCAAAGTGATTATGGTACTAATTGTAGCAAAAATGAGAAAGACAATCACGGGTACAAGGTCATCATTGCACAAAATGGTCTAAAAGATAGTATAAAGCATGCGCATGAAATGAAGATGAAATGTTAGGAGGGTTTTTCTCTCTCACTTGCCTGCTTGGAGTGTAATGGTATCTCATGTGCAATATGGATTTTCCAGTTTGAACTATGCTGCCTAAAATGACAACATGGTATATTAGAGAAGCCTATTTTAGATACATTAACTGGAACTACAAGATCTGAGAAAAATGGCGCAGGAGAAACAAGTTAACAATGTATGTTCAAGACCTGCAAGCACTTCTAAAGCCTAAACATGAATGAGTACAAATCCCCCTCCAGCCCCAAAAGAAAACAGTGTAAATTTCCAATATTATACAAGAAACAGTCTGTGTGTTTCTGTGAAGGTAGAAAAGGGGATATAGAACACCAAAGAGGACAGGCTAAATCAGAAAAAGGAAACCGTGATGTGTTAAATTCTGAAGCTTTTGATTGAGAAAAGCAAACGTTGTGGAAATACAACCTAATTTCTCACTGTAAACACAACCTAATTTTTGGACCTTTTGGGAATATTGAGGGGTTTATGTTCTAACAAATAAATAAATTAAAAAATACAAATGGAATTTTTATGGGGGAATTGGTGTTAAAGAGAGTTATGAAAAAATTAATTTTGGCCATTAATGACAGTTTTCCTTTAGTTATTGGACAGAAGTTGTGTTGTTTTTCTATGAAGCAGAACCTCTTTCTAAGTTTCTTGAATTTTCTTGCATCTCTACTCTGTTATTACATCTAAACATAACAGAAACATTATGGGTTTCTAAGACAATTCAAATGAATGTCTGAATGTGTTTTTGGAAACCTGAAACATTGCATTGAGCTTCGGACAGTACACAATACACATTGAACTGAATATATGAAGGCCATACTGCATCAATGAAGTGATATTAATTCTCATGTGCAAGCATAGTCAATGAAGGCAACAAAATAAATTTTTAAATTTGGGTTATTAACACACATCCCCCCCCCATCACCCCCCCCCCCCACACACACACACAACTTATTTTAAATTTGGCCTTTTCAGATACATATTCCCACTAAAATTAACTTTAAAATCTGTTTCTTTTTTCTTTCATTCTGAGAATTTTCCATCCTAAATATTTTGGACTCTCAAACTGATACAAAGCATATTGAAGAAGGCTTTGTACAAACACTTGCATCCAAAAAGGAACACTAAAGAGAAGCCTAAAAGCCCATAAGCTATCTATGTGATCCATTTGGTTTCTTTTCGCAGCTGTTTTTATGTCTTTTAAGTTTTTATAAAATATTTCATATGACATTTTAATACATGTGACCATTGTAGGATAGATTTCTTTTTTTTTTTTGCTAAACCTTCAATAGTATTTCATTCTAATAAAAAAGATCAGAGAAGCGGGGGAAGTCTGCCTTACAAGCTTGGAGTAACTCCACTGGCAGACTATCCGTAAGAAAAGACATAAAACAATGGGTCCTAAGAGCTAGCTTGGCAGCACAGTGAGCTGCAGAGTTACAAGCTCTTCTAACCCAAACAAAAGAAACAGAACAAAAGGCTCTACTAAAAGCAAGAATATCACAAACAAAGTTACTAATGACCCAACTAGGCTGGAGACCAGGATCGGAAAGTGCATCAAAACACTCTTTTGCATCACCTTCAATCATGACCTTCGTCCACCCTTCAGCTGCAGCAAGATTGACAGCCCAGAGCACTGCTGCGGCTTTGGCTTGAGCAGGGGGGCACTTGCAGTATGGCTTGATCCATGTTTTAATGGGAGTACCTGAATGATCCCTTGCTACCACTGCAAGTGCAGTTAAAGTGTTACTGCTGCATCAACATTGAGCTTATGGAGCCTTCCGGGGGAGGTGACCAGGACAGAGGGTGTGGCAGAGGGGAGAGATGCTCTCCAACGGTTGAAGTTGAGAATTCCAATGCCCTTCGACAGATGCGGTTACTGGATAATTGAATATCAATTTTGCCATCTTGGAAATTCACTTGGTTCCTTAGATACCAAATCTCATCTACAACAAAGGCCATAGTCGAGGAGATGAGCTCTTCATCTATGTCAGAAGCAGAGGGGCTGGGAGGGTCCAAGATCAACTTTATAATATCCGTATTGCTTCTGATATTGTGGTTAAGAGCTCTCAGTCCCCAGCAAGAAGCAAACCAGATCGCTCTAGCCACAGGGCAATGAAAGAAAAGATGGCTAATAGTTTCTTGGCCATCTTGACACAATACACACTCTTGGTTATCAAGCTCCAATCTTTGGCCTAAGACTTCTTTAACAGGAATGGTATATGTGGCGATCCTCCATAGCAGCATTCTGACTCTCTCTAGCACTTTGATTTTCCAAATCTTTTTCCACATCTGGTCACTCAAGGAGCTTTGATTGGGATGCGGGTTAGACACCTTTTAAGCAGATTTGGTTGTAAACACACCTTTGGCATTAGGCACCCAGATCAGCTTGTTTTCTTTCCGATTGGCAGCAAGGGGGATGGACAGAATGGCTTTTGCATCTTCGTCCTCAAAGAGATAGCATACTTGGTTCTCAATCCAGCAATGAGTCGTGCTATCTATAAGCATGGAAACCATGATAGGAGCTTCAGCAAAGGCCGGTTGTGCAGGCTTGGGGATGAAACCTTGAATCCAAGGTACCCAAGGGTCAAGCCACACGTTGATAGAAGAGCCGTCTCCAATGAGATAGCATGCCCCTTTAACTATAATATCCTTGACTCCTTCAATGGCTTTCCACACTGGTGAGGCCACTTTGGCAGGGTCTTTTTTTAGCCAGTCATCCCTCACTTATACTTAGCTCTAAGGATTGAGATGCAAAGACTATCTCTTTTTGTTGCAACTAACCACGCAAGTTTTGCTAGGAGGGCATTGTTGATCATCTTTGCTCTTTTAAACCCCAAGCCTCCTTTACATTTTGGTTTACATAAGTTATCCCAGGCCGTGAGGGCTAGGAATTTCCCCTCAGAGTTCTTTAGCCTCCACCAAAATCTGCGAGAGAGTGAATCCAGCTTGTTGCAGACGTTGATGGGGATACTGAATGCAGACATTGCATAATTAGGGATGGTTTGTACTACAGAGTTGATCAAGGTCGACCTCCCTACCCAAGACAGACTCTTGCTCCTCCACCCCACTAGTTTAGACTCAACCCTTTCGGCAAGATATTTAAAATCTTTAGATCGGGCTTTAGTTAGAAAGAGAGGGGACCCCAAATAAATAGCATCCTTCTTTAGGCTTCTCATCTGTAGAACATGCTTAATCGCTCTCTGCTTGTTCCGGTCTGTTTGCTTAGAGAAGAAAACCCCGGATTTCATGTTATTCAGGCTCTGGCCCGACCATAAGCAGTACTTCCAGATGCAGCTCATAATGGCAGTGGCATTACTTCTTGTAGCTTTGGAGAAGAGAAGGATGTCGTCCGCGTACATCACATGGGTGATAGGTGGTGCACAAACACTGGCTTTAACTCCACTAATGTTTTTTAGCTCGAACTCTTTCTCAATGAGCCTAGACAGCACTTCTTGCCCAATGATGAAGAGATAGGGCGATAGCGGATCGCCTTGTCTAAGCCCTCTAGATGGCTTGAATTGGTCCGATTTTCCCCCCATTGACTAGCACCTCAAAGGAAACTGTGGAGACACAAGACATGATCCAGCCTCTTTTGGCATTGATCCGTCAGTGAAGAAGGAAGTTACAGCAGCAGTTACGTCCTCCCCCACAATAGGCCAGTAGTTCTTGTAGAACGCAACAGGGAAACCATTCGGTCCAGGAGCCTTTAGCTCCGGCATGTGAAATAAGGTTGACTTAATTTCCTCAGGGGTGGGAATCTTGCACAAAGCTATGTTCTCCTCTTCAGAAATGACTGTTGAAATCAGGTCCTCCAACTGGGTCGGGAAGTTAACATCCTCGGCAGTGAAGAGATTCTTGAACTTCTCCTGAAGATGATGCCTTATCAGGCAAGTGTCTGTGATCCAACCTCCATCATCCCCCCTGATAGCATCAATGTTATTATGGCGTCTCCTAATAATTGTAGAGAGATGGAAAAAATTTGTATTCTTATCCCCCTCCTTTACCCAGAGCTCTCTGGACTTCTGACGCCACAAAACCTCACTACGCAGCAGCCATTCTCTCAATTCTGCTTGGAGTGCTGCCTCAGTATTGCCATTCCAATCCGATGGCTCAGCTCTTTGAGTCTCAGCAGTCTTGTGAATGAGAGAGTTGATTCTAGTTTGGCAAAGACCAAAAACTTCCTTATTCCACTTGCGGAGGGCTTTGCGGGTTGCCTTATGCTTTTTGCACAACTTTGTGAAATATGACCCCCTGACTTCCTCATTCCAGGCAGTATCAATGACAGAATAGCAACTGGGATCGCGGATCCACGCCGCTTCAAAACGAAAGGGTCTATGTGCAAATGTCTCCTTAGGGCATGTATCAAGAATGAGTGGGGTGTGATCAGAGCAGAGCGTGCCAAGGTGCGAGATACCGGCCTTTGGGAAGGCCAATCTCCAGGCCATGCAAGCTATACCTCTATCCAGTCTCCTCTTTATTGTTGCACTACCCCATTTACCTTTTACCCAAGTAAATTTATTTCTTGAGAAACCCAAATCAACGGCACTGAAGTCAAATAGTAACTCTCTTAGATGGTTAGTTGCCGAGGAAGCACTAGAACTCCCTCCTTTCCTGTCTTCTTGGCTCAAAGTGTAATTGAAATCACCAACACAGACCCATGGGCAATGAACAGATTCCAAAAAAGCTGAAAGGTTCATCCAAGCTTTAGCTTTTTTGGGAGCATAAGAAGGACCATAGAAACCCACTAAAACCCAATCACTCATCGGGTCAGAGACTTTTACAGCAATGAGGTTTTTATTATACTCCAAAACTTTGATGATGCGGTTAGACTTCTGTTAGGGAGACAAACACCTTGAGGAGCTTCTTTGAGTAATTAATATAACATATAGAGACACACTTTAACCCAAAAGGCTTAAGCCCAATGGGTATGTGCTCAATTATGTTATATTAACCACTCATTCTTCTCATCTTTATTCAATGTGGGACTTCACTCACACGTGTAACCCAACAATCTCCCCCTCACGTGTGAGTCTCTGCCTCTCTGTGGGGTTCAAGACCTCTCTATGGGCCATGAACAAGTCCTACTCCCTCCCCCTTGCCTAATGGGCTTTTCACTTCATCAATGCATCATCCATGGGTCTCTCGTACGCCATCCATGGGAACCACGTGTCAACCCCGCACGCACATCCATGGGAACCCCGCACGTCTATGTCCATGGGAACCTCGCACCACACTATTATTTAGCACCATTAGCAATATTCTTTTGTTGGGCTTTTCTTTTCTTTCTTTTTTTTCTCCAGGATCTTTGTGTGTGGGCCATTTAGGCTTTCTCTGTCCCCGCTAGGTAGGGACCATGAACACATCACCACCTTCGCCACACACCACCATGGGCTCTGATACCAGTTGTTAGGGAGACAAACACCTTGAGGAGCTTCTTTGAGTAATTAATATAACATATAGAGACACACTTTAACCCAAAAGGCCTAAGCCCAATGGGTATGTACTCAATTATGTTATATTAACCACTCATTCTTCTCATCTTTATTCAATGTGGGACTTCACTCACACGTGTAACCCAATAACTTCCACATCATGGTCAAGCCGCCAGCAACTCCTTTTGCATCGATCACTACTCTATTCGAAAATCTTAATCTTTCCATAACAACTTTCATCCTGCTATCAGTTGCTTTAGTTTCACAAAGGAAAATGATATCGGGCCTTTCGCCTCTTATTTGAGCCTTTAAGGCTCGGACTGTCGAGGCGTTGCAGATGCTTCGACAGTTCCAACACAGGGCCCTCATGGCGACAGTGGGGGCATGGCAAGGCCGCCTCCTCAGCCGTAGAGTCAATAAAATTGCTTGAGTTGCCCACATGAGAAACCGATGCATCACTACAAATAATATTTTGAGTTCGTGCTTTCACTTTCAATGATTCTCTGCGCACCTTAGGGGAGAAAGGTAACTAGGGTTTGAAACTTTCCTCTTCGATGAAGCTCTGAATCTTGGAATGGGGGATAAGGGTTGATGTAATAGGGTCATGAAATATTGGTTCAGGGGTATTTAGGGTGTAACTCTTCATCAGTAATTTTTCTTTTGGCAAGGTGGGGGGGGGGGGGGGTCGGTGATTGCAGAGAGACAGAGGTGGGTTGTTGAGTATTTTCGGTGGAGAGGGTTGAGTCAGAGGTCCGGATAAGTGGTAGAGTAGGAGAGTGATTTGGTGTGGGTAGGCTCATTTGTTGGGAAGATACGTTGGATGGTAAATTGGTTTGGTGGCTTGGACATTTCGGCCCACATAAAGGTGAAGAAGGGATTTGTATTGGGCTTATGGATTGGGAGGTACACTCATTCGGCCCAGATGGTGGAGTGGGCTCGGGAATAGTACAAGGGAGGGTGGATGATAAGGTTAGAGACTGACCTTGAGTGGGGGGTACAGTCCTTGGTGATGTGTTAGGATTTGGAGGCGTCTGGGAAGGTGTAGTGGTGCCACTTGCGTGAGGGCACAGCTCCACTATTGTTTGTCCTTTAGGAGGGTGCTCTGTGGGCAGTTCTTGGATGTATTTGGAGCACTCTTCCACTACCAATTGTCCTTGTGGAGGGTACTTAGAGGACCTTTTTTGGAAGTATTTGGGCATGGATGACTCAGGCGCATCTTGATTCAGATTGTTCTCATCCATCTGACTCTGCGTCGGCTTATTGTACACGCCGATCGGAATGTGGTCATTCTCTGGTCTAAGCCAAGAGCCGGCAGCTTCAAACTTGACACCGAAGGGATTTTGGAGCTTGTATAAGTCTCTGTCACAGTCTTTTTCATCATGTCCGATGATACCGCAGATATAGCAGATTTGGGAGATTTTCTCAAATTTCAGACTTACCCAAAGATCATTAAGGTTCGGCCGTGGAAGGAAGACCCCTAGGAGCAAAGGCTGCTCTATATCAATGTTCACCTTGATTCTGGTGAACCTGCGCCATTGGGCACCTCCTTCGCCGGATAAATCTATCTCTAGGACTTCGCTGGCCATGGCGCCGATGGTTCTGAGATTCATTTCTGAAAGCCATAAGGATGGTAGGCCATGAACTTGGACCCAAACAGCTGATTTTGAAAAGTCTACCTCTTTCCAGGTAAGACTTGGGTTCCATTTCTTCAAGATGAGGTGTCTACCACGGATAGACCATGGTTTTTTGAGGAGTGTTTTTCGAGCATCAGCTTCGTGGTGAAACTTAAATAGGAACACATTGTTGTCCAGCTTGGATACTTCCAGTGGGTAGGTGGGGCACCACGCTTTGGTGACAACATCTTTGACGATAGGTAAGCTGAGACTTTTGGATGAAATCAGTTTTCCTATAATGGTGTTTCCCGGTGGACTCTCTAATGCTTGGTTTGGAGGGAGCTCTAGTCGAATATCTTGGAATGAGCATCGGTTGGTGTGTTTCACTAGTTCAGTGACTTCCATAGTCACAGGAGGGAGTGGGAAGGGAATGTATTTTTGGTGGGGTTGCTGTGGTTAGGGGTCATGGGGACAAAAGTTTATGCTTTATGGTTTTGAAGATTTTTGAAGGAGGTAACAGTGAGGTCAGTGTAGGAGTTTGGATGGTCAGTGTAGGAGTTTGGATTTCTGGGAGATATGGAAGGAGAAGGAAAGGTAGAGACGAGCTCTAGGATTCATTATGTAAGGGAATATATCATTGTAGGATAGATTTAGTAACTGTTAAATCAAATTAAAATTATTGGTTGTGATTGTGTCTTTACTAATAATATTGTCTTATTAAGGATTTGTTTAAGTTGTAATGATAGTTTTTTGGTGAATTACTAGATGAAATTTCTTTTTTTTGATCAGTAAGTACTAGATGAAATTTCAGCTAACATATGTAGCTTTCTCTCCTTTTCTCTCAAGAATTGAGTAGAAATGTTCTTGCTAAATTTATAGCTTGAACTAGCTTTTTAATTTCCCTTCTTTAACTATTTTGTTCTCTCAATCACATTGCATCAGTTGGTATCAAAGCTGATGAGTGATGTTCAACAGTTTATTGATTGTTGTCACATCTGTCAAGCGTGAAAGGGAGGAACTACCAATGCTGGTTTGTACAGACCATTGCCCAGTTCAACTAGTTCATGGACTGATGTTAGTACAGATTTCACTCTTGGGTTGCCTCAAACATAAACAAGTATGGATTCTATTATAGTAATTGCAGATGGATTTTATACCATGCTGGAAGACTTTGGATGCTTCTCATGTAGCTAAATAGTACTTCAAAGAGATTGCTCGCCTGCTTGGTGGGCTGAATTCTGTTACTTTTGATTAGGACAAATTTTATAAGCCATGTTTGGAGAACATAATGGAGAATATTGAGATATATGTTAGAATATGTTAGGATATTATCATAAATGTGTAACCTATAGAATATATCAAGATATTACCATAAAAAACGTAGACCATGGTTTTCTATAATACCACAGGTTACTATGGTTTTAGGGTTAGTATACTAAACCTAATGCACCTAATATATTCTTATATATACCCTATATTAGATTCATTGTAAAATACAATTCAATAAGGCGAAGACGTAGCCACTAAGGGCTTTTGGTTGTGGACTTAGGGCATCAAATTGAACCACTTTAATTCTCTTGCCTCTGTTTTCTCTCTCTACATCATTTTATTTTTCCTCTTTCTATTTCAACAATCTAAACTGTATATGTACTGCATATTATCTGCCATCCAATAGGCAGACCAAACTTATCAATAAAACTCTTGGAAATCTGATTAGATGGTCAGTGGGCAATAATCCTAAGCAATGGGTACTCCGTCATGCAGGATTTTCATATAACCAATCAACTAACACAACAACAAAGATAAGTTTATTCAAAAATTTCTAAGGCAGAATCCCAACAGTGGTTTAGATCTGGTTCCTTTGCCATTGAAGATTGTGTGAGCTGTAAAGAAAAATAAATGGTAGAACACATAAAACGCATTCATGAAGACAACAATAGGAAGTAGAAAAAATGAGTGGACAGGGGCAAGAGAGATGTAATCTTTTAAGCGAGTGACTATGGTTGTGGGCTGTTTTAATTTGAGATGGGTAATACAAGAAGCTCAGTAAGGAAAATTGGCCCTTGTAAAGTGTTAGCGAGAATCAATGACAATGCTTATGGATCAAAGTTGTCAAATATTGTACTGGGGTCTGTTTCGGTTTGGATGGGGACACAATATTTTAGTATTGAATTAATACCGACATACCATTTTAGGGTTACCACCATGTGTGTGTGTGTGTTTATAAACATAGAAGTTAGCCCAAATACATTAGCCAACATATTAGCCCAATTGCATGTGTTATAGCTCTTTTAATTGTTTTTCCTTTTTTTTTTTTCTTTTCTTGTATTGTCCGAAATATCAACACTGGCCAAGACACCTGAGAAATTCCTGGTACAATCAATACAGATAGGCACACCCCGGTATTTTATCCATATGTTTCAGGGGGTTATTTTTACTGGTTTAGTGGCCAGTACAGTAAATACCATTTGGTCCACTATGGGTTGGTGCAATATGATATTGACATCATTAGTGTGAACAGGAAGACTGATGAATTAAGCAATAATCGTCAAAGAATTGATTCAAATATGTATGAAAAGAAATCATGAGCATTATCAGATCTAAAAACACAAATTCAAACATCAAACTTATTATTTATTTCAATGTAAAAAGATTGATAATGGAATACAACTTTGATATATCTTTCATAAGATAGAACTAAGTGACTTGAGAGTAATCGACTAATCATCAACAAAAAAAATGACAAAAAATCCAAATACCAAATAAGGAAAAAATTTTATTGGACCCCAAATGTCTGAATGAACTAAATGGAATGGACTACATGACTTTCAAGCCTAGTCAAGAAAGACACTGGTTACTTAACTAACAGACTTTACATGGCAAGACTCAACTCAACAACATGAAGGTATCCTTTCTATTCTAACGTAATATATTTTTAAAAAGAAATAAAAATTAATATTTTAAAACGCAGAAATTATGATAAACAGATAATAAGATGAGAGGTGTTGTGAGAAATTTCTCCATTAGGAGATTTAGTGTGGCCCATATAAGGATTTATCCTAATTATCAATTATTGTATATTCATGTTTATATTATTTATTTAATATTAGTGTGATTAAAAAAAAAAAAAAGATTCAGCCTATTTGGATTCTAGTGCTGAAAGGTTGTGTTATGAACCGTTAAATGAAGTATCTGCTAATAATTATTGTTAACTAACTCCAAAGAGTTTAGAAAAGAAACTAACAGAAAAAGAGGTGTCCCTAACCTAACCTTTTGAATGAGCATATGGTTCCATCAAAAGGTTTCATAAAGGTAGGCCAAAAGCTAGAAGGTTTCTCTCTGAAAAATCTACCACAAGTAAAATTTCTCTTCAAGAACTCAAACAATCACGGCAGGAGGTTAGTCTTTAATTTTTGTGTTGTTTTACAATTTGTTACAGGTGTAACTCCTTAAAAGCTCATATATTAACTCAAAAGTAGTTTATAATGTAATGAAAATAGCATCAAAGGAAATAGCAGGGATTTTTAAATATACTAGCTGTGCATATAATTAAAAATTAATTAGTCATGGTTGGGATACCTGAATTGTAAACGGATAAATTCATTGCCATCTTGTATAACCTTCAGACCAGGTGATATTTTGATTTCCACCCAGCCCTCTTGAGAAGGTGCATGATGCACCACATTAAGCAGGAAATCTGACAAGACCAGTTGAAGCCTAATTTGATCACCATATAGAGATAGTGTTTTGATTTCTTCTGGAATCTCGTGAAAAAGCTGTAAGCTTCTTTCTTTCAGCAATATCATAACTTGACTAACAATGGCATCCAAAACATTTCCCAAGAGAAATTCTTCCATGTTTAACTGCAAGCTACTGCTATAACCAGGATTAGATATTACACACTTAGGGGTATTGCTACACAGGTTCATAAGTGCAAACAATGACTAATCTGAGTCTATGGAGAGTGGTGTCTAGGTGTTTAACAATAATTTGGAAAAAAAAAAAAACAAAAAAAAAACAAAAAAAACAAAAAAGAGAGAAGTAAATATGATTGAGATGATAGAATGAGATCATTTATAATCAAAGGAGTAACAATATATTTCCAAAGATAATAACACCAAGTAATAGAAAGAAAAATTGCAATTTGCATAATCAAAGAAACTACAGTTAAGGAAAAGTTAAATCTGATTAACATAGTACTTATAAATGAAGGAAGAATGAATTCAATTATCTTTTCCTATGTTAAAGGGGAGGGGGGGGGGGGGGTGTATGTCTTTCTCTGACCTTATTTAACAACTGCAGTTAAGTACATGGTAGCAACAGAACTTGGAAAGCTTAAACAAGCATGTGAGTCAGTGTCATGCATCAAAGATAGAGAAATAATGATGAGAAAGGTCCTTCTCCTGAACCTCTAATGTAATTAATTGCTTTTCATATAAATAATTTGGTCGAGTTCTATAGCTTATGGTGATGCTTGGATATAACCTAGGAATCAGCACCTATGGTTACTTGGAGTTAGCACCAAGCAGAGGAAAACGAATAGAATACCTAGGAATCAGCATTTAGGGTTGCTTAGAATCACCACCAACTAGGGGAAAAAGGATACAAAATCTAGGAGTCAGCACCTAGAGTTACCTAGAATCAGCTTCGAACATTGAAAAGAAAGATGCCTCCATGCAAGGATATTCTTGATTTTCAGTCCCAGTATTTGTCAGGAAACTGCACCAGCACTGATTGAGAAGCTTTCTCAGCCCATTTCCACTATAAAAAAAGTCATTTCCATTTAAAGATCTTTGCCAGTCCAGGCCCTTGATTAGGATAAGCACTTATGCATGGGGCAGGAGGTTGCTAAAAGCATGGCTTCAACACCAAGAGTTGCTTAGAATCAGAACCAAGCATTTGAAGGAAATTCCCAAATAAAATTTATGAATCCATGATAAGCCTCTACATTAGAGAACCCTGGGGGCTTTAAATAAATCATAATCAATTACATTAAACACGAAAATAAAAGCTAATAAAATTAGATCCTAAAAAGTCTTCAGAATCAACATCACTCAGCATTAATTATGCTCAATCAGGTCAACTGGAATCAATCACCATCAATCAGGTTCAACAAACATATATGGTGTCTGCATCATATGGGTTGCAGATGAAGAACTTAAAGAACCAATAAAATATAACATAGAATTTAAAATGTAATGCATGTCATGGGCCTACATTGAGAAGCCTTACCCTTCCTCCACACTTCTGAAATCTATGTCGTTGATGATTGTCATGATCTGTCTTTCACATGCGTCACTAGTGTCAAGAAATTGCTTCTGATGTTCTGAAACAGCTGTAGTTTTAAGAAGGCTGTGGGTAAAGCGAATACCATTTAGAGTCTTTTTCATCTCTTGTCGGATGTAAGCCAACTCCTTTGATTTTGAAAAGCATTCTTTATCCTCCTGCCTGCGTCCTTCTAAGGCCTGCTGCAGGTCAGGCACAACAATCTGTAAGAAGCAAAAACAACCAATTACATTTCCACCTGCATCAGTCCTCTTGTTTGCTGTTAAGAACACCTCCACAAATTTTCCATTTCTATCAAAAAATCCAAAAGGGAACTTCTCTGTTTCTTGACCACTAATTCCTCGATACAATAAAATCATAAATTTAGTCAGTGTATCTTTATCTTTCAGCTGACAGAAACCGTCAAAGATTTCCCCAGGGAGCATTTTACCCATAACTTCATCTCTCGTCCAACCGGTTAGCTTTTCCATGGCTGGATTCCATTCACAGCAGCAGGCATTCTCATCGGAAGCAAATATGGGCGGAATCAATGGATTCAGACTTTGTATGATAGCCTTATAATCACCTTGCAAGCGGATGAATTTTTCTGTAACAACTTTCTCAGATGTAATATCTTGACCCACAAAGCACACTCCAACAGCATTGTTTTCATAATCCCTACTTGTGCAGGCATTAGCCATAATGTATACAACTGACATTTGCTGACCAGACCTAAAGTTTTTCAACTTTAACTCAATGTTTTTGTCCTCCTCACCTGGATGGTAATAAAAGTTAAACTAGAAATTATACCATTAGGGTAATGTTATGAAAATAGAAGATGAGCAGGCTGAAGTCTGGGAATTTCTTGAGGAAATATAAAAAGAAGTGACATGCAAGACTGCAAACTGAAAGGCAACCCCCATATCTTTGCAAATATTTAGCCTGAATAACTTTGTACAGTACTAAAATTCAAAGTAATACTCATAGTTCACCAAAAAAAAAAAAAAAGGTTTGTTCTGTGCCCCAAAGCATTCAATAAAAAGAATTTAAAAATAAAGTCAGAGGAAGTTTCTTTGGAGGCTTAGGCATGGCAATGACGAATAAGAATTGTCACAATTATAAGAGTCATTTGGTAGTCCTTCTTTGGCACTTAAAGTACTGCAAAGGGTCAAAAGGAATGTGATCTGATGATTTGAGAGAAAAGATGGCTCAAGTCACTATAGAATGGACAAATTTATTCATGCAACCACACCATGTACTTAAAATGTGCGTCTGTGGAGTTGAGTTGAATGAATAGGATTTTCATGCATTGAATGCCGACAGAAGTCATAGAAGTTAGATCGGGAAGCTATTTGTGTCATACAGATGTTATGAAATGCAATGTAGTTTACTATGATATTTGAGTTAGATAGTTAACTCAAATTCAATGAATGTCATTGTTAACGTAAAAAAAAAAATTTACCTTGCAAAGCTCTGGATAGAAGATTTTCAACCGTTCTGCATGAGTCCTCATAAACCACTTCATTGGCCAGGGACTTCCCTATAGCATCACTAGCTTGTAATCCTGTCAATTCAGCAATTTTTACATTCCATCCATTGATGAGACCGGCTGAATCAACCCCAAAAATTGGAACTGTTGCTGTTTCAATCAATCTGACCATTTCACATGCCACTGAACTGAGTTCATCTATCCCCTGTATCTCAGTATCATTCTGCTGAATGAACTTCAATGCCTTAGAATCACTGTCCTCCATATCCTGAAATGAGTCTCTCATAATAAGCTGCAAAGAATGAATTGCATTAATTTCTGAAACCTCCCAAGGCAAGCTTCTACTTTTTACTACTTCAAGAAAAGCTTTAAACGATGATCTTGGGTTCATTTTTCTGCTGTCATCTTTTTCCTCTGGATGATGCTTGGCTCCTCCCCATTTTACTTCCTTTGCAGTGTGAGACCTGAACCAGAACAAGAAATCCTTTGAAGTGATTCTTGCAGTAGCCATGCCACAAACTTCATCACCCAGTGAAGCAGCACCTGGGTAACCAGCATCGGCCAAACAATCTGTGCTCAACCCCGTAGAATCCTCATGATTAGTGAGCAGCCACTCTGCAATACCTTTCACCTGTGATTCAGTTGGAGTAACACCCAACAACCAACATTTCCCACCATAGAGCAATGCAGCCCCATCACACTTAACGAGATCCATGATACTAGGAGATTGTGTCACAATACTAAATGGAGCATCCCGGAGGAGCATGTCACATAGTAAGGTTTGCATTCGGAGAATTTTCTTCTCTGCCAATTGTGATGCCATTTGAAGCTCCATGTATAGCTGAAGCCCAAATGCCTGCATAAGGAACTCACAAGCATACCGAAGGGGGAAAGGGACATAGCGGGCGGAGGTGTGGTGGCACACTACCAATCCCCAAAGCTTCGACGAATCATTAACATTGATGATAATTGCCATTGCCAATGAGGCAATAGAGCCCATATTATCCATATATTGCGCGTGACATTCATGTGGGGAACGAAGAGTTGAATTGACCAAGCAAAGAGGCTGCTTTAGTTCTTCACTCTGAATGATCCTTACAGATTTTGCACGGCAATCACAAATCATCCTTACTCGATTCTGCTTGAATAAGAATCGGGAAGCTTGAGGGATATCTGTAGCAGGATAATGTAAACCCAAGTAGGATTCTAAATCCGACCTTCTGATTTCAGACACAACTTCACCATGATCATCATCATGGAACTTATAAACCATAACCCTGTCATACCCAGTGAGCTTCTGAACATCCTCCACAACTGTATCACATAACACACCAATATCTCCCCCAGGGAGTGACTGCAGCCTAGAAATCGCCCGAACCGCCAGTTTCTGTGACTGCACTGCCCCTGCAAGGGACAACACAGGATCACCAGACTGCGCAGGCTCCAAATCAATCACAATCCCCACATCAATTCTATGCAATATAGCATAAAATGGCTTCTGGGTACTCTTGGAGTTGACCCAAACGGGGTTTAACAGAGACATCTCCCTAGAAGAGGCAGATTTCGTCAAAGAAACTCCAGAAGAAGGCGTAAACAAGGTTCTAGCATCGGTTCCAATCAGACCCTTTAACTGTTTTGACTCAAATTGAGTGTCTAAAGCTAAACCCAACAACTGAAAGCAGTTCTCACTATAACTGATAATTCTAAAAGTGGGTTCCTCAATTGCAAGCATACAACCAAAGGGCTGAATTTGACCACCCCTTTGGAGTTTTGTGAGATAAGCAGTTATTTGTTGTTCAGGCACAGATTGTGGACCATGCAACACTGATCTTGTGTAGTTAAAGGACTTACCAGACACACCAGACTGCTCAAACTCAGCCATCAGCCCAGCATCAGCATTGTACTGAGCAATTGCTTTGTCCCTTTTATCCTTGTCTTTGTTAATGTTTGGCTTCATGATATTGCTTGCAGCTGAAGATGAAAAGGTTGTTGTGCCTCTTTCTCCACTTCCTGGACCCATTTTTTTTTATTTATATTTTGAGATACCTCTGACTCTGCCTCTGCCTCTGCCTCTGCCTCTGCCTCTTCAGCTTGGCTGCATAATAGGACTAGAACTAGTAGTAATAGTAAGAGCAAGAGTAGTTGGATCTTTATCATAACTGTACTTGCCGCTTCTGTTGCTTGATTCTTCTGTCCGTTCCTTCCACAAGTCTCTGTCTCACTCATTTTTTGCAGTTTGTGGTTACCTTTTTCTAAACAGGAATTACTCACAGCTAATCCAGTCTTAATAGTAACTAGAGGTAACTCTTTATTCTTTCTTTATTCTCTAATCCAGTCTTGGCATTACTCTAATTGCTAATTAAATATTATTATTCTCTTATTATATTTCTTACTGGAAAAGTTAACTGATGTGTTAAGTGTTAAGGTTATTAATTTAGAAAATATATATTTTAAAAATTATAAAAAAGAAAAAAATTAATTTTTTTAATATTTTTTTATATATATTTCATAAAAATAATATCAGTATTTTTTAAAATATTTTATTAACGATTATTTTCAAAAGCTCTCTTTAAAATGATTTTTTTAATTATTATTCTTTAAAATTTTACTAATGTGTACCTTTAACACACATTAATAATTCATTTTAAAACACTTTTTATAAAAAAATGAAATATTACTAACTCTTTTAAAAACTTTCTCAATTTCTCTTATTTTAATAGCTATGTCTTATTTTATAGGGAATATCAAATTTAATTCAAATTTCCTGAGTGTCTCGGTTTATTTTATTACATTTGTTTCTATTGATAGATATTGACCACATGTTTAACTAACTTTTTGCGGACCACAAAAAAAGAAAAAAGAATGAACAATGTAGGTGCTTGGAAATCAGTGCAAAACATGTGAATGACATGTCACACATATTCCAATTAAAACTTTGCCAAAAAAGTTGTCCTTATGTTATTTGAAGTATTCTTAAAAATTATGATTCTCATGGTGGCCCATATCAGAAAAGGAACCTAGAAGATGTATACTAAAATTTTGGGTGGAGGAGATTCCTCTCAGATGTTTATTCTGTTGTAAATTCTGGCTTGGTTTAATGAAATTATGATCTTTCTATCAAACATTAGGGGAAAAAAAAGTGTCTTTCAAAATAACAAAACAATAATGATGATGATGATGCAATGTCTATCTTATCTACCATAGCATTGGGCCATATGGGGGACCAGCATGAAAGCCCAATACCTCACTTTTTTGGGGGGGACAAAATTATTTGGATTCCATGCTTACACAAGTTAATGGAGCATTATTGTGCAGCTAATATGCAAAAATAAAATTGAACTTAAATGTGCTTCATACAATATTTTCTTAAGATTGTACAATTTTTTTTTTTTTTTGGTCAAGTTTGTATTGTAACATTTGCTTACCCACAAAAACATTTTTTTTTATTTTTTATAAAGATAAACTTCAATATATATAAAATCAAACCAAAGTAGGGCACTACAATTAGCCTCACAAACTATCCTTAAGGCATCTGGAAGATTGAGTTTATTGAAACAAAAAGACTTAAAAGATGAAAGGGAAAGTTTTGCAGCAACGTGAACTGTTGAATTATATTCTCTCTTGACCCAACTGAAATTACAATTAAGTAAAAACTCTCTAAAACTAAGGATACTATTGACAGTATTATTGATAGTCCAATCTAGGATGGTCGGTGAGGAGGATAAAGAAAGAAAGAAAGGAAAAAAAGAAGAAGCAATTTCTCTCGTCTCTCTCAATGACTATGCATGACCATTTTTTAACCTTAGCAAGGTGGATAATAATATACTAAAGTTTAAGTACAACCAAAATTCAAATCAAATCCAAATTAGCTTCTAAATGTAGACTAATTTTGTGCCTAATTATCCATTTTATTTATATTTTTGTGTGTGTGCGCGCGTTAAATAACCCATTTATCACACTTAGCATTAAAGCTGAAAGAACTATTAACAGAGAACTATATGGAAAGCAAGTAAATTGTAACTCTAACTAAACAAGTACCAGACCTAAATTCTAAGGGAGATCCAAAGCCATTGAGTTCAAGGAAACTAAGTAATCTATGATAATTCTAAGTATCAAAGCCATCATAAAATTTTGATGCCTAGACAGTTCTAAACTAGTAAACAGATCGATTCCTAAGTAAACAAACTGAGCAACAAATTAGATCGATGATAATGCTTTAAAGATCAAACAAGATTAACAATTAAGAACTTGAATCAAACTAAAGGAAACTTGTATAAACAAGATTAATCAAAGTAACATATTATAAGGAAATGAACTTACTGACATGGGCATCTTCTAAAGCCGTATGAACTAAAAGGGTCTATTAAGGAACTACAATTACAAGCAAATGATCTATATAAGCAAGTTTGTCAATGGAGAGTGGTCTACTTTCTTGAGAATGAGTCCTTTATTTATACTTAAAAGCATTTAATAGTTATACTGACAATTGTGTATTTTACGTCTCTCTTTCTTAGGGCTTGAATGACACTTGTTGCAGTGTTAAATGTTGTATTTAACATCTTAAAACTGCATTGATGTCACTTTTCTTATTGAGTGCATTATTACATGGATTAATAACTTACATTGGGTCTCCTACATCTACTTCCCGCGTCTTTTTTCCACATTCTTGTGCTTTTAGCCTTTTACATGTATAAACTCCCTGTTGCGCCACTTGTTGCACTATTAACATCCTAAGAAATTTTAATTTAATGCAAACAGATATAGTAATTTTTAAAATTTCAAGTACCTATTAAGTTTACAATATGTACTTGAAATGATAAAATTTTACAACCAACACCGACCATTTAGACTAGTGTCTAGATTAGTGAGTATATTAATATTAAACTAAGGTGGTAGGGCCAAAAATTTTGTAGTTTATGATAGATAGATATCCACTAATTTATTAGATATAGACAATGATTCGGATGATGAGACATTGTAAATTAATATTAAATATTTTTTTCCAGATAATTAGATAGTTATAACTGAAAATGGGAAAAAAAAATGGGGATTTAAATTTGTTATATCTCTTTTGAAATTATGAGAATATATCAATTAATTGAGTTACAAGCCTACAAGCCTCTTTAATATAACTTTCAAATTTAGGTGCACCTTATCAATGTCTCATATTTTAAAGTGGATATCCATTACGCCATAACAACGCCAACGTCATGTGAACCCCGAATGATCACTACCTTAATGCCACTAGAACTAGCTTCCTTGAACTGAACCACAACCGCATTTGCTTTGCAGTAGTGGCTAGACTAACTGTGTCAAGCTCTGTCTCTACTCTCTAGCCTTTTAGCCGTTACTACAGTAACCATAATCTTTGTTTAAGGCTCAAGTGACTATCTCATCAGTGCTGATGGCGCAATCCACTTTTCATTGCACCCAATCTATTTTCATTTCTATGGGTTCATGACAACGAAAGGAAAGGTAAGGAACATATCTCCAAATGCTTTAGAACCTATATAGTATGGATACTTCATTTCAGGTGTTCTACTTGTGTTATACCGGTGTCATATTCGTGTCATACTTAGAAATGACTCATATCGTATATCCGTATCGTGCTTGTGTATGTGCTTTCTAGTTTAGAACTCATTCCACTAAATCATGAAAGCCCACATGTTTGCTTAGAGATCATCATAAAACACTTCACTTTCTCGCTAAACCTCCGCAACAAAACAAGCAAAAACCGCAAAACCACAGTGCATGAGCACGTGATTTCGGTTTCCGCATCACAATTCTCGCATGCTTGTTTTTCTTATTATTCAATATGTACGTCATGTAGAGTGTAGACTAGCATTTTTTTCCCCTTGTGAAGAATTTCAGTTTTTCTTTATGGATTAATTTTTGAATGAGTTTAGTTTTAATTTCTTTTGATGTAATGGATGACATTACTGCATGGATGGATTCAATTTTGTTTGACAATGAGATTCCTTTGTTGACCAATTTCTAGGAAATTGACCAGGTAAGATGAGTACTTAATACCTTCTTACCTTCGAGCTTAGCCTTCAAGCTTAAATCGATTGATCTAGATTAGTTATTGGCAATGTATTTATTACTTTTTAGGTTGTAACTAGGAAATAATGCATTATAGTTTCCACTTTTAATAAAAACTAGTCGCAAACCCGTGCGATGCACGGGAAAACTACTAAAATTGAAATCTAAAGATATATTGTATTTCCTTTTTTTGTTTTCTTGAAGAATGTTAAAGAATACAGGAGTATTTATATAAGTTCAAATCCCAATAAAAAGTTCAAATCTCTTAAAACATTACACCAATATGAGAAATTAGGGTGCTTTGTTCAACCCAAGTATTGTTATATATATAAATTGTAAGCTAAAGCTGGCTTGATATGATATTCCTTTCTGTTACAAAAAGCATCAATGGAATAAATATGACAAAGTAAGAGATTCCATGCCACTGGTGAGTAGTATAATTCCTCCAGTTCGTGGCTAATCGAAAGCCATCTTTCTCCTATAAATTCATAAGCTACAACAAAGGAGTTGTTATACATTCTCTAAACCTTGCATATTATACTCTATTGTAAATTGGAAAGAGATATATCATTCTAGAGATTCAAGATATGATGAAATGGCAAACTACTATCAAATTAAAAGAAAAAGAATATCATATCATCCTTCAAGTGAGAGCTTGAGTTCAATATGCTATTCAACAACTTCATTTGTTTAATTATTGTCTATGATTATGTAATTTATTTTTCTGTTTTTTATTCGAATTTCATAAAATAGAGTAGTCATTGGGAGAAACCATAGTCTTGTAGAGACAGTGCAAAAAAAGAAAAAAAAAATTAAAAAAGGGAGTATTATACCTTTTTTATGCAAGGCATAGGCAAGTTTGAGTAAACATTGAGTGTATATGTCCACTTATTAAACCTGAAAAAAGGACATTGTACAAAATCAAATTGTGGAAAGAACAATACACTTATGTATTTTATCAAACAGTTTGTGTGGTGCATGTAACAAAAATATTTGTTAGTTACATCCACAACAAAATAATATAGCAAAAAAAATTGAGAAGGTGATTTTGGCATAATATAGGAAAAAAAATTCAACCAAAAAGATTATTTTATTTTGATTTACATATAGGGCATCAATCAACAACAAATACAAACAAATTCAAACCAAAGACCCTTGTAGATGATGGAAATAAAGTTGAGAATAATAACTAAACTCTATATATATATATATATATGTAACTAAGCTATCAAAATTCGAATTTACCACTGCAATTCAACTACAACCTAAAAACATAAAAGAAAAAGAGTCAAAAAGTTACCCACATAGACCAACACCAAGAGAGGGTACTTGCACACATTTTATCAAACACTTGGTGCATATTTTTTGGAATCCCAAATGATAATATAATAGCAATGGAAAGAGAGTGCTTTTGAAGAGAGTCCAATCCCAATTTGCAAAAACATTCGGTTAAAATGCAGCAATTATGACACGTTATTTCTTGCAGATAGTGAATGAGTTGTTATTGCTTCCCGACACTAATGTGAATATGCTAACATGAGACCATAAAACAGCCTTTGACATAGCTAATGGAATGCCCCTCTCAGAAGAATCCTAAAAAATAAAGGACTGATTGGTACCGTTAGAGCAGAAGCCTAGTCTAGGATCTAGTAAGTCCTAACCAATTCTTTGATGATGAAACCACCACAACAAATAGAATGCAACTAAGAAAACAAATCCTATGAAATTCGCAGGTTTAGCTATGAACGATTTAGGTTTTAAAAAAAAAAAAAAAAAACAGAGAATCTCTCTCTAATAAGAGGATAAAAAACTCACCTTGCGTTAAATACCCTGCCTTTGGTTTTTCAGAAACGACAGCAACTGAAAGGATCTAAACATCGATGATAGCAAAAGACACAAAAAAACCTGTGATGAAAAATAAAACTAAAACTGAATAAAACTTTCCTAAGAAACAAACAAAGGCCTGCACAGAACAAAACCCACAATTAAAAAACACAGAACAAAACCCACAATCAAAAAATCGAAGGTTTAGGAAAACTGTGCTACTTACGTAGATAATAAGAGTGTTCACGCCACTGTTGTGTTTGGGTGCGAAAGCAGGGTCAGAGAGATCGAGGGTTTAGGTCCTTTGGTCATTGTTGCTGTTAGGAAAATCAAATCAACAAAGAATTTGAAATAAATAACAAAAAAGAGATGGAAAATTTTGATGGGGCTTCGTGAAGAAGAAGAAGATGGAAGAAAAAGAGAGTTGTCGGCGTTGAAAGATCTTAGAGAAAGTCTGCGTGCTGAATTTGGGTTTATTTTTAAAGATAAGGATCGAGTTTTGTTTTGGAGAGAAAAATAAAATATTGTTTTTAATTTTATTTTTTATTTTTAAAATATTGTGTTGTGCTGATGTGGAAAATTGTGGTATCAGCAAAGGCTTCGGTTTTATATGTAGAAAAATAAAATATTGTTTTTAATTTTATTTTTTATTTTTAAAATATTGTGTTGTGCTGATGTGGAAAATTATGGTATCAGCAAAGGCTTCGGTTTTATATGTATATATAGATGATAATGATCTTAATTTAGTGGTAGAAGACTAAAGAATATTTTAATAGGGGAAATTACAGTAAACCCATCTGTGGTTTAGCCTGTTTTTACATTGCCTACTCGTGGTTTAAAACTTAATACTTTACCCACCTGAATTTCAATCTGTTTGCTCTCCATTACCCACCTCACCCTTAGACGTTAGAAAAACACCATTTTATTAAAAATCAGAACATAACACAGATCAAAAACACGAACCGTTGAATATTTTCCTCATGAGTCCTAAAAACATGAAAAACCCTTGTATTGAGCTGGGGTTTTGACTTTTCTGATTGTGGTGCATAACACTTTCATGTGAGGGTGAGATTCTGACTTTGGGTTGTCTTAAGGCATTGAATATTCGAAGATAGATCATCAACATGTATGAAATTTCTACTTTATGTGGGTTGGGGTTTCAAGTTTTGATGGTAGCTTTGATTCACAGGAAATTTGATTCACATGAAGTTGATAAGTAATGTCTTCTTCGAGTGGAAATTACTCAGGTTCTAGTGGGTATATGTGTACATATGAGACTTGTGTGCTATGAATAAGTCTGACAGTGGATAATTTTGGGAGAAGGTTTCTAGGTTGTAGTCGATATAAGGTAAGTATAGTTTTTACTTAATCTAGTTGACTCAAGTGAGTTTGGAATGTGATATGTTCAATTCAATTTATGAACAGGTTAGTCCCAAGTGTCATTTCTTTCAATGCATTTATAATCCCACTTGTATGCGTGGGAATGAAGCTGCCCATTTGGTGCAACAAAAGCTGGATTTACAGCGGAGTGAGTTGCAACTTGCACATGAAAGGGAAAGAGCAGCTACCCAGATAGCAGCAGAAGCTACCCAAATGACAGAAATTGCTTAAGAAATGGCAGCAAAAGCCACTGAAAGAGAGAGAAAGTTTCGAGCTTCTTCTGTTCAAGTCAAGGAGATAGCAATGCGAGCTTTAGAGCAAGAGAGAAAGTGTAGAATTGCACTAATTTTGTCATGGTTTTTTTTTTTTTTTTGGGTTATGTTGTTTTCATGTTTTGGCTCAAGTGAGAATGTTGGAATGATGAGATTGAGTCTGCCTGGTGGGTTGTAATGTATAAGTTGGTCTTCAATTGTATTGTAATAGAACTATGTAAGATGATAGATGTTGTTAGCTTGAAGCTACTTAATAATATAAGTTTTTTTAAGATAAAGTGTTACTTATGTTAGATGTTGTTGGTGTTTTTGTTTAAAGTGAATTGACTACTTATGAGTTGTAAGCTGTTGGTGTTTTGTTCGATGTTATGAGCTATGTTGGTTTGTGCATAAAGTGCATTGTGTGAAGATAATTGTGTTGAAAGTGAATTTTTTAAAGTTTAAAGTGCATGACAACTATCTGTCAACTTGCAAGAAAAGACAACAAATACACACATAAACCTACTATTCAACACATACATCTCATGTATTCAAAAGTGACTGCTATATTCAATACATACACACATAAACAAACTTATATATGTTCAACTATAATAATCAACCACATGACAACAACTAGTCAAAATAATAATTCTGAACACCTACCATTAAGGGTGTGTTTGGATACCGCTTATTTGCTGAAAACTGAAAACTTATTACTGAAAACACTGTAGCAAAATAATTTTTAAAAGTGTGAATAGTGCTGTGGGACCCAAATTTACCTAGAAATCTGCGTTTTACTGAGTTTGGTGGTCTGTGAACAGTACCCATGTGACCTATTAAAAAAACGCAAAAAGCACGAATTGAGTAAAACACCCAATCCAAACTCACGCTAAGTTGGAAAATTGTATACACATTTAAGGTGGCATTGAATAGTCTTTCATCAACCACCAGTAAATATAAGGCATTTGGTACAACAACAACTAAAACAGTTGCATCAACTCTTGTTTACAAAATTTACAAAAATACAAATAAATCCTAACAGTGTTTTAATAGCATACATAATCAACAATTTTCTGCCCTGCCATTGTCTACAAATTGCATATAACCCTAACACTAAATAACCCTAATACATAACAAAAAAAGTGTCTTGACATAGTCTTCATTTATTGCCCCTGCCCCTGCCTCTCCCACCATAGCTGTCCTTTCCACATTTTATTTTACATTTTTGTGTTCTAGCTGCATTACCCCTTTCTCTCAAAGCAGCTCCTCTGGTAGCAGGTGATCTTGTAGGCTACAAAATACAAGAATTCACATGTTAGCCACCAGTATCATAGTTTTATAAATAAAATATCAAATATAAAACTACAGTACTTGTGATGGTGCTCTAGTGTCTTATGTTTCTGCAGGGGTGTGTGGTGTTGGCTGGCTCGAAAAGAACCAGGGAGCTCCTCTAACTATGTACCTGAAGTTTGAAGAGTACCACTGACTTGGTTGTTGTGACCATGGAGTCTGATTTGGTGGCTATGACCCTACTGCTTGGTTGGATGAGGCTATAGTGTAAGGCTGATGTGTTGATGGAGGCTGAGATGATGCTAAGGGTTGAGATAAGGATGGGGCTTGGGAAGCAAATTGGGCCTGAAATGAGGATTGGACATGTGATGAAGATGAGGCCTGGTATCCTTGTTTGCATGTAGAAGACCTTTCACTTGCCTACAACCAAATATGAGCATGTTTACAGTGTCAGTTATTGGCATTTTGTATATAATTAAAAAAAATTGTAAAAACTTATAGATTTCTCTTTCTGCAATCTTTTCTTCCTCTCCCATGGTGTCTCACTAGTGACATTGGCCTTGTATCCCCTTGCATTGTGCCATTCCTTTTGACACCTTCCACACCTTACTAGCTTGTTTGCTCTAGACACCCTATAAGGGTTCCTTTGCTCATCAGCCTCTCTCTTCCTCTTTATGTGTGGTTTGTCTGATCGCTTATAGATAGTATGTGCAACAAGCTTAGGTTGGCCATTTGAGATCCACTTAGACTGGCCAGGTATGGGAGGTATGGGTGTCTTGTATGTCTCCACAAAAGCATCCTTGTAGTAGCATGGATGGGTATAATCCTCTAGTTTCTCATGATTCACAAAAATGACTGCAACTTCATGCTTGTAGGGGATTTATGTCAAGTCTCATACTCTACAATTTCATGTCCTCCTTACCAAGTCCACTACATGTCTTTTCTTCTCATTGTCAACCTTATACACAAACCTCCCAGATGGCATTGCATAGAAGTTCTTAGACTCTAATTTCAACTTCTCCAACTTGTCCTGTGTGCTTGGACACAACTTGACACCATACTTTTCTATGCCAATCTTCTTTATATATAGCATGCTTATAAGCCTAACTCTGATCCACTCCAACATTGATAAGATTGGCTTGTCTCTAACCTTCACAATTATAGAGTTAAAACTCTCACTTAGATTGTTTACCAGACAATCTGCCAAAGCCCTTGGAGAAAAATGAGATCTGGTCCACTATGCAGGCTCTATATCTGCAAGGTACTTCCAAGCTTCTTCATCCAAACTCTTAAGATGCTTCATCCCCCTCTCAAATTCTCTAACTGATTTTGTGCCAGCACACCTCCACACTACATTCTTCAACTCCATGTCCATGTGATTAACCTTGAAGTTATTGTATATGTGCTTCACACAATACTTGTGCTCTACAGTTGGGAATAGAGTCTCCATTGCAGGTAGAAGGTCTTGCAATCAAGTAAGCAAGTAAGCATTCAAGTAAGCAACTATGCAAGTAAGCATTCAAGTAAGCAAGTAATGAAATCATAAACATGAGCTAGATGATAATACCTTCTGCTTGTCATTGTGAATACCAGATTTAGCTTCTCTGGCTTGTCAATGTCATTTGCAAACTGCTCCAAGAACCAAATCCAACTGTCATTGTTCTCTTGCTCAACCATAGCTATTGCCACTAGGAATATAATGTCATTTTCATCCTTGGCAGTGACAAACAATAATTGCCCACCAAACCTACCCTTCAAGTGGCATCCGTCCAGCCCAACAAAGGGTTTACAACCACCTAGAAAGCCAACTTTTTGAGCATTGTACTTAATGTATATTCTTTTAAACTTGGGTTCTACATTCTAATTTTCCATCTCTGTTTGCAGTATTACCTTGCTTCCTACATTGTCTTCCTTATCATTTTTGCATAATCTCTAAGTAGGCCATACTGAGCCTCTTCATTCCCAGTGATCAAACCCCTAGCTGCATTCCTTGATTTATACATCTAACTAAGACTTAAATCAATTGAAATTTGCTGCATCACATGGTGCTTAACACCTGAGACCTCCTAGTTAGGATTCTTACTAAAATCCTCCAAATACTTATTTGCCACAGAGGCTGATGTAATCTGTCCATTTTGAAATGTTAGGGGGCAAGGTATACTTAGGATTAAGTGTCTTGATCTCAAATGTGCACTCTTCAGTCACCATTGAGGCATAACACCTCCATCCACAATTGTTCTTACAATGCATAGAAATCTTCTTCTTCTCATTCAACTTCCACTTGATATCAATGTGATGCTAAATCACATACTCCCTCAAAGCCTTCCTAAAAACCTTGGAGTTTGGAAATTTCATCCCCTTTTACCAACTTAACATTTGTCATATCAGTCCTCTCATTGAATTCTAGGTTGCCAGGCCTCTGCTTATCATCAAAACCATCCACACTTGCAATATCATCCTCTAAAGTTGGTTCAGCCCACTCTTCATCTAAATCTATGTTTGGAGGAGGAACATTGCTTGGCCCAGGTGTATCTGTGTTTGGCTGAGGTGTATTAGTATTTGGTTGAGGTGTATAAGTGGTTGGTTTAGGTGTATCAGTGGTTGGAATAGTGTTAGGCTCAAATGGAACTGTGTGAGGTGGAGAAGACTCACCAAAAATATCATCAGCAAAGTCTTCTCCTTCCAGACCTTTATTTAACCAACCAAACTTCTCCTCTACCCACACACTAGCATCACCCCCTATAGCAGCTCCTGCACCAAAGCCTGCACCCCCTGTAGCAGCCCCTACACAAACCCCTTGACCAACCCCATCAAGAACTTCAACTGCAAGTGGAGCGTGATCACTCTCCACATACAGTATGATGGTGTCTCTTGGCCCTCCCTTATTAAGCTTACACATGGACACCACATCTTTATCATCTTCTATCAACCTCAAGTCTTGCTCCAAGTTGCCCCCAAGAGCTACATAATGAACCCTAGATGGTTCATCAATCCCCAATTCCTCATATATACCTTCTATTTCAAAATAACTAAGCCTATCAGGATCCTTATACATCATTTCAACTTTCTCACCAAAGTATTCTAAACTTGGGTTCCACAAAAAAGTACCCCCATAATGAACCTCAAATTTCACTTCCTCATCATTCATCTGCAATAACAAATTACCATTTGACACGTATACAATTAACAATTAAAGAATTGTAAACAACAGACACATAATGAGTAAACATTTGTATGTTTATGTTTTGCTTTTGGGATGCAACACACACATTAGAGGGACCACATTTTCTGCTTTGCTTTTGTTTCTGTTTTACTAATAAGCACATGCAAATACTAAAATTTAAACCCAACAGAAACTTGGGTCCACTGTGAGACACAGTGATCACGACAAACAAAATGCACATAAACAAACACAAATCCAAACAACAGGTGGTCACATTTTTCATAAACATCAACAAACACAACCAATATTCTCATTCCGTTATAGGTAACATTGACCATTGATTGATTACTCAAAAAACTATGAAACAACCATAAGTCCAAATTAAAAACCCAAACAGTGACTGATTTCTTACCAGGATTTTAGTCCCTCGAACAACCCGTTGCTCGTCTAGGTTTGTACTTGCAACACAATTTCAATATCAAATGCAGAATGGGGTTTTTTGTGTTTCTAGGGCTCGTGAAGAAAAGATTCAATGGTTCGTGTTTTTTTATCCGTGTTATGTTTTGATTTTTAATAAAAGGGTTTTTTTTTTTTTTTTTAAACATTTGAGGGTGAGGTGGGTAACGAAGAGCAAAAGGATTGATGTTTAGGTGGGCAAAGTATTAAGTTTTAAACTAAGGGTAGGCAATGTGAAAACTGGCCAAACCATAGGTGGGTTTACTGTAATTTTCCAATTTTAATAAAAATGTGAGTGGTCTTAATTTAGTGGTGGATGACTAAAGAATAATTAAAAGAGACAAAATTATGGTTAAGAATTGTGAACAAGATACGAGCAAGCTAGGGATAGGCAAAGTATGTACGAACTTTTGGACTTGAGATTTATAAAGGGTTTGCTCGAGCGGGATGATTATTACTCGAGTGAACAGTTGCAGTAATTGTGTTTTCTACAAGATTGCTCCATAAAAATGACGGGAAAGAAGCCTTTTGAGTCCCTAATAATTTTCCCCCTAACAACTAGTAATAGGGAAGACAACGTTTTAGATAATTTGTTCCAATTATAGTGACATTTCAAAGATGCACTTTCAATGGCAACTATTCATTAGTTATAAATAATCATTCATATATAGTTATTCATATATATTTTTTATAGCTTTTAAACCTTTTATAGATTTTGTATTAGAAAAAAATTCTTAAGATTCTCCAAGATTGTAACACGTAGAATCCATGCTTAGTTGTATCTTGAAGACGATTTGCTTGCAGCCCGATAGCAAACACAATCAATTAAGGGCAAATATCATCTTAAAGAAAATAGTTTATTTGTGCTTCTAAGCCTACTTGAAGTGGTGATTCTATGTGTATATCCCTCAATTTAGGGGACATATATGTGAGAAATCTTAAAACAATAGAAGAAAATACAACATAGCCATTGTTGTTCAAATATACATGTGAAAAATTTTAAAACAACCGAAGAAAATACAACAATCATTGTTGTTTTCAAGTGATTTATAGGAAAAAAAAACCCTAATGTAAATTATTGAATTTGAAGAAATAATACCCTTTGATGGAGAACAAAGGCTTTTAATTTATAAGGCTAGATTAGAGACCCTTTAATTTGACGTTGATTCTCTATTTATATTCCTTCCATAAGAGAGTATATACATTCACCAAAATACACATTCTTCTTCCAAACAATATTATAAGTTTCCGTTCACAAAAAGAATCTTAATAAGATAGGTATTTATTATTATTTATTACACTTATTATAAAATAAATAAAATAAAATAAATTCAAATAAATAATACTACATAATTAAAATAAATGTACGGGACCACGTCAAATCTTTTAATGAAAATAATTAGCAAATTTATGATTAGTTTTTATTTTATTTTTTTAGGGGGAAATTTATGATGAGTTGATCCTCCATTTTGGAACATGTTTCTAAGGGAATACCCAAAAGTCCCTATGCTTTTAAGTCGTCGTTCTCACATATAGTCAAAATGAAACACCGGCTATAACAAGTAGACAATGAATTTATGTGTCATTCACATTTCTTGCACTATTTTCCTCTCACATTTCCTCCCCCATGCATTCAAGTTGATTTTAATTCGGTGGACTCTAGTGGAAAACGAAGAACACCAAAGTCTACGCCCTATTTTCTTTTCCGTACATGTTCTGCTTCTGCTTCCCAAGTCCCAACAAACAAAGTGAAAAGAACTCTCTCTTTAATTCCCCCTTTCTATTTTTCTTGCCTAAATTCAACCTAACCAAACGGTTCAAACCTAGTCCAAATCATTCCAGCGAAGTAGCAGATTCTTGTTCAGCATTATAAAAATTTAAAACAAAAGAAAAGTTGTAGATTCTTAGGTTTAAAATATTTGAAGTGGTTGCCACTTGCCAGTTGCCATTGCCATTGCCATTGCCATACTCAAGTTCAACCATACGCCCATACCTGGCTTACATTGGATGTGCATCTCTTTCTTTTTATTTTTTTAATCATGCGTAAAAACCCATTTAACTAATCAAAGTGAAATTACTTTTGAGTATTGTGAGGATCACGACATTTACACCATAATTTTACAACAAATTCAAATTAGTCCATGGTTACTAGGTAAAAAAAAAAAAAGAAAAAAAAAGAAGAAATGAAAACTATTACTGTTATAATATTTTCACAACAATTTTAAAAGTTAAGTTGTTATTAATTATAATTTGAATTCACTATTCAAATTACTTTTTTCTTCACCAATAGCAGCCAACCATTTAGAATTTATTAAGAAAGTGTTGTAAAAAAAATAATATCACTAATAGATCGATATTAAACTAGTAACAATTTACCATCTCACGATCAGTTTTGTTGCGAGTGAGTTTCAATTAGTTTAGTAGATAAAATTTCTTGTGGTCGAATAAAACATCTATAATTCAATTATTGTCAACACCACAAATCATTCGGTACATTGGCCTAATAATAATAATAAATAAAAAAAAAGCAATGGCAAAACAGTAAATGAAATAGGAAAATTATTGTGTATTCACGGAGTACCATAAATACGTGCTCTCTCCTCTCACATGAATGATAGGTCCCACTAATTAAATTCATGATGGACCTATCATTCATGTGAGAGGAAAAAATACGCATTTATGATACTCCAAAAGTACCTAATAATTTTCCAATGAAATAAAGAACACAACACAAGTTAGATATAGGCTTATTTATAAAAGAGAACGTCAAAAGACACACAACGTCTGCGAACACGCAACCGTCAAAGGAGAGAAACAGCTCAAACAAGTAGTCTAGTAGTTTTTGTTTTTTTTTTTTTTTGAGTACTACTATTCGAGTGAGAGCACGCGCCAATAGAAGTACGCGGGGGCGGTTCAATTCGGAACTCTCCCTCTCTTTCCGCGAAGCTGCACGTGTCAACGCATCACGCTGAGCTGGTCTTTGACAGCACACGTGGCGCATTCCCACCGGTCTAAACCACTTCCCAAATATACCAATCTCAGCCGTCCGTATGATCCAACAGAACCCAACATCACTTCTTGTCTGACCGTTCGTGGAAGTTAAAAGGAGAAAAAGAAAAAAAAAGAAAGAGAAACAACAAAGTCAGAGACAGAACACACCCAAAGAGGTTGAGAGAGAGAGAGAGAGAGAGACAGAGAGAGTTTTTCAGCTCCTATACCATACCAGGTATTTGTATTTTCTTTCTAATTCCACTGTTTTTTAGTTTGCTCTTTTGGTTCAAAGCTAAATTTTAGAGTTTCATTTACTTTTACTTCAATCTTTTTTCTTTTCTTTTTTTGTTGGGGTTGCTTTTACTGTGTTGAAATGGTAGTTTAACTGTATAACTGTCATCTCAGCTTTTTCTTTCTAGGGTTTTAGCTTCATGGGTTGGTTTTAATTATGGGTTCTTTTTTGAATTGTTGTTGTTCCTCTTTTTTTCTTTTTTCTTGATGTGATGAATTCAACTTTGATTTTGAGTTTGGTCTTCTGAATTACTACTTGGTTGACTTGGGTTTTCTACTTTTCTTCTTGTTTTAAATCTTTACTAGAAAATTTTTGGTAATTTGGACTTGGGTTTTGGAATTCTTGTCTTCTCAATAAGTTGGTCTACTGTTTCTATACCCTTTTTTTTTTTTTTTTGTTTCCTTTTGTTTTTGTTAGGACTTTAAATTCCACAAATTAATCAGCAATTACACATTAATATTATGCCTTAACTAGACACCTTTGAATTTTAACAGAAATGGATAAATTCTATTATCTGCTATCTTTGGATGTAGTCCTGCTCAAATGGATGAGTCAATTGACAGTGAATTTTTGATGTTGAAGTGTGTTTGGATGCACAGAATAGGGAAAACACATTTAGTGGAGTTTTTTATTTGTGATAGGGGCTGTGGTGGTGTTGGAACCGGCGGTATTTACTTTGGTGACGGTGTCGTCATGTTTGAATGTTGGACTCGTTTTCTTTTATGTTTGAAATGGTCATTTAAGAGAGCCTTATTCAATAAACCTTCCTTACACATCATTTGAGTTTGGAAAGCAAAAACTGTGACGATTTAAGTGAATTGTTGTCACCTTTTTCTCATTTTAGACCTTATTTTGTCGCATTACTAAATGTAATAAACCAAAATCCTAGCTTTGAAAGAATTTAAGGTGTTGATCATCCGTTACTCCCTCTCACTTGTAACCTCCTTTGCATCCGATTATGTGGGCTATCCAAGTTGATGTCATTTTTGTTATTGTAATTATTATTATTATTATAATATAGAGAAAAAGTTTCCTTATTTCTGTTAGATCTGCTATTTGATTTGTTTGTATTCTTTCTTTGTCGTGAGTATACCATCGTAAACATGTTGCATTTTTGCTATTAATAAAACTTTTATTACCTATCAAAAACAAGAGAAAAAGTTTTATTTTATTTATATGTTCGAATAGAAAGTACTCTGTTACTTTTTTTTTAAAATGGTTAATATATAGAGAGTGGAAATATGATTTCATTTGCTTTATCTGGATATTTTATGATTTTGTCAATTGCATGACGGCTGAAAGAAGCATGATGTGATTGTCCACCCATGGGAGTATTTAGCAAACTTTTGTCCTGAAAAGGTGATCTTTCTCTGCATGGATGGCAGCATTGGAACAGATTATTAAATTGGACCGATCATCAAAAGAAAACGAATCAATATCAGTTGGTAACCCAAGTTGATATATTGAGTAAGTGAGATGGAGAGATTGTCGATCACTTGCCATTACATTGTTTGATAGCTAGGTGCTTTTAGATATTGGTCTTCTCCTTCTTTGGGTTGTAGTGGTGATGTGGATGCCACACTCAGTTGTATAGAAGTTTTCTGCTTGAAGGGGTGTTATAAAAAGTGAGAGGTTTGTTATGCTTGTAGTGTAGCACCCCCTTTTCTAATTCGGTGTATGTATAGGAGTAATAGGACATTTGAATGCATAGTCAATCTTTGGCATGCTAAAGATAGCACTCCTGAGGGAACTGATTTTATTAGGCATTCTGGCTTGGTAACATGTTCTTTGGCTTGGTTAGTGATGGTTCTGTCTATGATAATTATGGATCTGCTAGTTAATTTTCTTATGTGTTAATTACTGAAGTTCTATTTACAAACATTGACTTTAAAAGATGTTTGAGTGCATAAATACTATACTGCATGATTCTCATTGTTTCTAATGGTTGCTGAACATCTGTCCTCTTTATCTTTATCATTTCCATGATCCAGTCTCTGCTTCTGATTTGATTGTTTAGAGGGTGTTGTTTCCCCACTGATGTTCCCGAATCAAGGTTGCGGTACATATCAGCAGTTCAGATCAAATGCCATCACTAAAAATGAAGCACAATTTGAGTATGCACTGTTTAAAAGAAAAATATGGTCTTCATGTCTGCCAAAAGTCGAGTAAAGTTTCCAAAAAATCATGCTCATATGTCAGGATTACTGAACAAACAGCAGAATTTGACACCTGTATTCACAAATGTCAGGATGGTAAGCAACTACACCTAAGATTTTTTTCTCTCAAACAATGTGTTGTGTGTTTAATATGAAGGTTTCAAGTTCTCTATTATTGGCTATCAACAGATAGATATCCAGTGTAGGTTTAGTTTGACCAATTTGATCACCAAGGGTGGACAAAAATCTGTTAAATTGTGTGACATTGGTACTTCGTTTCAAAATAACATTTGAAGAACAGAACCATGTAATAGTAAAGCATAGATAATATTGCACAATGTTAGTGTCCTATTATATATCAGTGTGTGTATGTAATATTCAAGATTTAAAAAGTTTTGGCATGCTTTGAATTTAAAGGAGATAAATATGAATGCTTTCAGTCTTCACTCAACTTAAAGAATAAAAGAGCTCAGAATAGCACTAAAAGTTATCAAAAGCAAAAAAATAAAAATAAAAATGCGTCTTTTAAATGTTCCCTTAATTTCCACCATTTTTTTTATTAGTGTCTTGTTATATATATATAGATATGTTCTACTTAAAAATATATATATATATATATATATATATATATATGTATATAGATATGTGTGTGTGTGATATTCAATATTCAAAAACTTTCTGCATGCTTAGAATTTCAAAGAGATAAACAGGAATGCTTTCAGACTTCAAGCACAACTCGAATAGAAATGACATCTAGAAGGTTAAAAGAGCTCAAAAAAGCACTAAAAGTTATTTGAAGCAAAGAAAAAATGTGCCTTTTAAATGTTCCCTTAGTTTCCACCTTTTTTTTTATTGGTAAGTTACATTAGCAACTTGTGGTTTTTGAATCTATGTCCTTACTCTCCACTCATTCTTAGCTAGTTCCACCAAATTCTAATCCATTTCTTTGCCCTCCCCCCCCCCCCCCCCCCAACAACAAAACACAAAAAAAAAAAAAAAAAAAAAAAAACCCAATTTGAAGAAAAGAAGTTGATTGCCTTTTTATCAGTTGTGGAATGGTTACCTATCCAAAAAAAGAAAAAAAATCAGTTGCGGAATAGTTAAATTGTTTGTGTGATATGTTGGTATTTTGTTCTGTTTTGTGTTCTACTGAGTACAACCACAATTTGATGTTACAAACAATGAGTTTTATTATTTCCAAGCATTATGGGCTGACTGGGTTCCTATTTTTGTAATTCATGCATATTTCAGTTTGTTTTTGTAATTAGAGATGCATTGTTAATGCTCCTGATCGTTCTTATAGTTTCTTCAAGCACCGAAGTGCCCATTGAGAACATTGAAAGCAATGAAGCTACAGACTGTGCCGAATTGCCTAATGAAGAAACTTCTCAGTTTCAGAAACAGCCATCATTCTTTGTAGATTCTGCAACCATTGAAAGAATGGTAAAATTTTAACTTGCAAGTGCCAGACTGTTATTTCTTTAATTTGTCAGTAGTTATTAAATCAGGTTGAGATACATTAATTGTTTTGACCAAAGATGATTTTGCTTTGTATTGTGACCCTTTCAAAACAAACACATGAAGTTGATGCATGTGGAGCACACAAGGTGCATGTCAAAGCTGTGATGGGTTTATAGATATATGGTTGATTGCAACTATTTATCTAGGATTTTTTTTAATAAGTAAATATATTTTTCTACAAGTAAAAATTTGAGAAAGAGGGCAGCGTGGGGAATAAGTAAATATTTGTGACATCTTGTGGATTTAATAATATCTATTTGAGCTTGCTCCTCCTTGCCTATTTGCTGTTGAAAACATATGGTATATCAAGTGGAGGCTACAAGTGTGGAGAAGTTATTTTCATTGGAAAACACAGAAGTTCTTGTTAGATATGAGGTGTGAATGGCAAGGAGGCGAGTATTTCTTACCTCTCCCTGGACCTCCTTGCGAGTATTGTAGGTTACGTTTTGTTGTTAAAGACATTTTGAAAATGACTGGAAATTCTATTGTGCCGTTTTGTATGCGTATAGTTATTCAGATAACAAAGAAGCATATATGTATATGTACTTGTCAAAAAGATAGCACGTGTCCTTATTTTAAGTTTTAGTTATGAATTTTGTCCTCCATTTACTGCTTCTATATCATGATCTTATTGTGTTCTATGCTTCTTTAATCTATCTTGGTGGTAAGGTACCAATAGTGGTGGTTCATTAATTTGCAGGAATCTACTCACAATTCAAACTTAGAGACAATTTTCTCTCCTGCTTTGGAGCCCATTGAAAATGATACTGAACTAAATGCTGACGGTGATACAGGTCTGACTTGCAACTCTGTTGGTTGAAACTAAATCAATCTACTATATTTTATGTTCTCTATAGGTGGGAATGGTCATGAAAGACTTCTAGATGTGCTTCTAAAACCCCAACCGAAGTTGAAGAACAACAATTACTTTTAATTAGACACTTATTTGTTTATTTTGAATACAACTTTACAAATCAATATGGTATGCTGAGAGTAAAAAAGAAAAGAAAAAGAAAAAAGATAGGAATTAAACAATGGTGGAATGTTCATTTACCTGCCTATATTTCCATACATTTGCTTCATTCATGTGGACCAAGTCTCCCAATTTCTAGTCACTGAAGAATTCTGGAGAATTCATTCTTCTTAAATGGGGTAATAGAAAATCTGATTCTTCAATAATGTTGTTTGTTTGAAGGCATGGAAAACTGGGTCATGCATATTTTGCAGCTTTTCAAAACCCTGACTAAGTATAAAAGAAATTATTGTATTTTTCACTACTTTCGACTGCTAGAAGTAATAAGAACATGAATTCCAAGCTTCTTCATCTGGAACATGAACCCTAACTTGCCCGGAACATGCTTTGCCTGGAACAATATTGTTGCAGCTGTAAATATGGTTTGTCTGGAACATGAACTTCAAATTGAATGTGATAAAGAAATCATAAAAGATATGCATTTCAGCTCCTGTTTACATACTTCAATCATGTCAAGTTAGCAACTTTTACATGCGTTCTTGAAGAGATTGTATCTGATACCTGACCTTTTTTGTAAATTGCTTTAGGGAATAACAATGATCCTGACATGCCAAGGTTGGGAGCTGATGACAGTGATGATAATAGAAGCTCATCTGATTATCAAACTTGTGATGTATCAGATTTTTATATATCTGACATGATTGTTGCTAGCTTACCTGTCAATGAGAATGCTTTTGATGGTGATATTGGTGATGCAAATTTTTTTCCTAATTACGATTATACTGAGCCGAGTGTGTTGTTTGACGTGGCTGAGCAATACATAATGTTGCCTTTCCTTGAGGAAACTGTGAAAATGAGCGATATCAATGAGGCCCAATCTGGTGAAGAAGCCTTAAAGGACTCAGATAATAACAGCTTGTACCTAGCAATTGATCAGATGAGATCCTGCAACCAGGAATTTGATGTTAACTCTGACTCAGATCAGGCAGAGTGCTTTGATCCACAAGTTTTCATAAAAAATTTACCAGAACTATCAGATGTGGTGTCAAACTTTCAGGCAACTATTTTGCCAAAGGAAGCTCAGAACAGTAAAGCTGTAACACTAGTACTTGATTTGGATGGTAAGGAAATTGAGTTATATATAGTTGTTCCCTCACTTATGTTATCCAGAATTAGTTTAACATGATATCTCAATTTCTCCTGGCATATGGTTTTAACTTTAATAATTTGGGATTTATAAGTCCAATTCATTCACTTGTACTGCAACCTGCTAGTAAACATCATCTTATATGGTCAAATATTTTTGCATTATATAGATGAGTACTTAATGACACAATTATTTTCCACAATAAGTTGATCAAACTCATTTGTACTGTTGTTATAGGATGCATCCAGTAGATGGTCATGTCACGGTATCTATACCTAGACATAATTTCGAATTTTCTGTAGCAGGAGGAGAAAAATTCTTTTACATTTCCAATGGTGTATTGTTCATCTTCTTTTTTTTGATAAGTAACTTAGAAGTATAATGAAAAAACACAGCCCCGTACATAGGGAATGTACTAAAAAGGCAAAAACATCAAGAAATCAAAGTACAATGATCAAGTAACCCAGAAAGGGAAATACAAGAAAAAGAAGGTAAAACCAAACACCATTCGAGAAGAGTAGCAAAAAAAAAAGACTTAAACTCAAGAATGGACCGTTCACGATCCTCAAAGCTTCTCGAATTCCGTTCTCTCCAGATACACCACATCAAACAGTGCGGCACAATCCTCCATACAACTATATTACGATGCCGCCTAAAATTGCAAGACCAGCAATCCAACAAATCCGCTACCCTTTGCGGCATCACCCAACAAATACCAAATAAACAAAAGATCATACTCCATATCTCAGAAGCAAAAGGACAGTGAAGGAGGAGATGATCTACCGATTCCCCACACCCTTTGCACATAAAACACCACTCAAGAACAACAAAGTGCCTCTTCCGAAGATTATCAATAGTTAAAATCTTGCCTAAAGCCACAGTCCAAGAGAAAAAAGCAACCCGAGGAGGAACCTTCGATTGCCACACCATTTTCCAAGGGAAGGGAGTGACAGTAGTTGGGGAAAGAGAATGATAATACCCACTCACCTTAAAACCTCGACTGCAGCTTGACTTCCAACAAAGTTTGTCAGCACCAACACCCCGGACCTTAGTGGAATAGATTAGGACCAAAAACGAATCCAAAGAAAGGGACTCTTGGTCATTCACTAAGCGACGAAACCGAATGTCCCAAGTAACTCTCTCATTAGCATAACTCATCACCTCAGAGACCGAAGCCTCCCTGGTCCTACTAATATTATACAAATCTGGAAACTCCTCCTTAAGAGGACGATCCCTACACCAAACATCATCCCAAAACTTCACACGAGAACCATCACCCACATCATAATGAAGGCACTTGGAGAATTTCAACCAGCCACTTCTAATGCACTTCCACAAACAAACACCATAAGTCCCCGCCACAGAATTCGTGCACCAACCACCCCACTCATTCCCATACTTTGCCCCAATGACCCTTCTCCAAAAAGCGTCATTCTCCCAACCATAACGCCACAGCCATTTGGCTAATAAGGCATAATTAAACCTTCTCAAACACCGAATGCCTAACCCTCCATTTTTCACTGGCCTACAAACCTTAGACCAATTCACTAAGTGAATCTTACGATCATCCCCAATACCAGACCAAAGAAAGTCCCTTTGTAACTTCTCAATCCTCTTAGCCACCTTAGCTGGAATAGGGAAGAGAGAAAGAAAATAAGTAGGAAGGCTAGAAAGAGTACTCTTAATAAGAGTAACTTTACCCCCCTTAGATAAATACAACTTCTTCCAACCAGCTAGCCTTCGCTCCATCTTCTCCAAAATAGGATTCCAAATAGACTTATCTTTAAAAGAAGCACCCAACGGGAGACCTAAATATTTCAACGGAAGAGAAGACTCCCTACAACCCAGAATCTCCACTAATTCAGGAAAATTAAGCACATCCCCAACTGGAACCAATTCAGACTTCCCTAAATTAATTCTTAGCCCTGACATCTCCTCAAATCTAGAGAGAATCCCACGCAGAGCTGTAATATGAGTGCTGTTAGCGTCACAGAAAACAAGAGTATCATCCGCAAACAATAAATGAGACACCGACATCAATGAACCAGCTTCATTTCCAACTGTGAAACCCGAGATTTGGCCAGCTGCATTAGCCGCATCCAACATACGGCTCAGGGCCTCCATGACAATATCAAATAGAAATGGGGATAAAGGATCACCTTGCCGAAGCCCTCTAGAACTCCCAAAAAAATCAGAAGGACAACCATTGAGCAAAATGGAAAATTTCACAGTTGAAATACAGCACCTGATCCATCTTCTCCACTTATCGGAAAAACCACACTGCTGTAACAGAAACATGAGAAACTCCCAATTCACATGATCGTACGCTTTCTCAATATCCAGCTTGCACAACACCCCCGGAACCCCCTCCTTCAAACGACTATCTAAACACTCAGAAGCAATAAGAACAGAGTCTAAAATTTGACGACCTTTCACAAAGGCATTTTGAGAATCAGATATAAGACTGTGTATCACCCTTCGCATTCGATTGGCTAACACCTTAGCAATAATCTTGTACATCCCACCCACCAAGCTAATAGGACGAAAGTCTTGAACACCCACAGCATCAAATTTCTTAGGAATGAGAGCAAGAAAAGTAGCATTAAGGCTCTTTTCAAACACAGCATGGGTATGGAAAACATGAAACACATTCATAACGTCAGTTTTCACTGTGCTCCAACAAGACTGAAAAAATGCCATTGTAAAGCCATCTGGACCTGGCGCTTTATCCCCTTTGAACTCATTTACCACTCCAAAAACTTCATCCTCATCAAATGGTCTGTCCAACCAAGAGGCATCTTCCTCAGAAATACTAGAAAAAACAACCTCATCCAAAATAGGTCGGTGAACCACATTCTCTGAGTAAAGCTGCCTATAGAATTGAGTAATACACCCCGCAATGATCCCCTGGTCCGTAGATAACTCACCATCCACCATAAGTCTATCAATAGAGTTTCTTCTTCTATGAGAATTTGCAATACGATGAAAGAACTTAGTGTTCCTATCTCCCTCTTTAAGAAAAAGAGCCCTAGATTTCTGCCTCCAGCAAATCTCTTCCAACAAAATAGATTTTTCTAACTCTCCAAGAATTCGATCCTTTTCCCTCCTTTCCTCCACTGTAAGAGCACGAACTTCCTCGATAACTTCCAACACATTAAGATCCTTCCATAAGTTTTGCACCCTAAGGCCTATATTACCAAACTCCTCCACATTCCATCTCTTCAAATCCAGTTTCAACATCTTCAACTTGTTGGCCAAAGAAAAGCTAGGAGTTCCTTGGAAATGATAGGACTCCCACCAAGAACTCACCCTATCCAAAAAGCCCTCATCCTTTAACCACATATTCTCAAACCTAAAAGGTTTTTTGCCACCGTGTAAAATCCCGCCCTCAAGAAGGATAGGAAAATGATCCGACATCAACCTAGGAAGACGGCGTTGACAAACAGAAGGAAATTTCTCCTCCCAATCAGCAGACAAAAGAAACCTATCCAATCTGGAACTTGCAACAACCTCTCTAGAGTTAGACCAAGTGAAATTCCCCCCAACCAAAGGTAAATCAACAAGGCTTTGCTCAGAAATAAAATCTGAAAACCGAAGCATAGCTGAAGAGAAGTTAGCAATACCAGAACGTTCAGAAGGAAAACGCACCACATTAAAATCACCACCCACACACCAAGGCACATCCCACCAACTACGTAAGCCAGATAACTCGTCCCAAAGAAACCTCCTGTCTCTATCACTATTGGGTCCATACACACCAGTGAAAGCCCAAATGAAATGATCCGCCACATTTTTGAATTTACACGAGATGGAGAAACAACCCACTGCTTCGTCCACCTTATCCACAACCCTACTGTCCCACATCAACAAAATCCCACCAGAGGCACCCACCGAACCTAAATAGAGCCAATCCACATGTTGACCCCCCCACAAACTACATATGGTGCCTCTATTAATTAGCTCCATCTTTGTTTCTTGCAGACAAACAATATCTGCTCTCCACTTACGGATCAAATTTCTAACCCGAAGCCTTTTATCCTGCTCATTCAGCCCTCTCACATTCCAAGAGACAATTCTTAAATTCATTGATGCACAACAACAGCCCGATCCCTGCTAACACTCTTGTTCCTTTCTGAATCCTTCTCCTCACCCCACGATCTCATTAAGCTCTTCAACTCACGATGCCCTTTGAGCCCAACCTTACCCAACTTCCTCTTAGAATCTGCAACAAACATCCGCTGTTTTCTTCGCTCTTCTAAAGCTAGAAGCAGTCCTGTAACTTGTTCTTCGAAACCCTCAAGCGAGGTCCCAACAGATTTCTGAAAAGCTTTAATTCTATTAGTTACCCAAAGAGACAGCTTAGTGTTATCAACATCAACCTTGCCCCCAATCTTTTCAGCTGTAGGAAACTCCTTGCCCACAGAATTATCCATCGCCAGAGGTGCCACTTCAAGTGGCTCACCTAAATGATTCCAATCCAATAACTCCTCATCAGAGTTCCACACGTCCCCCTCTGACCCAAAATCAGAATCCACTGGGCCCTCAACACCCTCACCCTTAACCTCAGAGTCCCAACAAACAATATGTCCCTCATTAGCAAGATGAGCCATACCTGGATTAGAAACACCCTCCGTTGTACGCTGCTCCATTGTTCATCTTCATAAATCCCAATTGGCAGTTTATCATTAAAAAGATGAAAATCAAATTTAAAAGCTAATGAAAGTGAATATAGTGAAAACTCAAGAACTCAACAGATTATGTTGGTCCCAGATCTGGCTTTGAAGATCCAACTAAAGCGATTGGCCTAAGTGATACAATCCAGAATAGGATTCGTTGTTGATCATCAAGCTTTTTTGGTTCGATTCTCAGATTCTGTGCACATTGCCTGCACATGAGAAAACATCCCAAAGCTCTGAAGATGACACTGTTCAGTGAACCTTGTTTATTTCAACTTACTTGCTTATTGTTACAAAAACTTTAGTTGACTGCTGGACTCATTGAGTTGTAGAAGGCACAAAAGCAGGCATTCATTTACACATTATGTATAAGTTGATATGTTTGTATGTATGTTTTTTTTTTACTGTAATATGATCTTGGCATAATTTGGAGTTCATTAAGAGTTTCTTGAAAATTTTCTTTTTCCTTGGGTAAATATTTTCTGAATAATGAAATTTTCTTTTCAAACCACATAATCTCAAGTAAATTTTGTTAAAAGAATATATAATCTGAGCCTCCGTTCTCATGGAGCCCTTACATTGTGGCTCAACTTGGAATCTAAGAGTAGCACTTAACTTTAACATTTGTTCAATGTAATTATATTGTTATTTATTTTGATTTTTATGTTTGGTCTTGACTTTCTTATATGCAGAAACACTTGTCCACTCTACATTGGAACACCATGATGATGCGGACTTCACCTTCTCTGTTTTCTTCAATATGAAAGAGCACACTGTATATGTGAAACAGAGGCCTTACCTCCACACATTCTTGGAGAGAGTTGCGGAGATGTTTGAAGTTGTTATTTTTACTGCAAGCCAAAGCATCTATGCAGAGCAGCTTCTTGATATACTGGATCCAGATGGAAAGCTTATATCTCGCCGAGTTTACCGTGAATCATGCATTTTTGCAGATGGCAGTTACACTAAAGATTTGACAGTTTTAGGTGTTGATCTTGCAAAAGTTGCCATAGTTGATAATTCTCCACAGGTACCTCACCTGCCCATTTTATCTCAGTAGTTTGGCCCTTGGCTTGGTCCCTATTTTTGGGTCACTTCTTGAGATGTTGAAAACTTATTTTAGTGGTGTTAATCATTAGGTTGATATTTGTGTTTTCAGATTATGTTAGGGTGTATCAACTTAGATTTAGTTGGACTTAAGAACTCTTGAAGGTGTGCATTTCTTCAGAGATAGAGAAAGAATTTTTTTTAAAGAGAGAGGGGGGGGGGGGGGGGGGGGGGGGGGGGGGGTGAATTGCTGACCCGAGGACTAAGACCTGGCATTTTGTTTGATTCCATGGCTTGACGTAAGACAGTATCTTCCCATCATCTGGTTCAGATATTCACAGTTCTGCTTGGCATTTCTAAGAAATTAAGAAGTAATTGATGAACTTTGGAACTTATGGAAATGCATATGTCTAGGCAGGAAATTCATACTAAAATCTAGTAAATGATATGTCCGGTAAAAGTCTAGGAAGGCAAAGATTTGAGTGCTAGCCCTTGGTATGAATAAGGTCTTCAGAACTTACTTAATATTGACATGAGAAAACAGTGTATGTTATCCAAAAAAATTAAAAAGAAAAAAAAAAAAAAGAAAAGAAAGACAAAAACAAAACAATAGTTGTACCTGTAGGGTAAACTCCTGATTCTGATTGTTTAAGCCTTATCTCATTTTGATCATTTCAGGTTTTTCGGTTGCAAGTCAATAATGGGATTCCTATAAAGAGTTGGTTTGATGATCCGTCAGACTGTGCACTAGTTTCATTACTTCCTTTCTTAGAGACCCTGATTGATGCCGATGATGTCCGTCCAATCATTGCCAAGAGATTTGGTAACAAGGAATAAGAGCCCCTTTTCTTTCTCATTAGCTTGAATATAGCAGCTCCTTGTCCCTTCTGTCTATTTTTAAGCAAAAATTTGGCTTTAAATTTAGATGCTGAGTTCCATTTCCTCTTTGAGCTCTTGAAATAATTAGCTATACAATAAACTATTTCTTGCCTCATTGTTGGGTCAGCTCTTGGTGTTTGTTCCGTTCCTTTTCTCCTCTTAGCTGACAAGTTTATGGAGTGGTTTCTCTAATTTTGTTGAAAGTTAGTCTTATAGATTTTCTCTTATATATTTAAAATGTACAGTTGAAGTTGCTATTTGATCGTAAGGAGGTGTATATGAATTGTTATAATATTGTGAAATATAATTCTTGCAGCCTGCTGCTCGCTTTCCTATCCTATGACCTGAGTTTTTCTTTAATAGTTTTTTTATTGCTCTTTATTATTCTTCCATCTTTTATAAAGAAATACTGTCAAAATATGCTTATGCTAGTAGTAAGAGGTTATCTTTTCTGCTTGCCTATTCATTTGTACAAAATTGTTTGAGGTTTTGACTGTTAATTAATTGTTCATTTTAAAAAATAAATTAGGAAGTACATTTCGTGGGATTATAATATGAACTATCTTTTCTTTCAGTCACACTTATGAAATGTATGGTGAATTCACAAGGAAATGCTTTAACTATTTCTAGAAACTCCCTGAATAGATGATTGATCATGGGAATCACAATTAAATTTCTTTCAAAAGCTAGTTATCAAAAACAGAATATCCCAAAAAGCAAAGGTAAACTAAGATCACAAAAAATTGATGCTATTCCAACTGTCCAGTTGACAATTGCATGGTTACCTAAAGGAAATTATTATGTAAGTTGAAATTTGAGACATAAAACAGTGATTAAAAAGTACAAGAACTTATCAAACCCAGTTTAATAAATTCTCTTACTTATCTGGGGGAAAAATTTAAACTAAAATTCTGATAAGGTTTTGGAGACCTGTTGGGTGATAAATAATACCTACTTTGTGGTTAAAGCTGAACCTTCATTTTCTCTTTGTTGCAATGTAGTTTTTTAATTTTTTTTTTCCGTTCATATCTTCAGAAAACCATCTCCTTAGCTTTAGGTTTAATTTCCTCCTTGCTGCTAGTAATACTCCAGTTTTCTATAGCATGCTCTTGGACAGGCATGTTTGTGTAGGATGCAAATGTGGAGTGATTTTGAATTAGTTGTATAGCTGGAGTAGTTTGCAAAGAGGGGGATCTTTATGAGCATATCAGTCTAGTTGTAACTAGTAAAATATATTGACTTTTAGCATATTTCCATCTCTGCTATATGTGTAGCAAGTCAGTAATTTATTTGCTAATTTGTTGATAGTAATGCACATCCAATAATATTTAGTTTGAATCAGGACTGCTCTTAGAGTTATAGGCCATTGCCTGTATTAATAAATTGAATAGAAGACATGGAGTCATAGAATTGGAATTAAGATTAGTTTAACTAAGTTGAAAAGATCTCATAGAGGTAGTTTTGAGAGGAAACTACGTTCTTTCTCAGAAGGTTTGGGTTTGAGATGTTCTAATGCTTGAAGAGATTAAATTTATGCTTTGATTAAGAATTCAACTGACTGACCTAGCATCCTCTAACATCTAAGTTTACCCTATTAGTGACATTACCGGGGGGGTGGGGTAGTTTACCTTACTAGTGAAATTTCTTAGGAAGCTACCTGTGCTGAATTAGAATCTCCTGTATTGGATGATATGAATTGTGAAAACCTTTTACGATTTGAATTAGAAACTTTTGCGAAAACCTTTTACGATTTGAATTAGAAACTTATGAGATGATATATGGGCAAAGGGTTAGGAAAGGTAGTACTCTTGATATGGGGCTATGTTTGAATTGGTGAATTAAGAATTATATGAATGGAAGTGGTTGGTCTGTTGAGAGACACCATTGAGCAGATTGTGAAGAGAAAAATGGTCTTGTTAACTACATTGAAGAATGGGGGAAACAGATGATGAGTTATGGGTGTATAAATTACCTGATTATCGCTGCTTGTCATGATCCTGTGCTGTATATAATAATCCTTTATACTTTCACAATTTTGTATGCCTTTTCTGCAGGTCATTTGAAGAAACCTAATAGAATATCTGCTAATGGCAAAAATAGTAGGTACGTAGAGATTTACTGCTGCTTACCTTTATCAGAAGTTTGTAGGTAATAGGTATTTAACTTATAATGCATTTTTCTAACAATTTGTTTGTCTTTGAATATTTGAAGCAACATTGAGAACAAGTTACTTTTGTATTCTCATTTGGAGAAGATTAGATTGTTGCATTTTTTATTTTTTGTTGTTCTTTTGTATCCTTTTAATCCCTACAGTTTTGTTGTTTCTTACTAACCAATGGCTATTATTTATGTAATATAACTAAGAGCATTTAGCTACAAGTTTTTCTTCTTCTAACATTAAAGATAGTAGTTTGATCATTTCTAGTTACAAGTTTTATTCATTTTGATGTTGCCATTGCTTGTATGATTCAAATGGTGGCTTTACCCTTTGTAATTTTAGATTTTAGTGCTTTTTATTGATATTTCTGCACTTTTAGGATCAGCTTATTTAAGAAAAAATAATCATTATATCCAGTTATTCTAAATAGCAATATCATTTCTGTCTGTCCATTGAGTGAATTTGGTACAAATTCCATCCAGTTAGTGCAAAAATGTTTACCGTTTGATGTGATTTAGTAGCATTAAATTTCAAGAAAGCAAGACTTTGCCAAGGTAGGCATATAAGGCTGCGTTTGGTTCGTGTAAAAGTATTTCCGGAAAATAGATATTTTCCGGAAATGCTATTTTCCGGAAAGGAAAATGTTTTCATGTGTTTGGTTGCATTTCAAAAAATGTTTCAGAAAATATTTTCTGATGTTTGGTTGTGTTCTTGAAAATATCATAGAAAACACATTTTCTACTTGTTTACTCACATTTTCTCGGTTACCAAACGAATATATAATATCATTCATTCTTCAAAACACAAACAAAACCCAGAAAAAAATCATCAAATTCGGACAAATATCGCGCGATCGCGATCGGCGCATCGCGGTGACGCGTTCACGGTGCCGGTGATGTCTTCTTTCGCATTCGTGATCTCTTCTTTCTTTCTCCCTCTCTCTTTCTCTCTCTCTCTCTTCTATTTTCCAAGGCCGGAAGTCATTTGAAGTGAAAATGGAAACGGAAATGATTTTCCGTTGTTTTGGCTCTGAAATTCGGTTAACTGGAAATGCTTTTCAGTTTGACCGAATTTGAAGTAACAACCAAACATCCCATTTTCCGGAAAATCATTTCCGGAATCAGTTTGAAGTCAATTCAAACGCAGCCTAAGTCCCAATTCTATCATTAACCCAAAATTTTCTCCCTCTCCTCCCTTTTCATATTTGTCAGGAAATTAAATTTTGTTTGGAATTCCAATTTTCCCAGAGCACTCATCTTAATCTAAGGTGATCCAGTCTAAAGATTTGGGCAGGAATTGAGGTACCTAGAATATTAATAAGTAGAAAAAGTTGTGTGCTAATATTAAATTCTGTGGAAGCTTGTTCTTGGTAGCCAAGGAGTTGAATATTTTTATCATCTACTTCCCATCAGAATGCCTTTTTTATTATTATTTTCACCATCAATCTAGGGTGGAACTAAATACTCTACGTAGGAAGACAAGACTGTGGCTCTTAATTTGGGTTACAAGGTATGCTTAGCTTAGGAGTTAGGCTGCTACACGGAGCAAGCTACATGTCTTGACTCTTGACAAAGGATAATTTTTTTCATAGTAATAAATGATTCCTATAATTTTGAATTTGTATTATTATTATTTTTTTTCACTAATGGTTTGACTGTTTGAGATATAAATATATTAATATATTATAGCAACAATTGGCAGGGCAAAATTTTAAGTGAGCAGTATTGATATTGCAGTTAAAAAAATGTGTCTGAAGAAGTAATGACATAGTATTTTTTTTAGTATGGAAAATTTTTTATTATTAAAAATTTACACTACTCTGTTCTGGATAATTGGGTTGTTACTATGGGGAGAGATTTGAACACCGGAATGTTATGGACGCATTTGGAAGCGCCAACTATTTGAACTACAGGCTTGTGTCTTTCACATAACCTGTTCCTATACACACACACACGCGCACAAAGGATCTGAGTCCAAAGCCATAATTTCTCTCGTTGGAGCTAAATGCCTAACCCCCACCTATTACTTCAAGAATTTCATGAAGAAGAAGTCTTTACAATAAGGCCCAGATGATCGAGTTCAAAAGAGAGTTTTACAAGAGTTATTGGACTTCCAAAGCAACAACCTTGGTGCTAAAATTCTTGCCTTGCTAATGGCAATGGAGTCTAAGTGGGACTTGCGAGTTGTGAGGTCCAAATGATTTAGCCCATGCAGAACACCTAACCTCTGCATTCAGCAAAACCAAAACCCAATGGTCAATTTAGTCAGTGCAACGATATCACGCGCACTATTGGCATAATGTAACTAACAAAATTAATTATAAATTTTTAAATAAATATTAAAAAAATTCATATCAACATTTGAATGAAAGTAATAATAAATAAATAAAAAATAATAAAGAGGGCATGGGAAGCTCTCATTTCGTTCCATTACATTTGGTCAAGAATGTTAGGCGAAGGCGAAGGCAAAGCCAAAATGCGATTTATATAATTGATATGTAACCTTCAATATTTGCAAAATATTTTGTCTCTCAGATAAGAGATTTGAGGTTTAAATTTGTTTACATAAAAAAAACTATTGTTGTTTTAAAAATTTTATGTATCTATCAAAACATAGTTTTTTTTTATTATTAATTTTTTTATAAATTTTATAAGAGAGGTATTTGGGGTCATTTGGTAAAGGCATTTGAATAGTGTTTGTGGGATTTAAATGCTCAAAACAGTTCCCCCCCCCCCCCCCCCCCCCCAACTTCGAAGTTAGTTGTTTGGTTTATGATCTCTCTATCACTCTTCACGTTCTCTCTATTTCTCTCTCTTCACCTTAATTACTTCTCATCTCATCTCTTTCTTCTTTATTTATTTTTTTTGGATTTGGGGTTTAGTTTGGTTGTAGATGTGTGTTCTGCAATGCACGTGAGAAACATTATCAAAAAAAGATTCATAATAAACAACGTTGCAATTCACGACTAAATTTAATTTAAAATTTATAGAAGACAACAGAGTTGTTTGAGGACATTGAGAAAGGAAAATGAAAATATTAGACATTTGAATGTAATTGAAGCGGTGTGACAAATGATATCAAAGATGCAGGGGGCATATTTTCACACTTCAAGTGAACTATTTATGTTGGATTTTCAAATCAATCTTCTTCCTCTCACTACCTGAAACAGATTAGGAAAACATGTGAGAATACTAATACTAAAAAAAATATTGACCAAACGAAGAGAAGGTACAGGAAAATGTTAGAGAAAATAAACTACCTAGTTTTTCTTTTTTCCTACTTGTTGATAGGTAAAAAAATCAATTTGTGGAATTGACATAATCATTAATTCCTTTAATTTTCTTCAAGTTTTCGTACTTAACAATAGTGTCAACCCATACTTGAAGAACGTTACCCATATAATCTGTAGGAAGCTTGAAGCTAGCTAAGAAAACTTTATTCATGAAAATCAATAAATAAATAACATAAGAAAACAAATACAAACATAGATCTTAAAAGAAAAAAAAAAGGGGGAATCAAGGAGAAAATTTTAAGTAGAAAACTTTTTTTTTTTAATCCCTCTCTCTTGCTTGTTATTATAGATCTAATTTATAGTTTGCTAACCTGGGAAGATATAGGCTTTGTTTGGTACGCAAGTTTAAACATATGTTTTTAGTTTTTAAATATTATTATACATATTTTTACACACTTTTTCACTTACACATATTTTCAAAAAAATTAAAAATTATTATTTAAATACAAGTATCAAACGCCCATTTAATCTCAGCAACATCTAGATTTAGAAGATAAAAGCTTTAAAATATGTTCTTTCACCTTTTCAATCCAAACTAGCCCACCTTAAGCCCAAACAGAAAAACAGCCCCGGCCCGCCCAATCCAACTAGCCCACCTTAAGCCTAAACCCCTCTCTCTCTCTCTCTCTGACCTAAACCCACATAAACCCCTAAAACTAAAACTCATCTCTCTCCCTCTCTCTCTCTCTCTCCACAGCAACCAAAATCACCAGCCACCACCGAACCACCAACCCGCGGCGGAAACATCTGGTCTAACCTGCTAAAACCCATCTCCTCTCTTCTCTTCTCTCTGTAATTTTTGTTTGTCTGTTTGTTGTAAAACCAAAATGAGCGTGAAGGCGACTAAGGAGCAGAGGGTGAAAGAGACGGAGGAGGAGGAGATATCAGAGGACTTAGATTTGAAAGTAAAGAAATACCTCAGAGGCGGCGCCGCTAATTTCGACGATTTGAAAGATAAAAAACTCAAGGGCCAGCTTTCCCATCGAGAGTTTTTGCATGGAGCTTCTGCTAAAGCCGCTGCTAAGTATGAAAAGGTCTGGACCTTTCTCTTTTCTCTCTCTATTTCTTCTTCTTCTTCTTGTTGTATTAGTGAAAATGATGTATGTATGTATATGATTCAGTGGCTTATGCCGAGTGAGGGAGGGTATTTGGAGGCGGACGGTCCGGTAGAGAAGACATGGAGAATCAAACAGGAAGATATTAGGCGCGAAGTCGATATCTCCAGTTCCAGGAATCAACATGATGTTGTTTTACCAGGTTTACTTCTCATTTTTTGATGAAGTACTTTTTATTTGTACGTGGTTTGCCTAAGAAATATATGTATATTTTTTTGTGTGCGGCAAAACTTTAGGTACGGTTTCTTAGGTTCCCCGATTAAGTATTCAATAATGTGGTTGTATTGACCAGTGAAACACATGGTTTGATTTAATTGTGCTTAGGAAAAGACAACACTGTTTGGTTATTGTAATCGCGTGTTTGAATTTAATTGAGAAACCTATGGTGCAACATCTAACTAACTGTACCTAAGTTTTACTTGTTTTGCTTGAGCAGTTTTTTTGTGGATAAATATTAATAATGAAATTGGATCCCCTTGCCTCAAATTTGTCCATTCATTAGAAGCATAGATGAAGTTGTTCTTTAGTTTGGTTGTATTCAACTAATTATATGTGTCTTTTCACCTTCAAGTGCAGAATTTAGTCCATACACTCTTGATTTTACCTCAAATGGTCAATATATGGCTGCTGCTGGACGGAAGGGTCATCTGGCCATCGTAGACATGAAGAATATGATCCCAAGGAGAGAAATTCAGGTATGCCCTGGTCCTAAAAGATTGAGTTGGCCCTTTAGGAGATCCAACTAGATAGATGAAACCCCTTAATTAGTGACATATGAATGCTGGTATTATATATTTGTTAACAATTTCTCCTTTTGCAATTTTAAAAGTATCAAAATATGAGGCCAGTGAACTCCAGTTTAAGTGGCACCTCCTCTCCTTGAAAATTTGGAAGGCAACTGCATTGAGTGCACTGTGGACTATTTGACAAGATACGAATAGTAGAATTTTTTGTGGTGTTGAATGGCCTATACATGTAATTAAGCAAATGATGTTGTGATCTTTATATGAGTGGATGACCATGTTAATTATCAAAAAAAAAGAAGAAGAAGAGAAGAGGATGAACGTGTTAGGGAGCGTCCTTTGTCTTCCTTTTTAGATTTTGTAGTTCTTTTGAATTTGATATTTTTCTGGATGAGGCGAGCTGCATGTTGTAATTTGTTCTATTTCTTCTTATGAATGAAATTATTTGCAATCATTAAAAAAAAAAAAGGTTTTTATGCATTCAAGCTTGATCCTTCCCTTACACTATAATAGAGTCTGGCTCTCTGCAGCCTCATACGAAGGGGTGAGTGATAAAACCTCTAGATAACAAAATCATTGTGAGAGACCTCTTCGAGTTTTTTGGTTAAAACAGTCCAGCTTTCCAGGTAGCCTCAAGCTTTTGTGCTTCTTGATAAAGTGCCTGAGGCTTTGAGATGTGTGTATTTGCGAGTTTTCTTTGGCTTCTGAATGTAGGTTTCATTATTTCATGTGGTTCAAGTTCATAACAAAACAATATTTTACACCACTGGTAATGATCAATTAATAGCATGAATATTGTAGGAATTTTTGTTAGAATTTTTATTCATTCAATTTCAGTTCATATCTGTGATATATAATTTGTAGGTAGACCTCCCTGATCACAATATGATAAATTTTGATTTTTTGTCTGGGATGTTGCTGTTCTTTGTTCTTAGGGGATGTGGGTTATGCCAAACTGAGATAGTTTTCATTTAAGGTTGAAAAGGGATTTCTTAAGAAAAAAAAATTAAGTAGATAACCAAATTTATGCTTTTCCTGGACTTTTTCTGGTTTCCGTATTTTGTATGTCAACTTTTACCCCCTGATTGCAAGATTAGACTAATTGACTAATTGTTGATTATTTAGGTTGGAGAAACAGTGCGTGATGTGGTGTTCTTGCAAGATCAGTCCTTCTTTGCTGCTGTGCAGAAAAAGTATGGCCTTCTTGTTGAGAGTCGAACTGTTTGCACGATTAAATTAAGTTATTTGAACATTCACATGGTAAATCTATAAAATCTAGATGTCACCTCAAGGGGTAGCACAATCAGTTGAGGACCATACCTCATGAAGTGAAGTTCACTAGTTTGAATCTACCCTTCCTCCTCCTCTTGGCGGGGAAAAAAACTATATAATATAGATGCATGTGTTTATATGGTTGAAACCTTGTCCTTTGGATCTAATTTGGTACACAGATTATATGGTTCCACTTCCACCTTTAAGTCATCTTAGCTATTAGAATATAGGGTTCTAGCATGATATTCAGTTTTTCTCATTTCAAAAGTGGAATTGAAATATATATGCTAGTTGAAGTTTTTCTCATCATGCTGATTCTTGTGGTGCACAGAGATGAAGTAATCTCAATTTAATTTCACGAATGACATGTCCTCTGTTTTGCTTTTTATCTTTGGACTAATTGATAACATTTTGAGAGGTTGCTAAACCCGCTTAATCTAGTTTTGAACTGGGCTTCTTGGGTCTCATTTTGCTGATTCTTTTGTGTGGTTGCATGAAAAGGAATTAATCTCATTTTATTTTTTTGAATGGCGTGATTTGATTTGTTTGTTGCCATTTGTGGAATTTTAACCAATATTCGTGATCAAGCACTACAATTAGGGCACATTTGGTAGATTGTAATGGTAATTACACAGGAATAGGAATAGGAATAAGTATTACAAGAAATACAAAATGTTGTAATGTAATTTTTATTACTATTCATTTATTTGATGATAACACAATAATAGAATCTGAAGACAATGGAATGAAAGCATTTTAAATTAAACTTAAGATATATTTTAGGACTCTTCTGGATTGGGAGAGGAATAACCAGCATTTTGAGGATTTAGAGAGATCAGTTGCAAATCTTAAACTCTTCTTCCTTAAGACTCTTTTGGATTGGGTTATAGTGTTTGGCTTTCGTTCTTTTTCTTCAGTCCATAGTTTCATGGACTTTTGTAGTTTATGCACTTGATTTGTATTTGTCCATAATGTATACTTCTTGTATACTCAGGTGACGCCCCTCTTCTTTTTAATATATTTTTATTACTTATAAAAAAAAAAGATATATTTTAGGAAATATCTTACTCATATAATTATATTTCTTAAAAAATAATTTTTTTATTTTTTATAAATTTGAAAGAGAGTTTAGTTATTTTTCATGATTTTTTATTTTCATAATTGTTATGTACATTTTGGAAAGTTTGTTTATTTGGAAATATATTAATTTTAGAAATTAATACACCTACTAAGGAATAACTATTACAACCTTTTTAGAGATGAATAGTTATTCCTCATTTTAAAGAATAGTTATTCATAAGGAACAACTATTCCCTGTAATAAAAATATAATCAAACTACTGAATAGTTAAACCATATGAATAACTATTACAGTATAGTGTCTATTACAGTCTACCAAACATACCCTTAGTATGTTTTTCAGTTGTTTGGGTTACTACTTTGCTTCACCTCCATTGCCTTACGATAATTTATTCTTGTTGCTTTTCTCCAGTCTTGGGCTAAACTTGTCATTGTATTGGCCTGTGATTATCACCGCTATCAAGTTTTGCTTTGCGACATGATTTGTTGAAGACATCATGTCGCAAAGCAATTTGTTGAAGATGTGCCAATGAGCTCTAACTCAATTGGCATGTCCATCCCTTGCAAGTGCTCAGTGGAGGGTGAGGTTGTGGGTTCATGACCATGTCAGTGCGTGTGACTTACACACACACACACAAGCGTCGTTCTGTGCTTTATAGTTATTTTTTGTATTAAGGCTTTTGTTATTGTTGTTTGTCATGCGAAAAATCAGTTTTATTTTATGGTCATATTGTTTGAGATAGTCATAAAGGATGAACCTACTGCATTGGGATAGTTCATTTCAGTTGCTCTTAACCAAGCTTTTATACTCGTTGAATTGTCATCTTGCTGCAACAAACACCTTTTTTATTTTTTAATATTATAAACATTGGGTTTAGATCTTTGGTTGAAGCCTGGATCATCATCTATTTTGTTTAGGTTTTTGTAACTCATGACCCACCAACTCCTTGCTGTTGACATTTTGCCTCATGGGGCCAACTTAAGTCTTTTTAATACATCGATGGTTGGGGGGTGGGGGGACTTGATCCGTAGATGTTTCTGTTGGAAGCACCAAGAGGTGCCAGTTGAGCTACAAGGCTCTTGGCTGGGGCCAACATAAGTCTTCATTGATTAACATGTTCTGGTTGTGTCCTTGTCTTTCCATTAAATTCATTTATCCTTATTTTCAGCATATTCTACCATGCCTTGTGGTTGTCAATAGCTAGTACCTAGTACAATTTGATAAATAGGTGTTTCCATTGGTCATTGCTTTAAAAGAAAAAAATTTTAAGGCTATGCTTTTAAGTTACACCTGTTGTCCTGTGGTTTGAACATTTTTGTAACATGTTGTATCAAATTTTCTTTTCTTTTCTCTTAGATGGTATTTATTGATTAGTATTCTTGTACAGCATTCTGAAACTATATCTGAATAGCTAACCACTCTAAATTATGACAGGTATACATATATTTATGGCCAAGAGGGCATAGAAGCTCACTGCCTAAAGGTCAGTATGCTGCCCTGGAATGAATTGTGTGTCTTTTTAATTTATCATAGGCTCTTTGATTCTGTGTGTATGCTGGAGTTGTTTGCTCAGAATGAGTTAAAAATTTACTCTGATAGTCACAGGTTCTGAATTCTTTTATCTTGTCCATGTAGGTTGATTTACCTGTGTGTATGTGTTAATATGCCATAAAAAATTTCTTAACTTTTGAAGTGTAGTATATGGAGTATACATAGATCCAAAGTGTTCTGCATGGATTTGTAACAAGTAATAACCAATAAAAGCTGCATTTGAAGCTGAGCTCTTCATATGAGTTTATAGTAAATCAGACAAGCATCATCAGAAATGCTCCTTCTTTCTCCCTTGTCTTCTTTCATAAATTAATTAGTTTTGTGTTGTGTATCATTTTCATTTTCTTTAGTGGATCCAATGGATGGTTTAATATACTCAAGTATCTTATGTACATTAGGCAGGTTACCTAGTAAAATATCCTATACATATAAAAAAAAATAGCTCAATTATAAACTACGCCTCTTAACTTAAACTTATTTTCAATTCAGTCCTTTAAGTTTCTCTCTCTCTCTTTTCGGTCCTTTAACTTTAATTTGTTTTCAATTTAATTCTTCCTTTTAGTTCCGTCCAATCTCGCTGTTAGTTTTAGTATCTTTCACTTCCCAAAACAATGTTGTTTTGATGTACTTAACAGTGCAGATTGGACAGAGGTGAATGGAAGGACTATGTTGGAAACAAATGGAAAAGGACTGAAATGAAAAACAAAATAAAATGAAAGGAAGGAATTGAAAACAGGTCAAAGTTAGAGGGTGTTATATATAATTTAGCTTAAAAAAATGTAGTGAGAAACCAAGCCAGCGATAAAGCCATGTCCACCTGGAACATTTGAGTACAGGTCCATCAAACTATCTTTGGTGAATCACCTCTCATGTATTGTTGTTTATGTATTCAATTGATGCTTCGTGTTGAGAAGTAGTAATGTCTCTGTTTTTGTTTGCCCTCTTTTTACTTCATTTATTTTCTTGGCTTTACTACCCCTTCCCTTTTCCCCACTCCCTCTCCAAACAATTGTAGTGTTAAGCTTCATAAAACTTTGTTGGGCTTTCTTAGAATGAGACCTTTCTTGAAGTGGATGAGTTAAAAGCAGATGATGAGTCAAAGTTTCACTTATTTTTATCTAAATTTGGTAGCAGTTTCATTTAGTTGTTGCTAACCCAACTTTAGATTGACATAAACCACATGGTACCTCCATTTGTTCAGGAGTCTAAATCAAATGCGTATGCAGGTCGAACATGCTATAAACACAGTACATGCCTTGCAATGGGACAGATTCATAAATCCACTCTATATTATTCAGTAGTATGATTAAGGCTTGTCAGTTCCTCAGCTTTAATCTTGAACTGAGAATCCACATGTTTACACCTACATGTGCAGCTCATTTTCAATGGTTGTCTCTAAATTGTAAGTCACAAAGGAGTTCCTGATGTTTTAATGTTAACCCTCATTGGATGTTAAATTTAAACCACATGGTACCTCCATTTGTTCAGGAGTCTAAATCAAATGCGTAGGCAGGTCGAACATACTATAAACACAGTACATGCCTAGCAATGGGACAGATTCATAGATCCACTCTCTATATTATTCAGTATTATGATCAAGGCTTGTCAGTTCCTCAGCTTTAATCTTGAACTGAGAATCCACGTGTTTACACATACATGTGCAGCTCACTTTCAATGTTTGTCTCTAGATTGAAAGTCACAAAGGAGTTCCTGATGTTTTGATGTTAACTCTCTTTGGATGTTAAATTTGATTGGAGGTGCAGTATAACTGACTTTACATCAATTTTTCAGGATCAAGGTGCAGTGTTAAAACTTCAGTTTCTTAAAAATCACTTTCTCTTGGCATCCATAAACAAATTCGGGCAGCTCCATTATGAAGATGTATCGATGGGTGCTATGATAGGTAATATCCGGACTGGTTTAGGCCGTACTGATGTGATGCAGGTGAATCCCTACAATGCGGTTGTTGGTTTGGGTCATTCTGGTGGAACAGTTACCATGTGGAAGCCTACCAGCTCTGCTCCTCTAGTCAAGATGCTGTGTCATCATGGGCCTGTTTCCGCCTTGGCATTCCACCCTAATGGCCATCTCATGGCCACAGCTGGGAAGGAGAGGAAAATTAAGCTTTGGGACTTGAGGAAATTTGAGGTTCTCCAAACTTTACCAGGTCACGCAAAGACGTTGGATTTCAGTCAGAAGGGTTTGCTTGCATGTGGAACTGGTTCTTTTGTACAGGTTCTTTCTGATTTCTCAGGAACTCAGAATTATAGTAGATATATGAATCATTCAATGGTGAAAGGTTACAAGATTAGTAATTTGTTGTTTCGACCATATGAAGATGTTCTAGGCATAGGGCACTCCATGGGTTGGTCTAGTATTCTTATTCCAGGATCTGGGGAACCCAACTTTGATTCTTGGGTGGCTAATCCATTTGAAACACGCAAGCAGAGGGGAGAGAAGGAAGTGCACCTTCTTCTTGACAAGCTTCCACCCGAGACAATTATGCTAGACCCTACAAAGATTGGTACAGTGAAGACAGCAAGGAAGAAAGAGAAGTCAACAACGAAGGAAATAGAGGCCGAAATGGAAGCTACCATAGAAGCTGTGAAGGACGGCATCAACATGAAGAAGAAAACAAAGGGGAGGAGTAAGCCTAGTAAGAAGTTGAAAAAGAGACAGGAGATTATTGCTAAAGCTAAAAGGCCTTTCTTGGAACAACAGATGCAGGACGGACAATTATCTATAAAGAAGCAGAAAATCAGCGAGGAAGTTGAGCTTCCAAAATCTTTGCAACGGTTTGCTCGTAAGAAAGCTGCAACATGATTTTGCTAGTCTAGTCACTTTTGGTTTTTTCTTAAACCACTGTAATTTATTTCCTCTCTTCCTGTTTGTGTTTTACTATATTTATGAAAGTTTTGTTGTGTTTAATCATTAATTTTATATTTATAAGCTGTTTTTCATTTTCATAAGTACTCGAGAACCAATCCTCTTTACTTATAACCAATTTTCTTTACTTATGAGCTGATTTTTCAAGAGCCTTGTAACTCAATTAGTTGACACTTCTTGATGTCTCCAATGAAAATATTTAAGATTCAAATTCTCTATTCCTCCACTTTACTTATCATTTTATCAAAATAAGCTGTCAGGCCAAGTGAATTCCACCCTAATGGCCAACTCAGATTGATTTATGCGTCATTTTGAAAATTGCCAGCATCACCAGCAATCACTACTGGAACAAATGTAGATAGGGATATGTATTCTATTTAACCTGAGTTGATGTGTTGGGTTAGGTTGTAATTTTTTTTTTGGTGGGAACTTGGGTTGTTTTGTTTTGGGTTAGTAAAAATTTCAATCAAATGCTATAACAACCAAAAAAAAAAAAACTCAATCAATAAATTGCATTATTGTTCCTCCAAAAAATAAAAAATAAAAATTGCATTATTAAAAGGACAATTTGACTCTAACTACTAATAGGACCAAGACATGTGTCGTGTCATGTCATGTGCAATGCATATGACTATAAATTGCATTATTAAATGATAGTTTAACTCCAAACACGTTTGAAGTCTTGGACTCTAACAACTAATAGGAGCATGACATGTGTATTGTCATATATAATACACATGACTCACTTAACCCAATATATATTTATATGGGATAAATTTCATTAAACTTAACTCCAAAACAGACTTAAGTATTATAACATTGGGAGATCAATCATGCATTTCAATAATTCATGAGGAATAAAGTGTAAAATGTGATATAATTTAGGGTAGAAAAGTGTAATTCCTCCCTTTTTTTAGAGTTTGATAAAAATATAAAAATTCACTTAATTGTGTAAATTGTAATTATTATTCAATAATAGGCTTATTATTGAAAATTAAAAGAAATAGTAAGACAATGTTAAGAAATATAAAAAGAAATAATATAGATAGAGCTTGTCATCTACACCACACTATAGATTATTGGATACATTTAGTTATATACATCTACGTAATGTAATTGAACTCACATACACGTGGAGATTGAAACAGTTCTTGATAGTGAAGCGAAACTATTTGATTGGAAAGATGGCAAATTTAATTGGTAAGAGTGGGGTGGCAATCTTGATCTATTTTGAGAAATGGAACTACATGCCAAAAAGTGGAAAAAATATACCTCTCATAAATCCTCCATCTCATATGGGAATGGACTCTCATGTATGATATACTTCCTCCAAAAAATGACATTAACCTAAGTTGACCTTTGTGGATTAATGTGCTCATTGTTCTTGCAAATTTTGGGCTGACAACTAGAAGTTGGTCTCTTCCATATTTTTTGTTCAATTAAGAATTTAAACATCATTTCTAAAAATTTAATATATATTAATTAATGCAAGGGGATTCGAATGTTAAAGATCTTAATTAGAAATTTTAAGAAATATCAATTAACCTAGAGATCATTAGTATATAAAAAGTTTAGTTGTTCATAGATATTGTAGCCTTAACCATCAAACCGGACCTTACCATGAGAACCGACAAAAGTCACAAAACTGATGAACCAAAACAAAAATTTGGTTTGGTATGAAAATTTTAGAGTTTACAAATAACTATGGTTATGTAGTAAAATACCAAACCAAGCTAAAAAAAAAAACCCATCCACACTATAAATACTTTGTTTTTGTTTTGGTTTAAAAATTATTAAAGGTTTTAAGTAGAAACATTGGTTTGTTTTTTCTATTGTGCGTCACATATGACATAATGTTGACCTTCACAATAGTTAATTAATCAAAACATCATTAATTTGTGAGTTTGTTTATTCTCAACTTTATTTTTCTTTTAAAAAAAATTATAGCTTTACGAAAAGAGGGGATGAAACATTATGTAAAAGAACAATAGCAAAAAGCTGTAATTAATTATTTATTTTCAATTTTTGTACCAAATTTTCTCTAGTCATCCTTATTACATAAAAATCGCTAAAAATTATTATGTAAATTCATTATATATGAGACATATTAAATTAAAATATGTTAAAAGTCTTTTTTTTAATAAAATATTTGTAATACATATTTCGAGTTATCTTTTTTTTTTTATTTATTTATTTATTTATTTATATACAAAATATTATTATCTTTCTAAGACTCTTATTTTACTTCTTTAATTCACTTGGCTAAAAACGCATAATCCTACTGCATAACTCATATGTGATCCTAACATGTTTATGTCTTTCTCGGTAAAATTTGGAAGAGAGTAATTATTATTCTATCAATTTTATTTTATGTTAGATAATATACTATTTCGATTCCTAAACTTTATTAAAAATTTGTTTTCTCTCTAAACTTTAAAAAGTTCTTTTTTAATCCATAAAATTTATAAAGAGTTTTTTTTTTTTAATATTTTAGAAACAAAAATAGGAAGAATTTTTTTAAAAATAATTTATGGACAAAAAATCAAATTTTTGATAAAGTTAAAAGATAAAAAGTAAAACATTTTCAATATTTAGGGATAAAAAGCGAATGTTTTAATAATTTAAGTGTAGGGTCACAAATTGTAGCCCACACCCAGATGGAAATAGGAGATGGACCCAATAAGCCCAATACAATAAATTTGTAAGAGAGTGGGCCAAAGAATTGGGCTAATAACGAGTCTTATAACAGTTACTGAAGGTCAGGAACTTGGCCGAGGAGACTAAAACGCATAAACAAGTTAAGATCGTATGTCCGAGGAGCAAGTTTTGGACTAATCGATGGATTAGAGTAAGGTCCGAGGGGTAGGATCTTAGATAAAATGTTTTCCTTTAGGTTGTATTCTTCCAGATGCTACAGTAATTATTTCTTGATGTTTCTTCTTTTTTCTCTCGTGATCCTTTCTTCTGGAGGTTTTACTTCATTATATAGTCCTTCACTGTTCGATCCTATCGTCCACCTGTCTGCCATCTAGCCTGGTACTTGAGTTTCCACTTCCTCTCTTACAACTTTTTGATTTTCTGGGGGTAAAGGTGATTTAAAACACTGTTCAGGGGTCTTCTCCACATAAATGCGGCCAGGAAAGCTGCTGTAATGCATTTAATGCGGTGGTAGCAGCTTTTTCTCAAGATATTTCTGCATCCTTATCCCTTCCATGTACATCGGTAATCTATCTTCACCTCTGGAACTTCCTGGAAGGTGGACTAAGGGGAAGCCGAGGCTCCTCTTACCGACATATGCCATATCCGAGGAGGGTACTCCTCTCGGATCAACCTCCCTGGATACTTACGCGTTCTACTGTTAGTTACGAGGGTTCCCTATGATTTCTTCTCCTTAGACGTATTGTTGATGAAACGTTGTATCTAAACCCACCTCATGGGCCCAGGTTTTGCTCCCCCACATTAAGAATATGAAAAAAGAAAATTTTATAGATTAGGGACAAAAAAATTTTAAGTAAAGTTTAGAAACCAAAGTATTTTACCTTTTCATATTTTATATACTTAAAAAAAAAAAAAACTCAAATTTCTTTAATTTTTTATTATTTGAAAAATAGGAATTAACCCGACCCGCCGGGCCAAACCCAAATGCGTTTGTGAGGAAAGAAGAATAACATTATCCAGCTTTCCAAACAGACCCGTATCATCTGACTCCAAAATGAGAAACCCTAAACCTATATAGCCTCCGTTGTTGCTTTATATAAAGACTCAGCAAAAATCTCAAACTCGGCGGCTAAGCAAAAACCCTACTTCTCTCTGTGAGTCTCTCTCGCTCTCTCGCTAGAGATTTTGTGTTTAGGGTTTCATATTTCTGTGTGTTATTACTTTGTTGAATCTGAGCTTAATACAGTTCTCTATTGTGGAAATCTTTCAGAAAAGGTAAGCAAAAATGGCGGTGCCGTTGCTGACGAAGAAGATCGTGAAGAAGAGGGTCAAGCATTTCAAGAGGCCCCAGAGTGATCGCAAGATCTCTGTCAAGGTATTGTGGTTTCCAAAACATTCAGATTTGTTATGTTGCTTTATGTGTTTTGTGAAATCACTTCTTTTTGTTGTTTATAGCAAAGTTGAAAATTTGTTGGGTTCTTTAGATCATTTTCCAAATTTTGCTTTCTGGGTAGTTTTTATTATGTTATTTGATTAATGGGTTTGTTTATTTGTTTTGCTTTTTGGGTTTTGTTTTTTAAAACTGGGTTTCATGGTGAAAATGATGATTGTTTATTGTCGCCCCAGTCTTACCTGCATCATCAAGATGTAGGGTGGTGATTGACATGTTATCTGATTCCAACAACCTAAATTTAACTAGTTTGGTTTTACAATGAGTGTTATAGTTAGTTTCTTATTCCATGTTTTTTGGCTGTCTTTCTGTTAAATCAGTTAATCTGGGCTTGTATGTTTTACAAGGTTTAGATAGTTTTGTCACCTTAGTCAATGTTTGTTGTTTGATTCTTCCGTATAATTTTATTTACAGCCTATATTTCTCAGTTGGTTCAAATGGGAATTATATGGGATTTGATGAGATAGTATGTCATTTAGGTTTTTCAAGACTCAAATCATGTGAGAAGCTGGACTCTAATGGTTTTATTAGCATTTTCTTATTGGCTACTGTTTCTTTAGAAATTATAGGGGATATGATGCTACCTTTTGACACCCAGTCTTACTTGCATCCATTGATGCAAACTGGTGATAATGATTAAACTTTTCTGATCCCATTTTCTTTTCAAGTTATTATTGTTATTATTATATTGAGAATAAAGGTTTTGGTTCTGTTTGCAACGAGATGTGATGATGTTTAACCATCATTACTGCAATTTTGTGATGAATACATACATGCACTACCATCTGATCTATGTTGCAAATTAGAATACTTGTATTTATCTAATTATTTATTAGTTAGTTTCTATCATGTAATTTTATGTGAATTGCCTTCTAAGTATTTATTGCTTCATTGAAGATATTTTTCTGCGCGACCAATGATGCAAACTGTTTATCATTTCTGAAAAATCTATGATTATCTAATAAAAATCACCATCTTTCGGCTGAGGTTGCAGTTGTAGATCAAGGATTTTAGACTTTCTTGTGTTTTATTGGGTACCTCTGTTTTTGGAAGAGTATATTTGTATTTGTTTTGTAAGAAGTAAACTGTTTTGCCCATGGTATCTAATGTCCAGATATTATGCGTTGCAGTAGCTGGGCATTTCGTGTATAGGGCATAGATAAATTCACTTACAGGTCTTGCGACACAGTGAGCTTGATATCTCATTGGCTTCCTGTTACTATAACCCTGTTTACATTTTTCTTCCCTTATTCTTATTTACAAAAAAAAAGAAGGAAAAATCCTCCAATGTTGTTAGCTTGGGTTGAAACTGCTTTACATTAATAATTTTGGTTGAAACTACTTCGCAATGATGATACAGATTGGATTTACTTTGTATTGATTACTTTGGTTGTGTGCTTCTTTGACAGCCAAGCTGGCGTAGGCCAAAGGGTATTGATTCTCGTGTAAGAAGGAAGTTCAAGGGATGCGCACTGATGCCTAACATTGGCTATGGTTCAGACAAGAAGACTCGCCATTTTCTTCCTAATGGTTTCAAGAAATTTGTTGTTCACAATGTGAAGGAGCTTGAGCTACTGATGATGCACAACAGGTAAAGTGAAGGCAGCCCTTGCAATCAGTTTTTCATTGTCAATGTGGCTATATATGCTTATGTGCTTATGTTGGAATTTTCCTTATTTTTCAGGACTTACTGTGCTGAGATTGCACACAATATCTCCACAAGGAAGAGGAAGGAGATTGTGGAGAGAGCCGCCCAGCTTGATGTTGTTGTGACCAACAAGCTTGCCAGGTTGCGCAGCCAGGAAGATGAATGAGTTTAAAATCCGTAATGTTGTTGGATTATGTTTTGTAGTGAGCTTTTTTTATTACTGTGAACTTCTATGGAGTTTTCAATATTTTTGCCAAGAAACTCTTGCTGACAAGAATTTTAGGTTATCTATTCTATTTTACAACAGATTATGGCAGAGTTGTGTTATTATTCCATTTGAGAATCTCTTGAAATATATAGCTTTGTTAGTAAGGTTTCTTTACAGTTCTTACCTGTTCTACCCGTTTGCGTTCAGATTAGAATTCAATGTTATGTTGCTTATGTATCATCTTTTTTGCTAGAATTGATCTTTACTAAGATTCTATCAAAGTTATGGATTTCTAATTATTTAATAATCGGAGTTTCACTCTTAAATTTGGTAATGAAAGTCATTTTGGTGCGACTATGAAATTTTTAATATAAACCCTACACGCAAATTTGATCACAAAATTTTTCGCTACTTATTGCTATAAAACTCTTACATGGCAAGAGTGTGATTAATGATGAAAAAATGGTGGGTCTATCAATTTGTGTAAAATGGCTAACTACTCATAGCTTGTTACCTCAGTTGTGAAATAGTTTGTGGTCTTAAAACTATTTTGTAATACAATTAATTTCTCATCATAATGAGAGACGTGTTCAACTTATTAACCTATGTCTTTCAATTGTTAGTGAGTTTGTTATTTTTTATTGACATGTCTTATAATTATTGGGTTTTAATATCGTTGACATGGTATCATTCGATGCCAAATAGCTTCTCCTCGTCTAGAAATTAAATTGCTTGTATTTGATTATAGATATCAACAATCAATTAATTGGTACAACAAATAAAAGTAATTCCTACCACTACGTTGATTCAGTTTAGAAAAATCCAATTTTTTAGGAGAATATTATTTTAAATAAATACAACTTACAAATTTTAGAAATTAACATCATTAATTTAATTTTTTAGTGTGATATTTAATTTTCAAAAAAAGAGTTAAGTCCATAAAGATCAATATTATTGTGGGTGGGCAAAAAAGGTTGGCCCATTCTTGGAACAATTTAGGCCTATTCAGGTTTATCTCAGTCCAAGATAGGTCCATACTTGCGAGGTGGATAATGAAACACCCTAAGCAAGGTAAGTAATGTTTTGGAAGAATTTGCCTACCGAACATAAGATTCAGGTTTATCGGCTCATTCCAGGAAGAATTTAGGCCTATTCAGGTTTATCTCGGTCCAAGATAGGTCCATACTTGCAAGGTGGATAATGAAACACCCTAAGCAAGGTAAGTAATGTTTTGGAGGAATCTGCCCGCCGAACATAAGATTTAGTGTCAGGCACAAGTTACTAAAGCCCCATTTTAATGGCAGGGTAGTAGGACTCATCTTTGATACATGATAAGACATGATGGAATAGTAAACAGGACCTAAGAGGCCACCCAAACTCCGTAGGTGGAAGGACCCATTGTCAGGAAGAATATTCCCCCATCATGGTAGACCTACTAAAACAAGAGTATAAAATAGAAGGGAGGGGCAAGAAATAGAGGTTGAACAAAAATTGGGGGAGAGACATGAGAGAAAAGTGAGAACATGGTTTTGGGAACAGAGAAATCATGCTCGTATTTCAACAAGGGAATTCGGCTATTTGAAAGCCTTCTCGGTTGGGCTGATCACCCATCATAAAGCAAACCACTTCTGGACCCTCTCATTGTGGATTACACCCGATTCAGAACACAAATAAATTGGGGGTTTGGACCCAATCAACCCAAGGTTGTTAGGGAAAGCACCACCACAATTATTTTCACTTATTTTAAAAAAGAATTATATCTTAGGACATCTATAATTTTTTTCACATAAGACTTTGCAAGCCAATATTTTAATATTAGTCGATAACTTGTGCAATACACCGAAAGTTTAACAAAATATTTTTTTTTTCTCTCTCTTACATATTCTTTTCTATAGATATTAATAGACATTTATTATGATTATTTTTGTATATGGAATTGTACATTCTACTATTTTTCTTTAAAATGATGTTCCAAGATTCCAATGAAGACTTTAATAATAATAATAATAATAATAATAATAATAATAATGTGTAAAATTGTGAGATTTCAAAAAGTTTATATGGTACAGTATTATAAGGACAACCTTTTTTTTTTTTTTTTTTTTGGTTGTTGTTTCTTAAAAAAAATATTGAATGGTGGGATGGATACTGGATAGTTCAATGTACAAACACTCATATGTCATAAGAACAACCATAATTACTATAAAAAATACTTAGGTTATGTTTTGTAATAGTTTTTGTTTTTTATTTTCAAATTTTTTTGGGGGAATATAAAGAAAAAACAATTTTCTTGTATTTAAAAAAAAAAAAAACTTGTTTGGTTAGTTGAAATAAAAAAAAAAAGGTTTTTTGAAGAAAAAAAAATAGAAAATACTAAAATATGTTGTTACCAAGAATTGAACTCTAATGCTAATTCATTAAATGAGACAGATTCATTAAATTAAATACGTTTTTTCATTAACTTTTGAAGATTAGAAACTGAAAACAACCTTTTGCATGCTTTCAGTTTCTTTCACAATTTGAGTTTTGAGAACAATTTTTGTTTTCTGTCCATTTTGGGTTTCCAGACAAGGTTTTTATTCTCAAAAATAGAAAATTGTTTTTAAAAATAGAAAATAAGGAGAAAAAATAGTTACTAAACATAACCTTATTTAATAGTTTTATATAAAAAAAAAAAAAATATCATAATTACTTATTTAATAGTTTTGTGGGGGCAAAAGCTTGAATTTGTACATTGGGCCTTAAGCCCTATTTGCTAATGGGGATGCGTTCGAGGAGTAAATGACTGGGGAGATCCCAGAATAGATAGTCGTGTAAGGAAAGAGTGGAGGGCTGAGGTCCGAGGAGGTTACCCTCCTTGGATCGGACGAATATTAGTCGAGCAAGCACACGGGTGACTTGGGCGACCTTTTAAGAGACTCCAACAATGAGGATAGACTTTAGGCACGTACGGAGAGGATAATGATACAGAAATATCTAAGGGAAAAGCTGCCACCACCGCATTAAATGCACTGCAGCAACTTTCCTAGCCATATTAATGTGGAGAAGACCTCTGAACAGTGGTCTCAACCACTACCGTTCACAGAGAGTCAGAAAAGATGCTTGATAAGACATATACTTGAGTGCAGGGTTGGATGGTGAACAACTGTACGATGGAGATGACTTGGAAAACTCTATATAATGTGAAAGATCCTCCATAAGGAGGGGATGGGAAAAAACATAGTGAAAGAGAATAGAAAAAGAATTATTGTAGCACAGTGTTGAACTATCTTTCAGAAATAGTAATTTGATTACTAAACCATCTCCTCGGACGTACATTTCATCCATAATTACGTGTAGTTTCATACTCGGTTACATTTGAAATCTTAGTTAATCGTTAGTCAGTTCGCTAAAAGCCCAGTTCTTTCACTCACTCTCTACAAATTTATTGTATTAGGCTCATTGGGCTTATAACCCAACTCTTCTGGATTTGAGCTACAAACTGTGACCCTACAATTGGCGCCGTCTGTGGGAAGAGTTAGTGCTTTAGTGGAGTATAACGGTCATAGTGGGATTAGGACCACACCAAACTAGTTCGCACCATGCGGAATCAGCCAACGTTCGTCAACAAAATGAACTCCACAATCTTGAGCGTGAAAAGGATCTAGACAACTACCAGGAAGGCAGCTTGCAAACGCTTCACACAAGTGGTAGCGATTTTCGGAGAAAAGGTCGTGCAGTGCATGAGCAAGGTGATGAAAAAGCTATGCAACGAGAGATTGATGATTTAAAGAGGCAACTTCGTTGAGCACAACGGAAGCAATCCCCTCCTAACTCTGATGTTTCTTCTAATGACAAAAAAGATACTATCTACAGACAACGTTCAAGAACTCCACCTAGTGAGTCTTTTTCCTGTGAGGAGGAGCATCTTCATAAAAGGAAACGCAGGAGTCCATCTCGCAGGGGAGTAGGAACTGATGTTATGAAGAAAGCCTTGAGCCAGATTTCTAAATCACCCTTTACATGAGAAATAGAAAAGGCAAAACTTCCCAGGCATTTCCATTAGCCAACGTTCGCCATGTATAATGGCCGAACGGATCCTGTAAAGCACGTAAGTCAGTTCAAACGAAAGATGGCTGTCCATTCTCAGGACGAGGCTTTGATGTGTAGAGTATTTCCATCCAGTTTGGGACTGATGCCGATGAGATGGTTTGATGGGCTAAGGACAAATTCTATCAGTTCCTTCAAGAAACTCACCCAATCATTCTGTTCCCGATTCATTACATGCGGTAGGGTTCCTCAACCTCTAGACTCTTTATTGTCCATGTCAATGAGGGAAGGAGAGTCTGTGAAGGCGTATGCTGAAAGGTACTGGGAGATGTTTAACGAGATTGATGACGATTTTGATGAAGTTACTATTAGAACTTTTAAGGTCGGTCTTCCATCCGAGCACGGTTTGAGGAAATCTCTGACAAGTAAGCTTGTCACTAGTTTACGCCAGCTAATGGACCGAGTTGATAAATACAAGAGGATTGAAGACGATCAACAACAAGGGAAAGAGAAAGCTAAGGTTATCCCTCAGGAAAGGAGGGATTTCAGGTCGGATCGATACAACAACAATTGGCCGAGAAGGGATTATGCAGATCAATCAGGGTTAAACAACACTCAGGTCGTTGGTGTAGTCTTTCGAGAGCCGGTGCATCAAGTATTGGAAAAAATCAAGAATGAACTATTCTTCAAACGACCCAATAAGATGATGGGAAATCTCGAAAAGCGAAACCATAACCTCTATTGCTAATATCATCAGGATCATGGGTATGTCACAGAAGATTGTAGGAGTTTGTGGGATCATTTGGACCAACTCATCTGAGAGGGAAAATTAAAACAGTTGCTGCATTATGCTAGTGGTCTGGGGAGCCAAGCCAACTCTAGGTCTCAAAGAGATATTCCTTCAAGACCCCCATTGGGAACTATCAATGTCATATTCGCCACACCAGGTAGAACAGGATCATGCCTGTCTAGGATAATGTCTGTAGCTCGTCTATCTTCAGGAGACATTAATCAGGCTTCAAAGAGGGCTAGAGTGGAACTGCCGTTGGTCATGGGTTTCTCGGATGAAGATAAGATTGGAACCATTCAACCCCACGATGATGCCTTAGTGATCACTCTCCGAATTGGGGGCAACGACGTGAAGAGGGTAATGGTGGATCAAGGTACCGCTGCTGAGATAATGTATCTCAACCTTTACAAGGGGTTGAACTTAAAAGCTAAGGATCTAACGCCCTATAGTTCTCCCTTAGTGAGTTTTGAGGGGAATATTACTATTCCAAAAGGTTAAGTCAGATTACCTGTGCAGACTGGTTCAGAGGTGGTGAAGGTAGATTTTATTGTCGTGGATACATATTCTCCCTATACAGCAATTGTTGCTAGACCTTGGCTTTATACCTTGGGAGCAGTTTCCTCCACTCTGCACCAGAAGGTTAAATATCCGTCCGAGGGTTAGATTAAATAAATACTAGGAGATCATACTTTGGCAAGGCAGTGCATGGTGGCTGCCATCCAACATAAACCCGAAGTTGAATCCTCGGTTCATGGAGAAAAGGGGTTGTAGCAGTTAAAATCCTCGGCGTTGTCCACCGATAAGCTAGCTGAGGATGCGAAGTGTGAAGATTTAGTAAAGGTTCTTATAGGGGACGACCCAGAAAAGTTTTTTCAGATTGGATTTCAGTTGCCTCATCAAGAGAGAGAAGATCTGATAGAATTCCTTAAAAGGAACATTGATGTCTTTGCTTGGAATGCCTACGAAGCCCCAAGAGTAGATCCAGAATTCATCTGTCATCATTTGAAAGTTAATCCGTTAATCACACCTAAGAAGCAGCCCCCTTGGCGTCCATCCAAAAAACACGCCGAAGTAGTGTGAGAGGAAGTGACTAGACTTAAGCAAGCTGGTGCTATCAAGAAAGTTTTTTACCCTGAATGGCTAGCAAATACTGTAGTGGTAAAGAAGAAGAGTGGGAAATGACGAGTGTGTGTAGATTTCACGGACTTAAATAAAGCTTGCCCTAAGGACCCATTTCCTATGCCCAAGATAGACCAGCTAGTAGATGCCACTGTCGGCCATCCTCGAATGAGCTTCTTAGATGCCTTCCAAGGTTATTATCAGAAACCTTTGGCCTTGGACGATCAGGAGAAAACTGCTTTTGTTACCTCTATCGGGAACTACCATTACAAAGTAATGCCATTTGGTTTGAAGAATGCGGGATTCACATATCAGAGAATGATGACAAGAATGTTTGAGTCGCAATTGGGGAAGAACATCGAAATCTACATAGATGATATGGTGGTGAAAAGTAAGATGGTTTCGGAGCATTTGGGGGACCTTCGAGCTATCTTTGAAATCCTTAGAAAGTACAAGTTACACTTAAATGCTTCCAAGTGCTCATTCGACATGGGGTCAGGCAAATTCTTGGGTTATATGGTCACTTGCAGAGGGATTAAAGTCAACCCCGATCAGATTAAAGCTATTAACAACTTGCGATCTCCTTAGAATCCCAAGGAAGTGCAGAAATTAACTGGAATGGCCGCCGCTTTGAACAGATTCATATCTCGATCAGCAGACAGGTGCAGATCCTTCTTTCTGTTGATCAACAAATGGAAAGGTTTTGAGTGGACTGCAGAATGTGTCACAGCTTTCCAGCAACTTAAAGATTATCTAGCTCGGCCACCGATCATGTCTAGTCTTGCGCTAGATGAAGTCCTTTTTGCCTACATTGCTGTGGCCCCTTATACTGTAAGCTTGGTACTGATACGAGTTAATTGTGGCGTACAACGACCAGTTTATTATGTGAGTAAGTCACTGCATGAAGCCAAAGTGCGTTATCTACCATTGGAGAAAGCTATCCTGGCAGTAGTGCTTGGCACACGTAAGTTGCCTCATTACTTCCAAGCACATACAGTTGTCGTTCTTACCCAGCTTCCACTTAAAACCATACTCCGAAGTGCCGATTACACAAGAAGGGTAGCCAAATGGGGTACAATTCTAGGGGCTTTTGACATCAAATACATGCCTCATACCTCCATAAAAGGACAAGTTCTCGCGGATTTGGTGGCCGAATTCACTGAACCTCTAATAGAAGAGTTAGAATCAGCAGAAAACATGGATGAAAAATTGGTTGGCACAATCTCCCAATATTGCCTTCCGGCCTGGGAAGTATATGTAGATGGGGCATCGAATCAGAAGGGCTCAAGGATTGGGCTAGTACTGATATCCCCTAAGAAGGTCATCATTGAAAAATCTTTGAGATTGGATTTTTCGGCTTCGAACAATGAGGCCGAATATGAAGCTTTGTTGATAGGAATGACCATGGTTCAAAGAATGAGTGGAAAATCAGAAAAAGTCTTCTCGGACTCAAGGCTCATCGTTGGCCAAGTAAAAGGGGAATTCGAGGCAAAAGATGAGAGGATGTAGGGGTACTTGAGTCAAGTTAAATGTCTACGGTCAAAGTTTGATTCTTTTGACTTGCTACATATTTCCAGAAATGGCAATACACATGCTGATTCTTTAGCTATGCTTGCAACTTCCTCGGCGCAAGATTTGCCTCGAGTTATTCTTGTTGAGGACTTGTACAAACCCATAGAGACAAGAAGAGAGACAGCTCAAATCCATCATATTAGAGCATGGTCGAGTTTGATGGACTCCATAATACAATTCTTGAAAGAGGATACTCTGCCTAAAGAAAGAATAGAAGCTGACAAAGTACGAAGGAAGGCCATTAGGTACTGGTTATCCGAGAACCAGAAGCTATACAAACGTTCATTTTCAGGACCTTATTTGTTATGTGTTCATCCTGACTTGACCGAATCGCTTCTAGAAGAGTTGCATGAAGGAATTTACGGAAGCCATATTGGTGTAGGTCCCTAGCACATAGAGCTATTACCCAAGGCTATTGGTGGCCAAATATGCAGAGGGAGGCTCAGGAATACGTTAGGAAGTGCGACCAATGCCAACGGTTTGCACCGAGCATACACCAACCAGGGGGAATTCTTAATCTACTATCCAGCCCATGACCATTTGCTCAATAGGGCTTAGACATTGTAGGACCATTCCCTAAAGCAGTGGGAAACAAGAAATATCTTTTGGTTGGCACAGATTATTTTATGAAGTGGGTTGAAGTGGAACCTCTAGCTGACATTAGGGACGTGGATGCGAAAAGATTCGTTTGGAAAAACATTGTCACTCGGTTTGGAGTTCCTCATGTGCTCATCTCGGACAGCAGCCTTTAGTTCGACAACAAAATGTTTAGAAGATACTATGGCGAGTTGGGGATTACAAATAGATATTCTACTCTTGCTTATCCCCAAAGGAACGGACAAGCAGAAACTGTAAATAAAGTCATAGTAAATGGGCTGAAGAAAAGGCTAGATGATGCAAAAGGAAAATGGGTGGAAGAGTTACCATATGTGCTTTGGATGTATAGAACTACACCTCGTAGGTCTACTGGAGAGACCCCTTTTTCGATGACTTATGGAGCTGAGGCTATTATCCCTTTGGAAACCGGTTTCCCAACGTCAAGAACCAGTTCATTCAATCCAAGTGACATTGATAAGCAACTGACAAAGAGTTTGGACTCGATTGAGGAGAAGAGGGAAAATACGATAGTTCAATTGGCCTACTACCAGCAAAAACTGAAGCAAGGTTATGATGCCAATGTAAAATTGAGACCTTTAACTCTTGGTGATCTGGTGTTACGCAAAGTTGTGGGCACTGCAAAAAATCCAGCTTGGGGAAAGTTAGGACCAAATTGGGAAGGGCCCTACCGTATCACCTCAGAAGCTGGCGTTGGAGCATATTTTCTAGAAGATCTGGACGAGCATGTAATACCACGTCCTTGGAATGTAAACAACCTAATGAGGTATTACTATTAATAAACATCTTCATGATCAATTCATTCGTTCTTTATATAAAGTGTTTATACTTTCAACTTTTTAGTTCTCATAAGTGTTTAAACTTAAATCCAATCATGCCTGAAGCCCTCGGACCAGATGATTTGGGTTAGTTAACACTCATTCGCAGTTCTCATAAGTATTTAAACTTAAATCTAATCATGCCTGAAGTCCTCGGACCAGATGATTTGGGTTAGTTAACACTCATTCGCAGTTCTCATAAGTGTTTAAACTTAAATCCAATCATGCCTGAAGTTCTCAGACCAGATGATTTGGATTAGTTAACACTCATTCGTAGTTCTCATAAGTGTTTAAACTTAAATCCAATAATGCTTGAAGTCTTCGGACCAGATGATTTGAGTTAGTTAACACTCATTTGCAGTTTTCATAAGTGTTTAAACTTAAATCCAATCATGCTTGAAGTCCTCGGACTAGATGATTTGGATTAGTTAACACTCATTCGCAGTTCTCATAAGTGTTTAAACTTAAGATTCAATCATGCTTGAAATCCTTAGACTAAATGATTTGAATGGGTTAGCATCACAATGTCATGCTTATAGATATTTATATAACTTTTAAGTTGCACTTGAATACTTGGGGCTACTAATTGAATTAAATTAACTTATAGTATTGCTTGTTTATAGGATATGATAATGGATTTTGTTCAAGTTAAAATGGCAAAAGGTTGTCATACTTTGACAACGAATCTTATAGCACATATTATGACATATGAAACAAAAGAAAAATGTCTTCATTGATAATAAAAAAGGTGTAGTACATTTCTTTTTAAAAAAAAACAACAACAAACAAAACACAACAACATAAAACATATAAATAGTAAAAACCGCCTAGCCTAAGCTTTCGTCTTGGAGACCGTTGGGTCAGTAGTTTGGCCGGGCTGAGAGACAACAGTATCTAGGGCTTTCTCTGTGGAATTAGAAGAATTTTTCTTCTTATCCTGACCTTTATCCTTGCCCTTAAGAGTTTCAGTCTCTTTTCCTTGGCCATCATCTTGGTTGGAGTCTTTTGGAACTTCCAAGGAAGCAGGAGGGACTTGGTCCGCCTTTGGTTGCGCAGATACTTGAGTGGCTTGCCCAGGGTGAGAGGAGTCAGGAACTGAGAGCTCGCGAATTTCTAGATCGTAGTAAATGCTCTCAGGTCGCCTCAAATCAGAGTCCACAGGGACCCTAGCAACATCAAGAGCTTTACCCCAAGAGATGTCACAGTAATCCCTGCATATAGCGTATAATTCCTTTGTAAGTCTGGCTTGAGTTTCCTCCACCCCAAGCGTGTAAGCAGCCTGCTTCTCAGCCTCGGCTACCTCCTTAACTAGTTGGACAGCTTCTCTAGCTTTCCGAAGCTCTTCACGAAGCTCCGTCACTAGTTGCTTCTCTGTTGCCAGATTGATTTCATTATAGTGCAACTGTTTACGGATATCCTCAAATTGCTTCTCAGTAGTCTTAAGGCTTGCTTTAGCGCTATCCCTTGCCCTAACTGCCTCTTTCATCTGCTCGGCCAGTTTGGATTGTTTTTCTTTTAAGGCGCCCAGCTCTACCTCGATCTCAAACTGAGCATCGAAGGTCGCTCTGGCCTCGTTGTGAGCATCGTTAACCCAATTCTCGACCACATAAACCTGCTGGGTAATTTGCGTGATAAAATAAAAGTTTTGTTTTTAATATAAAACACATAGCAAAAACTTAGGTAGGGTAATAGATTAAACTACATACCATGGCCAGGTCCCTCTTAAGGGGTAGGAAGAGCTCCTGTTGACCGAAGTGCCTGCAAACCTCTATGTCTTTTGGAAGGAGGAGGGGTTGCTCCAAAGCCTCGGCTACATGACCCGCATGCCCCTTGTGGTAATGCCTAAGGGAGGTATCCCAGGCAATGGGGACACCATCCACTTCCAATTTAGGAGACCATATGCGTGATGGACGGCGCACTTGAGCCATGGGAGGGTCTTCTCGCTTTCAACAGAGTTGGACCTCCTACTTCGTTGGTCTTGGGACTTCCTCTACTGTTTGTTTCCTTTTGGAGGGCCTATCTCGCCCTCTTCAGGATCTTCTTGCTGCCTCCTTCTCCTCAGCTCAGGATTGGGTTTTAGCCCAAGATCAGCAGGAAGCTGAGGAGGAGGAGGAGGAGGAGGAGGAGGAGGAGGGTTCACTGGAGGTTTGGACTTGTTGATGTCTTGGGGGATAGGCGCCATGTTCCTCCCCTTCATAAGTTCTCTCAAACTTTTGCCAGATTTTGGAGCCATTTCTTCAGCTTCGTTGTCTGAAGAGTCCTCCACATAAGTGACTATAGGAGCAGGGATTTGAATGCACGAGTACTCGTTAATTTCTTCCTCGGCCTCCGATATAACAATGGCTTCTACTATCTGCGTTTCTTCTTCTTCAAATTGGAACCGGTCAATTTCTTCCTCAAGCGAAAAGGAAGATGCAATCCCTTCCTCGGCTATAGCTTGCCCAAGAGGTACTTGCTGAATTGGCTGGGCGGCCATGGGAACACCCTACGGAATGGGATGATCGACTGGCGGAAGGTCGTATGGGGCTAAAAGTTAGGTCGAGACATGTCTATACGAGCTAGACGGTAGTCGTTTGCCCTAATAGCGTTGCCGACGTCTAGGAAGGATCTTGATAGAGGTTCGTAGTCCAAAATTAGATGGGCAGCTCTAAGTTGTCTGTCGTCGTTCACAAAAATTTGAGATCTCAATAAATAGTTGAGCGCAGGTATGTTGATTAAGCTTATCCGATGATTTACTTGTGTTTTATCTGTTGAACAAAGGAAAAATAAACAGTTAGAAACCTGGAGTTCATTTAAAAAAAAAAAGGAAGGAAAATCTTTTTGACATAGCAAAGCAAAGCCGAGGACGAATAACTTAAATCTAATGTTAGAAAACCTAAATCTAAGGTATCCCACCTGGCTCTCCTAGCTGGGTTGGGCAAGGAAGATCGTCATGCTAAGGGCCTGATGCAATTAGGTAGTCATCCTTCATCCCTTTGTTAGACTTTGGAGGACACGAAATGAGCTTGACAGCGTCGGACCGGGATTTAAGGTAAAATCCCGCTCCTTTTTGTTTATGACCCTCGTAAAGATGGACTACGTCGTGCCAGGTTAGCCCCAAACCTAAGTGTCGGTCCAGAGCGTCAACTGCTCCTAGAATCCTAAAAAAATTAGGTGCGCATTGTTGGGGGCAAAGCCTATGGTTACGTAAGTAATCTCTTGTAATCCTACCCATGGGGAAAGTCATTCCTCCCTTTATGAAGGCTATCATGGGGATTGTGACTTCTCCCACCTCTCAGTCAAATGCTAATCCTTCCGGAGAACAGTATCGCAATGATACCTCCTGGGGTATGTGGTATTTCTCTTTGAATATTTCTATCAAGGCTGGGCTATCCACTAGATACTTAAATCTACCCATTTCGAATAAGTAGAAAAGAGAAAATGCTAAAGGTGACAACGGGGTAATAAGGAATGATAGGCCGAAGAGACTGTCCGAGGAAATAAAGAAAAATTCGAAAAAACCAAAACTTACATGAACTAAATCAGGAACTGATCTTTGAAATTCTTAAGAGGATTTTTGGAAGCTTTTGAGGAAACAGGACAGATGGTCTGATGATCGATGTGAGTTTAAGTGTTTGAGTGCGTTGGAGATTCTAAACTATGATAAAGAAAAGAAAAAGTAACTCTCTTATCAGGTTTTATATAAGAAACTGAAAATGAATGGGAGTTATCCCGCCCAAATCTTGAAGGAAAATGTGGTTCATTGGATCAAAACCCATCCGTTGGACGTCAAAGACACAGTGCCGCCCAAGGTACTTAATGACGTTTCACGAATTCCGAAGCGTCAGAAGCAATGACGAAATGACTAAAATCACGTTCCTACGTGCGTAAATTTGAATGTCTTTACAGTTTTAACCACGGTTGCATTGGCAAGTCAAAATTCTATTTTTTCTCCTCGGGTAAAAGGGAAAAATTAAAATTTTGAGGGGCTATTATGGGGGCAAAAGCTCGAATTTGTACATTGGGCCTTAAGCCCTATTTGCTAATGGGGATGCATCCAAGGAGGAGTAAATGACTGGGGAGGCCCCAGAATAGATAGTCGTATAAGGAAAGAGTGGAGGGCTGAGGTTCGAGGAGGTTACCCTCCTCGGATCGGACGAATATCAGTCGAGCAAGCACATGGGTGACTTGGGCGACCTTCTAGGAGACTCCAACAATGAGGATAGACTTCAGGCACGTATGGAGAGGATAAGGATACATAAATATTTAAGGAAAAAACTGCCACCACCACATTAAATGCACTGCAACAACTTTCCTGGCCGCATTAATGTGGAGAAGACCTCTGAACAGTGGTCTCAACCACTACCGTTCATAGAGAGCCAGAAAAGATGCTTGATAAGACACATACTTGAGTGCATGGTTGGATGGTGAACAACTGTACGATGGAGATGACTTGGAAAACTCTATATAATGTGAAAGAACCTCCATAAGGAGGGGATGGGAAAAAACATAGTGAAGGAGAATAGAAAAAGAACTACTATAACATAGTGTTGAACTATCTTTCAAAAATAGTAATTTGATTACTAAACCATCTCCTCAGATGTACATTTCATCCATAATTTTGTGTAGTTTCATGCTCGGTTACACTTGAAATCTTAGCTAACCGTTAGTCAGTCCGCTAAAAACCCAGTTCTTTCACCCACTCTCTACAAATTTATTGTATTTGGCTCATTGGAATTATAACCCAACTCTTCTGGGTTTGAGCTACAAACTGTGACCCTACAAGTTTTATGATAGTTCAATCCTCCAATAGTTTTACATAATTACTTTTATAAAAAATAATTATGATAGTTCAAAATCATAATTACTTATTTAATAATTTTATATAAAAAAACCATATATAATAAATACAATTAATATATACCATAATTATCAAATTTTATATTTAATATATTATAGAGAAACACAATAAATATAAATGTCTATTAATAACTATAATAATTATCAAGTTTCATATTTATATACAAAACAAAAGAGAGATAAAATAATTTTATTCTTCGATAAAATCATATTTGGGTAACTTGCAAATTATACCCCTAAAGTTTGGGGGTGTTTGGATTTTACACTCTAAAGTTTCAGAATTTGGATTTTATCCCTTGAAATTTAAGAGTGTTTGGATTTTACACCTTAACATTTTAAAATTTGGAATTTATCCCCTAAATTTCAAGGGTGTTTGGATTTTACTTCCCAAAGTTTGGAGGTGTTTGAATTTTACACCTTAAAGTTTGGAGGCGTTTGGATTTTTTCATGTATTGCATGAGTTGTTAAGTGTTAACTAGTTTTTTTTTAATGGAAAACTATATGTAAAGGAAAATACCTAGGTACTTCCAGAGTATAGTGAAATAGTACTCACTCCTCTCACATTCATGGTGGATCCCACCATGAATGTGAGAGGAATGAGCACCATTCATCATACTTCGGGAGTATCTAAGAATTACTTATATGTAAAGATAGTTTTTTCGTGTTTTCCTGTTTTTAGCAATATTAGAAAAAATGGGTTAAAAGAAAATTATCTTTACATTTATCTTATTTAGCTTGGTGTGAGATAGAATTGTTTTCCAGAAGTAGAAAACAACTCTATCTCACTCATCAAACATAGATAGAGTTATTTTCTTCTAGAAAAGAACTCTTTGTCACACCAAGCTAAAAAAGGAAAGTTAAACAATTGTTTTCTAACTCATTTTAAGGTTGCTACCAAACATACGAAAATGAGATAGTTTTTTTTTTATTATTTTTTTTTTATGGGGAAAATAATTCATTCCTAGAAATTTTTAATGTAGAAACAAGCAAAGCAGCTATAGGAAACCTTACGTGAATATATTTTTTTGTGTTTTCTTGCATTCGGTAGTATCAAAAAATAGTGGGTCAAAAGAAAATTTTGTGGAAAACAACTCTATCTCATGCCAAACTAAATAAGGTAAGTTAAAAATACGCATTTTAAAGTTGCTACAATACATAGGAAAATGAGATAATTTTATGAGAATTTTTTTTTTTATGGAAAATGTTTTGTTTTCTTGAAAATGTTAATATTGAAACTTTTTTTTTGGAAAATGTTTAGTTTTCTAGAAAATGTTAATATTGAAACAAATAGAGCGTAAATTAAAATTGAAGAACAACAAACAATGAGGGGTTTAAAAGAATAAAAAACAATGAGGAGTCTTTTTTTGGGGCAGGGGGCAAAACTTAGTTTGATATTTTTTTAAGGACAATTAAATTAAATGCAGTTATGTGTTTGAATTGATTTGAAAAGATTAATGTAGTGCACTTAAGATACTATACCTAAAGTATTTATTTCTTTATTATAATTTATAGTGAAATTCTGCGAGTGCTCACAAAGTCTGTACATAACAATTATGGAATCTTTACAAACCATGGATGGTTTTCTGTAAGGTTAACCATCAACTAATTTGAGTGAGTGAAATTAAGATTATACTAATATGTGGGTTTCAATTTGCTTAATTAGTAAAGTCTTGTGTTGTCAAATAAGAGATCTGAGAGTCAAAACCCACTTACACTAAAAATCTATTAGTGTATTGACTTGATGATAAATATCAATCTTCAAAAGCGGATGCCATAAATTGAAACTCTATTGCACTTATAAAAAAAAAAAAAATTACATTGATAAATTCAATCTTATTAACTATGTGTTCTATATACATTTACTATTTTTTTGATAAGCTCTATACACATTTATTATAATTGACTTTATATGGAACTATATGTTCTAATATTAGGTGTTTATTATGATTGAGACTTTAAAATGGAACTATATATTCTAAATTAGGTATTTATTATAATTATGCATATATATGAAATTAAATATTCTTTTCTGAAATCCTGATATTAATTGTTCTACTATTTAGAGAAAATATAATGTACTAAAATTCTAACGAAGGGTTTAAATATAGAATAGAATTTAAACTTAATTGAAAGATATATATATTAAAATAATGATGTATAAAATTATAAGACATCAAAAGTTTATGTAGTATATATAATATTATGAGAATAACCAAAAATCAAATGGTCTCGTGTGTGTATATATGTATATATATATTGCAAATTATAGATGAACCAATATCATTCTTGACAAAGAACTTAGAAAAGAGGAAAAGAAAATGTCCTCTCCAATTAGCCGCCTATCAATCTTGGTAATCCCTCTGCTAGTCACTTCTCTTTTCTACCAAGCTTCTAATGCAATAATTGAAGTGAAGGCTGACCAAGCCTTACTTGATAGCATTTGCGATCAGACCCAGGACTATGACTTTTGCATGTCAACTTTTCATGGAGACGCACGTACTGCTGTAGCTGATCGAGATGGTCTTGCCCTCCTTTCTATTGCTATAAACACTGATACAGTACAAGCTGCCATTGATCAAATCCAAGATATTCTTAAAACGCTCACTGACCCACTGGATAAGTATCGAATTCAGAATTGCCTAACCGATTTTAGTGATGCACTAGTGCAATTGAGAGCTGCATACACGGCTTCAAGCGCAAAGTCTTATCGGGAAGTGATAGGTTTTATTGCGGATGTAGCTAGGAAAGCAGTCGATTGTGATGCTGAATACAAAAAGAGCCCTCCCTTACGTGAATCACCGATATCAGATAAAACTCTCAAAGTGACTAAGCTAACTGATATTACTTTCGCTATAATTAATACTATCATTTCAACATAATGTATAAGTGATCTATAATTAAGAAAAAAAATAATTTTTTTTTTCAAGATTCTTGTAATTCAACTAGTACTTTTTGTTATTTCCAATAGAGATATTCAAGATTCAAACATGTTTGAACCATGAATATTGAATCTGTTGAATTATCAAAAATAAATTAAATCTGTTTGTGTTAATATTTATGTGTAATCACCTCTCTCTCTCTCTTTCTATATATATATATATATATATATATTTATATAATATCATTTTTTTGGTTAACTTATTTAATACTTTAGTAGCTTAAAATCACAACTAAAATTGAAAGGAAGAATATCAAATACTTAATTAGTTGATTTTTTTTTTTTTTTTTTTTTATGTTAAAAAAACTGGAATATAATAAGAAATGACTTCATATATATTATATTTACCCAAGTCTTGCTCTATTATAAATATATAACCACTATTTTAGTGACGAATGTTTTCTTTAAATTTGTAATGTCTATTTACGTTTTATTTTCCTTTTTTTTAACACCATATTTTTATAACATGTTTATTAGAAATAATAGTTAGAATCCTAGATGAAAATTTTCTCAAAAAAAAGAAAAAGAATCCTAGATGAAAATATTATCTTGTAAATATGGTTTCCGTCCTTAATTATCAGTTTGACGCTCATGAGCATTTAACATATTCATATTATATAATTAAGAAATAAATTAGGCATGAAATCTTATACACAATTTCCTTATTAATGTAATTCCAGATATTATGTGACATATATATATTTTCCTAACAAGCAGCTACAAATTTGTTAAGATATTATATATGATTTGTTCGAGATTCTAGTAAAAATGAAAAATCTACCGTGATTCTTTTTTCCTTTTAGTTTTGTTTTTCTCAAAATTTTCCTTATCTCAATTTTTTTTTTTTATTTTGCCTCATTATTCTCGCATACAAATATTTGGGGGAAGTTTTAAATTTTTGTAGTAAGAAGCCCGCTATAAATAAATTAGTTCTCTCTTTGCAAATACAAGTTATATTGTCTGATCAATTCCTTCTCATTGGCTGCTTTATTTGAAGCTATTTCAATGGGGTATCAGCATATGCCATCACCTTCGGTAAATATTTCTTCTTCTTCTTCTTTTTGGACCAAACACACTTGTTCAAAGTATCAGTATGTCTATCCCTTTTCTTTCTATTTTATTATTATTATTTTTTAAAATTTTTTCTTTGAACAATGATCCTCTCCAATCAGATTTGTATCTTGAAAGTGGAGATCACTTGCTGTGATGAGTGTCCCATTAAATTGAAGAAGAAGTTGCTGAAGACCAAAGGTGTGTCTTGTTTTTCAATACACAGTGTCTAGTTGAGAACAACTTATTTAACTTTTTGTTGAGAATTTTTTATAATTTTCTTTATCTTTTTCACTTGTACCATATTTTGTCACATGTGATTGATTTAATTTTCATATGTTTAATTAGGAGTGACCTCAGTCAATATTGATTCAAAAAAAGGGACCATCACGATTATAGGTGACATAGTTCCTACAATATTAATGCAAGTGTTTGAAAAGATTGGCAAACCGGCAGAGCTTTTATTCTTTGATAAGTCCCCCTCACAAGAGAAAAGTGGTTCTAATGTCAAGAACAATGTCCAATTTGCATGCGATGATAATGATGATGATGATGAGTATGTATCCCAAAAGAGCAGTACTACTCGCAGCACAATGCATGGCATCAAACATGGTTGGGGTGGATGTAACAGCAAAGTTGGTCGTGTCCCTCCCTCTAGTAGTTCAAGGTTGTTTAGGACACCATGGCCTGCATATAGATCACTCTCAAGGCCATTCCCTAATTCGATATGGCATGGTTTTCCAGGGCTTTCTCGGCAACCACCACTTCCACCATCACCATATGGATGTTTTCTATCAAGGCCTCCACAAAGATACAACCCCATTACCCACTACACAAGCTATTGGGACAATTACCACCTTTAATTGTGAGATATAGCTAGGGTCATTCAAGTTGCTTTTTCATGCATTGCTCAAGTTACTATTAAACATGGCATGGTTTGTGGGGTTTTTTTTTTTAAACAACCACCACCACCACCACCACCACAGGTAGCATATAGATGTTCTTTCTATTTCCCTTTGTTCTCAAGATTAGACAACGAATTTTCACTAGTATGTCTACCTCACCTTTTTTGTGTGTGAGACTGTCTCCCTCTCACCTTTTTTGTGTGTGAGAATGTATGAGAACACAGATAATTGAAAGTAAATTTATGGTTTATCATGTTTTACAGTCGCTGTCATCAATGATTGAGACCATCTTTTGTTGCTTGGATTTGAATATGTGGCACAATTTTATTATCTATCAATTTTGTTTAACCTAAGCTCATAGCATTTTACATGTTTGATTATCAATTTTACACACAACGTAAGTACAATGAGTTATACAAAACATACCATTAGCTTTCTCTCCCACCACTTATAGTTGCTAGTTGCAGCTATTGTTCCTTTGACAAACTTATTTCAAAGTATCTAATTTTTCTTCAATCCATTGCACTTATCCATATAGTTCTTAGTTCATCCTAGAATATTCCTTTCTAGTTACTAAAGAGGATATTAGGTCGATTACCCTTAAATACCTCATCCACACAAGCTTCACAAAAGATTGTCGTTAGTCTTGACACTACAACAAAATGTATTTTTAGTGACGAAAATTAGTGAGGAAATATTTTTCGTCACTAAAAATACCGCTTTAGTGACGAAATATGAATTTCGTCACTAATAATGAAAAAAATTATAACATTTAGTGACGAAAAATAAATTTCGTCACTATTGTGATCTGAAAAATGGGCGCCAGTAGAGGGAAATTTTGGTGCGAATTTAATTAATCTATAGTGACGAAATATTTCATCACTAAAAGTTGAAATTTTTAGTGATGAAATATTTTGTCATTGTAGGTATTACTATGGATAGTATTAGTGACAAAAATCCTTTTGTCACTATAAGGAAGAATTAGTGACGAAAAATATTCGTCACTAAAAATAATAATAGTTGTGCACTTATATGTTTTTAGCACTACTGCAATGTAAGAACTAGATTTGCACAAAAGTAGGGAGAAGAAGTGGTTACACAAGGAATTATTGTCATTAATGAGTGCCGGTATTTGTTAATAGAAAATTTTTAAAAAGTTTTAATACCACTTTAGTGAGAAATATAAAAAACTTAAAAAGTTAGTTGCCTTTTTCTTTTTCATAAAATGTTTCTAAACCAATTGGTAACTGTTAACTTTTCTCAATTTTGTGAGGAAAAAAAGTTAACAAAAAAGAAAAATTTTTATAAATTTTTTATGGTAAAATTAAAAAAAAAAAACAATTGATTTTTTTTTTTACAATTTTTAATATTTTCTATAAAAATTATGTCAAAATCCAATACACAATCTAGAAGATTTTTGACTCCCAACACTTGTTCTCTATTTGCAGTCTCTCGCTCTTTCTCTCAGCGTTAACCAACCGAGTCCAGAGAAAAGCAATTCAAACGATATGACCTGATTAAAAAGTAAGAAAAATATGGTGGCGAACATCAAATAAGCCATTCCTACTTGTCCAATTAAAAGAATTTGAAGATCGCTACTGCCTTGGATCATATTGGTCAAAACTTAGAAAAATAATAATAACACTAGAAGAAAAGAGCCATTTACATTCCAACAACAAAAAAGAAAAGCATTAAACATAGAAGAAAAGAAAAAACAGACTTAAAAGAAAGCATTAGCAAGTAAGTAAACCTATGCAACCAGTCACATGGGGTGCAATGTAATGCGACGCAATCCATTTACTCTTCTACCCCTACTCACCCCCCAAATTTACTCTTCCTCTCTCACAACCGCCTTTACCAAACGAGGCCCTTTTCGTCATCCAGCCAAAACCCTCACGTTCTAAACCAAAAAAGCCACACCCCAAAATCCCCAAACTACCCCTCCAAAAACCACTCCCAATATAAACATCCAAAGGCCAGTATAGTAATTTAAACATAAGGATTTCTAGTCGGGCCCATTAATAATTAATAAATAAATTTAAAAAAAATAAAATAAAAGAACGTTATAGTGATCATCACAAAAGGTTGGCTCAACAACAAGGCTTTGTACTCATTTCATTTCGTAGAGAGATGCACAGAGAGAGATAAAGAAGGAAAGAGACATTAAACCTTTCCATTACGATCAAATTAGGGTTTTGCTTTCTTCATTTCTTCACTTCGGAACTGATCGCAACCTTATCAAATTCTCAACCCACAGATCGATTCGATCGCGTATTCGTATATTCACTCCAAAAAAAAAAAAAAACTGGTACGTACGCTTCAAGTTTTTTTTTTACTCTATTTTTGTTAATTTTGTACAAGTTTTAAAGCTCCGAGTTGAAAATCTGGTTTCGTTGAGTTGCAGATTCCTTGGATTTGAGTCACATTTTCCAGTAATCACTTTTCATGTTCCACTTTGAATTCGAATTTTCCCCTCCTTGTGAGTACCTCTTTTGTTTCTTGAATTTTTTTTTTTTTGTTTTTTTTTTTTGTTTGATAAATGTAATTTCAGATCACTGTCCTTATAAGAGTTCCTTGTCCTGGATTTGAAATTGTGTTGCGATTTTAAAAAATAAATTTTGATGGAGGATTTTTGTGTGTGAAGCGGTTGTTCATTGACATGAAATGTAACATATATGTTATGGTAATTATGGATTTTTGGGAGATTGAAAATGTGGTGACCCACAATAATAGTGGGGATCTTCCACGAAGCTGATGCCAAGTTGGACTCTTTCATACAATTGTATGTGCAAAGGTGATTTATTTGCATTTCTTTAATTGGGATTCATAGTACCATTATTTCCTCATTGGCATTAAATTTCATCTAATATATTTTACTATCATAATGCAGTCATTGTGCAATGTACAAGTCAAAAAAGTTGTATAGTCAAGTTCTTGGGGGCTAATGGCCAGGTGTGATTTGATGAAGACAGCTCAATCATATTGATTTTTTTTAAAAATAAATTCAATAGTTACAAATTTAAGCTTTGAAATCTTTGTTGGAAACTCCAAAATAGACTAATGAGTTACTGCAAGCTTCTATTGATATCTTGGATTAGGTGACCGACATGGGTGAAAGATTTATCTTCAAGGAGTCTTGAAAGATTTATCTTCAAGGGGATTTATCTTCAAGAGCTTTGATAATGGTCTCAGAGTCATCCTCTCAATATTGACAAGCCCTTGTCAATGTTAAAAATTACTATAGGCTTGTTTTTTTATTGGAAGGGTCTTCATCTCGGGGAAAAAAATTTAATTGGAAGGGTCTTCTTTAAAATAATAATAATAATAAGAAGAAAATGAGGAAGAAAGTGATGTCCTAACTTTTTGTTGGATTATTCACTCATCGTATATAAGAATCATGTAAATTTTATGTATTGAAAATGTGGTAGATTGAATTTAGGAAATTTGGGTTTATGTTACATTTCATGTCAATGAAATTTTAATATTTATATTAAAATTTGGTTCACTAAAAGTTATCTTTCTTTTATCTCCAGCTCTCTTTCTCTTTGGTGGCTGAAGAAATTGTGAGGAACAAGGTGAAGAACACGAGTTAACTTTGGATTTTTTTTTTAAAGTTGTAAACTTAATTTGAGCAAAGTAAGTATATTCTAGTTAAAAACTTATAAAACTCTATATATACTTGTGATGTTGGAAATTTATTTTGTGGTGGGTTGTTGTATTGGAGCAAGCGGGTGGCTTGCGTGGTGTTATAAGGTCGTTTAAATTTATATTGGAAGTGTATATTTGTGTGTGCGATGTTTATTTATTTAAGTATTAATATAGATTTGTGCATTTATGATTATGATAAAATTTTATCTAAATAACTTATAAACTTAGATGTTATAATACATTATACATGAGTTGTCTTTATTTTACTAAAGTAGTATTCATCTTGTAATTGTAGTCAAACATGGATAAAAGTTGGATGACAATGGGTAAAACACCTGATGGCAGATTAAGTCATCCATATATTGAAGGGGTCAATGCATTTATTAATTTTGCAAGAGTAGTTGTGGACTCGAGTGGTAATATTCAGTGTCCGTGTATTCACTGTGGGAATTGCTATCGACAATCTCCTAGTATTGTGCGTATTCATTTGCTTCATCGTGGGATTATGCAATCTTACATTAATTGGTATAATCATGGAGAATCTCATGTATTGAATGAGAACATTCATGATAATGAAATGTCGGATGATGATCATATGGATGGTATCGATGCTTTGGTAGGTGATTGAATTAGAGGGGAACCAAGAAATGCAATTGAAGATGAGGAGGTGCGTCATTTTGACAAACTTGAGGAAGATGTAAAGCGTGAGTTGTATCCGGGTTGCAACGATTATAGTATCTTGAAGTTTGTTATTGAGATGTTGAATGTAAAGGTAATGACCAACTTGACTAATAAGGGACTTGATATGATGTTAGAATTGCTAACAAAGGTTTTACCGAAAGGTAACTTGGTTCCAAAGTCAACTTATGAAGCAAAAAAGATATTACGTGACTTAGGCATGTCATATGAGCATATAGATGCATGCAAAAATGATTGTGCACTGTTTTGGAAGGAAAATAAAAACCTTGATAAATGTCCAGTGTGTGAAGCGCCTAGGTACAAGGATACACGTGCCCAAGGTAAGATGATTCCTCATAAGGTATTGCGTTACTTCCCATTGACACCGAGTCTGAGGAGATTGTACATGTCAAGCCAAAGAGCTAAGGACATGAGATGGTATATAGACAAACGTGTAGACGATGAGATAATGAGGCATCCAGCTGATAGTGAAGAGTGGAAGGAGTTTCATTTGCAATATCTTGATTTTGCCCTCGAACCTCGCAATGTAAGGCTGGGTTTGGCTACAGAAGGATTTAACCCTTTTGGGAATATGAACAACTATAGTATGTGGCCTGTCATACTTATCCCCTATAACCTACCGCCTTGGTTGGTTATGAAAGAGCCATATTTTATGTTGTCCTTGCTTATTCCTGGTCCCCGTCAACCGGGAAATGAGATTGATATTTACTTGAAACCATTGGTTGACGAGTTGAAGGAGTTGTGGGAAGAAGGTGTAAATACTTATGATGCTTATAATAAAGAGTATTTTCAGATGCGTGCAACTTTGTTGTGGACAATACATGACTACCCTGGATTTGGTAATGTGTCTGGGTGGAGGACAAAGGGTTATCATTCTTGTTACACTTGCAACGATGAACCATATTCAGAAGCTTTGGAAAGTAAAATTGGATTCATTAACCATCGAGCTTATTTGCCTATGGAACATCGTTGGAGACATAGTCGGTTGCATAATGGTTTATCGGAGAAACGAAATAGATCTTTAGAGTTACAAGTGGGAAAAATACAAGAGCAGCTAAATAGAATGCCAAATATAATTTTAGGAAAGAATCCAAGTAATAAGAAGAGACAACTCATTGGGGAGCCAAATTGGTCAAAGGTAAGTATTTTGTACAAGCTTCCATATTGGAAGTACAAGCTTCCATATTGGAAGAATAAGAAGTTTAAGCACAACATTGATGTCATGCATGTGGAGAAGAACATTAGTGAAAGTACTTATGGTACTTTGTTGGGCATTGAGGGGAGAAATAAGGATACTGACAAGGCACGGATAGACTTGCAAAATATGAATTTTAGGCACATGTTGCATTTGAAACAACGTCCTGATGGATCATGTGACAAGCCTCGGGCTTTCTTTTCATTAAGTCCAAATGAAAGGGATGGTTTCAATGATTTTTTGAAATCAGTCAAGTATCCAGATGGCTATGCAGCCAACATATCAAGGTCAGTGAATGCAAAAAATGGTAGATTATCTGGTTTGAAAAGCCATGACTGTCATGTGCTACTACAACGAATTCTTCCAATTGGGTTGCGAGGGTTTGCACATAAAGATATTAGTATTGTATTGTTTGAGTTGGGCAGTTTCTTCCAAGACTTATGCTCAAGGACCCTAAAACGGAGTGAATTGGAGAAACTAGAAGAACGTATAGTTCTTATACTATGCAAGCTTGAGAGGTTTTTTCCTCCAGCATTCTTTGATGTTATGGTCCACCTTACTGTTCACTTGCCTCGAGAAGCAATTCTAGGAGGCCCGGTACAATATTGGTGGATGTACCATATTGAAAGGTAATTAAATCTTTTGATGCATCCATCAATTGTATTTTTTTTCATGTGGTATAAAATCACATAATGTGCGTATTTTTTCATCGTAGGTATCTTGGAAAATTGAAAAGATACGTTTCAAATCGAGCTCGACCAGAAGGTTCGATTGCAGAGGCTTACATTCTCAAAGAATGTATTAACAACTGGTCTTTGTATATTGATGGGATTGAAACTATGCATAATCAAAGAGAAAGAAATGAAGATTTAGGTGAATCTAGCGAAGGATTGATAGTTTTTTCACAAACTGCCCGACCTACAGGTGGTAGGCGAAATGATGGCAACTTGTCTCGTGCATTGCTTGATACTGCTCATTGGTACTTATTGTATAATAGTCCTGAGCTAGAGCTTTATTTAAAGTATGTGATTTTATATGCATGTATTGTTTGATCAAGTTTTGAATATTATCTGCAATGCTTAGCTGAAAATAAATCACGTTATTTTTAACAGTGAACACAAAAACATATTGCATAATCTTACTAGAGAAGCCATAACTCAAATCCAACGACAAGAGTTTCCCAACTGGTTCAGAGAACATGTAAGACATTTGAAATTTAATCACACATTGATAAAAATTAAACATTTAAAAGTTTCTTCATTGCTTATTACTAATTAATATCACTTGTTGTATGTTATTATAGATGAATATATTGAAAGTTAACGAATCACCAGAAGCTACTAAACAGTTATGGTCATTAGCAAATGATCTTAAGCCGCATGTGAAGGAGTACACAGTTTGTATGGTCAATGGTGTAAAGTTTCATATAAGAGATCTAGACAATTGTCGTGTAACCTAAAGCAGTGGTGTATGTACCGAAGGGGATCATGAGGTAGAAATGCATGACTTCTACGGTCACGTGTGCAAAATTTGGGAATAGGAGTATATGTTTCGTCATAAAGTTGTTTTTTTCCAGTGCGATTGGTACAATACTGGTACCAATGGTCGAAGGATAACGATAAGAACCGATGCACACTGTACAAGCATTGATGTTACAAGTCGGTGGTATGAAAATGACCCTTTATACTTCCTAGTCAAGCGAGACAAGTTTTTTACCTTCAAGATACCAAATTGGGTGAACCTTGGAAAATTGTGCAATCCATCCAACAGAAGGGAGTGTTTGATGTCCCAGAAGTCGGGGGTGGAGAATCCAATGATAATACAGAAAATAGTCACGCATTCCAACAAGAAGCGATTGTTGATGTTGTCTCTATCAATGTTGAGGATAATATTATTGACTATTGTATGGGTGATGTTGAAACTGAGGTTGTTCTTGAAGGTGGAACTTCAAGAGATGCTAATGAAAATGAAGAGCATGACATACCTGATGTTGATCTTGATATGGATTATGATTTGTAGAGTTCATAAAAATTGTCTTAAATGGACATCATGATGTCCATTGAACTCTAAAATTTGAGATATTTTGGGATGATTTAGTGTTGAGATTTGAAGTCTCCTTTTTCTTACCCATCTAAACAAAACATAGGTTTGTTAATGATGTAGCATGATGATCCATAAAAAATTAGGAACAAAAAAAGCTTTAAGACAGAACAATTGGCGCTACTGGTCTACTGCAACATGGTTCATACCATTATTTTATATAGAAAAAGGCTTCTTTTTTTTCCCCTAAAAAATAATTCTCAACTGAAGCTTTAAGACATATCAATTAGCAATACCATAACAATCCCAACAAAACAGCCGTCTCAACTTAAAACCCTTTAGTTGTCAATACTAGCAACTAATGAAGTGAAAAGCAATGTAGCAATAAACTAGTTAAGATGATGGGCTGAAAAAACATGAAAAGCAATATTAAAAAAAGAATTGAAACTTTTCAACAGTAGAGGAAAATATACTGCAACACATGATTATATTTGCTATTTAGAACAGAACATGTTCAGTCACAAGATTTCAGCATTTTCACACCTAAGAAAAAAAGTCTTTATAAGATACATACTTCCTCTCAAAAAATTAAAAGAAATAATAGGAAGCAATAAGGAGCACTAACCAGAATCACTCAATCAAAAGGAATAGCCAAAGCAAAAATTTTGGAACTTGATTCAAACAAAACCTTAGTGCTATTCAATTGAAAGACAAAGTTTGCATCCCAAAGTTTCAATTTCAGGACATCTCTTTCTCCAAACAGTAAATCAGATGAACACTTCCCATCAATTTTCACAATAGTATAATTGTTAACATAAATTAGACAAGCGTTCGAACACCTTGAATACACTGAATATAAAATGAAGAGCCTAAAGTTTATTGCTACATTGCTAAAGTTGAACTTTAGACTCTTCTTTAGCCTTCACCACTAATCAATAAAACTCTTACTCAAAAGTTCAGTCCGTTTTACTCCAAAGCAAAGCAAAACAAAAAAGTGAACACATATAACGGGCAGGCAGCAACTACGTCTATGTGGTCAATTCTAAGGCGAAAATGAAACTCCTTGAATACACTTTGAATTGGAGCAACTATTGTAGGGAATATATACGAAATTCTTAGATCTGTGATATGCAAAATAGAGAAAAATATGCACCAAAGAAAACAATCATACAAGATAATATTTACGTGATTTGGCAATTCACCTACTTCCAAGGAGTTGCAGTAATTTCACTATTCACTAGGAAAATTACAAGATGTGGCAGTACAATTTTCTCTCTCAAAATAACACACAAATCCTAATCTTCAAAACGACAGTTTTTCGCACATGATTCACAATGGGCTACAAACAGGCCAAAATTTTACTGCTCAAGCCTTTGCTCTATGAACTAAGCCTTAGAAAAAAAAAAAAACTCATTAAAAACAATAACACTTTTATTTCGGGTCAGGTCATAATCTAGATTAAACACAACTAGGCTCTACAAAGCCCAACAACTATATCTATGCATTCCAACCCCTTGAATACACTGAATAAAAAATCAAGAGCCTAAAGTTTATTGCTAAATGAAGAGCCTAATTATAGTTCAAAGTTCAGTCCACAAAGGGCCATTATTGCACTTTAACAAGAGTGAAAATCTTATTAAGTTTTAGCCATCCAACAAACATCGTAATAATAAATAGCAAAATTAGAAAAAGAAAAGGGAATACGCTATGCTGGATGTGATGATAGGAAAAGTACAACTGGTGAGTGTTTTTATCTAGGAAATATTCTAGTTTCTTCGATGAGTAAGAAATAAAATCTATCTCTCTTTTTACTGCTGAAGTTGAATACATTGCTACGAAAAGCTATTGCACTCAACTTCTCTAGATTTAGAAACTCATGCTCAATTATGGTATTTGTCAAAAACATCTGACCATCTATTGTGACAATACTAGTAGTACTATTAATATTTCCAAAAATCCTATTCAACATTCATAAACAAAGCACATTGAGATTCGCCATCGCTTCATTCGTAAACTGATGGAAGATGGAATCTTAACTCTTGAGTTCAAGGTTTTCTAAGACACCATGGCTTGCATATAGATCACTCTCAAGGCCATTCCCTAATTCAATATGGCACGGTTTTCCCAGGCTTTCTTGATAACCACCACCTCCGTCATCACCATATGGATGCTTTCTATCAAGGCCTCCACAAAGATACAACCCCATTACCCACTACACAAGTTATTGGGACAATTACCACCTTTAATTGTGAGATATAGTTAGGGTCATTCAAGTTGCTTTTTCATGCATTGCTCAAGTTCCTATTAAACATGGCATGGTTTGTGGGGTTTTTTTTTAAACAACCACCACCACCATCACAGGTAGCATATAGATGTTCTTTCTATTTCACTTTGTTCTCAAGATTTGATAAAGAATTATCACTAGTGTGTCTACCTCACCTTTTTTGTGTGTGAGAGTGTCTCCCTCTCGCCTTTTTTGTGTGTGAGAATGTATGAGAACACAGATAATTGAGAGTAAATTTATGGTTTATCATGTTTTATTGTCACTGTCATCAGATCATAATGTAAATTTATGATTAATGATTGAGACCATCCTTTGTTGCTTGGATTTGAATATGTGGCACAATTTTATAATCTATCAATTTTGTTTAACCCAAGCTCATATCATTTTGCATGTTTGATTATCAAATTTATACAACATAAGTACAATGGGTTATACAAAACATACCCTTAGCTTCCTCTCCCACAGCTCATTAGTTGCAAGTTGTAATCGTTGTCCCTCTAGCTACATCCCATCCCAATCTAGTTTTACTTCTCTTAAACTTATTTCAAAGTATCTAACTTTTCTTCAATCCATCCCACTTATCCATATAGTTCATCATAGAATATTCATTTCTAGTTACTAAAGAGTAAATTAGGTCGATTACCCTTAAATACCTCATCCATACAAGCTTCACAAAAGATTGTCATTAGTCTTAAAGTCCATTGAACTCTAAAAGTTGAGATATTTTGGGATGGTTTAGTGTTGAGAAGTCTCCTTTTTCTTACCCATCTAAACAAAGCATAGGTTTGTTAATGATGTAGCATGATGATCCATAAAAAATTAGGAACAAAAAAAGCTTTAAGACAGATCAATTGGCACTACTGCAACATAGTTTAATACCAATATTATTTTATATAGAAAAAGGCTTTTTTTTTTCCCCTAAAAAACTATTCTCAACTGGAGCTTTGAGACATATCAATCAGAAATACTATAACAATCCCAACACAACAGCCATCTCAACTTAATAAAAAAAAAAAAACCCCTTAGTTGCCAGTACTAGCAACTAATGAAGTGAAAAGCAATGTAGGCTATGTAGCAATAAACTAGTTAAGATGATGGGCTGAAAAAAAATGAAAAGCAATATTAAAATAAGAATTGAAAATTTTCAACAGTAGAGGAAAATATACTGCTACACAGGATTATATTTGCTATTTAGAACAGAACTTGTTCAGTCACAAGATTTCAACATTTTCACACCTAAGAAAAAAAGTCTTTATAAGTTACATACTTCCTCTCAAAAAATTAAAAGAAATAACAGGAAGCAATAAGGAGCACTAACCAGAATCACTCAATCAAAAGGAATAGCCAAAGCAAAAATTTTGGAACTCGATTCAAACAAAACCTTAGTGCTATTCAATTGAAAGACAAAGTTTGCATCCCAAAGTTTCAATTTCAGTACATGTCTTTCTCCAAACTGTAAATCAAATGAACAATTCGGAGTTGTAAATGAACCAAGCTGATCATGAATAACTCGGGTTCGGCTTGATAAAAAGTTTGTTCATGTTTGTTTATTTATAAATAAGCCAAACTTGAGTTTTAGTTTTAGGCTCGTTTAATAAACAAGTTGAGCCCAAGCAAAAAAATTTGTTCACGAACAAGCTCGTGAGTTATTAGGCTTGATACACAACAATTCAAGTATAGACTCATTTATAAGTTTATATGTGTAAGCTAAATATACTTATTATACATATTTTAATAATGACATGGCCAACATGAGACCACTACCTATATTACCTTAATTTTTTTCTTCCCTTTAAACTGATAAAGAACCACTTTAGACTATAGTTACATTTAAAAATAAATAAATAATTAAGTAGGCCACATATGATCCTTCTCTGTCAATCATCTAAAGTAAAGTTATAAAACATGTTAGTATTTTCTTGTTCATAATAGTTACAAACAGGTATTTTTCTAGTCTTTCACCGTCTAATGTGAATGTAAAAATTGTATTTTGAACAATTGCTGAAGCTGTAAGTAAGGAATAACGAATGAATGAATTTAATTAGTAAATTATTAATTTGAATAATAGCTAATCATAAGTAAGACTAGATGCATGATAAAATGAATATACTATTTTCTTTTTCTTTTTTCTTAATTTTAGAGATTTAAGCATTTAATAATGTACTTTTTTTTAGATCTCGAGCTCAAAAACTTGACTTGAGCTCGAGTTTGAGCTTTATATTAAACTTGAGTTTGGCTTGACTAATTAATCAAGCCAAGCCAAGCTCAAACTTTTTGGCTTTCCCATGAGCTCAAGCTCAAACACTATTTTTAGACTTGTCACAAGTTCAAACCAAGCTCAAGTTTTTTATTTTTCCTGATAAGCCAAGCTTGAACATGCACTACTCAACAAAGCTCGACTCGCTTACAACCCTAAATCAATTCCCATCAATTCTCACAATAGCATAATTGTTAACATAAATTAGACAAGTGTTCGAACACCTTGAATACACTGAATATAAAATGAAGAGCCTAAAGTTTATTGCTACATTGCTAAAGTTGAACTTTAGGCTCTTCTTTAGCCTACACCACTAATCAATAAAACTCTTACTCAAAAGTTCAGTCCGTTTTACTCCAAAGCAAAGCAAAACAAAAAAGTGAACATATATAACGGGCAGGCTGCAGGTAGCTATGTGTGTGTTTGGCAAAAAATATTTTTGTCAATTTATTTTACTATTCAGTTTATTTTTGCTACTATTCATGGGTCTCATTACACTTTTTGGTACTATTCATAGGTCTCACTGTACTATTTCAGCTAACTTTTACCTTTATCTACAGTACTTTCAACAAAAAGTTTTTAGTTTAGTAAAATAAGTAGATCCCAAACAAACCCTATGTCTATATGGTCAATTCTAAGGCAAAAATGAAACTCCTTGAATACAACTTGAATTGGAGCAACTATTGTAGGGAATATATACGAAATTCTCAAATCTATGAAATGCAAAATAGAGAAAAATATGCGTCAAAGAAAACAATAACAAAAGACAATATTTACGTGGTTAGGCAATTTGTCTACGTCCACAAAATTGCAGTAATTTCACTATTCACAGGGAAAATTACAAGATGTGGTAGTACAATTTTCACTCTCAAAAGAACACACAAACCCTAATATCCAAAACAACAGTTTTTTTATCCTACGCACAAAATTCACAATGGGTTACAAATGGGCCAAAATTTTTCAACCCAACCTTTGCCCCATGGACTAAGCCTCAAAAAAAAAAAAAAAAAAAAATCTCATTAAAAACAGTAACGCTTTTATTTCAAGTCAGGTCATAATCCGAATTAAACACAACTAGACTCCACAAAGCCCATCAACTTTTTTTGAGAAGGAAAGCCCAACAACTATGTCTATGCATTCCAACACCTTGAATACACAGAATTAAAAAATCAAGAGCCTAAAGTTTATTGCTAAATGAAGAGCCTAATTATAGTCCAAAGTTCGTCCACAAAGGGCCATTATTGCATTTTAACAAGAGTGAAAATCTTATTAAGTTTTAGCCATCCAACAAACACCATTATAATAAATAGCCAAATTAGAAACAAAGAAAAAAAAAAAGGAAATATGCTCTATTGGATGTGATGATAGGAAAAGTACCACTGGTGAATGTTTTTATCTAGGAAATATTCTAGTTTCTTCGATGAGTAAGAAGTATAATTTTATCTCTCTTTCTACTGCTGAAGTTGAATACATTGTTGTGAGAAGTTGCTACACTCAACTTCTCTAGATATAGAAATTCATGCTCGATTATGGTATTTGTCAAAAAAATCTAACCATCTATTGTGACAATACTAGTGTTATCAATATTTCCAAAAATCCCGTTCAACATTCCCAAACAAGGCACATTGAGATTCGTCATCACTTCATTCGTGAATTGATGGAAGATGGAATCTTAACTCTTGAGTTCATTCCTACCAGAGATCAAAGAGCTAATTTCTTCACCAAACCTCTTGTTGGCTTGCGCTTTGAATTTCTACACCAATCTATTGGTGTCCTATCTCTTGACTGATATATTCTCTCATGCATTCATGCATTCCATCTAGTTCTTTACTGTTTTTAGGTTTTCATGTTTATTTGGTGTGTAGACAACTCGTTTTGTACCCATTGGAATTATCATAACTCAAAAGTGCTAAAATTGCTTGAAAACGATGCTAAAAAATGTCATTTCCTCATTGTTTTGACCATAACTTTTGATCCACGTATAATTTTTTAGTAAGGTTTATTTTATTGGAAATTAGACATCTCGGAATTCAATTTGAACATATATTTTGCATGATTTGGATTTATATTGAGTGAGTTATGGCCGTTTGAATTAGGCTACCAGTGTAGTCGAAATTATGGTTTTGGGGAAGCATGTGTACGCATGCCTCGAACTTGCGTAAGCAGACTCATTCCTAGACCACCAAAACTTGAGTTTTGGGCTCCCAAAACATCATTCTTTGATGGGGGCTGACCCTTGGGAACATCCAAAGGCCTCATTTAAATTTTTTTTTTTGTTGCTTAAAACACATTAATTGGTGTAAGAACCACAACAAACTATGACATGGTGGTCACCTGACCTCACAAAGACTTCAATGGGAGGGAGGGTGTGTCACATGTTCTAGCTCCATTGAGAGCATTAAATGCAGGATAGATTAGGATTTATAACTTAATTTCAATAGAAATAATTATATTACCATATAGTTCCCATATTATTATTATAAGGGATTTTCCTGTGTTGATGAATTTTTTCTTTCCTTAAGAATTATAAACATATTTGGCAAGCCTAAGTGAGGGTTTGAATATAAAACTGGCGAAAGTGTTGACCATAGTAGATAGATACAACTTTGTTAACTTTCAATTTATCACCATTTGTGTCTCTGCATTAGGTATTTGTGCCTCCCTCATGAGAACTTCCTATTTGGAACATGCACGATAAAAGTAAGCATCTTCCATATAAATTATAAAAGGTAAATACAATTATAATATGCTGGTAACTAGCTCAAATTCTCCTCCCCTTCTCCCTTGGAACCCCCAAACATTTTGTACATGGGGAGATGCTAATTAACCTCCGAGGTCCTTGGCTACTTTTGTTTAATAAAGTTATTTAAGTTTCAAATTTATTCAGTTTAGGCATTTAGTCCAATTCTGTTAAAAATTTACCATTAAGTATGCATAAAAAATTTATAAAATATTTTTATGAATTTTTTAGATTTTTTTTTTTTTCATGTGAGGAAAAAAATATTAATGGCAATTTTTTAATGGAATAGAGCCAAATGTATGATTTGAATATATTTGAAACTTAAAAGTTTCAATTGAACAAAAGGAAAGTTAGAGGATTGAATCTCTCTCTCTCTCTCTCTCTTTACAAACCACAAATCACAGTAAACTGCCCACCAAAATCATAGCCTCTCTTTCTCAACCAAAAACCTCACCCAAATCATAACCATTCCATATTTATTCTCTCTCTCTCTCTCTCTCTCTCTCTCTCTCTCTCTCTCTCTCTCCCCTTTACCCATTCTACAAACCACAAATCACAGCAAACTGCTCACCAAAGTTACAGCCTCTCTTTCTCAACCAAAAACCGCACCCAAATCATAACCATTCTATATTTATTCTTATCAACTTCTCATTAGTATTTTCCTCAGATAATGTAATGTATGCTTAAAAAATAAGTTGCCTCCTATTTTATCTCTTACATTGCACCTGCTTGGAGTATTTTAAGAGGTTATAAACCCATACCTGGAAAGTAGGGAAAAAAATTCCAACCTTTGTGCATTAGATAGCCCTAAAATGTTGTAAAGTTGACTTATTCAAAAATTTACATGGTATGTGATTTAGAATCCATTTATAGTCCCACTTATATATAATTATATATAGACACGAGAAAGTGCACATTCAAAACAAACTTTTTTTTTTTTTTTTTGAGAACTAAGGATCAATGGCTTTCAAAGGGTTTGTTATTTTATATGTCTTGTTATATTTTGGCTCATTCCATAATGCAGCCATGGCAAAGGGGAATAATCTCAATGATTTGAATTCAGAATTACCACCCATCAAAAATATTTTGGTATTTTCCATAATATGCTTGTCAATTGTTTTACTTGTGCAAATAATATTCATTATTTAATGTTCTTTTTTTTTTCCTAAATATTGCATGTCAAATTAGTGCAAAAGCAATTGCAATTTTCGTTCTAAGTATTTGCATTTCCTTTTAGCTTCAGATTTAGTCTAACAATAATAAGATTTTATCCAGACTAAGCATGGAGACACCTATAATTGCGTGGATATATACAAGCAAGCAAGTTTGAAACATCCTTTGCTCTGGAATCATACAATTCAGGTTCATATTGTTACTTCATTTGCGTTTAATATTTCTTCAAAATTTAAATTCAATTTCAAGGTATCGGAGTAAAGGAGCAGGGCACGCACAAGGTTACATAGTCCACGCCATAATCATTTTGAAACTTATCAATTTAATAATTCATATTAAATTTTACAAATCTAAAAATGTATATAGTGACACTTCATTTTCAATTCTAAATAATATGAAAGACTATCAAACCTAGGAAATTTTAAAAGATTCACCATACTTGCACATGAAAGGCTTGCTCTGATACCATGAGTAAAAACTAAAGCTTAAAGCTAATACCAAACTCATCCTAAATGAACATCGTATTCTTCTGGATATGCTTGATCCCAAATATCTCTCAAATAGATGCCACAAATTGTCATTATTGCCTTGGTTATTGTTGACTTCCAAATCTCCAAGGTTGCTGCTGCAAAATGCATCATTCTTGTCAGATGTCCCACATCGGTGTTTTAGAGAGAAAATAGTGAAAATCAGTTTTTTTTTTTTTTTTTTAATTTTATATATATATGTGTGTGTGTGTGTGTGTGTGTGTATTGATGCTACTCTAACAACTCGGATGCTTATTTTATAATATTTCATTTTAAATGATATGTTGATTTACTGAAGTAAATAAAATACTCAACAGATGAGACCTAGCTATAAAGTAAGAAAACTAAGAGCCAAAATGCTATCCAAGAAGCTGTCGCCTGGTCATCGTTATGCAAAGATAAAGTTAGATGAAGCTTGCCCAAAAGGGACTGTCCCAGTTCTGAGGGTCGCAGACAAAGACCAATTGAAAAATGTATCAAACTTAACTAAGTCTCGATTTTTTCCGAATGATCAGTGGAATCATGGTTTAGAAGTAAGTGAATTACATGGTTTTCTCTTATTTAATGTTTGTCGAAAATTTTCGTTTTTCTTTTCTCTTCTTTATTTTTGTAATGCAATTAGAGTATTCTTATATTTAATGGAATGATCATCCTCATAGTTTGCATGCATTTTTTCTTTTTTTTCTTTTTGATAATCAGTTTGCAGGAATATTTGCGAAAACAACCCCAGACAAAAAGTATAAAGGAGTCTCAGGCGTGATGACTGTATGGAATCCAAAAAACGTTGGACCTAACCAATATAGTTCAGTTGCAATCTCAGCTGAAGTAGGAGAGGGACCTGACTACACTCGAATACAATTTGGGTGGACTGTAAGTATTAGGGAAGAGAAAAGGATTTGAGAATTGGTCGGTTATCATTAATTTTTATTTGAGAATAAGTGCATTTGTATAAACGGTTGGAAAACAGTGTTTTGTGTTTAAAATAAACGTTTGTAAAAAAAGTTACGGGAGTTGTGGTTGCAAATCAGAGCTTTGGGTTTTGGGTTCTAAATACTCTCTTTTAATCTCTCAAATATATATTTTTTCTTACATGATCATGACTATATATAATTTATAATACGAAAATGTGGAATTGGTAACTTAGTAACTATTTGTGGTATTCTTCAGGTGTTCCCATTCCAGTTCCAGGACAGTTTCACTCATTGGTTTTTTCAAGTAACCGTAAGTATTTTTTTATCTTTAAACAGATTTAAGGCTCTTAGGAGGATAATATATATATATATATATATATATATATATGTTTTAACGAATATAGTACTAACTTAATTTGATTTCACATGTACCGTACATGAACTAGAACATAACAAATGTTCCAGGATGTTTTGATCTTAATTGCCAAGGTTTTGTACAAATAAATACCCAAGTTCCAATTGGCGCTGCTATACATGATGTCTCTGAGTACGGTACCGACAATCAAGTGTTTTTGCGTTTCAGCCTCCTCCAGGTAATAATTACCTTTTATGTTTATTTTATTTTTATAAGTTGTTGGAAAACTGCGTTCTAAGTTTAAAACGAATGTTTTTAAAAGTTACGAGAAGTTATAGTTGCAAAACAAAATTTTGGATTTCAAAAACGTTCTTTTAACCTTCCAAAACGCCTTACTGAACGGACACAAAAATTTGCAGAATTTCTGATCTTCAATTTTTTTTCCTTTTATTTTTTCTCATTTTTGATAACAATAGGATCCAGAGAAAGAATCACCTTGGTGGCTGTTTTATAATGAAGAACCTACACCAATTGGGTATTTTTCAAACAAACTGTTTACTAAGTTAAGCGATGGAGCAGACACATTGAAATGGGGAGGCTATGTTTTCACTCAGCCAGGTGATGAGACTAGCCCTCAAATGGGTAGTGGAAAATTTGATAATGAAATATATCAACGAACTGCTAACATGATTAATGTACGATATATTGATAACAAGTATGAATTAGTTAATTCGCCAAATGATATTCAAACTGCGGAGTCTCGTTGTTACTTAGAAGGAGATCAGTCATACAAAGACGACAAAGTAGGTTATACCTTTTGTTTTGGCGGAAAAGGTGGCACACAGGAGAAATGTAGTGTTTAGTTGAAAATAACTAGTAAGTTGCCCGTGCGATATATAGATAATGTTGTAATGTTTTATGTAAAATGGTTATGAAGAATTTTTTACATATATTATAACATAATTGTTAAATAAGTTTGTTAGTATTGAGTTCATCATAGCAAGGAATAATTATAAATTGCATACACATTAATCATATTTATTCAGTTTAAGTAATGAACAATAAAAAACACAACTTTGGAGGAATATTGTAAAATAAAAGTTAATATAGAATGTGTCTTTCTCTTCCTCCTTAATTCTAAAACAAAATACACTTATGGATTTCCTACATCAATATCTCAAATACCCATAGTCAATCACGGCCTTTAAAAAACCCTCAAGTCCACAACGTTTGACCTTAAGATCAAAATCGTAATTGCAGTTATCACTCAATATAAAATGCAAACCCCTTTTTTGGTTGTAGCCAACTCATATGGGTTAATATTAGATAAGACAACAATGTTGAAGCTAGGTAGATGTCATTGAAATATTGAAAGTAAATAACATCGTTTTGGTCTATGTGTATTTGACATGGATTGACATGAAGGGTTATGTATAGATATATATATATATATGAAGGAGTTTGGTAGAAATATTTTCAAGAAAAATTTCAGAGGTGCTACTTTCTATGTAAATATTTGGGTAAATGAATGCTTGGAATTCATATCTTATATAAATTTTACAGGTTTCTTGTTATTCTAAATGAAAAATATAGGGGAATGTGAAAGCAAATATAGATTTAAAACCTAAAAATTTTCAATTGTTTAAATTATATGTCCAGTTTGATTGATCAATTCCCTAAAGAACAATAAATAGAAAAAGGTAAAAAGCTTCAATTTTTATACCTCAAACTTCCTCATCAGCCAAGCAAAGGAATTTTTTTTTCTATAGTGAAATCATAATTTCCATCACAATTGAAGGTACAGAAAAACATATACTTTAACCTTAATCAAATGATAAAATTACAAAAAAAAATATACATCTAAAAAATCAAAGAATTTAAATATATGAATAACAAAACTTAGCCAGCAATGAAAAAACAAAACTTCAAACAAATATATATATATATATATATATATATATATATATATATATATATATATCTGTGTGTGTGTAGAAAATCAAAGAATTTGAATTATATGAACAAAAAAAGATAACCTAGCGTGAATGATTTTGACACTAGTTTTCATCTCCTATTCCACTAAGCCAGAGACACCCTTTTTTTTTCTCAAGTTACTAAGAAAGTAGTTGAAGGAAAAAATTAGGGCTTCTAATCTATAAAAGAGTTTGTCCTCATGTCAAACATTTGAAATTAGTGATTTTTAAAAAAAAAAAAATTTTTTAGACATCCAAAAAAAATATAAGAAGCAAAAATGAACCATTTAGTCTAGAGACAATAAGAATTGAGAGACGGGCACTATTGCACAAATGAAACCAAAGACATACACTTCAACAACAATAATATAATATTTATGTAATTCTAGATTCCATCTATGCTTTCACAATTTGGCATACAATCAGATTAAATACATTAAAATTAAAGCGAAAATTGGCACGATTGAAGCACTTACAGCATCCAAAGAAAGAAGAAATTATCGAAGCGAGACCAAAAGGGTTGACACATATTTAGCATGGTAGGAATGATCCACAGCATTGTGCTTGTACTTGTGAAGAGCCACTATTAAAGCTGAACATGAACAATGGATTTTGGATTAATTGATGTACTTAGTAGGAGCATTTGGATGAGGATGATACCAAATATGATAAAGCAAATCCAAACATAAGAAACAAAGGTCCAAATCATGCATGAAACGAATATAAAGAAACATGAGAAGATAACAGTGGATTTGAGAACATTGGAAAAGGTGGCAAAAATGGAAAAAGAAAGAGTAACCTGACCTTTTGGAAATTGGAATAACAGACACACAAAGAGATCAAGCAAGGCTTAGCTTGAGTGTGAAAGATATATAAATATTTGTAAGCGTGGAGAGCATGACTGTAGTGGATTTAAGGGCTATTCAGCTTCTGCACTCATTACTTAAAGTTTGAAACAAAACCTCTTACATGACCAAACGGAAGGAAAAGAGAAGAGATATAAGTACCAGAATAGCAAGAGATGAGAATAGGAAGAGGTGAAAGCGTAATGTTGGGATTAGTGATAAACTTTGGGAATACTATGATTTATTGAGTAATAGTAAAAAGAATTTACTATGAACTATTGGGTAGGAGTTAAAAAACTTCAATGAAAAGAGGGTAAAAATGTTAAACGCAAAGTTAGAGCGCCACATGGTAGGAGTTCATGCAACTCCGTATGAGGTCTCCACTTTTATATATATATTGATTTCAATTTTCAAGTAATATATTATCCATGATCATTTCTTGTTAAAATAATGGAAATTTTTGAATTTTTGTCCCTTTATTTATGGGGTGTTTTTATTTGTGTTGTAGATTTTTTTTTTTTTTTACTATTTTAATTTAGTTCCTAGAGAAATAATTGTTGAGGAAGTTAAAAGGATTTTTAGGGTGAAAAAAAAAAATCCAAAATCTCTAAACCAGACTCATGTTACCCTTATTCCAAAAATTCAAGAGCCAAAAATCTTAGGAAATTTTAGACCAATTAGTTTATGGGTAATTAGACATCACTACCTTAAATCATACCATAATGTGGCGTTTGGTACAGGGTAATGTTTTAGGATTTCTGAGAATGTTTAAAAATTCTCATGTTTGGTTGTAAATCATACTAGGGAATCAGATGCCAAGGGAATCTAGATTCTCCCTTTAACCCCCTTTCAGTAGGAATGTGGATTTCCTTTAAAACATGTGGGTATTCAGATTTCCAAGTTTAAAGGAAATTATATTTTTTATAAGTTGACAATTTTAACCATTTTTCCTTATCATTTAATCAATTGAGATAAAATATAAAACAAATCATCAATATCTTTTCTTTTGTCTTTATCTCTTCCTGCCTAAACAACATTATCTTTTCCCACCAAAACAACATAAACAAGATAGATAACTCTGTCGATATATTCATGAGCAAAATTCTATTTAGGTTTCATGTGTGAAAAATTTTTTTTTTGAAATGTTCGACTATACTTTTAATGAATTTGTCATAATTTGCAATTTATATTTTGTTTTTCATTATTTATTTAGAGGGAGATTTTTTTTTTTTTTAAAAGACTTATATTGGATTTACAAATCTAAGGATATAATGGGAAAAATAAATAATTCAATTAAGAATTCTAGGAATAAACCAAATATTAGAATCTCACATTCATAGGAATCTTATTAGTTCCCAATTAAACCAAATATAGGAATAATTACATTCTTAGACATTTAGATTACAAGGCATCACATTCTCAGTAATTTGGATGTCAGAAGTAATGTAGATTCCCTTGTACCAAACGCCACATAAATTACATTTTATACCCTAAACTTTCGAAATGATTACACAGCTAGCACCCTAAACTAAATCATAACTCGCGTTATAATTTTCACCCTCTGTTATTTTGGATGGAAAACCAAAGTTTTTGGTACAAAATGTAATCGAGAGTATAATTTTTGGTGGTAAAGTGTAATTTCTTCTTTATTTTTAAAAGATTAAATTAATGGGGCAATTACGTCTTTTCATGTAATGTCATGTTTTTACGTTCCAAGTTAATAACCCAATTGATGATGGGGTGTGTAGTATAATACGAGTTATAGTTTATGGTGTTAATTGTGCATTCTGAAAGCTTATGGTACAAAGTGTGATTTGGAGTATAATTTAAAATGGTAAAATGTAATTTCTCCTAGTTTATATAACACAAAATTGTCACCAAAATTATGGTAACTAGGTTAAGGCCCCTTCTTAATAGCTTGACTTGTCCATTCTATTAAGCTTTTGTCCCAAACATAAAAGGTATTGATAATGTCATTATAGTTAAAAAAAAAAACATTCATATGATTGGCAAGAAGAGAGATGAATTGGTTTCATGGCCATTAAGATCAATTAAAAAAAAGCTTATAATAGACTAAAGTGGAGTTTTATCAGAGAAGTCTTGATGAGTTTCATGTGCCATGTTAAGGTCTCAACACCTTTACAAGTCAGTGATGAGTTTCACACGCTCTAGGCTTGACTAGGGTGATTGGCCACAAACTAAGCGGTACCACCCACCCTATCCTACAGACTATATATATATATATATTCTAGATTACAATCTATAATTTATATCAATTTATTATCGGGTGTGGCTTGTGTCCAGTGGAGTCCAGTGGAAATTTCCACTGGACACAAGCCGTGTCCTTTTTTATCTCCAACAACATTTACCTTTTCTATTTCATTTATGAAAATAAGTGTGGGACAATGAGATTAAAAAAAAAGAATAGTTTGCTGCTCTAAAAAAAAAAGAATAGTTTGCTGCTCTAAAAAAAAAAAAAGTTTGCTTCATTTGTTTCAATGAAAAACCTTATATAAATATATTTTTATGCATTTTTTATTTATTTTTTATTTTTTATGTTTGGTAATATAAAAAGAAAATGGTCAAATGAAAATGATCTCTTAACTTCCTTTATTTAGTTTGACATGAGATAGAGTTTTTTTCCGCTAAATTTTTTTGGAAAATGACACTATTTCACACCAAGTTAAATAAGAAAAATGACTCTATCTCACACAAATCTTAATAAGGGAAGTCAAGAGAAAATATTTTAATCCATTTTAAGATCGCTGCAAAACATAAGAAAATGCGATAGTTTTCTAGAAATTGCTTTTTGAAAAATGATTCATTTTTCTAAAACTGTTATTGTTGAAACAAACAAAGCGAGAAAGAGCCTAACTCTTGAATACAGAACACTGACTTCTTCTCTCTTCCCGTGTGTGTGTTAAAAATATTTAGTATTCTAAAAAATAAATAAAAAATATGTGAGAAAAATATGTGCCATAATGAGATAAGAATAAAAAAAGTCCATATTTATTCTTATCAACTTCTCTTTCTTTTTCTTTTCTTTTTTTGCTAATTTTTAATTCTATATCAGTTTTTAACTCCAAACACTTTAGCCCTTTGTTTGTTTTTTGTTTTTTTGAAAGGGAAATGTTCTGCTGCATACTTGTATGCATCAATTGTTGCATACAGGGGTATGTGGCAACAAATACAAAGGGACATGTGCAATGCACATGACCAGATAAACCTTAAACACTTGTCATTTTCTTTTTGCTGTCACATATCCCTATATGCAACAAAAACTTTCACTTTATGAAATTATGTGCATAGATAAGAACAAAAAAATCGGGTAAATTACAGGTTTGGTCTGTAACCTTTACACGATGTGTCAATTTGATTTTTAACATTTCAACTGTGTAAATTTGGTTTCCAACCTTTTGGTACTGTGTCAAAATTGTCACTGCTGTTAAGTGATGGGTGAAAAACACTGACTTTGCCAGCAATCAAAATAAAAAATTGTTCTTATGTCACATCAAATGACACATGTAATGCCATGTGAAATAAAATAATTAATTAAATATTTTTGTTGAATTATCAAATACAATTTAATCAAATCTTTTTTAATTGATCAAAATATGATTTAAATTTTAAATTTGAAAAATACAAAATAAAGTAAAATCATTTTAAAATATTCTCATCACTTTCTCAGCATCTAAATAGAACATCTAATCCATTTTTGAGCCTCAAAACACCTTTCCGACCAAGACCCACGGCAACCCCTCTGCTTCAAAGTTTCAAACCTGAGAAAACCATAACTACAAAATGTAATTTTTGCATTTCCCGATAATTATTCAAACCCAGTAGCACCCCAAGATTGTTTTGCACAATATTTATTTGGGATCATAGTTATTAAGTTGATTTTGGAAAACAAGAAACAAAATGATTAAATTGATTTTTAGTGAGACCCATCATTTTTTGTATTTAAATCACCAAATAGATTTTTATTGAATAAAAAACAATCGTTAGAAGTAGATGTTATAGGTTGAAATTATTATTATTATTTTTTTAACACCTTCTAATTTTTCATATACATTAAAAACATTATGATTCATAGGATGGAGTTACAAGCAGAATGATGAAGTTGAGGAAAATGAAGGCAAGCCCTCTTTCTTTTATGTAGTAGCAGGGAAGAAAATGAAAAATGAATAAAATTATAAAGATTGTATTTCCATATCCGTCCAATAGATCTTGATTTTTCTTATCCACGATAAAACCCAACAGCACCTTGAAGTTTCCAAACCCAGGAATCTCAATTGTTTGAATTATTTTCAGGTTGGGATTTTTAATTTTAAATTTTTAAAGCATATTTTGATAATTAAAAAAAATTAGATTTTGATTAAATTAGATTTGATACTTCAACAAAATCTTTAATTTTATTAATTTTTTTATTCCATTTGGCATTACATGTGTCAACTGGTGTGGTATAATTTTTTTTATTCTTTATTTTTTATTTTTTATTGTGGCAGTTAGCCACTTTAGCGTTTTCTATCCATTACTTAATAGTAGAGATTATTTTGACACAATACCAAAAGGTCCCAAACTTGTAATTTACCCAAAAATGTTATAGGAAAATATGTGTGCCACAATGATTTGGGCCATTTGGTATGACATTTTAAGCAACACTTTTCAGTTTTTAAATAACATTACATGCATTTTCTTATACTTTTTAACTTACACGTATTTCCAAAAAATACAAATAACGTTATTAGAACAACATTACCAAATGAGCGTTAAGAATAAAAAATTCCATATTTATTCTTGTCAACTAATTTTTTTTCTTGTGATTTTTATCATTTTTATTATTTTTGTTAGAATGTTATATGTCACTATCAATTCTATCAAAACAACTGATTTTATCACTCAAGTCCCTAAACCAAAAAAAGGAAATTCAAGATGACTGTCGTGGGTTTAGGATCCTAAAGACACTACATGAAACTTTGCTGCTTGGTGAGGGAGGAAGGTCCTCAAGTCTTGTTTCTTATTGAAAATCAAGTTGACTCTAGTGGTTTTTAAGGTTTGAAACAAAGGATTCCTAAACTACTGGGGTTGCTCTTTTGTGAAGTTGTTTGGTTCAAGGATTCTGTTGGAATTTCTTGAAGCTGCCAACCAAGACTCATTTCATGGATGTTATAGAGATTGATTCACATAAACTAAGGGAAATTACAATTTACCACCTTAAACTATACCAACCTCCCCCCCGCCCCCAAATTACACTTTGCACCATAAAGTGAAAAGACCAAAAAACCCCTCTTCCTAATCAATTAAAAACAAAACCTCTCTCTCTCTCTCTCTCTCGTGCGTGCGTAGCAGCCTTCTCCCCAAATCAAAATCATTTAACCCTAAATTCCCGAATCAAAATCATCTTCGGCTCCACTACTACTTCACCACCGCGACACCACAGTGACACCTCTCCACCATCGCTCCACCACTGCTCCACCGTCACTCTACCACCACCTGAGTTAATGTTTTGTAACTCAAGCATCCTTCGAGCAATTGATATTGGTGCAAGAAGAGCAAACTGATGTCACAGAAGGTTTTGTCACATGAAAACTAATATAGTTTTTTGTTTCTCTTTAATCTTGTGCATAATACAAACATTGTATATTAAGAGAATGCAACTTCTTAGAGACTTTTAGATCCCACTCATGTATGTACTTTGTCGATGAAATCATAGAAGCCAACTTTTATTAGATAGTTTTTTTTTTTTTTTTCATTTAATAAAACATATAAAAAAAATTAAAAAATCAAAGAAGGAGAGCAAGTTGATTAATGGTTACTTTATCCAATGAAGTAATAAAGTAGTGGAGTAAAAGCTAATAAGAAAAGCAGGGCAATTGAGAAAAAGTTAATAAGAACAAATAAGCTATTGTTTTTATCTAAAGGATTGTTGCATGTTGGTATAGCCACTTGGTGCAACTATGATTTCTGAGCTCAACTTTTATTATATGGTATATGAAATAATATGATATGAGATTGATGATTGATTTGTTGGGTACTTTTAGTAACCCAGAGAAGACTCAATTAATACTTATCTAATTGGGTAATTACTTACTTGAATCCACAACTTAAGCTTTGTTATTGGTTTTAATTTGAATCCACAACTTAAATTACTTTTTTTTCCCACCCGTAATAGCCAATAACAACCTGCCACTTAATATTTGTTGTGAAAGTGTTATAAAAATGTTGTGAATATAGCATTTCTCAGTAATAGACAAAACTTAGATATATTACCTTAGGTAAGATGTTGTACCTTAGGTTCCCCTTTTAAAAATAATCCACATAGCTACTTAACAAACACATCTAAACCACATTAAAAGAAAAATTATTCTATTCCCTCGTGAACTCTATCGCTCCCCTTAAATCATAGAGATACAAAAGTGCTAAAGCTCTTTCAGCCCTTTCTCTCTTAGAAATACAGCTGATCCACCATGGCCAGTTTCTCAAGCTTTTCTCTCCACCTACTAACTCTCACCAGCATCGATGGTTGTCTTCGACTCGAACCCTCACCACTCTTTCTCTCCCTATCTTTCCCTAACCTCTCTCTAAGCCCAACTATAAGTCAAGATCATCTTCACCGCTATTGCCTCTCATCAGGTGGTGGTTCTCCCATCTTGATCTCTCTTCAATTCTCTCTCTCTCTCTCTCTCTCTCTCTCTCTCTCTCTCTCTCTCTCTAAAACCATATTAGATCCTCTAATTTACCCCTCTCCCTTTGATCTATCTTTTATATACTAAATCTTTAATAATTCAATGGGTCTATGTTTGGGTTATATGCAGATTAGTTTCAAATGGGTGACTGGATGAGGTTTTTTCTTCAACTTTAGATGGGTTTTCTAACAAGAAACATAAGTTGTTTAACGCCGTTTATTGAAAATTTTAAGGAGTGGTTGAATTTTAAAAGGGCGCCTAAGGTACAAGACCTAAGGCATTGTACCTAAGTTTTGCTCAAAAAAATTTGGTGGGTTTGGGTTTCAATTTATTGAGTGAGTTCGGGTTGCTTTTACCTCTCCAAAATTAATGGCGGCATGATCAAGAAGAGTGCAAGTACTTCTCTAAAAAGAAAAAGATAAAGGTGCAAGTGCAAGACACAAGCAATTGTATGTTAGTGTTTAATATAAATGGGTTTGTATAAAAAAAGGTCAAAAACTTTAACATGGTTAATAAATAGGTCAATTTCGTGTTGTATTGCTTAACCTACAATTAACCTGAAATGACTTGATTCATTTAAATAAATGTACTTTTATAGGAAAAAAAATTACACTTTACCTCCCTAAACTATACCTCCTTTTACATTTACTTCCTTTAAACTATTACCCGTATAACATTTGCAACCCAAGTGTGCATTCTCATAGTTTAAGGGGTTAAAATGTAATATCCCCAATTTTTTTAATTTGATATAAATTTGAATCCTAATATAGTTAAGTAAATTTTTTAATGGTTATATTGATAAATTTTTTATTGAATTTTACCCAAAACAAGGTGGGAAAAAAAACTATATTTTCACTTCATTTTTCTTGGATTGTGTGCTAAACAAATTGAAATGGATTTTGTTGTGTTAACCCGCTTAATAAATAAGTTGTATTTTTAGCAGTTAACACGATTATTAAATGAGTTTAAATTCAATAAGGATGTGGTATAAAACCTTTGTTTTACACCATCTAATTAAATAATGATACATCAGTATTTCAAAAACATTTTACAAATTTCTGAATAGAGATGGCCACACACAATCAATTCTCCTCAATACCCATATGCATTCTCTTTCCCGTGTCTCAGATCAGGCTAGCCATCGCGGCTGCGTGCTCCCTCCCTCCCCCCTTTGCTTTCACCTCCGCCACCTTCTCCCTCACAAAATCAATCGTTTCCTCTTTAACCCCTCCATCTTCTCCATCTTTGTCAACCTCTTCCATACCCCAAAACTCCCTTAATCTCTCTTCTCCACTTCAACCCATAGCTAGAGTTGCCTTAAGTTCAATCAATCACCACCATTGATGGTGGCCCAGAGACTTGCTTCTCTCTCTCACTTACTCTTTTTCTCTCCAATCGACTCTGTCACTCATCTAAAAATCCTTATACCAATATGAAAATGAAAATATAACCCATCAGCGAGAGCCGGCAGAATCCAATGAGAGGTGGATGATGGCAGATCCGTTTGAGAGTTTAGGAGCCATCTCCATGGACGACGACAGAATCTGGCGAGAGGTGGAGCTTATGGCTGATCGATCTGAGAGAAAGTGAGAAGATTTGGGTTTGGGTGAGTTGTGATTATGTGTGACATTACTTATTCACTCATGTGTAATAATGTGTAATATGCTGATGTGGCATGCTCTTATTGGATGGTGTAAAATATGGATTTTACACTCTATCATTACCAAATTAGTACTCTTAGAGCATTCACATCTGGATTGCCAAATGCCATATGTAGGACATATTTAGCATTAAAGCCCAAAAATCACCCCCCATCCGGACTTGTAAAAGCTTGGTATTGCAAAAAAAAATTTCAATACTGCTACAATACCATTGCAAATTTGCAATGGTACTGTAGCAGTATTGCAAAACCAAATAATAATTTTTTATTTTTTATTCTCCCCTATATATATGCCTCTTTCTCTCTCTTCACATTGTCTCATCTTCTCTCTTTTTCCAGAACATTCTCAGTCTCATCTTTTTCAACAATGATTCATTTTTTTTGGTGTGGTTATAGGTCCAACGGAGTGGGTCGAGATGGTGGTTCAGTAGTGTGGTCCTAGTGGAGTGGGGCGTGGTTTGGTGTGGTGGTTGATCGAGTGGGTCGAGATTGTCGAGCAGTGGAGATCGGAGTGGTTCATGAGTTTTGATTGGCGTTGTTTGTGGGTTTTGATCAGCGGTGGAGATTAGCGTGGTTCATGGGTTTTGATCAAGCAGTGGAGATCGGGTGAGTTGTGATTGGGTTGGTTTGGTGGTGGTGCGGTGATGGTGTGGTGGTGGTGTGGTGATTGGTGATGGTGGAGCCGTGGAGGTGGGGGTTGCTGTCACGCCCCAAACCCAATACTCGGATTTGTGGCCATGACCGGTATGCTAATATCAAGTTTAAACCTGATATTAACAAGAACCAACTTAACTTTTACAAATCTTTTACAAAAGCTTCTCTCTTTCTTTTCATCATTGTTTTCTTACTTAAATGATATAACTTTTCACTTGACATTCAAAGCATCTACACTATACTCCAAGAATAACATAAACCACCAGTAATTCAATTTTCATATTTTCACATAATACATCTCTTAATACTTTAAGGTACACAACTTTCATTAGATCCTAAAATACACCATACTACAAATCTAAACATCGTATTGCTAATTTAGGATCTATACATATAAAACTAAAACCACCTCCTTCCAAAACTCAACTAAGGCTCCCTCTGCTCCAAAATAAAACCTATTGAATGAAAGAGTGGAAGGGGTGAGCTACACAGCTTAGTAAAGGTAAGATACATGAGAATTTAATAAGGATGCATATAAATCAAATCATTTCATTTTAATAAATGTTCAGATAGGAGAACATCTTTTCATACATAGTATTTTATACTATTTATAATAATAACTTATACGCTCTTCGTAGGAAAAATAATTGTTCTCATTTTTCTCATCAGAATAATATTACTAAATCCTTTCAGATTGAATTTCCTTCATTTCCTACAAAGTCACCATATATGTGTGTGTGTATATATATATATATATATATATTCTTATTACAAAATAATCATTTTAATTTAAATCAGATAATCGGTAACTTTGTATTAAACTAGAAATATCTTAAAGAATAATAAAACTTTCCTTCATAACTTCTTTTTGTAAAATTTTGTAACTTTCATAATCATAAAACTTAACGTTTCATAAAGAATAGATATCTGATAACTTTTTAACATAAACTTGTACTTTCATCAGAAGCTTTATCTTTGTGGAACACTAAAACCTTTTCTTCAGATTCTTTATCTTTAAAGTACAACAGAATTTCAGAAACTTTTATCTTTAAAGAACAACTTTTCTTTTCCTCAGAAACTTCTTTTCATGAGAGCTTTTAACTTTTCATAATACATTTAAACAAAATCATTCTCTCATGATCAATAACATAATATAGTTGTTCATAACATATTGGTTAGTCCTTATCTGATAAGTCTGTCCTTATTTGAGAGGCTTCTAGCACCATAGTGCTAGGCATCCAGCATTCCCCACAATGCCAGGTATTCCCGGGATCACATCATAATCATATATTCAACCATGGGGGTCGGTTGACTTCTTCCACAAGTTGGCTGTAACCAACAAGGGCGGGTACAGTAAAGCCAGTCTCACTTATAATGGCCAAACAGATAACATTTTTCATGGAAATCCAATAATTAACCCCTACTAGCAGAGTTCAAATCACTAAAGGACATAACACGAAAACATTTCATACTTATACATCATACTGATATTCATAGTTTGCATAACATTTCATAATAAAAGCATCTCCATTGTTTTCTTTAAACATCATGTTCGTGGAATTAGTAATAGCATCAATATGCTTAAATCATATATATAGGGTTTCTAGAACTTACGAACATATCTTTGTCTGAAACATACTTATATGCCATACATCTAATCAAAAACCCTTTTAATGCATCATATAATTTAAAAAAATTTCATGACTTACCAAATGCTCATATAACTTATCTCTTACCTGAAAGCAAAGGAACCGAGAGCCTAAAGTTGAAGGAGCTTAGACTTGACAGAATTGGTAACACTTAAATTAAATATCAAAACTTATTACTATCAATTACTCCTTATCATAAACTTACGCATTCATCTCAAAACCTATATCTTAGAATCAAGGAAATCCTAATCCCACCTCAACGAGGTTCCCACAAACATATTATACACACATCAACAAATGATGTACCAACATAAAGAAAAGCCACCATTCTCATATTTGTATCATATCTCCAGAGGAGCCAACTTCATTTCAAGATGTACTTTGAGATTAGGGCAATAATGCATGCATAAACATAAAACACTTAAGCCATGGTCATGTAACCATACACTCATAAGGCAACATACAGCATGTCAAACAAAACAGCTTCATAAATACAACTGTCGCATGGTTTAGAACCACTCCTTTGAGTACTAAACCTCAAACTAAGTTACACAAAATTAATCTATGATCTAGACATACTAAATGATAAACATATTAAATTATAGCTCAAAACATTCACCCTAACCTTAGAATTAGAATTAAATTCTCAAAGTCAGAGTTATCATTTGCTGTTTACTGCTTATTTCAGCAGCAATTGCCTCATTAGTATAGGCACGTCTAATCTTCATGAAATTTTATAGAACAACTCCTCTAGGTGTATAGTAAATACCATATCAATTTCGGAGTCAAAGTATAAAATCATGATTTACTAAAAATCATACAAGACAACATGCTCAAATCTGTCCTGACAGAATTTCATGCAACTTAGAAATTAAACCATTATTTTTATATTGATCCAAATTCCGTGAGACCCATTCAATAACAATAAAAAGTTTCTTAGGTTTCATAGGAATTATCCCTAGCATCCAAATTCACTATATACAATTTAATACATAATTTACCATGTGTAAACACAGAATCTGTCACAATGACAGCTTTGTAACATTTTCTTGTAAATTCACAAACAATTATCAAACGATGGTATTTTCATATGGGGATTTTTATACACTCATTAGACATGTTAGAAAACACTTACATGCAGTCATTTAACCATTCATAGCAAAATTAAATCCAACAAAAATTCCAGCAGTAACATCAAAAGTACTCATCCTAACTTTTTCTTACTTTCTTAATTATATAAAATCATTAATTAGTAAAAACCCTAAACTACCTTCAACAAACCATCAACATAGTTTCAAAGCTTCTTAATTTTACAAATTCATGATTTCCTAATTTTACAAACCATAAATACCATTACTAAAAATTCCTTGAAGAAATCATGGATTCTAAGATGAGAGTAACTAAAACCCTTACTAAGTTTATGGTTCTTGAGGGGAAATAGAAATAAATCGCTCTTGCATGAAAAGATCTCCCTTTTCTAGTGGCTGGACCTGAAAATATGAGAGCTAGAGAGCTTAAGAGAGTCTTTGAGTTTCGTAGTTTCTTTGAGAGAGTATGAAGAAGAAATTGTATGGAGCTTTCATTTCCTTTTGAGGTGTTGACCGTGGGTTTGAGAGAAGACTCAAGAGAGCTTCCTAGCTCTTTCCTTAAGAGAAAAGAGAGTAAAGTGAGGTGAGAATTCAGATTCATGTGGACCCGTGGGAAATAGAGAGGTAAAGAGCTTCTTGCATGTTCTAGTTGCTTGAGAAAGTCAAAGAAGGGATGAGGTGGAGCTTGCTCATTGCATGGCCGGCCAAGTCTTGGTCTTTGGGTTCATCAACATGCATGGTACTTTGGCATTACACGTATTGAATTCCTATTGGTTGTATGTGTGGGTGGAATTACAACTATAACATCCCATGCATCATACTTAATTAAAACACCACTAACTATGTGTCTAATAACTTAAACCACTTAATATAGTTTTGTACATACTTAGTGTGTGTGTGTGTGTATATATATATAAAATACAAATAGCCATTAATTATTTATAATCTTTACAATTCTTATTCAAAGGCATTATAAAATAATATGCTTATTAAATACTCTTATATTAATTATAGAAATAAAGTGGCTTAAAATAATAATTAACCACTTAAACACATAGATTAACTATAAAGTTGGGTCGGAGTGTTACAGTTGCCTTGGGTGGTGAAGGGGTGGGTTTACTGGTTTGGGTCTGGGTTTGCTATCATGGGTGTGGGTTTGGGTTTGCCGTGGGTCTGGGTCTGGGTTTGCCACCGTGGGTTATGGGGATCGTGGGTTGCTCTTTTTTTTTGGTGGTGCTGATGGTTAGAGAGGGTAGTGTTGATGGTCTGAGGTTTTTTTTTTTTTTTTTTTGGTGTTGATGGTAGATTATGGGTTGCTGGTGGTGGTGGTGTCAAATGTGTGTAGTGCAGCGGTGGTGGGCTCATGGTGATGGTGGTTTCAGTAAATTTGTGGTTGTTTTTTAATAGAAAGAATGAGAGAAAAAGAATAAATAATGTATTGTATGGTAAATAATTGTGATTTTGAGATATATTATTTTATTATGTAGAAATATTATTTTAATGAGTAGAATAGGAAAATAAAATTTGGGAATGTTATAAAATAGTATTGTATAAATGATAAAGTAGGTTTTGAAATGATAAAATAGAATTGTTTGAAAATTTTGGATGCGAATGCTCTTATTTAATAAATCGGGTTGGTGTTCATCTATTCAAGGCATTGGGCTTAATTTGGGCCTCAATCCCTCGTTTCCTCCTTCATCCAAATCTCAGGACATTTGGATTGGGCCTCTTTCTATGCAGCCAAATATTTGGATAAAAACTATAAATAAAAAAAGAAAAAAGAAAAAAAAAAGAAATATTTTAAAGTCAATAAAAGTCAATAACGAATCTCGTGTGGCAACATTTTAAAGTGACTCCATTTTCCGCGAAAAAGAGATTCCGCGAAGAAACATTTTAAAGTGTCTCCATTTCCTTCGCAGTTAAGGCAAACCGAACCTCAACTCCACGGACCCGACCCGAATATAAACCAGGTTTCACCGTCGTCGACAAACATGATCGTGACGAACACTCCGGCGGCGGACCTCACCCTCACGAACCTCGCTTACTGCTCGCACGCCGATCTTCATGGCTTCGCCGTCCCCGACGCCAAGCTCTACCTCGCCTCCATCGCCGATTCCTTTGTTCTTTCTCTCTCATATCCTTTTCTCTCATTTCATACTGCTCCTTATTTCGCTCGTGCACATTTCCAATTCTGATCAACCTTGATTCTGATCCTTTACAGTAGAACTTCTTGCACAAGCTAAGATTTGCCATATCTTATTTGCTTAGATGTAATTCCGAAAAGTCGCTTTTAGAATTTGCTCTGAAATTTGTTGATTTCATGCATAACTAAGATTTGCGTGTAATTTTTGTTAAGATCGATGGCTTTTTTTTTCTTTTTTTTTTTTTATTATTCTTGTTCTGGTGGCCTTGACTAAGAGTTGATGATGATACTGCTCACGAGAGCGTACGGAATGGCCACATAGCTCTAAATGCGATTCAGCGTCGGCATGCCAGGGTTTCAGCTGGTGATACCTTATCGGTTAACAGGTCAGAGCTCATTCGATTCGATACCACCACCACCACCACCATCGCCGTCTTTTTTTTCTTCGTATTGTTTCTAATTGTTGTGTACTGTTTGTAATTTGTTTTAGATTTATTCCGCCGGCGAATTTCGACCTGGCATTGCTTACACTTGAGTTGGAGTTTGTGAAAAAGGGGACTAAAAGTGAACAGGTTATTACTGACTTTCAGTCATAATCTTAGTTTTAACTTCATGGAGGGTTTTATTTTATGCTTGAAAAATTGGTGTTCTCTTTTTTTTTATTGTAGGTTGATGCTGTTTCGCTGGCTGGCCAGCTTAAAAAGAGATTTATGAACCAGGTAGAGTTTATATGTTTATGACTTTCTATTCCATTTTGTGTTTGGTAGTTTTATTTGGCTGCGCGTGTTGGCTGTAATTGATTGAGGATTATGAAATAAATAAATGGGACTTTTGATGAAGTGTCCAGAATGACTTCTTTTTTGGTTTATAAAATAAAATAAAAGTGACCCAATTTATTGGAAATAGAATGGGATATAACGGGTCTTCTTTGGAAGGATCTAGAACACTACAGCTCGTTTATTAGGTGACTTTGGGCCTGATGAGAGTGTGGGTCCGCTTATTGGGGGATTCATTTTCGATCGCTTGATTCAAGTACGAGTGAATCAACCTTTCCGCTAGAGACTTGGGCGTGCTTATTAAGGCCTACAAAAGTTACTGCGGATCTAATGATATATATGAAACGCATCGTTTTAGGAAATATTTTTTAAAAAATTTTATGGGAAAAAAAAATTATTAATTTTTTTGACGATTTTTTATATTTTCCAAGTACTTTATTTTTAATTGAAAGTGTTAAACATAAAAATGTATTTATAATTTTTTATATATATAAATAAAAAGAGTGAGCAGACCAAAAGTGGAAACTAAGGTTGTCCACGGGTCAGGTCAACTCAAGTTTAGGTTTGACCCATACTCAACCCAATTGGATTGGGTGACTGAAAATTTGACCCGCACTTGACCAAACATACAAGTCGGACCAACGTTTTGGGTTATTGGTTGAGTAGGTCAAACTTGTCAGTTAGGCGAGTCTGGGTTTCAAATTGGGCCAAGTTTGTAGATTTGTATGATTTTTTTTTTTTAATTCTATTTTTTAAGGGCCCTTTTAGCCCAAATTAATGGGCTTGCTAAATTACAAGGAGTTATAAATTTTTGAACCTTGTATATATATCAAATGAGCCCATTTTTATATTATTTTATGATTAGAGTTGATTGAAAATAAATTAATTTTAGGATAAATTTACATTTATCTACTTTCCTTCCCTTCCCTCTCTCCCTCTTAATCCAAATGGACCATGAATTTGCACTTTAGCGTTGTTGTTTGATCACTAAATGCTAATAAAATGAAAAGGGTAATTTGATCGGATGGCTAAAAGGTGAGTCGTGTTTAATGATATAGAAATGTAGTTAGTCATGAGAAACAACATTGCCATTTTGTAACTAGCTCAGATGAGGAAGTTGTGATGGATGGAAAGTAAGATTGGAACAGATAGAATTAGATATGTAGTAATTGGTGAGAAGATGAGGGTTGAAATTATTGCGGAAGAATAATAGTTCCCAAGGATGGTTATTGTATCAAACGAAGCCATCAAGTGTGTTAGTAAGGAGGGGATTATTTTTTTTAAGTTAAAAGGCTATAAGACAAGGGGGAGGAAGGCTGAGCAGATCGTGGATTCATGAAGTGAGAGTTCACATAATTTTGTTAGCAATTTGAGCCATTTCACTTGATAAAGCTGAGTGGTAGGAAAGGATTAATGGAGGTTAGCAGTCTTGTTGAGTTGCTATTTATTTCTATTTAACTGCGTGTGAGCCATGTTCCCAAAATAATTGTAAATATTTAATAAATTTTGCTATCCCATGATTACGTTAAAATCAAAGTTCTTGCCTATTCAAATTGATGAAATTTTAGGAATTAACTGGGGTCAGAAGCAAATTGTATTTGAATCTGTCTTTGATTGCTGAAAATAAGGATGCTTCTATTTACTTAAAAAAAAAAAAAAAGGATTCTTCTATATCTTCTATGGTGAGTGTAGGAGGGAAGAATGGCTCCTACTATTGGAATATGAGATTTATTCATAATTTTCATGATTGGGAGATGGAGGGGGTGTATTCTCTAATGGATTTGTTTTATGATAAACTGCCCTTTGCTGGAGGTACTGATTGTGTGATATGGATACTGAATAGCAATGGTGTTTGATCGTATTATGAACATTTTAGAAATGCTAGCTGGAAGCTTTTTACAAGGAGATGCATTTGGTCTAGTTACATGCCTAAGAAAGTATCATTCTTTGTGGAGACAGCAATATTGTATAAAATTTTGACTATAGTCAATCTTATAAAGAGGAATATACCATCAGTCAATTGGTGTTGTATGTGTAAGGCAAACAATGAATACGTGGATCATCTTTTGCTACACTGAATTGCCAACAATGATTCAGTGGATTTCCTTTTGCTACCCTGTTAAGTTGCCCACAACTTATGGTCATTTCTTTTATCAGCTCTTGAGATGCGGTGGGAGATGCCCTAAAAAATATTGATGTATATTGTTGCTGTAATGGGATGTATGGGAGACATAGGAATGTGTCATGTGGAATGTAACCCCTATATCTTATGTGGGTGTTTGGAGGGGGCAGAATTGCCTAATTTTTGAGGGTGTGGAGAAATCTTTTATTGAGCTTGAGTGTAATTTTTTGGGCAGTTTATGTTAATGGCCTACTATGCTATGGGGATCTCTTGAAACATGTTAATTGAGTTTATGGATCATGTTAAGCTTATGACTGCTTTTGAGCTTTCCTTTTCTTTTCTTTTTTTAGTTTTAATTCTTTTAATAAAAGATTTTTTATTACTCACAAAAACAAAAGAATGGTTCTATTTCAAGCCCCCGAGAGAGAGAGATGAAAAAGAAGGAAAAGCTACATCCTAGTGTGCTTCTTGCCCCACCTTTTTTCTCCCTAACAGGAAACATATGAGACGTTTATTAATGTTCCCAGTGTATTTATAGGTTTTGCCTGCCTTATTTTCTTCCTAAATCTTTTTGGATGATATCACTTCAAGCTGTGGATTATTATTCTTGTTGTATGCAGGTAATGACAGCAGGGCAAAGAGTGTCATTTGAGTTTCAACAAAATAACTATATTTTCACAGTCAATCAAGTCGCTGTAGCGGGGCAAGAAAAATCTAGTACTATTGAAAGAGGGATGATATCAAGTGATACATACATTGTCTTTGAAACATCAAATGCGAGTGGAATAAAGGTATATTTCTGTATTTGATTGTGTACTAGTCTTTATGCACACACATATTTTGTTCTTGTTTTGAATTTTTTCTTATTGGTAAATACACATGCACTAGTGGGTCTTGAACTCATTACCTTGCCCTTTACCTTGTTCTTACTAGGAGGAGATGCCATTTGAGCTAGTGCTCATTGGCTTCTTTCTCCACTTATTCCACTTAGCTATCCTATACTGGTTAGGTTTAATTATATTGTATTGGTGATAAGTTTGCTATCCTAGCTCTTGGGCATGAGCATAAAATGCATTGCCTGTCAATGGTGAACTCCCTTGGATTACCTGGCAACTAGTTCTAGCAGGTGGGTCATTTGCTCTTTAGGTTTTGCTACCTAGAGGCAAATCCAAAGGGCTCTTCTTTAGAAAAGTTCCCTACATTATGTAAAAAAATGGTTTGCTATCCTAGAGTTTAATATAATAATATGAAAAAATTTCTATATACATAATGCCATTGACAAAACTAACTTCAGGTATTTTGTTTGATGTTCATGAAAATTTCTTCCATCATTTGTTTGTTTGCATAATTAACAAATCAATGCTATTAGATTGGTGGATTCTGTACCCGATATTTCTATTATGCTTAAAGCATGCTGCAGAAGGTGCTGCCATGACAAATCAGTCAAAATATCTTTTACACTTGCATCTCCCCTTAATTATTTACCTCTTCCCCTGTTGAACAGAACGTGATCAGTGTAGCCTGATAAGCATTTATACAGATCACAGTTGCTCAGAGTAATTATAGGCTGATCAATTTAATGCCAAACATTAAATCCAGTAACTTATATTTTGGCTTGCAGATAGTCAATCAGCGTGAGGCAGCCAGTAGCAACATCTTCAGGCAGAAGGAGTTTAATCTTCAATCACTTGGTATAGGTGGCCTAAGTGCAGAGTTTGCAGATATATTTCGAAGAGCCTTTGCTTCGCGTGTTTTCCCTCCCCATGTGACAAAAAAGTAATATTTTCAATTTGTCATTTATGCATTAATTCTTCTAGTCTGTTTTATCTCCATAACATGCTCTTACCTGGAAATTTCTTCATCTTCTAGATTGGGGATTAAGCATGTGAAGGGTATGCTGCTTTATGGGCCTCCTGGTACTGGCAAAACACTTATGGCTCGTCAAATTGGAAAAATGTTGAATGGAAGGGAACCAAAGGTTTGTATATGGTTTATTTTATTTATATTTCTTTCAGTCTTCCACCAAATGATAAAACTTATAGCTTTATGAGGCTAACACCTTATCATTTTCCATCTTTAGAATTAAGAGTTTTTTTTTTTTTTTAATCTTCCCCGTCCCCATAAATGAGAGGGAGAGTTGAAAGGTTTTTTATTTTTTTTATAAGAACCAAAGAATGTTTTAATAAATGTTTCTTGTTGGTACCAATATAGTAATATTAAGACAAATGATTTTGATAATATTTTTAGACCTTGATGAAATTATAACTAGTGTTTTCTCAAGGCTCATAAGTTTGTATTCTTATTTACATGGCCTGCTAATCTTATTAAAAAATTTAGCGTTGTCATTTTTACTTTGCTATGAGCAAAGAATTGATTTGTTCGGTACATTTTGTTTATTGTAATTCCATAATTTCATTGACCTAAAGACTTTGAGTTCATCTTTTTAAACTGGTGTATGAAGTTTCAAAACAAGCATCTAATGCACAAAATTGAGTAGAATGAAGCTTTTTAACTATCTCTAGGTTGGTAGTGTTGCAGTTGAATAGATTTAGTAATTCAAAAAACAAATATCAAATGTTTAAGATTATTTCTAGTCTTGTTTGAGCATAGACCATGAGTTCACTTACTATTTGACTGACATTGAATTTTATTCCATAGACATACAAATTTATCCTGAAATGATGACCACGATGAATTGCACTCTTTTTCTTTAATTTGTCAAGCAGAAATGCTTCTCAGGCACATGATTGAAACAAAATCTCATGAGGATATATCTTATATGAGAAGGCAGGCAGCGTCATCTCTATTTTATTTCCTTGCAACACAAAACCTAGTGCACATCCACCCATCCACTTTTGGTTATGTCATGGTTTAAATATCAATAGTCACTGGGTATTTTGGTGTGCTCAATTTTCATTTGAGCATATGCTCACTTGCTAGTGCATACTTTTCGTTTTGATGCTGGAACATTGTTTTCGGGTTCCAAAGCTAACTAAACATGTCTGAATTCTTTCTATTATGGCAACAAATTATTATTAGTATTCTATGCTGTTTAATTACTTAATGTTCATCATTGTGAAGATGAAGTAATTTTTTATCAATAAAATTTCTATTACTTATAAAAACAAATAAATTATAAGTATTCTATGCTTCACATTCTATAAGATGGTGAAAATCTATTCTTGCAGTTGATGGATCATCTTTTTTATTTTTTACCCTTTTTGTGACAAATTGTTATAGATTGTTAACGGCCCTGAAGTTTTGAACAAATGGGTTGGTGAAAGTGAAAAGAATGTTAGGGATCTATTTGCTGATGCTGAGAATGATCAAAGAGCTCGAGGTAAGGGAGATATAGCAGGTGTTTTCCTAGGTTGTTCTTTTGGTGATCACTAATGCCATCATGTTCTTTTCCTTTTCAGGGGACCAAAGTGATCTGCATGTCATAATTTTTGATGAAATTGATGCTATTTGTAAGGTACATGATTCTTCAAATATTTGTTAACGTTTTTTTTTTTTTCCCTGCCAGTAGATTGATTGTGCATCAATTTGTTGCTTTTGATATATATATATGCATGTATGTATAGTTAGTATTTACCTCTAACTGAATCTATTGTTCTTGAATGTCCTGGAGTGTCATTTATTTGAATATCTAATGTGTGCAGAATCTATAGATTAACTTCCTTATGCGGTTAGAAATGCTTTGTATAGTTTCATAACTCTTTATGTTGCCTTAATGAACAATAATGACCATTCCAAGAATTGGGACCCTGAGTCAAAGAATCATCCTAAGTGACATAGTGCTAAGAGTTGTAGATGAGTAGGCATTTGCACATAAAATATATTTATATATGTGTATGTATATATTAACTTGAATCCTAGTTCCCTTCTTGACCTCTAAGCAAACATGCTATTATTAGTATGGTTTTAAATGCTACAGCACAAGAACACATTGGTAACACCTACATGGTTAGATTTCCACCTGAGGTCTGCATTGCTTAATATGTCAAAGAAACAATGTCAATTTTTAGATTTAAGGTTCTCTGGTTATGTAATCCAAGTTTTTTAGCAAATGGAAAGAGCTCAATGCATGTTCTCATTTTGCATTTGCAGTCAAGAGGTTCAACTAGAGATTGTTCAGGAGTTCGTGACAGTATTGTGAACCAGCTTCTTACAAAGGTTAGTTAGAGGTTCAATTGCTTTTACAATCTTGCAAATCAGAGTGTTTCTCTGCTAATAACTAAAAGACTATTTACTTTTCAGATTGATGGTGTGGAGTCTTTAAATAATATCTTGCTTATTGGAATGACCAACAGAAAAGATTTACTTGATGAAGCCATTTTAAGGTCTGTTTCTCTCCCTCTTCTGTGTTGCGTAACTGTCCATGCAACCTTAAATTGTTTTATGTCATGAAAAGCATGGATAGCAACTCCTAGTTAACATTGATGTACATAGGTTGTAGCAACTACTAGTCAACATTGGACTCTAAATCAAAGTCCAATAAATTTTATTTATTTATTCCTGCCAATGAGCCCTAGTTCAAACTGCAGTTCCTCGTAAAACATGAGGTGGAGGGTGAGATCATGGGTTCAAAACCTGTTGAGTGCATGTGTAATTACCAATAAAATTCATTTAAATTTGTTTATTCTTGATTTATAGACCAGGACGCTTGGAGGTTCAAATTGAGATAAGCCTTCCTGATGAGAATGGTCGCTTACAGATTCTTCAAATTCATACAAACAAGATGAAAGAGAGCTCTTTTCTTGCTCCTGATGTGAACCTTCAAGAGCTTGGTATGTCCATTAGTGAGATATGCTTATGATATCTACTTATTCATCTATTATATGGTTGAAGTGACTATTAAATGGGGACATGATTATATCTAAATTATATTTGCCGCCAGGTTTTGATTGGAGTTGTGTGTGTCTATATATATATATATAAATTTATAATATATTGAGAACATAATCTATACTAAACATTCTTTAGGCTGGCTTGGATGGTCAAACTCATGAAAAGGTATTGCAGTTGTATGGATCTTAGAAAATTAAAGTACCAAATGATTTATAATTCAATTTAATCTAATATCTCCCTTACACCTAGCCCCAAAAACCACACCCTTAATGATTTTCTATGTTACAACCAACTGTTAGTGGTGAAACTTAAGGATATGATATTTTTTTATTATTATTATTATTTTGTGGGGGGGGGGGGGGGGTGGTGGGGATGCTGTTTAATGTGTCCAAAATTGATCTCTTTGAAAAAGTTGCAGTGATTCCACACATTTTAAACTCACATTTTCTATGTTCAAACTCACATTTTCACATTTTAAACAACATTATACAAATTTTCACACACTTTTTCACCCACACACATTTCAAAAAACTACAAACAACAATTCTCAAACTACTCTACCAAACACCCCCTAAATTGTTGCAATGTTTTGGACTCTAGGAATGATAGATGAAGGTCTTGGTTGATTCAGTTATCTATTTTTGTGAGTGCAGCTGCTCGTACGAAAAACTATAGTGGTGCCGAACTTGAAGGTGTTGTAAAAAGTGCAGTATCTTATGCTTTGAATAGACAACTAAGTCTTGATGATCTCACCAAGCCAGTGGATGAAGAGAGTATAAAAGTTACCATGGATGATTTTTTGAATGCACTCCACGAAATAATTCCTGCATTTGGAGCCTCCACTGATGACCTTGAGCGGTGCAGGTATAGTTTTGAGCAATTTGAAAATGCTTTTAGCTTTCAGATTTTATTTATTTATTTTATTTTTAACTCACATCACATTGTCATGCTTGAGATAAGTCTTCCTTTTGAGATTTTAATAATTTTGACTTAAATCCCTTTGTTGTGGAATAGTTTGTGTTGCATTGCATGGCATATATGACTAATTTGTTTACTGTGTGAGAAATTTGGGATAATGATATTGTTGGCTGTCCAAAAAATTGGGTAACAAATGGTACTCTGTTTCTGCTGGAAGCTTCATTCTATTTACTAACATGATTTTTAGACTGAATGGCATGATGGACTGTGGTGATCGAAATAAGCACATTTATCAAAGAGCTATGCTACTTGTGGAGCAAGTTAAAGTGAGTAAAGGAAGTCCGCTTGTTACTTGTCTTCTGGAAGGCCCGAGTGGCAGGTATGCATGGTTTCTCTATTTTAATTGACTTTGTTAATTGCATCTTTTTTGAATCTTACCCTTTTTGGACAGTGGTAAAACCGCACTAGCAGCTACTGTTGGCATTAACAGTGATTTTCCATATGTCAAGATAGTAAGCTCCCTGCCCTATATTTTGGATATTCTATCTTGTTACTTTCAAGGAATTTTTGCAGTCTATTCTACTGTCCCTTCCATTTATACCTATTTCTAATTTTTGCCATTTTTTGGGTAGGTCTCAGCAGAATCAATGATTGGTCTTCAAGAAAGCACTAAGTGTGCAAAGATTGTCAAGGTTTGTCAAATGCAAAGGCCCGCTTGGAAGCAGTTTTTAAATTATAGATTCTAGTATTTAAGTATTGAAAACTTTGGGGTCTAAAAAAAAAATTGTTTGGTAACAATATTTTGCAAGGAGTTTTTAATCTGACTTCACTTTAGAGGATTCAAGTGCTGAATTTTGTGAACACCTCAGGCAGTTTTCAGTTTTGAGCTACAGTTTTCAAAGATATTATTAAGATAATAAATTTTTTTCATACGTATTCCTCTCTCTCTTTCTCTCTCCCTCTCAACCCGATTTCTCTCTCCTCTGTTTCTGTCTGTCTCTGTCTCTCTGTCTCTGTCTCTCTCTCTCTCTCACACACACACCGTAGAACTCTCAGTAATGGCGGTGGAGCACCATCCCAAGTGTTGCTGTGGCGTCGGATCTGGGTATCAAAATCTGACCCCTGCCTCTCTCTGTTTGTCTCTCTTGCTCCTCCCTCTCTCTGTTTGTCTCTTGTTCCTCCCTCTGTGTGTTTGCGTCGGATCTCAGTTTAGAACTGAGACTGGTTTGTGATAAATTTTTATTAGATCAGTATTAATACCAGTTTTTGAGTGAAAATCTCATGCCAAACAGACCAAGTTTTGTTTTGGTTGAGAAAGCATGTATTGAAACACAATTTTGCAAAACCTTTTGAAAACTGAAAACTGGTTTCACTTACCAAACAGGCCCTAAGACTTTGACCATTCTTGGTTGCATTTTAAAAGTTTTTTCCCCTCCTTTATGGGATAGAACCAGTTCCTAGTCTAAATTGAGATTTGATGTATCTAAGACAAGTTTATACTGCACTTGCAGAGTTATCAATTATTTATTGTCTATTTACACTAGAAAGATATATACTTTTTAATGTTTTTCTTTGGTTAATGTGATTGGGAGGAAATTTTGAAGCCTTATTTATAATGATATTCTTTAATAGGTGTTTGAGGATGCATACAAGTCACCGCTGAGCATCATCGTCCTTGATGACATTGAAAGGTAAATCTACTGATGTGAATTGAATGAAGCTGTACTACTTTTCTCCAGCAAGTTTTTCATCTATTAATGATAATAAAGAAGTGCCTTAGATGATTTTACTGTAATTGTTGATGCAGGTTATTGGAGTATGTTGCCATTGGGCCTCGTTTTTCAAATATACTCTCTCAGACACTGCTGGTCCTACTCAAGCGGCTTCCTCCAAAGGTTTTTCGTTGTTGTTTGTCTTTAATGGCTGGACTACTGGTCTTACAATTTCCTATTATATTATTATCAGTGAATTTCATGAAGAATAATTCTTTATTCAAATTGTATAATTGTAAGGGGTGGATATATATTTTTATAGGAAAAGTTAATGGATGCTCTAAAGGTATTGGTTTAGAAAACATTTATAGATACTTTTAATGGGAAAAGAAAAAGTACTTAATTTTTTTGACAACTTTTTATATTTTCCATAAAAATGGTATCAAAATTTTTCTAAAAAAAAAGTACTCTTCAAACCCCTCTTAGACATATACAACTTTGCTGAGTCTTACCCAGCATGAATGAAGAAAAAAAAAACACTGAATTCATTGTAGATTACAAATTTTGAAAGCGTAGCCAAGATCTGGGATCTCCTCCCCCATAACCAAGTGAAAGGATGAGCACGGGTTCTATCCCTTATGTACTCTTTTTTTGGGAGCTACATATATGCATAAAATCCTAATGCTATTTGATGTACTGGCAGAAGTTGGTCTGGTCTATTGTTTGGGATTATTCAGCTCCATATTGTCACCATCACTGGCTGTACAGAGAGCATTCATCGACAGCCTTATGTGTGATATTTTCTGATATCTTTGGGACATGGTTTTCCTTTAGTAGTTATGTGATATCTGACTTGATGAATGGAAATTTTCCGACCTTCCTGAAGTTCTCATTACTAGTTCATTTTTTGTGCTTTGTTGTCAGGGGAAGAAACTTATGGTCATAGGGACAACAAGTGAAGTGGGCTTCTTAGATTCTATTGGTTTTTGTGATAATTTCTCTGTCACTTACAATGTTCCTACATTGAAGACAAATGATGCAAAGAAGGTAAAACATTTTTGTTGTGTTTCTGTACTTCTGTTCTTGTCTCAGAAATATGGGTAGTTGTGGTATTCTTGTTTTTCTGGTTAGCATCAATTTCCATCAATGCTAGTAAATTAAACAAAAGGAGCTAAAGAATAGTGTCATTGTGGTTTATGTAATTGCTTTAAGAGCCTGACATTTACTGATTTTTGTCTAGTAGTTGTGCACTTGCTAAATTGGACACGAGGATGGATGGTGTGGTAATAGTGCACTTCTTAGGCTGAAATGGTCAAATTACCCTTTGTATATTCCGGCCTATATGTTTTGAAGTATTAAATATAATTTAGGAAATGCTGCATGGATTATCATGAATGCAGGGCTGGAATTGAAAATTTTGCATATCATATTTTAAACTTTAAGTGGGAATAATTTAGCCTTCTTTTCTTTTCTTTTTTTATTTTAGAAATATTATTGGCTGGGGTCGGCAGTAATGCTGAAATGCATATGCACTGTGCAAGGAAAATGGAGTACATGATTCACCCCAAAAATAAAAATGGAGTATATGCCTAATGATACATCTAAAAATGATGCTGATGAGTTGTTTTATGATTTAACTATGATAAGGCAGTCTGTGTCCATTAATAAATGGTTGTGTTTATTTCACTTTCATTGTGGTAGTGAAAGAAAGCTGCCGTTTAGGGTATGTTTGTAAATTCACTCAGAAATTGTGAAATCTGTATGTAAGGCTTTTACAATTGGAGGTTGGTAAGAATAGATTCATGATTTACAATGCTGGGAAAGTAGGGAGTTACTTCCAGTAAAAATTCTGATAATTTCTCTGCTAAACAGATGTTTGGACTGATCAAGTGGTTTGTGGATGTCATTATTTCGATTCTTTCCTTGCTTGGTAGTCTTTTGGAGTCTGGATGAATGTTACGACCCTCAAGTTCATTTCATTACATATATTTCATGAATGCTGGAAGGAAATTTATATTTTAACAAACATTTAGCTTCAAAGTTCAATGTATTTTAATCTACTCTTTTTCATCTCAGGTGCTAGAACAGCTGAATGTTTTTGCTAATGAAGACATCGATACAGCTGCAGAGTCCCTGAATGATGTAAGCTTATACTTGATCAGTCTTATGTAATATTCCTTGGGGGTCATTTTAATTTATATTTTTACAACACACGTCTCTCATAAACTCTGCCTTTACCAATCAAAGAATGGATTAAGAGAAACAAAAAAGAAAATTTTCCCATCTCATGAAATCATAATACTTTCTCTGGAAACTTTACATTAACTAGTTTAATCCATCATTTGTGCTTGTACTTGTTTACCTGAAGTTGACTTGTGTAAGTCATGACAGAACTACTAACCAAAGAGTAAATATTCTGAACCTTGGATATTGTCAGCTGTCTTTTCTTTTGCATGGTTTGTTACTGAAGAAATTAGTAGTATGGAAAGGAACTTATTATTATGATCACTCTCTTCTTTCTTCTTACTTCTGTTCAACTTCTCCTCATAGATGCCTATCAAGAAGCTCTATATGTTGATTGAGATGGCAGCCCAGGGTGGACATGGTGGAGATTCTGAGGCAATATACTCTGGCAAAGAGAAGATTAAGATCTCTCACTTTTATGATTGCCTTCAAGATATTGTCCGATACTAGATTCTTCACAATTAGTTTCGTAACGATACTACAAAGCAGAAAATCGTTCTCTCTGATTGTTTCTATGTGGTGATATTTTGTGTTATTTTCTTCTTGTGAGTTGTGGTTTTCTCTAGATTTTAGGCCTTGAAAACAGAATTTCGTAAATTTCTGCAATGTATGAGAAATTGAGAACAGAGGACGATTTGAGAAGCTATTGTTTACTTTATTTTGTAGAATTTCCATATTTTCTGTGATTGCCTTTTCTTTATTCTCATGGTCCAATCAAATCTCTACTATATTGCCTCTCTCTCTCTCTCTCTAATAATTTCCATCAGTCACTGAAGGAGAAAAAGAGGTAGCTTCACAGGATCATGGTAAGAAATCCATCCAATGGTAGTAGTCACGGCCGATTTGTTTCCAGCTAAAATCATACCTCGTGAGGTATGTATGAAATTTAAATAAGCACCCACATTCCTGTGAGAAGGCCCTCGTAAGAGATTTATGTGAGTCCACTACTATTATTTATGATTTTAGACGTGACTTTCAGTTGGTTCAATTGACAAACTTTGTTATCATCATATTAGGAATTTAGGATAAATGTGCCAAAAATCTTGTAATTCAATTGTTATATTCTATTGCTTTCAACAAAAATGTTTTGACATTTTTGAGGTTCAAAATTTTCTTCTTTTTCAACTATTGAGTTATATATATATCAATAAAAAAAAATTTTGATTTTCCACTGTTGAATTATTGAACTAAATATATGTATTGAAAATAATGGTCATTACAACAAAGAATCCCCGCATAATCTTGGCCATCTTCATTTTAAAGGTCTGTAATTATGGGGTTAAGATGCTTTAGTATTCTTAACTCGGGAATCTACTTTCTTTTGACATACTAAATATAATCTATGGAAATGTGATGTCTTGGAATGTAAATATGTGTTTTAATTAGGAATCTTACAAGATTCTTTGGAAATGCGAAACCCCCACATTTGGTTTATTCCCAAGAATTTTATAAAAAATATCCTTTGGATTATATAATGTCAAGTATATTACCCATCACTTAATGTTTTTTTTTTTTTTTTAACAAATACATAATAAGAAAATATATAAATCGTGAATTAAGTGAAATATCTTAAAATAAAAGTTTAAGGTTAATACATAATAATAAATATAAATAGTCGCTAACCCGTGCTATGCACGGGAACCTACCTATTTGTGAGGTAAACTAAAATAATTTTATAAAGTCTTAAATTGATTAAGAAACTACACTATTATATGATTTGTTCTTGTATGACTTTAATTTGTGTTACAATTTGATGAAGAAACCATTACTTGAACGTGCAATGACTTATAAAAAATTTGTCAGACAATTTCAGATACAGTAAAAAATAACTCAAAAATTCAAATATTAAAACTTCTGAAAGACCAAAAAATATTAAAGAATCAAATGATTCACTGCTTAGAAATTATTGAAACAAAACAAATATATATAACTAAAAAATAGAAAAATATAAGAAAAAGATTAGGTTACATTCAAAAGAATAATCCATGGCTATAGGTTTGCACCCTATCATAAAGTATCACATTAGTGAAGTAGAGAGATGATGATGATAATAATAATAATAATAATAACAACATCAATGTTTGAGTTTGAATTTAAATTGGACTTGTTAGAGAGATAAAGTTTCACTCCTTATTAAGTTTGGATTAAACAAAAATAATTTTGTTTAAAAAAAAAAATGATGAGTTTGAGTTTAGGTTGGACTTGTTAAAGAGATAGAGTTTCACTCATTGTTAAGTTTGGATTAGACAAAAATAATTTTATTTAAATAAAATGATAATTTTATTTAAATAAAATAATAATTTTATTTAAATATTGTGAGAGTTGCAAAAGTTTCCGATATATATATATATATATATATATATATTAAAGTGGCTGGCTGGCCCATCTTTATAATTAGCCCCATCTTTATATTAAAGTGGCTGGCTAGCTGGCCTATATTTCAATTTGGTCATTAACCTTTTGAGGGGACTCTTTTAATTTTTTTTATAAATATAGTGCCGTTTGGTTCGTGTAATCCAAACAAACCCATAGAGTTGGGCTAATCCGCTAATTTTTGTAAAGGGGTCTGATTACCGTAAGTTATTATTATTATTATTTTTTTTGCTAAACATTACCGTAAGTTATTTATTTGTCCTTTCCCTTGCTCTTTTATATTTTCCTCTCTTGCTTCTAAAAAAAAAAAAAATTTCTTTCTCTTTCTCTATATTGTGGTCGCAATACCCATATATATCAGTCCCTCCATCTTCTTCTTCCTTAGAATTATTGTTCACTGCGGTTGTGGGGCTGGTTTGTAGAGGTAACTGGTAAGTGTTCAAGATTTTGTCTTTTAGCAAAAAAAAAAAAAAAAAATTTCTTCTCTTTCTCTATATTGTGGTCGCAATACCCATATATATATATATATATATATATATATATCAGTCCCTCCATCTTTTTCTTCCTTAGAATTATTGTCCACTACGGTTGTGGGGCTGGTTTGTAGAGGTAACTGGTAAGTGTTCAAGATTTTGTTTTTTAGCTCACCCTTTCTCTTGTTGATTTGTCCGCAGGAGTATTTATCAATCTTGGGAAAAGTTTGAGTAGGGGAGTGGGGTCTACAGTGATATATAGAGTTGGGCTTGATGGGATTAAGGGAGGCATAGCAATTGCTGGGATTGGAATCATGTTGTGAATAGGAAAAAAAGAGTTTGGGTTTGTTGGTTTATGGGTATGGTGGGTTTTCATTGAGGAATCTTTGGGTTTTTAGATATGATGATTTGCTGTTGGTTTGCAGTGGGTCTAATCGAAGAGGTGCTGGTAGAAGAGGAAGGCAAGGAAGAGATGGCAGAGCATTGTGAAAGGGAAAGGCAGAGCATCGGGAGGCAGACATCGTGAAAGGGTGTCTTTTATTACGTTTTTTTTTTTTGTTTTATGTTTTTTTTTTTAAATATTGTGCTGACGTGGAAATTTGTGGGAGCTTCAAAAGTTTCAGTTATATATATATATATATATATATATATATGTTGATTATTTCAAAACTTTATTTTTCTTAAAAGACAAAAAAAAAAAAAAAAAAAAAAAAGATAAAAATTAATGGAAAGGAATTATGATGTGTCAAGTTAGCAAGGTCTTGAACGAGCCAAATGATATGGAAGATAGGATTGATGAAGTGGTAGGTTGACCAACGCATTCAAAACTTGCCAACAATAAATCTCCACATATAAGGGAGGATACTCATATCCAATTATTACAGTTCGATTTCACAACATCAACCCTAATGACTAAAGGATAACTTCAAAATTAGAGGGAAATGAATTACACGAGATTAAATTCCCTAAAATCATGGCGTAATTCAATCTCCAATAGTAATACAAATAGCGAGCACTTCATGCCCTAAGAGGTATGAGAGAATAACTCTAGTTTACATAATCACTATATCCTTTGGTGATATTACTGACTTAAGCAAGACTTAAGTACTGTTCCTTAGGTTCCTTTTTTAGGCTTCTGTCATGTGAATTTTTTTCTCATGGGATGAAAGTGTATTTTTTAATTAAGTAGCTACATGGCTGAATCTTAAGAGGGAAACCTAAGGAACATCACCTAAAGGATTGTACCGAAGTTTTGTCCTACTTACTTGGGCATTGAAGAATTCCATTGTTGTCGCTTCAAATCTTTTATGCAATTGTCACGCAACATTCATTGTGGCATGTAACTCAAAAACTTAGTTTTTTTTTTTTTTTTTTTTTTAAAAATACTAATTATCCACTTCTCAAGATAAGGGGTTATGTTACTTACCCCATGGCATAATTTGTCAAATCACACGACATGTCTATTGTCTCTAATATTAAAAGTGAGTTTATGCCAATTATATATATATATATATATATATATGTGTGTGTGTGTGTGTGTATTTTTAACAGTGTAAACATGCTTTGAGAGAATAAATAAGAAGTTATACTTGCATAGCGTTTGAAGAAAACAAGGCTTTTGACTTCCTGGTACTGAGAAGTGAGACCTATTCTAAGAAACCAAAAAAACCTTGTATTAGCGAGCTAAGATTGTGATAGTCTCACTGAGTAACACGAGAAAACAAGAAAATATTGTCCATGGAAAAGATAATAGAGAAATTGCAGTTATTTCTTAAATTTAGAAGGGTGATCTTTCTATCTATGTAGTTTGTTCCATCAATAAAGACAAACAGTCAAGAAATTATATTCATGCTTAGTGTAATAGTATTTGATGGAAACTCCTACACTCTATCATGCATGAAGTCCCACTCAAAATCTAGCTTAACCACTAAATAACCTGTACAACTCTTCTTTTTAATTAATCCACAAACCAAGTGCTGGGCAATTATAATATTGTCACTGACCTGTTTGCCTGGAACAAATCTCACCTGATTTGTGATTTGGGTGGATAAATTCGTTTAAAAAAGTTTGAAGACGCTTTGTGACTTGTGAGAAATGAGAATCTTATACGTTGTACTACACACATTGATGGTATTAAATGGGGGGTGGTGATATAAGTGTTGCCAAAAAACTTATGATACATGGCCTAGCCTGTAATTGTTAAAAAACTTATGATACATGGCCTAGCCTGTAATTGTTAAGACCCATGGGTAGCTCACTAGTTTGATGGATTAGGCCATGGGTTGATTTTTCTGCCTATGCTCTAGAGACCGCATGCCTAACCACAAAGATACCTAAGTGGTTGTGTTAAGTAAGAGCATTAGCATAAGGAGATGCTAATGCCATATCTAAGGGCATTTTAGCATGAATGCACCAAATAACCACTACATCAGGAAACGTCAAAAGGGAGTATTGCAAAAATATTTAGAATTGTGCTACAGTACAATTACAATTCTAAAGGTAGAATTGTACTGTAGCACAATTCTAAAACTTATAATATTTGTTTATTCCCCATTTTCTGACTCTCTCTCTCACTTTGTTTAGATTTGGGTTTTTGTTTTTATTTGGGTTTTGGATATATTATTTTATTACGTAAAAATATTATTTTAATGTGTTGTATTGTAAAATAAAATTTTGGAATGTTGGAGGTGTTGTAAAATGGTATGGTATAAGTAATAAAGTGACTTTTTGAGATAGTAAAATAGAATAGGATAGAATTTTCTGATGCTGATGCTCTAATGCAATATAAATATATGCTAGTTATTATGCCCTTGTGATGTACGGCTTAATTAAGAATTATATGTAACTTAAATAAAGCATTTCAAATATAATTGAAGTTCTTTAACTTGGAAAGGAGATTTTAACTCTTGGGCTAATAATATAGCACAAAACAAAAAGGCGTACCGTAAGAATTACCAAAAAGTTTAAAAGTAATTTGGCACCCAAAAACGAAGAAGAAGAAAATATTAATATGATGGTTATTTTTTCTTATAAAATGGTATGACAATCACATAAGATTCGTAATAGCTAAAAAAAAGTTGAAAACATATATATATATATATATATATATATATTATATATATATATATATATATAGAGAGAGAGAGAGAGAGAGAGAGAGAGAGAAAAAAAAAAAAGGGTTCAAGTTACACCTGGTGTAACACTTTAAGAGTTACACCTTTTTTGTGCCGTAGATTTTTAATAGATCCAACGGTTGAAAAAATAGCATTAAATGATTAAGGATTTTCACCTTATTTACCTAATTAATAACTGATCTTTCTCTATCCTCATTTATTACTTTCCATAAACCTCATTGGATGTTGTTTAACCGTGTCCCTTTCTTCCTTAAAAATTAAAAAAAAAAAAAAAAAAACTTTTGCAAGCTTAGTAATGAAAATTATTTTTATTATAGAGCATAGTTTTGACATTCTTGCCACCTTCTCTCATTGACTGACACTCCACAGAATCTGATGCTTTCTTTACATAAACACTCTTCTTGTCCTACTCCTTTATTTATTTTATTTTTTGATCTCAGATCCGCCCTATCTTAAATAGATTTGAGTTTTGTCATGTGTTTTTGCTATAATGCGTTGAAACTGGAAACCGCAAGGCTCTTACTCATTTTGTGAATTGTTTAGGGGCAGTTCTGGCAGACATAGTGTACTTATAAAATCACATATTATATATCTTTAAATCTTTCTCAAGGGATACACTTTTCAAGTAACAAGCCTCTCTGGATTGCCTAAATATTTACCGCCATGTACCAGTCAGTAATTAGTCACATTGGTGTTTTGGGCTCCTCAATATAACCACACTTTTTCTTTCTTTGTGAACCTAAGGGGAATAGGAGTCCATTCTTCACTGAAATCAAAAGTGGAATTCAAACCCACCTGGAAATCCTCCACCAAATCCACCACCACCAGGGAAGCCTCCCTTAAAAGTAGGGGTGTCAATGTTCGACCCAACCCGCGAACACGACACGAACCCAACACGGGTTTTTTCGGGTTAGGGTTGGGCCTTAATGGGTTTGGGTTATAAACGGGTCGACCCGAAAGTAACACGATAAGAAACGTGTCATAAGCGGGTCAACCCGCGTAACTCGCAATAGACACGTTTGACACGCCAATTTATTTGTGTCAACCTGAAATGACCCACTTATCACAACTCATTTAACTCGTATAACAAATAAATATTTATTTTATTTTAGATTTGTCTAATACCTTTTATATCCACCATATATTTTAAATTTAAAAAGAAAAGTGAGTAATTACAAAAATTTAAAAGGGATATAATTGGAAATTGAAACTTTACAGACCCTAAAACTACTAATACTTTTTTTTTGGCATAGAACTTGCACAAATGAAATTGGTTGAGCTTGTGGAAGATGTTATGAATTTGGACATCAACAAAGAATGTATGGATGATAATCGTGGTCATAGTCAGGATTAGTCTACTATTTGCTCAAATTCTTTCAATATTGATACTTAGCAATTGGCGAGTTCCAAGTATTTTATTTTTGTTAAAATTGTTTATTTTGAATTTGGGTTGAAGTGTATGCACTTCTTTTGGAGTGTAAAGAAATTATTTTCTAGATGAATGTTATATTTTTGTTAAACTATATTATTTTGAATGTGGGTTGAAGACTTGAAGTGTAAGCATTGCTTTTTGGAATGTAAAAAAAATTATTTCTAGATGGATGTTATATTTAATATTATACAGGTTGAAATGGGTTGTGTTACATTCGTGTCAACCCAACACGACTCGTTTATTAAGTGTGTCAAATGGGTTGGGTTAGGTCAACCCGCTTAATTAACAGGTCGGGTTAGGGTTGAAGGATCATGACACGATTATTAAATGGGTCGGGTTAGGGTTGAGCCATTTAGTCGAATACCCCTACCTCGACACGACATGAACCCGACACGCTAACCCGAATTGACACCCCTACTCAAAAGTAAATGTACATGGCTATCCCCCACCAAAGTTGAAACCACCCCCCACCCTGTCCCCCCATGTCTTCAACGTCTTCTCCTCTATCATATCTCGTCCATTTTTCTTCATTGCTAAGAACCTGGCACCCAAGGATTTTGAGAGAAGAAAATTTTAAACTTTTTTAGTCTTTGTTTTTGGCCTAGATTCATATATATCCAGCAATTTTAGGAAGAAAGGGACGCAGTTAAACAACATTGGTCTATGGAAAGTAATGGTGGAAATGGGTAAATACCCATAAAAAAGAAACTATTTAGTTAGTAGACCCGGTTTTGAAACAATATTCATTATTAGCAACTCGAGCCTCAGAGGCTCGATTTAGAGGCCAAAAATCGAGCCTCTGAGGCTCAGTTTCTGCGTCTCTAGTTGCCAGATTCCACGTGGCGTGTCCACGTGGAACTCGAGTCTCAGAGACCTGAGTTCCACGTGGACACGCCACATGGAATCTGGCCACGTAGATCTCGTGTCTCTGAGACTCGGTTTACTAAAAGTGAAACCGAGTCTCAGAAACTCGAGTTTCAAAGGCCTATTACCAGTCATGTCTGGTTGGATGTGTGGCTGTGTGCTTGTGTGGTCATATCAGAGATGGCTGTGTGCCTGTGTGGATGAGTCAGAGGCTATATGACCACAGCTGGCAATGAATATTTTTGTATCAGACGTTGTGAATCAATTCAGAGAATATATTCTAATAGCACATGCAACAAAAACTTGTTTCAGGTCTTGTGAACCTATTTTGTCTGTTTAGGGACGTAGTCAATGAATATTAGACTAACAAAAAAAAAAACTCTCACACTACTCTCAGTTGCAGAAAAAAAACCTCAACAACTCTCACACCCACACCTTCAGAAACTTCAATCACAGAACCTCAACAACTCTCACACCTTCAGCAACTTCAATCACTAATCAACTCTCACAGAAACTCATAAACTCTCATACGTATTTAGCAGCAAAACATTGCTCCTCTGACTCTCATACAATATTAGCAGTACATTTGCACATCATCATGTCAGGTAAGGGTCTCCTCACTCTCTAATTAGTTGTTTAGTGTATATAACTGCTTTAAAAAGTGTTGGTTGCATTGAACTTGTCATGCCATTTCCTAATAAAATATTTGTTTGTATTAGGCAAATATATTTGTTTCCTGATAAGATATTTGTTTGTATTAAAATATGTATATTTGTTTCCTTATAAAAAATATGTATATATATATATTTACATTTATATCTATATTTATATTTATACAACTATATAATTAAATATTTATATATACATATTTTTATTTATATAACTATATAATTAAATAATTAAATAATTAAATATTTATATAAATATATTTATATTTATATATTTATACAACTATATATATAAATACTTATATAAATATATTTATATAAATATTTCATTATTTAATTGTATAGTTGTATAAATAGGCTAAATATAAATATACTTATATAATAGTTATATAGTTATATAATGGTTTATATAAATATACTTATATAAATATACTCATTCTGTCACACATCCTCATGAGTTTTGTTGTTTGGTTTGATTTTCTTATTTATATTTTTGTTAGAGCTGATTTTAAATTTTGTAATGGGGGTGAGTTTTGTCTGTAGTTTTTTTATTGTTTTTGTACGAAATTATAATGACTGAGTGTGTTTGTATGTGATGTGGGGTGAGTATATGCAATTGTTACACTTTTAGAAGTTGTGATTTTTGTATTACAAGTAGATATAATTCTCTTTGAAATTGATGTTAAATGAAAGAGATCAAATATGTCACTAACAGAAATTTACTTGGCTCTCTAATAGGTTCACAATCTTTGAAGAATATTGATATCAATGTATACTTCGGTGGACCCCTTGACAATCCTGAAGGAATTGACGGATTCCCATTTACAGGGGAGGGTATCGAATGCTACTACATAATGTTACGTCGTAAGTTGAAGACGTTGACTGATTTGAAGAGAAAAATAATGGACGAATTGAAATTGAACCCTGCTTGGTATGACATCAAGATTATTTATCGTTACCCACACGAAGTCCTTCATGAACGGATAAATTACAAATATATGGCGATTAAAGAAGATAAACATGTAAAGATGATGTTTAATAGGATCCAAAAAATGCCCCAAATAAATGCTGCTGAGTTGTATGTAAGTTTGGAGGCGAGTGTAGACAACACTACTGAGGTGGTGCAACAAACAACTACGGCTTTACAATTTACAGCCCTAGATGATGGATGCAGTACAATGGGAGGGTATGCAATGGGAGGGTATACGCTCCCATCTCAAGATTATGTTGCGAATATTGGTGAAACCCTCTATTCTCAAGAGACACATTTAGAGGAGGAAGGGGAAGATCCTCTCGAAGACGAAGATCATGCTGCAAATGATGGTGAAAATATTGATGATATGGATCAATACGAAGAGAGGATTGAGCAAGGCGAATTTGAGAATGATGTGGATGAGCATGAAGTCGTTCCTAATTTTGTAGAGGAAAATATGGAGTACCATGATGAAGGTGATGCAGATGATGAGGATATTGGTGTCCAGCATGATATAGATACGACCACTGGCTACAGACCTCCTGCGGACTCATTCTATGCAAATACTTGGGAAGATATGGTTGATCCTTCACGTCTTCAGATACCATTTCTTTGTACTTGGGAAGATGGGATGCATTTTTGTAAAGGGTTGACTTTTGCAAATAAAGATGCGGTGAAGCGTGCATTGATAATATACGTAGCAAAGGATAATAGGAATTTCTCCATCCAAAGGTCGACCACAACTTAATTGTGCGCTGCATGCGTTGACGATAACTGCAAGTGGTATGTTGGGGCATACAAGAAGCCTAAATTCAATGATCTGTGGATGGTCACGTCTTATGTGGGTCCACACACTTGTATACCCTTTGGGCTGCAAAGAGACGGTAAAATGATGGATTCTAATTTTGTTGCATCAGAAATTGTGGGAAGATTGCGACAAAAGCACACTGCTTCCATTGATGAGCTTTGGGCGATCATACGTACTAAGTATGATCATAAGCTTTCTTACTATAAAGTATGGCATGCAAAACAAAAGGCAATTGCTAAGATTTTTGGGGATTGGGAGGAGTCTTACCAAAGGTTGTAAAAGTTGTTGTTGGCATACTTAGATCAGGATTCGGGTACCCAGTACAGCTATCACACCATACCTAGGCCATTAGAAGGTACTACGTTACTGCGCTATGTATATTGGGCATTCGCTCCATGCATTGCTGCATTCCAGTATTGTAGGCCAGTGATCAGTATTGATGGAACTCATTTATATGGTAAATACAAAGGGGTATTGATGGTTGCAATGGCAACCGATGCTAACCAAAAGGTTTTGCCTATCGCCTTTGCTGTTGTGGACAAGGAGTCAGGGCCTAGTTGGGGGTGGTTTTTAGAGTGTCTCAGGACTTCGATAGAGCGTGTTATACCTAACAAGGACATTTGCATTATTTCTGACCGACATAAAGGTATCAAATGCGCCATGAGAGAGTGGCCTAGAGGGGAAGACGGAAGAGAACGGGTATATCATCGATATTGCCTTCGACATGTTGCTAGCAACTTCAACACACACTTTGATAACCCGACTCTAAAGGCATTGGCCTTGAAAGCTGGATATGCAACTCATGAAGCTAAATTTGAGTCCATAATGCAAACCATTAAGGAGGTTGAGATTAATTTACTGAGGGGTGTAGACCCTACTGATCGCTGGATTGCACGTTATATGCCATACACATATCTAATGAGTGAGGAGTTGGACAAATGGACCCAGTCACATGATGGTGGAAGACGTTACGGGGCAATGACAACCAATATCTCTGAGTGCTTTAATGGGGTTCTTAAAGGTGCCCGGGTTTGCCCATTGCTGCAATGGTTGAGTTCACTTTTTTTAAACTTGTTGCATATTTCTACGATCGACATAAACAAATTACTTCTGATCTCTCTTGAGGTAAGGTGTGGAGTGATTATGCAATGGAGATCTATAACAAAAATGAGCAGAAAATTGCAGGACACACTCTGAGGAATTATAATCATGCAGAGAGTATATATCAAGTGGTTACCCCGTATAACGACCATAGAGCTGGAGGGGGAAATCACAGTCATGATGTGCGCATATTTGATAGAACCTGTGGTTGCGAAAAGTGGCAAAACTTGAAGATCCCTTGTTCACATGCAATTAAAGTTCTTAAAGGTCTGCATCTCGATGCGCCCAGCTATATTGATCCATGTTACAGTTTGAACAACGCCATTCTCACATATTCACATAATTTTGTGGTGCCAAAGTCAGAGTCATTGTGGAGGGACGTTCGCGGACCACGGTGGGTGCCTGACCCACAATTGTTACGGGGCAAAGGTCGTCCTACGATGTCAAGAATAAGGAATGAAATGGATGGGGTACGGCGAGAACGGGGAAGCCGGAGGGAAGATCCGGACTTGAGGGAGATTCAACCGAGGCAACGATGTAAACTGTGTCATCAAGAGGGGCATAACCGCAGATGCTGTCCCAATTCCCGTGGGGCTTCGACAAGTGGTACTGCTATAAACTAGGCAAGTGCCGTCACTGTTTTGATATATTATATTACTGAGAATGTCATTTGGTTTTTGTTCTTTGCATTTGGAAACTAATAACCGTATGTAATGTTTGTCAGGTGAGCGGAGACTCGATTTTGGTTAGTGACATTATACGTGGAACTTCTCGTTATCTTCTGTATGGACAAGTGCTAGGTGATTATGTAGAGTATGTTGTATCAATATGGACAAGTGTTAGGTGAGTATGTATAATATATTATATCAGTATGGAGCTTCCGGTAGGCGAATATGTAGACTATGTTGTATTAACTTAGTTGTTATTTTATGTATTGTTGTAAATTTCAGATAATTGAACTATTTGCTATCCATTGTACTCATTACATTAGTTGCATTGTGCAACTTTTTCCTATAATGCGAACAATGATATTACTTTGGCATTACTAGCTACTACTTTGGCAAGTTCAACCACAAGGCCCTTCTAGTATTGAACTGGCATTGTGTCGTAAGAGGGCAACTATAATGGCCTTTGAATAGTTATTGTTTTACTCTGGTTGTAGAACTTTAATGTATGCTCCCTTTGCGTATCGCTTATAACTGTTTGATGTGTTCTGGATCTACTCAGTCTGCTGCAGGGGAAAACTAATTCAATAAATGCTGCAGGAAATGAGACTAAAAAAAAAAAATTCCCAGTAGAACTCGAGTATCTTATACTCGATTTCCATAAATAGAAATCGAGTCTCTAAGACTCGATTTCTATTTATGGAAATCGAGTATAAGATACTCGAGTTCTACTGGGAATTTTTTTTTTTTTAAAATTGTTTTTGTATTACCCCAATTTACTTACTAATTTCAGGTAATTTGAAGTAGGGATAAATTTAAACTATTTATTCATCCCCAATATTTTTTTTAAATGTACCACATTTATATCCTTCTCCAAAAAAAACAAAGAAAAAATGTATGTGGCCTTGTTTAAAGAAGAAGAATAATAATACAGGTTATTAGATTTTTTTTTCTTTTATTACTCTTATATCACACACAAATATATATATATATATATATAGCAGTATTAGCACATTAAATCAAAATATATTAAATATCTCTTTTGAAGTATATATATAAAATTGGACTGTTCATTATTTTTATTTTTTCTAATTTGATACGTAACCTATACTAAACATGGAAATTTGATTGTTGTGAAAAATAAACAATAAAAGAATGCTCTTCCTTGTACTTTGGTTGTTTTCTACTAAACCGCCAACATCGAGAAGTAAATACCCTGTAAATCCAAAAATATAACTGAAAATAAACAAAATAAAATTATATAATCTGGTTTTTTTGTTTCAACTGCCAACATCTAAGTAACCCAACCTTGTAAATCCAAAAAAAAAAAAAAAAAAAAAACAAATTCAACATCTCATGTCGTCAGAATCCAACAATACACAAAAAGTACACATTCAGTATAATATCATAAGCCTGTCAAAAACAGAACATTAATACCTTATTTATAATAATTGCATTCACAAATAGGATCCCAATATATATAGGAAATGGTGCAATTACCCTACTGAATTGTGTTAACAACATGTACAAAAATGCATTGAAACATATTGAAGAAGAAAAATGCCCTATAATGCAAAACATCTCATAATCACTGATCTGTACCCTTCTTATTTGCAGTGAAACCTTCTTATTTGCAGCTCAACAAACAGATCACCTCTCTTCCTATTACTTACAATGATCTCTCCCTTCACAACTGCAAGGATAAACCTAACCTTGTTTTCCAACTTCAACAACTCCATTTCATGTTTGTTCAATACAAATTTCTGCACAAAATACAAAAATTGCAATTACTAATTGTTTCCCTAAAAAATGGCTGAACTTATTGAGTATCAGTTCTACTCTTTTGCCATGACCATAAGTGAGCTCACCTTTCTTTTCTCATAAAACTCAAGTCTTAAATGAAAAAAACATCTTCAACAACTGCAGTAGGGAAAATCACACTCGGTTGCCGTGTTATCATGGAAATATCTAATGTAAATCAATGTTTGTTACGTCATCACAATTCATATAAAAATCCTGCAGCCAGCATTAATTTTCATGAGAAACTGGGTACAATCTAATTCACATTCTGGTGGATAACATAATTCTCAAGGACTTGATCAAATTTACCTCAATGAAGGGATGTTTGCATGATCTTTTCCTCCCTGAAATCAAACAGATCATTCATTTGTGAATTCAAATGTGATAACAAGAATAGAACTTAAAACGCATACTGAACTACATTCAGCATTAAAGAGTCACACATGAATTTACAAATGTTCATCTCACATAATTAGGAGTGCCAAATTGGCCATTTGGTTGAAGCAAGTTAATGTTGTTGGAGCCCACATAGTCTTCTACCATTCCAATGATGGTTCTCGCAAGACTCTGCTGACCGTGATGATAAGCTGAATGCTCAGACACAGAACCAGAAAACTGCCCAACTTTTGCTTCCTTGACAAAGTTCCTCTTCACATCCGGCCGAAAAGAATTTTCGTTTGTTCAAGCTGCGTACCAGGCTGCACATGCAGAAGGTGTTATATTAGATATATATTCGTTCACCTTCTCTAAAAACACAAGAAGAAAGCATGGCAAAACTTTGACCTCAAACTGCCTAAGCCAACTCTTCCTCTCTTCTATCTTCTTCTTACTAAATGCCAGCTCAATGGCCTCCCAATCCTGTTCATCTTCCCAAATAAAAGCTTTACTGCATTTCTCAAGATTTGCAAAGTACTCTCTTCCTTCCTTTGATGTGCTTGTTCCCAACCCCTAAAAAGACACAAACAAATCAATATGCAAAAGACAGAAAACAGATAATAGAATAAAACCAACTGTAATTGGTTCACATGTAACAAATTTAACAATGCAAACCTTATAGTACTTGGTAGAGCACCCACTTGCATTGCCCGTCAAATTGTGCTTCCATGACTCGTACTCAAGCGTGGTATAAAATGATAATTGTGTCCCATTTTTGTGAGTTGCCTGCAAAGATGGGAAATGATTATTTTCCCTCAAGAAACATTCCACAACCAGTGAAGTTGGGCTAATATTTGAACTAGTTAACTGAAAATACTAACCTTCACAATAGGACTCATAAACTCAAGTAAGAAAGATGGAACTTTTAACAGTGATGGCCAATAGGAATGAAAGATTCTTGTTTGGGAAACAAGCATACCTTTTTATTCAATAAAGGTTTCAAAACCTATGCTCAGATTAGCTCCAACATCTTCAAACTCCATTTTTGAGGACGTCAGAGGTAGGGTCCAAGGAAACCGATGAAAAGGCTGACGAGGTTCTAAAGTTGGAGATTTTGGACTGTTGGACTCCACAAAATCATTATCGATGGTCTAAATCCAAATGCAGTCAAACAGTCAGATTTAGACCATCGATAGTGATTTTCTGCCGTCCAACAATCCAAAATATCCTACTTTAGAACCTCGTCAGCCTTTTCATCGGTTTCCTTGGACCCTACCTCTGAGGTCCACGAAAATGGAGCTTGAAGATGTGGAAAATCATCTGAGCATAGGATGGCCCCATAACATATGACTGTTCAGTAGGACGTGGCTCCTGAAAATAAGCATATCTCTTTGAATCCCATATGTACAAGAGTCCTGCAAATCAGATTGTTTAAGAATGAATAGATGCAAGTCAACAGTTTGAAAGATATTTGAAGAGAATGCACAATCTCCTGTCACTACTTTGATGCTCTGGTTGCATTTCGACATGGAATTAGGGGTGGTTAAACTGGACCACATTTTAACACCTTCATAGATGAAATTAAGTTACAATTACAAAACTGTATTTTTTAAATATTGTGCCACTGTTGTATGTATATGTTTGATATAGAGCCGGGTTGGTATAGAAGAATTGATGTGGTCAATCCCATTTTATTGGGAATAGACTGAGTTGAGTTGAGTTGAGTTGAGTATTATTATTTATTTTTTTGGTAACTTATTAAGTTGAGTTGGATATTAGAGATTATGGTTCATTTTTGGTAACACTTTCCCATCTGTAGGGCTGTGTAATCTGTTCTGTTCTTTCAATAAAATTGTACTTGATTCCCCTTAATCCAACCGCACCATCCCTATTACTTACAATGATCTCGCCTTTTTTAATCTCAAAGGAGTTGAATTTCTTTGTCCCTAGGCAGTTTGTGGGTTCAATTTTCTACGCAAAAATGTCGTTCAAGGGGTTCATGGTTAGTTGGTCACTCTATTAGCAACTAGGAGTAGGAGGTGTTAAGCCTATTTAAAAGGTGTTACTGAAGAAGTGTGAGGAGGAAGGTTTTTTTATCAGAGGTTAAGTATATGACTTGAAAAAAAAAAAAAAAACAAACTGAGGAGATCCTCTGTCTCTCAACTGAATGCAGGTTTATCTCTCTTCTCTCCATGGGCTTCAACTGATTTTTTTATCTTCATGACTGTAATTCTGTAGACTATGAAATTAATTATCAGAAATAATGGAGTGCAGAAGGCCAGCCAGCCCACTGACACAAAAGTTGATGCATCACACATAATGTATTGCAGAAATAATGTATTGTAGAAGCCCAGTCAGCCAGCACACATTGACCTAAATGTGTAGCAGTTAGGTAGGCACATGTGTCATTATCAATGTATGCGTTCACCAGGCAGGTATGTAGCATATGCATAATATACACAACCTTTAGTATATATACTTACTAAATGCGAGCATGTATGCGTCAATTGAACTCTATGTGCACATGTCCACTTTGCGATACCAGTGGACATATTGCCTGCACATCTCTCGGAGGCTTATCAGTACTCTTTCCTCTAGCATATCTTCTCTCTACATACTCATGCTTTATAAATTCACGTATTTTATCGACATTGCTGCAATAGAGCAACAGCTTTAAATAAAAAAACAATCTATATTTACCATGCTCATGACTAAAACATTATCAATAAATCACATATGAAGCACCTGCTATTCGGCAATCGCTGCCTTTGAAGGTCCCAATCCTTCAAATATAATTCTCTTGCACGCTGAAAAGAAAGAAAGTCTCATCAGCACCTGGCGGCTTCCTTTTGTTTTCTCTAAGGTCCTGATCGAGTTGTAGGTGGAAAATCATTCGTAGGCTGTCAAAATAAATCAGCATCAGCAGATACAATACTCCATAGTCATTACAGCAGGCAGGAACAAAAATATCTAAGGTTTCAACAGCTGCTACAATTGATTTAAAATGACAATACTCCATACTAATTAGCTTAACAACAAAAGGATCAGCAAATATCTTGCATATATTGCATATATTAGAACAGAAGTGAAAGAGCATGGTAAATATATTGTTTATGCAACTAAATCTCAAAATTCCAGAGCATGAATCTCTTACGTAATGAAAGACGCAACTTCGTTACACACTAGTAAATGCATCTTTAAGTTGGTATGCAGTCAAGAAATAGAGATTAAGTAAGTAATCAGATTATATGATCATACCGCTGTTGAGACATGGGTTAATCCTTCTGAAGGGCCCAACCTAGCCAATCCAAAATCTGATAGCTTTGCATTCCATTGCTCATTCAGAAGGATGTTGGAAGATTTGAAATCCCTGAAGATGATCTATAACAAAATTATTTGATAATGTCAGTAGCATGTCAAATATAATGCTAGAATTAGTTTTCTCTCCTTAGAATTACTTATAAAAAATAATAAAGAATTAGCAACTCTAGGAATTCTTCATAAGAAACAAAATCTAGCTAGAACCCCAACCATTTTTTCTTCAACATGGGAATCAAATAAACAAAGGAAACTTTCAGCTCAAATGCAACCACAAATACCTAGGAAATATCTGTACATTAGAACGAACACACTAACAAACCTTATATATATATATATATATATATATATATATATAGATAGATATCATGAAATGGAAAATAAATTTTGGTATATACCTGAAAATCCATTTCTTCATGTAGGTATGTTAAGCCTCGAGCAGCATCTTGGGCTACCTTCAATCTCATGGCCCATGAAAGAGGTGTCTCCGCCCGAGTGGATAGATGGTGCTCAACACTTCTGTTAGGCATATATTCCTATATCAGAAGCCGCTGGATTCCTCTGTCATCATCCTCGGCGCAGTAACCCACAAGTTTGACAACGTTAGGATGTTCAACCACCCCAAGAACATTAACTTCTGTCACCCATTCCTTGTGCCCCTACCAAAGAGAGGATGTCCACCAGAATATTAGTTAGGCAGAAAATCTTGGTAATAAATGTAAAAAAGAGGTTTATTAGAATTGGATTCAGTAATTTGCAGTGCCACTATCATGGCAGAAGAAAAAGTTTGTGAAGGATGGCAAGAAAGACATAGATTGTGCCAACAGTCACTGCTGAAAAACAGAAGAGTGATGTAGTGGCCTGGTATGAGTGTGTCATCACCAAATGGACATCTTATTGAAAGATTAGGATCTTTGGGTCAAATTTTATGAGTTTCCAGGGTATGGCCAGTGCCACAGGCTGCCATGCCATTCCCCAGGAACACACACAATATCTAGAAGAGATTATTTATTTTAGCTGAAAACTACTTGCTGGTGAATACATTGTTTATGCAACTAAATCTCAAAATTCCAGAAAACAATGTACATTGCCTCAATGATTAGACTTATGACTAATTGTTGAATTTCTTCCTGAATGCAGCAACAAATACATACAACTAAAAAATTTAACTGATGTTCAACACTAGATAACACACTACAGAAGTTTTCACTATGATACTTCTAGATATGATTCACAAATAAATTGCAAAAAAGTTATCAATGACAAATGGATTAAAGGAAATTTCTAAAATGAAATCATGAGGAATGAGCCTTACCTGCATCCCCCTTTTACCAAGTTGTTTCACTGCAACTTCAATTTTTGTTGATGGATCCTTTGCACTCTTGATTACCCCCTTATAAACACATCCAAAACCACCTTCTCCAATCATAACAGAGCGACTGAAATTTCTGGTGACTGATTTAAGCTCGGACACTGTAAACACTCTAAGGTTGCTGGATCTCTGAGAAAAACTAGGAAATGAGGTTCTTCGTAAGGACTCAACGGGATTGTCTAAGACATTCTGAGAAGTCAGTTCAGACCCAGATCTCCTCACATCACAGAAACTGGGTGGAATTGGTGGACAGAATCGACACTGTCTTTGTACCCTTTGGTTCATCCTTCTTCTCTCCGTTGGAGAATGAGAAACACTTCATAGCTTCTAACAAGAACAGTAATGATATCCTTCACTGCAGAACCAGCAGCAGAAGAGGTAAATGGCCAAAACAACTTGAAAATCATGGAAAGTGAGTCATGAATTGGACATTAGATGCTCCATAAATTTAAATTTCACTCTCTAATCATGCAGGGTTGACACACACACACACAGAATGAATTGAAATTAAAGAAAGTTCAAAGAGGATTAATTAATAAAGATTTCCCATTTCCCTCCTCAACTCCAAGGCCACAACACAAGTTGTAATATAATTCAAATCACCAAACTTTACTCATCAAATGAGTCCAAAATTAGAATCTCTTTTCCCCCAAAAACAAAATATTAAAGAAAATACTTAAGTAACCAGCTTAACAATGAACAGCTTTGAATTAATTCTTCCACGTGGACACGCCACGTGGAATATGGCCACGTGGACACGCCACGTTGAATTAATTGTTCCACGTGGATTTTGGGTACATATCTTACATGTGTACAGTTCAGGATTGTGTTTTGGCTTGCCTATTAGTGTTTGGGGCTGAAAATTCTTAGTAGATGAGGCCGGCATGCAACAAATAGAAAACAAGATAGAGAAATAGACTGAGACAAGGGGGCAAAAAATCAACCTAGAATCACACTAGGGTTCTTGCACATCATACCCAAGAGAGACGATTCAACCTAGGTTCATTCATAGATTCTTGAGCATCAAACATCATCAAATGCATATCCCTTTCCTTTCTTTTCAATTTCCTTTGGAAAACATGAATGCATTCTCAACACAGGGCTTCTATGGACCCCACTTTCATTGCCTTTTGAAACATTAGAACACATTGGAGGTTAAGGTGTCTGCCCTCATCAGCAGAGTCATCATGTCCCCGCCAGGCAGATATTCCATAATCAAATACAAATACTTAGCATCCTCAAATGAGTAATAAAGTTTCACAATGGTGGGGCTGACTGGCTACTTCTGCCAGCAAGTTCCTCTCAGCTCTAACGTGCTCCACCTATGACCAAAAGAAAAGGAGAGTGCATATTTAACAAATTTGACATAAGGTAAAAAAATATTAAACATATACATATCTTACATTTCTTAAATTGACAAATAAAATAAACAGAATTGCTTTCCCACATGCTAGTTCAAGTCTAAACTCACCATAAACTACTGAAAATGGCCGAAGTCTCTCATTTTAAAGAAAAATCACAAATGAACTAAGCAACAGCCAAAGCAATCCAAAATGGAGATGATATGTTATAGTGAGAATAGAACTTTAATGAAGATGCATCTCATAATATTGAGAGTACCAACCATTAGTACAAATCTGTAGATGATATCTATTTCCTGATAGTGTAGCCAACCCATTTTCTCCGATCACATCGGGATGTGCCCCTGCAGAGACCAAATATTATTAAGCAGCAGAAACAAAAGAATCAAACAAAAAACACAAAAACAAAAGAAGAAAATAAACCTGGATAACTAGCAACGGTAATGCCAAAGTAATCACCATATTGGAATATCTACCTCCAGCTAATGTCCTTATTTGAGGCATTCACCTAGTTCCAATAATGTACGTTCAAACCATATTGAAAACATAAATAATATTCGTAAGTGAAATGTGAAAAGAGAAATAATTATCTATGTAAAGTGTGTTGTTTCACATTAAACTTTCAGATACCTTTTTTGAATTTTACGCCGTCTCGTATAATGAGGAGGAGGTCTTGCATGTCCTTCGTCAGATGCCTCGGGCCCAACATTGTGTCCATGTTTGTGCCCCCCTGTCCCACACGGAGGTGGCTTTGATATGCGTTTAGGCCGACCTTCAGCCGTTGTAGGTAACCCAACCGCCTGCTCAGCCTGAACATGGGGTGGGTCAATGGCTGAAGAAGGGGTAGTAGACTCACTATGGAAGGGTGGCTCCTGCTGTATGTCAGGTGGGGTTAGATTAATACCCAGGTCAAATGATAGAATGGGTGACAGCTGAAGAAATGACTGTGGGGTGGGTGGACGAACGTCAGACCCAGGAGAAGGAAGTGGGGTGGGTGGAGGGATGGTGGGGCAAGGAGATGGATGTGGGGTGGGTGAACGGATGGTGGGCGTAGGGGCTGGATGTGGGGTGGGTGGACGGATGGTGGGCGTAGGGGCTAGATGTGGGCTAGGTGAAGGGATGGTGGGCGTAGGAGTTGGATGTGGGTTGGGTGAAGGGATGGTGGCGGTAGGGGATGGATGTCGGAATGGATGTGGGGTGGATGAAGGGATGGTGGGGCTGGCGGATGCATGTGGGGTGGATGGAGAGGGATAGGGGGTAGGGACAAGCTGAGGGGTAGCAATAGGCGGACGAGATTGACATCCGGCCGGAGCTGTGCTCGTGCTTGGGCCGGCAGGCATAGCTGCCTCCTCAATCGGGGCCTCAGGGATAGGAGGTTGGACACGTGTCATCGCCTGCGCTGCCGTCAGCACCTCAGTAATGTCGTTGTGGTCCTCCATGCCCACTGGGTGATGCCTCAACAAACGGACGTATCCTTCAATCTGCACATAGAAAAACCACACATATTAGTAATGCAATACGAAATCAACAATGCCAATCGATAATAAAATAAATGTTGGTTCTGAATTGGTTCTACTACTAATAATTGCAAATTAAAGGGAGATGAAGTGAAGTGCTAAGCAAAAAATTTAGTAACTAACATCATGCTCTCTAAACAGTGGTTTCATGGTAAGAACTACGGTAAGATGTAGAAGACATTGAGAACTTACCAGCAAAATCACTACAGCACCAGGCCTATCGATGAACCTCCGAGTCACCCTTTTGAACCAGTCATGGTACTCGTGCTGTGGAGGCATATCACCAAGCACTGCTTCACAACGCCGATAAAAGTGATTACCCCACTCAAGGATATGCACAGTATGTTTCTGCATCCAATTAACACCGACCTTCCCCCTCAAATCAATGCCATGAAGCACTCTGTCAGTGTCAACATCGCGGGGAATTTCTTGGATCATCCCAAATTGTCGAACTACACGATCCGGTGTATGTCTCTCTACTAGGTGGAAACATACAAGCGGGACCGTTGCCGTCCATACGGCTCTCCCAGCAACGCACCACGGCGGGAGGTCATCAAAATGAGCTTCATATGGCTGCCACACCACCTACAACAGCCATAAAAGAAGTACACAACACATTAGGGAACAATGTTTATATTTCAAAGTTCACGAAACCTATATGGATGTTCGTAAAAGCGTAAAATAAGGCATTTTCATACCTGGTCTGGCAACATCGAAGCTAGTTGCTCGCAATACCTGTCCCTGAAGATGTGGGCGGGCCTATTTTTCTTGTTTGGGACCCACAACCACCTACAATCAAGAAGAAGGGATCAATAAGTACTGAGATAATCTTAAAACTATAATGTAATCACATATAATGTACAAACTATAATGTAAAACTAAGATAATGTTAAAACTAAGATAATGTAATCACATATAAGTACTGAGATAATCTTAAAGATATTAAACTTGATTTTACTAATATCACTAGAATAAGAAACGGTCCTTTTAAAAGACAAAGCACAAACTAACTATATTGAGAGTCACAAAATGATAGTAGATTAACATAATCATATACATTGAACCTCGGTTTAAAATGTTGTTATGTTGACATAAAAAATTGCTAGAAGCCTTTAAAATCAATAAATACAATCAAGTTACATGATGGTGGGGTTGGTAATGATCACATAACAGTATGTTATAGGGGCATTCGGTAGAGACTTACTTCAGGGATAGTTGACCATGTACTGGAGGACCATAAGCACCCACTGGCGGGCCACGCTCAACTGTCGGGCACAAATAAGGAAACCTGGCCCATGCCCAGTACTGGAGCAACAATAAGCACCCACCAATCTGACTGGTGTCCTCGCTTTGCCCTGCATAGCTCTCGATACAACCATGCAAGGCAAGCACTTCCCCAACTGTACCTTCGTGGGTTGTGAAGGTCTTCCAACTGCTGCACCCACATTAGATGCACCCTATCGCCGGATTTGTCCATGAATATTGTGTCCCCCAATAGCGCTAGGATGTAGCATCGTGCGTACTTATGCAGCTGATCCTCATCAGCATTAGGCGGCAATGGATTAGCAACTTCCTCCAAAAGCCGGTTGATGAGAATCCTCTGCCCATCAAGTTGCTTATGGTTGTCTTGATTTACAGGTCGAAAGCCAAGGAACTCTCGGCACACATCCACCCAAGTTTTTTGTGTGCTCCCTGTTATAGCGTCACCATCAACAGGAAGCCCGAGAAGAACCTCCACATCCTGCAATGTGATGGTGACCTCACCATGTGGCATGTGAAAGGTGTGAGTCTCGGGCCGCCATCGCTCCACATCCTGCAATGTGATGGTGACCTCACCATGTGGCATGTGAGGCCATTGTCAATCTCTCTACCCGGGACCCAGAGGAGTCCCTCCAAACCAACTGTGTTGATGATGTTCCTCACTCGGTCGTCCACCATTGGAGGTTGCTTGGAGAACTCTGAACTACGACTACAGCAGGTAATGGACCTTGGATCCTGCACATAACAAAACCATGGATTAATATATGACAGCAAATACATGTATATTGTATGGATTAAATGCATGTGCAGAAGTAAATATTTAGTGTTATGTTTTACCCGTCCATTCCAAATAGCTTCGGACCGATGCTTCGCCTGCTGTGACAACACCGAGTTGTCAATGGGTCCAGGCTGTGTATAGTCAATCCGTCCAACATTTGCAGCAGCCATACTGCAGAAGAATGGTAAGCAGTTAGTTTCAGAATTGAATAGACAATATGGTTAAATATATAGGTATGAGTTAGAGCAACTAAAGCCAGTTTGTACAATGAGAATTCAGTAAAAGATGAAAGACTAAATGAAAAGAGGCCAATATGAACACAAAGCATTAATTTTTAGACGGTGGTGGAACTCTTCAGTTTATTTTAGGATATTACTTGTTCGCCATATACAAAAACCTATTTTCCTGATATTCTCCCCAAAATGTCAAAAATGCACTCAACTCCAATGAAACCAAATTCAACTTGCATCTTTCAACCCACGATTTTTCAGCCTATTTTGGAAGGGAGAACAAATAAGATATGAACAGCAAGATTAGCTTGTTGGAAAGAACCTGAAGCTAGCCCAGCTTTGCTAGAACTAAAGACTCAAGTGACAACAAAAAGGAATCCAACAACACTAAAGCTGAAAAAATAAAATAGTACTAAAAGCACGTATTCATAAATAGAGTCTGGAAATGGGATGCTAACAAATCTGGCTTAAAATATGTCAGTCTCAGGTTTGAGTAATTTTGTTGAATGGGCAACTGCAAATATGAGATAATGTTTTGGCTACCATGTCAAAAGAGATTAAAAAAAAATTATGTTTTGTGGAAGGAGAGAAATAAATGCATACCATAATGTACATACTGAATTATTCATCATAAGAAAATCTGTACAAACTGAAAGGGATATTAGAAATGCCAATGAATCTGTTGTAAGGCTTAACTTTTCTTTTTGAAAATTGGCTATATAGCTAGTCTGAATAATGTAGGATAAGTTACGCGCGAAGCACCATATTGTTGGTCATTTCAGTCTCTAAGTTGTGATGGTCAAGGTCTGTTGGAGAGTTTGATACCCCTTTTGGCTGAGTTTTGAGTCGTAACTATGCTTCTTTTGGTGCTAATAAATTTGTTTTACTCACAAAAAAGAGAGGATTTTTTTTCCCCATGTACTATGAATTGTGGACTATTATTGTTTAGAATGTTTCAAAAACTTTTTCATATACTCCTATACTGGCATTGTTTGTAGCATATCAGTAATGAAAAATGCAGTACTTTACACTGAAAGAAAGTGTTGAACAAGTTAATGAGCTTTCTTGAGTCTTAACATTAAAAATTTAAAGATTATGTACCGTATAGCTTTGATCTCCTTTATTTTCAGTAAATGTTGTACAATAATTCACAACCGTCTTTTTAAATAAGAAGCAAGTGGATCTGGTAAAGACACTGACATCAAAGTATCAATGATACATTAAACACAATTGCTTAAGTAGAAGCAGTGGTGTTAAACTAAAGGAATCGAAATTTTAATTTTATTGTCTAGGTGATAGCCACTCTCAATTGTTCTGGTCAGAGTCGGTGATGGACCTTTGGAAGACATGAAGAACTTTGGTGATGAGCTCCGTGCACGTAAATGACAAAATTTCCAGGTATTGCAGTAGCAGCATACAATTAACTTTGAATGCCATATGTGTTGAATATAATTCATGCATTGACTTCTGAATAATATCTTTTATTTGTATGTAGATGGTTAACCTTAGTGAAATTATGTCTACAAATGCAACATTCACTGAGAAAGAAATAGCTTTTGCTCTAGCTGCCCTAATGGAGATCCCTTTCCAGTACAAAGCAGCAGTTGAAATTGGCATTCTTTGGTAGGGTTCCTTGTTCATTCCAAATTATAATATTCAAGTATTTGGTGAAATTTTTCTGAAATTAGATCTCTGGTGTGCATAATGGAGCTACTTGAGCAGCCAATAATTTAAATGAGGGTAAAACCTTAATACTTATAGTCTGCTTCTGGTTTGCTATTTTGGAAGAGGGGGTGGGGGGGCAATTTGTTTCATGGTTCCAATTGTTCTAAACCCAATTGTGGATGAAATATAAATGTCATGTAATTGAGTTTGAACTAGTTTGTGAATGCTTTCTAATCTGAATCTACTATATTGGAAAAAAGACGTGTGACGGGAAGAGCGAAGCAAATCATTCCACACCCTCCACCAATTCCTGCAACTTGTGAGACAAGCAACCCCTTGGTACGATTATATACAGAGTGTGTGTGTGTGTGTTGTTTTGTTTTTTGATTTTTGATGAATCAGAATCTTATATCAAAGAATCAACAAGAAGTTCGCAAACATGTAGCATCAGGTTGCAAACACAGTCAATACCCATCTAACCGATTAATACTTCCTAAAAACAGAAAGAGAAACTAGCTCACAAAGGCAGAAAAGTACATATCACTTTAGAACAGATAAGGAAATGCCTCATTTACAACAAGGAACTCAATATGAAATAGAATTCCTGAAACCACTATTTGGCACTATGTGAGCCTTTACTTCCCATCTACTAGATTGTTCACTCTTTTTCCTCAGTTTTGAAGTGGCCTTGTTGAACTCTGGTACACATCTGCATTCAAATATTATACAGGGCAGCCCCCCCATCCAATATGATAGTGTGTTTGGCAATGAATGGAGCATGTCACCTGTTTATTTATCATTTCTAGAGTCCATGACACATACACTGAGCTAGGTTGTTGAGGAATTCCATTATTATTATATAAATATGAAATATTTGATTTATCTATACAGATTGATCCTTGTGCTTCTGGCAGAGATCAAGGTTGTGCGTGCTGAAGGGGGTATGTGTTCAACAGATTAAGATTGATAAAATGGAGTCCAATATTGTTCGAAGTATTTGGGGATGCCACGGGTACAGCTGGGGAGGTTTTGTTAATGGGGGAAAAAGAGTAGTGGAGAAAGTTGATAGGGGCATTCTTGCTGGCTTCCTTGCTAAAGAGTGTTGAAGATGGCTGGTGAGCCTATACCAGGCTGTATAATGACAAAAGTATAAGGAGTCTTATGTGGGAGGAACTAAGTGGTGGGATGCAGCTTGGTGTAATGCAGGCGAATTCAATGTCATCAGTTACCTGAGTGAGAGGTTAAGGTTCAACAGGTTTAGCTTTGAAATGTTTGATTTTTCTGACATTTGTTGGGGAGTTTAATATGATTGATATGCCACTTGAGGAGGGGTATGTACACATTATTGGAGGGTGGTAGAAGCTGATGTGATGAATTTTTTTGTGGAGTTTTATAGGTATTGTAAGATTGACAAATCCCTTAATGATACTTTTATTGCTCTAATCCCTAAGAAGTGCAATGCTGTTAATATTAAAGATTTTAGTCCTATTAGTTTAGTGAAAGTGTGTATAATTATTGGTGAAGGTGCTGGCTAATAAGCTGAAAATGGTACTAGATAATCTTATTTCTGAGTGATAAAATGCCTTTGTTGGTGGTAGGCAAATTCTTGACTTTGTCCTAATTGCTAACGAATGCTTGTATAGTTGTATCAACAGTTGATTCCTGGCATGATTTGTAAGTTAGATATTGAAAAGGCTTATGATCACATTAGTTGTGATGAGTTCATATATCTGTTGCGGAGGATGGGATTTGGGGAGAAATGGAATGGTTGGATTCGTTCTTGTATTTTTGCTATTCATGGCTTCCTTAGTAGTTCATAGAGATTATGACAAGATGACTAGTTATTCATTTTGTTCGTTATATTGGTTATGGAGGTTTTGGGTCTCATTCTTTGTTTGGATTGCAACCTGGGAGAAAATTCTTACTCGTAATAATCTAATCAAGAAGGGATATACCTTAGTTGGGTGGTGTTGTATGTGGCAGTGCAGTGGAGAGATAATAGATCATTTGTTGATTCACTATGATGTTTCTTATGGTTTATGGAGCCTGGTGTTTATAACTTTTGGGATTCACTGGGGACTAAAATAGCCATACTTTAGAGAATACAGACAGATCAAATAATCAACTAGAAGAATTGTTGATTTGCAGTTTGTTTGCTTGTTTTTTTTTTTTTTTTTTTTTTTGAGAAATAGATTTGTACTTTGTTTGATTGGTCTTGACTCTTGGGTGTGGGGTCTTACAAACTGTAACACCCTCATACACTTCTTTTTATTTATAATTTTTTGTGATTATTTTAAGTTATGGAGTTCTCATTATCATGAGCATGAATTAACCCATTTAATAATGAATGTTTATTACTTGTCATATATATATATATATATATGAAATTATGCATTATTAGAAATAAGAGTGAACAAATGCTCTACCTGGCTAGCTGCCCAGTCAAAACCCGTTAACATTTTGACCTAGTCTAGTATTTGCCTTTTGTATGATGGTCTAACCATCCTGACTTAGGTAGGGGCTCCTACAGTTATAGGGTTAACTTTTCCAAGCTAGTTTTTTGGTCCACATGACATGAGTTTTGCTCACTACAGTTTTTTGAGATCACTTAATTATTTTCTGCCCAATTTGTTTATAAGTCTGCCCTATTTGTGTAACGAATCCAAGGGACTGGGCCTTCGACTGTGGGCACGTGGTGAGCTGAACTCATTGATAAATTGAGCTTTTCACCTCTCCCTGATTTACATTTTATTGCAATTATTTTGACTATAGTCATTTCATTGCAGACTTCTAGAGACTGTGGGGCGAGATTGCCCAGATGTCCAATGTGCCGTAAAGACATCACAGGAAGTCATATGGTGTACCTCTAGTGACTGCTCCCAGAGAATTGAAAATGTTATTTGGAGTTTGGACTGTGTGGGAGAGTTCTCTTCTCTCCCCCTCTAGTAATACATACAAGATTACTGAACGAATTCACTAACAGGCTACCAAACACCTCTCATTGTTGTTTAGCCTTCAAATCTAATGGTCCAAGATCTTCATTTTACCTAAAAAGGCAGTAAAGGAAATAGAGCAGGAACTCAGAATTTTTCTAATGAAAGGTATTGGAACTGCTGCATAAGGAGCAAAGGTAGCCTAAATTCTGGTTTGCAGGCTAAAAAAAGAAGAGGTCTGGGTGTTAGTAGGCTAGAGGAATGGAATATAATTGCTATTATGGCTTTTATTTGGGTAGCATGGGTTCAGATTAATCTTTTAAAAGGAAAAAGCTTTTGGGCAGTTAAAACTCCTCAAAGCAGCACTTAGAGTTGGAGGAAGATTCTATAGCTTAGGAGCATACAAGAAATTTGGTGAGATTTATTGTGGGGACTGGTAATAAGATTTTTGTGTGGCATCCAAATAGAATCTTATATCACATTGCCAAGCAATTGATTGACTCATTAACAAAAGTGATATAAGAAGCATAATTCAGATGATTTATTGTGCTTAATAGCATCAGTAGAGGAGAAATATAAAGGGACATTAGCATTAGAAGTATGGTTATTATATTAGGACTCATGTTAATACAAATAACATTCAGAACCTTTTTACTTAGAATGGATCTAGCCTGCCTTATATCTGCACAATCTACTAATATACAAGGGTGCTCAGTACTCCAATTCTAGGAGTTTCTTTTCCAGTTCAGTCAGCTTGATTTTTGGTATCAAGCTGACATATAGCAGATTTGGTTATGTTAGGCAACCTTGAACCCACATTCAGAGCTGACATAGGATATGTTGATAATCATGGAGAATTGAAGGAAGAACTGTCAATCTAATGTCTTAAATTACATGGTGCTCTACATCACAACTCCTAAAATTATAGTCACGGGTACTTGGTCATATGTCTTAAGCAGATCTATTTACATCTGCATTTCTGTTTGTTTGCATGCAACAGAACCATAGTAACAATGAAAGTACTAACTGCTTTTTGGATATACAATTGACAAGGTTTGAAGCCAAGGCATAACCTTCTATATTTTTTTCTTGAAAAAATGAAGAGCACCCTCACCATGCTGTACTAAATCATCAACTTTAACAAACCCTAACATCAACAATTTAATTTAACAAACACCCAATTAACAAACCCTAACATCATCACTGCAAAACAATGTATAGTTCAAGATTTGAGTATGAAATTTCCCTCATATCAATAGTTCAACCCACGAACAGAACAAAGCACAAAACAAAAAAAAAAAAAAAAAAAAAAATCAAACCCACAAACCAATTCAATCTCAAAACACAATAAAGTTTCAATCTTTTTTAGCAGGTTTAACAGTTTTATTACAAATTCAATGCAGAAACCAAAATAGAAAACAACTTCGTGAAACCAAACGTTCTTTAATTTTTCACGCATGTTTCTCGGCAACCAAACAGTGGGTACAAAGCAACTCACCTTTTTCTTTAGTTTTGAGAGACTTGGAGACTGCTGTGGCTTGATCAAAGCTTGCTGTGGCTTGATCAAAGCTTTTGGCGAAGGCTGACTGAGACAGAGACTGGGTCTGACTGAGAGAACAATGAGATGGAAGAGAAGCAGGTAGCGAGCGTGAGAGCGTGAGTGAGAGCGTCCTTGACTTTGTGTGAGGTGAGAGCGTGAGAGTGTGAGACTGTGCGTGGGTGTGTGAGAGAGAGGGTGAGGGTGAGGGTGAGGGTCAGAGAGTACAAACTGATTTGTGTGAGAGAGTGAGGCGTTATTTTTGAATTTAGCCTATTTAAAACTCGAGTTTCTGAGACTCGGTTTTACTTTAGTAAACCGAGTCTCAAAGACACGAGATCTACGTGGGCAGAATCCACGTGGCGTGTCCACGTGGAACTCGAGTTTTTAACACTCGAGTTCCACGTGGACACGCCACGTGGATTCTACCCACATCAGGAGACAGAAACCGAGCCTTAAAGGCTCGATTTGGAGGCCCTAAATCGAGCCTCTGAGGCTCGAATTGCTAATAATATATATAGTTTCTAATCCTAGCCTACTAACTAAATAGTTTCTATTTTATGGGTAAATACCCATTTCGGCCGAAAGTAATAAATGAGGATAGAGAAAAACTATCTATTAATTAGGAAAATAAGGTGGAGAGCAATAATCATTCAATGCTATTTTTTCAACCGTTGGATTTATTAGAAATCTACGGTACAAAAAAGGTAAAGAGTTACACCATGTGTAACTTGAACCCATCTCATATATATATATATATATATATATATATATATATTTTTTTTTTTTTTTGGCATTTACCCACTTCAGCGTTTTCCATCCATTAGTTAACAGTAGAGATTATCTTGACACAATACCAAAAGGTCCAAACTTGTAATTTACCCAAAAATGTTATAGGAAAATATGTGTGCCAGCCATTTGGTATGGCATTTTAAGCAACATTTTTCAGTTTTTAAACAATATTACACATATTTTAACATACTTTTTAACTCACATGTATTTCCAAAAAATACAAACAACGTTATTAGAACAACGTTACCAAACAAGCCTTTAAGAATAAAAAATTCCATATTTATTCTTGCGGGGTCAAAGAACTCAGCTGCCCCGACCCACTTTATACAGGGCCCAAGGCCCATGCTGAGGAGGAAGAAACACCCGAGGATGAACAAAGAGAGTCCTAGTTGCCAAGAGACATCACCGAGGACAATCCTATCCTCCGCCAACCAAAATCGTAAGAAAGAAGAGCGGCATGCCCTTAAAGACAGCCTCCCCGGGCATCCCAAACAAAAAGTATTAACACAATGGGCCAGCCATGAGAGCATGGTGGAGGAGCAATTCCAGGAGAAAGCTGTCACCTCTGCATTAAATGCCCACAGTTGATGATCTGGCCACATTAATGAGGAAATGACCTCTGAACAGTATCACCTTGGTTGTTGCCACTCACAAAAGACTGGAGAAGGCGGCAGATGGGACAAGCACTCAAGTAGCAACCTGCATGATCAACAAATGGAGGGCCAAGATCAATAGAAATGAGGTATATAAGGTAAGAAACCCTCCAGGAATGGGGGATCGGAAAAAAAGAGATTAAAGGAAGACAGTTGATGTTTTTACCACCCTGGAAAGCCTTTGTAACTAAGCACTAAAGAACCAAGAAGAGGAACTAGTCCTTGGATCAAGCCCGAGGATAAAAGTTTCAACCTTCCCTCCTCGTGTTTGATTATTAAATCTACTTACAATCATGTCCAGTTGTTCCAATCCTCACTAAGGCCCAGTTCTTGAACCCATTCTCTACGAAATTTATTGTATTGGGCCTGTTGGGTTTGAGCTTATTCACGTAACAGTAGAAGTACTCAAACCCAGACCCTACAATTCTCATCAACTAATTTTTTTCTTGTGATTTTTATCATTTTTATTATTTTTTTTAGAATGTTATATATCATTATCAATTTTTATCTCCAACAGATCCACATTGAGGAGTTGGACGTGCTTTCTTTGTGATAAAAATTCTATCAATACAATTGATTTATCACTCAAGTCCCTAAGCCCAAAAAAAGGAAATTCAGGATGACTATCGTGGGTTTAGGATCCTAAAGACACTACATGAAAATTTGCTGCTTGGTGAGGGAGGAAGGTCCTCAAGTCTTGTTTTTTATTGAAAATCAAGTTGACTCTAGTGGTTTTTAAGGTTTGAGACAAAGGAGGCCTAAACTACTGGGGTTGCTCTTTTGTGAAGTTGTTTAGTTCAAGGGTTCTGTTGGAATTCTTGAAGCTGCCAACCAAAACTCATTTCATGGATGTTATAGAGATTGCTTCACATAAATTAGGAGAAATTACAATTTACCACTTTAAACTATACTCTCTGATTACACTTTGCACCATAAAGTGAAAAGACCAAAAATCCCCTCTTCCTAATCAATTAAAAACAAAACCTCTCTCTCTCTCTCTCTCTCTCTCTCTCTCTCTCACATGCGTAGCAGCCCTCTCCCCAAATCAAAATCATTTAACCCTAAATTCCCAAATCAAAATCATCTTCGGCTCCACTATTACTTCACCACCGCGACACCACAATGACACTACCTCTCCACCATTGCTCCACCACTGCTCCACCATCAGTCCACCACCACTTGAGTTAATGTTTTGTAACTCAAGCATCCTTTGAGCAATTGATATTGGTGCAAGAAGAGCAAATTGGTGTCACAAAAGGTTCTGTCACATGAAAACTAAAGTAGTTTTTGGTTTCTCTTTAATCTTGTGCATAATACAAACATTGTATATTAAGAGAATGCAACTTCTTAGAGACTTTTAGTTCCCACTCATGTATTTACTTGGTAGATGAAATCATAGAAGCCAACTTTTATTAGATATATATATATATATATATATATATGTATATATTTTCATTTAATGAAACATAAAAAATATATATTAAAAAATCAAAGGAGGAGAGCAAGTTGATCCAATGAAATGATAAAGTAGTGGAGGAAAAGCTGATAAGAAAAGCAGGGCAATAAAAAAAGAAGTTAATAAGAACAAATAAGCTATTTTTTTAATCTAAAAATTTGTTGTAATTTGGTACAATCACTTAACGCAACTATGATTTCTAATCCCAATAAGAACAAATAAGCTATTATTTTTATTAAAGAATCACTGCAATTTGGTATAGTCACTTGGCGTAACTATGGCTTCTAAGTCCAACTTTTATTATATAATTTTTTGCGTTTAATAAAAAATAATAAAATAAAAAAGTAGAAGAAGTTAAAACACTAATTGTTACTTTATCAAAAGAAGTGATAAAGCGGCGGAGGAAAAACTGTAGTAGAGAAAAAAGTTAATAAGAACAAAAAAGTTATTGTTTTTATCTAGAGGATTGTTGCATTGTGGTATAGTCACTTGGTGCAAGTATGATTTCTAAGCTTAACTTTTATTATATGGTATATAAAATAATATGATATGAGATTAATGATTGATTTGGTGGGTACTTTTAGTAACCCAGTTAAGACTCAATTAATATTTATCTAATTGAGTAATTACTTACTTGAATCCACAACTTAAGATTTTTTATTGCTTTTAATTTGAATCCACAGTTTGAATTACTTTTTTACCCACCCGTAACAGCTAATAACAACCTGCCACTTAATATTTGTTGTGAAAGTATTATAAAAATGTTGTGGATATAGCATTTTTCAGTAATAAACAAAACTTGGATATATTACCTTAGGTAAGGTGTTGTACCATAGGTTCCCCTTTTAAAAATAAACCACGTGGCTATTTAACAAACACATCTAAACCACGGTAAAGAAAAATTATTCTATTCCCTCGTGAACTCTGTCGCTTCCCTTGAAATCATAGAGATACAAAGTGCCAAAGCTCTTTCAGCCCTTTCTCTCTTGGAAATACAACCAATCCACCATGGCCAGCTTCTTAAGCTTTTCTCTCCTCCTACAACCACTCACCAGCAGCAATGGTTGTCTTCGACCAAACCCTCATCACTCTTTCTCTCCCTATCTTTCCCTAACCTCTCTCTAAGCCCAACCCGAAATCAAGATCATCTTCACCGCCATTGACACTCATCACCACTACCCCAGGTGGTGGTTCTCTCATCTTGATCTATCTCAACTTCTCTATCTCTCTCTCTAAAACCATATTAGATCCTCTAAATTGCCCCTCTCCCTTTGATCTATCTTTTATATACTAAATCTTTAATAATTCAATGGGCTTATGTTTGGGTTTTATGCAAATTAGTTTCAAACAGGTGACTGGATGAGGTTTTTTCAATTTTAGATGGGTTTTCTAAAGGGAAACATAAGATGTTTAACGCCGTTTATTGAAAATGTTAAGGAGTGGCTGAATTTTAAAAGGGCGCCTAAGGTATAAGACCTAAGGTATTGTACCTAAGTTTTGCTCAAAAATAATTTGGTGGGTTTGGGTTTCAATTTATTGAGTGGGTTCGGGTTCCTTTTACCTCTCTAAAATTAATGGCAGCATGATCAAGAAGAGTGCAAGTACTTCTCTAAAAAGAAAAAGTTAAAGGTGCAAGTGCAAGTATGCAACACATGTATATGTCGTTCTATATAAGGGTTGCCATTATTTGACATGACTCACGAATACGACACAATCAATTGTGGGTTAGTGTTAATATAAATGGATTCGTATAAAAACAAGTCAAAAACTTTAACATGCTTAATAAATGGGTCAATTTTGTGTTGTATTGGTTAACCTACAATTAACCTGAAATGACTTGATTCATTTAAATAAATGTCATTTTATAAGGAAAAAAAAATTACCTTTTACCTCCCTAAACTATACCTCCTTTTACATTTACTTCCTCTAAACTATTACCCGTGTAATACTTTGCACCTCAAATGTGCATTCTCATAATTTAAGGGGTTAAAATGTAATATCCCCAATTTTTTTATTTGATATAAATTTGAATCCTAATATAGTTAAGTAAAATTTTTTAATGGTTATATTGATAAATTTTTTATTGAATTTTACCCAAAACAAGCTGGGAAAAAAAACTATATTTTCACTTCATTTTTCTTGGTTTGTGTGCTAAACCAATTGAAATGGTTCATGTTGTGTTAACCCGCTTAATAAACGAGTTGTATTTTTAGCACTTAACACGATTATTAAATGAGTTTAAATTCAATAAGGATGTGGTGTAAAACCTTTGTTTTACACCATCTAATTAAATAATGATACATCAGTATTTCACAAACATTTTACAAATTTTTGAATAGAGATGGCCACACACAGTCAATTCTCCTCAATATCCATATGCATTCTCTTTCCCGTGTCTTAGATCAAGCTAGCCACCATGGCTGTGTTGGGGAAAAATCCTAATCCCCTCAATGTCTATGTGTGAATTAAAATTAATGACTACCAAACAATAACAATATTATGGAAACAAAAAAAAAAAAAAAAAAAATCAGCAAGCACCACATAAACATAACCACACAAGAACACCAAATCTTACATGAAAAACCCTCTAGTGTAGAGGGAAAAACTACGAGACAGCTCTGAAAAATATCCACTATGAAATAGAGATTACAACTATCAAGTTTATGTTAAACTTGAGTCCACAATAAATTGGATATGCAAAAAATAAATATCAAGGAGTAAATATAATCTCACCACAAAGGTAGTAGCAAAATCTTCCTCTGAATACTCCAACTCTCCATGGTTGTAATACTCAAAAACTCCATGAGAACTCCACCAATTTATCTTCCTTGTGTGTAACTTAAGCAAAGAAAAATCTCTCATTTTTTTTTTCACTCTCTCATACTCTCACCGTGTTTTTCTCTATTTCTTCACACGGATTGCACCTCTCAAAATGGCTGAATATCTCTTTGTGTTTTGCTCTCTTTGGAACTCACACACACTGGTCGAATATAGCTCTCTGTTTCAGCCCTTCTCACTAGGCCAAATGCTCTTTGTTTTTTTTTTTTGTTGCTTCAACACTCCATAAGGCCGAATGGCCTCTGCTTCTTTCTTTTCTTTTTCTTCAGCGTGTCCCACACGCTTTGCAACACTTCTCAATAAGAGAAGTCAGACCATGCTTTTTGCTTCACCCAATTTTCTTTCTTCCTTTAGCATGTTAGACATGCTTCAGTCAAGTCTCATTAAGAGGCATGGCTGACTTGAAGACTTTTGGAACCAAGCTCATAAATGAACTTTGACAAGGCATGTGGGCAGCAAATGGGCTGGACTCCAAGGGTGTCACGTGCACCCAACAGGCTGCATGCTCCTCTCCTCTCCCCTCCCCTCCCCCCTTTGCTTTCACCTCCGCCACCTTCTCCCTCCCAAAATCAATCGTTTCCTCTTTAACCCCTCCATCTGCTCCATTGTTGTCAACCTCCTTCATACCCTAAAACTCCCTCAATCTCTCTTTCCCAATTCAACCCATGGCTAGAGTTGCCTCAAGCTCAATCACTCACCACCATTGGTGGTGGCCCAGAGACTTGCTTCTCTCTCTCACTTACTCCCTTTCACTCTAATCAACTCTCTCGCTCGTCTGAAAATCCTTATACCAATATGAAAATATAACCCATCGATAAGAGGTGACAGAATCCAATGAGAGGCAAATGGTGACAGATCTAGTTTGAGAGTTTGGGATCCATCTCCATGGACGACGACAGAATTTGGCAAGAGGTGGAGTTTGTGGCTGATTGATCTGAGAGAAAGTGAGAAGATTTGGGTTTGGGTGAGTTGTGATTATGTGTGACACTACTTATTCACTCATTTATAATAATGTGTAATATGCTAACGTGGCATGCTCTTATTAGAGGGTGTAAAACATGGATTTTACTCCATCCTCACCAAATTAGTACTCTTATTAAACAAGTCAGATTGGTGGTTCTTCTTTTCATGGCGTTGGGCTTAATTTGGGCCTTAATCCCTCATTTCCTCCTTAATCCAAATCCTGGGACATTTGGATTGGGCCTCTTTCCATCAGTCAAATTTTTGGATAAAAACTCTTTGCCCAAAAAGAAGAAAAAAAAAGTAAAAGAAGATTCGAAATGCTTAATAGTTAAGTCAATAAAAGTCATTAATCAATCGCGTGTGCCTTTATCTTCCGCGAAGAAACATTTGAAAGTGTCTCCATTTTGCTTCACAGTTAAGCAACCAAACCCATTCCATTCCATTCCATCCGATCCGAACCCCAACTCACTGACCCGACCCGAATAAAACCGGGTTTCACCGTCGTCGACAAACATGATCGTGACGAACACTCCGGCGGCGGACCTCGCCCTCACGAACCTCGCTTACTGCTCGCACGCCGATCTTCATGGCTTTGCCGTCCCTGGCACCAAGCTCTACCTCGCCTCCATCGCCGATTCCTTCGTTCTTTCTCTCTCATATCCTTTTCTCTCATTTCTTACTGCTCCTTATTTCGCTCTGACATTTTGTCTCATCATGCACATTTCCAATTCTGATCAACCTTGATTCTGATCCTTTACAGTAGAATTTTCTTGCACAAGCTAAGATTTGCCATATCTTATTTGCTTAGATGTAAATCCGAAAAGTCGCTTTTAAAATTTGCTCTCAAATTTGTTGATTTCATGCATAACTAAGAATTGCTTGTAATTTTTGTTAAGATCGATGGCTTTTTTTGAATATTCTTGTTTTGGTGGCCTTAACTAAGAGTTGATGATGATACTGCTCACGAGAGCGTACGGAATGGCCACATAGCTCTAAATGCGATTCAGCGTCGGCATGCCAGGGTTTCATCTGGTGATACCATAGCGGTTAACAGGTCAGAGCTCATTCGATTCGATACCGCCACCGCCACTACCACCACGGCCACAATCGCCGTCTTTTTTTTTCTTCGTATTGTTTCTAATTGTTGTGTGTTGTTTGTAATTTGTTTTAGATTTATTCCGCCGGAGAATTTCGACCTGGCATTGCTTACACTTGAGTTGGAGTTTGTGAAAAAGGGGACTAAAAGTGAACAGGTTATTATTGACTTTCAGTCAATAATCTTAAGTTTTAACTTCATGGAGGGTTTTATTTTATGCTTGAAAAATTGGTGTTCTCTTTTTTTTTGTAGGTTGATGCTGTTTTGCTTGCTGGCCAGCTTAAAAAGAGATTTATGAATCAGGTAGAGTTTATATGTTTATGACTTATTGTTCCATTTTGTGTTTGGTAATTTTACTTGGTTGCGCACGTTGGCTGTAATTGATTGTGGATTTTGAAATAAGTGGGGCTTTTTAGGTACTTGGGGGTTTCTCTTCTGCTACCTGAATTTGCGCTTTAGCGTTGTTGTTTGATCACTAAATGCTAATAAAATGAAAAGGGTAATTTGATTGGATGGCTAAAAGGTGAGTCGTGTTTAATGATATAGAAATGTAGTTAGTCATGAGAAACAACATTGCCATTTTGTAACTAGCTGAGATGAGGAAGTTGTGATAGATGGAAAGTAAGATTGGAACAGATAGAATTAGATATGTAGTAATTGGTGAGAAGATGAGGGTTGAAATTATTGCGGAAGAATAAGAGTTCCCATGGATGGTTATTTTGTTAAACGAAGCCATCAAGTGTGTTAGTAAGGAGGGGATTAATTTTTAAAAGTTAAAAAGCTATAAGACAAGGGGGAGGAAGGCTGAGCAGATCATGGATTCATGAAGTGGGAGTTCACATAATTTTGTTAGTAATTTGAGCTATTTCACTTGATGAAGCTGAGTGGTAGGAAAGGATTAATGGAGGTTAGCAGTCTTGTTGAGTTGCTATTTATTTCTATTTAACTGCGTGTGAGCCACGTTCCCAAAAAAATTGTAAATATTTAATAAATGTTGCTATCACATGATTACATTAAAATCAAAGTTCTTGCCTATTCAAATTGATGAAATTTTAGTAATTAACTGGGGTCTTAAGCAATTGTATTTGAATCTGTCTTTGATTGCTGAAAATAAGGATCCTTCTATATACTTTAAAAAAGAAAAGAAAAGAAAGAGGATGCTTCTATATCTTCTATGGTGAGTGTAGGAGGGAAGAATGGCTCCTGCTATTGCAGTATTAGATTTATTCATAATTTTCATGATTGGGAGATGGAGGGGGTGTATTCTCTAATGGATTTGTTTTATGATAAACTGCACTTTGCTGGAGGTGCTGATTGTGTGATATGGATACTGAATAGCAATGGTGTTTGATCGTATTATGAATGTTTTAGAAAGCACAAGGATATGCATTTGGTCTAGTTACGTGCCTAAGAAAGTATCATTCTTTGTGGAGACAGCAATATTGTATAAAATTTTGGCCATAGACAATCTTATAAAGAGGAATATACCATCGGTCAATTGGTGTTGTATGTGTAAGGCAAACAATGAATAGGTGGATCATCTTTTGCTACACTGTATTGCCAATAATGATTCAGTGGATTTCCTTTCGCTACCCTTTTAAGTTGCCCACAACTTATGGTCTTTTTTCAGCTCTTGAGATGCGGTGGGTGATGCCCTAAAAAATGATTGATGTATATTGTTGCTGTAATGGGATGTATGGGAGACATAGGAATGTCTCATGTGGAATGTAACCCCGATATCTTATGTGGGTGTTTTGGAGGGAGCAGAATTGCTGAATTTTTGAGGGTGTGGAGAAATCTTTTATTGAGCTTGAGTGTTATTTTTTGGGCAGTTTATGTGAATGGCCTACTATGCTTTGGGGATCTCTTGAAACATGTTAATTGAGTTTATGGATCATTTTAAGCTTATGACTGCTTTTGAGCTTTTTTTTTTTTAGTTTTAATTCTTTTAATAAAAGATTCTTTATTACTCACAAAAACAAATGAATGGTTCTATTTCAAGCCCCCACCCCCCCCAAAAAAAAAACCCTCCCAGAGAGAGAGATGAAAAAGATGGAAAAGCTACATCCTAGCATGCTTCTTGCCCCACCTTTTTTTCCCCTAACAGGAAACATATGAGACTTGTATTAATGTTCCCAGTGTATTTATAGGTTTTGCCTGCCTTATTTTCTTCCTAAATCTCTTTGGATGATATCACTTCAAGCTGTGGATTATTGTTCTTGTTGTACGCAGGTAATGACAGCAGGGCAAAGAGTATCATTTGAGTTTCATGGAAATAACTATATTTTCACAGTCATTCAAGCTGCCGTTGAGGGGCAAGAAAAATCTAGTACCATTGAAAGAGGGATGATATCAAGTGATACATACATTGTCTTTGAAACATCAAATGCAAGTGGAATAAAGGTATATTTCTGTATTTGATTCTGTACTAGTCTTACACACACATATTTTGTTCTTGTTTTGAATTTTTTCTTATTGGTAAATACACTTGCACTAGTGGGTCTTGAACTCATTAACTCGCCCTCCACCTTGTTCTTACTAGGAGGAGATGCCATTTGAGCTAGTGCTCATTGGCTTCTTTCTCCACTTATTCCACTTAGCTATCCTATACTGGTTAGGTTTAATTATATTGAATTGGTGATAAGTTTGCTATCCTAGCTCTTGGGCATGAGCATAAAATGCTTTGCCTGTAAGTGGTGAACTCCCTTGGATTACCTAGCAACTAGTTCTGGCAGGTGTGTCATTTGATCTTTAGGTTTTGCTACCTAGAGGCAAATCCAAAGGGCTCTTCTTTAGAAAAGTTCCCTACATTATATAAAAAAATGGTTTGCTATCCTAGAGTTTAATATAATAATACAAAAAACTTTCTATATACATAGTGCTATTGACAAAACTAACTTCAGGTATTTTGTTTGATTTTCATGAAAAATTCTTCCATCATTTGTTTGTTTGCATAATTAAGAAATCAATGCTATTAGATTGGTGGATTCTGTACCTGATATTTCTTTTATGCTTAATGCATGCTGGAGAAGGTGCTGCCTTGACAAATCAGTCAAAATATCTTTTACACTTGCATCTCCCCTTAATTATTTACCTCTTCCTCTGTTGAACAGAACATGATCAGTGTAGCCTGATAAGCATTTATACAGATCACAGTTGCTCAGAGTAATTATAGGCTGATCAATTTAATTTCAAACATTAAATCCAGTAACTTATATTTTGACTTGCAGATAGTCAATCAGCGTGAGGCAGCCAGTAGCAACATCTTCAGGCAGAAGGAGTTTAATCTTCAATCACTTGGTATAGGTGGCCTAAGTGCAGAGTTTGCAGATATATTTCGAAGAGCCTTTGCTTCACGTGTTTTCCCTCCCCATGTGACAAATAAGTAATATTTTCAATTTTTCATTTATGCATTAATTCTACTAGTCTGTTTTATCTCCATAACATGCTCTTACCTGGAAATTTCTTCATCTTCTAGATTGGGGATTAAGCATGTGAAGGGTATGCTGCTTTATGGGCCTCCTGGTACTGGCAAAACACTTATGGCTCGTCAAATTGGAAAAATGTTGAATGGAAGGGAACCAAAGGTTTGTATTTGTTTTATTTTATTTATATACTTTTCATTCTTTCACCAAATGATAAAACTTATAGCTTTATGAGGCTAACACCTTATCATTTTCCATCTTTAGAATTAAGAGTTTTTTTTTTTTTTTTTTGCCTTCCCCCTGTCCCCGTAAATGAGAGGGAGAGTTGAGCCATTGAAAGGTTTTTTATTTTTTTTATAAGTAAGAACTAAAGAAAGTTTTAATAAATGTTTCTTGTCGGTAACAATGTAGTAATATTAACTATAAAGACAAATGATTTTGATAATATTTTTAGACCTTGATGAAATTATAACTAGTGTTATCTCAAGTCTCATAAGTTTGTATTCTTATTTACATGGCCTGCTAATCTTATTAAAAAATTTAGCGTTGTCATTTTTACTTTGCAATGAGCAAAGAATTGATTTGTTCTATACATTTTGTTTATTGTAATTCCATAATTTCATTGACCTAAAGACTTTGAGTTCATCTTTTAAGACTGGTCTATGAAGTTTCCAAACAAGCATCTAATGCACGAAATTGAGTAGAACGAAACTTTTTAACTATCTCTAGGTTGGTATGTTGCAGTTGAATTAGTTTAGTAATTCAAAAAACAAATATCAAATGTTTAAGATTATTTCTAGTCTTGTTTTAGCATAGACCATGAGTTCACTTACTATTTGACTGACATTGAACTTTATTCCATAGACATACAAATTTATCCTGAAATGATGACCACGATGAATTGCACTCTTTTTCTTTAATTTGTCAAGCAGAAATGCTTCTCAGGCACATGATTGACACAAAATCTCATGAAGATATATCTTATTTGAGAAGGCAGGCAGCGTCATCTCTATTTTATTTCCTTGCAACATAAAACCTAGTGCACATCCACCCATCCACATTTGGTTATGTCATGGTTTAAATATCAATAGTCACTGGGTCTTTTGGTGTGCTCAATTTTCATTTGAGCATATGCTTACTTGCTAGTGCATACTTTTCGTTTTGATGCTGGAACATTGTTTTCAGGTTCTAAAGCTAACTAAACATGTTTGAATTCTTTCTATTATAGCAACAAATTATTATTAGTATTCTATGCTGTTTTAATTACTTAATGTTCATCATTGTGAAGATGAAGTAATTTTTTATCAATAAAATTTCTATTACTTATAAAAACAAATAAAAATTATAAGTATTCTATGCTTCATTATGGAGAGACGGTAGACCACTTACTTCTTCATTGTGAGATGGTTTATTGGTTATGGAGTTTTGTCTTTATAGCTTTTGGCTTGTCTTGGGTTATACTTAGATCGACCCCAGATTTGCTTTTTGGTTGGTGGAATTGGTTGGGGAAGTACTTGTTTCAGATTTGGAATTTAGTTCTGTTGTGCATCCTTTGGTGTATTTGGAAGGAGCGCAATCGGCAGACTTTTGAGGATTTGGATAGTTCCAGTGATCAGATGTTTGCTTCTTTTAGTGGAACTCTTTTTGATTGGTCTCGGGCATGGGGACTCATGACTAGTGATTCTCTCCCTTCTTTCCTTAGCTCTCTTTCTCTTTGTAATTAATATGTTGATTGGTTTTCTTTTTTGTTTTTTCTCTGTTATCTTATTCTTGTATTTTCTGGGTTTGCTCTATGTTTTTCATGCATAGAGTAGCCTTTCGTATATATAACATTCTTACTTATAAAAAAAAAAATAAGATGGTGAAAATTATTCTTGCAGTTGATGGACCATCTTTTTTAATTTTTACCCTTTTTGTGACATTGTTATAGATTGTTAACGGCCCTGAAGTTTTGAGCAAATTCGTTGGTGAAACTGAAAAGAATGTTAGGGATCTATTTGCTGATGCTGAGAATGATCAAAGAACTCGAGGTAAGGGAGATATAGCAGGTGTTTTCCTAGGTTGGTCTTTTGGTGATCACTAATGCCATCATGTTCTTTTCCTTTTCAGGGGACCAAAGTGATCTGCATGTCATAATTTTTGATGAAATTGATGCTATTTGTAAGGTACATGATTCTTCAAATATTTGTTGACATTTTTTTTTTCCTGCCAGTAGATTGATAGTGACATCAATTTGTTGCTTTTGACGATTAGCATAATTGGAAGTACTTTCACCTTGTTTGTCCTTTGAGATATATATATATATATATATATATATATATATGTATGCATGTATGTATAGTTGGTTGGTTAGTTAGTTAATTAGCATTTACCTCTGACTGAATCTATTATTCTTGAATGTTCTGGAGTGTCATTTATTTGAATATTTAAGGTGTGTGGAATCTATAGATTAACTTCCTTATGCGGCTAGAAATGCTTTGTATAATTTCATAACTTTTTATGTTGTCTTAATGAACAATAATTACCATTCCAAGAATTGGGACCCTGAGTCAAAGAATCATCCCAAGTGACATAGTGCTAAGAGTTGTAGATGAGTAGGCCTTTGGACATAAAATATATTTATATATGTGTATGTATATATTAAGTTGAATCCTAGTTCCCTTCTTGACCTCTAAGCGAACATGCTATTATTAGTGTGATTTTAAAAGCTACAGTACAAGAACACATTGGTAACACCTACATGGTTAGATTTCCACCTGAGGTCTGCATTGTTTAACATGTCAAAGAAACAATGTCAATTATTAGATTTAAGGTTGTCTGGTTATGTAATCCAAGTTTTTTAGCAAATAGAAAGAGCTCAATGCATGTTCTCACTTTGCATTTGCAGTCAAGAGGTTCAACTAGAGATGGTACAGGAGTTCATGACAGTATTGTGAACCAGCTTCTTACAAAGGTTAGTTAGAGCTTCAATTGCTTTTACAATCTTGCAAATCAGAGTGTTTCTCTGCTAATAACTAAAAGACTATTTACTTTTCAGATTGATGGTGTGGAGTCTTTAAATAATGTCTTGCTTATTGGAATGACCAACAGAAAAGATTTACTTGATGAAGCCCTTTTGAGGTCTGTTTCTCTCCCTCTTCTGTGTTGCGTAACTGTCCATGCAACCTTAAATTGTTTTATGTCATGAAAAGCATGGATAGCAACTCCTAGTTAACATTGATGTATGTAGGTTGTAGCAACTACTAGTCAACATTGGACTCTAAATCAAAGTCCAGTAAATTTTATTTATTTATTCTTGCCAATGAGCTCTAGTTCAAACTGCACTTCCTCGTAAAACGTGAGGTGGAGGGTGAGATCATGGGTTCAAAACTTGTTGGGTGCATGTGTGATTACCAATAAAATTCATTTATTAATTTGTTTATTCTTGATTTATAGACCAGGACGCTTGGAGGTTCAAATTGAGATAAGCCTTCCTGATGAGAATGGTCGCTTACAGATTCTTCAAATTCATACAAACAAGATGAGAGAGAGTTCTTTTCTTGCTCCTGATGTGAACCTTCAAGAGCTTGGTATGTCCATTAGTGAGATATGCTTATGATATCTCCTTATTCATCTATTATATGGCTGAAATGACTGTTATATGGGGACATGATTATATCTAAATTATATTTGCCACTAGGTTTTGATTCGAGTTGTGTTTCTATATATATATATATATATATATTGAGAACATAATCTATACTAGAACATTCTTTAGGCTGGCTTGGATAGTCAAACTCATGAAAAGGTATTGCAGTTGTATGGATCTTAGAAAATTAAAGTACCAAATGATTTATAATTCAATTAATCTAATATCTCCCTTACACCTAGCCCCAAAAAACCACACCCTTAATGATTTTCTATGTGACAACCAACTGTTAAGTGGTGAAACTTAAGGATATGATTTTTTTTTTATTATTATTATTTTTTTTTTTGGGGGGGGGGGGGGAAGGTTGGGGGTGCTGTTTAATGTGTCCAAAATTGATCACTTTGTAAAAGTTGCAGTGATTCTTAAATTGTTTCTTACTTTATTAGACAAATACTTTTGACCATGTGTTGAACGTTTAAATTGTTGCAATGTTTTGGACTCTAGGAATGATAGATGAAGGTCTTGGTTGATTCAGTTATCTATTTTTGTGAGTGCAGCCGCTCGTACGAAAAACTTTAGTGGTGCCGAACTTGAAGGTGTTGTAAAAAGTGCAGTATCTTATGCTTTGAATAGACAACTAAGTCTTGATGATCTCACCAAGCCAGTGGATGAAGAGAGTATAAAAGTTACCATGGATGATTTTTTGAATGCACTCCACGAAATAATTCCTGCATTTGGAGCCTCCACTGATGACCTTGAGCGGTGCAGGTATAGTTTTGAGCAATTTGAAAATGCTTTTAGCTTTCAGATTTTATTTATTTATTTATTTTTAATTCACATCACATTGTCATGCTCGAGATAGGCCTTCCTTTTGAGATTTCAATAATTTTGACTTAAATCCCTTTGTTGTGGAATAGTTTATGTTGCATGGTTGCATTGCATGGCATATATGACTAATTTGTTTACTATGTGAGAAATTTGGGATAATGATATTGTTGGCTGTCCAAAAAATTGGGTAACAAATGGTACTCTGTTTCTGCTGGAAGCTTGATTCTATTTACTAACATGATTTGTAGACTGAATGGCATGATGGACTGTGGTGATCGAAATAAGCACATTTATCAAAGAGCTATGCTACTTGTGGAGCAAGTTAAAGTGAGTAAAGGAAGTCCGCTTGTTACTTGTCTTCTGGAAGGCCCAAGTGGCAGGTATGCATGGTTTCTCTATTTTAATTGACTTTGTTAATTGCATCTTTTTTGAATCTTACCCTTTTTGGACAGTGGTAAAACGGCAATAGCAGCTACTGTTGGCATTAACAGTGATTTTCCATATGTCAAGATAGTAAGCTCCCTGCACTATATTTTGGATATTCTATCATGTTACTTTCAAGGAATTTTTGAAGTCTCTTCTACTGTCCCTTCCATTTATACCTATTTCTAATTTTTGCCATTTTTTGGGTAGGTCTCAGCAGAATCAATGATTGGTCTTCACGAAAGCACTAAGTGTGCACAGATTGTCAAGGTTTGTCTAATGCAAAGGCCCGTTTGGAAGCAGTTTTTAAATTATAGTTTCTAGTATTTAAGTACTGAAAACTGTGGGGTCCAAAAAAAAAAAAATGTTTGGTAACAATATTTTGCAAGGAGTTTTTAATCAGTCTTCACTTTAGAGGATTTAAGTGCTGAATTTTGTGAACACCTCGGGCAGTTTTCAGTTTTGAGCAACAGTTTTTAAAGTTAGTATTATTAAGATAATAAATTTTTTTCTTACGTATTCCTCTCTTTCTCTTTCCTTCTCTCTGATCTCTCCCTCTTAACCCGATTTCTCTCTCCTCTGTTCCTGTCTGTCACTGTCTCTGTCCCTCTCTCTTACACACACACACCGTAGAACTCTCAGTGATGGCGGTGGAGCACCATCCCAAGCGTTGCTGTGGCGTCGGATCTGGGTTTCCAAATCTGACCACTGCCTCTTTCTGTTTATCTCTCTTGCTCCTCTCTCTCTCTGTTTGTCTCTCTTGTTCCTCCCTCTGTGTGTTTGCATCGGATCTCAGTTGAGAACTGAGACTGGGTTGTGATAAATTTTTATTAGATGAATATTAATACTAGTTTTTGAGTGAAAAATCTCATCCCTAACAGACCAATTTTTGTTTTGGTTGAGAAAACATGTATTGAAACACAATTTTGCAAAACCCTTTGAAAACTGAAAACTGGTTTCACTTACAAAACAGGCCCTAAGACTTTGACCATTCTTGGTTGCATTTTAAAAGATTTTTTTTCCTCCTCTATGTGATAGAACCAGTTCCTAGTCCAAATTGAGATTTGATGTATCTAAGACAAGTTTATACTGCACTTGCAGAGTTATCAATTATTTATTGTCTATTTACACTAGAAAGATACATACTTTTTAATGTTTTTCTTTTGTTTACGTGATTGGGAGGAAATTTTGAAGCCTTATTTACAATGATATTCTTTAATAGGTGTTTGAGGATGCATACAAGTCACCACTGAGCATCATCATCCTTGATGACATTGAAAGGTAAATCCACTGATGTGAATCGAATGAAGCTGTACTACTTTTCTCCAGAACAAGCCCCCACCCCTCTCCCGGTGCACGTTTTTCATCTATTAATGTTAATGAACAAGTGCCTTAGATGATTTTATTGTAATTGTTGATGCAGGTTATTGGAGTATGTTGCCATTGGGCCTCGTTTTTCAAATATAATCTCTCAGACACTATTGGTCCTACTCAAGCGGCTTCCTCCAAAGGTTTTTTTGTTGTTCTTTGTCTTTATTGGCTGGACTGGTCTTATAATTTCCTATTATATTATTATCAGTGAATTTCATGAAGAATAATTTTTTATTCAAATTGTATAATTGTAAGGGTGGATATTTTTTTTATAGGAAAAGTTAACAAATACTCTAAAGTCATTGGTTTAGGAAACATTTATAGATACTTTTAATGGGAAAGGAAAAAGTACTTAATTTTTTTGACAACTTTTTATATTTTTCATAAAAGTGGTATCAAAATTTTCCTAAATTGGTCCATTAACAAATGTCCTAAGAACACCAATTAACTAGACCCTTCATTTATATTTGAATTGAGTGTAATTCATAGGATTCTATTCACCTTTTCAAGATATGTCAGGTATGATAAGATACACTAAATCTGGAAGTGAATATTGATAAATTGATGGGCAAATAAATGACATAAGATGTTCTGCATTGGGTGGTTCTCCATCTGTTGAGGTAAATATTTTATATAGCAGCACTTATGAAATAAAACTTTTCACTAGGAAATTTTTTCTACTTGAATAAACTTCCCAAAAGACTACTTTCACTGAAAATCTCCAATTTTTGAACAGGGAGAAATAACTTTCAACCAATTGAGTCCTAGATGTTTTTTTACCAATTCACAATCCTGTAACCACCCTCCTTCCCTGTGATGTAAATGCAGTACTTTTTTGGGTCACATCATATATTTCTCTACCTGTCATTTGTACCACAATCTTAAAATCATGTAATGCCCTGTGCTGGAGTGTGTGAGCTATCCAAAATAATTAAATAATGTGATTTCTTATGCAAAATTTTTCAATGAGCACGACACAATGACAGCAATATAGGTACATGTTAAATTGCTTCTATTCTGGTCAGTGAAATTCTCTGCATGATGTAACTGTTTTCCTTTTTTTTTTTTTTTTTTTTTTTAAATAGATTGAAAGAATTAGTAGAAGTTTAGTATTCCCTCTATACCAATTTGAATGTCTAAGACCTATCAAAATTCAAAACAAAAAACCAATTTGAATGTCTCAGTTTGACATGTCACATATTTAATGAGGAAGAAAGAGCATGCCACACTAGCCAAAATGCCAAAGGTATTGATTGTTTTTTGAATTAGTAAGGGGGTAATATGGGAAGGTTTAGGTATAAATGCTTGGTTTTTTATTTCTCATTTTGGGACATTAATGGTCTGTTTATATTGAGGGAGAGGGAGGGGGAGTAGAGTAGAGTAGATTTAGCACAAAATTAGCTTATTTTTAGCCAGCTCTACTCTACTCCCCTTCACTCCCCCTCCTTCCCCCCTCCACCCAAACAGGCCATAAGGAAAACAAGACACTCAACATCTCATGGAGGGAGTATGTAATTTCTTTTGGAAAAAATGGTGGCTTTATCTCAAGTTAAATATTTAAACTTGGTAAGATGTGAGGCTGATGAGCTCTATCTCAACTGACGCCTCCTCCCCTCATAAGAGCAAGTAAGGTGATTAATCCTGTACTCTAAGGGCAGTTTAATCTACTGGGCACCTATGCCTCACAAAGTAGAGGTCACTAGTTCGAATCACCTATTTCCCCCTCCCCTTTTGGGAAAAAAACAGATCAGAACAATTTTGCAAAATTGAAATGAAGGTTAATATTATTATTATTTTTACACCTCAGGTTCAAAATATTTTGGTTAATGTATCATGTATGATTTGGATCATAGGCAGTATGGAAATTCCCTCTCTATGACCAACTGTAGTGCATGTGTTATGCATGTTGGTAGTTACAAAACCTATAGAACTAGATATAATTCACAAAGATGTCAATGGTTTCAAAGTGGTAGCAATTGTGAAATCCACTTTTAAAATTGTTATATTTTCTTTCGGAACTATGGTCATGCTATCTTTCCAGTGACATATTGAATATGTAGTCTCCACTCTTCAAACCCCTCTTAGACACATACAACTTCGCTGAGTCTTCCCCAGCATGAATGAGGGAAAAAAAAAACACTGAATTCATTGTAGATTACAAATTTTGAAAGCGTAGCTAAGATCTGGGATCTCCTCCCCCATAACAGAGTGAAAGGATGAGCACGGGTTCTATCCCCTCTTTACTCTTTTTTTGGGAGCTACATATATGCATAAAATCATAATGCTATTTGATGTACTGGCGGAAGTTGGTCTGGTCTATTGTTTGGGATTATTCAGCTCCAAATTGTCACCATCACTGGCTGTACAAAGAGCATTCATCGACAGCCTTATGTGTGATATTTTCTGATATCTTTGGGACATGGTTTTCCTTTAATAGTTATGTGATATCTGACTTGATGACTGGTAATTTTCTGACCTTCCTGAAGATCTCATTCCTAGTTCATTTTGTGTGCTTTGTTGTCAGGGGAAAAAACTTATGGTCATAGGGACAACAAGTGAAGTGGGCTTCTTAGATTCTATTGGTTTTTGTGATAATTTCTCTGTCACTTATAATGTTCCTACATTGAAGACAAGTGATGCTAAGAAGGTAAAATATTTTTGTTGTGTTCTGTACTTCTGTTCTTGTCTCAGAAATATGGGTTGTTGTGGTATTCTTGTTTTTCTGGTTAGCATTAATTTCCATCAATGCAAGTAAATTAAACAAAAGGAGCTAAAGAATAGTGTCATTGTGGTTTATGTAATTGCTTTAAGAGCCTGATATTTACTGATTTTTGTCTAGTAGTTGTGCACTTGCTAAATTGGACACGAGGATGGATGGTGTGGTAATAGTACCTTCTTAGGCTGAAATGGTCAAATTACCCTTTGTATATTCCGGCCTATATGTTTTAAAGTATTAAATATAATCTAGGAAATGCTGCATGGATTATCGTGAATGCAGGGCTGGAATTGAAAATTTTGCATATCATATTTTAAACTTTTAAGTGGGAATAATTTAGCCTTCTTTTCTTTTCTTTTTTTTATTTTATAAATATTATTGGCTGGGGTCGGCAGTAATGCTGAAATGCATATGCATTGTCCAAGGAAAATGGAGTATATGATTCACCCCCAAAAATAAAAATGGAGTATATGCCTAATGATACATCTAAAAATGGTGCTGATGAATTGTTTTATGGTTTAACTATGATAAGGCAGTCTGTGTCCATTAATAAATGGGTGTGTTTATTTCACTTTCATTGTGGTAGTGAAAGAAAGCTGCTGTTTAGGGTATGTTTGTAAATTGACTCAGAAATTGTGGAATCTGTATGTAAGGCTTTTATAATTGGAGGTTGTTAAGAATTGATTCATGATTTACAATGCTGGGAAAGTAGGGAGTTACTTCCAGTAAAAACTCCGATAATTTCTCTGCTAAACAGATGTTTGGACTGATCAAATGGTTTGTGGATGTCATTGTTTCGATTCCTTCCTTGCTTGGTAGTCTTTTGGAGTCTGGATGAATGTTAAGACCCTCAAGTTCATTTCATTACATGTATTTCATGAATGCTGAAAGGAAATTTATATTATAACAAACATTTAGCTTCTAAGTTAAATGTATTTTAATCTACTCTTTTTCATCTCAGGTGCTAGAACAGCTGAATGTTTTTGCTAAAGAAGACATCGATACAGCTGCAGAGTCCCTGAATGATGTAAGCTTATACTTGATCAGTCTTTTATAATATTCCTTGGGTCATTTTAATTTATATTTTTGCAACACACGTCTCTCATAAACTCTGCCTTTACCAATCAAAAGAATGGATTAAGAGAAACAAAAAAGAAAATTTTCCCATCTCATGAAATCTTATACTTTCCCTGGAAACTTTACAGTAACTAGTTTAATCCATCATTTGTGCTTGTACTTGTTTACATGAAGTTGACTTGTGTAAGTCATGATAGAACCATACTAACTGAAGAGTAAATATTCTGAACCTTGGATATTGTCAACTGTCTTTTCTTTTGCATGGTTTGTTACTGAAGAAATTAGTAGTATGGAAAGGAACTTATTATTATGATCACTCACTTCTTGCTTCTTTCTCTGTTCAATTTCTCCTCATAGATGCCTATCAAGAAGCTCTATATGTTGATTGAGATGGCAGCCCAGGGTGAACAAGGTGGAGATTCTGAGGCAATATACGCTGGCAAAGAGAAGATTAGGATCTCTCACTTCTATGATTGCCTTCAAGATATTGTCCGATACTAGTTTCTTCACAATTAGTTCCGTACAGATACTACGAAGCAGAAAATCGTTCTCTCTTATTGTTTCTATGTGGTGATATTTTGTATTATTTTCTTCTTGTGAGTTGTGGTTTTCTCTAGCTTTTTGGCCTTGAAAACAGAATTTTGTAAATTTCTGCAATGTATGAGAAATTGAGAACAGGGAGGACGATTTGAGAAACTATCGTTTATTTTATTTTGTAGAATTTCCATATTTTCAGTGATTGCCTTTTCTTTATTCTCATGGTCCAATCAAATCTCTACTATATTGCCTCTGTCTCTCTCTCTCTCTCTAATAATTTCCATCGGTCACTGAAGGAGAAAAAGAGGTGGCTTCACGGTCATGGTAAGAAATCCATCCAATGGTAGTAGTCACAGCCGATTTGTTTCCAGCTAAATCATATTCATACCTCGTGAGGTATATATGAAATTTAAATAAGCACCCACATTCCTGTGAGAAGGCCCTCGTAAGACATTTGTGTGAGTCCGTCAGTCCACCACTATTATTTATGATTTTAGACGTGACTCTCAGTTGGTTCAATTGACAGACTTTGTTATCATCATATTAGGAATTTAGGATATAAATATGCCAAAATTCTTATAATTCGATTGTTATAATTCAATTGTTATATTTTATTGTTTCCAACAAAAATGTTTTGGCACTTTTGAGGATTAAAATTTTCTTTTCCTTCATCTATTGAATTATATATATATCAATTAAAAAAAAAAGATTTTCCACTGTTGAATTAATGAACTAAATATATGTATTGAAAATAATGGTCATAACAACAAAGAATCACCCTATAATCTCCGCCATCTTCATTTTAAAGGTCTGTAATTATGGGGTTAAGATGCTTTAGTATTCTTTTGTTTTTTTTTTTGAGGGGAGATGCTTTAGTATTCTTAACTCGGGAATCTACTGTCTTTTGGCATACTAAATATAATCTATGGAAATGTGATGTCTTGGAATGTAAACATGTGTTTTAATTAGGGATCATACAAGATTCTTTGGAAATGTGAAACCCCCCACATTTGATTTATTCCCAAGAATTTTATAAAAAATATTTATTTTCTAAAAAAGTCCTTTGGATTATATAATGTCAAGTATATTACCCATCACTTAATTTTTTTTTTTTTTTTTACAAATACATAATAAAAAAATATGTGAATCGTGAATTAAGTGGAATATCTTAAAATAAAAGTCTAAGGTTAACACATAATAATAAATATAATTATTTCAAAACTTTATTTTTCATAAAAGACAAAAAAAAAAAAAAAAAAAAAATCAAATAAGAGATAAAAATTAATGGAGAGGAATTATGATGTATCAAGTCAGCTAGGTCTTGAACGAGTCAAATGATATGGAAGATAGGATTGATGAAGTGGTAGGTTGACCAAAGCGTTCAATACTTGCCAACAATAAATCTCCACATATAAGGGAGGACATTCATATCCAACTATTACAATTAGATTTCACAACATCAACCCTAATGACTAAAGGATAACTTCGAAATTAGAGGGAAATGAATTACACGGGATTAAATTCCTAAAATCATGGTGTAATTCAATCTCCAATAGTAATACAAATAGTAAGCACTTCAAGCCTTAAGAGGTATGAGAGAACAATTCTAGTTTACATAATCCCTATATCCTTTGGTGATATTACTTACTTGAGCAAAACTTAGGTACAATACTTAGATACTGTTCCTTAGGTTCCCCTTTTAAGATTCTGTCATGTGGATTTTTTCTTATAAGATAGAAGTGTATTTTTTAATTAAGTAACTACATAACTGAATCTTAAGAGGGAAACCTAAGAAACAGCACCTAAAGTACTGTATCTAAGTTTTGTCCTACTTACTCGGGCATTGAAGAATTCCATTGTTGTCACTTCAAATCTTTTATGCAATTGACACGTGAAATTCATTGTGGCATGTAACTCAAAAACTTAGTATTTTTTTTTACCAATTATCCACTTCTCAAGAAAAGGGGTTATGTTACTCACCCCATAGCATAATTTGTCAAATCACACATGGTGAGTCTACTTAGTTAACACATGGCTTTGTTGCTAACTTACATGTTTCTATTGTCTCTAATATTATAAGTGAGTTTATGCCAATTATATATATTTATATATGTCTGTGTATTTTTAGCAGTGTAAACATGCTTTGAGAGAATATATAAGAACTTATACTTGCATAGCGTTTGAAGAAAACAAGGCTTTTGACTTCATGGTACTGAGACCTATTCTAAGAAACCAAAAAAATCTTGTATTAGCGAGCTAAGATTGTGATAGTCTCACCGAGTAACACGAGGAAACAAGAAAATATTGTCCATGGAAAAGATAATATAGAAATTGCAGTTATTTCTTAAATTTAGAAGGGTGATCTTTCTATCTATGTAGTTTGTTCCATCAATAAAGACAAACAGTCGAGAAATTGTATTCATGATTAGTGTAATAGCATTTGATGGAAACTCCTACACTCTATCAATGCATGAAGTCCCAATCAAAATCTAGTTTAACCACTAAATAACCTGTACAACTCTTCTTTTTACTTAATCCACAAACCAAGTCCTGGGCAATTATAATATTGTCACTGACCTGTTTGCCTGGAACAAATCTCACCTGATTTGTGATTTGGGTGGATAAATTCGTCTAAAAAAAGTAAGAAGACGCTTTGCGACTTGTGAGAAATGGGGGGTGGTGATATAAGTGTTGCCAAAAAGCTTATGATGCCTAGCTCGTAACTGTTAAGACTCATGGGTAGCCCACTGGTTTGGTGGATTAGGCCATGGGTTGATTTTTCTGCCTATGCTCTAGAGACCGCATGCCTAGCCACAAAGATACCTAAGTGGTTGTGTTAAGTAATGCATTATAAATTTAAGCTAGTTATTATGTCTGTATGATATTCGGCTTAATCAAGAATTATTATGCGACTTAAATAAAGCATTTCAATAATATGATTGAAGTTTTTTAACTTGGAAAGGAGATTTTAACTCTTGGGATAATAATACAGCACAAAACAAAAAGACATACCATAAGAATTACCAAAAGTTTAAAAGTAATTTGGCACCCAAAAACGAAGAAGAAGAAGAAAATATTAATATGATGGTTATTTTTTCTTATAAAATGGCATGACAATCGCATAAGATTCATAATAGCTAAAAAAAAGTTGAAAACATATATATATATATATATATATATTTTTTTTTTTTTTGGTAAGGACACAAAAATCTAGAGGCCCAAACTCACCTAAAATAGTGAAATTTGTGCTATCTAGCTAGGCCCAAACCAATAGATATTTGTTTAGAGTGTGGGGTAAAGCAAGTTGGGCTTAGCTCGAGGATTCAGACAAAGAAGGAATGAACAAAAGTCAAAGATTAAGGGTATAAATGGTTCTTTACAATCTCGCCCAAGGACGATGTTCTTGCACAAGGATGTACCCTTTTCTCTCTCTATCATTATCACTATTCTTGTTCTTATCTCTTCTCCTTAATTTTTCTAGGATCTCCTTTCATTTGGAAGTCTTCTTTCTTTATATACTTCTCAGCTAATTGTATCTTAGCACTCCATTTACAATCCTCTAGACTCTCCTTAGGACATTTGTCTTTTTAAACTTCTGTTGAAGGTGGTAGAAGGAGATGCTTAGTTGTGAATTCTACTGTTCAGGTCACTAGTCACCTTCTCATCAATACAGCTAATAAAACTGTTGTCAGTCATTTAATGTGGAGGCAGTAGGTGAGCTTTCACTAGAAACTTCCTTCACCTACCTTGACTCTCACTGAACACCATCCTCTCCACTTGGCCTTCTAGGAAGTATTTTGTCCCCTCTCCTCCTATCCTTGGGCAGATCCCTCCTTGGGCTTAGAACACCATCCTTCTATTGTCCTTAGGTCCCCACATATATAAACACTGTTCCAATACCACAGTTATGTACACCAATATGCATAAAAATTAGAAACACTAAAAACTGTTGGTTGTTAGTAACCAAAAAAAGAGAGAAATTATTCTTGAAAAAAAAAATTGCAGCTAAATAGTAACTTGGTTTTTAGAATGAAGCATCATGAGTTCAATGGCAATTGAGAACCCTAAATAGACCAACCAACTGGGGCAAATTATTTTGAAAAATCTAACAAATAAATATGGGAAAAAAGCATTTTCCGATTACTTCCCCCCCCCCCCCCCCCCCTTTATGTTTTGTATAGTTCACAATTCCTTTTATTATCTTTTAAACCAAACAATGTCCTTTACTATGTTTCATAAATGAACAAAAACCTTATACCCTTATTTTGTTACTCACACTTAAATGGAACATAATCTTTTAAAACTTGGAATATTTCATTGTGCAAAGTCTAAAATACCCTCAACTAAATATAAAAATACCAAACATACCCCTAAGTGTGAAACCCGTGTAAACACAACATAGATTAAACAATGCTAGGCTTGAATTTTCAATGAGGAGATATTTGTTCAAGATCTTGATTTCCCCTCCTGTCTAAATCTAGATCTGATTCGTGAGGGTTAATTGCTTTAAGATTGTGAGTTTTACATGGTTGATTTGAATCTTTTTATCATTGTTGGAAATTTTGGTCAGACATTGATGGAATTCAAGTTTTGTTACTCTGATCTTTGTAAAGTGAGCTTTAGGAAATTTTGTCTCTGCGAGAAATATAGAATATATATCATGTTCTCTTTGCTCCGCCTATTACGAGTAGAAATATTTTTTCAAAAGCATTGCCATGAGATGTAATTTCATTATTTATTTGAATATTTTAAACTTTGAAAAAATATATATATGTTGAGAACCAACAGGTTCCGTTATACTAATGGAATGAGAGTATTTGCTCATGTCCAAAACATAGGAGAAACATTGCTCTTTTTTTCTTTTTCTTTTTTTGATAATCTACAATACTATTAAGAAATAAAAAAGGGAATGCAAGGAGAGCGATCTTCCTTACAGACTGACTTGATGACATGTGGACGACTGCTATTATTGAAAAAGAAAGACAACCTAGAATGAACAGCGTATCTAGCACCTAACAGAGAAGAACAGAAGGGAAAGACAGACATAAGGCAAATGTTATAAATATAAGTACTGATAGTCCAGTCAGGATAAGAGCAGGATTGGAGAGGGGGTCGAAGCAGGCCTTAGCGTCACCTTCAAATACAACTTGGTGCCACTTCTCACGGATTGCAATCTCCACAGCCCACTGTAGGGCAGCAGCTTCTGCTTGAAGGGACGAGCACAATTGCTTGGTTTCAAAGTTAAGTGGGAGAATTGTTAATTACACTAAACATAAGGGGGATTTTTTTTTTTTTTTTTTCACAATAAGAAATAAAAACATAATTATATAAGACATAAAACCAAGAAAATTTTGGAATTTGATGCAATTTCTTGTAAATCTCCGCTTTGACTCAAATTCCACTAGGTAATCTCATTTTTTTTTTTTTCTGGAACAACTCCACCTTAATCCAAACAATCATTCTTTGAACATGTTAATCATGGTTTCCACTAAAGCCAAGCTTGTATGTGCCTAAATCAAAACAGGTGCAAACTTATACCCTTTTTTTTTTCATATTGCGGATTCATAGTAGAATAAACCTTTTAACTTTGATACCAATTTATTAAAATTTAGAATTGGAATTTACACTCATGCCCAACTAATAAGAACCCCATGGGAAATTGAAAATTTGAATTCCAGCCAAAAGGGAAAGAGGAAAGAAAGTTCAGTGTTTAACAATAGAATTGGGTCTAATTAAGTGTTTTGGCTAACTGCTGCTTTCTCGCAATTTAATGGTCTTAAAATCACATCAAAAGGCAATTGCATTTTCAGTGATCTTCAGTCTTATGATGACTGTACACTGTATCATTGGCACACAATTTTTTTCTTTTTCCCATTAGCTTTGCATCTGGCTACCACAACCCACCAAGCAAAGGGGATCCAAACTGGATATTGCCCTGTAATTCTAGTGTGTATTGCCTATTACCATCTACAATGAAGTAAACAAGTAATCCTTCTAAAAAAATTTCCAAGTAATTGGTCACATAATCAGCCTCTAGTAACATCTTGTCGGTAACAATTAACATTCTATGTCTGAATCTCTGATGGAGTATTCTGTTGCTGGTGTTCTCTCTGTTCTACCTCTTCTTGTTGTTGCAATGGCTGCTGCTCTTGATGTTGTAGAGGCTGTTGTGGGTACAGCAGTTGCTGTTGTTGCTGCTGATAAGGTTGTTGCAGTGAAAGCTGCTGCTGCGGATTGTATTGTAACTGTTGTTGCTGAAGCTGTTGCAACTGCTGCTGCTGAAAGGGATTTTGTTGCAGTTGATGGTAATGTTGTTGCAGTTGCTGCTGATACTGCTGTTGCTGGGGATGTTGCTGCTGCTGTTGCAGTTGCAGTTGTTGTTGTTGTAGAAGAAACTGCTGTTGCTGGTAGTAATAATATTGCCACATATGATTATTCTGAACAGGCCCATACTGCCCATCACTTTGTATTACATACTGAGAAGTCTGCGAAGCAATAGGTAGAGCAGGCAGCTGAGACTCAGATGCAGTGGCAATACTCTGTTGCTGCACATTTTGCACTTGCCAGGCATTGTTAGTTGTTAAATTAGTATGAGCAGCTGCTTCTTGAAACTGATTTTGTCCTTGACTGCTTTGCTGAACTTGTGCATTTTGAGAAGACTGATTGGAATAACATTGACTTGTAGGCATTTGAGCATCCATTTCAGCCCTTGGGTACTTTTGTGGAGGCTCCTGCCGATGTTGATGCATTTTTCGTTGTGAATGCCCTCGAGACCCAAATTTAAAATTTCTGCGAACTCTATCTGAATTATTTCTTTGCCGCCAATTTCCACCACTATTTGCAGTAAACTGTGGCTGCCTAATTGTCTGTGTTGGAATAGGATTTTGATGGCTTGCTGAAGCTGAGGGATTAACCACTTCAATTTTAGTTCTGGAAGAAGCTTGAGTACCTAATGGGCTGCACAATGAAGCATTGGGACTAGCACTGCAACTGCTCTGTAGCATGCTTCTATTTAACATTTGGGTATCTTCAGAAGATTCACCCGTGTGAGATGTGGAGGGAACCGATTTAGGAGATCTATCATTCTGGGTGTTCAAGGAGAGATTCTCCAACAAAGGTGGCTTCAGGTCTTGTTCAGACTCATGGTCATACTGTTGCTGAACATCAGGTTCTTTCAAGCATTCTTTTGAAGATTGTAGAGATTCAGCTCCATTAGCAATATGACCAAGTCTGTCAACAGATGACACTATTGGTTCAGAAATATCTTCTCTAGGCTGCTTGGAACCTTCTGGAGCCACCAGTTTTACTTGTATCAAATTTAAAGATGACACATTTGGATCAGGAATATCTCTTCTGAGCTGCTTGGGAACTTCTGGAGATACGTGTTCTTGTACTAAATCTACAGATGGCATACTTGGTTCGGGAGTCTTGTCTACAGAAGTCACACCTGGTTCGAGAGTACTGTCTACAGAAGCCACACCTGGTTCGAGAGTACAGTCTACAGAAGCCACACCTGGTTCAAGAGTATTGTCTACAAAAGGCACACCTGGTTCAAGAGTATTATCTAGGGGCTGCTCAGAAACTTTTGGAGATGCCTGTACACTGTTGCCATCTTCTCTTGATTGGATCTGGTCAACGGAAACCCACTCAATTTGATTATCATTATTTTCAAAAGATGGAAGTTTCTGTTCTGATATGTTAGTTGGAGCCTGGTCAGACTGGGTATCATACTTTTCTAAAGGTGACATTTTGTTGTCTCGTAAAGAGAGTTGGATCAAGAGGTTAGAACTCAAATCTCCATATTGCTGATGAGGCTTAGAGAGAGTCCTTAGAGAGTGTGGAAAAAATCGTATGTGCCGGTTCCATGCCTTCCTCAGGTCATGGATGGTTCCACAGAGGTCGACAAACTGCTCCCATCATACGTTAATTAGTAACAAGTGGATTCTGATAGAATGCTGAGATTTTTTAGATAGGAATGCATGTAAATAGCAAATTGTACAATAAAGCATGAATGTGAAGATGCAATTTCAATTAACTCATTAATACCCCGGGGGGGGGGGGGGGGGGTGTGTGGGGGGGAAGGTGAAGAAGAGAGAGATACTTAGTCAACATATAGCATGAATGAGAAAAGGGCTTTCAAATGAAACACATTAAACTACAGCATATGGAAGAGAAAGATACAGACTCACAAACCAGGAAGAAACAGAACTTCCTCACCCAAACTAGAAAAACAGAAAATGAAATGGGGAGAGAGAGAGAGAGAGAAAGAAAGAGATCATCACCACTTTATACTATATTGCCCATGACCAGATTGATGGATACTACATCATCCACATTTAATATCCTCTACATCTTGAAATAAGAGTTTAAAGAGAATTTTTACCTCTATGTATAAGTTTGAAATATCCTCTGCATCTTTCCCATTTAATCCTTGAGATATTCCTGGCCCTGGAGATATTGCATTAGCTATAACACAGTCTACAACATTTATATGCCTTGTGCCTTCATGCATCATTGTGAAATTTACCAACTCCTGTAGAAATTAAAAAAAAAAAGCATCTGAAGCAACAACTAACTGTTTAATAGCAGTTAGAACATGATTATAATGCTGCAAAGTCAAGGGTTCATAATTTAAGAAACAAACTAACAATTTAGCATTAAAACTTGATTGTGACCATTTATGCAAGCCTGTGTATGGTGCAGAGACTGTGTCAATCATTTTTGCTTCAGGATTTCAGAAATGTAACAAATAAATTGAAAACAATAAATTTAAATTGATACAGTTCCATGTTGACATAATGTCATTATTTTCGACAAGCATATTAATGTGGGAAGCAATAATATGATTAGATGGAAAAAGGGAAGAAAACCTCTAATAGTAATTTGCAGTGAGGCACATGTTTGATGCCATCTACCAAGACATTTATGGCAGCATCTGCACTACCAGAACTCTGTAGGGTAAACCCAAAAAAAAGGAAAAATCAGTAACCATATCTAATGTCAGCGTTCAAATGTAGAACAAACACAGAAGGAACAAATTACCCAAAAGAGAAAAAGAAAAAGAGAGGAACAGTTCATATTTGCAAAACAAAGAAGCTACAATGAAGAAAAGGTGCTTCCTAAAAGGCCAAACTGGGAATGCATATTTACTCTCCCTTACCAGTTTTATATCAAATCAATGGAATTCAGCTTTACTTGGTTCAATGTATAAGTATCTCAAACACAAACAAGCATAAAAGCACACAATAGCAAATAGAATGTTTTGAAAATTTTAATATGATCTTTTCATGTTGAAGAAGAAAGACTAATTCTGGGAAAGCAGAAATAAAACAATAGTAAGACTCTCAAACAATTTACCCTGAGAAATCAATCGATAAGTAATTGACAATTAAAATTTTAATTTTAATTTTTTTAAAATAAATCAGGATCTACAGACAGTGCATGTAAAAATTGATAAAATTGCAATGTTGAAAAGTTGGGTGTGAATATATCACCTACCATGTATTTAAGCCGAGAAAAATGCACATATAAAATGGAAAGAGTATGCGTCATTTTCTTCATGGCAGCCATTTCTAGTGCTTCTTTGTATACATTGGAAGCTGCTTCAAGATTTCCCTGATAGTGTTGGAACACAAAAGCATATGTAATTTATTAAACTAAATATAGACAGTATAAAGTCAAGTTTCCTTTTGAATGATAAAAGAGAGGATTACACACCATACGTTTTTCCATGTTAGCTTTCATTTTAACATTTTCCACAAAGCTGGGACCAGATTCTGCCTCGCATTGAAGAAAAGCAGCCTGGGCCCCACACACATCTCCTATTTGCTCCTTAAACCTGGATTTGAAAAGATGGACCACCGGAACTCTCTGCAATGAACATATGAGGAGGGCCATAGACACCTCCAGTCATGTATAAAGCAATCGAGTCAAAGTATCCTATGAAAACCAGCAATCAAACAAGTTTCAGAGTTCCATAAGCTTGTCTCGTAGTTAGTTAGAGTACTGTAGATACAGGAAAGAATTCTCATTTAGTCCATCTGCATAATGTCATTCAAGTTTTCCTCGAGGGTATTCAGGATAGCTTAGCTAGTTCTTAGATAGCATTAAACAATATTCACACTGCCCAATATATGATATCGGTACAAAACATTATTTCATGATAAAGCTATAATAATATCACTACGCTCAAGTAGTTTGAATGGTGCTAAGATGGTTTTACAGGCAGCATATTCCCACTATCACACAATGGGAAAATTATTTCCAGTAGTTCACTTTTTATGTATAACGTAAACAAAAGAAGGTAATACATCTATGGGAGTCAAGATTGCGGATACATTCACAAGAATTGTCGTATGAGGAATTGCCTTTTAATTCAAACAAAAAATTGCAAAAGACATACTCTTCAATCATTTAAATACAGAAAAAGCCTATGTAAAAAGTTAACATATATAATTAACGTAATGTTATCTAACATATCCTCATAGGTGGGACCGGGAGCAGGTCCATTATGACAGATCTAAACAAATTAACTTGTCAAACTTATAGTCTCTATAAAATACAAATATCTCCGCAAATAAATAATAATTTCTTTCTTGATCACTCTATCATGCAACCTATCCTCCAATCATTTGTGTACAAAAATTCAGCCATTTTTGTCCACTAATAACCTCTATTTCTTCCACATCTTTATCCATTCATATTTTGATTGTATTGCATGACACATTATCTTTAGTAACCCTCCGAGAAACTATAATCTTAGGACATAATTGAACTAAGATTTGATCCCAATTAATTGGAATTGGCTATTGATCCTCGTCAACTTGGGATTGGCCACGTATAACTTCTCTGCTATTCTATCCTACCAAAGTCATATTCTTATTCACAACCCTAATTAAATCATCTTCACTACTTCTGTAAATGTTATTTTATGCCTCTCTATTTCTATTACTTCCTCAACTTGAATTAAATCACTCCTGACCAATGTAATGATTAGTCTTCATTACAAATACAATCTTCTTTCTGATAAGTCTTAAACACAAACATTTTTTCTTTGACAAAGACGGGGATCAAACTCTGGAAAAAGACCTCGCAGAGGAGGTGACTATATCACCAAGCCATAAGCCAATGGACAATCTTATGCGACTTACCCTCATTTTTTCATCAACAAGAGCCAATAGCTTATAGGAGAACTGGAACATCTTGGTGATTCCAATGAAGACATCTAAGGTTCAAATCCCCCTTATAGCCAATAACCTATAGGAGTCACTCATACCTTTGAACAGACCATTTCATTCCTTATCAATCCTAGCATTCTAGTCCATCTTAATATTCACACTTTGGCTGCATTCATCACGTTTCTTTTTCACAACTTAAAAAATTTTGCACCATAGAGCATAGCTGGTCTTCTGATAATCCCATCAACCTATAATTGTAGAAGTAAATGCAAAGCACACCCTCTAAATTTGGGGTAATTTTGATTTTAGCCTCTAGTATTTAAAACTTCTGATTTTAGCCCTAAATATTTGAGTCTGTTTTTAACACAGTCCTTCTGCCTAAACACGTTAATAATGAGGCAGTTAAATGCCACCTATGCCTGTAATTTGTGCTAGCTGGTACAATTAAAACGATAATAATAATAATAATAACAGTTCTTTAAAATCAAAGTATAAACTCAAAAATAATATAAAATAACTCGATCAATCTCTCTTTCTAGCATGTTTTTGACATCCAAACAAAGAGACTACAACCCAACCCTACCACCACACCATCAGCTCACCACCCTTCACATATTATCAATGTGTGTACGATATACCCAATTGAGAAAAGACCAAATTCAAAGAATTTGCAATTTCAGAAAAAGAGAAAAAGTGAAAGTCAAAGAGGAGCTATTGAAGGGAGGAAGTGCCACTTGAGCTAGAGCTCATTGGCAACGTGTTTTCAATTTATACGGAAACCAATGGGCAAATTAACACGATATTAACAAACAAAATCAGTGTACTTGAAATGGAAGAGAAAAAAAAAAAATATATATATATATATATATATATATATATATATGAGGAAGATACCTTCAGAAAAATTAGTGTCGATCGGTCCAAAGCATTATTGGCTATTTCTCTTCCTCCCTTAGATTCCATAAATTCCACGTAACGCATCCAAAATTCCGGGTAATTAGCACATGGAATCAAGCATCTCTCATAAAGTTTAACAGCCTACCATCAGGGAAAGAAAGGGGCGGGTATTAGAAATCCTAAGAGAAGGGAGATAATGTAAAGGGGGGGAAAGAGGGGGGGGGGGGGGGAGGAGGCATAGTCCACATAAGCACAAGGATAATACTTTACCCAGTCAAAATCCCCATGCATCTCAACAAAGTCCAGATAGTTATGCCAATTCTCCAATTGACTTGAATCTAGTGGCTTGACATGGAAATAAGACCTATGAATATTAGCTTCAAAATGACGAATTTGATCATCTAATTGGTGTGCTTCTTTATAGAACCATTCTCCCACAGACAGATATTTCTGCAGTGCTTTAGATCTAGCAAAGCCAGCAGATGGATCTAGCAGGTCTTTGATGATACAAGAAATCTCATCATCCTTAAAACATATTGGCTCTTTGCTTTCAAGCATAGGTTCTTTCTGTAAATTTGCAGTGGCAGAAATGCTCTGGCACTTTATCTCCTCTTTCCAAAAAGCAACCAACTTCTTAAAGCTGAAGAAAAATGGAACTAATAAGAATATAAGATACAATTTAGATGGAAAACAGAATCATGGTAAAACACTGTGGTGGTATCACAATAAAAGAGAATGCAACGGAAACAAAAATTAACTGCCTTAATAAATTATGGTTTGTTGGTCACAAGAAATTCAAAATTCTTACACAAATACATAATGGTACCACCAAAAAAAAAAAAAAAAAGTGTAGTCACTGAAGAACCAAACATCCGAGTGATAAAATCATATACGATTCAATTCAAGTAAAAATTTGGTGAATTGCTAACAAGAAAGTTCCAATATCAGATAAATCAATCAGTTCAATTGTAATTGGTAGGATGGGCATGGTTTAGGTATCACAGATTTGCAGCTTGAAAACAACTAAGAAACTCAAAATTACTGCATATAAGTGTAATTTTGGGAAGAGTCACTGAATATTAAAATCAAAATTTGAATAGTAAATTGAAAGTTTTTTTCCTCTTCTTTTTCCTTTTTTTTTTTTGGTGTGTGTCACTGCATATAAGGTAGATGAAGACTGAAAATAACATCAGTAGAAGTGATGCAGCACAAGTAGGAAATATGAATGATAAAAGAGGAACAAAAGGAACAACAGGACAAATCCTAGGCTTCACCACCTAGAACCTGCCTACAAACCCTAGGTATCACCAACTAGGGGTGTTTGGTATCACCAACAAACAGAGGAAAACAAAAAAGGAGACATTTCTCAACTCATAATAATCATAATCTTATTCAAATTCAACTGCCTTTCACCATTACAAGAGTGCTAGTTAAATAGTTTTAGGGATTATACTAATATGGAAAGCATCTAATCAAATCCCTAAAAACTGTCAACATTAATAACCAAATTCAAAAACAAAATTAATTGCAAATTAAGACATAAAATCTCAATTCCCTACATCAAGAAGTAATACAAAATGACATGTCAATTAGGGAAGTAACAAAGAGCATGACTTCAGATAAAATAGAATGGAGGGAAAGAATTCATGTGGCTAACCTAATCTAATCCGTTGAGAATTCATAGCTAATTCCAAAATTTTGGGACTAAGGCTTTGTTGTAGTGTGTGTTACAGAGGTAGGGGGAGTAGAAAAGAATGTGCAAACTCTTTTTTAGGTAAGGCACGCAATCTTATTGGCCTATCACGTGAATAACAAAGATCTACATCCAGTATATTACTCATTTACTTGACTATCACTATAAGTTAAAATCATTGAAACTTCCAATGCTAATAGCTCTAATCTAAAGCCATCAATCAAATAACCTTGCCAATCAAAATGAGTTCAATCATAATGTTTCTCCTAATTAATAATTTCTTTTAATGATTTGGGTGTTTTTGTTTTCTTTTGATAAGAAAATATCACTACTGAAAGCTACAAGTCATAAGAGATCCATGATGTATCATTTGTTCACACAACTTACTAGAAATGCATCAACCAGCCCATATCATAGTTGGGACATCTACCATGTTTTAATCAAAATATGATCTAATATTTGCGATATCCTGACTTAGTCATCAATGTAGTTATATATTGGTCCATAATCTAACCCTATGTTTGGATGGAGGATATAAGTATAACAGGAGAAGAGAAAAGTACATTCCCGCCACCCTTCCCCTCTCCCCCACTCCCTCCAGCACCCTCCATTCCAAACACACTTTAGATCAGAACACTGCCATGTGAAATAGGGTAATGCCTAAAGGTTAACAGAAAGAGGAGATGGACTATCTGGTTTTAAGCACTTTAATTAGTGTATTCCAGCCACCCTTCTCCTCTCCTCTCCTTCCATTTCCCACCGTTTGAAACATACCTTTAGAAGCAGAACAGTGTCATGAGGAATTCGGTGATGTCTTAAGGTCAACTCAAAGAGAAGGTGGACTACTGCTGGTTTTGAGCTCTTTGGTTCATCATGGAAGAGTTCATATGAATAAGAGTGAGCAGTACATAACGTTGGAACAACTAGCATATAAAAGGGAACATTTTGGTTGGCTTTCTAGTCATTCATAAAAAACGTAATGGGAATGAAATCAGAATCACATTTGTCATTAGGAACATGATTTTAAAGGGTTTATATAGCAACATTTTCTTTTTTTCATGGCCGTTTGGTAACGTTATTCTAGTAACGTTGTTTGTATTTTTTGAAAATACATGTGGGTGAAAAAGTGCATGGAAATGCGTGTAATGTTGTTTAAAAACTGAAAACATGTGTTTAAACACATGTACCAAACGGGTCAAGTTTTTAAAACTATATTATGGAATTGGAAAAAATGAAATTTAGAAAAGCAAGACATACCAATTATAATAATGATGCAACTTTTTGGTTGGGAATCGTAGAGCTTTGATGTAAATGTGTGTTAGGGAACTCCACTGCTGTTGAGAAAGCTCAAATTCAATGTATTTGTCCCACAAAGTATGGCACATGTAATCTTTTCCAACAAAGGAGATACCTCTCTGAAACAATCTGACACAAAAAATAAATAAGAAACCATTAATTGCCTTTTGAATGGCTATATGTGTTTCCTCAATCAAGAAGATCCAAGGTATTATAAAGTACTGAAATCTTTAAAATTAAAAATAACAGAATTAAATGAAATTTAGAATTTTTTTGATAAGTGAAATGAATTAGAATATGCACACTTAATTATTCAGCTTTCAGAAGAAGACATTCAATTGCCGAAGCATAGATTACTTCATCATAAAAATAAATTAAATGAAATTTAGAATATGCACACTTATTTACAGCTTTCATCAATAAGTATTGTTCAGATAGTTGTGAGCCAGAAGGTAAAAATCCTTCCGCATTTATCACTCTGGCATTACTACTTTTTAGTATTACCATCAAGTAAATACCTAAAAATAATAATAAAAAAACCCATAAAGTGAAACTGGCAATGGACATTAAACTAGACTCAATAATAAAAAAACCCATTAAGTTATTTCTATTCTATGTGATAACCAAGATTAAAACTAGAATATTACTCTCTAGCCAGGACTTCCACTAGTACAAAAATAACATGGCAAATCAAAACTCAATCCATTAAATACAGGGTTGTCCAGATCATACATTTAAAAGGGTGGTACCAAGTCTCTTGTTAATGTGTTTGACTACTGGAAATCGTGGAAGAAACAGCCCACACCAATGTTCACTTCCTCTAGCTTCCCAAATACTAAACAAAGCTTGATATCCAAGGAAGCTTCATTTTTTTAATAACCACAGATGACCTAGTTTTACTCAAAATCACTTTTTCCAATAAGAAATGGAACATTCTACCTTTTCTGATTGGGTGTGTGTGTGTGTCTATAATATATATGGCATTCATACTTGGAGAGGAGGGACAGAGATGAAAACTGAGAAAGCAAGATGATACAAAGTGTTTTTCTTTTTTTTGTTCAAGTTTGTAGTTTTATGTTTTCCTTTTATACTAGACTATCTTCATCTGAAACAAATCAAGTTTGTTGTTTTACTTTTTCCCCGTTTATACCAGACTATCTTCATCTGAAACAATCAACTTTTTTGCATATAAATCTTTTAAATAATTGGACACCTAAGAAGGCAAGAACTTGTCTAAGTACAAATAAATCCTTCCACCAGTAATTAACTGCACCTGAATAACCAGGCTCCAAGGTGCATTGTTGAGATGATAGATAAAAACTGCACACAAGTTAGAAAATAAAACATCCCACTATAATAGTGTGATTAGTGTCTAAGAAGCAACATTTTCAATTAAATCCTTTCATATTTCTAAGTGGAAACTGTTGTAGCATGGTTCAATTTCCAAGAATATATTCATATAACTGAGAATTCTAAGAGCATAAAGCATGCATGTCTTACAATATATATACAGCAAGCAATTGTTGTGGAAGCTAAGTAAAATTTTCTAACTATTGATATTACCTACGGATATCAGAGGAATCCTCAAAAACTGACATACTGAATGTACAGTAATCAACCCACACACCAACAGAGTATGTTGCTGACTGGACAGCTCGTTCAAAGATTTCAACAACCTTGTCAACAGTGCATAATCGTGTCTTATGATCAGCATACTTCCTCCAGTATCCATAGCACAAGGGGAACTCGGACAGGAAGGAGTCATACACTAAACATATTTTTTTAATGTCATCCTGCAGTAGTTGCACAAAACACCTTATTTGCAGTCAGCATACAAATTAATCTGTGAGCAGCAAAAATTAATAATTAAGATTTAACTAAGGCAATTGCAGTGAAGTAGACAGACTAAACAAAAAGTACCACTAGAGCTAACACATCGAAGTAGATTTGTACAAACTTTCTTAATAAATCATAAACACATAAAGGAACTCCTTCGAAGAGCAGCATCCAAGTGCCCATGATGTGCAAAAGAACTCCACTCCTCAAGGGGCATTAGCAGATATAAGACAAAGTTAACAAATCAGGACAAAAATTAGAAAATAAATAAATAAAGAGGGAGACAGAGAAAGAAATAAACATAAACTTAAAGTTCCAGAAAAAGGAAAAAGGGTCCTAAGAAAGTCAAATTAGATCCCATGAATGCATCAGTGTCATTTCTGTCAAAAGCTTGCCAACTTCTCTCCATCCACTTAGTTCCAATCATGCATAGAGGCAATGTTCTAAGAATCATGCATCTCTATTCTCCAAAAATCTGATTCCACCACATCACCCGATGCACAGTGAACAATATGAATTCAACCACCACACAATTTCATTTATGCATGTATGCATCAGTGTCATTTCTGTCAAAAGCTTGCCTATTTCTCTCCATCCACATATTTCCATTCATGCATAGAGGCAATGTTCTAAGGATAATGTGTCTTTATTCTCCAAATATCTGATTACACCACATCACCTGATGCACAGCGAACGATATCGATACGAAAGTCAACCACCGCATCTCCTTGCTAAACATTTTAATAGAAGATGGTCCACCAACTTGTCAGAGCTTCTATACATGCAAATCAAAACATGGATATCTCTATAAATCGAAAATTTTAATTTCAAGAATGCCACAGAGAAGTGATGGCTTTCCTTAAATATAAGTTCATTTAACAAAAATAGAAAAGTGTCGTCAAACATACATGATATACACAAGAGGACCTCCTAAAAGAAACTCCAAAAAGGAAAATTATGGAAGACTGCTAAGAACAGTCATTCATTCAACATAAAAGTGGTAAGCTCTATTATGTTGATAGTTCAATTATGTTTATATTAGAGTATCCACATTATATTATGATTGCCAATTTTCCATACACTCTTTCAACCAAAAGTGCAAAACTTCAGTAGGGATACCAGCCCGTGACTTCAACTCAAACTGTCATCCCCTTTTAGGAGCATAGAATACAACTCTTGCATCTAGTGTGGCACCAACCCAATGTATCTCCTCAGAATTCACTTTTGCTTAATGTGGATAGTCTGGTATGAAAGACCAGTTACACTGTAGTGTTGCATTCAAGCTGTGGAGCTTTGTTTTTCATTCTGTTGGGTTTCAGCAGGTGTTACTGAGCACGGTCACTGATCTCTTGTTTGGATGGTGTAATTGGATAGGCAAGCAGTCTTCAGATATTTGGATTTTGGTTCCATTATGTTTGATGTGGACATTTTGGTTGGAATGTGACCGTTGTACATTAAGGAGTTGGAAATTTCAGGGACACATTTGATAGAATTGTTTCCTAGATCATTGTTTGATTGGTCTTGGGCATGTGGTTTTACTAATTGTAACTCCTTTCTTGAGTTGTTAGCATCACTGTCTTTCAGTACATGACATTTTGAAATTCTTTAGACTCCTTTGTGTTCATTTCAATGTGCATAAAGTAGTCTCATTCAATAAATTATTATCTAGTTATCAATAAATAAATAACCACCACTTCTAGCTCCTAGTTATTTTTTGATTGGTAAATTATGCACGCACTTGGGGTCTTAAACCGACCATCTCACCCTCAACTTGCTCTTACAAGAGGAGGAGGTGCCATTTGAACCAGTGCTTATTGGCAGATTCAGCTACAAGTCATGGAAGGCTCTCACAAACTTTGGAATCCAATGAATAACACACCCAAACCAACTCATATAACTCACAACTACAACATTTTGCTATACTGAAATGTCAAACAAGTCAGGGGGAAACCAACAGCAAAGGCTCTTCTCTACACCAAACAAGAAGCCAAAAAAGGGTCCAAATACCATCACCAAGAATCAAGAAGACATGCCACCCAAAATAATCCATGCATGAAGATCCATATCCAAAACCTGACATCATGCAGCCTATTGACACATGAATGTACCAAATTATGAATTGTGTATCACAACCACATGTTTCACACTTGCCACCAGTCCTGGTGAACCCCAAAACCACTTGCCTAAAAGAGCCTGACTAAACATAGACACTTGCCTAATGTCTCACAACCACCAGTTTTAAAGGAAAGAAAGTCACCCCCCAATAAAACAAGTGACACCTAAACTCCTCCCTGACATCACTCCAAAAGAAAATATTGAATAAGAGATTATATTTCAAAGATTTAATGACCTCTTTTTGGCAGAACGTTACTTTCATTGTAACTTGTGTCATTTTCATCATCAATGAATTAATTAACCAAAGAGGAGAGATATTTATAAAAAGGAAATTAAATAAAATTGAAAAAGTTGTTTTTCGATTCTTCCACGTGTTTTGCAACATGAGCCTCAGGAACCTACTGATTGCTTGGGTTGCAAATATTTATATAAGTGATCATGAGAACTATTCAGTGTTCAAAAGGAATAAGGACAACAGAAATTTAATAATGAAAAAAGAAATAACAAAAATATAAACGGCTTTCTTCTTAATCTTTGACAAGTAAAAATATTGAGTTTTATGATTTCTTCTCCGGAGGTAAGAAAATTAACCAACAAGAGTTCAAAGTATCCAGGAACCCTAAAAAGCTCATAGTAGAAAAAGTAAAAGAAGTCAAAGTCCAATCATAGAAAGTCTTCAAGAATAAGAACTTAAACTTTGATAAGCTCAAATCTTTCCCCTCAACGCAACAAGAATTTTTTTTCTTTCAAAATACACCACACTAATCACAAAGGAACAACTTTCCTAATCTCCCTATAGCTTCTCTTTTCGAAACATCCCTTCCAATACAATAAGAACAACACAGGATGCCAGTCATGTTGAACCTAAGATTGCATCTGATCTTAAAGATGAAGTCTGTGTTTGGAGGCCTGCCAGCTCAGATCAGCTAGTGGACATACAAAGCTAACTGCACCTGGTTGAATTGAAGGAAGAAGATAGAGTCTTTTGGTCCTCATCCCAGAAGTTTGTGTGCACTGAAACATGGAATAAGGGAGCTAAGGTGGATTGGTTATTGTGGTTCAGTCTAGCTATTCCCACTTCCAGGCATTATGTCATAGGCTGGATGGTTGTGCTAAACAAAATCCCAACCAAAGCTAGACTAATTCAATGGGGAATTAATGTAGACAGCTTATGTGGGTTTTGCACGTCCTCAAGGACCATCTTTTCTTCCAATGCTCATTCACTAAAAGAGTGTGGGAATCCATCATAAGGTTATGCCTAATCTCTGATTTTAACACCAGCTGGCAAGAACTAGTTGATTGGAGTGTGGTTCACCTACAGAGGAAGGGCCTGAGAGCTACACTCTGTAAAATAGCTTGGTGGGCAACTATATCACCTGTGGAGCCAAAGAAATGCCATCCTTCATGTTAAGAGGCTATATTCTGAAGATCAACACATTAGAATAATAAAAACAGATGTTCAAGAATTAAATTCTGAAATGTGTACTGTGCTGTAAATGGGGGATAAATGCATCACTGGGTTTGTAAGGACGCTTGACCTTGTCTATTTAGAGTCTTTAAGTTGGGGTTGATAGGTGTCCTTTTGGTGGCTGTTTGATTTGTATTTTGTTGGTTTGACCTCAGCTGAATCCTATATATGCTGGGGTTGGATATTTTGCATCTGATTGTAATCTTGCAGGCTTTGGTTTTTTGCTCTCAGTTGGGCTGTATTCTTGTGCAAGTATTAACCAAACTAGGAAGCTCCCAACCTCGGAAGCACATATAACACCAATCAAGAAAATAAGAAACACTTGCACCATAGACATTAATCTATCTCAAGAGGTTGTTGACCTTCTTGGTCTTGGATATATAGCACTTAGCAGAAGCTCCCTCCCTTGAGTACCACTCTCGAATTAACTTTCTCTTAGCACCCTTGTATCGAGGTGAATAATTGATGACTTCTTGTCAATAAACTTAATGCCATGGTTCTTTGAAATTCAGGTTTTATGGAGTTATAAGTTCTTGCATATTAAATAACAAATAATCCTAGATAGTTTCTAAAGCAATAAGTTCTTATGGATCTTAATCACAGATAAAGCTAGATATTTAACATGGTTGATACATATATAGAGTTGGAGTAAAAAACTTTCCAATATGCAAAGTTTTTTTTGGGGAGTAAGTAATAAAATTTTGTTAAAATGAGAAGGCATATCATGTGCATAGGATGTGTACAAAACAATCTCCACAGGCAAGGAAAAGTTTGTATCTAAATTGCTGGGTACAGCCAAGTCAACAGTTAAAGATGATTTTTAGAGCACATTCAAAAAACCAATAATTGAAAGGGTCCAACAAGATTTTGAATTGTGGGCATGGAACTTACAGGATACTTTTTGTCAATCTCCGAAATAAGTGATGTCCATTCATGAAAATCTAATGGACCTTTAGAAATAACTTCATGAAGTTTGAGCTCATCAAAATCAACTGCAGAAAAAACAACATGCTTATGAGCTGCTTTATTTGGCTGGTGAGTTGCTAGCATCATATGATGAAGAAATAAGCACCAAAAGCATTTGACTTATCCTATATAAGCAGATTTCTATATCCTAATCCAAAACAAATACTTTTTTTTTATAAGTCTGAAACAAATAACACTTTATGTTTCTAGGAGTTGCCCAGGAAAAAATAACTACTACTTATTAAATTAATCAGCAGCTATGAGTCAACAAAAGTAATAAAAGTCTCATTAATGACTACCAACTTTAAAATTTAAAATGCATAAACTTTCAACATTTAAAAAAAAAATTATATATATATATATATATATATATTTATATATATAACCTTTCAACTTATGTAAGGGAAGAAAGTTACAGAATAGGATAATACTTATATACCATTATTTACATGTTATACATTAGGTTCCCCCAAAAAATAATTTGGGGTAAGACTGCCTACCATGACCTCTCTCAAACCCCGCAAAAGTGGAAGTTTTGTGCACTAGGTACAACATTAGGTTACCCAATTAAATTCAAACACTGGTAGCATTGAAGAATAAAGCATAAACATTGCTATCTTTTCCAAGGACAATTAAATGCAATGCAACTATGTGTTTTGAATTTAATTGAGAAATCTAATGTACTGCACCTAAGGAATTGTATCTAAGTGTTACCCTACAAAATAAACATCTTGTGCCTCGCAATTACAGTATACTTCTTGCAATAACAGTGGATATCTAAAAGCTCAATGAATGACATAGAAGCCTAAATTGAACTCATTATGCATGGCATAAACTCTATAGATACAATGAATTCCAAAGAAAATTAACCAACCTTAAATACATAAACTCTATGGATACAATGAACTCCTTAAAAACAATTTGAGCAATTTTATAGCTTGTTTGCTTTCAGCCTAGTGTAACATATCCATCCATTGTCTTCCTATGTCACCATAAAATTAGACCATTTCATGCATCCATTTGAAGAACATATTCTTCTTGTCATGAGTACAATCTTCGACACCTACACCTATCCTGTCACAAGACTCACAACATACTTGCACAGAATGTCGAACAGGGAGTGGAAAATTCAAACCCATTCTTGAACATTACTTAAACATAGTCAGCATCGGGTTAACCCAACACGACTAGTTACACTTACACCCACTGTTTACGGCCAAATCCACTGGCACGACATACGCTAATAAATTAACACCCACCGGGAGTTTCGATCCAGCAATCATTTATAATCCTCTAATCAACCTAAACAATTATGCCTCTTAATGAGCGGGAGCTTTGTGCACTGAGTTCGACCTTTTTAAGATGAAACCGAGCTACCCACAAACACCACTCTTATCATATCTATAGAAAAGCTAATTCAAGCTCATTTGCCAATTAAAGGCACAAACCTCAAGCTTAATTTTTAGCTCAGCGGCTTCACTAGAAATTCAGACAAGAAATTCCAGAGCAGTGCGGAGATGACAGTGACGCTAATTTTGCTTAATTCTCAGTGGAAATAAGCATATTCCACCCAAGATTGCAAATTGCTATCTGGGCTAAAAACCCTAGCTCAACCAAGCCAATTGAATGCACAAAGCCCAAGCTTTTTTTTTGAATTACTATACGTTGTTAAATTCTGATTTCTTAGTATCCGAAACTGAAATTGCATTACTAAGCAAAGGAATTAGATGCATAAAGAAATTCCAAGAGAGGGAAATTTACCTGGAGACTTTGATTCCATTGGGACTGGCTGAGCACTGGAAATTAGGGTTTTTGATTTAGGCGAATCGATGCCGTCAGTGGAAATTTTGCTATTTGGGTAATTTTTAATTTGTGGCAAAATTTGAAAATTGTTATATTTTAATAAATAATGTAAATATGGTATACTTTATTTATTTATTTATTAAAGAGTATTACAGTCTATTACCAGTTAAAGTGTCATGCTTTGCAAGGTTTTATTCATGAACTTATATATAATATAATTTTTTGCTCAAAAGAAATATATAATATAATTTATTTGAGAAATGATAAATAAATGAATAGTTATTACTAGCCTCTTCATGATGAGACCTTTTTTTTTTTTGAGGTTTAGTCTCATCATTTTACATTTTTATAACCAAATTTTCATAGAGTAAGAGTTAATTATTGACAAGATATGTAATTGAGAAAGTAGAATAAATTTTGTTCAAAACCTTACCAATTTTGACATGAAAACACTTAACCATTAAGAAGAATTCAATTTATGAAACCGAGTGTGGAATAAAATAATGTTAGATAGAAATAAGATGAATTGAATAAATATTGTGGATTTGCAGTTTAAGAGACCGTAATGTGAGAAAGGGGAAGAGAGGAACAGGTGAAATACGATTTTTTTTTTTTTAAGAAAGTTGCAATTGGTTTCTGAGTGGGGTTTTTTATTATATATTTATTATCTCTATATATTAAGAAAATTCAGATTTTTTTTTTTTTTTAAGAATCGAGAATTCAGAAAGTTAGTTATTATCCTTTTTACTTTCAAAAATACTCATAATTTAATTAACTTATTCTTATTTCTAAAACATAAGAAATGAGATTAAAACTGTAAATAGAAAGAAAAAAAAATGAAAAACCTAGAAGCTAAAAACTCTCCACTAGATTGTAGATAGATACATAGTTGCTACCCAATGTTTATCACAAAAAATGAATAAATTACCTAAAGTTTGGGAGTGTTTGGATATTATATCTTGAAGTTTGAGGAGTAAAATCCAAACACCAATAAAATTTAAGGGGTAAAATCCAAATTTCTGAAATATTAGGGTATAAAATCAAAATACTTCCAAACTTCAAAGGGTTAAATTTTTAGAAATTTTATAATGTAAAATCCAAACACTCTCAAACTTGAGGAGTATAATTTGCAATTTACCCAAAAAAAAAAAAACCATCTTATATAATAAAAAAAGAGAGCATATTTTCTATTAAATAAAAAATATCCCAATTTTTGTCTAAATAAAAACTACCCCATCGAGAGTGGTTTTTTTAGAAGGTTTTCTTTTTGATAGAACTTGGGATAGATTTTTTTTTTTTTTTAATAGGAAAAGGAACTTTGTATCTATATAATATCTTGCAGAGAGTTTTTGCCCTATAGATTTTCACTTTTTGGTTTTAAATTTTTTTCTATTCACGATTTAAACCTTATTTCTTATATTTTAGGAATAAGGATAAGTTTTCACTAAAAAAAAGAATAAGAATAAATTAATTAAATTATGGGTATTTTTGTAAGTAAAAAATATAATAACTAACTTTTTGAATTCTCTTAATATATAAAAATTACGTAATTTTAAAATTCTCATCTAACACATCAAATAACTATAATGAAGTAATTTCTCACTACTGTTTTAAGTATTTTAATAGTAATAAAGAAATTAAAGTAATACATCTACCGTATAAAAGATAAAAATTGTGATTTTTTTCTTGATTAGTGTTTAACTAGTTAAAAGTCCTATGTGTTGCATTGTTACTCATCAACTTATATACCATATAATTTATTTGAGTAATGTTAACTAAATGAATAATTGACTCACACACACACATATATATATATTTAGAGAGAGAGAGAGAGAGAGAGAGAGAGAGTTCATATATATTTTCAATTAATAATCACAACGATGTGATTAAAATCTAGAATTAGGTTCTACATAAAAAAGTAGATCATGTTATCTTAATAAGGTTAAAGAAATTAAAGTTGTAACTTATGAAAGAGATAAAAAAAAAAAAAAAAAAAAAAGTGATTTTGTAAGATATATCATATATAAGATACAGGAAAATAACACTTATAAGAGGGCATAATAGTGAACCTCATAGTTTAAGCATTATAAACTGGAATAACTTAGTAGTGTGCAAATAATATTTTCTTGGGTGTGTCCGATACTTGTTTCAAGATTAATTATAGAGACAAAGAGAGATAAATATTTGAAAACAAATCCATGTAATGGTTTTTGTTTACTGGATAGGTTGGAGGCTTTGTTTTAGTGTGAGTATTGCTACAAAGCCGATGATGCTACGCTTGCAACTTTATTAAGGGAAGCTATAGGTTAGAAGAATGAATTCTTAGTAAATAAATTAGAAGATATAACAAAACAATTACTTGGAAAAAAAAAAACTATAGTTCTACACATGAGGTTAAGAGAGGAAGAAAAAAGAGGAGGATAAAGATAACTGATAAAATACTAATGATAATATGGAGTAGAACTTTCAATGGATATAGCTTTCTCAAGGTATGGAGAAACAATTGAACTATAAAATTGTCTAAGAGGGCTGGGATCTTTTTTTTAAATGGTTTTGTAGTTGAATTGCTCAATATATATTTAGAAAATCTTAACCACAATTTATAATTTTCAAAATTAAAGTAGATTAGTCGCTAATCTATACAATGCACAGGATATATTTCACTTCGCTTGAAAGTACAATCACCTAAAAATGAAAAAAAAAACATAAATAATTCCAATATAAGATAAACTTGAAAATGAAAAAACATAAATAATTCCAATACAAAATAAATGTTGAAGATAGATAGAGAGATTGATAAAATATGCAATATTCTTCGCAAAATGTTATTTGAGAATAAAATGATCATCAAAATGATAAATAAATAAAAATTCATGTCCAAACAACTCATCAAAGTGGAATTTGGTTATTACTAAGATCCTATATGTAACTTACCAAAAAGATATCATGTCAGCCTTGATCTTCATTCTCTTTTGCATATTAGTTATAACATTTAATTTCTATGAAAATTTTTGCTTTAACTCAATTGTCATTTTGGGATAAATCTATAATCATTTCATCTTCACTACTGGTACTCATCCCACGTCTTTCACCATTGTCATCCTTTCTTCCTTTCTTCGTTTAAAAACTTTTGCAAAATCTGAAAATTGAATAATCCTTTTTTTTTTCGTTTGCCATCATCAATATTCCTAAAAGACCAAATTTTGCATGCTCCTGCAAGAAGTCATACTTGTGCAAATAGTAATCTGCAGTAGAAAGAGAACTCAACATGCAAACACAATTACGGCTAGTAGGGACTACTAAATTGGTAAGATTCATGGGAAGCTTTGAAATCTAAGTAGATCCAAGCAAGGCTTTTCTATCTTGAATTTTAAAGGTAAAAATATATCATTTTATAACATTGATGTTTCAAGATCTTTTTTGGTAATAAACGATGCATTTAATTAAAATTTTAAATAACAAAAATAGAGTTCAGGACAGAGACTGTCATAATAGTAATACAGACCCAAGGAATCATAGAAGACATTAAGACATATCAGTAGGGGCCTATCAAAACACAATCTTGTTGTAGATATGTCTATTTTCTTGCAAGAGCATCTGCACTCTGTAACTCCCCCCACCTTGGTCAAAACTACAAATGTCTCTTTGAAATTCAAAAGCAGAGAGTAGCAGAAACATATTTGCTGATGCTGCATCATCAAAATTCCCACATGAGAAAGAAACCCTTCCGGTACGAGAATTGTACCAGCTAATCTGAGTAAATAAACATAACCTTCTATACTCTAGCATAACTTTCTACTTTTTTCTAAGCACTAGGAAAAACAATAACCAAATAAACTTAAATATAGTCCCAAAAGTTGTTGGTTAGGACAGGTAATGAGAAAACAAAAGAAAAATGTTCCATCATTATACTACTTGTCACATAACTACAAGAATTTAATACTTAATTTTCCATATTAAAGAGGAATGTGAGGCATCAACTGCATACTTTAGTTGAGGTGGCAGTGGCACACTTGTAGGTATTGTATGTTCTAACTTACACCTTAATGAAGATATCAACTGCTTATGCCGTGATTCTTTTCTCTTCAATACTTGTATATATGCATATAATCCAAGCCATTCAACTTCTTCTTCCTCCAACTGAAGTATTGGCCGGACATCAGAATAATGGTATGCAGAGCGCATCCGTTTCTTTATGAGCTTGTACATATACCTAACAAGTCAATCAATAAAGACAAAGAACTGAAAAAATAGTAGAAAATAAGTAACTTTAAATTTGATAATTAAATTTTATAGTTCTTAAAATTTAAAGATTGTGTATACTGCACATGGGGCTTCAACAATGCTAAAATATCAACTAAAATCAGCACAGAAAAACTGCTCTCAATAAAACAAGTTTATTAACCACATACACTGTAAGATAAACAAGAATTACATCCATACCTCAGAGATCTTTCAATAATGTATAAATAGAATCCTGCATGGAGTTTGCATATGTACGATAAGTCACAAACATAGCAATGAAACTTCATTGCACATACCAAAAAAGCCTGATATATATTTAATCTGATAACAGCTGCAGAATTAATATTTGAATCAAAGAATATAGGGTGGCATTTAGGTCTCATAAAGCTACACAGCTTTGCCCTCAGATGGTGGCCTGGTTTACTTTGCCAGCTGACAGTAAGAGTCGAGCTTTAATTATTATTCAGATACCTGTTTAGCATATGGAACAAGTTAATTGGGGAAGAAATTGAACTTTCACAAATTCTGGCTGGAAAATCAATAAGAATTAGAATTAATAAATAAAAATAAATCAAGCAACAGCCAAAAGGAAACTCTCGAGTATAATTGTTTGGAAGAAAGAAGATATACAACCAAATAAGAATGCTAACATACAATTTTGAAAGTACCAAATGTTAAGGCCTTAAGGGCAGTACTTATACATCAATAATTTTTTGATAATTTGATAGTTGGAGAATGAGGGGATTTGAACCCTGGATGTCTCATGTTGGAAACACCAGGAAATGCTAGTTGAGCACATGGCTCTTGGCAATATACATCAATAATATTTAGACTATAGACTACAGTCCGCGCAGTATCATGTTATGTACACTTTAATGAGTATCCTGACAATGATTTGGAATGATTTCAAAGGTTCAAATGATTGTGTCCCAATCTTAGCATCTGAAGCTAAAGCCCACCAATAAAACAAAAATCTAGATCATCCATCAAGACACCACTAGGTAAATTCCAAAACAGAAGATCATAAGATATATCTGGCAAGTAGAATGACAACAAAGTAAAATGTATATACGAAAATTAACTTTGTATAGTCTTCCTGAACTTCTGAAGTGCAACAGTTGAGAAGCAATCCACACCATCGAAGAAATGAAATGCCATCTTCACCCACATATGCCCTGCTTGATGGGATCCCTGATAACTGTCCAATATCAAAATTATCAGAAAATTTGTCATCATTCATGTAGCAGTTGTACTCACAAAATCCTCTTTGCAGCCTGGAAAAGAAGCTAGCAGCCTGCTTCTTTGAGGTTGAAATGAAAAGATAGTCATCAGTAAATCTAAGAAGTATACATCTATCCCCACTACTTTCCTCTGCAGAAGCATCCATAGAAATATGTCTTCTAGATATATCTTTACTAGCACCTTTACTAGTTTTTTCAAGAAATGGAATGATCAAATTCCTTTCCAGATGTCCATGGTATAATGAGAAAAGCAGAGGTGACAAAGCACTTCCTTGGGTACTACCTATACCTTGCACGAAAAACTTTTTATCGAATTGCAGTACATTGTACTTAAGTCTTAACATGTTCCTTTAAAATGAAAAATAACTCTTCTTTTTTCACATGCCTGCTCCACTTCTGCAAGAAGAAAAAATATTAAACAAAACTTAGCTTCCTCAAAAGAGATGATTTCTTTACAAGTATAACAATTCAGAACAGAGGCATTTCATTTTTCCACTTTAAAAGTTTACTGTCCCATTCAGTTGACATCTACTTGTGGAGTCCACTAGGATGATCTGACACTTAGTTTATTGAAATATTAAGTGATGTCTGTTGCTTCAAGCTAATCGCAATATCAATTGATAGGGAATGAAGTGGCATTTACCTTTTCAACTATAACAATCATTACATCTGCACAAGTGAATGAAAAAGATACATTCAGATTCAATTTCTTTTTAAAACATAATTCTCAGATATCATTGAATTATCCTTCCAGCTATACTTCACCAAATGCAGATTGGAGGATAAAGGGCATGCAAGATCCCCACTAGAGTTCCGTGTATAAGGGGGTGAAAGAAAAGTGCAGTGACATGAAATTGCATTTTATTAGTTCAGGCTTGATCAAATTAATCCCTATGCATAGGAAGTAAACGATATATTTTCATTAAATGTAGAACTGATGAAAAAATCCTTAATTGTGTATGTTGGTAACATGTAGTGTGCTTAAGGAAATTCACAAGTCAAGGACCAAATTGAGATAGGAGTTTGAATCAAAGAGCGGCTATACTACGTAATGGGCAGAACTGACCAAACTCGACATGGTGGCAGCTCTTCAACAAAATAGATCAATTTTCACTGTCAAAATTTTCTGGAAATGGGTAACTTTGCCACAGGAACTTCTGCATGGCAGCTGCTAGTCTTGGGCTGTTAGTGATGCAAACAGCAAAGTTTTCAAAGAAAAAACAAGGTTAAATACCAAGAGATTCATGATTTGTGGTCAAGTTTTGATGTGGGCCTTCCTTGGCATCTTTCATCATAGGTTACTTTAATTATCATGGACTCTTAATATTAAGTATTTTTAGTTTAGAAAGTTGTTGGTTTAGTTTTGATAGTTTTACTTGAAAAAGGGCAATTTGGTAATTTCCAGATTTTTGGAATGGGCTGTCCTTGGTTGTACTGAAGGCCCATGAATCTTTTTTTATGTTTTCAATCCTTTCCTATTTGGTTTAAACATGCTTAAATCTTTTTTGTTTGTTATTAGTAATACTAGTAGAGGAATAGCTTATTTAAAGTCCTAGTCCTAGGAAAGGATTTAACACTTGCTTACATAAGGCTTTATTGTAGTAAATAATAATTATAGAGAGTTTGATTTTAATAAAATTTCAGCATTCTATTTGAAGCTTTGAGGGTGTGACTACCTTCTCATACCTAAGTGTGATTGCTAAGGAAAACCTAAGAGTGATTGTCCTAGTGTTTTTTCTTTCTTTATTTCATGTTATTTTCATCTTTTTTTTTTTATAAAGCAAACAGCCATAAACCATTCAAGATCTAATCAAGAATCTAATTTAATGCTGAATTTCTAGGATAAAAGCTTGATGACAGTAGTAATATAGAAGAGAAAGAATACTACCTAGTCATCACAAAATTGATGCATCCAAATATCTTATTACACCACATAGATACACCACATGGGCTACAAATACTTTATTCTTTATCCCCTTTAATGTACATAAATGCATAGCCGACATAGGCTGCATATGCTTGGTGAATGAGCACATTAGGGGGACTGAGGAAAGTTGGTTCACTAGTCAAAGCATAACTGACCTAAGACTAAATCTAAATGACCCAAATACATTTTTTAAGACTAAAGTACTCTTTTGGCCCTTGAAGTTTTGGTTTGGTTTCATTACAGCCATTTACATTTCAAAATTTTCATTTTGGCCCTTCATGTTTTATTTCATTTTCATATTGACCTTACCATCCATTTCCACTAGTAATCTTTTTCTCTCTTTTTTTTTTTTTTTTTTTGATAAGTACTAGTAATCTAACCATCCATAATATGTTATTTTGCCTACAATAAGGAAATTACTACATTCCACAACATTATAGAGCAAGTATTTCATGAATAGTTAAATACAAAGGACACTTAATGATTAGATTACTAAAGGAAATGGATGGTAGGGCCAATATGAAAATGGAATTCAACATTGAAGACCAAAATAAAAATTTTGAAACTAATTAAAGGGTTAAAATGAAAACAACCCCAAACTTTAAAGACCAAAAGTTATTGGTAAGTAACACATGTATCCAATGGATCTAGGTGTCATTTGAGCTAGAGCTCATCGGCAACCCAAATACACTTTAGTTGACGACTAAATAAGAGTCACAACCAACTAACCAGTTCCCAGGCCATAACAAAATAGACAAGAATACCCTTGTCATTCAGTACAAAAACCAAATGAGCGCCCGTCAATCTCTGCAAGTACCAAAATTACCCAAAGGGTAGCACAATCAGCTGGGCCTAGGAACCACTCAAAAATCTCTGCAAGTACCAAAACTATTTTCATTTGGTAGAGAGCTTCATTTGAACATCAAAACTTCAAGTACTAAAAGCCATGATTTGATCTAGAAAAAAAGGTCGTCCCCACTATTTTGCAAAATCAGTGACAATAATATAGAGAATAAAAGTCCAACTCAATAAATTGCTTAAGGTGCTTACAGGATTCTAAAGACTATTTGTATATTGCAGGCACCATGCATGAACGTGAAGGTAGTAGTTAGAACGGTAGTAAGAGCTGATACTATGTGACCTAGCTGATAAAAAGCAAAAGCAGTAATCCTTAAAAAATTCAATGGAAATAGAAAAGATCTATAAGAAAACATATCACCAACTTTGCTTGAAGATTGACTTGAAGTAGTTACCTGGTTAACAAAGACAGTATGCAGTAAACAGTAAGGAACAGAGGATGTGACTTTTGGAGTGCTCATATTTTGATCCATCAAGACAAGGTTCTTATGAACCCACAAAGATTTCTGTGTGCAGACTACTTGATGGGACTCTTTAAGAAAATATTCATCTTTCTGTATGATATCTTTCATTACAGTAAGCAGCTTATCCTGATCAATAGAATCAAATGCTTTTCGTACATCAGAAACGACAACAAATGCACGAGGCATGGTTGCCAACCTATTTTTCAGACCAATTAGAAATGGACATAACTTTCTGTAGACGTCATTGTAATAAAAAACTGATGATCCCAGCTTCTCGGGTTCTTCCAACTTTATTCCTTTTAAGACAGCATGTGTATCACGCAGAACAATATTTACAGACTTGAATTGATTCAATTTAACTTTCTTTGGACAAGGTTTTCCTTTTCCATGCATTCCACATGATTGATTTTCCAAAGAGGATTTTTGTGTTGGCATTCTTGATGAGGCTTTTAGATTTGCCAGCATCCTCATATCATTTCCTTTGGGACGAAGTCTTAGCTTTGAGAAACCAAATTTTCTGTTTTTCATAATATTTCTAATAGTCACATCATCCAAGTCACGATAGCCCTGATCTTTCAAGCAAGTGACTGCATTATTTATCAACTTCTCCCAAACTGACTTCCTATAATAATATATATCTTGATTCCCATGCTCAGTTTCAGTGACATAGAAGCTTGCTTGCACCAGTGGTACTACTAGACATGAAAAGAGCCAAAAGATCCAGCTTTCCAGAAGTTTATATCTCAAAGCATATGCAGCATCATCCAATCTTCTGGATCCCTTATGCATGTCAACACTCTCCCCTGTTGCATATTTTTGCTTTTGGTTACTAAAGCAACATGAAAAATTTTGAGTTGATAGAAATGGGAACTCTGATACTTTTAATTTATGCATGCATTTCTTTAATGAGAACTTCTCAAATCTTCGTAGTTGAATAAACCTGGAAATATTTCTCCTTAGCATTCTCCAGTTAGAAGGAGTTCCTAGCAATTCTGTAGGAACTATACTCCTAATCACTGCCCATACAAATGACACTACCTGACTTCTCAAGCAATAGCAAGTATTTGCTTCAAACTGAGGTTCAGTTTCCTTGCAATATGCAGTATTAAAACCATGAGATTTCTCAGGAACATTTTTCTTTGATTCACCCTAAAATGAAAATTTCAGAAGTATTATATTTTTCTTAGAGGAAGCAAGACGTGATTAAATTAGAGAGATAGCTTACAGGATGTGCAATAAAGTGTGCAATTCTATGATGAGCTCCCATTTAACAAACACCCTATCCCCTAAAATGAAAATTTCAGAAGTATTATATTTTTCTTAGAGGAAGTAAGAAGTGATTAAATTAGTGAGATAGCTTAAAGGATGTGCAATACATTGTGCAATTCTGAGCTCCCATTTAACAAACCCACCTATCCCACCCCCACCCCCGCGCGCCCAAAAAAAAGAAAAGAAAAAAAAGAATGGTCAACCACCCCCCCCCCCCCCACCCCCCCAAAAAGAAGAAAGAAAAAAGAAAATTGCATAGTCAATTTCAATTTCCACAATTATCAAGGCATGGATATTATGCACTAAGGCGTTCAAAATGCATAGGAAACTGAGCAAGGTGTAACCTCATAATGTAAAATTGAGAATGCTAATTATGCCTTCACACAACTTATACACAACAAAATAGTCCCAATACTTAACTTAAAGCTGGTGCTAGATTTTCCAGTATCATTTAATTCTGGAACAGCACAATGCTTATCCAATAATCTCAGATGTTGGCAACACTGTGTCCTGCATACGACCCTCTTAAACAACTTAACAAGTGAGTGGTACCTTCAGAACCAAAAAACAAGCAGTTAAAGCAGAACCACCCACCAAAAATAAAAACTGATGTATTGGCTTCAAGTGCAATTATTTATTGCCCTAATATGATCATAAACATGTCCGTATTTTATACGTCAGTAAAATTTTCATGTATTTGTGCTCTAAGACACAGTATGGCTTCCATCTGAAGAAGCTCATTTTAATGGTAACCATCATTTCATTCCAGACTTTAGTCTAAAGTACGAACATTGGCTATAACATTGTTGTCCCTTTTGACCTTAATCCCTACCAGAGCCTTTAAACTGCAGTCCTGGTACTTGTTGAGCAAACATTGTCATTACTCATAATTGAAAGTTTGGAACTGTCTCATACATAAATCTCCTATTCTATCCAGCAAAGGAGCTATTTAACGGTTCCATATCTAAGAGCTTATAAGAACTATGTAATCAATATTATACAGTAAGAAGAAATTTGAATTGTAGAAATCAAATCATTAAACTGAAATTAACATGCATGCCACTTCAAAAAACAATAATTGTGCCGTGACAAATCAATAAAGCCCTATAAGGTATCACCATACAATTAAATAAATGATCCACAACCAAATTATATGAATATGCCACTTACATGCATGCTGATTTGTTGACACAAAAGCCACTTCTCTGGCAGCATGGCATTTCCTGAGTTGCATTTATCTCAGATAAGCCAAAGATATTGCCAATAACAAATTTTGCACCAGCAATATTGGACTTTAGAGAGTTTAGTATAACTGAAGATTATTAAGGTACTGTGTTCTTTTGCACCAAAGAGAAAGCATGGCAGAAGCTCATAACATCACAAACTTTAAGGTCAAACTGTGTTTCTTTGGTAAATAAAATACATAATTGCACAACAAAAGAAGAAAGAAAAAAAATACAAGGGGTATTGACAACCAAAGGACCATTAGTTGCCGATCATTCAGTCTATCAAGTCAGGTGAAAACAATGGAAATGAAAGGCAATTTTATAATGGAGAGAGGACAAATTAGCTACATGTACATTTAAAATTGAACTAGAGGATACGTTTTCCTGGAAACATTAATGAAGAACGTTCCATGTCATAAAACATGGACTTCCGATTAATATAAGCTCCTTTGGTGACTACTAGGGGCTTAGGAGCTTGTGATACTGAAAAACAAGGCATCTGTAGAATAGATCATATCCAAAAGGAAAATTTTCAAAGTTAAAAAATAAATAAATAAACAGTAAATATCAGGGAGAAATGTCTATCATTGCATTGAACAAATCTAAATGTTCACTAGGAGGCATAAAGTGATTCAATCTTCTTAATATGTGTAATGTGTATAGATCAATCAAAATTTAGTCTCTCTAACCCTCTTGAGGCAAAGGATCTTTTAGTCACTGACAATCACATCTATCTCAGAATCTCCATGCCAACAAACACCATTCTAGCCATGTATGTGTTGATATTGATTATGGTACTGATATCTCCTAATTGATATTCTACTTCCAGCTTCTGTTACTTTCTTGGAGATGCTCATTAACCAGAAGAGTAAGCCTTGACATACTGCATCTTGTTCTCGTGCTCAAGCAGGCACCATGAGTAAATAGCCACAACTACCTGCTGAGATTGTTTGGCTGTATGCTGTATGTTTGTTACTTTGCTGGGAGATTACTATTTCTGCACCTAAACCCTTTATTCTGATAATAGAAAGGCAATCACTATTAATCCAGACTTTCATAATGATAACACAACAGTGACACTCAGTTTGTCATATACAAAAGAAAGCAAAAAGGGAAATCAATGTAGCTGTAAATGATTGAAATGTTTATATACAACGTAATACACAAACTCCATTATCAAAATTCAATGGGATGTTATCATGTCATGCTCCAAAAATCTTTGATGACAATTTACAAAACTCACAAAGTTTAATGTTTAAAGTATTCCATAATGTGTTGAAATGAAGGTACAATTCAATTATCAATTCATGTGGGGATCATTAATAAAAGTGTAACCACGCTAGGCACACATAGCATATGTCTAAAAATTCTTCTAGATCAGGCCACAATATTAGGTTTCATGTACTAAAAGAACCTTTCTCTTTCTATTAGTAAGTTACATGGGCATTTAGTGAGCCTTGAACCCTCAAACTCACCCTCCAACCATTATTGTGGAAAAAGGAAGTGACATTGAGCTAGAGCTAACTGGCAGAATGGAACCCCTCCAACATATCAAACCAAAATTGAACTTGACAGAAAGATCCTTTGTAGGGAATCACCTTTTCACAACTATTTAAGCAAAAATTCACATCATCCTGGAGCCTCCCAGATATGCTATCTTTTTCTGTTAGAATTGTTGCAGAAGAAGTCTTAATACTGGTTTCTTCAAAATTTAAATGCCTTTGCTTTCTATGACGCAGCCAACTAAATGGCCTTGAACGCTTTCTAGACTTTGCTGCTATCTGATTTGAGATTTTTTGAAGTTCCTCATTTGAGTCCCCTTCAGTATTATTGGTACCAGTTTTAATAATTGGTGTGACTTTTTCCAATAAACTTGTTCGAGAACGCTTGTTTCCATGAAGCCAACTAAATGATCTTGAACAATGCCTAACATTGGAGCCAACAGAGTCTCTACTGAATTTCTGTATTTCTAACATTGAGTTAGCACCGTCAACTAAAGCCCTCTTCTTGTTGGATCCTGAGAAAAGTTGGGAAAAAATCACCATTTGGACTACCATCAATCTTTAAGAAATGAGATGTTATATAATGATCGAACTATCTAATGCAAATACAATAAACATAAAAGCAAAAAGAAATAAGGACAACAAGAAAAGGGAAAGACCTATTAGAAATGAATGTCCACAAAATGATGGGAACAGGTCAGGTAAGAAAAACCAAGAAAGAAGCAGGCCTAAAGGATTTTTTTTCTTTTTTTCTTCAAATTACTATAAAATCCAAACTATGTTATTAGTTAGCCAAGGTTTGAAATTATTTTGGTATCTAACAAATCGAGTCCTAAGGACTCGATTTTGGTGTATAAATTAAGTATATTGCACTCAATTTCCCATTGCACAGCAGCTGAGCTTGACACACTATCCACGTAGGCCTGAAAATCGAGCCCAAAGGACTCGCTTTTCATTCATGAAAATTGAGCCCAAAGGACTCGGTTTTGTTTAATGGAAACTGAGCCCTCTAAATTCGATTTCAGCTCAGCCAAAACATGGATTTTTTTCTTGTTCTTCCTTTCCTTTCTCTCCAAATGTTGTCCCACTCTCCACTTCCAAGCCCCAAAAACCCATGAACAAATCAAATCCAAAACAAAAAATCAAACCCACTCTCCAACGTGTTCTTTTTCCGCCATTGGAGCGGCGGCGAGAAACCGTGTGTCCGATCTGATTTCCATCGCTTGAGTTTGGTAATCGGCGAGAAACCACCTAGGTTTGGTAATCGGCGCCTGGGTTGCTGGGTTTTTGCATCGTTGCTTCTTTCTTCCACTGGAGCGGTGGCGAGAAACCACACGTCTGATCTGATTTCCATCACCTGAAGCTTTCGCAGCCTGGGTTTGGTCAAAATCGGCACCTGGGTTGCTGGGTTTTGCTTGCTTCTTTCTTCTTCGTTGTTCGTCGCGTTTTGATCTCTGGCATCTGTCTGTCTTTGCGTTACTAAATCAAGTCCATAGGGCTCAGTTTCCACTAACGAAAACCGAGTCCAGTAGACTCGATTTCCATGATGAAAACCTGGGAAGCACGGACGCGGCACCGGAGGTGCCGCACCCGCGTCCGACGCGGCCGGACGCGGCGACGCGCAGGGGACACCGCTGCCCGCCCGTCCGGCCGCGTCGGGCCACGTGGATCCCACGTGGGTTTCTTCGACGCGCGCCGACGCGAGCCGATTCGGGCCGACTCGGGCCTGAATCGGCCGGAATCGGCCGGTATCTGCCGATATCGGCCGAAACGGCCGAAACAGCCGATTCCGGCCGAAATTCAAAAAAAAAAAAAAAAAAAAAAACCCAGAACGCACCGTTTATTTAGTTTTAATTTCGAACTTGTGAGTTGTATTCTAATTTGCAAACATCATGGAATGTTTTAGTTTCAATCTTGTGAGTTGTGTTTAATTTATGAAAATCATGTTTTTAGTTATTATCTACTATTGCTCTTAAATTTGGTATATGTTTGTATAATGTGAAAAAATATGCTTAGCAATATATTAAAAATATAAATAAAAATATTTTTTAATCGCCGAGTCCCGCCGCACCCGCACCCACCTTTTTCAAAAATTGCCGAGTCCCGCACCCGCACCCGCACCCGAATCCCGAAACGCACCCATGCTACATAGATGAAAACTGAGTCTATTAGACTCGATTTCCAAGCCTACATGGATAGTTCCTTCAGCTCAGCTGTTGGCACAAACCCAAAATCGACCCTAACGTGCTCGAATTGTTAAATAGCAAAATTGTTTCAAACCTTGGCCAACTAACAAAATAGTTTGCTTTTTATGGTTATTTCTGAAAAAAAATGCCAAAGTTAGAAAGAGGCTACCAAGCAGAGGATTAAAGTATCAAAGACTAAGGTCGCGTTTGGCATTGGCTGAAAAAGGTAGCTTATTTTTGCTACTATTTATAGATCTCATTGCACCTTTTAGTATTATTTATGAGTCTCACTGTACTATTTCAGTTAGTTTTTAGCTTTATCTATAGTACTTTTAACAAAAAAAATTTCAGTTTCAGCTAAATAAGCTATTCTCAAACGGACTTGTAAGTGTGCGTTTGGCATGCTTAATTTTGCCAGCTTATTTTACTATTCAGCTCATTTTTGCTACTATTCATGAATCACACTGTACTTTTTGATATTATTCATGGGTCCCACTATACTATTTCAACTAACTTTTATCTTTATCTACAGTACTTTCAGCAAAAAGTTTTTCAGTTTTAGCAAAATAAACGGATCCCGAACAAATTCTAAGTCTATGACAGTTGCATTTTATCCCATACAACAGAAGTGCTTAAATTTTAAATAAGAAAGGCAATATGTACCATCAGATTCTATTTATTATTTATTTAAATTGTAAAATTGGTGTGGTTGTGTATAATTATCTGATTGTATTAGAGTGTTCTAATGTGAACATGGTCGCATTAAATATATTATTTAAAATTTAAAATAATTTGTATTCACCAACCCTTTAGTTCTACATTGGATATTTCAATAAACTTCATTTTACTCATAAGGCTAAAATATTAACAAAGCATTTTGAAAAATTAGATGGTACTTTTGATGTTGTGTGTGTAGTAACATTATATATAAGGGAATTTTGATGCAACCAACACATGATTACAGAAGTTGCATAGGTCATTACCACATTTATCAAGTGAAGTAGGTTGATCCTGAGAAAATTTGAGGCATAAATCACTTATAGGAGGCCCTGATACCTGATAATGTTTCTTACAAGGAACTGACACAAATATTGATGTGTGCTTTAAAAGATAAAGCATGACATCATCCCCAACCTGCATTAAAAAAAAAAAAAAAATGCAAGTTTCACCTTATTTCATAGTAAAAATAGGTAGCCATTGATGTAGATGTTAGTTAAAGAAAAAAAAAAAAAAAAAAAAAAACAGAGAAGAAGTACCCTTTGTAAGAGAAGACACCAAGCTGGAGAGCATAGAAGTTCCATAATAGGGGTTGAATGATTAATCTGTAAACCCTATTTCCCAAAAAAGGTTGATAGCAGCAACATAGTAAGCAAAAGAAAGAAAGAAAGAAAGAAAGCTTGCCTTATCATAAGCATTGCAAATAACAATAGAAGACATGGGTTGCTCAGAAATCAGAATTTCAATGGTCCTTTGCACAATTTGAGATTGGGACCAGCGAGAGTGGGGGTTGAAACGCGAGAGAGGAGGCGCATTTTCAGAGAGCACAAGGAAGCATTGATTCAAGAGCTTCCGATACTGTGGGGGGTCCTTCTCATCTCTCACCAATGACGACATCGAAGAAGGCAGCAACGACTCGATTGTGCACGCCAGACTTCGCGCACGCTTGTGGAATAGCTGCCATAGCACCTTCGGAACCCTCCTCCGTTTCTTAGTCTTGCCTTGGAAAGCACGGACGCGGCTGGGAGGGTGCCACACCCGAGTCCGATGCGGCTCGACGCGGTTGCCCGCATGTTGGTGCCACGTCTGAGTTTTTTTTTTTTTTTTGGATTTGCGCTAACTCGGCTCGATTCGCACCAATTTGGCTTTGATTCGCACCGAATGGGGCTGATTCGACCAAAATCGGGCCATATCTGTCTGTATCGACCAGTGACCAAAACGGTCCAAACGGACCAAAATGGCCAAAACAGGTCGAAATCGGCCCTGAATCTGGCTGGAACAGTCGAAATTCTCACCTCAGAGGATAGAACGAACCGATTTTGCCTTCTTCTTTCTTTGTTTTGTGAATCAAGGATAATAATGTATTTTTTAATAATATTTTAATAGTAAAAATATATAGAAAATATAAATAAAAATATTTTTAATAATTTTTTAATCGCTGAGTCCCGCCGTATCCACATCCTACTTTTTCAAAAATTACCGAATTCTACATCTGTACCCAAGTCCCAAAACGCACCAATACTTCATAGGTATTGCCCATTTTTTTTTACCAACACCAACATGGTTTCTCTCTTTCTTCTCAAAATCACAAAAAGATAAGGAAACTTGTTTTTTCTATGCTTGCCACTTCACTGTCTCAAATCAAATCAAATCAAATGTAATAATATCAGGTAAAGATTTCAAATTTTCAATCCATCGTAAGTAGTGCCATTGAAATGACATTTTTCCCGCCATCAATAACAACGGCAACATTGGCTCACAAAGATGATTTGTTGCGAAAGTAAACATAGAAAGAAAAGAGTAATTTATTTTTTTTGAAAACTTTTTACAAGAAAAGAAAAAAGTAATTTTTCTTTTTACAATTTTTTTATATCAAATAAAAAAATGACAGGGATATACACATACTTATTCTCACCCTTTACTTATGTATCAACTCTTAATTAAATTTTAACATTTTCATATGAGAAAAAACTAAAATCCAAGAAAGATTTGAAACATAAACAAGGTGTGAATTTGGATGTATGAATGGGTGTATTCCTAATTATTTGAGTGTAAGAATGAATGTGTCCCTAACATTTTTCCATAAAATATCATAACACATTAACGCCCCATTTCGTTGCCTCAGTCACTCCCTCTCTCTATCTCTGGTCATTCTCCCTTCTAAGTCTCTCTTCTCCAAAATAGATCAAACCCCCATGCTTCTCTGACCACCCTGCCCTGGAAAAAAATCATTATTATATATAAAATTTTAAAAATTTTATGATTTTTTTTATCTTAAAAAATATGTGACCATCCAAATTTTTTTTAGGTCTAATGTAATTAAACTTTGGACAAAGTTTAGCGACAAACTTGGTTGTAAATTAAGGTTACAACTCTACTCAATATTTTTTTTATTAGATATGAATTTTAAAAATTCCACAATTAGATTACATTTTTTTTTCTTATATCCTCCATATTTGCAAAATTTCAAGAAGATTAAAGATAAATAGCTTATGTCATCAATCAAATGTTTAATTTTCGAGTTTTTGTAATCTAAAATTATACACAAAAAATAAGTTTATAGATCAAATAGTAAATAACATTCAATTGACATAAAACTTGACATGTGTTTTATGAACATAAAAAACATATAATTCAACGGTTAGATTTTCAAAATATGTAGTCCTGTTAATTTGTTTAGTGAAAGCTGTAGTCTTAGACAATAACTAAGTTTGTAGTCAAACTTTGATCCTTTTAACAATATATTGGGCCTTTATAAACAAAAAGAAAAATCCAAGAATTTTTTTGAAAGAGATATAGTTTGCAGCATTGATTATGAGATATAACTATCTTTTTTATTAAATATTGTATAATTTAAGTTTCTTAATGACCACACTGGAAAAAAATTCCTAAAGCCGCCATCGGGTGCAATTCACCATTTCCATTCACAAATTTTTTTTCACTTTTCACCTTTTTAATTTTCACTTTTTACTTTTTAAAAATTTTTCTTAACTTTTTTGAATCAATGGTTGAGATTGAAAGTTGCTTTTTGCAACTATCAATCTCAACAATTCAAAGGAATTGCATCAGGTGCAATACCTACGATATTGCACCTAATTTCAATCCTGCTTAGAGTAATGTTGCACCAGCTTTTGACACTAGCTTTTAGGAAAAATTATTGAATATTCTAGGAGTATCATAAATGTGTATTCTCTCCTCTCACATGAATTGTAAGTTCTACCATAAATTTAATTAGTGGGACCCATAGTTATATGCGAGGGGGGGAGTACGTATTTATGGTACTCTAAGAGTACCCAATAATTACCCAGTTTTTAGTATTAGCTTTTAGCTTTTATGTATAGCATTTTAAAACTTCACTTTTTCCTGCATTTTCTCACTTTTTTCAAAAAATTTCAAGGTACATGTATTTTTTAGCACAATCTTAGCAAAAATTTTTTAACAAAAAACTAGATAAGCTGTTTCTAAACAGATGTATTAGTTAAGGTTGGGTTTTTAATTTAAGTTGATGAACTTTTTTTTAAGAGTTATAGTACATTGTTGGTTTGGCCATTTTTTTTTTTTTTTTTTGGTTGGGTCTATTTTTTTTTAAAATAGTTGTTTTGTGAAAATAAAGGACCGTTTGGCAAGAGATTTATAGTAACGTTGTTTGTATTTATTGGAAATACGTAAAGGTGAAAAAGTTTGTAAAAATACGTGTAATGTTGTTTAAACACTAAAAACTGTTGTTTAAACAACAGTAACAAATGGGCCCTAAGTTACCAAAAACTATATAGTTTGTCTCATATTTAACTAATAAGCTACTGAAAATTATAAGATATTGAACAAACACTCAGTTAAAGAAGTATTTGCTATTTATTTTTACGACTTTTCAATATAGTGGGACTTGTTGGATTGTTTCATAAACAATTCATTCACACACCCTGTACAATATATATAAAAATGCCGAAGAAATTTTTTTTGAAATATCTTGATTCTATTGACTAAAATCTTGAAAATTTTAGAAGTGTTACAAAATATTTGACACTCGTGAGAAATGTCAATTATTATAGTTTTTTCATTGATGTATTTGATAATAATATTTCCTTTTAAATTCTAGAATTATTTATTTATGTACACTTTTTAAAAATACATGCATTTTTAGAGGACAAATATTCTTTATGAACTTTCTAATGCAACCACTACAAAAAAAATGGTTCTGAGGCCGCGTTTTTAAAACGCGGCCATAGGGCAAAAAAACGCAGCTACAGCCCCATTTGGCCTATAGCCGCGTTTTTTTAGGCCACGTTTTGATTTGGAAAATCCCAGAAGCCAAAGCCTGAGATGGGTCTCGAAGCAGTTGTTATTGTTGACGTGGAGGGTGACGGTGGAGATCGGAGATGGAGCGTGAGGCGAGGGTTGAGGGTGAGATAGGAGATGGAGGGTGAGGGTGAGGGTGAGATCGTCGATGGAGGGTGAGGCAAAGGTTGAGATTGGAGAGATGGAGGGTGACGGTGACGGCTTCAGATCGGAGAGATGGAGGGTGATCAGGCTCTTTAGAGGGTGATAGGGTTCAAAATGTGTCTGAGGAAAACAAAAGAAAAAAAAAAAAAAAAAAAACGAAGGGATTGCCCTACAAAAAATTAAAGACACAGGTCCTATGGCTGCGTGTATTAAACATGGCCTAAGACCATCCAAAAAAAAAACGCGGATATATCTGTAAAAAATGCAGCTTAAGACCTGGGCTAAGACCCCGCATATAAAATGCGGCTGGGCCTTTTTTCTTTAAGCCCCGTTTTTTAAAAATGGGGCTTTAGGCTGTCTGGGGCCACGTTTTTAAAAACGTGGCCCAAAAAAACGCAGCCTCACCCCCTCGCATTTTGTAGTGAACAAGTAAATCTAATAACTTTCCAAAAAAAAAGAAAGAAGAAAAAGAAGTAAATCTAATAAGATTCTAAATAAGTTCTTTCTTAAAAAAAAAAAGTTAAGCAAAAAGTTACGTCTAAAATGGCTGATATTTCTATTTGGTAAAGGTGTAAAGTAAAATAGCCTAGTAACGCCAGTCAAGTCTATCTTCTTACCCGGATGAGTATTACACTAGGCGCAATTTATCCTACTATGTCTCACAAATAAATTTTACTTTTTACATTTTGAAGTTTTATTCTTTACTCTACTTTAATTTTTTTCTTAACTTTTTTAATCAATGGTTGAGATTGAAAGTTGCTTTTTGCAACTATCAATCTCAACCCTCCATCCAAATCAATAAAAAAAAAAAAAAAAAAAATTCTCAACCCTCCATAAAAATCTCAACTAGGTATTGCACCTCATCTCAATCCCTTCTCACCCATTGTGTACTACTAGACCGGTCTTTGTGTACCACTGTACCGGTCTCTGTTTGGCCATATAATTATTAACTAGTTTATAGCTTTAGTGTACAAGTCTAAGTCTTTTTCACCATAAAAATAAAATAAAAAGTTTAAGGGGTTGTTTGGATTTGCTGTTTCCATAAATCATAACTCAAAAATGGTGGGACCTATGGTTGAGAAGTTCGTTTGGATTTTGTTTCCATCACTCAATTCTCTGATTTTTGAGTGATAAGTTATGAAAACTGAAAATACCTTATGAAAACTGAAAACACATTTTAGATGTTTTCAGTTTCCATAACTCTGTTTTCAATGGCATTTTAATAATTAAATACACACTAAGGGACCCACTGGTTAGAGGTCAGTCGCACCTCTTTTTTTTTTTTTTCACTGGGTTTAGTGAGTTTGGGCCTTCTTCTTCTTCCTTTTTTTCTTTTTCTTTTCACACAGCTTCATATCCAAAACCAACATCATACCTTCATCCGAAAATGCAGTATCAACCTTCAATTTAACATCAAAATCCACTTAAGGAAATCCAAAATCCAAAAAGAAAAAAGGGGCTGAGAAAGATGAGAGGTAGAGAAAGATGAGAGTTAGGTGTCGGCGTCAGCGTCGACGTCGTCAACTTCCATTAATTTCTGCTTCCGATATTCACCTACTGCCTCCTCCTTCTAACCCGCCTCCGCACTTGCGCTCGAACACCCTGGCGATGAAGTCACCATCATCTCACAAGTCATCATCTCCACCTTGCTCCTATCACCACCACCGGAAGATGTAACTGCCACCTCAGCGCCACCTTTGCTCATGGTAGTGCAACCCTTATCCACCACAGCCCAAGTCTCGGGAGTCACGTTCGAATCCACCATTGTACTCGATTCCCTCACCACCGCCGCTGCCATTCTCTTGTTGTTGTTGTCGTTGTTCTCCTGTTCCAATTTCGATGATGGAGATCTTCTTATAGATCTTTGGTTCGTGAGGGTTTTGGCAGAATAAAGGGGTTGAGAAAGATAAGAGGCAAAGAAATATGAGAGTTAGGGGAAAAAGAAAAAAAAAAGGAGAGAGAAAAGGAAATGACATTGGGTCAGTGTGCGGGTCTCAGTTTTTTTAGTTTTTTGGTTGAAAACATAACTGAGTGATGATGCCAAACAGACTTCACGTAGGAGTTGGGGTATTTTAAGTGATGAGTGATGAGTGATGAGTGACGAAAATTGAGTGAGGAGTGACAAGTGATGAAAAAAAAAATCCAAATAGGCCCTAAGTCTTTTACTCTTTTTTCTTTTAATTTAATTTATTATACTCTTTAGTTTTTACCTTGGTTGATATACATGTATTACAATACTATTGTACCATTACTGCCATAGTAGGGAGTAGCTTTAGGCTTTAGGCTTCATCAACTCTCCTCTTTAATGTTTTAATAATATTTTATATTAGGTTTAAATTTGAAAACAGTGGTTTTCTATTTGGTTACTTCGGTTTTAGTAAATTAACTATTTTTTTAAAATAATAAGAAAGAGCATTCTTAGAGCAATCGCATCAGTGGTTGCATAATCTTACAAAATACAAAAAGTAAGGAGGTGTTTGGCATATGTGTTTGAAAATATGTGTTTTGTTGTTTGAAAATATGTGTGGAAATACATGTGGGTGAAAAAGTGTATGAAAATGCATGTAATATTATTTAAAAGCTGAAAATGTGTGTTTGAGTGGGTGTACCAAACACCCCCTAAGTGATTTTACACATTTTGATAAAAAAAACACTTACATCAGTGAGTGTAAAATTGTGCATAAATGTATAAGAGCTACAGTAACCGTGTATATATGCACGGTTACTGTAACTCTTTTATACATTATTTTAATATTATTTCTCTCTCCCCCTGACTCTCTCTCTCTCTCTTCAACTCAATCAAAACAACTTAGCACCAGTGCTAACCACACAGACCCAGCAACACCACAACTCAACACCGCTAGACACCACCACTGCAACCCAGCACCGCCAACCATAATCAACCCAAACCTGAAGAAAAACTCATCCCAAACCCAAACCAAAATCAATAAAAACTAAATCCAACCCAACGGAAAACCCATATGAAATATCCAACAGAAACCCACTGGAAAACTCATTGGATCTGCCATTGATCTACTGCCGATCTACTGTCGCCAGGTTGCTGCCAATTTGCTGTTGCTAGGTTGTTGCCAATTGCTAATGATCTAGGTTTAAGATTTGAGTGAGGAAGAGAGTTTAGGGAGAAGTAGAGGCAGAGGACAATTGAGAGAGAGAGAGAGATGGTTGGGACTTGTGGGGTGGAAAAAAAATATTAATGAAGAGATATTTAGTAATAAAATAATAATAAAAAATATTATTTAAATAAGTTAGAGTGTATAATAGATATTCTGATATGGGTGTTTTGTAAAAGTGGTCTTGTAAAATCGAAAAAAGTAAGTTGTTAGTGTAAAATAGACGGAAAAATTTGGCCGAATTGATGCAATTGCTCTTATCAAGGATGCTATAATGCTAAAATGCTATACTTGACATCCAAAACACCAAAATACCTTCTACATCAAACATGATGAATATTAAAACCAAATATCAATTTTTTAATCCCCACCCAAGTGTGCCATAAAGTCCTTTCTCTCTTTTCTTTTCTTTTTCCCTCAACCCACGTTGACAAGCTCCTTTCCTTTCTCCCACGCTGCATCCCTTCCCTCAACTCATGCCACCAAAAATCGAAGATCTTTTTCCCTCTAACTGAACCCAAAAACCCCACGCTGCCAATAATCCATGCTTTGCCTTTCTCCCTCTAACCAAACCCAAAAAACCCAAGCTCTTCTCTTCTTCCTCTGCGGTGCTAGGTGTGGTTAGGCTACGATGGTTGGGCTGCAGTGGGTTTTGTGATTTGATATATGTTGGTTTTAATCTCGTGAGTTTTGATGGATTTCGACAGGTTTTGATTTCGGTGGCTGGGTTGATCGGGGTGGCTGAGAGGTGGGTGTGGGTTGATTGATTTGGTGGTGGGGTTCTGATTTGCAGGTTGTGGGAGGTAGTGATGGTGGTTTTGGGTGATTATATATACTTTTTTTTTTGATGTGGTGAGTTGCAATTTGTTGTGATTGTGGTGGTTGGGGGTGTGACAGTGGCTGAATGTGGCTGAGGCGTGGTTGTTATGGGTAAGGCGGTGCTGGTTGTGGCTAGATATGGCTTTTATTTATTTATTAATGAAAACTGGATGCGGGTATTGTATATTGTTGTGAGATATATTATTTTATTGTATTTTTTATATTATTTTAATGTGTTGTATGATAAAATAAAACCTTTGATATTGAGTGTATTGTAAAGTGAGTTGTTAAAATAGATAAGTAGGTTTTTGAGATGCTAATTGCTAAATTTGTTGAGATCCTTGATGCGAATGCTTTGAACCAACTATGATATTTTTACTAAAAAAAATAAACTATAATATTGTTACACCTATATATTTGTTTATTTATTATATTTGTTTAGAATTTAATATTTCTTATTTAAAAATAGATCATTATATTTATTTGGGGAGTATTTTAGTCCATTTTATTTATTTTTACTAATTTAATATATTTATTTATATTTATATAATTATTAAATTAATTATGACTTCATCATAGTTCGACTTTGGCCCAACCTTAAAAATTTTGAACATTTCTTTTTTCCGGTTTTATAAACGGTCCAGGTTTCAAAACTATGCTTTCTTGCTTTGTTTGATTATGGTTTCTATTATTCTCGGTTAGGATAAGGCTAGCCAAGGTGGATGTCGTCTTCACTCTTGTCCATATGATTTTGTCTTGCTTTATTTTCCTCTTACTTTGCAAAATTTTACTTCATGTTAATTTGTCACACCACGTGCTACACCTATTACAATTTTTTTTTTTAATTTATAATTTTTTTTCTCATTAATATAAATATAATTAAAATTACCATTAAATTTATTACATCAAATCAAACTAATTTTTAGTAAGGATTAAATAATATATTATCCAAAATGTTTAATAAGAAAATATCATAATAAAATAAAAAGTTTTAATATTCATGCTTTTAAATACTTAGTAATACAAATTAATTCTTTAACGCTAATAAAAGCGGGGTAGGGTTAAAAAGCCTAAACCTATCCATACCCTACCATATTTGCAAGGAGGGGAAAATCCGTGCAAGGTAGAGCAGGGTGAGGTGGGGAAAAATTATCATTATCCCTCTTATATTATTTGGTTTCCATTCTTGGCTTCGAATCCTACTTGGAGGTGACAATTGTCGAAATGCGACTCAATGCAATAATTTTAACTAAGGTTTTTTCAATACTTTTTTGGGTCGGAATTTATGTTGTTTGGCACTTTTCATTTTCTTATAATTATTTTTAAAAATATTTGTTATGTGTATTACATGCTTGTTTATAATTATAATTATTTTCATTTCTATTTTTATATTTTATTATCTCATTATGTTCAAACTCAGTTTGAAACTTTTACTCATTTGTGAGATATTTACCTATTATTTATTTATTTATTGTTAGTAACAAATTTGTCAAAATATTCTTGTTAAGATTTGATTAATTTTTCCATTTTATTTATATTTCTAATAAGCATTCATAATATATATATATACACACACATACCACTTTAAAAAAAATAAGTCAATAAATATTGTAGGGTCCTGATTTGGGGGGGTGCCTTTCACTGTAGATGTGAGCGAACCCAAACCCAACAGGCCCAATACAATGAATTTGGTAGAGAAGCGGGCTTAAGAACTGGGCCTTTGTGAGGACTTCGTCAACGGTCAGGCAGGATCGTCCTCAGGCCTCGTCCGAGGATGAATTCTTCTTCTTCTCTTCTTATACTCCACCAATGGAACTTCCTGGTGTCTTCTGAATTGACGTCTCCCTCTTCGTGAGATCTCTTTGGTTATATATATTCTTCTGCTCCCTTCATCTTAGCCGTCCATCTGTCGATTGCGCAGGTCACCACTTGAGTGTTTGTCCCATCCAATGCTTCCCTCTACTTGTTGTGAGTTGCAATGGGCAGCATGGCGCTGTTCAAGGATCACTCCTTCATTAATGCGGCCAGACTGCCAGCTGCGAGCATTTAATGCGGAGGTGATAGGCTCTTGTACAATAGCCCTTTCACCATGCTTCCATAGCTGCCCCTCTACGTTAGTCCCTTCGTTTAGGGGATGACGGGGATGACTGCGGTGGATAGCATATTGTCCTTTCTTCTCAGGACAAGAGTTGCCGAGGACACGTCGTTTCTCGGCGATTTCTCCTAGTAGCTGTGGGCCTTCCTTAGTTATCCTCGAACGTTTTCCTCCTCGGCTGGGCCCTCGGGCTTATTATTCGGAATGGGCCGGGGCGCCCAGATCTTTTGGCCCCACAATAGCCCCTCAAAATCCTGCTGTCCAAAACCTCGGACAGGGAGTAGGGTTTTGACATTCTCGGGCCTATAACACGGTCGATTGAGCTTTGCTTTCTTACGGGCGCCAGAGCTTCTTCGGTTATCCATGGCGCGTTCCTGGCGTTTCGGCATACGAGGCGCATCGCTATTAATGTTTCCTCTTCGGGGATAACACGGATTGCTTTGGAATACGGGAAGCATATTCAATGGTGCCTTTATGAGGCGGCGCGGATTTGGAGACTGAAGGCTCCCTTGGGGACCGGGTGGAATTCATTTCGTTTGACATTCTTTCCTTAAGCTTTGTGGATAGTGAGCTTCCCCAGATTTCGCCTTTTATATAAGGCGCCCTGAGAGGAATATTTTCCACACCCATTAGCCTTGGAACTCTTCTGAAGTTCCAAGTTCCCTCTCTTCTCGGATAAAAAGGATGCCGCCTGAACCATGGGCGCTGCAGCTGAGGCAAAGAGAATTGGGGCTGAAGTCCCTCCTATTCTTCAACCAGACAAGAAAGAGCATTCTCCCCCTTCGACCCAAGAACCGTAGCCAGCGCGAACTGTACTAGGTTCCTGATATTCCTCCGAATGCCAATTGAGAATGCGCAGGAGTTGGCTAAAGAGGAAGGGTAAGAAAGTGAAGCGAAGTTGCGGGCGGTGATCATGACATCAGGGGGAGCCATCCCCGCCGTTGTAGGCAAACGGCAGGATACGTGGAGGGCGACTTCCTAAAAGTACCGACATTGTATGGTGGGCTAGGTTCGCTTCAGGGCAGCCTTAGCAGGTGGAAACCAATTCCGATGCTCTCGCCTCCTTTTCCTCATCACCACCTACGCCAAGCGCACTGGCCTAGGGGCTGTTGAAGCGGAACTGTGAACCCACCATCACCACCAGCCTTCTGCTGTTTATTAGCTAGCTTTGCCGCAAGTACACCTCGGCCATTGTGCAGTTAGTTGTAAATAGGGCTACTTTGTAATCGATGTAAAACACGCCGTCCTCGGCTGTTCTGTAATTGGTTGTAAATCAGGCCTTCCTCGGCTATTTTGTAATCGATGTGAAACATCCTATTTAATGGAAAGGGGTTCATGGTTTTTACTTGGCGAAATCTTTTTCTCTTTATTGTTATTACTTCCCATAGATGTTTTTGTTTACCTATTTTCTTACGCGTGTATTCTTGCACTGCTTCCGCCTTTCCAAAAACAGCCGAGCACGCGACGATGTGCTTCCTGCTGCGAACTGCGTGACCTTTTTTTAACAAGAAATGCTAGTTTTGAAATCTGCAGTCCGAGAAGGTCATGGCACGTCATGACTCTGTCCGAGACCCGTAGGGGGCCAGGGCGTCTATCTCCCTTCGCCGTCCGATCCGAGGACCCAGGCGAAGCTATGGCTATACTTAACACTTGGCGAAAATAAGTTTTGGTTCTGCATAGCACCCAGATGGTTGCTACAAGTCATCAATTTTCCCACAAGTATGGGTCCGAGGACTATGCAATACCTTGGTTTTGTCTAACACCCAGATAGTTGTCACAAGTTATTAGTTTTCCTATAGGTTTGAGTCCGAGGACCATACAATACCCCGGTTCTGTCTAACACCCAGATAATTGTCACAAGTTATTAGTTTTCCCATAGGTTTGAGTCCGAGGACCATGCAATACCTTGGTTCTGTCTAACACTTAGGCACTTGTCACGAGTTATTAGTTTCCCCATAGGTTTGAGTCCGAGGACCATGCAATACCTTGGTTCTGTCTAACATTTAGGCACTTGTCACGAGTTATTAGCTTTCCCATAGGTTTGAGTCCGAGGACCATGTAATACCCTGGTTACGTCTCCTAAGGATTCGCCCTCGCTACAGCCCCATTCGACTACTTGAGTGAGTTAGAAGGCACCAACACCGATCTCCAGAAACTGTTCCTGTCGCGGAGCCCCTTGAAAGCGTTTCGTGCAGCCGCCGTATTCCTCCACCGGAGTCCAACGGGGGCCGCCTATGAGGTTCGCGGGTCGTCCGGGCCCTAGTAGGGGCGAGGGCCACGCACGTGGTGCCAGACGCCCGCTGAGCTGGGAACCTCTCAACAGTTCTCCATTCGCGGTCCAGTAGGTTGGCCATCATCGTTCCCTCTTGGGGTTTGGCCCTGCCTTGTTTGATTATCGTTCTCACTAGCACACAAGTTCTTCCTACAGACGGCGCCAATTATAGGGTCCCGATTTGGGGGGGGGTGCCTTTCACTGTAGATGTGAGCGAACCCAAACCCAACGGGCCCAATATAATGAATTTTGTAGAGAAGCGGGCTTAAGAACTGGGCCTTTGTGAGGACTTCGTCAACGGTCGGGCAGGATCGTCCTTAAGCCTCGTCCGAGGATGATCTCTTCTTCTTCTCTTTTAATACTCCACTAATGGAACTTCCTAGTGTCTTCCGAATTGCCGTCCCCCTCTTCGGGAGATCTCTCTGGTTATATATATTCTTCTGCTCCTTTCATCTTGGCCGTCCATCTGTCGATTGCGTAGGTCACCACTTGAGTATCTATCCCATCCAATGTTTCCCTCCACTTGCTGTGAGTTGTAGTGGGCAGCATGGCGCTGTTCAGGGGTCACTCCTTCATTAATGCGGCCAGATTGCCAGCTGCGGGCATTTAATGCGGATGTGACAGGCTTTTGTACAATAGCATTTTCACCATACTTCCATAGCTGCCCCTCTACGCTAGTCCCTTCCTTTGGGGGATGACGGGGATGGCTGCGGTGGATAGTGTATTGTCCTTTCTTCTCAGGACAAGAGTTGCCGAGGACACGTTGCTCCTCGGCGATTTCTCCTAGTAGCTGTGGGCCTTCCTTAGTTATCTTCGGACGTTTTCTTCCTCGGCTGGGCCCTCGGGCTTATTATTCAGAATGGGCCGGGACGCCCAGATCCTTTGGCCCCACAAATATATATTTTATTTTATATTTTATTATTATTATACACCTTGCTCCATTTAGGGAGTTTAGACAATGGGATGTCTATTTCACACAGTGTGAATTTTTAGAAACTGAAATATAAAAACTCGTGTGACACACAATATACATTATACAAGAGGATTTTTACTTTCAGACAATTGCAAATGTGCCTTACCGAAAGAATTGAGACAGCTCGGCCCTAAAAAGTAGTATCTTTAGGCAAGGATCCTTTTCACGTCTACGTGATGTATCTGTATTTATCATTTTCACATGTAGGTAAAACTCGAGTTATCATTTTCACGGCTCAGTTATCATTTTCACATGAGATGATTATGTGAGACAAAGACACCTATCCCTTGAAATACTTTCTCACGGAAATATCAAAATGCTGATAACACAAACGGACGGAACATTATTATAACTAGAGTAATGTGAAACTCTGTGCACGGGTATAATTAAAATAATTACAATTATACAGTTTATACTATACTTTATTTGAGAAGAGATTGAAATTGTACATGGTATTAGCTTACACATTTTTTAAACCATATATTTCTAAAATAGATAATGATTTCTCATTATTTATTTATATATTGGATTTAGACTTTTTGATTTTGCACCAAATAATTCACTTGCCACAAAAAACTATAATATATATATATATATATATATATATATCTTACACTAAAAAAAAAACCTTTTAAATTATTTCTCACTAACATAAATTTTCTGATTTCACCCAATAAAAGTCTTAATTCTTAATAACCGCTGCAATTCAACTACAACTTAAAAAATAAAAAATAAAAAATAAAAAATAAAAAATCCTAGCTTACAAGTCCTCCTTCTATTTGCTGTCTCTCCCTTCTCCGGCAAGCTCAAGCCTTCTGCTTCAATAATTTTGCAAAATTTTTACTTCCTACCTTTGTGCTCTACAAAAATTTCACAAGCAAATACCAAATGGTAAGTAACTAAAGGCTAATACCAAATATTTTATTAATATTTTTCCTTCTTTCTCTCCCTACGGTTTTCTTTTGTATTTTCTTTTTCATCTCACACTGGCTAATAGGTGAACGTATAAATCCTAGTTGATACCAAAGTACATGTTTAATATTGTTAAAACGATATAGTTCACGAACATAAAAAATCCTAAAAAATCAAAGAATTAATCCCACAATTCAAATAACTGTAAATTGTAATTCATCTTGAAGATAAAATCCAAATAATAATAATAACAATAAACGATATAACCCCACAATTACAAGACCACCACCACCACATACATCAACACATCCGTGTACAACAAAGTAAATCATGAATCATCTCAAAGATTAAATCCCAAAAAATAAAAGTTAAAAAAAAATATAATCCCACAATTACAAGACCACCCCCACCATGCACAAACTCACAAAATACTCAATAGTTGTGTGGTTGAATGAAAAGGCTCTACCTGGTTAAGCAGGAGTTGAGGATGCAAGAAAAAGCAAGGCGTAGGATAGGCTCTAGCATAGAAGCTCCTTATGGTCTCCTTGAAAAAGTTTAGGCATTCTAGGGTTTTTGTGTTCGGAGTAGCATGCGTGTTCTCCTTTTCTTTTTGTGAGAGAGGCCAATCGTGTTTCCTTTTTTAAAAATAAAACTTAATAGAGAAAAAAAAATGCTAATGAGGAAAATTGTGGAGCTAGAAAAGCTAATGTGACAACATATTATAAAGTCAGTTAAAGGATTTAATTTTGTAGTATATATAGATGGTGATATAGATGGTGGCATTACTGTAAACAATCAATTATTCTTAGGGTATGTTTGGTAGACTATTATTCTTATGATTTAGTTATTCAGTAGTTTGGTTATGTTTTTATTATAGAGAATAGTTATTCATTATGAATAGCTATTTTTTAAAATAAGAAATAATTATTCATCTCTAAAAGAGTTGTAATAACTATTCCTTAACAAGTGTATTAAATTCTAAAATTAATATATTTTCAACATAAACATAAAAAATCATAAAAAATAACTAATCTCTCTTTCAAATTTTAAAAAAATATTATTTTTTATAAAATATAATTATATGAGTAAGATATTTCCTAAAATATTTTTTAAGTTTTATTCTAATGTTATAAAGACAATTTGATTTAAGGGTTCTATTCTTGTATTGTCACCAAACAAAAGAATAGTAATTGGTATTACATTACAACATCTTGTATTCCTTGTAATACATATTCTTATTTCTATGTAATCATTATTACAGTTTACCAAACATGTCCTTAGAATTATAAGGTTAAAAATAAATCAATGAATTACTGTAAGATACATAATAAATAAGGTACAGGTAAATAAAATAAATAAAGGGCATTATAAAGAATAAACTTCCATGGTGATAATTAATTCACACCTACAAACAATTCCTTATTTGGTTCATTAGATGAAAGAGAAATCCTTCATGGGTCCTCCACAAACATTTTATTTTCTCTCTTTACTTCTTCTTCCTAACCAAACAAGGGAAATGAAAACATCCTCTTTTTTTCTTCACAGAAGAAGATTCATCAGCATCCCACTCATCTAATAAACCTTTCAGTACTCTTCCACCAAGACCCCCAGTGAAAAGATGTAAACCCTCCATGAACTGAACAATTTGTGACATCGTGGGGCGTATCTGATGATAGACCACGCAACGAAATATCAACTTTGTAATTGCTACTCCATCAAGAGCATGAAATCCAGGTTCTCTCTTCAGGCTCTCATGCACGAGTGGACAGTCAACTGGTTGGAAGCCAGAATACTTGTATTTTGCCCAAGCCCATAACTCAGGTAGTTGATCATAATATTTCCACTTCTCCCCACCGAAGGCATGTTTACATATGAGTTCAATAAGTACAATAACAAATGAAAACTGATCTGATCTCGGCCCCCAATCTCCTGTTACAAATTTTTTTGGTAAGTACTATAGTAAAATTAAAAGAGGGGGGGAAGTACAATTGGAATGCCAAAAGACTCATGGGTCCAAGCTATTATTCTACGGTAAAACATAACTTTAAACAACAAACAGGGACAAGAAATAAAAGAGAACAAAAGGGTAAACCTAGTCTCACAGTCAGGCTGCCTAATCACTCCTATGGTTTGCACATCGAGAAATGGTTGCCCACTAAAGAATATAGAACGATATAGAACACTATAAACCTGATACGTAGACTCCAAAGAATATAAATTCCCAGCATTCCTCAGCAAAGTAGGTCATCATCAGGCAACGCTAGCGTTCAACCGAAAAGACAAAGCCCTTTACATCCAAGTTAGATAGAATATTCAAACTTGTCACCTAGTGTTCATGTCGCATAATTAATTGACAGCTCCAACGAGATTTTTCTACAACCATGTTAGGATTACAGAAAAGAATGACCTAGCGAATATATATACATAAGTAATTGAAGAGGATAAAATATGAAATCAGGCTTGGCGAGCCCAATAGGCCCATGTCCACAAGCCCAAAGAAGGTAGAGCCCATCCTTCGCGTGGGCCCCTGATAGGACGAAGGCCCGAACTTGCCCACCACGTTTCAAGAAACTTGTTCTGCAAGGATGAGAGGCTTGCTCAGCAAGCATGAGAGGCTTGCTCTACAAGGATGAGATACTTGCTCAGCAAGTCTGAGAGGCTTGCTCTACAAGGAAAGGAGGCAGGACCTCACCACTATAAAAAGGCCCCAACACCCTCACAAAAAGGTACGCGTAACTGACTCCTCTCTAGCACTCTAGAGTTATAAAAAGCATTTTCTGACTTAACCTTCGGAGGGTGTTTGGCCGGCTCCACACCGGTGCCCTTTGAAGGTGTTTCTGTGTTATTATCTCTTTCAGGCAACGGTCATTCGAGTACAAGGACCGTGCATCTCACTGGTGAACATTTCGGCATCATCAGTTGGCGCCGTCTGTGGGAAAGGACGATCGTGACAGCTTAAGCCATTGTCGCCTCCCGGACACAAGAGTTGCATGGTACTCACACGCTCGATGGCAACCACCAACGACGTGCAAGGCGACGAGCCGCCAAGGCCCACCGCATTAGAAAGACAGGTTCAGACCCTCGCGGCTGCAGTAGAACGCCTCACGAAACAGAATCACGACCTGGAGGAACAGTTGCGATAGAAGAACCCGGGACATAACGGCCAGGAGGAGAACCAGGGGAACAGCTCCGAAAGAAGGGGGCTTGAGAAGCAAGAGGGCAGTAATGAGCCTAGCAGAACGGAGAAGCGGAATTCGAGCGTGCCCTCCCTCACGAATGCAACCCCACCGCCCATCCTCGCAGAGATGCAGGCAATGAAAGAGCAGATGGAGGTCATGATGAACGCCCTCAAGGGACGCGTCTCCAGCGACCTTGACGATTTGGTGAATAGGACGGACTCGCCGTTCACCGCACCAGTCAACTCCTGTCCCCTGCCACCGAAGTTCCGGATGCCGCAGGTTGAGAGTTACGACGGGATCAAGGACCCGTTAGACCATCTGGAAACCTTCAAGACCATGATGCACCTCCAGGGAGTACCGGACGAGGTCATGTGTAGGGCCTTCCCTACAACACTGAGGGGCGCGGCAAAAGTCTGGTTTAGCAGGTTGACGCCAAATTCGATTAGCACCTTCAAGGAGCTAAGTGCCCAATTCACCTCGCACTTCATCGGGGGACACAGGTACAAGAAGTCTACAGCATGCCTAATGAGCATCAGGCAGCGGGAGGACGAGACGCTGCGGTTATACATAACCCGCTTCAACAAGGAAGCTCTGTCCATTGATGAGGCCGACGACAAGATTCTGGTGGCAGCCTTCACGAATGGCCTGCGGAAGGGAAAATTCCTGTTCTCCCTGTACAAAAATGATCCGAAGACCATGTCTGAGGTACTCTACAGGGCCACGAAATACATGAATGCGGAGGATGCACTATCGGCCAGGGAAGACAAACCCAGGAAGAGAGAGAGACCGGAAGATGCCGGGCAAGACCACGGAAAGAAGAAACCAAGAACGGGAGACAGACGCGAGGATAAGCGTTCTAAACCCAAAGGAGGGAGATTCACGAGATTCACCCCTCTGAACGCTCCGCTAGACCAGGTGCTGATGCAGATCAAAGACGAGGGATCTCTGACGTTCCCAGGGAAGCTAAAGAGCGATCCGGCCAAGCGATCCAGGAACAAGTATTGCCATTTCCACCGCGATCATGGTCACGATACTGCGGATTGCTACGATCTGAAACAGCAGATAGAGGCCCTTATCAGGGAAGGAAAACTGCAGAAATTCGTCAGTAGAGAGAGGACGGATGCTCATGCACGAGAACAGGCCCCTCGGCGGGAGAACGACCATCAGAAGCCCCCTATTGGGGACATAAGGATGATTATAGGGGGCACGACAGCGACGGGATCATCCAAGAAGGCCCGGAAGACATACCTTAGGATGGTCCAAAATGTGCAGACAACGGGTTCTGTACCCAAGATGGCACGGAGAGAAAGTCCGATTATTGGGTTCTCGGAGGACGATGCGAGACGCCTCTACCATCCGTACGATGACGCCCTCGTCGTCAGTTTAAGGGTAGGAGATTACAACGTACACCGGATGCTGGTCGACAACGGCAGCTCGGCAGACATCCTGTACTACCCGACATTCCAGCAGATGGGAATGAACAGAGCACGGCTAACACCAGCGCATGCCCCGTTGGTCAGCTTTGGAGGAATAAGGATACTCCCGTTAGGAGCAATCACACTCTCAGTGACGGTCGGTGACTATCCGCAGCAGATCACTCAAGACGTGACCTTCTTAGTGGTCGACTGCTCATCCGCATACAACGGTATAATAGGGCGACCAACATTGAACTCTTGGAAAGCAGCGACCTCAACATACCACCTGATGATCAAGTTCCCTACGGAGTACGGAATTGGAGAGTTGCGAGGAGATCAGGTGGCCGCCCGGGAATGCTACGTCGCCATGCTGGAAATGGAGGACCACCAACAGACCTTGTGCATTGGCGAGCAACGGACCATCGCAAAACCGGTAGAAGAGTTGGAAGAAGTCACGCTCGATGAATCGAGACCCGGACGGACGACAAGAATGGGCACCCTGGCCAGCCAGACGGTAAGGCAAGACCTGGCAAGCTTCCTGATGAGGAATCAGGACATATTCGCGTGGAGCCACGAAGATATGCCAGGAATCGATCCGTTAGTGATAGTCCATAGGCTGCATGTCAACCGGGACTCCCCCCCAGTCCGGCAGAAGAAGCGGGTGTTTGCGCAGGAACGGGACAAAGCGGTGGCGGAAGAAGTTAGAAAACTGCTGGAGGCGGGGTTTATCCGAGAAGTCTACTACCCCGATTGGCTAGCAAATGTGGTCATGGTGAGAAAGAACAGCGGAAAGTGGAGAATGTGCGTTGACTTCACGGACCTTAACAAGGCGTGCCCAAAAGACAGCTATCCGTTCCCAAGGATAGACGCTCTGGTAGACTCGACGGCCAGACACGAGCTCTTGAGTTTCATGGACGCCTTCTCAAGCTATAACCAGATTAAAATGGAGGAGGAGGGTCAGGAGAAGACCTCTTTTGTAACTAGCCAAGGACTTTTCTGCTCCAAGGTGATGCCATTCGGACTCAAGAACGCGGGGGCTACATATCAAAGGTTGATAAACAAGATGTTCGCACATCAGCTCGGCAGGAACGTACAAGTCTATGTCGACGACATGTTGGTGAAGAGCGTGCGCGAGAACGACCATCTCAGAGACCTTCAGGAGACATTCGACACCCTTCGGTCGTACAACATGAAGCTGAACCCAAGTAAGTGTGTGTTCGGGGTTACGGCCGGGAAATTCTTGGGATTCATGGTTTCCCAAAGGGGCATAGAAGTCAACCCAGAGAAAGTGCGAGCCATAATGGAGTTAGAGCCCCCGAAGACCGTGAAGGCAGTTCAGAGCCTGAACGGAAAAGTTGCGGCCCTGAACAGATTTGTCTCCAAAGCGACAGATAAATGCTTGCCTTTCTTCCGAGTACTGAAGAAATCATTCGAGTGGACGAACGAATGTCAGAAAGCATTCGAGGAATTGAAGAAGTACCTGTCGTCCCCACCACTTCTCAGCCCGTCCGTGCTAGGAGAAGAGCTATACCTCTACATTGCCGTCTCGCAAGCAGCCGTCAGCGCGGCCTTGGTACGGGACGACGGACGCTCCCAACGACCAGTCTATTTTGTGAGCAGGGCGTTTCGAGGAGCAGAAGAAACTGGCCCTTGCCCTCATGACCGCTGCGCGGAAACTCAAACCCTATTTCCAAGCTCACGTAATCGTGGTCCTGACGGACCAACCTCTGAAGAAAGCAATGAGCAGCCCCGAGGCGGCAGGAAGAATGGCCTTGTGGGCAATTGAGCTGAGCGAATTCGACGTACGGTACCGTCCACGAACTTCGATAAAGGGGCAAGTAGTGGTGGACTTCATAGCCGAGTACACTCAGCCGGATGAAGAAGGGGCTGAAGAACAGCAACTGTGGATCATTCACACGGACGGGTCATCAAATCAACACTCAGGAGGAGCCGGCGTAGTTATACGGACACCAGAAGGGGATAAAATCGAGTGCATGATAAGACTAGACTTCCCTACGACCAACAACGAGGCGGAGTACGAAGCCTTGGTAGCTGGGTTGGATCTTGCAAGGGCCGCGGGCGCCAGAAACATGATCATACATTGTGACTCCCAGGTGGTAACCAGTCAGATCAATGGCGATTTTGAGTGTAGGAACGAGAGGATGAAGAAGTACCTGGAGGAAGTGAAAGGTCGAATCGTCGGTCTCGAGGTCAAATTCATTCAGATCCCAAGGGAGGAAAACGAGTGCGCCGACCGTTTGGCAAAAGCAGCCTCCGCAGAATCCATGAATGCGCCTAAACAGGTATTATCCTTTGTTCAAACTTGCTCAATTATTGACGACGGGGGGAAGATACAGGAAATAGATGTTGAAGAGGATTGGACAACACCCCTAAAAGAATACCTAGGGTCGGGCTCTCTGCCGGACGAAAAGGATGCTGCAAGGAGATTGAAGGTCCGGGCCTCGTGATTCGTACTGATCAAAGACACCTTGTACAAAAGAGGTTTCTCTCGACCTCACCTAAGGTGTCTAAGCCGCGGTGAAACAGATTATGTGATGAGGGAAGTCCACGAGGGGATTTGCGGGAATCACTCTGGAGCACGGTCTCTGGTGCACAAACTTATCCGAGCCGGATACTACTGGCCCACAATGCTCAGGGACGCCCAGTCATATGTGAAGGCTTGTGATAAGTGCCAGAGGTTCAGTAATCTGATCAGACGACCATCAGAAGAACTCTCACCCATGACGGCCCTTTGGCCGTTCGCGCAATGGGGGTTAGACATCATGGGCCCTTTCCCAACGGCTCTAAGGCAGCTAAAGTTCCTTGTAGTCGGTATCGACTACTTCACGAAGTGGGTCGAAGCAGAACCCCTCACCACTATTACAGAGAAGAACATCCGTGCCTTCGTATGGAAAAACATCGTATGCAGGTACGGGATCCCGAGGGTGCTTGTCTCTGACAATGGAAAACAGTTCGACAACAGCGCATTCAAAAGTTTCTGCTCAGAGCTAGGCATTCGGAATCATTACTCCTCACCAGCACACCCGCAGGCAAACGGACAGGTGGAAGTCACAAACAGGACATTACTAAAGATCATCAAGACCCGGCTCGAGGGGGCAAAGGGTATTTGGCCAGACGAGCTGCCAAGCGTCTTGTGGGCATATCGGACGACTGCAAGGACACCCACTGGGGAGACCCCGTTCCGACTTGCATACGGAGCCGATGCAGTCATCCCAGCAGAAATCGACCTCACCAGCTATCGCGTACAGAGCTACACGGAGGACAAAAACGAAGAAGCTATGCGCCTTCAGCTAGACTTGGTGGATGAGGTCCAGGCAATAGCTGAACAGAGATTGGCACGATACCAGAACCTCATGTCAAAGAACTACGACTCAAAGGTAAGGCACAGAGATTTCCAGATCGGCGACCTGGTGCTACGAAAGGTCATGGGCGCTACTAAAGATCCTACTCAGGGAAAGCTCGGACCAAATTGGGAAGGACCGTATAGGATCACATCATGGCATAGGAAGGGCACGTACCACCTCGAGACCATGGATGGAAGAAAGCTCCAGCATCCATGGAATTCGGAGCACCTTCGGAGATACTACCAGTAGAAGTCAAGTTTAAATCCCCCGATGTATATTTACTAGACTTCGATTATTCTGAAGCAGTCTGTTAATTACTTTTGGCCCCTTTTCTTCTTTAGTACCTTTGTTGGCCCAAGAAGGGGCAGGTATTTTCTTCTACAGATTCTAATTTAATGAAGGAACATTCAGAACCTCGCTGTGTAAATCTTACTACTGAAAGACTACTATCACGAAGTGAACGGACCCCACCATGGGTTAAAAATATACTATCACGAAGTGAACAGACCCCACCATGGGTTAAAAGTTTACAAGTTCACGAAGTGAACGGACCCCACCATGGGTTAAAAATATACAAGTTCACGAAGTGAATGGACCCCACCATGGGTTAAAAGTTTACAAGTTCACGAAGTGAACGGACCCCACCATGGGTTAAAAATATACAAGTTCACGAAGTGAACGGACCCAACCAGGGCCGAACTTATACGAATCCAAAAAATGGACGGACCCAAACAGTTCGTGAAATTATGCAAGTCCATTACGTAGGTAGCCATCAGGGGTCACGACCACTTTCAAAGGAGTGAACGGACCCGACTGAGGTCGCAAAAAATATAAAGGCCAACGACGTGGACGGATCAAATTAAGCAAGTATTTAACATCAAGACGGAGCACACATCAACATTATCAATGCGATATTAAAAGAAACATTTAAATAAATAAGTTTAAATGTCAGATACAAATGATATAAAATAGCCCTACATACGACGGGCAAAAATCCAATGAGTTTTAAAAATAATTAAAACAAAACAGTGAACAGCTACGCATCAGGAGCGACGGGGTCCTTGGCTTCTGGAGTCTTTACTTCTTCAGCTTGAGGCTCAGGGACGACGGTGACGGGCCTTTCCTCTGCGAAAAGGTCGGCTGTGTCATCAGAGGCGTCTAGCTGGACGGACATACCCTCCGCGACGTTGATGTCGACGGCTGAGAAGTCAAACTTAGGGTATAGAGCTTTGGCCTGACGGAGAGCATCCTCAAAGCCATCAGTGTATGAAGTTCCGAGCTCCGTCAAGAGAGCGTCGGAATCACGATACTCTTGAACGGCCTTCTCTTTGGCTAGACGAAGCTCGTCCTCCTTATCCTCCAGGACGGCTTTGAGTTCCTCCACCATCCTCTGGTACTCGTCCTTTGCCTCTTCCGCCAGCTTGAGCTTTTTCTCCGTCACCACCTTCCAGTTTTTGAGCTCGAGCAGCTCCTCTTCCGCCAGCCTGGCCTGGTCACGGACCCTCTCCAACGCCGTCTCATTGCGAAGAGCCCGGTCCATCAGACCCTTCGTCATAAGCATAGCCTGACGACCAAATTGGACTTAGTAAAAAATGATAGAAATAGAAATTGAAAGATGAGTGGTGACGGATCCTTACCTGGGCAATGTTGAAGAGGCCCGTCTCCCCCATGGCCTCCGTCGAGTGGTTCCCCAGGTCCTCGTAGTCCTCGCTCCCAATGATGGAAGAGATCTTCCCAAAAGCATATTTTGGATCTTCACGGAGCAGGACGGGCGGTTTCTTCTGACTGCTCGGAGGGGGAACCATCAGGCCTTTGCCGGCTCCAGGCTTGGCCGGGGTCACCGTCTTCTTTCCCTCCGCCATAAGGCCTATGACGGGCTCCGTTGAAACTCTCTGTTTCTTGGGTGCACGGTCGACCTTGGGCATCGGTCTCTTCGCCGGGGGCCTGCTCGAGCCCGTCCCCATTGCCCCCACGTCCGTCTCCTTGTTCTTGGCGGCTTTACTTTTGATGGCAGCCCTCCTCTTCGCGTCGTCCATCTCTGTAGAAACAAGGGTAGACGGGTAAAACTCAAAGCGAATGAACAAAAGAAAAAAGAGGTGACGGACTTACGCTGACGGGAGCGTTCCTCGTACTTTATCGCCGCGGCTGTAGGCTCCGGTCCGTCGCAATACCAGTGGACGGTATTGAGGTTAACAAGCTTCGCCCAAGTCCACTCCTCCGGCTTCGTCTTCGAAAAAATCTTTTCCAAAAAATGGAACTCCTCTAGATCCACCTGTAGACGCCGTCGCACTGAAAAATCAAAGAGGGAAACGTTCAGGACGGTCATTAAAAAGTCAAAAAATTATTACCTTCATGACACAACGGACTGGACTATACCAGACGGGTCCAAGATCCCCCATGTGCTGTCGACGGGCATGAAGTCCGTCTCCCCCGGGTGACACATCCAACCGTCACCTTCCAGGAAGAAATAACGACTCTTCTAGTCACGATTGGAGTCCGGGGTTTCGTATATGACTTTTAAGACGGACTTCCTAGGGACGAAGCTGTACATCCCCCTCGACTTGTCTATCTCGTCTGGACGGTAGCAGTGGAGGAACTCCCGTATGGTCAGCGATCTGGAACCATTAGACATGGCTCCGTACAGGACCTCCATTACAATGAAAACCCTCTATGCGTTGGGGGATATCTGGCTGACGGACAGACCTAAGTGACGGAGGAGTTCCCGTTTCAACCTGTTTAAAGGGAATCTAAGTCCGGCCTTCAGTGCTTGCTCGTACACCCCTAAGTCATCCACTTCGTCGTAATAACACTTCTCGGATTTGTAGGGTAGACGGATTGGGATGTGATCAGGTATTTGGTAGATTGCCCTAATTGTTTTGAAGTGGACCTCCTTAATTGTGGACACAAATTTGTGCACCGTCCACTCAGGCAGCATGACGAACTCCCTAAGTCCGTCAGCCCCAACAACGGATCTAGGTCCACCATCGTCGTCAGAACCTTCCTCTGGTTCGGCCAACTCCATATCCTCATTTGTTGAGGACGGTGAAGTGGCAGACGGAGTCCTCTCGATCAGTTCGTCCGGATCTTTGTAACCCGACGGGTACAATTCCTCGTAACCCGCTCCGTCGCGGACGAAGGACTGGTTACTCGACGCACTAGACATTGCCTACAACGAAGTGACAAAGCCTAAGACGGACTGTCTAAAATAAAAAAAAGGGGAAGAGATGGATGCAAGAAGTTTAATGCTTCTACCATGACGATTATAAAAACTGAAGGTACATTGAGGGGAACGGATAGGATCACTTACTGTGAGAGACCACGCCCCCGGCCCGTTTTATGGATGTTGGGCCAAACCCACGTGAATGGGTGGAGTCGTGTTGTTGCCTCTCAAAATGGAGGTTCGACTAGTTATATTTTCCCCCTTAGATTAGGGGTTTTACAATGGAGTCGCCACTTATTTAATTATTGGAAAAACAAGAAAACCATAATTGAAAAATTCCTCATTTTATTAATTTGAAATTTAATTTACATTGATCATAAGAAAATTACATGGCTTTGGTCCTAGATACAATCTAAGATAAAGTACATGGCTTTGTTTCCTAGTTACAATCTAGAAATTGAAAAATTACATGGATAAGCATTTGATCTACTAACCCTTGATCTAAGTTCGGAGGCTAGGTTACAAGGTGGGAAGGTGTTAGGCACCCACCTTGCCCGGTGAAACCGGTCTTCTAGACTATGGTGGCCAACATTCATATCACATCATTCAATATGTCAATCAAGTTACATGTTGAATTTAATGTGTGTGCATGTGATAAACCCTAATTCAATTTATTTAGCATTGCATTTGGATTGAAAAATAAATTCTAGTGAATGTGTGTGGATGGTGATAACCTAGATTTAAGGATTTGAAAGAATTATTAAACAAACATGTTTTTCATATTTTTGATATGGATTTAGGATCAAAACTAGTATTTATGCATGAACATGTGATGAACAACCAAGAACATGTGAAGAACACATAAGAACAATTAAGAACATTCAAACATATTCAAGAAGATTTAAATAGTTACTATCATGTCTTAATCCTAAATTCTCATCATGGAAACACAAAAAAAAACAATTAGGGAAAGGGATTATACCTTCATGCAAGATCCATGTGGTGGAGGATGAGACTCTTGAGGGAGGTCCTAAGGGTGGAGGAAAAGAAGAGTTAGGAGAGGAAGAGTGAGTCTCACTCAATACCTTGAGTCTCAGGAAGACCAAGATATGACAAGACTACTCTACTTCACTGGAACTCAAGAGAGGAGAAGAGAGGGGGTTTTTTTTTTGTGTGCTTTGGAATGAAGGAGAGGGGGGGTTTATATAGTAGTGGTGGAGAAAATATGAATGGAAGGCCATTTAATGAGGGTTGACAAAGAATCATGAACCTAGACCTCATTTTAGCCTTTGGGGAAATCTGGTGCATTAAATGGAAAGATTGGTGAGAGTGAGGAGCAAGCAAAGTTCGGTTTTCCCGTAGCTGCTGTAACAGCATATAGAGCTAACTTCAAAAAATCATATCTAACTCAATTCTGATCGGAATTGCCTCATTCTTGTGCTCAAATTGAAGCCCCGGATGTCTAGTTTCTGGGAAAATTAATCTCATTCACAGATTCAAAATATTCTGAGAGATATTGATGAAATGGTGAGCAGAGGTCATTTGTTAGAAAATGGTTTCAGCACAATTAACATTAGTATGTCCCAAATTAGCTCCCAATTAACATTAAATGGCACCAATCACTCCCATTTCAGACTTAATTGGTTCTAAATTTACCCTAATTAAAAGATAATTGCACAAATTACTCATTGAATAATTAATGTTTAACTATCTAATTAATTAGGTGTATGCAACCTTACCATAAAATGTAGTCTTAACCAATCAAATTATGACACATCATCGATCTCAAATTGATTATACTTATAACCAATTGAAATCAATTGTTTATAATCACATATAGTCAGACTCAATTTGTGATTGTGCATTTCAACCATTAAAACTTGATTTGATGATAACTTTCAATCTGGTGGTCCGATTAGGGCTCATGACCAGTCGATTTGATCGTTACAACATCAAGATCATTTTGGTGAAATGAGATTAAGGATCTAATGACCAGAATTAGGATTCATATTTCCAATGTGAAATTACCCTTTTACCCTCCATATGAGGTTAAATACAGGTTGCAAAATGGGGTGTCAACACTTACCAAAGAAGGGAGCGAACGGGTTGATCTCGTTGCAGAAAGATGTGAACGGTTGAGCTCTGACAAGTGACGGACTCGCTCTGACAATGAAGTTTCTGCGCAAAGTAGAGAAATGAAGGAGGAGTGTAGGTTTTTATAGGTAGAGTGCACGGAAGACGAAGCGACACTTTGATCCAAGACACGGACCAACCCACGAGTGACACATGTCATCGCATTGAATGTTTCTGCAACTTGTCAGACCTCACGGACATGACGGCGTATCCATCCGTCAACATCCCTCCAAGGGTCCTCGTTACCAATATCCGTGAAACCCTGACCGTCATCTCTATGCTCCGTCGTCAACCATTTGGTCTTTGTCATCACCGTCCTAGTTCTGTGCTACCGTTCATCTACGCCATCCGTCACCCCCATGAGTGCGGGCCATCATTATTGTTTGTTTTTAACTGTCACCCCAATTGACCGTTTGCACGACGGCGACGGATCAAATGGGGTGAAGGGGGCAGCTGAAGAGGATAAAATATGAAATCAGGCTTGGCGAGCCCAATAGGCCCATGTCCACAAGCCCAAAGAAGGTAGAGCCCATCCTTCGCGTGGGCCCCTGATAGGACGAAGGCCCGGACTTGCCCACCACGTTTCAAGAAACTTGTTCTGCAAGGATGAGAGGCTTGCTCAGCAAGCATGAAAGGCTTGCTCTACAAGGATGAGAGACTTGCTCAGTAAGTCTGAGAGGCTTGCTCTACAAGGAAAGGAGGCAGGACCTCACCACTATAAAAAGGCCCCAACACCCTCACAAAAAGGTACGCGTAACTGACTCCTCTCTAACACTCTAGAGTTATAAAAAGCATTTTCTGAATTTAATCTTCGGAGGGTGTTTGGCCGGCTCCACACCGGTGCCCTTTGAAGGTGTTTCTGTGTTGTTATCTCTTTCAGGCAACGGTCATTCGAGTACAAGGACCGTGCATCTCACTGGTGAACATTTCGGCATCATCAGTAATAAACATTTTCTAAAAGTGTACAAAAAGTGTGTGCCACCCTAGTACACAGAAGGAAATATGAGAAAAAAAAAACCCTACTAACATCTAATGTTTTATAGCTCAAAACATCCAATATTGAAGAAAAATTAAAGCAATTAGTAGCAACTATCAATTTGTATAAAGTTACAGAATTAAGAGCTAGCTTAACATCTTGCACTGTAAGTTCAACTTTCAAATGTACAGGAATTCCATTAATGCCAAATACACCACTAAGTGCCATTGGCCCAATGCCACATTCCAAATCATCATAACTGAATTTAGTTGCATAGTTTCTCTGGCAGGGCGAATAGGGTTAGTGTTTAACGGTAAAAATAGGTGCACTTGGATTTAAAAGTCGTTGAATCAAGCAAACATAGCTTGGGATTGAAACAATCGAGAAAACTCAGATTTTAGGTTGCATTTTTTGAAAGCTATGACTATTACTCTTTGAAATATTGTTCTGGATTCATATGTTTGAATGCTAGTTGAAGGGGCAATGAGTATTTATCAAAGGCTTCCTAGCTAGTTTTAAAAAGTATGTAAACAAGAGATTTAGCTTTTTCATATCATGTTAGGATATGAGATAGTTAGAGCTTAAACAAATCACAAGGAGGCTAAAATAGACGAGATAGAAGGAAGAATCTGAAAACAAAATGATACAGGACAGAAGGTTTGAAACTAAGAAGTCATCAGGGTTTCAGCTTCAGCACCAAAAACTTTATTAAAAGGACTGCTGGCAGGCTGATACTAGAAATTAGGTGTTAGAAAATTGAGAAATTAGGTGAGGTAAAGCTAGTTATTTGGTAGTAATTAGGTGTTAGAAAATTGAGAAATTCATACCAGAAATTCTCAGGGCATCTCACTTTGATGCTTAGACGTTAAAGTGAAAGAGCTTATAGGTAGAGAACAATTGAAGTTGCTGAAGAACAACTTGAAGCTGTAAAACAGCAGCAAATATGAAGTAAAGAGATGAAGGAAAACAGAATAAACTACGGTTCTTAGGCATCAAACCTAATGAGGGGATCCGATATATCTTGCACCAAAATTTTAATAGCACCATACCACAACATGAGCATCACACAAAGCCAAAATAATGTAACTTCATTCATCTCACTCCAGATAAGACAATTAATGCGTCATTCATTTCAAGTTAAAAGCTTGGCACCTAGTAAACAAGGAACCCAAGCAAACTTGCCAATCAAGTTCAACTTGACAACCAGTCAAAATCTATGATGGTTGACCAAGACTTATTATAACTAGAAGTCAAAAAGTCTAGCAAAACAAAAAAGTCCACAATCAGAATGCAAGGAATTAATGCCTCAAAAAAGAACATGCACACAACTTTATATACTGAAATACATTAATACAATAATGGAGATACCTGTCTTGATAAAACTGCTGTCTAACTAGGGAATATCTGAGATTAACATGACGTCCTGGTTCAGAAGATGCTGCTTTTCACCAAGAGCTCCACCAGTTAGCATAAAAAAGTCGAATAGCACTGGATTGAAATCCTGTGAAACAATGAAGATCAAATCACACCAAATTTTAGAATCTTTTTGCTCATAAAACAAATGTGAGTCTATTGAAAGCATGGAAGAAAACCAAAGATGGCCTGATCAAGCATTATAAGTGCAGGGTGAACAAAGTGAAGTAGGTAAGGGGGATTCTGACAATGCAAATGCTCAAGCACACGTGCAATCGCAGATGCCACCTGCATTCTTTGTTTCCATGTTAAATCATCTGCAAATGCAATTAAAGCACTTTTCATTTAATCTTTTCGATGGAAATGGGCATCAATGGTTAAAGTTCATACGTATGTAACGCATGAGTCAGATGAACAAACAGCTAAAATGTCACAATACACGAAGATTAATATATATACACACACACACACACCTAATCTTACCTTTATCAGCGAGGTTGATAAGAGTATCCTTTGATCTAAGATCATAGACAACACCAAAGTGGTGATCTTCAACTTCACGGCAATATCCAATCAATTTTACCAAATTGGGGTGATTTACAACATCTGGATGTGTCAGAAAAATGCATTCACTCTACAACAACAAAGATGAAGCAAATCAATTTTATTTTCTGTAGTTCTTCTTTTGAACATAACATGTAGTAGCGGTAGTAAATAATAAATCAAAGAAACATGCGTAATGTATATACATACCTCCAGTCTGGTAAGACCATAATTAGCATAAGTTTTGGCAATTCTTCCAACATCAGGGTGAAGCCATATCTTGACAGTAACTTCTTGACCTTGCTGAGTTTTTCCCCTATAGACTTTCCCGAAATTTATCTTTCCAATAAAGTTTTCTTCGCTAAAGGAGTTGGTTAGGAATTCCAAATCCCTCCAGCAATATTTTTTTGGTTTGCAATCAGCAGAAAAATCCATCTCTGCATAATTTTTTTAATCCAATGTTAATGACTTAATTAAGCATTTTTACAGTATGATTATAATCCTCAGAAGTAACATAAGACACAGCTAAAAGGAATAATATGTCAACTTGCTATGATTATTATAATATATATAATAGAATGCATTGGGCAACAAGTCATATTAATGGAAATTGTCATAGTAGAAACCAATCACACAACAAAGAGCCCTTTTAGCTCAATTGGCACAAGTGACGAAACTATGAATTTTTCCCAAGAGGAGGCTCCGGTAAATATAATAAAGTTCTTAAGTGAAAAAAAAAAAAAAAAAAATCTTTAGTTAATAAATTAACTTTGACTTAACAAAGTTGTGCCCTGCGCTCCCTTATGGCATTAAAATAATTTATAATTGATTCTAAACTAAAATACATAGCAATCTCTTTATGGGAACAATATTTGTTTATTTAGGTTCAAATCTTTGAGCTATTCTAGGTGTTTTAGCAATAATAAATAAATGGATGGCAATGGGGCGGAGCAGGGCCGAAGGATGGGATCTTCGTCCCCGTCCCGCATGGATTTTTCTTGCCCTATCCCCGCCCCGCCCCGCATGACGGGGAAAATTTCTTGCCCCATCCCCGCCCCTTAAGGCCCCGCGAAGACCCGCCCTACATCGTAAAACTTTATTTCTTGTTAATTTTCCCTACAACTATTACCATTTTTTCAAATAAAATGACATATTTCAATAATAAAAATATACTTAAAATTATGAATAAATTTATCCTATCAAATCAAACTAATTTTTAGCAAAAACTAAATAATATTATCTAAATGTTTAACAAGACAATACCACGAGGCGGGGCAGGGTGGGTCTAAAAAGTGTAAACCCATCCCCGCCCCGTCCCGTGGTGCGGGTCTAAAATTTCACCCCATCCCCGTCCCACCACCTTTGCGGGGCGGGGAAAACCCGCACGGGGCGAAGCGGGGAGGGGCGGATCAAGCAGGACGGGGCAAAATTGCCATCCCTAAGAGGAGCTAAGGTAAATATAATAAAGTTCTTAAGTGAAAAAAAAAAAAAAAAAAAAAAAAAAAAAAAAAAAAAAAATCTTTAGTTAATAAATTAACTTTGACTTAACAAAGTTGTGCCCTGCGCTCCCTTATGGCATTAAAATAATTTATAATTGATTCTAAACTAAAATACATAGCAATCTCTTTATGGGAACAATATTTGTTTATTTAGGTTCAAATCTTTGAGCTATTCTAGGTGTTTTAGCACTTGAAGTTTCAACATTTGATATAAAGGATTGAGCAAAGTTTGTAAAACTTTTTCTTTTAAAATATGCATCAATGATAGATGATTCTCCATAAATTATTCACAATTTGAAAATCTGAATATTGAATTTTATAATCTTTCAATTTCTTAATAAACAAGTCTATAACAATAATTTAATTTAATTGGTTCAGCCATTAATATCAATTAAACAAATAATTAACAAAAATTAGTATTATTAAATTATAATAAATTGCTATAATATTGTCTAGAGAGTCGTTGCTTAGTTAGAAATTACACAATTGCTTGGTAGTTTGTAATTGATTCTAAACTAATTTTTTTTTTAGTAATTTCTATATGTGCAGTTTGACAAAACCAAACAATTGTGTAAATTTATCTCAATAAAATAATCATACATGATACCTGATCAAATATAATTATATAATATAATAAACAAGCAGATACCAGCAGTAACTTATTCTGGAAAAAAAAATAGTACAATTACTCAAACCGTTGTTATCAAAACATCAAACCAACCATAACAAGCCAGCCACAAATATCAAATTTAAAAAAAAAAAAAAAAATGTAGATTATAAAAAGATGCTAGTCCCCTTTCCCTCTCTCTTGTGTGTGTTTCTTAAAAAAAAAAAAAGATGCTAGCTGTTGACCACTTATTTATATTTTAAATCTAATAAACAGGATGTACTATAAATATCAACTAGTCATTAAATCTAACAAACTTGAGTTTCCAAAAAATGCTATATAATTAAATAAGTTTGACCCATACTTTATTCTAAATATTTTCTAAAATTATGCTATTTGGCAAAAAAGGCCAAACAAAAACTCCTAAACTAACCCCAAGCACTCAAAACATACCAACAGAGAGAGATACAATGGCCACTTTCGTTGAGTCTGCCTATAGTACAACCAGTGAGTTGAGTTGTGGAGGCAAAGTGTTGATATGTTGCAGCGTCTGGGTTAGAATTTTTTATGAGTTTTTTTTTTCAAGTAACATTAGATCTCTATATATACGTGTTTGTATTTGGATGAGTACTTATTCCTGATTTACGTAGAAGAGGAATCCTAATTTTGAGGGGATTCTATTTCGTTTTCCTTATATTGCGGATGAGATTTGGTGCTTGGATTCGTAAAGATGATTATGGGCCGGATTGTATTTTATATGGGTTGTTTCAACTATCAATTGATTTTTTTTTTTTGGTGTGGATATTTTCTTATCTCAGAATCTGGGGGGCCGGTAAGTTCATTTCCCTAACAATTATAAAATTTTCCCATTTTATTAGCAATATCAATGGAAAACCACCGCACACGTTTAGTGCGATAGTCACTCAAAGTATAAGTGTTTGTAAGGTGTAGGAGTATAGACTGGGGTTCAAGTTTCCAAAATAGAGTTTCACACTCATATACATTTTAGATTAAACTAGAGTTGAATTTTTATTTTTATTTTTTATTTTTAAAAAAATCAGTGGAAATTTTGAAATTTTAAGGAGCTATAGCCCGTGATAAATTATTAGGTCCACTGGAATTACAATGCAGACCATTATAAAAAAAATCATTAGGTGATGTCACATTTGCATGAATGGTAGCGTTTTATTGGTTAGGAGGATGGACCTAGCATAGACATTATCTATACTACTATTTTTCTACTAGCCTTATTACATGCATTTCGCGTGTGCGATGATGCTTTTTTTTTTTTTTGTTTAGTGTCATAATTTTTCACTCATTAATTCTAATTTGAGGTTTATATGTTTTTTCACAAAAGTTGCACATTTAAAACTACTAATACGGCTAGAAGTGTCATAAGGCTAACTACAAAAAATGAATGTTATTTTGATATTCAATTTTTGTAGCTAGCCTTATGAGACTTTTGGCTGTATCAGTAGTTTTAAATGTGCAAATTTTGTGAAAAAAATGCATAAACCTCATATTAGAATGAATGAAAAATTATGACACTAAAAAAAAAAAAACCTCTTTGTGTATTTGTTCAATAAAATTTATGTAACTGCTAACCACCAAAATAGTTAAAAGTGTAATGAAACCTAGCACCCAAAAAAAAAAAAAAAAAAAAAAATACTATGATAGTATTGAAGTCATTGTTTGGGTACTTTTACTTACAGAACTAAAAGAAAGTAAATTGCATTTCAATATGAACAACAATTTGTATTATTTGATCTCATCCTATATCTCTATATTATTAACAAAACAAAACAAGTTAGAATATATATATATATATATATATATATATATAATATTTATGTGTGTGTGGGTTGGGGGGGGGGGGGGTTTGACAATTTAACAATTTAATGACTACATCTATATTTGATTTTAAAAGAAAAAAATGTTAAGTAAATAACAAAGTTTTATCCATTATACCTTTCATTTTATCTTAGTGGCACTTTCTAATCCCCGTGTGAAGCACTGGATTTGAATTTTGCCCCACTTACTTTCTAAATATGTGTTTGATCAACTATAAAATAAAATTAAAAAAAAAAAAAACTGCTTAGTATATTTGCGGATAAATTAAAGCTTTAAATACAATCTCTCAAACCTATTGCAATCATCTTTGCATCTTCACTTATGTGCCCAAAGACATCATATATAAAGCAGAATTAATGAACTCCAATCTCTCAAACCTGTTGCAACCATCTTTGCACATCTTCACTACTATGCCCCAAAGATATCATACAAAGCAATGAATGAACTACTAAATTCAATTTTTTTTTAAAATTCCCTGTCCAGCTTCGTTAAAGGTGAATTCTGATTGTTGGTGGTGCATGAACTCATCCTTGCACTATTTGCGTAGTTATTTACCCAAATGTTAGTGCTTGCACTCCAAAGGAAACTAATTAAAAGATATATTAAGGGAGCAATATAAGCGGAATTGATTAGATGATTATCTCTCTTGTATTTTCTTTTACAAGTAATTCTTAGGTACTCTTAGAATATAGAAAATGATGCTCCCTCTTCTCACATTCATGATGAAGTCTGCTCATTAAATTCATAACAGGATTCACTATAAATGTGAGAGGAGGGAGTACTATTTATTTATACTCTGAGAGTATCTAAGAATTTTTCTTTACCGAAGTAATTCTTACCGGAAAGGAAGTAGAGAGGTAGATCCAAAAACTTTCCTTTCCGTTTCCTCAAAAAAGATAAAATTTAAAATACTAATTTTAATACCACAATTCATAAATTATTTTTTGTGTAGTTAATTATATATTAATGAAGGGGTTGGCTTCAAAAAAAAAATCAACTAAACAATCCATTTATTTTGGAGATAAGATTTTATTTACTCTTAATAATAAAAGGATTAAATGAAAATTTTAGATTGTAATCAAATTAATATTTTTATCAACTTAGAAATTATAAGAGAAGATAAGAACAAAAAATAAAAAAATTATATCTATTTTTTTCTACAATGTACAAAAATTTCTACAATTTGGTGCCTTCACTTGGCACAACTACGACTTCTAAACTTAACTTTTATTATATAGTATATGAGATGATATGATATATGATATGATTTTTTTTTAATATGTACACAAATTTCTTCAATTTGGTGCCGCCATTTGGCATAACCACGATTTCTAAATTCAACTTTTAGAGAGGTGCTATGTCAATAATATTTTTACAACAAATCATAAGTAGTTAGTTGATATTAGTTCTAATTTGAATTTACCACTAAAATTACTTTTTTACCCTACCAATAATAACCTGTAACAACTTGTAACATAAGAGCTGCTATGAAAATGTTATAGATAGAACATTTCTTTAACTTTTATCACATAATATACGATGAAATGATATGAAAATATGATATATATGAATATATAATAATATAAAGATGATGTAAAATCAATTACTTTCGTGCTAATATGAAATCCCATTTGGGTGCCCACAGTATTTATCCCTTGCCTTCATTTCCGGTTCCTTTAAAATCCTCTCAATATTTTGGCTCTCCCTTTCTCCACCTGAAACTTTGCTTCCCTGGCTAACACTTTCTCCCTAGCTCTCAAAACCGTCCTTCTTTTTCTTTTGTTTCTGTAGAGATTTCAATTCAATGGCTAACAAAGACAAAGATCAGGACAACGATGCCACCGGAGCTATAGAGATTATTCATCACATTGAAAATTTGCTTAGAGAGTTAAGGATAACGATGAAGTATCTTATTAAAAGTACCAAAGGAAGTGAAGCTTTAAATGTGAGACTTGAGTCACTGAAGAACGATCTTGAAGCTATTGGGAAGATGTTCAATGAGTCGATGAAGGAGTACTTTGAAAAAAAAATGGTGTGATAATCTTGAATTTGGTAAATCTCTCAATATATGAAAATTCCATGAGCCCAAGAGATCACTCTCAGTCACAGTCAACCATGCAGAGTCAACTCCGAACCATGCACGGAGATTTGTGTGTGTGTGTGTGTGTGTGTGTGGAGAAAAACCATGCACAGAGATATAATTCCTGCACTTTCTTCATTTCTTGCACGAGGTTTCTTCATTTCTACCACTTATATTTATGTTTATAGTTATGTCTCGTTTATATTTATATTTTATAGTTAAGCGTCGTTTATCTAATAAAGAAATTCATCTCTCTTACGCTATTTGTGTGACCTATTTATGTTTATAGTTAAGTCTCGTTTATCTAATAAAGAATTTTAGTATAAAAGTATTGTGAAATTGTTATAAACACTATTTAATGAATTTTGGGATAGTTGATTCTTTGAACCTGCTTCAAGCTAGGATGACAAGACTAATCAGCCAATCTTGGGGTAAATGGGCTCTTCTTCTTCTGTTTATTTATTTCATAGAAATCCCAATCTCCAAGTTATCATAATGAAATAAAATAATAGATTAGAACCCACCACAATTAAAAGTTTTTTTTTTTGGTTGAGAATCAATGTAGTGTCTTTTATTCAATGAAAACCATCAAAGTTTGCTAACAACACAAGAATGAAACTGTGGTGGAACATCCTCTATCCACACACTATAATCTGAAACATTTAAAACAAAACGAGCTAAAACATGAGCAACCATATTACCCTCTCTCTTAACATGAGAGTAGTGTAATTTACTAAAACATCTAGCCATAACAACTCCAATCCCTGAATTTTGCTCCCTATTGAATAGTGCAACATCCAAATTGAACTTTACCATGTCCAAGATAGGAGCTCTCCAACGAACTCAGATCAATGTGGACTGTGGTAGGGAAGGTTGTTGCATCGCTTGGAATTCCGTTAGGAGTTCTTTGGCTATGTTTGCGAGCTGATTTGGACTGCAACAAGGTTGGTTAGTTCTAACTTGATTCCAGAGTGTCCATATTTTCCAAACCGTGACTGAGAACAAAGTGATTTTCTCGTCCATGAAAGATACGCCCTGGTCCTTAATATCTTGGATTACAACTCCTACAACGTACTCCTACACCCACAAAATTTTGTTCTCGGAAAATAGCATCGTCAGAGTTCACCTTCAGGATTGGCCATGGAGGTGGTTTCCAGATGGCACAGTGTGGAGGCTGATTGAACTGATCCGGCTCATTACCCTTCGTTGCTGTTGTTGAGATTTTTTCAATTGAAAACTCCCCATCATTATCCTTAAATTGGGCGTTGAATTCACTTGTTGCTATATCCAGCCCAATTGATTGGGAATTTGGTCCATTTATCACTCCTTTATTCGGACCAATTGATCGGGCATTAATCCCATTAATCACCTCAATATCCGGACCAACTGAATGGGAGTTAATCCCATTAATAACGTCGCTATCTGTGGGAGTAGCTTCACGTAACGGATCATTAATTGGAGTAACGCCAGGGCATGCGATACTGAGTATCTCGAACGTGTCACCAAATTTCCCAAGACTAATTAACTCCTCATCAATCTCTACTGTTTCAGACCCGTTAGGAGTCTTTAAACCCTCTTCAATTTCGGCATTGATTGGAGGTATTACTCCCTCATTATTTGTGGGAGCAGCTGGATTAATAGGGATAGAAACCGTTTCAGATAAGGAAATATCTCTCTGCATTGATGACGAATTAACCAAACCATCGTAACGTTCATCGTCTTCTTCATGCCCCTGCTCCGTCTCGGTTGAAATCCCTGCCTCTTGAGTTTTTTTCCGACCACCACAATTAAAAGTAAAGGTGTTGATTCTATTTAACAATCAATATATATATATATATATATATATATCTATATATGAGATAGGTTTAAGTTACACCTGGTGTAACTCTTATAAACTTACACATTTTTTACACTGTAGATTTTCAAGAAATCTAACGATTAAAAAAACATCATTAAATGCTATTATTTTTTACCTTATTACCTAATTAATACTAGCATTCTCTCTCTCCCATAATCATTGATTTCACAAAACTACCCATAACAAGAGTCAAATGACTTTCAATTTCCTTGTTAAAATAAATAAATAAATAAAGGAACTTAAAAAAAAAAATTCAAAATTTTAGCCTATCACACACTAAACAATCAAATTGACAGGGAATGCTTAAAGTTTTTTTAGTAAGTGACCAAGCTTAAACTTAACTGCTATGGAAATATATAGCGGGTCAATATTCTAGTTGGAGCGAATTATATTTTATTAATCTTTTTCGCTTGTCCTCTAGGAACTTCGACAAATCCCGGCCCTTTTTTTCTTTTATTTTACAGAGACTCCATAATTAATTTTCCAATTATTATTTTTGTAAGAGATTGTATGAATCTTATTGTATTTTGTATTTTTCGCCAATGATACAAACACAAACACCTACCCTTGGAAACATAATAGTCACTTGGGTTCAAGACATATATGTATTTATTTTTCCCAATTATTATATTATTATTTGTAAGAGACTATATATAGGTCTACCTTTCAATTGCTTTTTGATGAAATGGGAGGTTTGATTGTTTAGTGTAAGATAGGCTTAGATTTGATTTTTATTTTTATTTTTTAAGTTCTTTTATTTATTTATTTTAAGGAGCAAGTTGAAAGTCATTTGCTGACTCTTGTTTTGGGTAGTTTTGTGAAATCAATGAAAATGAGATTATTTTTCAATTTTTTTTGTTAGATTGTGTTGAAGAAAATATTATTTGGTGGAAAGCAATAAATAAGGAGAGAGAGAATGCTAGTATTAATTAGGTAAAAAGGTGAAAAATAATAGCATTTAATGGTGTTTTTTTAACCATTAGATCTCTTAAAAATCTATAATGTAAAAAATGTGTAAGTTTATAAGAGTTATACCAGGTATAACTTGAATCCATCTATATATATATATATATATATATATATATATATAAAATACTATATATGGGTCATTCTACGGTACCCAAATATTTTTTTGGTGGGTACGGTACCTGCTAAAATCAGAACCATAGATTTTACTTGCTCTAATCCTAACCGTTATTTCGTTTTAATGAAAAACCTGCAACCGTTCAAGCGGGTTTAGTATAAAAACCAAAAAAAAAAAAAAAAAACACAGTCACATACTTTTTCATCTGAGCCATGGACTCTCTCGCGTTCTCCTCTCTCAAACCGCTTCTCTTCTCACTTGGGTGATCTCCATCTCTATCTCGTGGCTTTACTCACTGGTTAAGGTTTATCAAAAAGATCAAAATCACTTTGATATGGTGGAATTGGACGGTTAGGATCAAAACCCTAATTCCATTAAATATGCAAAATCTCTTAATTGCCATGTTTGTTTTGTTTCCCCAAATTCTTTGTTTGTTTTTTCGGAAGCAACACAAAAATTGAAGATGGTAGACATTGAGAGTTCATGTATTATCTACACTTTATAGGTTTGAACCGATTTGCTCTCTTCTTGTTTGTTTTTTCAGATGGCTAGTCATGTTTATTATATTTGGATTTTTTAGGACTGGAGTCAAATATGTTGATCATGTAGCAATTAAACTTTGCAAGGTCAATTTTGTGCTTGGCAATAACATTAATTACCTCTCCATTATAGAGGAAATATAATTATGGCTAATAGGATGGTTTTCTAATGGTCTATTAGAAGTACATATTTGTTAGTATTGTTATCTTTTCAGTATAATGCTTCTCCCCCCCCCCCCCCCCCCCTCTCTTCACATCGCCTTAAATCTAGTCACCATTATTGTAGCTGATTTGGCTGTATACAGTATGTTAGAGCCTCATTTTGTTTTTTCCCAGTACAACTATAATTTTAGTCCTTATTTTTTAGAAGAGTAAGTTTCATCTTAAATTGGGTTTGACTTCTAAATGGGAATATATATATATATATATATATATATATATTGCTATGCCAGGGCTGTTCCCTTCAAGGGAATATATATAGTTCAGTTGGAGAAGTAATGCTTCAATGTAAAATTATGCTTTAGGCTATATTTGGTGCGACGTGCTTTTATGTTGGTCAATGAAATGAATTTCTTTGGGTAATGATTGTTTATTAAGAACCTAGTATAATCTTTTGAATCTTATTTGATACAAATAGGTTTTTTTTGGCTTGGACTTGTTGTCCATATATGCTATTGAATTCTTGATAATTAGGCAAGTGGTAGAACAATTGATGATTATGCATGAAGAATACTTACATAGAAATCAATAGGTCTCAGCTGTAAGTTAAAAGATTTTTTCTCAAAGCAGAGAGGTAACCATAGTTATAGCCATCAGACTGAAATATTCTTTACTTCATGTCTTTGCTATGCATCTTATCATGTCATATGGGGCAACATTTCATTCTTTAAGGTTTCTTTTCGTTGAAAATTGAAAAAGTTTTGATGCCATGTTAGAAGATTCAAGTTACAATGTAAAATAAGAGGTTGAGACTGATTATGTTTTGAAAGTATTGAATTTCTTATGGAAACAAGGTCGATTGGGTTACACACATATTTCGCTGGTAAGTCCAACTTTTTTGATCTCTTAACGATTAATTACTTGTGTTTCTTGATTAATTGTCCTAGTTTAGTTGATGTGTTTTTCATCATCCTCTCATTCTTTTTTTTTTTTTTTTTCTCTTTTTGTTGTATACAATTTTCATTAGACGACACTAGTATTTATAGAGGTAGAGAGTTGACATGCACTAAAGTTTCATATTGTTCAACCAATTTTTGGGTTCATTTTGATGATAGTAGGTTCTAAAATAAATTTGCTATAGGCCACCTTTAGTGCATAATTTGGTATATCCTATGTCACTATGAAACTTGCTTATTGGAAAGACCAAAGTTAAGTTTTACTTTGTGTTTTTGTTCTTGCAAATAAACTAGTTATACTATTGTTTGTTTGTTTTTTTTTTTTTTTTTTAAAAGAAGAAAAAAGAAAACGGGGCTAGTTTTATTTGTCCTCTATGACAGGAGAGGTAAGTTTGATTTTTTATTCTGCTATGTTGTTTATTGTTTGTGTGTGGGCTGCTGTAATATCCCGACAAACTATAGTGTTAATTAATGAGGATTATGTACTTATTCAATCTTTGGAAACCTGATTTACTTATTTTTATACATAATTCCTTGAACTTATAAGATTCAGCTTTAAAGAGTGTGAATATTAATTTTCATGTGCTGATTGAAGCTAACTCCTTGTTTTAAGTTTAAATTTTAACCCTAAATGACTACACGAAATTGTAATTGCAATGACTGAGTTCTATGCTGCCTTATGGCTGCCCAGGGGTATTTTAGTTACTTAATTAAGAATGTTAATGCAAGTAAGAAAATCAAAGAATGGCTTGTTAATACTCTGCCATTTGATTATTTAGAAAATTTCAATTTGGAAAAAATCATTTACTTTGCATTTGGTAGACAAGCTGTAAAAACCTAATGAATTATTAAACCCTTGCAATTGAATTGAATGTGTTTCCTTTGTTATATGATTGAATATGAACGTGAATATAATGATTTTTCTTTGGTTATGTGAATCATGTTTTTTGATATATGTATTTTTTGTTTGGGGAACCTCTTTGAGGTAGGATTAGGATTTCCTTTATTTTGAGAGCTAGGTTTTAGAGATGTATGTATAAGTTTATGCTAAGGTAGAATTAATAGTAATAAGCTTTGATATTTGGTACAGGTATTACCAGCGCTCAAGTCTGAGCTCCTTCGACCTTAGGCTCTTGATTCCTCTGCTTTCAAGTAAGGGATAAGTGATATGAACATTTGGTCAGTCATGAGGTTATTTTAAAAAGATTATTATGCACTAAAAGGTTTTGAATAGAGATATTGCATACAATTATGTTTTAGACAAAGATATGTTTGTTATACTTACAAAATCTAAAGTATATAAAATAATATGCATGAAATTAAAAGATGTTCTCCTATCTGAATATCCATAAAATGAAATGCTTTGATTTATACGCATTCTTATTAAATTCTCATGTAACTTACCCTTATTGAACTATTTAGCTCACTCCTATTTTTTCAGTCAACAGGTTTTATTCTGGAGCAGAGGGAGCCTTAGTCGAGTTTACGGAGGAATTGGTTTTAGCTTTAAAAGTATAGCTCCTGTTTTGGAAGTTTGATGCTTAGCTTTGTAGTATTGTGTATTTTAGGATCTAATGAAAGTTGTGTACTTTAATATATTAAGAGATGTATTATGTGAAATTCTAAAATTGAATGACTGGTGGATTAAGTTATCTCTTGGAGTACAATGTAGATGCTTAAAATATCAAGTGAAAAATTGTATATTAAAGTAAAGAAACAACAATGAAAAGAAAGAGGAAAGTTTTTGTTTAAAAGTTTAGTTTGTTCTTGTTAATATCAGGTTCAAGCTTGATATTAACATGCTGGTCATGGTCACAAATCGAGGTATTGGGTTTGGGTCGTGACAGCTGCTCTTACTTCATGCACCTTTTTTCAAGTTCAGTTTCAATCAAATCAACTTCTAGACAAAAACAAATAATATGTTGTTGCTAAACATCAAAATTTGTTGAGTTCTTTCAATTTTCTGTTTGTAGTAAGCCTTTTTCTTCTCCTTCTAAAGAGGCATCCAAATCATCCAAATTCCAACAATAGTGTTTAGCAGTTTGAACTTTAAGAAATAAGCTTCTAGGGTTTAATGATTGCCTTGGTTGTTTTAATGAGTTGGCATGCTCTTTGCAAGGATAACTCTGTCTGGGGTTTAAAAAGAAGGCATGGCAAGTGCTTGAGGAAATTTCTGATAGAAGTTCAAATAGGGACTTCTCAATTCAATTAGTTATATGATAAATTCATATTTTGCAAGCCCAAGTTGTTACTAATAGCAAATTACTAGTTGGTTATGATGACAACTTTTTAGTTATCATTTTGTGAATTGGATTGTCAATGGCTTTTTCATTACCTCGTGTATTTATAAAAATGTTACTAAAATTAAAATGTAGAAGGTTTAAGAAAAAAAATAATTGGAAAAAATATTTTATGATCTTAATTCCAAATCCAAATCCAAATTTAGGGGTTCCAACAATGGAATTTCAAATAATGAATTTCAAATCCTTCATTGTATAAAAATACTCAAACAAGGAATTTTAAAATGAATGGATTTCAAATTAAGGCATTTTAATCCATTTATTTAAAATCCAAATCCAAATGTCGCCATCTAAACACAACCCTGAGTTTTTTTGTAGGAATTTCAAAATAAAACTTAAAAAAATTTAAAATCATAAGGCTTAGGTCAACACTAGGGCACTAAGTTGTGGTACTAACTACTAAATATATTAGTTAAAACAACCTCCCATAAATGCATGCGTGTTTGTGTGTGTATACAAGATAGTTTTTTTTAGATAACTTATCATATTTTAAATTTCAATAAGTATACTACAAAATACGACAACTTCATGACAAAAGAAAATTTATAAGTTCCACTAAGAATTTTAGAAAGGGGGGGGGGGGGGGGGGGAGCAAGTAGAGTGATTATATAAATTTTTTTTGTCATTTTGGTCTTTCAAATAAAGGTTTTAGGGGGTATTTTGGTCATTTGTTAGATTTCAAGAGTCTTTCAGTCATTTTATAGGTTTCTAAAGGTAATTTGGTCATTTTTTAGGTTTTAGGGGTATTTTGGTAATTTTTTAGGTTTTGGGGGCATTACAGTCATTTTTTAGGTTCTAAGGGTTTTTCAATCATTTTCTAGGTTTCAGCCTTCAGGGTCATTTCGGTCATTTTGTAGGTTCTAAGGGTATTTCAATAATTTTAGAGGGTTTAAGGGGGTTATTTTGGTCATTTTATAGGTTTCAAGGGTATTTTGGTCATTTTTTAGGTTTTAAGTGTATTATGGTTATTTTTTAGGTCCTAAAGATATTTCAATCACTTTTTAGGTTACAAGGTCATTTTAGTTATTTTTTAGGTTTCAGGGTCATTTTTTAGGTTCTAAGGGTATTTCGGTCATTTTTTAGGTTTCAGGTGCATTACGGTCGTTTTTTAGGTTCTAAGGGTGTTTTAGTTACTTTTTAGGTTACAAGGTCATTTCAGACTTTTTTTAGATTTCAAGGTCTTTTAGGTCATTTTTTAGGTTCTAAAGGTATTAGAGGGTATTTCAGTCATTTTTTTGGTTTTAGGATCATTTTAGTCATTTTCTAGGTTCTAAGGGTATATTAGTCATTTTTTAGGTATTAAGGGTATCACAGTAATTTTTGAGATTTTTCGCCGGGGGGGGGTATTTTTGTCACATGTGATGGTATTGTCTAATGTGACAATGAAACAGTCAAATGTGAGAAAAATAATAAGGGAACCATTAAATGTGATAAAAGTACGGTCACATGAGATATTGGTATTGCCCAATTTAACAATGGAATTGTCAAGTGTGAGAAAAAAATAGGGTAGCACTGAATGTGACAAAAGTATAGTTAGATGTGATATTGGTACTACCTAATGTGATAATAGAATCATCAAATGTGAGAAAAAAGAAAAAGACAAAAAAAGAACCATCAAATGTCACAAAAGAACAATTACGTGTGATGTTAAAACTGCACAATGTGAGGATGAAACCGACAAATGTGAGAAAAAAAATAAAGGGAACCACTGAATGTGACAAAAGTATAGTCACATGTGATGTTGGTACTACACAATATAAGGATGGAAGTATCAAAAGTGAAGAAAAAAAAAAAGAACCACCAAATGTGACAAAAGTACTATCAAATCTAATATTGGAACTATACAATGTGAAAATGGAATCGTCAAATGTGAGAAAAAAATAAGAGAACCACCAAATGTGACAAAAGAATTGTCACATGTGATGTTGAAACTACACAATGTGAGGATGGAATCAGCAAGTGTGAGAAAAAAGTAAGGGAACCACCAAATGTGAGAAAAGAACTATCACATGTGATGTTGAAACTGCATAATGTGAGAATGGAACCGTCAAATGTGAGAAAAAAGTAAGTGAACTGCCAAATGTGAGAAAAAAAACTGTTACATGTGATGTTAGAACTACATAATGTGAGGATGAAACCGTTAAGTGTGAGAAAAACAGTAAGAAAACCACCCAATGTGACAAAAGAACCGTCATATGTGATGTTGGAACCGCATAATGTGAGGATGGAACCATCAGATGTGAAAAAAAAAAAAAAGTAAAGGAACCACCAAATGTGAGAAAAGAACTGTCACATGTGATATTGGAATTGCACAATGTGAGGATGGAACCGTCAAATGTGAGAAAAAAGTAAGGGAACCACCAAATGTGAGAAAAGAACTGTCACATGTGATGTTAGAACTGCATAATGTCAGAATGGAACCGTCAAATGTGAGAAAAAAGTAACCTGGTGTAGCAGGTTACCTACTAGTGGGTACCGTACCCCCATTTTTTTTGGGGGGTACCGTAGAATTACTCACTATATATAATAATATAAAAGCAAGAAAGTTTGCATTCGTATCAAAGTATTAGTTCATTAATATCTATAGTTGTGCATTAATTATTTATATTAAATGAGTTTATACGATTATTTTTATAAACTTTATGTAAGAGATAATTTTTAGTTGGAATAATAATAATAGAGTTAGAATATGACATTTTTACTCATGTTTAGTTATTTTGACAAAAATTGACACAAAAGCTGTAAAAATTAAATATTTGTGAATTCATTAAAATTAATCTTAATCCTTCGATTAAATTTCCTAACTCCTTTATATATTTATTTTGTTATAGCATAATGAAATTTTAATATCATTTTTCTAAGATTTATATGAGAAACTTTTTTTTTTTTTTTGAGAAACAATTGAAACACGATATCACACAACAATTGAAGCAATGTCCATCAAAAAGGGGAAAAATTAATAACACATAATTAAGAATGTTAAAAAAAAAAAAATTAAAGGATATATGAATTTTTTTAATAGGCACGAAACATTCTTATCTATATTAACCACTATATTATGTAATTTTCAATTTATGAATGCATGTATATAGTGTGATCAAATCACTACACTACTCTTTGTGTTTTTTTTATTTTGTCTATAAAATAACTAAAGATTAAAATTTTTTACCAAGAAATTTATTGATTTTTTTTTTTTAGTTGAGGGATTTGAATCATGAATGTCACCATTAGAATTTTAGGTGCCAACAAGTTAAGCTATAAGATTTTTGGTAAAATTTATTGAAATATTGGAAAAAACTAATAATAAGTTGCACTACACATCATGCGAGAATTTAGCTAGTTAAAAGACAAGCTTGAAAGCAAAGTTAAACCCCCAATTTTTAATTAATATAGATTACAAAATAAATAAAAATTAAACAAATTTTTATTTATTATAAAAGTAATAATGTTAATGTAAAATGTAATTTAGTTTTTTACATTTAGTGTAGTTTTCTCAATTTATTAATTGAGAGTGAAAATTTTTAATTCATTATATTGTTTAAAGTAGTAGTTTTTATTTAGTCTCAGTTAATAAGTTGAGACTGAAATTTTTTAATTCATTATATTGTTTAAAGTAACTAAATATGGGAGTGTTAACTTTACAAATGTTCATGTGGGAGGTCTGAGGACCGAAGAGGATCAAAACATGGAATATCTTGCATAAATCCTGCCCGAAGAAGTATATCAAGTCTGAGGACTTCGCCATCCCAAGGATGGGAGTGGAGACAGGATAGTTAGTGTCCCATAAAGGCCCAAGGAGAAGAGACAAGACCATATGGTGGGTAGAGCTGGTGGGAGGAAGCTTCCTGAAAGGGCATACCTATCCCCTCCGCATTGAATGACCTGTAACAACTTTATCAACTGCATTAATGAGAAAATGACACCTTAACAGTGACTTCACAACTAGCAGGCCCTTCTACCACTTTCAGTAAAGCTTTGATGGGACAAGTATCCTGAGAAAGGCCTGGAGACATAAAAGTGGAGGGTTAAGATGCAAGTAGGAAGGATATGTAAGGGGGGGAAGCCTCCCAAATGAGGGGGATGACTAGTTTTGGAGAAAAATAGAAAAAGAAGGAAATAAACAGTGTACGATTGGGCTAGAACTTGTAATACTTATAAATAAGAAATTAACCCTCGAACCAACCTGAGGAGAGCATTACTTCCATTCACTATTCAAATTTCTCCTTTCTATCACTCTTGTATCTTCGGCTGTATCCACGGATTACGTTTAGAATTACACTTGAAGTATCTTTCTCACTCTCTTAGAAATTTTATTGTTGGGCTTGGTATAAAGAACAAGGTACCACTATTTTAAGTAGGCTTGGACCTTTATTTTCTGAGCACTTACAATTTATATTTGAAGGAATATATGGGTGATTTAAAAAATAATAATAATAACTTTTTTTTTTAGAATACTAAATATTTTTAAGACACACATACGAGGAGAGGGGAGAATGTTTTTTAAAGAAACTTACAGTGGTGTATATCCAAAAATGCCTTAATAATAATAACTTTATTAACATAATAATAGTGATATTCTTTATCTAATAAAGAATATCACTCTTACTCTTAGTGAAGAGGGTTTATATTTATCATTTTGTTGGCTTTATTATCTTTTGGAGAAAGATTAGGATAAGGATTAAGATTTAGCTAGAGTGTAATTATTTCTTTATTAATGTAAGCTATTTGTATGGCCTGCTGAAATTTAGATCGATGAATAAATCATTTCATTGTGAAAGTGTTGACATAACATTTATCTTATGTGTATGGTCATGATTTTGAAATTTGGATTGTTCAAAGTATTGATAAAAAAGATGAGTTTCAAGATTTTAGAAAAGTTATAAAATATAAAACTATGAATATATTTGAAGTATTTTAATTATAATTATTTCTATAAATAATCCTCCTTTTGAGATGGATAATTAAAATAAATGATATAATAAAATATTATTAATATTGGTTATATAGTAATGAAAGTAAATTATTCTTATGGCTTTCTTTTAAATATACTTCAAATAAATTAGTTTGCCGCAAGGAGTATAAATAACCAACCATAGCTTAGTGGCTAGGGGGTTAATTAAAAATAGCTCTACTGGAACACCTAGGTTAGAGGAAATCCCAATCTCCAAGAGTTATCATAATGAAATTTCATGATAGCCCAATTTATACAGATTAAAAATTCCTAAAATATTTGCTTCTTTACTTTTACTTATACTATATATAGTTATGCTAATTGCTAAAGCTATTTTATCAAAATAAATCATGTGCTACACCAGTACAATGAAAGAAATTTCACTTAGCCCACAAGCCACAACTAAACAAAACAAAGGGGAAGAAATAAAGCATACACTAATTACCCACACATTAAAAAAAAAAAAATTACTAAGGCATTATCGATTTGTGAAAATAAAGGTGGTTATAGATTTATTAATTACTATATACTAAGGCATTATGGCTAAGGTGCTGGTCCCTCATATAACAAATTAATAAAATAATAGACTATAACCAACCACAATTAAAAGTAAGAGTATTGTGAAAATGTTATGAAAATTCGCTTAGTCTATAGAGTTTCTCTTAAACCAACAATGTTCCTATATAAACAAAGGTTGGTCTAGGAACTAAGCCAAGTGGTAGTAAACTTCAGGTGATGATGCGAGTGCGTAGTGTCAGTGTAGTAGGCCCCTCGGGCATGCCCCTTGTACAACCAAGCGAATAACTAATTATAATTAATAACACTCACAATTCATGTACGTGACAAAAAATTTTATTTTTTCATTTAAATTAATGTATTGCATGATTCTTGTTAAATATTATAAATCTTAAGTTATATCCAATACTATGCTATTTAAAATTTAAATAATGTGATGTTTTCTACAAAGCCATAATGAAAATTAAATATTGATCATGAAATAAGTTCTCTCTATTTCAACAATTCATATGTATGGAGAGGATTCAATTTTTTAAATATGCTAATATTTTATTTTAGGGAGTTAAAATTAAAAGACAAGGCTGAAAGCAAAGTTAAACCCCCATTTTTTTTTTAATTAATATAGATTAAAAAATAAATAAAAATTAAACAAATATTTTATTGTTAAAAAAATTATAATGTTAATGTAAACAGTAATTTAGTTTTTCACATCTAGTGTCAGTTTACTCAATCGCCCTTGTCAATTTATCAACACTTAATTGAGAGTAAATTTTTTTAATTCATAATATTGTTTAAAGGAATAAACTGAATACGGGGAAAGTTAACTTTACAAATGTTCATGCTTGAAGGAATATGGCCTTTCTCAAGCTCCACTCTGCTTCAACAGTTTATCTCTTGAAACCATTCAACACTATGAGAAGAAATCTCCATCTCTGTTAAACTAAAATTATTTTTCATATTATCTTGTTCTTCCTTGAAGCCTTCTGTCTCCTCTTCCCTTCTTTCATCTTCATGCAATATATTGCTTGCTGAGGTCCTTCAGTTTTAGCCAACGAACTCAATGAGCCTCGTCTCAACATTATCTTCTTCTTTCTTGAGCCACTTGATTTATGTCTTCAAGACCTCAAGTCCCTTGCTACTGTTTCTAAAAGCTTCAAGATTGTTGTTTTTGTGCATCCACCCGCAAGACCTTCTCTTTAAATATTGTTGCTCTTTATTCAGTACTTTGATCCAAGTCTTTAGAAGCTTGATTTGATTCTCACTTTTTGTGTTGTTTTCTTGCATGATCCATTTGTTCATCTTCAGGTCCCTTTTCTTGAGAATTTGTGAGCAATGTCATTACTGACTTTCTTAACCATTGTTGTTCCTTTTGTAAAGAACAAAGAAAAGATATATAGTGCATCAGAGACTGAGGGAAAAGAGAGGAAAACAAAGTTTAAACAGAGATCAAAATAGCAGAGGAATAAAAAGAAAGAACTTTAAGAGAGATAAACAAAGAGTACCTTAATTTTAATTCTCAATTCTGCAAAGAAGTTTGGCATATTTCTTGATCCCTTCAAGCTCCTCTTTACTCTTTCATTCTCACAACATTGGCAACGCTTGACCCATTAACAATTCATTAAACCCATATAGAGGGCCAATATCACCACAGCTAGAGAGTATCAACTTAAGAAAAAAACAATTATCATAAGTAAATATATGCAAAACTCTTTTAGGGGATACACAAGGAGTGATTGACTTGCAGCAAAGGACCGAGCACACATGCTGCTGATACAGTCAACTTCCAAGGAATGATTTATAATTTATTGGTGAATCTGTCAAATATCTGCCAAATTTTCACAATCACTAAAATCAGTTCTGCTTCTGACCATTATGTATTAACATTTTATCCTTCAAAATAGTCAGCATGCATCATTAAGTTTACTTCCAATCAACAAAAAAATTCGTACATACCTCATTATGAGACTTCCATAGGAAACATGGATCAGTAGAACCCCCGTTTATTGCTATGAGAACTCCCACTTCTTATGCCCATCACCACTGTATAAATTTTTAATAATCTGATGGTGAGGACTATCTAGGAAGAAGGAAATTTCCAGCATGGAACAATTTCACGTGGACTCATCATATAAGCCAATGATAGCTACCAATAATCCCCACAGGAACAGTTTCCATTCCTGAAGTGATGAAAGCGGCTAGAATCTCTTACAATGACCTCCCGCCCAACAATCTTTGCTATAAGCTTAATGGCAGAATGGCAATCACCACATACACGAAGATTCTTCATTACTGTTATTGTACTCCCTTCCACAGTACTAATTAACCCAAATCCAATAGCAAGTCTCTCACTATGATAAGATAATGCCTCTTCCTTTTGTTCAACCTCAACATCATGCAAAGCAAACTTTTGATCAGGAACATATCCCAATTCCTTCAGCTTTCCTCCCAACCAGTCCAGTTTTTCATATATTTTTTCACTGAAGGGGTGGGACCTATCTCCAGAAAGAAATTCATGCCTCAGTCCCTTTAGAGTAACCCAACTGGATCCTGCTTGTTTAACAACTCCACTATGTTTCATCTTCCCCCGTATCCTAGAGACATCACCCCATCTATTTGCAGAAGCATATAAATTAGATAATAAAACATAAGCTGCACTACAATGTGGCTCTAAATCAAAAATGTGTTTTGCAGCTCTTTCAGCCACATCTATGTTTGAGTGCATCCTAGAAGCACTAAGCAAAGCTAGCCATACCGTGTAATTTGCTTTTATGGGCATGTCATTTATTAGTTCTTCTGCTTCTTCCAACTTGCCACATCGACCTAAAACATCAACCATACATGCATAGTGCTCAAGCTTTACCATGGATTTATCTTGACTGAAATATTTGAAAAAGCATCTCCCTTTTTGTAACATCCCAGAATGGCTACAAGCAGAAAGCAACCCAGTAAATGTGATTTCATCTGGATCTACCCTTGCACGTATCATTCTGCTAAACAGAGTCAAAGTCCACAAGCCACACCCGTGTTGTGCACATCCAACAATGATAGAGTTCCATGAAACAATATTCTTCTCAGCAATATGTTTAAATATAGCTATGCCATCACTTATATTTCCACATTTCATATACATGACAATAAGAGTATTACCCACAAAGACATCAGTTTCCAAACCTAACTTAATACCTGCAGAATGGATCTCTTTGCCCCTATCTAGAGCCTCTAATCCACAACATGAATTTAAAGCACTAGTCAAAGAAGACTGATTTGGCAGGACGCCTATCTTTATCATATCCCCAAAAACCTTCAATGCATCCTCATGCTTACAATTTGAACCATATCCCGTTATTAGAGCTGTCCATACTACTACATTTTTATGCATTCTCTCATGGAAAACCTTGCAAGCATTCTCTATTTGCTTGCAATTTGCATAAAACGTTATAAGTGAAACAGATATAAATTCATCAAAATGGTACCCCATTTTAACTATCTGCCCATGAATCTGAACACCTAGATGAAATTCTAATATATTTGCACAAGCTGTCAATACACAAACCAGTGTGGTTGAAGTGGGCTCCACACCAGAACCCACCATTTTCCCAAAAAGAAACAAAGCCTCATCGCTCTTCCCATTCTGGTCAAGCCCACCAATCATCGAAGTCCACGAAATCACATTCCGATGAGGCATCTCCTCAAACAACTTCATCGCATCTTCAACTCTACCATTCCCACAATACCCATAAATCATCGAATTCCACGCTGCCACATCCCTCGCTGGCATCTCCCAAAACAAGCGCTCAGCCACCTCAACTCTCCCAAACTGCAAGAACCCATTAACCATCGTGGTCCAAGAAACAACATTTCTCTCAGGCATTTCGTCGAACAGCTTCCGAGCCATGTCCAAATCCCCACAATCCAAACACCCTTTCACCATCGAATTCCAGCAAACTATATCTTTAACGGGCAACTCATAGAACAGTTCCAAGGCATTGCCAAGTCTACCGTTTCGCGCATAACCCGTAACCATCATGGTACACAGAGTCACATCCGGAACCGGGATTTGATCGAAAAGCACACGAGCTTCTTCTAATCTGTGGTTCTTTAGGTGATGGGAGAGCAATGATTTATAAGAGGGAGTGCTGGGCTGTGCGTGATTCACCATTCCCATGAAGCATTTGGAAAAATTAGAGCGTGAAACAGAAGCAAGTTGAAATTTGAATTTTGGAAGAGAAATGGCGCGAAATGTTAACATGGCTAAGCGTTTGTGTTACTGTTAACGGTCAGAGAAGAAAAGCAGTGCCGGAGAGGGCTTTTTTGTCTTTTTAGCACAGTCAAAGGCACCGTTTTTCTACTTTCCTGGAGCTTTTTTTTGGCAATTTAACACTAAAATATTAACACTTTTGTTAATTAGCATCGTTTTCAAATTATGTAGGAAACTAATATCTAGAGTTTGTGAGACTCGATTTTACTATAACAATTTTTAAACTCGAGTCTTTGAGTTCCACTTTGAGTTCCACATAAAAACGCAGACTTCAATAACAAAGAAAGAAGAAGGTAGAGATGTTGAGAAAAGAAACAACGCAAGATCAACAATGAAGGAGAAAGAAGCAAGAACAACAACAACAAAGAAAAAAACAACGTAGAGATCAACAACGAAGAAGAAAAAAGCAACTCAACAGAGAAGCAACGATGCAAAACCTAGCAAACTAGAGAAGAAACAATGAAGCAACCTAGGCGATGAAACAATGGTTTGGACTGAACCCAGGCGGCGAAGGCTTCAAGTGGTGGCAGTGGTGAAGGTTCCAGGTGAGGGAAATTGGCTTAGACTGAACTTCTCCACTTCAAATTCTCTCTCTCTCTCTCTCTCTCTCTCTCTCTCTCAGATTTGCAGAAATTCAATCCTTTGGTTTTGGGTATTTTCTGAATTTTTTATTTTGATCTTAAGAAAGAAAATTAGATTCTCTCTCTCTCTCTCTCTCTCTCTCTCTCAACCAGATTTACAGAAACCCAAGCCTTTGGGTTTTAGGTATTTTCTAAATTTTTGATTTGGGTCTTAAGAAAAAAAGAAGGAAGAACAACAAGAAAAACGAGAGCTCAGTGTAGGAACTGGAACTCAAGTTTCACGGGGGATTTTAATGGAAATCGAGTCTTGGAGACTCAAGTTGTTATAATGAACTCGAGTCTAAAAGACTCAAGATGCTAGTTTCCTAAATAATTTAAAAACATTGCTAACTAATGAAATTGTTAGCAAAATAATTTTATTTTGAAAAAAAAAATCCACTTTTCTTGGATTTTTAAATTCAAAAAAATATATATATATATATATATATATTGAGAAGAGATTTTTTTTTTTTTTTTTAACTTTTTATCCCTATATGACTATATGTACTCTATACAATATTAAGAGAATTCATAAAATTAATTATCACTCCGAAAATTGTCAAAAGTATCCCTAATCTAATTAAATTGTCCTTATTCCTAAAAAATAAAAAATTGGGTTAAAACTGTAATTCAGAATAATTAAAAAACCAAGAAGCTTTCCAAAAAAAAAAAACTTCCCACTAGTCTTCTCCCCAAAAACTTCCCACTAGAGTTCTGGACAGATACAAGCTTCCCACCCCACCTACACAAGCAAAACCATCCACACAAGTGCACAATCATTTGCAACCTCTTAGCAAAAACTTCTCCTTTTAAATTTCCCCCGCTTCCCTACTTACATCCCGTTACTCTCCATCCTTATCCTCTCAAACTTGAAAATTTAAGGAAAAAAGCAGTGTTTAGAGTTGGAATTTTTTTTCCTGCCCATTTGTTTGTATTTTCCATTCTTCTTCAATCACTCATCTCTACTGAATAATATATCGTTCCTTCAAGTCTTCAACCTTTTTTTTCTACCTAAGTCTATTGGGAAGGAATGTTGAAACTATTCAATGCAATTTTTTAATCACTCACAATAGAGATTTAAGGAGCAACGACTTTTGGATTTTGATTCGAGAGTCGCGAAGGAGTTTCAAAGGGAGGCAGACAACAAACTTGAAAAAACAAAAGGTATGTCCATGAATGAAATTTTTTAATCCAATTTCAATAGAAATTTAACAAATCTTTTTCACACCCTTATTTTCCTTTGTGTTAGTTTGTTATACTGTTTTCAACAAAGAAAGAAACTTAATTCTAGAAGAGTGCTATGTGTCCAAAAGTTTCATCACAAAGAAGTGCCATGTTTCCAAAAAATCATTTTCACCGTTTAAGATGCCCAAAACCAGAGTAAAATAAAGAAGCAAATGGAAAAAGGTTTCAAGAAATTTAAAATTACTGATCTAATTTTCTTCAAATGGGTTTCTAAAATGAGAAGTGCTACGTTCACAATATTTTTACAACAAATTATAGGTGGTAAGTTGTTATTAGTTCTAATTTGAATTCACAACTTAAATTACTTTTTGCCCATATATAATAACCTATAACAACCTATCACTTATGATTTTTTTTTTTTTTTTTCTAGAACTTACCACTTAAGATTTATTGCGAATATATTGTAAAAATATGGTGGACATAACATCTTTCTTCTAAAATTTGCCAATTTGGAATTCATTTCCATTTTTCTACATTCTCTTTTACTCGATTATTTGCCATGTGGTACTTATTACTACTACGCTTCCATTGAGGCACCTCATCCACCACATTATTATTCTTTTTCTTATTTATTTTTTACCTATAATTTTTCTGACAATATTAAATACTGTATATAAATATATTGGCTTTACAAATTTATCTTGGTCGGTTTTAATTTTACATATTCGACTACTTTAATTTTGATGCTATAGCTAAATAATAAATCGATGAAAAATAAAAAATAAAGGGCAAATTACAACTTACTTATTTGTGGTTTGGCCATAATTTAAGTTGCCTATTTATGGTTTGAAATTTAACACTTTACCTACCCAAGGTTAGCTCAGTTAGAGTTTTGTATCTCACTTATATTAAAAACATGGCTAAATATGTAATTTTGCTCCATTTTTATGTTTTAAAATTGGGTCAAACTTCAGGTAGGTAAAGTGTCAAATTTTAAATCACAAGTAGATAACTCAAATTTTGGCTAAACCACAAGTGGGTAAATTATAATTTGCCCAAAAATAAAAAATATTGTTTATATATATTCATCTTGGGTGGTTTTAACTTTACATGTAATTTTACCTTTACATGTTCATCTACTTTAATTTAGATATTTATAATTGAAAAATGAAATTAATGTAGAATAAAAAAAAAATTGTCTATAAGAAGGTATTCACACTTGCTTAATATTTGATGGTAGAAAAGATATAACTTGATAAGTGACAATGGCCCCATAGGAGGAGTCCAAATCAAGCGCGATATAGATCTCCTATTAGAGATTCGTACCCCCATTATCTAATTATTAACTAATTTATATGTGTTCCTTGATGCAAGTATTTTCTTTATCATTTTATTTACAACACTAAATGATTTTAAAGAGTGTTGTTTATTGTTGACCTGATTTTGGGAGAAATCATATCAAAATATGTTATATTTTGTGATGACCCTTCAAAAATCAGTAGGTTGGTGAGTATCGAACGCTGATGATCTTAAGACTTGATCCTAAAAGCAAATAATAAGTCAGAGGGGACAGGCCAAAAGTCCTCCGATGATGAAGTTAGTAAACTTATGATTCTCAGTAGTGAGAGAGATTTTTTTTGGAAAATAAGTGTCTGAATGACTTACCTTTGTGCAGGCGAATGCTTATATAGTATACATGGAACGGTTATTATCTCTATAACCGTTCCTCTTGCTAAGGAGTTCATAACTGCTATGGAAGTTATGATATTTGAACCGGCATTTCATAAGCAATAGTAGAGGCTTCGAATCAGAAAATTACAGATTGTTCTTTACACATAAATCGAGAAGCATGTTTAAGGAAAACTCAGTGTGCTCGTCCATCCTTGGTCAAGGACGGACGACATAACTAAGGACGAGTTTGATTCATGATTGGAGCCAATATGCTCATCCATCCTTTATAAAGGACGGACGAACATATTAAAGGAGCATGACCCACTCGTCCAATCTTTTTACTTCCTTCTCATGGACGCCCTTTTATGGACGAAGTGAGATATACTTGATACACTATCAGTTGCCCCCTCGTCCATAGGGGTCGTCCATGGGAAGGGGCCATTATGTGGAATTTTTTTTTTTTTGTCACGTGTTATAGTTTAATTGGTTACCAGTCGCATCGATTAGTTTTCTCGAGGTGAGAGCCACATGTAATTTCTAGATTGGTTCGTGTCGCTTCATATGCCCAGGTCAGCTGCCTATATATAGTGGAATTCCTCCGTTACCCTCTACATTTGCAAAATTTTCTCCTCTGACATTCCTCGTCTGGAGCCTCGTCTAGAAGTCTCTGCGTCCATAGGCTTCTTTCGTCTAGATCCAAGTATCTTCTTTTTTCCTCGTCTTTAGGTTTTTAGTTTTTCCAAAAATGTCTGAAATTTCTATTCCTGTCTAGTGATAGTATAGAAAAGGCTATAGATGAGTATTATAACTCTTCAAGTGATAATACCTCTAATTACAATAGTCATAGCAATGAAGAGAGTTCTTCGGACGAGGGGTATACCTCTGGCGTCCATGGGCTTCCTTTGGAAGTCGTCCAAGAACAACTTAGGAAAGCCTCTGGCTCCCAAGCTGGCGTTTCGTCCAGTGTACCTCCATCTAGTCCTTTGGACAAGGAGGAGACTGTCTACAGTTGTGCAGTTGGTATCCACTCCAAAACAAATGAGCAAAGGCTTAGTAATCTTAGGACATGGTACCAAATCCCGAACGAGTTTAACCCCAGGTTGCTTATCTGTGGAGAATGGTGCTGTAACCCTCGTTTTGGAGTAGGCATCTATGAGGCTTATTTTTTAGGAGGTTTTAGGTTACCCTTGAATGCATTTGCTAGAGAGTTACTGGTTAGATTAAGTTTAGGCATATGTCAATTCAACCCCAACGCATGGAGATTGATTATCTCTATGCAAATTTTGTGGAGGGAAGTATTTGGAGGGGATCGTCCTCTCACTGTGGACGAGTTCCTTTTTTGTTACAAACCCTCATAAATAAAATCAATCCCTTGGCTTCCATCAATTCACGGCCAGAGGTAAAGATTGTAGATTAATCAAGTCCTTGGCCTCGTTTGACAGGAATTGGAAGTTAGAGTTTATTTTTGTCTCTGGCTTTTGCGCAGGGAACCCTGTGGACGTTGGCAGGGATCCATTCGCCCCTTACTCTGGGGACTTAGGGAACCTTCGTCCTGAAGGTACGTCCCTCCCCTTTCTTCTTTTTCTTCACTTTTTTGTATATATATAGATATATATTAACTCTTGCCTATTACTTGTTTTACAGGTGTTAAACAACCATCCCTAAGTAAATTCCATCGTGATCGCGTCCATAGAGCTCGTCTTCACGCCGAGAGGGATTTTCATTCCTTAGTTACCTTAAGGCGTCTTGCCAAGTGGGGACTTGGCCCTGAACCTTCAGACGAGGCCATCACTCACGAGGTTACAGTGTGAAGAAGTAAGTTTTTATTTGATAGTCATCTAAGCGTCTTGTCATACTTGTTAATTTATTTATAACACATTACTTATTGTTTTACTGTTTCTTATCTTAGGAATGTCAACAATGAAGGAGAATAAGGAGAAAGAAGTTGTGGACAAGGAGAGTTGTCCTGAGACTCAAGCCCAGGTTCGTCCGTCGGCTGGGGATAAAAGGAAGCCTTTGTCTAAAAACTTGGACATTGGCAACCTCCCTAGCCGAGGAGGCAAAAAGGCGAAGCATGTGCCGTGCCAAACGGTTAAGCCCAACCCTCCTCCACCTTAGTCATCCATCAAGATATATGATGTAGACTCGTCTACTCCGACTGAAACCACGCCGTCTAAGACTCCTCCATCCAAGACGACTGTGCCTACAACATCTCAGCCTTCTGCACACGTCCCAACAAATATCATTGAGAATGAAAACTTGGCTTGAGAACGTTTTCAGAAGGCTGTCACGGACAAGGATATCAACGTCTGCTACGACATGTCTTTAAAGGATTTTGAACATTCTGGTGTTCATGATCTTTTTAAGGTAATGGTTTTTGCCTCGTCTTTAGAAACATATACATTATTTTTATTTTTATTATAATTATTTTTGACTTTGACTATTTTCCCTTCATTTTTTTTTTTTGGTAGGGTATGTCAAAGTTCATAGCAGCGTTCAGATAGGCCACAGGATTGGACAAGACGAGGATTTTACTAGAGATGGGGATTCAGAAGTTAAACGAGGAATCCAAAAAATGGGCTGAGGTGGCTGCTACAGCTAAGGAGAAGGGGAAAGAGCTGCTAAACTTGATTGAAGAGCTGAAAGCTGATGCAGTGGAGAAGGATACTCGTCTTGATCACCTTTAAAGGAAAAACGACGAGCTGAGTACTCTTCTCTCAAATGCAAAGGTTGATACAGTGGCTGAGTTCAAGTCATCCAACGAATATACTAAGCTTCTGGACGCCAATTATGCAGCAGGCTTTGAGGATTTCAGAATGGAGGCTATGGAAAACTTCCCTAAAGTGGACTTTAGCTCCATTAAGTTTAATCTGGCTGCTACTACCAGCTCTCTGCTTCAAGCCAGCTCTGAGGACGTCAATGTTGAGGATGATGCTACAACCTTGCCTCCCAAGGACGACCCCAAAGCAAACGCCCCCCCCCCCCCCCAGTTTAAAAACGAGACTTTTATAATCCTTGTATTTTTTTCTTTTTACCTATTTTGGCTTTTACTTGGTCCTTAGTTTTTTGGACTTTTTCATGTAATTTGAGTATAATTTGAGTACGTTTGCCTCGTCCATAGTTTTAGGACGAGGCCTTAAACAATCTCTGTTTCGATTTAACAAGGGTTTTTGGACGTTGGAAGTCCGCCCTTTAGTTAATGGACGAAATTTTTATCTTTGTGGATGAATGCTTATTTTTCCCGCTTTAGCTCGTCCATGGCAAAGAAAACATAAACATTCATACTTGATCTAACTCGTCTTTACAGGTTGTATTTTCATTTAACTTTACTCGTCTCAAGACTTGCAAGCTAATTTCACATACTATCCTGTGTTTTGCCCAACCTTTACTCATCCAAAGATTGGATTGTTATAGTTGGCCTTTGATTCTCGTCCTTGAACGGAATGTTTTATAAGACTTTTCCTCGTCCATGAGTTGAACGAGTACACTCAAGTTTTTTTTTTTTTGAAAAAATTTAGACGTTACATCTCCGCGTCCAGAGAATTTACTCGTCTTGAATTGTCAGCTCCCTTACGGGTTAGCTTTGAACGAAAAAAGCATGGAGTTAAAATTCACACAACATTTTGTACATAACATAAATATTGTTTACAGATAAGGCATATACATGTTAATGCCTTTTTATTTAATAAGTACAAACTCCATAACTTCGTCCATCATCACAGCATAAATAAGCTCAACACAGATAACATAGCTGTAGTGTTAAACACACAACATCAAACATTTGTAGAACGTAAGTAGACTCCCAGCTTGTCTATAATAATACTCGTCCAGGCTTACTTTTACTGATAGTACCTCCTCAGGTGCTCCACATTCCAAGGATGCTCCAATTTTCTCTCGTCCAGGGCCTCCAAGTAATAAGATCATTGTCTTTTACAGTTGATAACTCTGTATGGTCCTTCCCAATTAAGGCCCAATTTCCCATGAGCTAGGTTTTTGGTTGCCAAAGAAACCTTTTTCAGGACGAGATCACCTATGTTGAAACGCCTTGGCTTTACCATTGCATCATACTACCTAGTCATGAGGTTTTTGTACCTTGTTGTCCTGTGCTTTGCATCCGTCCTTACCTCATCTATTAGATCAAGGTTCAAACGGAGTTGCTCCTCATTATCCTTATCTTGGTACGTCATCACTCTGTGATTGGCCATGTGCACCTCTACAGGTATGACTGCTTCGCTCCCATAAGCTAACTTGAATGGAGTTTCTCCGGTAGGGGTTCTTATTGTCGTCTTATATGCCCATAGAACACCTGGTAACTCATTTGGCCATACTCCCTTTGCCCCTTCAAACTGAGTCTTGATGATTTTCAACAAGGATTGGTTTGCTACTTCAGCTTGACCGTTTGCTTGGGGATGGGCGGGTGAGGAATAGTGATTTTGAATTCCGAAGTGTGTACAAAAGTCTCTAAAGAGTGTATTATCAAATTGTCATCTATTATCAGACACCAATGCCTTGGGCACTCCAAACCTGCATACAATATTCTTCCACACGAAATTTTTAACATTCTGTTGTGTGATATTTGCTAATGGTTCAGCCTCCACCTATTTGGTGAAATAATCAATGTCCACCACTAAAAACTTCATCTGTTTGGTTCCAACTGAAAAATGACCTAAGATGTCTAGGCCCCATTGAGCAAAAGGCCACGGCGCCATCATTGGGGTGAGATATTCTGATGGTTGCCTTGGAACGTTACTAAATCGTTGGCATTGGTCACACACCTTGACATAAGCTTTCGCATCTGCTTGGACTGTTGGCCAGTAGTATCCTGCACGGACGACCTTGTGGATGAGGGATCTGGCTCCCGAGTGATTTCCATAGGCTCCTTCATGAACCTCCCTCAACACATAGTTTGCCTCATCCGGAGCTAGACATCTAAGATAAGGTTGAGAAAAACCTCTTTTGTACAAAACTTCATCCAGAAGGAGGTACCTGGCTGCTCTTACCTTGAGTTTTCTGGCTTCATCCTTTCCTTCTGGAAGCTTTCCTTCATTTAAGTATGATATTATGGGGGTCATCCAATTTTCTCTGTCTTCTATTTGCTGCACTTCCGGGAGATCTATACTTGGGACGTACTGAACTTCATTAAACTCGTCCATGGCTCTGGTTGCTAAGGCTTCTTTCGCTAAAATATCGGTTTCCACGTTCTCCTCCCTTGGGATTTGAATGAAATTAGCTTCCTTGAATTTCTTCACAAGAAGTAATACTTTCTCCAAGTATTTTTTCATCCGTCCTTCTTGTGCCTCATAAGTTCCATTTACTTGACCCATGACCAACTGAGAATCTCCCAGGATAAGTATCGACTTTGCTTCCACAGACTTAGCCAGTTCCAACCCTTTAAGGAAGGCTTCATATTCAACTTCATTATTGGTCGGTTGGTATTGCAGACGGATCTTATACTTCAACTTATCTCCTTCGGGGGATTGCAAAACCACTCATATTCCTCCTGCATGTTGTGTGGATGAACCATCCACATGGATGACCCATCTCTTATTATCTTCCATTCGCTTTATGTCACCACAGCTTAGTGTGAATTCTGCAATAAAATCTGCTAGGGCCTAAGCCTTTATAGCATGCCTTGGCTGGTATCGGATGTCAAATTCACTTAGTTCAACTGCCCACTGGATTAATCGTCCTGCGGCTTCCAATTTTTTCATGGCTTTCTTGAGCGGGTGATCTGTCATAACATTGATTACATATGCTTGGAAGTAGTGCCTCAGCTTTCTGGAAGCCGTGATGAGGGCGAAAGCTAGCTTTTCTATCCGTGGATATCGTCCTTCCGCTCCTCTCAATGCCTTGCTAGTATAGTACACCGGCTTCTGTACTTTTTCTTCCTCTCTTATCAATGCCGAGCTTACAGCATGTGGAGTTACTGCCAGGTATAAAAACAATTCTTCTCCCATCACGGACAGACTTAGCAATGGTGCCGCAATGAGATACATTTTTAAGTCCTAAAAGGCTTTTTGGCACTCGTTCGTCCACTCAAATGCTTTTTTCAGAACCCTGAAAAATGGTAAACACTTGTCAGTAGCTTTGGAAACAAACTTGTTGAGGGCAGCAACTCGTCCGGTAAGAAACTGGACTTCTTTGATATTCTGCGAAGGCTTCATATCTAGAATTGCTTTAATCTTTTCCGGGTTTGCCTCAATTCCTCTGTGTGAAACCATAAATCCAAGAAATTTCCTTGATGCAACTCCAAAAGCGCATTTACTGGGATTCAACTTCACATTGTACTGCCTGAGTGTATTAAATGTCTCTTGCAAGTCGTCCAGATGTTTCCCCTCATCTAGGCTCTTCACCAACATGTCATCCACATAGACTTCTACGTTTCGCCCAATCTGAGGACGGAACATATGGTTGACCAGTCGTTGGTATGTTGCTCTAGAGTTTTTCAATCCAAAAGGCATTACTTCATAACAGAATAAGCCTTAACCGGTAACAAAGGACGTCTTCTCCTGGTCGGCCTCGTCCATCTTTATTTGGTTGTATCTTGAGAATGCATCCATGAAACTCAATAATTTATGACCTGCGGTAGAATCCACCAATTGATCAATACGCGGCAATGGATAGCTGTCCTTGGGGCAAGTCTTGTTTAGATCAGTATAATCTACACACATCCTCCACTTGCCATTCGTTTTTTTGACCATTACTACGTTAGCTAACCAATCTAGATAATACACTTCTCGTATAAACTTCGCCGCCATCAACTTATGAACTTTGTCTTTAATAGCACTATCTCTCTCAGGAGTAAACACCCTTTTCTTTTATTGTATTGGCTTGAAGGAAGGACTTACGTTTAGATGATGGGTGATGACACCAAGGTCTATACCCAGCATATCCTCATGACTCAAAGCAAATACATCAATATTCTTCTTCAAAAATTGGACAAGGTCCTTCATAGTCTTTTCTTCTAGATCTGCCCCAACCTTGGTATACCTCTCAAGGTTACTTTCATCCAAGGGAATATTTTCCAATGCTTCAGTGGGCTCTGCTACAATTTTCTTTTCTTCAATATTCATGGTCTGAACCTGTTCATCCATGGCCAACATGGCCAGATAACATTCCCTTGCCGCTAGCTGGTCTCCCTGTACTTGCCTTACTCCGTGTTCCGTTGGAAACTTGATTGACAGATGGTAGGTAGATGTGACAGCTTTCCAACTATTCAAAGTTGGCCTTCCAATTATGGCTTTATATGAGGACGAGCAATCTACCACAAGGAAGTTCACATTCTTGGTGATTTGTTGCGAGTATGCCCCTACTACCACCGGCAAGGAAATGGTACCCACAGATTGCACCTTCATTCCACCAAAACCTACTAGAGGGGAATTCACTGGACGGAGTTGATCTCGTCCTAACCTCATCTGCTGAAAAGCTGGATAATACAAGATGTCTGATGAGCTTCCGTTATCCACGAGTACTCTTCTAGTTGTGTAGTCAGCAATAAGCAAGGTGATGATGATAGCATCATCATGAGGATGGTGAATTCTCTCAGCATCTTCATCTGTGAAAATGATCAACTGCTCGTCCGTGAACTTTGCCCTTGGCGATCATCCAGAAAGTTGGACGCTCTGCACCACTTTCAAGTATGCTTTTTTGGACTTGGACGACTGGCCTATTGAACTTCCCCCTATAATAACTCTGATTTCTCCAAGCGGCAGTTATGATGACTCTTTTGCTTTACCCTTCAATTTCTCGTCCTTGTGATCTCGTCCAAGGAAACTCTTCAGTTTTCCTTGTTTTATAAGATTTTCAACCTGCTGCTTTAGATCAAAACACTCGTCTGTATCATGCCCATGGTCTCTATGAAAGCGACAATACTTATTTCTATTGCTCTTATTGGGATCTCCCTTCATTTTCTCTGGCCACTTCAAGGATGGATCGTCCTTGATTTGCATAAGAACCTGCTCAAGTGGTACATTCAATGGGGTATACTGTTGATTCTGTGTTGAAGGGCCAGACTTCTTATTATCTCGGTCTTTCCTTTCCTCCGTCCGTCCCTTCTTTGGATGAGGGCCCTGCTCAGATTGACGACTGGGGTTTCCTTCTATTCTTTCAGATCTCTTCATTTTCTTAGCTATAATGGCATCTTCTGCATTCATGAAATTTTGAGCAAAATGGACGAGCTCGGCTATAGACTGAGGCTCTTTTTCATAGAGTTTGCGAATAAATAAGTCAGAATTAACCTCGTTGTGGAAGGCTGCCAACAGAAGCTTATCATCCACTTCGCCTACACTCAGGGCTTCTCTGTTGAAGCAAGTGATGAATGACCGTAGGCTTTCATTCTCTCCCTGTTCTATTGTCAACAAGCTGGATGAGGAACACTTGTGTGTTTGTCCCCCAATGAAATTGTTAACAAACAACTTGCTTAACTCTTCAAACGAACTTACTGAATTCGAGGGTATTTTGCTGAACCAGACTCGTGCCGGACCTTTAAGGGTGGTAGGGAAGGCTCTACACATAATTTCATCTGGAACCCCCTGAAGATGCATTGTCGTCTTGAAAGTAGCAATGTGATCAAACGAGTCACGCGTTCCATCATAAGAATCCAGAGAAGGCATTTTGAATTTTGGAGGTAGAGGGTGGCCATTGATGGAAGCTGTGAAGGGTGAATCGGTTCTGTGGACCAAATCTTCTATAGGATTCGCCCTTCTCATATTTTCTTTCATTTCTTCCATGACTTTCTTCATTTGGTCCATTTCTTTCTTCAAGTGTGGTACCGTTCGTGAAGTGGTGCCTCGTAATTGACTTCCAATTTCAATATTTTCTCTATCATCATGATTCTGTGTTTGTCCTCCTCCTTCACGTTCTTCACGTGCCTGCCTTCTCAGATTAATCTTCATTCTTAACTCTTGATTTTGGTGAGTCAACTCCGCCATTGCGGTTGCCATAGATTGCACATGTTGGGCAAATGATGTCTACATGACCAATGCAGATTAGGGACCATGATGAGGGTTGCTTGAAGCATTTCTACTTCCCTGATGGCCTGGGCTAGTAGCCCTCGATCTGGTTCAAACCATCAACCTTTTGTCACAAAAAAGAAAACTGCAAAATAATTTTCTTTCCCATAGACGGCGCCAACTGATGATCCCTTCAAAAATCAATAGGTTGGTGAGTATTAAACGCTGATGATCTTAAGGCTTGATCCTGAAAGCAAATAATAAGTCAGAGGGGATCGGTGGGGACCGGCCAAAAGTCCTCCGATGATGAAGTTAGTAAACTTATGATTCTCGGTAGTGAGAGAGATTTTTTCTGGAAAATAAGTGTTTGAATGCCTTACCTTTGTGCAGGCGAATGCTTATATAGTATACATGGAACGGTTATTATCTCTATAACCATTCCTCTTGTTAAGGAGTTCATAACCGCTATGGAAGTTATGATATTTGAACCGGCGTTTCATAAGCAATAGTAGAGGTTTCGGATAAAAAAATTACAGATTGTTCCTTACACATAAATCGAGAAGCATGTTTAAGGAAAACTCAGTGTGCTCGTCCGTCCTTGGTCAAGGACAGACGACATAACTAAGGACGAGTTCGATTCATGCTTGGAGCCAATATGCTCGTCCATCCTTTATAAAGGACGGACGAACATAATAAAGGAGCATGACCCACTCGTCCAATCTTTTTACTTCCTTCTCACAGACGCCCTTTTATGGATGAAGTGAGATATACTTGATACACCATCATTTTGTATTATTGTAAAGTTTTAGTTCATTTGGAAAATAATCGGATAGACTGGACAAACTGCATGACCGCACAAGCCACACAACCGCACCCAAATCGACCAAAATTGCCTGCAAAATGAAGTAATTGCACTACACCGCAAGTGGTAATGAATCATACCGCTCCGCAACACATTGTGTGGTGCATAATGCATTTTTATAATAAGAAAATTGCACCGCACCACACCGTACCTATATATATTTATTTATTTTATACTATCCTCATTACACGTGCTCTGCACGTGCGATGAGGCCTTTTTTTTTTTTAATTTGGAGTTTAATATAATTTTTCAATTTGAATTTATATACTGTTAGTGAGAATACACATTGTAAGGACCAGATTTGACTTGAATCCAAAACGGGAATGGATCCAGGCCCACGTAGCCCAAACAATGAATTTATAGAGTGCAGGAAAGAAAGCTAGTCTGATCTTGGGCCAAAATATTGGATTTTAGTGTAAAAAGATTAAAGATACGAGCATGGAATGTAGCAATAAGTCTCTTCGGACATGCCCTAGAGATCTGATTTTCCTTTTCTTTCTGTTCCGATCTTTCTTCTCCTTTCCTTTCTTTTTTCTTTTTTTTTCTTTTCTTCTGTCTTTCCTCGCCTTATATACCATGGCTTTTTTGCCTTTTTTATCATCCACATGTGGACTTGGCATTCAACGTCCTTTTTCGTCACCCCCCTGCCCTCTCTTGAATCTTCCATTCTTAGCTGGAAAGCTGTTCGTTCACTGTTCAGGTATCACCTCCACATTAATGCGGCCAGAAGGTTAGCTGGGAGACATTTAATGCGGAGGTGACAGCACCTTTAGATATTTGTCATTTCCTACCATTACTTTTTGTTTGATATTTCCCCCTTTGCTCTGTTATAAGATTTGTCCCAGGCGTTGTTCTGAGTGATTAACGAGTTCACCAGATACCTCGGACAAAAGTACCGAGGTGACCATCATCCTCGGACACGGCCCAATTCCTTACAAGCATGCTCCACCTCTCCTCGGATGGTAATTTTGTCCATTCCTCGGCTATCTGCCCTCGGATATTCGTTTGCCCTCACACAGGATATTGGGCCGGGCCCTTCCTTGCTCCATTTGTATGAATAGGGATGATATTGGGCCTGGCTTCCTCACACACAGTTTGAACACAGGGCAAAATTGGCCCACACAATAGCCCCTCAAAATCTTGCTTTTCGGCTCCTCGAGAGAAAAAGAGGATTTTGATTCTCTCTTCGGATCTCCCTTATGATCTGATTCTGTTGAGTCAAATCATAACAGCACGTGTTTTTCTTCTCGCGATTCGCCCCTGACTCTTCAGTGTCCAGGGAGCGCCTTCATTTAATTCTGGCAACCCTTCTGTCTCCCACGTTCAACGGTGAGATGATAATCCAACGGTGGTTGGGCCTTTTGGGAATTTGGGTGGGCGAACTCCCGCTTTTAATTTTTGCGCAACTATAAGTAGTCTTTCAAATCAATTTCTTGTCACTTTTGAACGATTGCGTTATTCTAGAACCTGATACTTTATTTCTTTCTCTCGTTCCTTTGCGCGTCTACAAATACATAAATCCTGTCCGAGGACCATTTCTCACACCTGTAAGTCCTCCTAAACTTTCTTTAACTTTTATTCCTTTCATTGTAGAATTTCTCCCCTAGGGCCTCTTAAAAAATGGGTAGATTTAAAGAGTTAGTTGATACCGAGGAGAGAATGGGAGATTTTAGGACTAAATATAACATTCCTCCTCATGTGGGCGTCAGATACGCGGCACAGGGCGAATGGTATGATGAACGAAAAACAAATGAGGTTGTCATTCCTATGATCGCTTTCATAGAAGGGGGGATGGCCATTCCCATGGGCACCCTCACTAGGAACTACCTTAGGTATTTTAGGTTGTCCCTCACTCAATGCGCGCCAAATATGTTTAGGGTATTAGGAAGTATAGAAGCCCTGAACGAAAGAATGAACCTGAATATGACTCACCATGATATAAACTGGGTTTACAACCTCCAGCACCTCAAAGGCCAGGGGTATTACCTAAAATCCAGACAGGCAGAGGTCAGGTTGATCCAGTGTCTCCCACAATCTAATAAGGGGTTAAAAGAAGATTTCTTAATCTTTTCGGGGCAGTGGCATGATGGCTTGCCATGCCCAGTTAAAGAGGGTGAGCCAGGTGGGGACCTAACTTACTTAATCTTTACGTTTAACCTTCCTTCTTCTAGAATTCTCATTGTCTTCGGCTGACACTAAAGTGATCCTTTATTGTCTCTTCTGATATTGCAGATCCCCGCGCCACTTTGCCATCGCTGCGCCTCGTTAACAAAGCTAGCTTGGATAGAGTTCTCCGAGCCGAAATCTACGTCAATCCTTCAGACGGTCAATTAAGGGCGGCTCATCTCATTCTCGGTTACACTCCCATTTCACGTGCGTTTCAAGCTCCCTCGTGCGTGATAAAGGCAAAGGATCCTCGGCTTCGCAGAATTAGCGTTGCTTACGAAGGATTCCTAATCCCCCAAGGCGTTCCTCTTCCAGAAGACACCCAGCATACCGAGGCACTGCCCGTTGCCAGCCTCGTAGGAGTTGTTTCATCTTCCCCCCACGTTCCTCAAATAAAAGAGGAGGAAGAAGTTGACCGAGAGGAGGAAGGCTTCGTAGATCTTTCCTCGGCCACCGACGACTACGAAGTGTTTGACTTACTCACTCCATCACCTAACACCTCCGAAGACATGGGCATTCAGAGGAAACCCCAACGGAGTCTACAGGAGCTGTTGGAGAGCCAACCTGGGAGGGGGGAGGTTGGGAAGCCAACCCAAAAAAAACTTCCTCCCCCTCCTCCTAAATCTCCTCTACGTGCCCCTCAGCCAGCTCCTTCTTCCAGGGCTGAACAACCTGAACCCAAGAGGAGAAGGGAGCCCAAGGGCAAGGAAGTAGTGGAGGCCGGGAGGACTCGATCTTCCCATGACAAGGAGGCCCACAGGCCGACGAAGCAACTGAAAATCGGCCCTGCCCCCAGCCGAGGACCAGAAATGGGAGAGATTCAACAAACTGAGCCCCGAGCATGGCTTCCAGCCCCCATGCTTGGGGGCGAGCCTCTGACCGACGATGCGTCGATCAGAGATTACAACGGGGGCATTGGCTGCCAGGTAGCCTCGGCCTTGGAAGAGACCCTCTTGCTCCCCAAAGACATGGTGGAGCTGTGAGGATTGAGGAGGAACGAGGTCTTCCTCCAAGCCAAAAGGTGTCTGGGGATGGTATGTACTGTTACTTTGTTATTAATAATATTATTTTTTATTATTGTTATTTATCATTCTTTTTTTTTTTTTTTTTTTTTTAATTTCCCTCTCTTTTTGTTAAACAGGCTGTTCAGAGCACGTTTAGGATGGAAGAAATTTACCACTCCGTCGCTCAGCAGCTGGACGAGGAGAGAAGAAGAAGGATCGCTGCGGTGCAGACGATGTCAGTTGCTGAGAAGAGTAACATTGAACTTAAGGAGAAATTGAAGACTGAGGAGCAATCAAGGAAAAGTGCTGAGGCCGCCTTGAAGGGGGCTGAGACCCAGGCTGAGAGCCAGAGGAAGCTGGTCGTTGAGGTCAAAGGGCAGTTGGTTACGGCCAAGGAGCAAATCGCAACTCTAAGGCAGCAACTGGAGGAGGCTAACCAGCTTAAAGCCTTGGCCGAAAAAGCAAGAGTGCAAGCGGAGGAGGATAAACTCAAGGCCGAAAAGGAGAGAGACGAGGCCGAGCAGCACGGATATGATGTCGGCGTGGCAGAGACTGAAGACGCTCTTCGGGCTGAGGTCCCTGTTGTCTGCCGCGCCTATTGCGCCCAAACTTGGGAAGAGGCTCTCAACCAGGCTGGGGTTGAGGCCTCATCAGGGCTGAGGAAGCCAGAAAGCATCATCTTCCCCTCAGCCCTGCAAATTCCTAAGCAGGCTGAGACGGCCCCTCTCGTGCCTCAGCCAACTGCCGAGGCCCCCTCTCAGCCCCTTCCCTCTGCTGCCCAGCCAGACCAGGGTAAAGAGAAAGAGATCCAAAAGGGGCCCCTTTCAGTTGAAGTGACTGAAGCCCCCCAACCAGGGACAGCTTCTCAAGATTTTGAGAAGCAGTTAGCCTTAGTCACTTTACCTGCACAGGAGTCTCTTAAGGACAAAGAGAAAGAGACCAACCCTGAGGCAGCTGAAAAGGTGTCCAAGCCAAAGCTCCAGATCAAATTAAAGCCTTAGTTTTATTTTTTATTAATATTATCATTTTTTATTTATTTATTTATTTATTTCAACAATGACAACAATTGTAATTTCTTCTTCTGTGCTGAAAGGCCAATTTTGATAATGTATGAAACACTTTTCTTTATTTTAAGTAATATTTGTCAGCATCATCATTTTACTTAACTGTATCATATTTACTTTGCTCAGTTCTTTATTTTCTTTCATAACATGATCCATTATCAAAGAACCAGCATACATTAATGAGGAATAAGATGAATTAATAAAGCATAACGTTGATCTTTCAAAAAAAATGTATCTCCCTTTTATTTAGTTCCCTAATAAGTTCCACAATTTCCAGGCAGTATTACCTCACCTAAACGATAAGTAGATGGTGAACATATTAAATTATACGTACACTTATTTGACAACCACGAAGTCAATCATGGCCTATAAAGCAGATCAAGACTTAATCCAGGAAATAACAACTCATATCCAAGATCATGTTCTAAAGATTTTATCACAGCATATATTTCATTGAATATATTCCTTAACACTGCACGGGCAGTTATATTTTCCAGATTCATGGTCTGAGGACCAAACAAGGATGACTTGCTGTTTCTCATTTTAAGAGATGTTTTGCAATATTTATTTCCACCAAGTCTTTAACAGATGTCATAGTATATTAATTTTCACTAAGTCTGTGGTCTGAGGACCTGACATGACTTAGTTTCTGTTTAATATTTCAACAGATGTCATAGTATATTAAGAAGCAAGAGGAAAACAAGATAACTTTTATTATCAATAGTAATACCTTTTCAGATTATTTACATTCCAAGGGTGAAGTACAACTCTCTCATCTAAATCTTCTAAGTAGTAAGCTCCTATTCCTGCCACCGTCGTGATGCGATACGGTCCCTCCCAATTGGGCCCCAACTTCCCCCAAGCAGGGTTTTTAGCATTTCCTACAACTCTCCTCAAAACCAAATCTCCTGGGGCCAATGGTCTCAACTTCACGTTAAGATCGTAACCTTGCTTTAGCTTATGTTGATAGTAGGCTAACTGCACCCTAGCGTTTTCTCGCCGTTCTTCAATTAGATCCAGGTTCCTTTTTAATAATTCTTCGTTTCTATCCGGAGTGAACCCACCAGATTTCATCGTTGGGAAACCACTCTCTAGTGGTATTACGGCTTTAGCCCCATACGTCATTGAGAAGGGGGTTTCACCAGTAGACTTCCGAGGCATTGTCCTGTAGGTCCACAGCACGTGGGGTAGTTCCTCAACCCATCTTCCCTTGGCGTCATCCAACCTCTTCTTTAATCCATTCACGATGACCTTATTTACGGCCTCAGCCTGCCCATTTCCTTGCGGGTAGGCTGGGGTGGAATACCTGTTTTTTATTCCCAAATCAGAACAGTACTTCCTGAAGGCTTTACTGTCAAATTGGAGACCGTTAGAGATGAGGACGTTGGGAACACCGAACCGCGTAATTATATTCTTCCAGATGAATCTTTTGACATCCACATCCCTGATATTGGCTAAAGGTTCAGCTTCAACCCATTTGGTAAAATAATCTGTGCATACCAGGAGGTATTTTCTGTTCCCCGCAGCTTTGGGGAAAGGACCCACAATGTCTAGGCCCCATTGAGCAAAAGGCCATGGGTTGGAAAGCGGATTGAGCGTTCCTCCAGGCTGGTGGATATTCGGTGCAAATCTTTGGCACTGATCACATTTCTTGACATATTCTTGCGCCTCCTTCTGCATGTTCGGCCACCAATATCCTTGGGTAAGAGCCCTGTGGGACAATGATCTTCCCCCTGTATGACTTCCACAAACCCCTTCATGCAATTCCTCCAAAATTGTCTCCGATGCCTTTGGGTGCACACATAATAAATAAGGCCCAGAGAACGAACGTTTGTACAATTTTTTGTCCTCGGACAACCAAAACCGAGGAGCTTTCCTCCGTATTTTGTCAGCCTCGGATTTTTCCACAGGTAGTACATCTTTTTCCAAGAACAGTGATATGGCATCAATCCAACTGGGACCCAGCGCAACCTGGTGTATCCGTGGTGCATCTTGATGCGCCAGAGCTCGCACATACAGGTCTTCCACCAGGATTACCCGAGGTAGATCCTGAGCCGAGGACGTGGCAAGAGTGGCCAGCGAATCTGCATGGGTGTTCCCACTTCTGGGCACATGAGACAAGTCAAAAGCTTCAAATCTTTCCTGTATATTCCTGACCAAATGCAAATATTCTAGCATCCTTGAATCTCGTGCCTCTAGATCACCTCCTACTTGTCCCACAACCAATCTTGAGTCCAAAAAAGCTCTTACTGCCTTTCCCCCCAGTTTTTGCACCATCTGCATCCCCTGCAGTAAAGCTTCATACTCGGCCTCGTTATTCGTAGCGGAGAAATTCAGTCTAAAGGATTTTTCTATGATAATCTTTTCGGGGGACACCCGTACTAGCCCCACTCCTGATCCCCGCTGATTGGCTGCTCCATCAACGTACAATTCCCAATATCGTAGGCCCTAAACAGAGGCCATGCCTACCAATCTTCCCTCCACCGGCTCGTCTCCCCTTTCCACCTCTTCCGGAGATTCGGCAAACTCGGCCACCAAATCGGCGAGCACCTGTCCCTTGATTGAGGTACGGGGCATGTACTTTATATCAAAAGCCCCTAGAATCGTACCCCATTTGGCTACCCTCCCTGTATAATCGGCGCTCCTGAGCACTGACTTAAGGGGGAGTTGAGTTAGGACGACCACAGTATACGCCTGAAAGTAATGGGGGAGTTTTCTCGTGGCATGCACCACAGCCAATATCGCTTTCTCCAGTGGTAGATAACGCACCTCGGCTTCATTAAGCGACTTGCTTATATAATAGACTGGTCGTTGTACACCGCCGTCCACCCGTATGAGCACAAGGCTTATGGCATGTGAGGCGACAGCGAGGTAAGAGAAAAGGACTTCGTCCACCACTGGGCTGGACATTATAGGCAGATGGGATAGGTAATGTTTAAGTTCTTGGAAGGCTCTGACACACTCCTCGGACCATTGAAACTCTTTCCATTTATGTAACAAAAGAAAGAAAGGTCTACACCTTTCTGCTGATTTGGATATGAACCGATTTAAAGCTGCCATCATCCCAGTAAGCCTCTGGACCTCCTTTGGATTCCGAGGTGGCTGCAAGCTATTGATTGCTTTAATCTGATCTGGGTTTACCTCAATTCCCCTATAAGTCACCATGTATCCTAGGAACTTCCCTGACCCCATTCCAAAGGAGCACTTAGAGGCGTTCAAACGCAACTTGTGCCACCTCAGAATTTCAAAAACATTGGTAAGATCTGCTAAGTGTTCAGATGCTAACTTGCTCTTCACCACCATAACATCAATGTAGACCTCAATAGTTTTTCCCAACCGTGATTCAAACATCTTTGTCATCATCCGTTGATAAGTCGACCCTGCATTTTTCAGGCCAAAAGGCATTACTTTGTAGTGATAGTTCCCCACAGGAGTGACGAAAGCCGTTTTTTCTTGGTCCTCCACTGCTAATGGTATTTGGTGATAACCCTGGAAGGCGTCCAGGAAACTCATCCGGGATGGCCTACTGTCGCATTTACTAACTGATCTATCCTCGGTATAGGGAAAGGATCCTTGGGGCAGGCCTTATTAAGGTCTGTAAAGTCTACGCAGACGCGCCTTTTTCCCATCTTCTTCTTTACCACTACGGTATTAGCCAACCACTGGGGGTAGAAAATCTCTTTAATAGCCCCTGCCTATTTGAGTTTAACCACCTCAGACTTTATTGCCTCCACGTGCTCATTCGAGGGTCGCCGAGGAGGTTGCTTTTTCGGAGTCACTGAAGGATCTACATTCAAACGATGACAAATGAATTCTGGATTCAGACCAGGGGCTTCATAGGCGTCCCATGCGAAAACGTTCGCGTTTCCTCTTAAAAGCTCAACCAGCTCTTCCCTCTCCTGTAGGGGCAATCGAGCCCCAACCTGGAAGAATCTTTCACGGTCGTCCCCTATAGTCACCCTTTCCAAACCCTCATAACTCATCTCGTCATCTGACCTCCCACACGGTGACGACGAGGCCCCCAACTGCTATAAGACATTCTCCTTACTGGCCGAGGCACCAGTCTGTGGCTTGTGCTGAATTACTGCAATTAGGCATTGCCTAGCCATAGACTGGCTTCCCACTATCTCCAGCACTTGACCTCCAGAGGGGTATTTCACTTTTTGATGAAGGGTGGAGGAAACGGCGCCCAAAGAATGCAGCCATGGCCTACCCATAATCGCCGTGTACGGAGAGAAGGCATCTACCACGATAAAATCTACCTCAACCACATCCAATCCAGTTTGCACAGGCAGTCTGATCTGGCCCCTAAGGACCACCGTCTTACCTTTAAAACTCACCAAAGGCGAGCTGTAGACAGATAAATCTTCGGGCTTCAAACCCAGACCCTTAAAGAGGTCAGGATACATAATTTCCGCAGCACTTCCCTGGTAAACCATGACTCTCTTCACATCGTATCCGCCAATTCTAAGGGTAACCACCAGAGCATCGTCGTGCGGCTATATGGTTCCTTGTTTGTCCGCTTCTGAAAAACTAAGCACTAAAGGGACATTCGTCTTGGCTCTCTTCGGCATTGAATTAGGCTCATCATCGGTGAAATGTGATACTGACATTATCCTGGTTGGGCAGGATCCAGTCCTCCCTAGAGCGGCGAATATAACATTGATGGTCCCCAGAGGAGGCTTGGATGCAGGATTTCCCTGAAATGCTGCGCCGGTCTGGCCTCCTCGGCTACTGGAGTGGTGCAATAAATGCTTTAACTTCCCCTATCGGACCAGTTGCTCTAAATGATCCCATAAGTTCCGGCAATCTTCAGTAGCGTGACCATGATCTTGATGGTATTGGCAATACAGGTTTTGGTTACGATTGTTTGGATCTCCTGCCATCTTATTCGGCCACTTGAAAAATGGTTCATTCCTTACCTTCTCCAATACTTTCTGCACTGGTTCTCAAAACACCACACTGACTGCTTGAGTGTTGGCAGATGCAGGTTGCCCTAAAAAGTCTGTCTGAGGACGATTGTTCTGCAGCCGATCCGACCTGGAATCCCTCCTCTCCTGGGGGATCACCTTCGCTTTCCCTTTACCCTGGGATTGATCTTCCTCAATTCTCCTGTACTTATCAATTCTATCCATCAGCAAGCGTACACTAGTGACAGGCTTACCAGTGAGAGACTTTCTCAAATCGTGCTCCGCCGACAACCCTGCCTTAAATGTGCTAATAGCCACGTCATCATAGTCCCCATCTATCTCGTTAAACATCTCCCAATACCTATCCGAGTAGGCTTTCAAGGTCTCCCCCTCACGCATGGACATTGATAGCAAGGATCCTAAAGGCAAAGGTACCCTACTGCATGTGATGAAGCGGGCGCCAAAGGACTGGGTAAGCTTCTTAAAAGAATCAATAGAATTTGCTCTAAGGCCATTAAACCATCTCATTGCCATTAGACCCAAGCTGGACGGAAAGATCTTACACATTAAGGCCTCATCCTTCGAATGGACGGCCATTTTTTGATTAAAATGACTTACATGCTCCACTGGATCGGTCCGGCCATTATAAAGAGAGAAAGTTGGTTGGTTAAATCGCCGAGGAAGGCTAGCACCCTCAATCCGTCGTGTGAAAGGTGATTTGGCTACTTGACTCAAGGCCTCGTTCATAGCTTTGTTTCCCAGGCCCTTATGCGAGGTACTTTTGCCCTTCCTCCCATAATTACTGTACTCTTGGCTACCGGAGAAGGTTTCACTAGGTGGAGTCCTAGATCTTTTCCTATATGTATCATTTTATGTATCCCCAGAAGAGGACTCAGACTCAAATGATGCTCGTTTACGCCGCGCGCGGCGTAACTTCTTTTTCAACTCATCTATCTCATGTTGCATGTCCTTGTCATTCTCTACATGGGATGCGTGACTTCTCTCACGCGATTGGCTCCTATTAATGTGCACTGTTTGCCCACTTTGCTCACGACCTCCCCTCTGTTGAGGATGGACTCCCGAGTAATTATGCTGTGAATCTCCTGATGCCGCCTGGTGCGGACTGTCATTACCCTGATGTGGCCCTACCATTGGTTGATGCGAACCTGATTCCTCCATTTTACGCACTAAACCCAAATCTCTTTCTGATCAGATCAAGCAGTTTCCCACAGACGGCGCCAATTGTAAGGACCAGATTTGACTTGAATCCAAAACGGGAATGGATCCAGGTCCACGTAGCCCAAACAATGAATTTATAGAGTGCAGGAAAGAAAGCTAGTCTGATCTTGGGCCAAAATATTGGATTTTAGTGTAAAAAGATTAAAGATACGAGCATGGAATGTAGCAATAAGTCTCTTCGGACATGCCCTAGAGATCTGATTTTCCTTTTTCTTTCTGTTCCGATCTTTCTTCTCCTTTCCTTTCTTTTTTTCTTTTTTTTTTCTTTTCTTCTGTCTTTCCTCGCTTTATATACCATGGCTTTTTTGCCTTTTTTATCATCCACGTGTGGACCTGGCATTCAACGTCCTTTTTCGTCACCCCCCTGCCCTCTCTTGAATCTTCCATTCTTAGCTGGAAAGCTGTTCGTTCACTGTTCAGGTATCACCTCCACATTAATGCGGCCAGAAGGTTAGCTGGGAGACATTTAATGCGGAGGTGACAGCACCTTTAGATATTTGTCATTTCCTACCATTACTTTTTGTTTGATATTTCCCCCTTTGCTCTGTTATAAGATTTGTCCCAGGCGTTGTTCTGAGTGATTAACGAGTTCACCAGATACCTCGGACAAAAGTACCGAGGTGACCATCGTCCTCGGACACGGCCCAATTCCTTACAAGCATGCTCCACCTCTCCTCGGATGGTAATTTTGTCCATTCCTCGGCTATCTGTCCTCGGATATTCGTTTGCCCTCACACAGGATATTGGGCCGGGCCCTTCCTTGCTCCATTTGTATGAATGGAGATGATATTGGGCCTGGCTTCCTCACACACAGTTTGAACACAGGGCAAAATTGGCCCCCACACACACATAAAGGGATTTTTAAGAAACTAAAATTTAGAATTTGAAATGGAGTAAACTGCTGGATTTAGTGTGTGCTAATTTTTAGGGAAAAATGTATCAAACGTGCGTAAGATATATTTAAATAAAGTGTGCTAATTTTTAGGAAAAAAATTTCTAGAGTAGTTTTTTTTTTTTTTTTTTTTTTTTTTTTTTGTTGAATTGCAATTTTAACCATTTTTTTTTTAAGAATAAAGATTTTCTAATTTGATGAGGGGTATTTTTGACATTTTTTTAAGTCATAACTAACTTTCTGAATCCTCTTAATATATAGAGATTAAATATATGTTAATAATTTAATATTGTATGAAGTAAGTGACCAACCTAGTGTTAGTGCATTTCAGTTTCACGTTAAAACGATATCATTTTAGTTAAATACAAAATCAAAAGTTCTAAACATCATTCACTTTTCCATCTCACACTCTCACTCTCACAAAATCAAAAGTTCAAAAGTTTAATATTATTTTTTTGTTTTGTATATACATATATTTGTGGTACTTTTAATTTACCATTAATCTATCTTGGAGATATATATAAATATATATTTATATATTTGTGTTACTTTTTTTTATTATACAGGTTATATATATTTTTTTAACTATCATATTGTCATAATTATTAATAGTAAATTAGAAATTGAACATAACATATTGAAAAATATACCATCCTAAAACCGACCAAACTACACCTTATAGTACATGTGACTGCAAAATTGAAGTGCGGTGTGCTTAAGGTTTTGGCAAAATGCAGTACTTATAATGGCCCAAAACCACACCGCGAACATATAGATAGTATAATTCCTCTATATATAACACTCTACTTTATGAATTGCAACAAAAATATTCTCACAAAGGTAAGACAAATTATATCTTTTGTCAACTTTTCCTGCTTTTTTTTTTTATTCAAGTTATTTAATCTTTTTTCTGTATTCTATCAATCTTCTTTTCATTTTTGAAGTTATTTTTCAATTTTATTCATTTATATGAGGTTGTTGTTGATGATGTTCTTCATATATAGGAAGTCAGCGAGAAACTAAACAAATCCTGAAGTCGTGTAACAGGGAGAAACAAGGAAACTGTGGAATTTCACTTCTCTTGATGCTGATGAAGTTCTATTATTTGTTGATGTTCTCAATACTTATGTTTTTTTGGTGGCTAAATAGCAAATTTGATGCCATTGATGTTATTAACTTTGGTATGTACATTTTTTTTTTTTTTTGATGTATATATAAGTGGTTAATTAAAAATTGCTTAATTATTTTTCTCATTCTATTATTTAAAATTTATTCTTTCGAATTGAGAATAAAAAAATATAAAGTAATCAAATTTAGTTACAAATTAAAAGAGGACAACATAAAATAACAACAAACATTTATATAATAATAATAATAATAATGTATTTTCTTTAAATGAAGAATACATTTTTTTCATAAGGAGTTTACTTATAATATTTATAAATTAATAAAAAATCGTGCGAAGCACAAGCCAATAACTAGTCAATTAATCAATATCAATATATATATATATATATATATAAGTGGAGACTTTATACAGAAAAGCATGAGGCCTTGCTGTGTGGCACTCTAATTTTGCATTTAGCCTTTTTAACCTTTTTTTTAAAAAAAAATTTATATTTTACAATCACCCAAAAGATCAAGTTAAATTCTTTTTACTGATATCTTAAAGATGGGTTGTTATTAGAATTTAGAACAAATCTTATGAAAAAACCTAAGCCCACTTCTTCCCTTACATATTATGACCCAAGCATGATCATTTCCCATGTGTAGATGAAAGCCAAGACCCTAACCCACTTACAAACTCTCCTTCTCCTCCCTCACGTGTAGATGAAACTTGAAAGCCAAAACCCTCACTCACTTAGAAGCTCTTTTCCTCCATACAAGCTTCCCTTTGGACTACACCCTCTTCAATTTCTTTGCAAACAACGATTTTGCAATTTGAACTTAGTGATCCCATCTGACCAAGCCAATTTTCCTACTCATTTTTCACGTCTTAATTTAGCCCTTCTATGTAAACTAATGGGGATGTACGGTTAAGGAAGATATACAGTCTTATCTCAACAGTCTCACCACACACACACACTCTCTCTCTCTCTCTCTCTCTCTCTCTCTCATTTTGAGTTGTATATTAGGATTCCCCAAATTAAAGATAATATTCAATCTTACCAATGGGTGACACATTGGAAGGATTGTCTTCTAAGATAATGAATGCTTCTCTTGATGTGTTACAGAAAATGTCAAATGGTATGCGATATGGCATAGGCACCAATAGTCATATTGCATTAACTATATTCATATTAAATTTTGAGTTGTCCATGATGCAATTGTACTGGGTATGAAGACCAATTTGTTAATATGACTTTTGATATGCTCCTACAGCCAATTAAGAAATTCACAGCAAATTGGACCAATTTTTGTGATTTCTTCAAATTGTAGTTTTTTGTTTTTATTTTTTACACAAATGAATGAAAGTGGTAGGTCCATTATAAACATAAAGATGATCATAAGTTTAGATATTGATAAACAATTGAAATATTGCAGTTACAGATTTTGATAGCATTTGTCCCTTCTGAAAATCTAAACAATTTATAGGATCCTAGCCACAAATGTTTGTCATATAATCTATATTGCAAAAATATACTTGGTATCCCATATAGTAGAAACTAGAGAGGACTACAGAAACTTTTAGTTAGATGCACACTATTTTTTTTTATAAGTCTTCATGTCATATTTATTATTTCAATTTGAGACTAATATAATTTAATTATATTTTCTATGCAAAGCTTGAGACCAACATACTTTTAGGCAAAAATTTCCCATGAATCACACTAGTTTCTGACTAATATATAAAAGTAGAGACTTCATGTGGGAGAGCATGAGGTTGTACCATGTGATGCATTCTTTAAGATTTTCTTTATTTAGTTCATTGAATTAGCCAATCAAGTAAATACATATATTAAATATCTATAATTGCGCATTAATTATTTATATTAAATGAATTTATGTGATTATTTTTGTAAATTACATATAAAAAATTATTTTCATTCGGAATAATAAAAATTGATTTAGAATATGACATTCTTCTTCATGTTTAGTCACATTGAAAACAATTAACACAAAAGCCATAAGAAATTAAATATTTTTGAATTCTCTAAAATTAATCTTAGTCATTTAGATTTCCTAACTTCTTAGAGTGACATGTAATATATATGAACCAACATTGTAGTGTTTACATTATATAATTAAAAAGATTACTAGGATAAATACATATTTTGTTATATTAATTATTTTAAGTTGTGCATTAATTATTAAAGAATAATAAAATTTTGATATTATTTTTTCTAAGATTTATACGATAAACAATTAATTTAAAATATGATATTCTTGATCAAATTTAGACACTTTTAAAACAACAAAATCGAACAAAAGGGGAAAATGACACACAATCATTTTTTTATTATTATTTATATTTATAAATGATTGAAGAATATTTGCATTTTTATTTTATCAAAATGATATTTGCGTTCTTGAGTGGGCGTGAAACATGCCTATATATCAATCACTATATCATACAATTTTTAAATATTTAAATTTTAAATACATATAGCATGTTCAAATCACATTCGTATTGGCTTTCGATTTTAACTATAAAATAAAAGACTAAAGATTACAAATATTTGCCATAAAAATTATTGAAATATTGGAGGAAACTATAGATAAGCATATCATTATAGAATAAGATATTAGACACAAAGAAGAAAAAATTTAATACCATTCAAATTGTCCATGTCACAGAACCACTTGGCCCAAATTCATACACAAGAAACAAATGGATTTTCACCGTAACGATATCCAATTACTTTTTATCTATCACAGAACCACCTTCTGCAAATTCATACACCAGAAACAAATGGCTTTTACTATTACAATATCCAATTAATTTGATAATGTTCCCTTGGCTCGGGTGAGGGCAGAGGATGTTCTGTGTTGGCCTTTCTCACGGATGGAAACTACAACCGTAAGTCAGGATATAGGTTTCTAAAGGAAGAGGAAAATTATTTCATGGCTGAGGAATCTGCAAGCCAAGATAAAACGGTGTGGACTGGTGTTTGGTCACTACACTCTCCAAATAAAATCAAAAACCAAATTTGGTGTGCTTGTTAAAATTCCATGCCAACCAAAGCTAACTTGTTTCGGCGGACTGTCATTGATAACCCTCTGTGTGATAGGTGTAAGGCAACCTCTGAAACAACACTACACGCTCTATGGGAGTGCCCTGTCTTGGATGAGGTCTGGGCTGATGCAAGCAAGTGGGGTTGGCGAAGAGAGACTGCATTCGAAGGCTTTACGGAGCTGATCTTGTGGATTTTGCAGAATAAAAAAAAAATGCAGAGCTGTTTGCAATGACATCTTGAACGATATGGAGTCAAAGGAATCAAATCTGAACCCAAAAACCACACTAAAACCTCGATCAGCTAGCCCAACTAGCCATGGACCTTCAGGAGGAATATATCGCTGTCCAACCACCCTTGCAGGTCAGACCAACAAGGCAGTGTGCTCGCTGGCGTTCTCCTCCGCGGGATAGGCTCCTAATCAACTTCAACGGGGCTTTGTTCAAGGTGGACAGGAAATCTGGTATTGGGTGGTCATACAGAACAGCCAAGGTCTCATCATTGCATCGCTATCTCAGGTACTACAACAACAGAGGTGGAAGCACTTGCAGTAATTAGAGCCTTACAATTTGCATGAGAGCTGGATATCTCGGAGGTGGTGTTGGAAGGAGACTCAGAGATTATAATCACAGCCCTCAAGGATGAGCATTTGCCCTTACTTTACTCTCAAATTAGAAGAGAAGGTAATATGATCGCTCAAAATTTAGCTAGGTACGCTAGGAATGTTTCAGATTATGTAGTGTGGATAAAGGATGCTCCACCATATATCCACAATGTAATTCAGGTGGACTTCGCTTTTTTTATTAATATTATTCCAGTTTTGATTCTCAAAAAAAAAAAATGTTAAGATGGTTTGATTCATTTAACCAACGCATTTCTACCTAAATAAAAATATATCAAATACTCAGCAATTGATATACAACTATCATAAAAAACACAAGTATATACACTAAAGCCCCAAAAAAACAAACGAAGAACGTAGAATGAAAACCACGAAGAGTACAGGAGTAGAATATACACAAAGAAAGAATAGGACAAAATTAGCCTTTACTCTTTTTAAAAAAACAATCCTTTTAAAACTTGGTTTCTCAAAATTGAGTTAAAAAAGAAATTTCTAGAACTCTATATTGGCGTTTTAAGGAGCATATAGTGATGTTTTAAGGACTTATCGTGGCGTTTTTTAACTCGAGCTCCATGAACTCGAGGTACATGCAATTTTTTTTTTCTTTTTTTTTACCTATAACTTGAGTTCACAGAACTTGAGTTTCAAAACACCACTATAGGCTTCTTAAAAACGTTACTATAGGGCTTAATTCGATTTTGAGTAAATCCAGTTTCAAAAGAGGGGCATTTCTCTAATTAGTTTGAAATTTTTGGCAAAATGCTAATTTTTTTTTTTTTTTAAAAGGGCATTTGCCCATTTTCTCTAGAAAGAGAAAGAATATGATGAAAGTTAAAAAAACCTCAACTAAGGCGGTTTTTTTTTTTTTTTTCCCAAATTCAGAGAGCAATTGTAAATCACACTTACATGAATTAACATATGTAGTTGGTAAAGAGCACAAAGAATACCAAAAAATAAATGAAGAATGAAGAACACAAAGAACACAAGAGTATGATATAATAATGTGAGAAAAGTTGAAAAAACATCAACAGTGTTGCCGTTTTCTTTTTTCCGTTTTCTCTTTACAAATTCAGACAGCAATTTTAAAACTTAAATGAATTACAAGATTGGGTTGCTTATATAATAACATACGTAGTTGGTGCACTCTTTTTTGCCATGCAGGCTGTTCCAAATTTGGGTTTTAAAAATTCGTTTGCTACTTATATAAATAAAGTGAGAAAAATCAAATTCAATAATAAAAAAAAAAAAATTTAAATCAAATAACCTCACGTCTCAAAAATATGAAGATATCATAGATTCATCTAATATATTTAATGCATTTTGTGTTGCATTTCTACAATTCACACTAATCTATGTTCTTTTACATATTAATAATTTTAATTCGCACAATTGACTCCATATGAATAGCACTGCCTTTTCTTTTCATCTTCTTTTATTGGATTACGATTTTTCACTTTTATCTCATATCAATTTTTTGAAATATTTTAGGTTTGAGGCCTGCTCTAAAACAAAATTTTGTGTTATACTGGTCTGCTCGATGAAATTATAGAAATAAAGATTTGAGTTTCATTTTTAATGCTTAAATGTTGCATAAGCCATAACTCATAATGAGTATTATTATAGGACCATGTAACACTTGATTTCTTTCAATCGGATTTCTTAATGCTTCTAAGATTTTACATTCACAACAAAGTTCTTCTAAGGGATTTAGCTAATGTTCAGGACACCTACAATTAGGAGTTGAAAGTATAAGACTTTGTACTTGTGTAGTTATCAAGTATCCTTGAGTTTCTTCTCTGTACACCATGTTCACGTTTATGTAGTACAATCCTATCCAGACCGTATTATCATTTGATTTGATGGATATTCCTTGAATTGATACAGCCAGGAGTGCCTCCAAAAATAAACACATTCACACACAAAGATATGATTTCAATGCTTTTTTAGTGTTCATTTTTTTTGGAGTTAGCCTCATGACATTCTTTGATGTATCAGTAGTTCTCAAATGTATAATATTATCGAATATATGTGTAAACCTTAAATTCGAATGACTAAAAAATTATGACACTAAACTCAGGAAAAAAAGAAAAAAAAAAGAAAAAGAAAAAGAAAAAAAGCCTTAGAGTACACACGGAGTGTGTGTGATGAGGCTTGTATTCCATAAATACTATCCAAGTTTTGTGTTGCTTCTAATGTGATTGTTAATTGGTTAATTTTTGAAACCTTAATATAATTTGAATTAGAATTTGTAGAAAAATACCCAAATTGGGTAGTACTAAGAGCATTCGCATCAGGAAATTCTACTCTATCCTATTTTACTATCATAAAAAGTCGCTTTATCAATTATATAATATCATTTTACAATACATCCAGCATCCCAACTTTTATTTTCTATTCTACTCATTAAAATAATATATCTACACAATAAAATATATTTTTCCTTTTTTGTTCCTCCACCTTCCTTCAACCTCCATCACCGCACCTCCATTGCCTAGTCACCACCACCGCGCCTCCACCATGCCCACCACGCCACCACTACCCACTGCCCACCAAAATCCCACTGGAACAAAAACCCATATTAAAAAAAAAAAAAAAAAAAAACCAGTGTCACAACAGAAACCCAGCAACATCGGACTCGCCAACAGAAACCCAGCCTCACAACAGAAACCTAGAAACATTGACCTCACCATGTCCCACGCTGATCTCCATGACCCACACCGATCTCCACCAAACCCATCACCAATCTGAGCAACCCAGAAACCCAGCAACACCAGACCTAAACACTGGCAATCTTCGATCTCCGTGACCCACAACCCACTTTAGCCATACCCACCTCTTCCTTTAAGCACTGGTCACAGCAACAACAACAACAAAAACCCACAAAACCTGCCAAATCGCAACCCACCAGAAAAAATGAACCACTGTGATGTGTGATGTTGATGTTGGGAGGAGGATGGTGTTTGGGTCTGAAGAGAGGAGAGAGCAAATGAGAAAGAGAGAAGGAAGAGAGAGAACAGAACAGAAATAATGAGAGAGAGGAGAGAGAAATTTCGGGGAAAGTAGAATAAAAAAAAATATATATATATATATATATATATATATTACAATACTACTACATTGCAATTCTACCTTTAGAATTGCATTGTAGTAGTATTGCAAATTTTTTTGCAATACTTGGGCTATGTTTGGGTCTGGCGTTTGCGTATTTCTTTTTTTTTTCTTTTTTTTTTTTTCATGCGTTTTGGGACAAATTTTACTGTTATGGCTACTGTTCATGCACTGTACATGAACAATAGCCGCAAAATTTGACTTGTCAAACAATTTTCAGCCAATCAGTGCACATCGTGTACTGTTCATGGATCCATAAATTTCACTTTTCAGCAACTTTTTCATTAAAAATGGATCCCACAGTACTATTCATACATTTAAAAATTATTTTGCTACAGTGTTTTTCAGTTTTCAACTGTATCCAAACGAACCCTTGGTATATAGCATTTCGGATGTGGGAGGTTTTTAAGGGGAAAATGCTAAATAAAACTTACATATGGTATTTACAATTCCAGGTGCGGATGCTCTAACTATGGGTGTGCTAAACCTTCTATTATTTTTATGGGGTATTTTTTTTTTGTTACTTGTTTTTAGTCACATTCGAAACTTATGCTTTTGTCCACTGACACTACTACAATATATAATGATCTCATAAATTAACCAGTATATGTGTGTGTGGGGGGGGGGGGGGGTGAAGAAGATTATGATTCAATGTATTTTGTTGAGCCTTCCAACTGTTTTGTAGCAATATTTGTTATTAACCTATTATGTAAATACAAAACTAATTAATTTTGTGTCAATGATGGGTACTATTTATAATTGGATTTTGTTAATGTGTGCCCTAAGGGCACACAATAATTAACTATTTTTGGGAAAAAATTTCTCAGGAATTGAAAAAGTATTGAAAGCTTTTTCAATTCTTGAGAAAATGTTTTCAAAAATAGATGACTTAATGTGTGCCCTAAGGACACACATTAACTGGACCCTTTATAATTTATGCTGAGAGGCAAATTTGGTAAAGATGTGAATTCTTAAGAATAATGCTAGAGATATAAACTATTTTACAAAAAATTTTACAAACTACTAATGGGGTGATGAGTAATTATTGGTAAATGAAAAAATAATATTAATAGTGGACCTAAATGAAAATCAATAAGAGATTGAACACACCAACATAATGTAAAAATTTTGTGGAATAGTTTGTGGCCGTAGGTTGTAGCATTACTCAATTCTTAATTTATGTCCTTTAGTTTTATATGAATCTATTATACTTAAATTGCGGAATGATCTAAAAAATTGCAGAATAATTAATTTAACTATTTCATAGTTCTCAAATACATAATATTATTAGATATACATGTAAACCTCAAAAAATTATGATACTAAACTCCCAAAAAAAAAAAAAAAAAAAACCTCAAATTATGTGCAGAGCATGTGTAATGAGACTAGTTACTATTATTCATTAGCTTTAAAAAAAAAAATTTACACAAATGCAAATCTCTTTTGTAGTTTTGAATATAAGACTTAACCCATATGTGGTTTTTGTTTTATACCTAAATTATTCATTACACATCCATTATAATAACAATGAATTGCTTATGTAATAATTTATGTTTATATTTAGAGTTATACTTTTTCACATAAAACAATATATAAGAGTTTTTCTTTTTGAGAAATATATCACATGAAGTTTTGAGTTACATTGTTTCTAAAAAAGGAAAAAAGAAAATTTTGTTACGTTAAAAATCCTCATGGAGTTGTCTTACATTTGTTTTTGGGGAAATCTCAATTGGGATTGTGCATTTTTTTTTCCCAAATAAATAATATATCTCTATAGTATTCATGATTTATGTATTTTGGTCTGCAAATGTTGTCTTAAGAAGTCAAAAAAGTAATGAAAAACACATGAGATCTCATTTTAGATCGATCAAAACAATAGCTTTTGTTACTTCTACAATTCCACCATATTGTTAGATGTTCAGGGAGATATTATTTAGTGTTTGCGTCTTTGTGTTTGATTTGGGTACCATTCTTTTAAAAAACTTTTATTTTATGTAAAGGTTTCCCATTTCATCCATAAAATTATCTAACAACAAAGAAGTATCTGTTGTGTTATAATTGTAGGTATGAATTTTATACAATAAATATACATAAACAAAACAATCAATACATTATCATCAAAAACTAAATATAAGAAATTTAAACTCGTAATTTGATTATATAAAATTTAATTAAATTATAAATCAATATATAAATGTTCATATTCCCCATGGGTGCTTGAGAGGTGGGCTTATTAGTTTGAGATCTCACTTAAACTCGAAGGTTTCGTTTTCAATTCACCATATCATCTATATAATAGCATGACCAAATGCTAAGATATCACTATATATCTACAAACAAAAAAACAAAAAAAACTTTGTTACATATATATATATATATATATATAAGTACAAATATTTAAAGTTGTGATAATATTTTCAAAATCTCCGTACATATCTTGATTTTATTTAGAAAAAATTTGGTTGGGTTTTCATAGTGGGTCAGTCGGATCCCCTTTCCACGCATACCAACACATAGCATTTACTTTACCATGTAACATGGCTAAGACCATGTGCAGGGAGGTTAATGGATTTTAGGCCAAGTGGCAATAACATTCACCCATTGTGGTAGTCTAGATCCGACATATATCATGTAACTTTTATCGAGTGACGATAGAGAGACTGCAAATTTTACTACATAAACAATGCTATCAATTAAAAAAATAATTTATTTTATTTTTTTTGTGTGATACCAATCATATATAATTATTAACACATTATTTTATTAGTTTTTTTATAATAAAATTAATAGTAACTTTAGCATTTTTTCATTCATGAAGACAGGTCAATGGTCTTTAGGCCAAGTGGCAATCCCATCCACCAATTGTAACGATCGAGATCCGAGTGTTTCAATCCCTTTGTCTTTACCTGGTGAAAAAAATAAATAAAGACTAATTCATTTGTTGTAGATGAGATAAATAAGACACACAAGGTCCTTTAGCCTTTAGGACTGGCAAAGAATATTAGGATTGGCAAAGAATATCACTTTCCTCTAGGGAACAACAAACGGGACAAAGCCTAGAAGAGAATGTACCATTCCAAAGACTTGTAAATGTTAGCCAGGAAAGAATCTTTTATATATATGTATATCTTGGCTTGCCTTGTATATTAAGCATCCTCTTTACAACCCCACATTACACTTTGTATACAACAGCCTTCGCAAGCAAAGAACCCAAACCTACAGACCATTCCATATCTATATAAGACCCCTTCTTGCACATAACACATATCAATGTACTGATTTTTCCTGCATTGCACTTTTAGTGTCCTGAAAACTCTTAATTCTCTCCTCTTCCAACAACAGCTTTTCATTATAAACCATATAGTACAAGGATGGCTGCTGGACAAATAAAACAAGTTGCCAGTCTCCTTTTGGGCCTAAATTTCTGCATGTATGTTATTGTTTTAGGCATTGGTTCTTGGGCTATGAATAGAGCCATTGATCATGGTTTCATCATTGGTATCTCTCTCTCTCTCTCTCTCTCTCTCTCTCTTTCAGTTCCTCTTATTTGTGTTAATGTTTTGCAACTTGCAACTGTCATTCATGCTAATGCTTTTTGAGAATTGTAGGACCTGGATTTGATCTTCCAGCACATTTCTCACCCATATACTTTCCAATGGGAAATGCTGCCACCGGCTTCTTTGTCACATACGCTATGATTGCCGGAGTTGTTGGAGTGGCAGCAGCAATATCTGGACTCAACCATATTCGTTTGTGGACTGCTGATAGCTTGCCATCTGCGGCTTCAGCTGCTGCTATTGCTTGGTCTCTGACTGTCCTTGCTATGGGGTAAGCAATTACTGCGTATCACTTTTCCTCTCTATATATCTCCAAACAGCAATAACAAAAGGATAATTATTCTTAACACGCTCTTTAGTGTAAATACTGTACACATCACTTCTTTCGCATTTTAAATGCAGACATCAATAAAAAATATGTATATCACACTTGAAATTATGGATGTACGGAGTATATAACAACGAGTGTAAAAGCAATATTTTCTGATAGCAAAATGCAAAAGAGATGTGGTATACCTTTTGATCCTAATCAGCTAAATCATTTATACACAGGTTTGCTTGCAAAGAGATTGAACTCCGACTCAGAAATTCTCGTCTGGTAAGACCCAGAAACATTCACCACACTTTTTGACATTAAATTTGCCTAACACTCTACATAGAAAATTGAAACACCTCTATTGTTGCAGAGAACAATGGAGGCATTCCTAATTATCCTTTCAGCTACACAGCTTCTATACATAGCAGCCATTCATAGTGCTGCGAGTACACCAAGAAGATGAACTTGATTGAAAGTGGAGCGGCAGTGTTTGTGTGGCTTGTCTTGTTTTTCTGCTATTTTTTCTTCATTTTTACCACTTGACTGTGTACAAAGCTGGCCAAATATTTGGCAGCTCGTTTGCTTGGTGTGATTCCATTTGATTCTATTTGATTTGTATCAACCAATAATAAGAAATTATTTGCAAAAAGCATGCTACATTTCTGTATTTCAATGCGCCACCATCCACCCTGTGTGATTTGAATTTTCACATATTTTTTAAGCTTGACAAAATTTTAGAAAAAAGGTACGTTATTAAACCATGACTAATCTAACACAACAGCTCTGCACCTTATTGACAAAAAATGTGATCTGTCACAAACATAATGTCTAAGGATTAATTTTTAAAATTTCCAAGAGACAAAATAACACTCTTATCAAGAGTCCAAGGATCATATTTATAGGCTACAAAACCCTGGTTCATTTAGACACATCAGAACCAACCATATGGCCCTTGTCCGATCAATGATCATTCAACCTTCCAAAAAAAAAAAAAAAAAAGAATCCATTCCTTATGGCACCCTGATCAATGAAAAGAAGCCTAACATGTAGTATAAGAACTGGCTGTACTACATTTATTTTTTTATTTTAGCCACACACAAAAAAAAAAAAAAAAAAAAAAAAAAAAAAAAAAAAGAACTGGCTGTATCATTAAGGGAAACCCATACCCCAAACCAATAACAACCAAAAGCAAAACTCAAATTGTTGAAGGAGTAAGCAACTAAGGTTTTGTCTGGCTCTGTTACAGAGCGCTTTCAGAACAAAAGAAGTCCAGAAGGAAAAAATGCATTGTCTGGTAATTCTCCAAAAAGAGCTTTATACTCCACTAAAACTCTATTAGAAAAGGCAAGAATTTGGAATTTTGTGAATTTGGTACAACCTTTTTTAGAAAAGACTAGAATTTGGAAATTTTAGGGGAGAGAGAGAGGGTAAAACAATCAAAACGGTAAAGAACTTTGCAGTTAAACTCTGTATCACAAAAGCTCAACTACTACAATTATAGGTTTAAAACACTACTTCCTACAACAATATCAAACTGGCACAAAGCATCCATCTATCCATTCAAAACACCACGACAACAATCGAGTGAATATTGATATTATAGAAAATCTTGTAAACTCCAGGTCACACCACCGCACTACCCAACACAAAAGAAAATAAGTACAACACACCACTTAGAAAAACACTATACTACAAAATTAACAAGAAATGTACTGAAGTCTAGGGACACTAAGCCGCCTAAAAATTTGTCACTATCACCACAAACCTTAAGACTGTTTATATGATCAGGCCTCTTGGCCATTATTCATAGGGAAAACACAAGAAAAAATCTAGTTTGAAATATCAAAAATTTCTCCAGATCAAATCCTCTTTTTTAACTTTCACAAGCTTTTCACTACTGCACTGAAGCCCCTCCAAAGCTTTTTTTCTGCATCAAAAGGAAACCATGGAAAACGTCAGCTACAACTCCATTTAAAAGGGTGAAAATGATAATGTTAACACCATTACTTATTTAAACAAGAACATTAACAAAGTCCAAGGCATAAGATGAATTCATTGTTTGGTTAAAAGTCTACATACAAGCATTGCATCCCTCATGCTGATTGAGAAACAAAGAGAAAATTAAAAAAAAATAAAAAACAAGAGCTACAGAAGAGCATTCATATCACAAGGCATGAGATAGGCTTGAAAAGGGGTTACTGTTGATGATTACGGGTTACTGTTATCTATTCTCCAATATCAAACCCACAGCAACGGGCAAAAACACTGCATGATGCAGACTTGAAAAGGTTCAAGAAATAACATAGGTTAGAACAAAAGGACAGAATAAAGAAAGTAATATGGGGCTCACTTCCAACATCATACTCACAAAGGTCCTTCAAGTCAAGGGCAGGATAATGCAGAATAGAAGAGGCTTAAGAAATAACACAGTTCACAGTCTGATCCTAATTTTTTACATTTCTATAATATGATATTCAGCAATGACTCTTCTAATACAATTTGAAAAATCTCTATCTCAAACGCAATTCCTTCTGCACTACGTTCCACACTTGCTAAGGCATCACTGCACAATTTGTTTGCTGTTAAATGCAACTAATTGCAACAACCTCAATTCCTCAAACCTACTAAGACGTTCATGATTGTCCAATCCTATTTAAGACTAATGTCCACACTCACTTTGAAATCCAATACTGTCTTGACACAATCAATTATCAACTTAGCACATCATGTTTTTAACCAAATCAAAAAACAGAACAAACAAACAGGTTTTAAAAAATAAAATTAAAAAAAATCCCAAAACACAAGCTAAAACTCATAAAAAATAAAATGAATTGAATGAAGAAAATATCTCAACGATCAAGTAGCACCCTACTTAAAATAAAAAGAAACTAAGAAATATGTAGAAATTGCACAAGGGCAAAAAAGAAGTTTCTGGAAGGTCAGAGCTTTTGCTGAATGCAACTTAAAAGCCTCTCGAGTCAACTTTAGTAGGAAAGTTGGAGGAAATTATCATATTCCAGGTAAGAGAGAATAAGAGAAACAAGAACATTGGCCTCATGATCTTATCGGGCCTTGATGTGACTAGAGATACTATATATGAAAATCCTTTTTGCTATCCCTTAAAGGAAATTTGGCTCCATTACAAATGGGTGCCTCAATATTTTTATATACTTCCACAAAATTCATGATCCACTCAAAATAGAGTTGTATCATCATAATAGGAAAATAGGAATTGAAAAAAAAAAAATCATCCTTTGAAAGAATAATCTCAATAGAGAGAAGAAGAAATGAATGGTTGCCATCCTTAATCTTGAACCTTTGGCACCAAATGCAGGTGGTAGCACCATGTATGGAGAGAGGGACAAAAGTAAGGATATTGTCCCATATCCCAAGGGCACTGTCTCAAACACCACAGCCCTTAGGGTTGAAAATCAAATATATGGTATATTGGTAAGGATAAACCTTAACATTACTTTGTGTGTGTGTGTGTGAGAGAGAGAGAGAGAGATGCCAGTGGATGCTAAATTAAAATAAATTCTGAATTTGAGAGACAAAAAAAGGATGTCAAAGTTCAAGAATCAATTTCACAAAGCAATACCCTAACTGAAAGCAGGGGTTATTAGCATATGACAACCAATGATTTCCACTTCCTAACTAGAGGAGAGAGGGGGGGAGATCACTTATGATTTAATGGACGATAAGGCTCCAACATATCTAAATGACTAAAAAGTACTCCGATAGCACCCCCATGTAGTTAAGATTTGGGCTATATTGACTAGAGTGAAATATTTAAAAACTATAAGGAATTCTTGGCCAAGCTATATTTTTCCAAAAGTAAATTAAAATATACCACAAGCAATTGAAAACTTAATGGACTCAATGCAAAAAGTTTCTTGAAATATTATACATCAAGGGCTCAATGCAAAGCATTAAGACCTATTCTAATTGCTTTGTGTAGACTAACTAAACTGTCTCATCTAATTTTTCTTATCTTTTCTCAAGGGCCGGTTTTTTATTTTAAAGTATCAAGAACCATAGATCCTATTTTCCCATTTCACTTTATCGGCCAGAATATTAAGTTGCACAATAAGCGATCAAGTTTTATCTCACAATTCTGAGAATTATTGATGAAAGACAAGGGAAATGAAGCCAAATAACATTTGGAAGTTATGGACAGCTAGGATTTTGAAGAATTAGGGTTGGAGTTTGGTGAGAAAAAGGCTGAAAAATAATAAGGAATATTGAATTTATAATGGTGGAAAAAATAATAGGATTTGGGATGAAACAAAGGTAAAAGCCTAAGGTTTAGGTTTCTGTTCCAGAGCTGTGAACAGTAACATGAACAGTTATTTGAGGCTATTTGATGGATGAGTGATTTTGGGTTTTGAAGTTTTGGGTTATAGTGTTTAAAGGTGGCAAGTCAAATCTGTGATTGGCTGATTGCTAGTGATCAAGTTGCTGGAAATTTAAGGACAAGGGAAAAAAAAAGACAAACTTCTAGGCATCACACCTAGGGTTTTCTTGGCATCACACTGTACAGAAGGTTGTATCATACAAACCTCAAATAAAGTTTCATAGCTCTGAAAATTTGGAAAACATACTTATCCATTGAAAATCAAGCATTACATCCACATAAATAGACGAATTACCCAACCAAAATACGACTTTTTAATTTATAATGTGGCAGTCCTTAAAGGCTTGAAACTGGAATTTAATTAGTCTTACGCAAATAAACTGATGAGAGAAGACACCGATTCCTCATTTTGTGGGCAACACAGAAACTACTTTTATATCCCTTTGCAAGAAAATAGCAACTACGAAATCCCACCATCAATCTTCACAATTTTCAAATATTTCACTCTTAATTTCCTTAAAGTATATTCTTCAAACATATCTAATTCTGGAGCACTTGTCCAAAATTCCAACTTATCATAAAACTCTACCCATATCTCAAGACCACCTGTCTTAAATGTGACATTTACATCATCAAGCAATTGATACATGCCATGGAGCCCTTTTTTTTAAGGTAAGTAATGCAATTTTATTGATAAAGAAAGAAAACTTTGCATTCACGATGATGAACAAAATGGATCATAAGAATAAAAATAAATCACATGTGATGGAGCCCTTTTTCCTATCCTATTTTCCTTCGATTAAAAAAAGAAAAAAGAAAAGAAGAACATCCTTAAGAAGAAAAATGGAAACATGGGTAAAAAATGCATGGCACATGTATGTTATTTATTCCATATATATCCACTAGATAAACTAATTTGGCCTCCAAAGGACATTTCTTTGCTACAACAAGAGCTTTTCATAATTCTTGTAACCTGTTTGCCACATATAAGATTGAATGTATTTTCAACACAAGATACTTACTTGACACTAAAAAAAAAAATCCAACCGAATGGTCTAATTCAATCAATCATTAGCATATACCCCCAAAATCTCTCATGAACAGTAATGCAATTCTCCTAATTACCCTACGTTTTTTGTTCTTTTTTTTTTTCCTCTGTTGTGTTATGGGGGGAGGAGGGAGGGGGGAAAAATCAATAAAATATATTAGAAAATCCCAACCTGAGCTTATCTTCCAGAGCCCGTTAGCACATCAAACAATCCACAGCAACTCAAAAGGGAACTTCTTTGCACTACTTGTGGAGCTGGAGCTACCAGAGGCTACATAACAGCTCAGCAAAAGTAAGCACGTCTAATTTCAATGTATTTTATTGTAAATATATAAGCAAAATTGCAATCAAGAAACGTAAGGGAGCAATACCTCGTTTTCAGAAGATTCAGGAATCTCAGGATCTTTAACAGATGCTGCACCATTACTAGTTGCAGCAACAGGGGCACTTGATGATGGCAATGTATTATCCTCATATCCATTTGACACAGATTCCACCACAGTCAAGTGTGCTTGAACATTTTCATCTGATAAAGGAAATATTTTATCCTCATTCTTCAATGCCAAATCTGTCACAGCTGTCGGAGCCTCATTTAATTTAAGTGAAAAGTTTTTCTCAATTTCTTTTGATCCTGATTCAACCAAATCAGCAATCACTAGATTCTCAACTGGAGCACTTTCAGTAATGTGAATTTTCTCCTCGGACACAGATACCAATGACTTAACAGAATCAACAATGGGGGCACTTTCTGGAATTGAATTAACAGTCTCCTTAACCCAAACCACCTCTTCTGGAGAAGAATCAACTGGCTTCACTTGCTCATCATGTGAGCTTACTTCCAAAACTGAATTGTAAGCTTCCTCTTTTGGCTTCTGCTCAATGACTCGGGTCTCATCATCTGAACTACTACTGCTAGAGCTCCGATCATCCCCATCATGTGATTGGTTGGCAGACTTGATATGCTCAAAGGTACCATTTTTGCTCTTGGAATTATCGTCGGATTTAAGTTCCCTTTCAATTTTAACAGCACCATCATCCTCTACGACTATTTTCTGCTCACCCTCATCAACAAAAGTCCCTCCCTCCATAGACTTGTCCTCAGCAACAAATGACCGAGCGGTTGATGTGTCTCTCTCCTCCAATTCCTCATTCCCCTCATTGAATGGACTTTGGTCACTATCTTGGTCCTGAGAAGCAGGGGTACTAACATCACCACCATCACTTTCCTTCCCATCTTGGGATTTCAGATCTTCATTTCCTAACATAGTTTGGTTCAACCAGAAGATTCCCAATGAAAATCAAACAAAACAACTGCTTTGACAATTACTTATAAACCAATCTTGACCATGAAATCAATACAAGTTAAAATACATATAAATCTTATCATTTAAGTTGATTAAGCCACAAGAATTACAATAAAAATTCAAGTATTTTCAAACACCTATTTTGGCCAATTCAACACAAATATATATATATTTTCTTTAATAAGTTGAAGCAATCACAGAAATCACAATCAGAATCAAGCAAAACAAGGACAATAACAAATACCCATTACCCAAATTGACCCCCAAAAAATGTGGGTGTATAATTGAAGAACAGATAAGAAAGGTTTGAATTGGTCTGATGGCGTTGAAATCAAGCGAAACAGAAAGAACAAACACCCTTTAACCCAAATTGACCAAAAATAAATAAATAAAAACAAATATTGAAAAATACAGAGTTTACAATTCAAAGATGTATAGGTATATAATATAGGTAAAAGTGTGGATAGGTCTGACAGAGTGGAAATCAAGCAAAACAGAAAGCATAACAAATACCCATCAGCCCAAAGTGACCAAACACCACATCAAGAAACAAAGATTGATGGAAAAAGTAGAGTGCATGATTTGAATGACAGATAGGTCATGTGTGGATTGGTCTAATGGGGCCTAATTCAAAAGAGAAAACAGCAAAAGTTGAAAACTTTAAATATTGTATACCTTGTCCTCGAGGATTGTTGGTTGAGATTGAGATTGAGAGGTTAGTGTTGGTGTTGGGGTGGGCTTCCTTCTTTTTCTTTGCAGCTTTTCTCTTCTTAGCACCTGATGGCATGATTGGATGCTTGGGTGTACGCTAATCTAATATGGGTTCCTCACAGATCGCGTAGGTTGTCTCTCTAAGTCTCTCTCTCTCTCTCTATCTTTGTCTCTCTCTGTCTCTGTGTCTCTCACTCATTCACTCACTTTTTATGTATGTGTACATGTTTGGAAATTTTACTTATAGCAGTGTGGGAAGAATATGGGTTTTACTTTTTAGTACAGTACTTTTATGGTCCTATTGGGATTTTTGGGAGCAAAATTGGAAGAAAGGCTGTCTTTGGATTTTGAATGTGTGTTGAAGATTCCTTCTTTATTTGGGCTCAATACTAGATTTTGTTGTGTTCTTACACAAACAAAACGTTGGGAAATGGACTGGACTGGTGGGTAGATCCCTGTGTGTTTTTTTCCTATATGGCAAGTGTCATTTTTTGATGGGTGTGATGGGGTGGAAATGTGAATTTGGGAAGTATGGTTTTTTTTTCCCCCACTTCACGTGTGGAAGAGTGGGAATTTGGGAAAATGGCTGAAATGATTAGAATGTGGGGAAATCAAAATGAGTGGTGTGTGGAATTTGCCAATGCTTGTGTCATTGGGATTAATAATGATTCCATTTTTTTTTTTTTTTCTAAAAGGATTTTTTTAAGAGTGTTATGATGGAGATTGACTATGAATCAATGTTACATCCAATTTATTATAGTTGGATTTATCAAGCTCAAAGCTCCACTGCAATTCACACGATGTCGGCCATACTATGATTTGGATAATGTGCTCAATTTCAGTCTTCTTTTGTATTTTTCTTTTTTTGGAATAAAGGATATCTATTAAGATAATCTATATATATAATAATAGGTGAAGTTGAGAGAAAATCTAATTAGATTTTAATTGGATTCTCAATTTTGCGCTACTTGTCCTAACCAAAACTCAAAAAAAAAATTTAATTAGATTATAAATTTTACTTCAATTTTGTGTCATGTATCTTATCTAAATTTTCTAATTTTTATGTCCAAATAAATGATGCATTAACATTTAACACGGAAGCCAATAAAACCACAATAATAATACTCATTGGCCTAAACAAGAACATCTCACCTGCACACTTTTATGGGTAATCTCAATAGAGTCTGGAGCTCTTCTAATCTCACAACCAGAACCAAGGAGTCCAACGAGAAAGACTATAAAAGTAAAACATCATCTCCTCCTAATTCCATATCGTCATCCCATGTCTCCTCCTCTCTCAATCTCTACCAACTAGATCCACACACTGCCCTCTCCTCCTCCTTACGGATTTCTTAGAGCAATGTCGGGTTCAAACACAATGTTCAATCTCACTCTTCCTTACTTCACACTCTCATACATTAGCGCTTCATTGGCGCCTCCACGAAGATTCCAAACTCAATGATCAATTCTTATTTTTTAATAGTTTTTAATGTGTCTGGATTAAGATTTTGTTAATTTATTAAAAGTGACAAAAATATAATCATATATATTATATTAAGTTGAAGTTCAATTTTAGAATTCAAATTGAATCAAATTAATTTATAATTGTAGTTTAATTTTGTGCTATGTGTTCAATTTGATTTTTAAATGTTGGTGTTAAGTTACTTACATTCATAATGCTCAATGTGGAAACTAAATCTACTAAGATAAACATCTTATCATCACAATTGTTAATATTTCCGTGCGCAAGCACAGACTACATGCTAGTTACGTAAATAATTGAGGAAGGCTTGTCCAAAATAGAATGGAATACAATACTTATAGAATGAATTTGAATTAAAATAGAAGTGTTATATTGAGATAATTATATAAATGATTTTGAATAATTCGGAATAACTTGAGGAAGGCTTGTCCGGAATAGAATACAATACTTATAGAATGAATTTGAATTAAGATAGAAGTGTTATTTTTAGTAGGGGAGAAAAGAGTCAAAGGAGGATGGTTTTTCAATCCAGTTCTTCTAAGGATTGTTGAAATATTCTGCTATGAAACTTGGACAACTCATCAATTTTTTTTTTTTTTTCCACCACTCACACTGATATAATTTATGGCAATAAAGGTATCCTAAATTTTCTCTTGTATATTTGGTAAGATGATGGAAACCAATCTATATCTATATCATATCATATACTATATAATAAAAGTTAGACTTAGACACTATAGTTGCACAGAGTGGCTTCACCATATTGTAGAAATTTTTTTAGATTTTTAGATTTTAAAATATATATATAATTTTTCTTCTTCTATAATTTCTAAATTGATAAAAATACTAATTTGATTACAATCCAAATTCTTCATCTTATCCATGTAATCCTATTTTTAAATTTTAAAAATATATATATAATTTTTCTTCTCCTATAATTTCTAAGTTGATAAAAACCTTAATTTGATTACAATCCAAATTATTTATCTTAATTCAGAACCATCTAATAATTTCTCTTATAATTTAACTTCAATATAATTTGAAATTCTTTGTCTAATTGAACTCTCTCAAGTCCTAACTTCCAAGTTTTTTGGATAAACATGCATCCTAAGTGATGAGTTATATATTTTGTTCTCTCTTTTTTTTTAAACGCTAATTGTAATATTTTTTTAATACATATCTTATTCCTAATAATTCTATTTCTTTAATAATTCCTAAATTGATTAGAAATCTAGCATCTTCACAATTGAAAATTCTCTATATATACAGTTTTTTTTAGTGTATTCTTATATATTCATATGCACAACTTCTTCATATACGGCTTCTCTCTCTCTCTCTCTCTCTCTCTCTCTCTTTAAATTTTTTTGGAGATAGAAACACTACTTATTGTTCTAATTGATTTTTTCTCTCCCCATTATTAATAATAAGTTTGTATCTCTCTTTTTGTTTGCAGTAGAATGTTTTACCATACTATTATAGGTATGTTTCTATTTTTATTTTTGTTTTTATGTTTTGCTTATAAGTCATAAATGCAATCAATTATATGAACCTCTATAAATATTTCACCTTTATGATTTGTCTAGCATCAATTATTATTTGTTTTTGTTTTGTTTGTAGTAGAATGTTTTATCAAAGCCACCATCCACTCTATTACAGGTATGTTTATTCTCATTATTTTTATTTTCTATGTATCTGTTTATGAGTCATTAAGTCAATTTTAAATCCATGAAATTCATTATATAAGCCTATATAAATATTTTCACATTTATGATTTGTCATTAGTTATTATTTGAGTTAGGTTTGTTTGTAATAGAATGCTTTATCAAAGTCACCATCCATATTATTATAGGTATGTTTCTCTTCTTTGTTATTTTTGTGTTTGTGTTTTTTTAATTTATGGTTTTTCTTATGAGTCATTAAAAGCATGAAATATATTATATAAACCTCTATAAATATTTCACTTTCTTCTATAAATATTTCACCTTCATGATTTGTTCACATCAATTATTATTTGAGTTAAACTTAAAGGTATAGGAAAACAAAGAAAAAAAAAACTTCGATATATTCATTAGGGATTGATGAAAGACTAATAGCTACTTTTCTTGAAAAGCTAAAAATGTATAGGCCTTTCTTTGAACTTTGTTTTGTAGGATTGTGTGGAAGATGGATATCTAAGTCAAGAAGGCATCTTGGCATCTCATAAGATTTCTCTCTTAACATGTGAAATGTCATGTGGAATCCATACATACTATGGAATTCATTAAATTGACTCATAAGATCATTTTTCATGAGCATATTGTAAGGACCAAGTTTGAACTTCTAGCCCAAAACGTGGATGGACGTAGGCCTAAAAAGCCCTAACAATGAATTTGTAGAGAATGGGTTGAAAAATTGGGTTTTAATTAATCAAACAAACCTTAGAATGGATTCAGACGTTGAAAGAATGAAAAAGAAAGGGTTTGTGTTGGAGCAAATCGTCCTCGGCAAGATCCGAGGAGGTTTGTTCTTTTATATTGTTCTTAAGTTTAGTTAAAAATTTGATTACAGAATGTTCTCGTCCCCCTCTTTTTTCCCTTTCTTTTCCTTTTATATCATCCTCCCCTCTCATTCCCACTTCACACGTGTACATCGGAGGGTTGGTGTTGATACTTGTTCCATCTGCACCTTCCATCAGTCTCCATGTAGTAGCTGTAAGGCTAAAATACAGTGTTCAGGTATCACCTCCACATTAATGTGGACAGAGAGTGAGCTGCAGTGCATTTAATGTGGAGGTAGCAATTTTCCCTGGAGATACTACATGATCACGTTCTACCTTATTCACCTATGGTACTTATCTTCTCATATGAAATGGTATGGAAAGTTGCCTTTGTTGGTAAAACACTTCTTTGTATCTCGGCCTTGGTTAATCAAGGGAGGGTTCATCCTCGACATAGCTTCCTAGACTGTTACGATTAACACTGTCTCCTTCGCCTACAACTGTGGGCCTCTGTGACACCGCGTGTTTGTCCTCGGACATGTCCTCGTCCTTGGTTTGGGCCTCAAGCCCAATACATATGTGAATGAATATCTTTGAACTCTCCGGCCCTACAATAACCCCTCAAAATCTTGCTTTTTGTCACCTTGGGCAGAAAGGAGGATTTTGACATTCTCGGGCATGTTTTGGGCTCATTGTGTCTTGTCCTCCACCAGTACAAGTGCCTTTTTAACTACCCAAGGCATGCTCCTGACGCTTCAGTGTCTGGAACGCACCCTCATTAAATTCTGACTGCTCCTTGTCCCCCACGTTCTACGCTGTGATGTAGATCGAACGGCTAAGAATCTCGTTGGGATGGGAGTGAGAATTTTCCTGCTTGTACCTTTTTTCCTTTAATATAAATAACCTCCAAACCAAGCCTTCAACTTACTTTAGCATTCATTCAAACTCTAGCGCACACACATTGAACCCACTAATATCTCTCACTTACTCGTGCCTCTACAACTATTAGAAGACTGTCCGAGGTCAATTTCCCCAATTCTGTAAGTATCCAAAAATCTCTATAACTTGTCTTTTCGCATATTTTCCTTTCCTTTATGCATTTTCACTCCTTGGCTTTAGTTCTTCTTTCATTTCTCTTTAATGCCCTCTTGAACCTTCTTAAAAGAGAAAGAATGGGTAGGTTCAAGTGTTTGGTAGAATCCGAAGAGGGAATGGCAAGTTTTAGGGCTCAATATAGAATCCCTCCCAACATCAACCTTAGATATTGTGAGGAGGGGGAGTGGTTCGAGCGAAGACGAGAAGGTGAGGTAGTGATTCCCATGATCGCCTTTATAGAAGGTGACATGAGAATCCCAATGGGGAGGGTTATGAGGGACTATCTTAGGTTCTACCGTTTAGCACCCACCCAATGTGTTCCCAACGTATTTAGGATATTAGGGTGTGTGGATGCCTTAAACGAAAAAATGGGGTTAGGGTTAACCACCATGATATTAATTGGGTATACAACCTCTGCCATTTAAAGGGGAAAGGGTATTACCTAAAGACAAGGTAGCTCGAAATCAGGTTCATACAGTGCCTCCCCAAGTCTAGTAAAGGGCTAAATAAGGACTTCTTGATCGTGTCAGGGGAATGGCATGATGGCCTCCATTGCCGGACGGAAGAGGGGCAACCAAGTGTGATTCTAGAAGTAGGAAAAATGATTTACTCTTTACCTTGCTTTGATTTGTGCTATCTCACTTTTAACGATCTGTACCTCATGCCTTTTATAGATAGATGTGCCACCGAGCCAAATTTTAGTTTGGTTAACAGGGAGGGCTTAGACAAAATTCTCAAAGCCGAGGTGTTTGTAAACGAAGATGACAGTCAACTCTGGGCGGCTCATTTAATACAAGGAGTCACACCCATTTCTCGTGCTTTCCAAGAGCCCAAGTGTGGAATCTAGAAGTTTTAAAGGTGAAGAACAAGAGAAGATGAGCAAGTTGGCATTTTTATATTGTGTAGATTAAAAATAGTGTTGTCAGCTCAAGTTTACTGTCTAGATTTCAAAACGGTGTCGAGCCTTAAGTGAAAGAGTCCCTTTTAATTTTCTTATTTAAGTCTTACAATTGCAGTTTTGAAGCTGAGCTGGAGTATAGCCGTTGGCTGCTGTTCTTCCTCTTTCATGTTCAACGTACATCTTGTTTCTCAAAAAAAAAAAAAAAAAAGTTCAACTTAGGGTTAGCTACTTGGAAAGGTATGTTTTTATGAGAAATGGTGATTTATGAAATGTGGTAAGCATTTGATAAAACTTGTGAATAAGATTGTTTTTGCCAATTATGTGTTTGGATAACATTGGTATAAAGTGTTATTTCGGATACAAATTACAACAAAGAACCTTATTTTTTTTAGAAAGAACCCTCCATGTTTTAGTTTTTCCCCCTCAAGTTGCATCTTAAGTTTTATTAATTATTAAATTAATTTGTTAGGAGTAATCATTAGGGAAGAAGTCATAGGTTGAAACTATCTTTCAAAAAAATTATTAAATTAATTTGTTATTAATTGTTAAGGTAAAGTTCCTTGAAACAAGGGATAAGCTAGGAGCTACGTGCATGTACCAACCGAATAAGCTACAAGACACTTGGCCAAAGCATAAGATCTAACAATATATATATATATATATATATATATATATATATATATTAGGTCAAACTTTATCATTTTAGTTTTAGAAATTCAAATTGTACCCCAACTAAAAGTCTAAACAACTATACTTATCATATAAATTAAAGTAGTTTTTTATTTTATTAAAATTTGTTACTTATTTTATAAGTTATTATTACTATTCATTTAATAATTCAGTTTTAATTATATTTTTAAATTTCTTTAATTTGGCTTACACATGTGTGGGGTACAAGAATTTAAATAAGGTATCTGCGCCACGTGTCATATCCATGGCCGAGGAGGCCATTATCATGCCGAGGAGGTCATTATCGTGCCGAGGAGATCACATGTTCAGACAATAAGACCACATCAGTGGCACGTTACCAAAGGAGGTCATATTGTAGAGAAAGAGTTTCGGAGAGGGGGATAGCCCTGACATGACTGAAGGGATGGTGGCTACCACCACATTTAATGCATCCCACCAAACCTCCTAGTTGCATTTATGTGGAGAAGACCTTTGAACAGTGTTACCTTGGCTGTCCCAACTCTCAAAGGGCTTGGGAAGGTGTCTGATGGGACAAGCACCCAAGTGGTGGCCTAGACGATCAACAAATAAAGGGACAAGATCATTTAAAAGGAGCTATATAATGTAAGAGACCCTCCAGGGGGAGGGGATCGGAAAAATCTGTAGAGAACACACTGTAGCAACAAGAGCTGAAATTGTATCTAAGTCCAAAAGAACTAAATTGAAGAATCATTCTCCTCGGACTTCGCCGAGAAAGGATTTCCTTGCTTAACACCTGTCTTTCTTTGCTGTCTTAATATCTTTTGATCCATTGTGCGCGTTGCCTGATTCATTGAGGTTTAGCTTTTAAGCCTACTCTCTACAAATCCATTGTGCGGGGCTCTTTGGGCCTTCACCCATTCATCTTTTGGGCTTAGGAGCCAAAACTTGCCCCTACAACATGAATCTTCATCAATTTGTGTATCATACGGGAATAATACTAATATACTGATAACTTCATAGGAGAAATACATTAAAATTTTCACAACACACAATCCATACTAGCCAATACATTTTAGTCAAAAAAAAAAAAAAAAATAATCTAACTAGTACATAAAAATAGTCTAAAATAATTATATAAAAAACTATTTTTAAGAGCCCACAAATTAATCGAGTTGTGTTGTCATGAATAAATTTCTTCTTTTCATTGTCTAAATTATCTATATCTATATCTAATATAAAAGCGAAATATTTGACTTTTTGTTGATCATTCCTTATTATGCCATATGGTTATATAAATTTATGCCATGTATACATTTAAAAATACTAAACAAATTGTCCCTTTTCATTTTTCAATAGGCACATTTTGATATATCTAATATGAAGTATTATGACCTTTCAATATGCATCTTTTGGTAAATCAAATTTGAAGGGTTATGACCTTTCAATAGATACCTTTTGGTATGTATATTACAACTTATCTTATATATACCTATACATACAACACAAACTAAACTAGAGACACAATATTTTGTCTCTTATTACTTCCCACAAAAATTAATAAATAAAACAACATTGTTTTCTTCTACCTAATTATTAAAACTTTGTGTTATTTCTTTCAATATCATTTTTTCATGAATTTTTACTTACTATTCCAACTCAAAAATAATGGTTTTTTTTTCCTGGAACTCATCCAATAACTGTTCCCGTGCATCGCATGGGTTAGCGACTAGTCTATATATATAACAATAAGTGAAGCTGAAAGAAACTCAAATTAGAATTCCAATTTTGCCCCATGTGTCCTAAATTTTTTATTCTTAAAGAGATTTATTTCTTAATTTTAGAATAAAATGTAGTACCACATCTATATATCTATATAATAATAATAATAATAATAGGTGAAACTGAGAGAAACTCAAATTATAATTCCAATTTTGCGCCATGTGTCCTAAATTATTTATTCTTAAAGAGTTTTATTTTTTAATTTTAGAATAAAATGTAGTACTACATCATAAATATTCATCCAAGTGAGTAATTAAATACAAAAACCAAAGAGTCTATAATAAATGAATCGTAAAAAAAAAAAAATCACAATAATTTAAAAAAAATGGACAATTTACATTCTATACCTAATAATATTCTTACAATTTTTTTTTAAAGAGTTAACAAAATATAAAAATGACTATCAATAATATTTAAATTATACATATATATATATATAGGAATTATATTATGCATCTTATTGTATATCTTTAAGTGTATCTATGCATATGCATGGGGTTACAAGCTAGTAAGAAAATAAAATTTGATAGATATCACTTTTTACTTGTCTATGTAGACATTATGAGTAAAAATTTGAAGGAGAAAATTGAGTGTAGTAGTATAAAAAGAAATAGTTTAGAATCTTTTTTTTTTTTTTTGAGAAGATAGAATCTACTGTTTTATTCAGATTATCTTCGTCTCAATGTTTTTGTAACAATATACAAAAATGAATGATTTTTTTTTTTATATTATTTTAAATATTTAGTTTACAAATATTGAGTTTAAATTACACAATAAAATATAAAATTCAAACATTCAGTTTTGAAATAAAATATAAGAAAATATTAACCATTATATAAACATATATCTATACTACTAATAATAGGATTCATTGTTTAGATTTCATCATTTTGCATACTAAAATATCCTCACACAAATTCTTAAACTCTCTAAAATACCCCTATCTTTTAATTAAATAATTTTAAATTTAAAAACACAAATTGGTTAAAGAGTATTTTTATTTTTTATTTTTGAAAGTTCCTAAATTTTAGGCTTTTTTTTTTTCCTTTTTTTCTCCAATTTGAATTTCTAATTTTTTATTTTAAATTCAAAATTTTCAAACTTTTATCAACTCATATGTAGAGAAAGATCCTAAAAATTAGAATACTATATTTATATCATTTTTAAACATTATTCCATATTACCTTACTTCTTTCTTAAATTAAAAAAAAGAAAAATCACGGTTATTATATATATATTTTTAGACAAATGACTTCTCCTATTTGAATTCCAATGTTTCTAACTTTCTACATTAGCATTAGAAGAAAAAAAAAATCAAGAGTTTCAGTTTCAAATAGTTTCTTCCATTCATATTTGCTTCTAACTCATGTACAAATAACTAATTAGGAAAAAAAAATAAAAAATAAAAAACAAAAACAAAAACTCACCTAGAGAAAGATCCTAAGAATTAGGATACTATATCTCACTTTTAAACATTATGACACTAAACCCAAAACAAAAAATAAAAAGACCCTCATCGCACACGCAAAGCACGTCACACGCAAAGTATGTGTGATGAGTCTAGTATTATATATTGTTTTTATATGAGAATAAGTAGTAAGTATAGTCAAATGAGTTTTCCTTCCTTCCATTATTTTTCTATATCAATAATCAAATAAGGGAAATTTGTTGTAAAATAAAATAAATAGAGACAAGACACAATATGGATTATTCAAGTGGTCATCAATACAATACGTATTATTCAATTCATGTAAAAACTCTTTTACAATTGAACTTCACACACAAACATGTACTCTTTAAAAAGTGGTTTTGGGAGGGAGATGTAAAACTTTTACTTATAGCAGTGTGGGAAGAATATAGGTTTTAGTACAGTACTTTTATGGTCCTATTGGGATTTTTGGGAGCAAAATTGTAAGAAAGGCTGTCTTTGGATTGTGAATGTGTGTTGAAGATTCCTTCTTTATTTGGGCTCAATACTAGATTTTGTTGTGTTCTTACACTAAAAAACGTTGGGAAATGGATTGGACTGGTGGGTACATCACTGTGTGTTTTTTCTTATATGGAAAGTGTCATTTTTTGAAGGGTGTGATGTGTTGGATACGTGGATATGTGGAGTTTGGTTTTTTGTTTTTGTTTTTGTTTTCCTACTTCACGTGTGGAAGAGTGGGAATTTGGGAAAATGGCTGAAATGATTATAATGTGGGGAAATCAAAATGAGTGGTGTGTGGAATTTGCCAATGCTTGTGTCATGGGTAATTTGCATTTTATACCTAATAATATCCTTACAAATTTTTTTAAAGAGTTAACAAAACATAAAAATGACCATCAATGATATTTAAATTATATATATAGGAATTATATTATGCATCTTATTGTATATCTTTAAGTGTATCCATGCATATGCATAGGGTTACAAGCTAGTAAATAATAATGTGAGAAGACCAAAGTTTCGGACATAGGATAATGAGTGTGGGAAGGCGAAATGATATAAATAAAGCGAAAGAAACCAACGATACAACTTTTCTCCGGTTAACAATATGTGAACTTTGAACTTTGAAGTTTCAATGACAACGTTTGATTCATATATTGGGGTTTGGACATTTTTGAGCTCACGTTTTCCATGCTTTGAATACTGTCAAGAACATAATACGTGGCACCCTGGCCTCTGTATCTCATGTCGGACTCTTTCTCATGTAGTGAAAGCAAAAGCAGAAAATATTTGTAGATTAGTTACACGGAATGATTGCACTGTTTAATCAATTTTAGAAATTTTTTTATGGAAAAATGAAAAAAAAAAAATCACTAACTTTTTTTTTTTTTTAACAGTTTTTTTAATTTTTCATAAACAAGTTTCCTAAAATGGAAAATAACAGGAAATATCTGAGATTTAAAGGTTGTGGAATCTAGAAGTTGCAGAGGTGAAGAGCAAGAGAAGATGAGCAAGCTGGCTTTTTAATATCGTGTAGATTAAAAACAGTGTTGTCAGCTCAAGTTTACTGTCTAGATTCAAAACGATGTCGAGCCTTAAGTGGAAGAGTCCCTTTTAATTTTCTTATTTAAGTCTTACAATTGCAGTTTTGAAGCTAAATTTGAATTGAAATACTTATAAAATGAATTTGAATTAAAATAGATGTATTATTTAGTAGGGGAGAAAAGAGTCAAAGGAGGATGGTTTTTCAATCCAGTTCTTCTAAGGATTGTTGAAATATTCGGCTGTGAGTTATGGACAACTCACCATTTTTTTTTCCATCACTCATACTGATATAATTTATGGTAACAAAGGCATCCTAAATTTCTCTTTTCTATATTTGATAAGATGATGGAAATCAATAAGGAAATAAAATATGATAGATATCACCTCTCACTTGTCTATGTAGACATTATGAGTAAAAAATTGGAAGAGAAAAATGAGTGTAGTAGTATAAAAAGAAATAGTTTAGAATCTACTTCTTCTTCTTTCTTTTTTTTTTAGAAGATAGAATCTACTGTTTTATTTGGATTATCTTCATCTCAAATCTGTTTGTAACAGTATAAAAAAAAATGAATGATTTTTTTATATGATTTTAAATATTTAGTTTCCAAATATTGAGTTTAAATTACATAATAAAATATAAAATTCAAACATTGAGTTTTGAAATAGAATATCAAGAAAATATTAACCATTATATAAACATATATCTATATTACTAATAATAGGATTCCTTGTTTAGATTTTATCATTTTACATACTAAGATATCCTCATACAAATTCATAAACTCTCTAAAATACCCTTATCTTTTAATTATATAATTTTAAATTTAAAAACATAAGTTGGGTAAAGAGTAATTTATTTTTATTTTTATTTTTTAAAAAAGTTTCTAAGTTTTAGTCTTTTTTCCCTTATTTTTCTCCAATTTGAATTTCTACTTTTTATTTTGAATTCAAAATTTTCATACTTTTATCAACTCTTATGTAGAGAAATATCCTAAATATTAGAATATTATCTTTATATAATTTCTAAACATTATTCCACATTACCTTACTTCTTTCTTAATTTTTTTTTTAAATCACGGTTATTTTATATATATTTTTAGACAAATGACTTCTCCTATTTGAATTCCAATGTTTCTACATTAGAGTTGGAAAAAAAAAAAAATCAAGGGTTTCAATTTCAAATAGTTTCTTCCATTCATATCTGCTTCTAACTCATGTACAAATAACTAATAGAAAAGAATAAAGAAAAAAACTCACCTAGAGAAAGATCCTAAGAATTAGGACATTCACTACAAAAAACGAGGGCTATAGCTGCGTTTGAAAAACGCAGCTATAGACCCTAAAAACGCAACTATTTCAAACGCAGCTATAGACCCTAAAAACACAACTATAGGCTATAGTTGCGTTTTCTATAGCCACGTTTCCAAACGCGGCCTATCCTGCAAGACAATAGCCCCCTGTAGGGTCTATAGCTGCGTTTTTATAAACACGGCTAGAGGTCCCCCTATAGCTGCCTTTTTCTACCCCCATAAGCTGAGACGTATAGATGTGTTTTGTAAAAAACGCGGCTATAGACCCGCTTTGGGCTATGTTTAAAACATAACTATATGTCCAAGATATAACCGCATTTTAAATGCAACCTAAAGCGGATTTATAGCCGCGTATTTTACAAAACACAACTATAGGTTTCAGCTTATAGAGGGTGGAAAACTGCAGCTATAGGGGGTAAAAAACACAGTTATAGGGGGACCTCTAGCCGCGTTTATAAAAACGCAGCTATAGACCTTGACATTGGGTTTTTCTATAGCCACGTTTTTAAAAATGTGGCTCTAGGTTTTTTTTTTTTTTTTTCCTTGCTAAACACATTCTTGCCCAAAACAAGACTTGTAATTCCTGTCAACACTCAATAGATGCAACCAATTGGAACCAACAAAAGAATGTGGCAACACTCAATAGTTCCCAACCAATTGCCAGCAAACAAAACAAGTTCATTGCCAAAAGATTAATTTCATAAACAAATAATTACATAAACAAAACAAGTTCATTGCCCAAATAATTTACATAAACAAATAATTACATAAACAAAACAAGTTCCCGACAAAAGATTTTTGCATCACAAAATGCATATCCCTCAAGGATTTTTTACATCACAAAAAATTGTCAGCAAGCATCATGGTACTTGATCAGCCAGTTTCCAGCAAGCATCATGGTACTTGATCAGTAATCCAATGCCCGTAGCTACAGCCAATTACCTGTAACAATGAGACCACCGGAAATTAGGTTGAATTGGGCTTGCAAAAATCCCTAAGCTTGGAACACTTGAAAACAGTGCAAACACTAGAAAACACTCATGCATCGTGGAACTATCATCTATATTTAGCAAGTGTAAAAAGGCATGTATAAAAATGTTCACTTGAAAGGTTTTTGGAACAAGGATACTTTCATGTCTACATTCATGGTTGAAATTTTCTAATTTGATTTTATGTCTTATAGTACATCTACTTCCCTACTTTTTACTTCATATATACTGATGTGGGACCTTTAAATTGGAATAAAACCAACAAAGGCAGGAATATATCTTATTTTTATTTTTATTTTTTTCCCAATATAGTTGTATATGTTATAACGAATAGTTGTATTTGTTTTACCTGAGGATTCACAGTTTCATTCCCATGGAGAGTCCCAATCAAGCATTGCCACCCTGAATATTTTAAAGGCATTGTATTAATATCACATAACAATGCATTGCAAAAAGTAGTGTTTTGCTAAATAACATTTGTTTGGTACTTGAGATGTATCCAAATCACGTATACAAGGGCTAAGTTGGGCAAACATTGCATTCATGTGCGTCATCATTTTGGCCATTTGTTGTTGGTGCCTTGCTTCTGCTTGGGAGAGTTGTTCTTGGTGCCTTGCTTTTGATTGGGAGAGTTGTTCTTGTACTTAGGCTAGTTGCTCCCTAAGGATAGAGGAGTTGTTCTCCAACTTCGAAATCCTTTGGGTCATTCTGCTTGACGACGATGGAGTCGAGGTAAATTGTGAAGCATTTGAGGAACTTCTTCCAGATGGGGTGATTCCAAATCCCATCCCACGTACACGTCTAGGGAGCTCTGGACCAAACACCCGAGCATATGCATTGTCTTTGGACCAGAGGACTCCACTACCAGGCTCTCCTTACAATCGCATGCCCTCTTGAGTCAAAAGTTCTTCCATCCTATTCTATACGTTTTTCCACAAGAACCAAATAACATATTACACACCATTGACAATACAAACACAAAATACACTAAAATTCGATTCAAATTGTGCTTACCATGTTCTCTTGTGCATGGGGAATAATAGGAGCCCCATCTTTCCTACAATATACTTTTAGATACACATTTGCGCGCTCGATCGAAGCCCCGTTAGCTTTCGCCTACATGATGAACAAAATTTGATACAGTAAAAACAATTGCTCTCAGATTTGTCATGTTGTTTATCATTTGCATTGACTAAGGTGTTCATAAATTCTAAGTTTATATCTACCACCAGCAAGAAAGTAAAAGAGTATTTTCAACATTTAGTGTGATTTAGAAGCATAAAATCAACTTATGTGATGCACGAATACAGTAGCACTTGTAATGCATTTCTTACCATGTCATCAGAAATTTGTGCAAAACTTTTGGCCCCAAACCTTGCTATCTCCTTCTGTTTACCTCGACTAACCTTGTTCTTGTTACTTATTGTCTGCAACCACATTACTGTCAAAGTATATGAAAACAAAACGTCTCTTGACTAAATTACCACTAAAATGAGATAGACGAATAAAGTAGCAGTACCACAATTTTGTCTAAAAACCAATAGTTAACCATCTTCGTCCACTGCACTAGATCAACCTTCGGCGGTATGTTGGCCAATACTTGTTCCTTTGTCATATCACATTTATAGTGATCCTTAGAACGAATATAAAAAATCCTAAACACCACAATCCATCTGATACCTAAAATATAAAATCCAAACTCACACAGACAGAGAAAAAGAAAGAGTGAGGAACATACACAAAAGATTTGGAGAGAAGGGGAAACCTGTAGCACTTTCTCTAGTCAAGAAGAGAAGGGAAAACCAATACTATCACCCAAATTCGAATGGAAGGAAGGGGATTTGGAGATTTGGGAGGAAAGGAAATCGGAGAGAGTGGAAGTGAGGGAAGGAGGGGAGAAGGCGATATCGAAGTGGGGAATGTGTTGGATGGAGAAGGAATGGAAAGGGAAATGGGTCAAAGCACGGTGGCGTTAAGCTGCGTGGCACAGAGCACGACAGTGAGATTAGGGATCGAGAGCTAGGTTGAGAGTGAGCTGAAAGTTTTTTTCAATTGTGTTGAATTGAGGGTTTTTATTTTTCATTATTTATTTATTTATTTATAACAAACCTATAACCGCATTTGATAAAAGGCAGCTCTATACATGTTTAAGCCACGTTTAATCAAACGCAACTCAACTAGGGATGGAAATTTTTGCCCGACCCGCAGGTACCCAGCCCGGCCCGACCCTAATGGGCCGGGTTTTACCCGGTCCAATTAGGAACAGGGTCGGGTCCAGGTTTTATAAAAAAATCTGAAACCTGACCCGAAACTTGGCCCAAATAAAACCCGGTTTCCTTGAAATTACAAAAATACCCCTTATATATATAGCTATTATCTAACCCTAAATCCCTCATTTCTTTAGCAGCAACTCACGCCTCCCTCAGTCCCTCCTCACCCTCACTCCCTCATTTTAGCTCACTCACTCTCAGTCACTGCCTCACACCTCGTCTCCCCACCACCATTGAAATCAACTTAACAACAAATCTAAATGAACTCCCACTGAGTCAATTAAACCCACCACTTTGAAAATAAGCCAAAATGGGTTTCGGTCAGATTGGTCGAACCGTTTGTGAGAGAGAGAGAGAGAGAGTGAATCGTTGATGAAGATTGAGTCTAGATGGCAGTAAATGGTAGTGGCAAGCGGCGGTCACAATTAATGGGTGTTAACCGACAGAGAGCTTGAAAGAGAAAAGAAAGAAAAGCTGGCCATGGAGTGAAGAGAAAGAAAAGTCTGGCCATGGAGTTCCAATTTTGAATGGTGGGGAATGGCGAGTTACGAGTTGCGAAGAGAAAGAAAAGTGGGGAACGGTGGTGAACGGTGAGTTGCGAAGCATGAAAGTCTAGCCATGGAGTTCTGATTTTGAGGTTGAGAGAGAGAAAGAGTTTTGAAAAAAAAAATTAACTAAAATCGGTAGAAGAATTCTAAGTTTGTATTGTTTTGGATTGTAGTGTTTCTGAGTTTGTATTGTTCTGGATTGTAGTCTTTGGTTGCCCAGAACATTCAAGAAAAGCTGAGGAATATTTAAAAAAAAAAATTTTTGTTAGGCCACTATTTGGGCCACGGATGGGCCCAAATTTGGCAGGGTTTAATGGGGCCCAGAAAAAAAAACCCATTTAGTAAACGGGCCGGGTCCGAGTATGGAAAAACCCGACCCGAACTTGACCCGTTGCCATTCCTAAGCTCTATAAAGTTTAAGCCGCGTTGAATAAAACACAGCTCTATACATGTTTAAGCCGCGTTTAATAAACGCAACTCCATACATGTTTAAGCCACATTGAATAAAATGCAGCTCTATACATGTTGAAGCCGCATTTACTAAACACAGCTTTGGGATATATTGAAAAGAAAAAAAAGAAAAAAAAATCCCCGGATGGGTCTATAGCAACGTTTTAAAAAACACAGCTATAGCCCTACCCAGCTAAGCACTGCTAAAAGATCATAAAACACGGCTTTAGAGTGGTCTATAGCTGTGTTTAATAAACACGGCTATATGTCTAGTGGTGGAGCTGAGTTTTTCCTAAACACGGCTCAAAGCCAACCTATAATTGCGTTTTTGTAAACGCAGCTAAAAAACTCATTTTTTTGTAGTGACTATACCTCACTTTTAAACATTATGACATTAAACCCAAAACATTTAAATAAAAAGAGCCTCATTGCACACGCAAAGCTCGTCACCCGCAAAGCACGTGTAATAAGACTAGTATTATATATTGTTTTTATATGAGGATAAGTGGTAAGTATAGTCAAATGAGTTTTCCTTCCTTACATCATTTTTCTCTATCAATAATCAAATAAGGGAAGTTTGTTGTAAATAAAATAAATAGAAACAAGACACAAAAACTAAAAATCTGAAAATGAGATAATAAGTAAAACTCAATTCTTCAAGTGGTCATCAATACAATATGGATTATTCAATACATGTAAAAACTCTTTTACAATTGAACTTCACGCACAAACATGTACTCTTTAAAAAGTGGTTTTGTGAGGGAGATGTAAAACTTAAATGTTTTTTTTTTTTTTTTTTTGAAAGGGTAAAACTTAAATGTTAAGTACTTAAGAATCAATGATTGGTTGGGTTGTGGGCAATATTTAATCTATACTATATATAAGATAATTCTTCTCTTTCAATTGGATTTTTATGCGGTTCAAAAATACTCTCATTAATGAAGGATAACTTCATTTAGAAATAAGGTTATAAATGTCAAATAACAAATTTTATTTTGATTTTTTTTTTTTTTTGAGAATGTCATTTTGAATTCAAAAAGAGAACTCCTAAAATTTAGAATTTTTTTTCTTTCACATTCAAAAAAGAAATTACTGTTACTACTTATCTCTAAGCTTATCTTTTCATTTTTTTACTTGCAAGTGCTCAGAGATTCTTCTATTTTTTTTATCACTCATGAAAAACATGCCTTATCAATAATAAAAAAACACTTGTGACAATGGAAAACACCTAACTAAAAGAGTACAAATATTCTTGTGAATCTTCAAATGCCTTCAGTCACCTCATCAAAACTTTACAAAGGGAAAACCATGTGGCAAAAAAATCCTTGGCTAAGGCAAAAGAGTACAAACCACACATATAGTCCCCTTCATGAGCATATAGAGCTTCAATTTTCTATAATGAAAGATCACTAAGTTGACGCATGTCAATGATGTACACATTCTTTTTAAATATTGTAGGTTGGTAATGGATTTGGTGATAAATCTGTCAAATTGTCACCTAATCGTATTTGTTTTACATCAATATCACAACTCTTTAGAAGCTCATGTATATAAAAGAATTTTTTAAAAATGGGCTTAGTTTGTCATCTTTAATATAGCTTCCTCTAATATGCATGTTTGATACAATCAACATTTGTTTTTCATATGTATTATGTCACGCCCCGAACCCAAGTAAGAGCTAGGCACGTGACAACAGCCACACACTTATAAAGTTTACACCCTACAAGTGTGTAAGGCTTTCTTAACAATTAAAGAATTATCCTCAAGAAAATTTCATCAATAAATTTAAAAATATCCTCAAATAAACAATTTTCAAAAGATCTCCAAATAATAATCTTCCAACATCAAATAAAAATAAACTAAATCCTTAAGTCTAAAGGATTACACAAATGGTAATCTTAAAACATAAAAGTTCAAATCTTATTCTATTGATTTCCTAAACTTCACTCATGCGCACATCCCAGGGGAAGCCCAAACATATGCTACTCTTCCTAATCAAAATCTGAAAGGAAAAAGAGGGGGGTGAGTTGACAACTCAATAAGTAACCAAAATCCGAATAAGTTCTATCCAACAATAGATCTGTAAAGTAATAAGATGTAATATGAATGTTCAAAAGTTATAATATGCTATGGGTTTTCAAAATAGCTAAAGAAGCTTCATGATCTTAAAATAATACTTTACAAATAGATCACATACTTTAATCTTACAATTATATCATAGATGGTTTAGAAAGTTGTCAGTTTTCCGTATATCAAAAGTTATAACTTACAATAGGTTTCAAAAATAGATAAGCAGTTCTAATGACTCAATATAATTAAATATTCAAACGTAATTCATATTATTAACAATCTTATAACTATGGTTATGCTATATCCTCGTGACTGGGCATTAAAGTACCAATGAACAAACCCCATTGGTTTGAGTATCAGAATACCAATGAACAACCCCCATTGGTTTGGGTATCATAGTACCAATGAATAACCCCCATTGATTTGGGTATCAGAATATCAATGAACGATCCCCATTGGTTTGGGTATCAGAATACCAATGAACGACTCCTATTGGTTTTGGTATCAGAATACCAATGAATGACCCCCATTGGTTGGGTATCAAAGTACCAATGAATAACCCCCATTGGTTTGGGTATCAAAATTAATTCATAGGCAATTTGTCCATAATCATATATATGAAATCATAGTTTCTAACAAAAATATATCTTATTCAAGTACACATATATTCATATATAATCATATATTCAATATTCAATATATTTGGGATATTTCTATATTCATTACTTTAAATCAATATAGCTAAAGAAACAATTAAATAAAATAAATCTTGTATTCAATGCTCATATTTATTTGTGAAATAATTTCTCTGTTCTTTACTTTAAATCAATGTAGCTAAACAATTAAATAGAATAGTAACAATTGTAAACAAATTTCAGTAGTTAAAATATAATAGTATAAGTAAGGATAAAACCAATTAGGATAAGGTTACTTACCTCAGCTAGCTCACCACAAAGAACTTTTTTCTAACACTTTCTCTAAAATCCTTAGATTTCACCTAACAAAGTACCATCTACTTAATAATCATAAAAATTCAAGAAAGACTTATAACGGTATCAGAAAATCTCTCACAATTGTCCGTTTATCTCACACCAAAAATTTCACCTAATCATAATATATATATATATATATATATATATATATATATATACACTTATACAAGATAAGGCTAGCACCTAGGAATAGTACTGTCACTCTAGGAATGACAAGGACGTGTACTACACTCACTTTACAGTTCCCTTCTTCTTCATTTATTTATTTATTTTTTTTTTTAATTCCATCAATTTGGCACAATTTCTTAAACAACCACTGTGCAGAAGGTTGACCCTTAAACCTCACGCCTAAAATCCACAACTTCCAGCTACTTATCGCATTGGGCATATATACATAAAAATTTTAGATGCTACGCACAGAAAAATCTATAGGTTGTAGTGTCCAATTGACTGAAATATAAATGATAGATTTAAACTTTTCTTCATTTGCATCATTAAAATCCTTGAATAAATAAATAGTTTCACTATTGATCACAATATTCACATAAATAAAATACTGTAATTCTAAATAAAGTTTAGATTTGACAAGTAGGGATTTTTTAGGCTCTTACCTCTATTGTGCAGTCAAATCTTCTCTACTTCAGTATTTTGGGTAGTCTCCTCTCTCAAAACATCTGTCAGTATACGCTGACTTAAAATTAGACTATATAAACTAGGGTTTCAACCTTATTTTCTAAAAAACCCTTAGTAATATTAACTATAAAAGTTGATCCCATAAACAAATTTACTTAAATACCCCTCCTTTTATTTTTATTTTTTTCCGGGTATTACATATTATATTACCGATCTTGGCCAAGTGCATTCACAACTCGCTTGGTGAATTGTGAGAATTTCAAAATAATTTGAAGAAGTAGCATATATTGCTTTCTTGACAAATCTTCGTAAAAGAACAATGTTATCACACATAAGTTGATATCATGTTTGTGATTGAACTTTATGTGGATCAAAAGAAAAAAAAAAAATTCGTTCACATATTCAACTAAATGCGGATCTGATCCACTTGGATAAAACAATCTCATGTCAATCATACCGCGAAGGTAATGTAATTTGATAATATTTCAAATATTTTCAACTTTATAAAGAACTATATCTTGCAATTTTTTTTTTTTTTTGAGGAACAAAAGATAATCTTGCAAATTAATTGATTAGAAAGAGTGTGTCAGATCGTGTGGAATTTGCAAAATACATTAAAATATTGATTGCACTAAGATATGATACTTTAGGACTAAGAGTTTCTTCATCATCTTTTTGGGAGCAAAAATGGTCATTATTTACACCAAGTGATTGAACTACCATAAGAGTGTTCAAATAATGAGCTTTATCCATGTGAAAGTGCTTAAATACCTTTTCTTTGTATGTTGATTGGTGAATAAGATATTCATTTGGAATATGTTCAACTTGCAGGCCAAAATAAAAATTTGTTTTACTAAGATCTTTCATCACAAAGTATTTTTTATATTAAAAAAAGTGGTGCTTTTTGTGAGTTCCTTTAGAATCCTTACAAGATTTAAATAATCAGCATATACCACAAAAAATCATATATATTTTATCGTTTTAATAAAAAAAATGGACAAATTGAATTATTCTAAAATATCCACCTTTCAATAGATATTCACCAAGAGTCTAAGACGATTGTCTCACATGTATGCATCTAAGTTGTTTTAACCTATATAAGAATCTTTGTAACCTAATAAAATACATGTTTTGAGATTTTTAATTATATGTTTCTGGCATTTTATATCATCTAGAGGTTTTCATGTATATTTTTTACATAATTCAAATAGGGGAGGAGGATTTAAACCCTGGAGGGTTTTGTTGAAAACACTAATATGTACCATTTGACCTATATATCATTATCCAATGATCTATATAAATATGTTGTAACCACATCCATTATGTGCGTATCCAATTTATAATTAAAAATATGTTGTAAACTTACTTACATTATCTAATAAAAAAATATTAATTAAAAAAAATAGGAGATTGGGTTCGTAATATAATTATTTAAGCAAAAAATTATAATAAAAAAATGAGACATTTATAATAGAGATTACACAAACATGTGACCACCTTGTTGACACTTCTATAAAACCACAAAATACCTTAATGACCCATATTAATTGTAGGTGTATTATTCCACAAATATCACCTTGAGTTGTTTCTACAAATGATGGAGATTCAATAGTAACCTTAGTCATGTGTATGCAGTAACACCCAGAGTAATTTTAGTCATGGAGATTCAATAGTAATCTTAGTCGAAATCCTGCGTACGTAATCTTAGTCATTTGTATGCAGTAACACCCAAAAAACCCTAAATTGTTTGCTTTCTTCTCCTTTTTTCATTCTTTAATGCTTGCAATTTCTCATCTCTTATGGCATGCTATAATGATATGTTTAGGCCAAACCCTATAAACCCTATAAAGGTGTTTGTTTTGGTTATCATCTTCTTGAAGCGATTCATATGCTAGGAAATATCCTTCTTAGAAAAACTCTTACTACCATATGGTTAGGAGGTACAAAGTGGAGGTCAGTCCATCCAATTGAGCAAATTTGGGTGCCTCACATCTTCTAAAGTTCTTATCTTAACTCCATACTCGTAGTTTAGTTATGTTAGACATATACACAAAGATTAAAGTGATTTCAGACCTAGACTCTATTCTTTGCCTTAACATTCAAGTTAGTGGCACTCATGTGCCCATGTCTAGAACAGGCCCACACCAAGCTACACCCAAGCACAACTAGTCACATGGAGAGCTTAGTGGCATTCAAGGACCATAATGATTTAAGGCGCTCACAGTGGTGACTCCATTAGGGTTAGATAGTTAGCCATAATCTACTAAGGTTTCTTTCTAAATTAAATCAAACTTGCACATATAGACACACAAAATTTATTCTATAACCTCGATGATGTTGAGCCAAGACCTCCAAGGCTCCAACTCCCCTTGAGATCTTGGGAACCCTTCACTTGGCATTATCAATCCATAGCCTATGTCATAACATGTGATAGGCGTGGGCATGTTAACGGGCTAGCTCGACAATTGACATGGATTCGCTTGATCTATGTTAGGACAAAGTAATGTGTCTACCTAGCTTGTTGGTAACCTTTGAAGGAGAAGGGAATGGAGACTATTGATGGACTAGCCAACACATAAACAACCTTGAGTATATGACCTAAAAAGAAGTCCATTTTGTATGTGTTTTCCTCTTGTAAACCATAAATGAGAATAATATGAATAGATAAAGAAGAGACACATGAAATCTAATTTTCCCCGTCCCTAGGTTATGATGAGATGGTTATTCTCTTATTATATGTTGAAATTTTACAGGGTATAAAATATAACGCTATACATTTTAAAAGAAGAAAAATTAAAGGTATTAAGCATGACATATTGCAAAAGTATATAAAATATATATACTCCTTTTTTTTTCTTTGTTTTTTTGAGAATGTGAAAAAGTATATGTTGGGACTCTCTGGTGAAATCTGCTCGCCTCTTTGCTTTCCTTTCTACCTTTCCCTTCTATTTCTCTCTATCATTTTTACTCTTTCCTCCATACTCTCCATCTATTTCTCTCAATCAGCCCCCTTCTATTTCTCTAAAACAGCTTTATCTCCTTCTCTTTGCACTCTCCATGGATGACATTACTAAGAAGTGGGAAAAGCTCTCTCTGACCGATGTTGAGGGCAATGAATGTGCTCTTATAGATGGTGACGATTCCTTTGCGTTAGTGGCCAAGTTTCTTACAAAACAGAAGATTAACCTCGAAGTAGTAGCAAGGACTTTTCGAAGTGTTTGGAAGTCTGATGGCGATTTTGAATTTAGGGACTCGGGAAATAACAAGGCCCTTATTGTTTTCACCGATGAAGTTGACATGAATAAGGTCTTATTGCAGAGCCTGTGGACTTTTGATAAGTATCTACTGGTTCTTCATAGGTTTGGTGAGAATGAATGTGTTGGCTCTGTTCGTTGTGACAAAGCTTTTTTCTGGGTTCAGATCTCAAATCTACCAAGCCCACTCATGACGAAGGCAAATGGAGAACTCATTGGGAGCTCTTTGGGTGAGGTTGTCTCTGTGGATGCTCTTGAGGGTGGTCGGGCTTGGGGAACCTGTACGCGTGTGCGAGTGAAAATGGACATTACCAAGCCATTATGTTGGGGCAGAATGGTTCGGTTGGGTGGTTCGGATCGGCGCTAGGTGTCTTTCCTGTACGAGCATCTTCCCATTTTCTGCTACTAGTGTGGCAAACTTGACCACGATGAAAAAGATTGTCGTTTGTGGATTTAGAACAATGGTTCTTTGAACAAAGATGCACAGCCATATGGTCCGTGGCTCCGAGCTAGTCCTGATCATTTACAAAAGCCGCAGGTTGTTCGGGTTAGTGGTCAAGATACTCACCAAATAAACCACGGTACAAAAAGTCCTGGAAATCTACGTCGGACCGCAGCGGAGTAGGTGGGGAGTACAGGGGATATGGTGTAGCACAAGGTACTCTTAAATCCCAATATTTCTAGAACTAGTTCTCCACCTGTACATCATGTCCCTAAAGATCCAGAGTTCCCTTCAATTCAAAAAATTTCAGCCATTCCAATTGATTTTGAGGCGCATATAAGGGAGATTGATAGGGTGCTACAGTGGAAAGTATCGGAGATGGTTGAAAAGGATAAGGAAATTTCTAATTCCATATCCCCACTTTCAAATGATGTTGCCTCCAAGTCAAATGGGGCTGACATCACTCCACTACATGGGCCTACTCTTGAAGGACCTCAAGGTGAGGTTAATAAGGTCCCTATTGCTTTCGTTATGGGTCCTGGAGATAATTTTACTCAAGTGGCTAATTCAAAAGGTGGGATTGTCCATGTGCAGCCAAAAAAATCTGGGCAATATACTAAGGGCAAAGGTGGTTGTAAGGGTACAAAAGCAATTAGATCAAGACAAAAAAAAAAAAAACAGAGACATTTGAGGATATGGTGATGGAAATTCAAAAAGAGGAGCCTAAGAGGAAATTTGAAGGCTGGACTAATTCTACGACATCAGGGTCAGAAAAGAAAATCAAGTTGGATGATGTTATGTCTTTGGGAAAGCTGTTTGAGGATCAATGTGAGGGAAGGAATGGTGGAATTGCACTGCTTTGGAAACCAGAGACTAATGTTCACATTCAATCTTTCTCTCGGTGGCATATCGATGCTGTCATTGATTCTGGGAGCATGACTCTGACCAGATGGAATATACGGGAGTTTGGACATATTGGGAAAAAATTGGCGAAGGCACAAGACTTACTCCAAGCTTTAGAGGAGAGAGCAGTGGGGTTGTCAAATACACTAGAGGTATGTCAGTAGAGGGCAGAAGTGAATCGCTTGCTTGATCTAGAGGAAAGGATGTGGAAGTAGAGGTCTTGTAACCCCTGGCTGAAAGAGGGTGATAAAAATACAAGATTTTTTCATGCAAAGGCCTCTAGTCGTAAGCAACGTAACACAATTATGGGTGTCATGGACAAATCCAATATATGGTAGGAAAATGAGGACAAGATTTCCAAGGTGATCATTGATTACTACTAGGAGTTGTTTACCACCTCCCAACCAGATATAACTCCGGAATTTCTTGATGCCATAAATCCGAGTGTGATCCCTCAAATGAACCATATGCTCACTAGAGACTTCAGCCCTACAGAGGTGAAAAAAGCCCTTGATCAGATGTACCCTCTAAAATCTTCGGATCCGAATGGTATGCCCCCTTTCTTTTATCAGTATTTTTGGCATGTTGTTGGGGATAGTGTTGTTAATTGTGTTATTAATTTTTTAAACACTGGTGTGGCACCTCCTAATTTTCATGATACACATATTGTTCTTATTCCTAAGGTTAAGAGCCCTACAAAAGTGTTAGAATATAGGCCCATTAGTCTCTCTAATGTCATCTATAAATTGGTATCAAAGGTTCTTGCTAATAGGCTTAAGACTCTTATTCCATCTCTTATCACTGAAAATCAAAGTGCTTTTCTCTCAGAGAGGCTTACTACGGATAATGTGCTTGTTGCTTTTGAAATTATGAATTCTATTAGTCAAAAGAGAAGTGGGAAAACAGGAGCCATGGCTTTAAAGCTTGATATGAGTAAGGCTTTTGATAGGGTTGAATGGAGTTGCTTGGAAAAAATCATGACTAAGATGGGCTTTCATCCTAGGTGGATATCTATGGTTATGAGTTGTGTCACCTCTGTCACTTATTCTATTCATATAAATGGCGTTCCCCAAGAACGTATTACCCCATCTAGAGGTTTACTTCAAGGATACCCTCTCTCTCCTTATTTGTTTCTCTTGTGTACAAAAAGTCTTTTAGCCTTATTAAATAGAGCTTTTGAGGCGGGCACCGTTCAAGGTCTCCAAGTTTGCAAGAGAAGCCCTCACATCACTCATCTTTTCTTTGCTGATGGCAACCTTCTCTTATGTAATGCTACCATTGTGGACTGTGAAGAAATCCAAAGATTGCTGCTAGTCTATGAAAGAGCAACACGGCAGCAAGTAAATAGACAAAAAACCTCGTCATTTTTTAGCCCCAATATAGCTGTGGAGATCCAGGAAGATATTATGCAAAGATTTGGGGCAAATATCATCCGTCAGCATGGAAGTACCTGGGTTTTCCATCCTTAGTGTGTAGAAACAAGCATAATACATTCTAACAATTAAAGGAACGAGTGGCCAACAAACTTGTCGGTTGGAAGGAAAAATTTTGTCTATGGCAAGTAAGGAGGTGCTGATTAAGGCTGTTGTGCAAGCAATCCCAACACATACTATGAGTTGCTTTCTACTACCAAAGTCCCTTTGTGATGACTTGAATAGTATGGTAAGCAAATTCTGGTGGGGGCAGAAAAATGATGAACGTAAATTGGCTTGGATGAGATGGGAAAAGTTGTGTACTCCGAAAGCTGTGGTGGTATGGGTTTCAGGGACCTAAGATCATTCAATCTTGCCCTTCTAGCTAAGTAAGGGTGGCGGCTGCGACAACAATCAAACTCACTTTTCTATCAGGTTTTCAAGAGTAAGTACTTCCCTGACACTTCCTTTATACAAGCTCAACAAGGCAGGAATCCGTCCTATGTTTGGCGGAACATTCTAGCAGCACAGCCAATAATTAAGCATGGAATGAGTTGGCAAGTTGGAAATGGAGAGAATAGCTCTATTTGGAAAGATAAATGGATCTCAAATCCATCCACCTATCAAGTTATCTCTCCTAGAACCTTGTTACCTGAGGATGCAACAGTAAATGTTTTGATTGATGCAGACCATGGCACTTGGAGATCTTTGTACCGAGTTGTAACCTTGTTACCGGGTTGTCCTCAAGTTTTTTCCCTGTTAAACGTAAGTTTAGGGGTATTTCTAAATCACATAAAAGTTCAATCCAAAGAGGGGAATCCTCATATAAATAGTATAAATAGATAATTATAAAGAAAATAAAATAAAATATATGGCACTAACCTTTAAGTATGCGCGTTGCGCGTGCTCAAAGGGTCTTCTATTTTTTTCAGTAAAAGTTAATAATTTGCATTTATTATAATTTGGAAATATATATATTTTTTATTCAAACAAATTAAAATAATAAACATTAGAGATAAGTAGTAACTATAATTTCTTTTTTGAACATGTGTTTGAAAGTGGTGTAGTGATATAGAGAAAAGTTTGGGTAGGAAAAATAAGATGAACCAGATGAGGGGAAAGAAGACTTAGGTTATGTTTGGTAACAATTTTTGTTTTCTATTTTCAAAAACTTGTTTTGGGAATATAATGAAAAAAATAATTTTCTTGTATTTTTGAAATTAAAAATATGTTTGGTTAGTTGAAATTATAAATATAGTTTTTTGAAAAAAAAAAGAAAATACTAAAATATATTGTTACTAGGATTTGAGCACTAATGCTAATTCATTAAATGAAATAAATTCATTAAATTAAATGCATGTTTTCATTGAATTTTAACAATTAGAAACTGAAAACAGCCTTTTGCATGTTTTCAGTTTCCTTCACAAATTGAGTTTTGAAAACAGTTTTTGTTTTCTTTCCATTTTGGATTGCCAAACAAGTTTTTTAGTTTCAAAAATAGAAAATTGCTTTTGAAAACAAAAAATAAGGAGAAAAAACAGTTACCAAACATACCCTTAGTTTTTTAGGACCTATAATTTCTTAGTTTTTTATTTTGTTTAAATTGGGGGTGTTTTACTTTATTTGGATGAAAAAGGAATAAAAAAGGCTAAATTTTAGGGAATAAAGAGACGAATGTGAAGGAAAAAAATCCAAAATTTTAGGAGTTTTCTTTTAGAATTCAAAATGAAATTTGTTATTTGACAATTATGACCAAATTTCTAAGAGAAGTTACCCTTTATTAATTAGGGTATTTTTAAACCACATAAAAGTCCAGTTTAAAGAGGAAAATCCTCTTTCATATATATATATATATATATATATATATATATATTTTTTTTTTTTTTTTGAGGAAATAGTAATACTTATTAGAACACATAAAAGTAGTATATAGAGTTTTTTAAACAGGCTTATAATATATTATATAACTAGAGTACCACTACAAAAGGGTTTAATATTTGTAGTAATAGCCTTTTATATATAGTATAGATATAGATGTATTTACTTAAACATACAAATAAATGGTTCTGGCATCATAATTCCAAAAGCACATCAAAAGATTTGTTTCCGTCTAATCGCCTTCTTCTAACCATTTGAGAAAGTTAGATTTCCCTAGACAAGAAGCAATGTCTGAGATTTTTATTAACCGGATTTCTATGATGATAGCCTGGATAAATGCCTAAAATAGAGAATATAAATAAGTTACTTGAATTTGTATAAACCTATTATGATTCTTAAAAATAATGACTTGCTTAAAAATTTATAAACCCTAGAATATGGTTTCTTTTTTCTTTTTTAATTTCATTTATTTTATGGGAATTAAAAGAAAAAAAAAAGAGAGAAAGAACAAAATAATTAAGAAATATCACTCTCACATCATTTTTTTTTTTTTTTTTTGAGAACCAACGATAGCACATCAATTATTTTAAATCAAGGTGAAATTGTATATGATCCAAACCCAAAGGACCAAACCAAAACCCATAATTGACATGACACAATATCATGTCTTTGGATGACAAAATTTATTTCCTCTATACGTATTCTATGACCATCTACAAAAATACTTGACTTTTTTATTTTGTTTTAGCACTCTCATGATTGCTCGTTCCCTTATCTCTTTTATCTCTACTTTTTTATTATTGAAGTTTATAACCACTTCATTAGGGATGGAAAATACCTTTAAATCGTCTCGCCCCCAATTTGCCTTACTCTTCCCCGCTTTCATCTCTTATTAAGTTTAGTCATCGATCTATGTAAGATTTGGGTCCACAAATTCGATCAAACACCAATGGTATGTTGGGATGGCATAATTTGATCATGTAGATTTGGATTTGAGTGATTAAAATTAAAATATCTTATTTAGATAGTTTTAAAAGATCAAAGATTTGGATTTGACAAATCCACTCAAGATTTCAAGGTTTAAAATCCTTGGATTTGAAATCAAAACATTTTAAATCTATTAATTTAAAATCCAAATTCATGTTTCCAACCGCAACCCAAGTGTCCACTTAATGTCCCAAATTCATGGGATTCTTGTACCTCACCACCACAAAAACACTTCCCAAACCCCAAAAAAAAAAAAAATAATAATAAAAAAGTGAAAATATCTTCTTTTTAAAAAAAAAAAATAATATTTCGAGGTCATTGTTAATTTTGTCTATAAATTTTGTTAGCAGTCGATCTGATCCATGTTAATTTTAACTTTTATAGTGAGTTTTCGTTGACAGATGAAAACAAACTGATTGCAAATTGAAATAACTAAAGACTAAATTGATTGTAACTAAAATATTAGGACTAAATTAATAATAACTCAAAATATGGGACCAAAATGATATTTTGGGCAAATAAAAATTTGTCCTAAGGAGCAAACCCAGCGAAGCAATGACGAAAATCGCAGAACACAGCTCTTAACTCTGTAAAAAAAAAGAGTCTTCGGCTTTCAGCTAGAGAACAGTGAAGAGATAGCAGCATAAGCATTTGTACTCAGCTCTCAGATCTTGACTCTTTGCTCCCTCCGATTCCAAAACGCAATGGACGCTCTGAGAAAACAAGCCAGTAAGCTCAGAGAACAAGTCGCCAAACAACAACAGGTTTTGTATATCGATACATATATTGAATTCACTTCCATTGTTTATTTCATGTATGTATCAGCATTTTTTTGAACTGAAAAATGGAAGAAACTATTTTTGGTTCAAATGGGTGATTTTTTATTTGAATAATTGAGTTGGGCTTTTTCAAAATTTTGCAGGCTGTGATAAAGCAGTTTGGTGGAACTGGGTATGAGAGCTCTGATGTAATGGTCATCGATGAGGTCGAGTTGCAGAGACATCAACAACTAGAGAAACTCTACAGGTCCACTCGCAACGGAAGGGTACAGATCTTTTTTTTTTTTTTTTTAATTTTGAAATTGAATTTGAGCTTGAAATTGTGTTTTTTTTGATAACTGGATATTATTGGGTCCTTATGTTTGAGCTTTGTATAATTTTTTTTTTTGCTGATTCTATAGCATTATGAAAGACATTGTATTAGTAGGGTGCTTTTACATTCGGGTTTTATAACTTCACGCATCGAAAAAAATATAGAAAAGAGGAAACTTACTAACTATTAATGGATATTGAGATTGGAGGGTGATGCAAATGATGAAGGACGACATCTAATGTTGGTGAAGATATGTGTCGGCTTTGTTTTATTGTATGTTTGCTATTTGTCTTAAGTAGCTCTGTAGGTTTTTTCTGTGGGTGCCCATGATTCAAAATTGATTTGATAAATGGCACTTGTATGAGGTAGCATTATATGAAATGGACATGGTATTTGGGGCAACTGGATTGGCGATGGAACACTGCACTGTGGATAAGCTGCTGGATATGGGGTGCTGAATTTAATATTTAAAGAATCCGGCAGAACATAAGTACAAATGATAATGGAACCAGTCAGTGATATGGGATTGGTGGCTGTCAAGGTCATCCAAGAAGGAAAGTCAGATTTAAGTCAAACGTGTATCTTGACCACCTCTATAGGCCATACTCCAGGATCATTCTTGTCAGTGATGTTGTCTTGTGTAACAATGTCTAGTAATCGTTATCATGTGTTGACATTTATGAAGAAACTGGGGGATCTTGTTGATCTCGTCGTTGAGAAAGAAAGAAGGTTAGTTTTGTACATTTTAAGACTTCTGTGGTTTGTGCTTTGAGTTGCATTAGCTATTGGTAACCCTAGGAAGTGGTAATTGGCCAACAGTTGGGCTGAAGTTGTTAGGTAGATTCGGGCTAAACCATTTTACTTGTAGAAGTGGCACTTTCTTCATTCTACAACTTTTGTTTTTACTCTGCCTCCAACTTTGCCCTTTTGTGACAACCAACAAGCCCCAAAGTCTTATGTTTCATTGAACTTTGATTGGTGCTTTTGACCCCTTTTCCATCTCTGATGAACCTTTCATAAAATTGAGGTCTTCATGTGCTTTCATTTATATGTATGTGTAGCAATAGATTTGAGGTCCATAATCTTAGTTATTGTAAGAGCCTGAGAAGGAGGCAATTGTGGCAGATCTCATGCAATACACACATGGGGTACTCCATTGGGATGTCAATTTCATGAGAGCTGTGCAGGATTGGGAGTTATGGTGAATCAGTGAAATTAGAGGGTGGATAAACTGTGCTGGAAACCAGATAAGAACCAGGGATTTACAATGAGTGGTTATTAGAAGGTTCTCCTTGGCAATGGTGATCAATCTTTCCCAGGGAAGAGGATACGGAAGTCAAAGACTCCTTCTAGTGTTGCTTTCTTTATTTGGACTGCAACTTTGGAGAAAATCTTGATGATTGACAATTTATAGAAAAAGAATGTGTGGCTTTTGGATTAGTGTTATATGTGTAATTGCAATTGGGAATTAGTTGACCGTCTTTTACTCCAATGTCCTTATTGCTACAAAATTGTGATCTATGGTGTTGGGTTTATTTGGAGTCTGTTGGGTGATGCTGAAGACTGTTGTTGAGTTGTTAGCTTGTTTACCAGGTCACTTTCGCCATCATTGGAATGGTCATTTGTGGATGGCTGCCCCGCATTGCTTAATGTGGCGTATACGGAGGGTGAGAAACAATTGGAGTTTCAAGGACACAAAGAGAACTATGCTAGATCTCAAATTAATTTTCTTTAGAACTTTGTTGGATTGGATGCCAGTTTTGCATAGATTGTCTTTATGTTCTGTTATTAATTTGATAGATTCATGTTATTTGCATGATTGATTTTATGGTCCCCAGCTGTGTACTCCCTGTATACTTGGGTGACTATTTTTTTTTTGATATAAGAATTGCATTACTTATCTAAAAGAAAAAAGAAGCCTTTTCTTTCGTACCTTTGCTGCTTCTACTTTCCTCATTTTGTGTTCTACATGGCAAGGTATGGCTTTTGCTCATACAAAAAGTAACACTGAAAAATATTTCGTAGGAACACCTTGTAATGATTAAGGAACTTTATGCCTATTGCTAACGGTGGTTTGGGTATTAGGGAATTGACCACTTTCAATAAAGCCTTATTGGGAAAGTGACTTTGGCATTTTGGGATCGAGGAGAATAGGCTTTGGAGGAGGGTGGTAGCTTTGAAATTTGGGGAAAAATGGGCGGGGTGGACCTCTAAGCTGGGAAGGGGTGTTCATGGGTGTGGTTTGTGGAGAAGTATCTGGATGGGTTGGAAAGTTTTTAACAAATATGTCTAGTATAAGGTTGGGGTGGGGGATAGAGTGAAATTTTGGACAGACAGGTGGTGCGGAGATCTTCCCCCCCATTTGGCTTTTCCAACCTTGTACAATTTTGCTGCAAACAGAGAGGCATCCGTAGAATCATCTCTGATATGTCAAGGTGCAGGGGATAGGAGAACTTGGGATGTTCGTTTCATTCGGGGTCCTAATGATTGGGAGGCAGATGTGGTGGATGATTTCTTTTGATTCTTGGCTTCCAATTTACCTTCCGTGACTGATGGTGATCGTTTGAGATGGAACTTGACAAAAAACGAGGATTTCACTATTCGCTCATATTATCATAAGTTACATGGCTCTTCTTCCATTGCTTTTCCTTGGAAAGGTATTTGGAAGGTTAAGGCACCTCAGCGTGTCTCTTTCTTTCTTTGGACAACCGCTTGGAATAGGATCCTCACGGGAGATATCTTGAGACTCAGGGGCTTTGATTTCGTTGACTTGTGCATTATATGTCGTTGCTGCGGTGAGACAATGGATCATTTGTTATTACATTGTGGAAGGGCTAATCAGTTGTGGTGTTTTGTCTTTAGGACTTTTGGGATTTCATGGGTTCCCTAGTGTACGGTGCAAGATTGTCTGTTTAGTTGGTGGAATTGGTTAGGGAAGCATTCATCTAACATTTGGAATCTAGTTCCGCTATGTTTGATGTGGTGTATTTGGAGAGAACGCAATCGGCGGATGTTTGAGGATCTGGATAGATCTGAAGACCAACTGCTTGCTCTCTTTTCTGGTTCCCTTTTTGATTGGGCTAGGACTTGGGAACTCACTTCTAGTGACTCTATTCCTTTTTTCCTTAGCTCTCTTCTTCTCTGTAATTAATGCTTTTTATGTTTTTTCTTTTTTTGCTTTTTTTTGTTTTTTTTTTTTACTTTTGTTTTGTTGGTGCTATTTTGCATCTAGCAGTTTTATGAATATACTTTTCTTACCTATCAAAAAAAAAAAAAAAAAAAAAAGGAACTTGGATTCCAGTTGGGAATCAAGGACTGAGAAATATAAGCTTTTAAAATACTAAGTACTGGGTGTATGATTATTGAGTTCTTTATTGTCATACCGTGTGGAACTATCCTATATGAAATTGCTGTTAGATGAAAATTTAGGTGAACATGACTGAATAATTTTCCATTGCTCGTTTAAGTCTGTAGGGTCTGGTAGACTAGTACATCTCCTTTAAAATGCTTAATATAATAATTAAAATTGGACCTTAATGATATCAGTTAACAAAAATGAACCCCTTAATGCACCAACGTGCTTTATATGCAATATTATGAGGGGTGTTAGATGGAACATACGGTTCAAATGACACTACCTACCCTTACAAAGGGCAAGGTGGAGGGGAAAGGTCTTGGGTTCAAGGCTATGTGCATGCGTGACTTCCAATCAAAAGAGTTAGATGGAACATAGTAAAATTTTTAAACATAGATGAGAGAGACTTGATGTTGTTGAGCTTGTAAGTGATGTAGGATCATTTATTTCAACACCAAAGCATCAAGAGAACAAAGATTACAGAGGCTGATCACTGTTCCTTTACTTTTACTCTTTTGTTTTAGTGAACCTTTGGGAGGATAAGTTTATGAGGAACAGAATAGTAGTTTATATATATATATATGTGCATATGTATGCTGGTATTCTGTAATTACATAGTTCTGTTTGAATGTAATGCTCTTTCTTTTTCAGGATTTTCAAAAAGAAATTGTTAAAGCAGCAGAAACGTTTACTGCCATAGGCTATAAGCATATTGAAACAGGTGAAAATTTAGTATACTTTCTGCATTAAATTATGTTTATCATATAGAGAAGTTTATGAGATTGGAAGTACTATGCATTGGCTTTATAAGATTTATTTGGCAGGTAAGACATTATTGGCATACCATGGTGCTTCTATACTTGAACTTACTATTTATAATCTTTATGGTAGTTAGGAACCAAGTTGTCTGACGATTGCTGCAAATATGGAGCTGAAAACATAAATGATAACATTTTGGCTAAGGCTGCATCTATATATGGAGATGCTCGTAAACATGTGGAAAAGGAGCAAGAGGACTTTAATAAGCTGTTATCATCACAGGTTGTTTTTTTTATTATACTTATAGAAATGGAAAACATCTTGGATGATTCTATGTAAATATTTAGATTACTCTGATAGAAATAATAAATCTGATATATCTACTTTGATTTATTTATTTATATTTATCATCCCGGATGCTACCTACTTGCACATTTAGTATTTTAGTTCATAACTCTCCCTCCCAATGCTCCCATGCCTATTGTTTTTCTAGAATATGCTATGGCTACTTTTAGAAACTACCAACTCCATACTTATGAGTCAGTTCTAGGTAGTTGACGTGGTTTCAGATGCTGTTGGTTGAGGCATACAATTTCTGCCTTTTGATCCCTGGTATTGTAAAAGTAAATCAGAATTTAGCTTCCATGAATGAGCTTATGAACTAAATCCAGGACAGGTGATGGCTGACCAAGAATGTTACTTTTAAGACAATAAAAAACCCCAAATAGTTGAGATAAATTAGTTCAATTGACAAGCACTGAATCAAGTAATTTGTTCTTAGATTATTAAAAAAAAAAGTAAGTTGTTCTTAAAACATAGAGAGGCAAAAGTGGCCGGGGTTAAATTAGGTGTGGAATTCTTCAGGATTCTCACCCATCTAAAACATTGCAGCATATTTGATGTACATTTGAATGACTAGTAAGAAGTATAACAAAACTAGTTTGGCGGTGCAGGGAGAGAACACTGAAATGGTGATTATTTCTTCTATTCCTCCTTTATTGTTCTTTAACCACTAGACTACTTCTGTTCAAGTGTCACACTTCAGCAGTATTTCTCCTTGGATATAGCTGGTATTTTGGTAAGACAGCAAGTTTTGTTTTTTGTAATTATTTGTGCTATTAGAACTAAAGTCTTGGCAGTCAATATTTGTATATAACCAAAAATGGACTAAGAATGAAGTTGATCATCTATGGTGAAAGGCTAGTTCATGTTCTACTGATCCCTGAGTTTTTTTTTTCTTCTCCATCCCCAGGTTTTAGATCCCTTGAGAGCAATGATCGCTGGTGCTCCTTTGGAAGATGCTCGTCATCTTGCTCAACGTTATAGTCGTATGAGACAGGAAGCGGAGACTCAGGTAATCAGAACACTGGGTTTCTTGTGCATGAGTAACATGCTATATTAGCTACTCTTTATGCGCTCTCACTTTTTGTCTCATATTCTGAATGTTTGCCTTTTAAATTCATAATTTGTATTGACCGCACAAAGCAAACAGGCACTAGAAGTTTCCAGAAGACAAGCACGGGTAAGGGAATCTCCAACGCCCGAAAATGTTGCAAAGCTGCATGCAGCAGAAGCAAAAAAGCAGGAACTAAAAGCAAACATGGCTGTTCTGGGTAAAGAAGCTTCAGCTGCATTAGCTGCTGTTGATGCACAGCAGCAAAGGCTGACCTTCCAGAGGCTTGTTTCAATGGTATGTACAGAATTTTTAGGCTACAAGTTTCTGTGTATAACGATTTTCCAGTGTGATATTTATGAACTTGTGTGCTTTTTAAGGTTGAAGGAGAAAAGACTTATCATCTAAGAATAGCTGCCATTCTTGGGGAGGTTGAAGCTGAGGTTAGTTCCTGACTCTGTTGTTTTCAAAAAAGAATTTGTCATCCTTTTAAGCTATAAAAACTTATGCTTTGCTGGAACTTGTGGCAGATGGTCTCAGAGAAACAGCGGAAAGAATCTGCTCCCCCTGTTATTTCGTCAGAGAATGGCCCAGAGAAAACGACGTACTTCTTGGCTGAGGTACGCTAGTTTTCTCTAACCTTACTTGAAAGTGGCTGCATCAGGTTGCTTTTTCAAGGAGAAATACTTCTATTTTAATTTTATAATTAATTAATAAAATTAATGTCTCTATCATATTGCAACAAAATGGCTCAGATTTGACCTATTGAAGTTTTAACTAAAAAATCCAGGACTCGTGGTTGGTTTAATCAGATTGACAGTGTGGGAAATTTCCCCATAGTGTAATTAGTGGATTTCAGTGTCATGAAAGATTCTGCTTGTGTTTGATGAATTGGAATTTGAGGTTGATATTAAAGGGTGTGATTTCAAAAAGGCAAGATCTCCACTTAATTGGTGGACTGGTTGTTTTTTTTGGGCAGTAGAGTTTAAGAACTCAGAACCCAAGCAGGGATCACTCGTCATGATGGCAAGCCAAAGGCCTTGTAGCTGAATTGGCACCTCTCCATGCACAAAGTGCTTGGGGGTCTAGCGGGGAAAGGGTTCGAGTTGCGGGGTTAGCAGCATATTGTAATTATCTTTCAAAAAAAAAAAAAAAATGATGGCAAGAGATAGGGATTGGTTTTTTTTTTGCCCAAAATTATGTGGGATGTGGCATCCATGGGCTGGAAGGTACATCTGATTGAGTTCAATCTTAAGGAATTCTGAGCTTCAGTTTGGCTAAGAACTCAATAACTCCTCAAAATTAGTGATCAGTTAATGGCCTAGAATGGATTTCTATTACTTAGTTATTAGGAGTGATGAGTTATGAATGCCTGCTAAGAATACAAAGTAATGCTTTATTAAGGCTAAGGAATGCTACCACTTTCTAGGAATTCTGAGACATGATATAAGAATAAATTGCAATTTACATCCTTAAAGTTTGGGATCATTTTGATTTTGTCTTCTAACATTTAAAATTTTGGATTTAGACCTCTAACGTTACATACTGCTTTGATTTGAACCATTCTGCTTTGAAATGTGGTGACATGTAATGGACACATCATCAACAGACATAGATGGAAGGCTCCAATCAAAGCGGTATGTAAACTTAGGGGTTTAAATTCAAATTTTTAAATGTTAGGGGGCTAATTAAAAATACCCTAAATGTTAATGGTACAAATTGCAATTTAGATTATGATAAAAAGATGAGCTTCCTTTAAAGGTTTTACACAGCAACATAAAGTTTCTTTGTGACGTAGGAAAAATTAGGGAAATTCGTCTACATGTGCTTGTGGTGGGTATAGGGTTAGGAGGATCTATGGATCCAGGGTTTAGAATTATTGAAGAAAGGATTATGGGATTGCATTAGGAATTAAAAGATGGTTTCATGAGTTATTTGATGGCTCTTTTGTAGAAGAAAAGTATGTGGAGATTTATGGTTTTGATAGGTATAAAAAAGGGTTTGATTTGGGGTTGTAAGGATGAAGCTAAAGAGAGAATATTATGGTGTTTAGGGGCTGTATGTACAGTGTCTGTGAACAATAGCATAAGCAAGAGAAGAAGAAAAATAGAGAGAGAAGAGAAGGGTGGGAAACAGTGACTCTATGCTTAAAACACTCAATAATTTTATAAATCTACTCCATCTCCTTCGAATACATTGAGTTAAATATATATATATATATATATATATATATATATATAGGTAAGCTCCTCGGAATTCTCCTACAATAATTCACGCACTCTAAATATAAATAAACAATAGGGAATACACACTCCACAATGAAAAACACAAGCAGTTGATTTCTTTGACCATAAGTATTACAGTTACAATTACAGACGTTACTATAGGAAACTTTCTTGTTCTTGTGATCACACCCGTAGTGTTTCTCTCTCCCTATTTCTATTTCTTTCTATTGATAGATTTTTCTTCACCCCCTTGCCTTTTGCCTCCCCCTTCCTTTTTATAGCTCTAGTCCTTGTTCTTATCACCACAGCTGTCCTGTACCCTTCTAGAGTCTCAGGGATATTTTTCTTACTTTATTGGTTTCCTCCCCTCTTTATCCTGATATTCTGACTATTAGGGGTTGCGTGTACTATTTAGGCTGTCTCATGTGCATTCAATGTGGCAAAGGTTAGGTAAGAATCCCCTCATTAATGTGGAGGTAAGAATCCTCACTCTTCTTGTGTATTCTAGAAGTTTCCCGTGACTACTATCATCTTCTGGAGGTCGTCCGTTGATTATCCATGCATCGTGTCTCGGGCAAGCTAGTAATTTCCCTTTTCCAGGGGAATTGGTTCACCGTGATACTCATCTTTGTCCGCAATACTTGAGATAATTCGGCTTTCACCTCTTTCATGGTTCACAACCTTTTAAGCATTCCTTTCAGCACATAGACTAGGCCCAAGTTATTTCCCGTGGCCCAATTACTTCTTGGGCTTTAGGCCCGAATAGTGATTGTCCCACTCCCCACAATATACACACACACACACACACACACACATATATAAAGATTTTTTCTTTTACTAGTAGTTTAGAACTCCTAGTTTTACTAGTAAACTAAAACCCTAATAAAGCACTGACTTGGACCCAAAGAAAATAAAACCTAAGAACTTAGGATCTCCTAGAAAATTCTAGATTCAACTAAAGTACCAAAATATCCTTTGTTTGTAGGAATTGCATAAATTATAGATTTGCCCCTTAATACAAAATTGACCATAATAAAAAACTCAAATAAAAGAATGTTTTAACCCTAAAAGACTGATACCTAGACCTTTAAACCATGCAACTTTCACTTCAATTGGACCTCACACGTGGACCCCATAAATTATTCTTGAATAGGCAAATATGCAAAGTAATAGCAAATCAATTTTTTATGGTTGCATCACTTTGGGATTATGTTCCTGGGGACCAAGAGTCCTAATATGCAAGAACCAACCATAACCAAATGACCTCCCATAGAAGCTTGAAATCCCATGATATCTCAAAGCCAGAGAGGCAAACTGATGGTGTATAAAAAGATGGCCCGTTGATTAAAGAGGTTGGGTTCATGACGTGCTTTGATAACTAATGCAGTGGCATAAAGGAGTTGAAATCTTTCTTTAAGGGCCTATTACTATATTATATGTCTTTCTAAGTATCATTTCCTATCTATTCCCTAATTGGTAATAAGCGATATTTCTTGAAATCCTCAATTGTGCCTTTTCAACAAGAGGGAAAGGAAAGGAAAAACCAACAAAATGACCACAAAAAAAAGCTATTGTGAGAACAATTAGAGTATTGAAATCACAATCATTTTGGTAACCAATATATGAAAGACAACACCTATGTATTCTCATACCAAGTTCAAACTTTCCGATGCCATTTTCTGAGTGGATGCCAAAATCTAATTTCTATTTCCTTTTTTGAGGGACTTGTCAAAAAGGGGGGTTGGATGCTAAAATCTTATTGGAGCTTTTAGATCTTTGTAATTCCAGATCTTGGTTGTGATGTACATCTAGTATACTTCCTGTATACCAGGTGCAATCATTTTTCTTAATAGCAAAGTGTGTGCCAATCCATTTAATCCCTTGAAACTGTTTTTCTACTCATGGTGTGTAAGGGTGGCCTGCACCAGTGAGGAAGAGTGAGTTGATACAAGTCAAGAGAACCAAAAAAAAAAAAAAAAAAAAAAAAATGTAGAGAAGACAAATATTAACATTATTAGAAGTAGTAAAGTTTTTAAAAAATTTCATTTTGTATAGCAAGGAACTTGGATAGTGTGAAGTATTGACATATAACCAACACATCCTTATAAGAGAAATTAGGAGGGGACTCAACACTAACACAGGTTTGAATAGGGAATGGCTCTGCTCTATACTCCTGTATGTCATGTTATCAGAAAAACTTTTACTTGAAGTCAGAGAAATTGATCTAGCAGCTTCTGTGACTTCTAAGCC